>JAPYXD010000446.1:0-2400000 GCA_030998225.1 Diplolepis rosae
TCAATTAAATAAAAAAATTTTAATATCAATTTTTCTTTATTCAATTATATCGAATTTGGTTTGTTTCAATAACGGGTTTGCACTAATTCAATAAAATAAAAAATTTTAATATCACAATTTCATCTATTATACTGAATTTAACGCTAACTGTTGGAATTGCGGTTTTCAAAACAATCTACTAATAAAATATTTTCATATCAATTTCCTATTCAATTGATACTAATTAGTGCCAATTAATAATTAATCACGACAAAATATTTTCAAATCAATATTTTCTTATGCAATATAATATCTAAAAATCAATTACAATGGTTTGAATTCAATAGATTAAATGAAACGTTACCATATCAATATTTCTTTATCCAATTATACGGAATTAGTGCTAATAATGGTTGCACTAATTACTGTACAAAAACATTTTCATATCAATACTTATCTCACTCATATTGAATTCGCAGCAGTTCAATAATGGGTTGCATCTTCAATTAAAATAAAACATTTTCATATCAACATAATTTTATATTCATTTATATTTGAATTATACAATCAACATTAATGTCTTAATTCAATTAAAATAAAATATTTTCATCACATTTTTATTCAATTATGTTTCGAATTCAGCAACAGTTCAATAATGGGTTGCACTAATTCAATTAAAATAAAACATTTTAATATATCTTTATTCATTTATACTGAATTTAGTGCTAGAAATTAATAATGTGGTTGCACTAATTCAATTAAATAAAACATTTTCATATCAATATTATACTGAATTCAGTGCCAATGGGTTGCACTAATTCAATTAAATGTCACATATCAATATTTCTTTTTTCACTATACGAATTCAGTGCTACAGTTCAATACCGTATTGCACGACTAACATTATCAATATATCTTTATTCATATACTGAATTTGCGCCAACTGCTCACAATGGGGTTTGCCCTAATCTAAAAATAAAATATTTTCATATCAATATTATTTTTGCACTAATTATAATGAATTTAGTGCACCGTTCACTCCGGTTTGCACTCAATTCAATTAAATAAAACATTTTCGCATCAATTTTTCTTTATTCAATTATAATAATTGCACTACTCACAACGGGTTTGCACCAATTGTTGTCGATTTCATATCAATTTTTCTTTATTCAATTATACTGAATTCTGCGTTAACAGTTATCATCGGGTTACACTAATTCAATTAAAATAAAACATTTCATATCATGACTAATTACTGAATTCAGTGCTAACAGTTCAATAATCGGTTTGCTCCTAATTCAATTAAATAAAACATTTTCATATCAATATTTCTTTATTCACTATAATGGACGAAAAGAATATATTGCAAAATTTAAATGCGTCTCATAATACCTTTTTCTTTATCAATAATATAATTTTTTCAACCGTTCAATAATGTATCTTGCACTAATTCAATAAATAAAAAATTTTAATATCAATTTTTCTTTATTCATTCATAATGAATTTACTGCTAATATCGGTTTCAGACCCAATTAATTGTACAAAAAATTAATATCAATATTTTCAATTTAATGCTAACCGTTGAATGCGGTTTGCAATTTTCATATCAATTTTTCTTTATTCAATTATATCAACAGTTGTAACAGTTCAATTGCTAACATTTTCAAATCAATTTCATGCAATTATATCGAATTTAGTGCTAACCATTCAATAATGGGTCTGGAATTAATTAAATGAAACGTTATCATAATTTTCTTATTCAATTAGTGTTTACCGCTTTACCGGTTTGACTAATTCAATTAAAATAAAAACATTTTAATATCAATATACTTATTCATTTCCATACTCGAATTTAGTCAATGGCCGCACTAATTCAATTAAAATAAAACATTTTCATATCAAGAGAATTTATACTGAATTCAGTGCTAACAGCTCAATAATGGGTTTGCCCTAATTCAATTAAAATAAAACATTTTCATATCAATATTTTTATTCAATTATACTGAATTCATGAAACACATCAAGTTGCACTAATTCAATTAAATAAAACATTATCAATATTTCTTTATTCACTATACTCGAATTCGTTCAATAATGGGTTGCACTAATTCAATAAAATAAAACATTTTCATATCAATATAGCCTTATTCGACATATTGAATTTAAAGCAATAATGGGGTTGCACTAATTCAATTAAAATTTCAAAACATTGGCTATCAACATTTCAATACCATAATTCAGTGCTAACAGTTCGGTTTGGGTTGCACTAAATTAAATAAAAACATTTTCATATCAGTTTTTCTTTATTCAATTATAATGAATTTAGTGCTAACCGTTCAATAACGGGTTTGCACTAATTCAATTAAATAAAAAAATTTTAATATCAATTTTTCTTTATTCAATTATAATGAATTTACTGCTAATTGTCGGCTTTGCAATTTCAATTCACTAAATAAAAAATTTTGGCGATTACATTTTTATTCTAATATACTGAATTTAATGTAAGCAACTGTTGAATAAGGGCTTCTAGACCCAAATAAAAACATTTCAATATCAATTTTTCGAGTACGGAATTCAGTGCTAACAGTTCAATAATGGGTTGCACTAACTCAATTTAATGTTTTCAAATCAATATCTATGCAATTATATCGAATTTAGTGCTAAATTCATTAATAATGGGTTTAGGATTAAATGAAACGTTATCATATCAATATTTTTGTCTAATATTGAATTAAAGCACAGTTCACATATTGGGTTGCACCCACTAATTAAAATAAAACATTTTCAGTCAATATTTCATTCAATTATACTCGAAGTGCCACCGGCATCGGGTTGCACTAATTCAATTAAAATAAAACATTTTCATATCAATATATCTTTATCTACGGTATTTGACGAAAAGAACGTCATAATGGGGTTTACCCTAATTCAATTAAAATAAAAAATTATACTGAACGTTAACAGTTCAATAATGGGTTGCACTAATTCAATTAAAATAAAACATTTTTAATATCAATATATCTTTATTCATTTACAGGTAAGTTAATAATGGGCTGCACTAATTCAATTAAATAAAACATTTCATATCAATATATTTCTTTATAATTATACTGAATTCAAAGTGCTACAGTTCAATTAATAAGTTGCACTTAATTCAATAAAACATTTTCATATCAATATTTTCATTCAATATACCGAATTCAAGTTATGTCAATATGTCAGACAATTTGACAATAAAATACTATTATCAATATTTTCATTCAAATTATACTGAATTCAGTGCTACAGTTCAATGGGCCGTTCAATTCAATTAAATAAAACATTTTCAATATCAATTTATTCATTTATACTGAATTTAGTTAACAGTTCAATAATGGCTAATTCAATTAAAATAAACATTTTCATATCAACACTTTCAACACATGAATTCGCGCAATATTCAATATCGGGTTGCACTAATTCAACATTCAACAATTTCATATCGTTTTATTCAATTATACGAATTTATAGTAACCGCTCAATACTGTATTTGCACTAATTCAATTAAATAAAAAAATTTTAATATCAATTTTTCTTATTCAATATAATGAATTTACTGCTAATTGTTCAATAATGGGTTTGCACTAATTCAATTAAAATAAAAAAATTTTAATATCAATATTTCTTTATTCACATATACTCGAATTTAATGCTAACCGTTGAATAAATTTGGCACTAATTCAATTAAATAAAAACATTTTCATATCAATTTTTCTTTATTCAATTATAGCTGAATTCAGTGCTAACAGTTCAATAATGGGTTGCACTAACTCAATTTATCAAAACATTTCAAATCAATATTTTTTTATGCAATTATAATGAATTTAGTGCCAACTATCTAATAATGGGTTTGAATTCAGATACGAAACGTTATCATATCAATATTTCTTTATTCAATTATACTGAATTCAGTAAGCAATATTCAATAATGGGTTGCACTAATTCAATTAAAATAAAACATTTTCATATCAATATTTTCATTCAATTATACTGAATACATGTTCAATAATGGGGTTGCACAATTGGTTCAATTAAAATAAAACATTTTCATATCAATCTTTATTCATTTATACTGAATTTAAGTGCTAACTGTTCAATAATCGGGTTTGTTCTGTTCAATTAAATATCAATATTTCATTCAATTATATTGAATTCAGTTAACAGTTCAATATCGGTTGCACTAATTAATTAAAATAAAACATTTTAATATCAATATTTTTATTCATTTATACCGAATTTAGTGCTAACAGTTCACAATGTATTGCACTAATTCAATTAAATAAAACATTTCATATCAATATTCATTCAATTATAAAAGTTACAGTTCAATAATGGGTTGCACACCAATAAATAAACATTTTCATATCAATACTTTTTATTCTAATACGAAATTTAGTGCTACAGTTCAATACTGTAAATTGCACTAATTCAATTAAAATAAAACATTTTCATATCAATATAGTCTTATCTCATTCATAATTCGAATTTGAATATAAGCAACTGCTCCACACCGGTTTGCCCTAATTCAATTGTAATAAAACATTTTCATATCAATACAATTTATTCAATTATAATGAATTTAGTGTTAACCGTTCAATAATGGGTTTGCACTAATTCAATTAAATAAAACATTTACACAATTTTTTATTCAATTATAATGAATTTAGTGCTAACCGTTCAATAAATTTGCACTAATTCAATTAAATAAAACATTTTCATATCAATTTATTCACCATACCAATTAAAGTTAACAGTTCAATAATGGGTTACACTAATTCAATTAAATAAAACATTTTCATATCAATACTTATTCACTATACACTGCGTTAACAGTTCAATAATACTTATTAATTAATTAAAATAAAACATTTTCTCTCTTTATTCACTTTCATATTTCGAATTCAGTGCTAACAGTTCAATAATTTAAGTTGCACTAATTCAATTAAATAAAAACATTTTCATATCAATTTTTCTTTATTCAATCATAATGAATTTAGTGTTAACCGTTCAATGGGTTTGCACTAATTAATTAAATAAAAAATTTTAATATCAATTTTCTATTCAATTATAATGAATTTACTGTAATCGGTTTGCACTAATTCAATTAAAATAAAAAAATTTTAATATCAATATTTTCAATTTCAAATTATGCCTACCGGGTTTGCACTAATTCAATTAAATAAAACATTTATCAATTTCAACAATATACTCGAATTTGCCAAAAAATGTCACTGGGTTGCACTAATTAATTTAATAAAACATTTCAAATCAATATTTTTTTATGCAATTATAATGAATTTAGTGCTACGGGTTTGAATTAGACAAAATGAAACGTTATCATATCAAATTTCATTCAATTATACTGAATTCAGTGCTTACCGCCCATAACCGGTTTGGACTACCTCAATTAAAATAAAACATTCTTAATATCAATGTACTTATTCACATTTATACTGAAATTTGGTGCTAACAGTTCACAACTAATTAAAATAAAACATTTTCATATCAATATTTTCATCTAATATACCGGAATTCAAAAGTTAACAGCTCAATAATACCTAAAAATAAAACATTTTTCATAATACGTTTTCATTCAATTATACTGAATTCAGTACAAGAAAGTTCAATAATCGGTTGCACTAATTAATTAAATAAAACATTTCATATCACATTTTTCTTTTATTCAATTATACTGAATTCAGTGTTGCTGGAAATTCAATAATAATTGCACTAATAATTAAATAAAATATTTTCATTAATATTTTTATTCATTTATACTGAATTTAGTGCTAACAGTTCATTTGTTGGCCGCACTAATAAATATCATTTTGAATCTTTAATCATTTACATCGAATTTAAAGTGTTAACAGGTCAATAATGTACTGCACTAATTCAATTAAATAAAACATTTTCATATCAATAGTTTTCATTCAATTATTACCGAATTCAGCGCTACAGTTCAATAATGGGTTGCACTAATTCAATAAATAAAAACTGAATTATGCTACAGTTCAAGGGAATGGCCGCACTAATTCAATTAAAATAAAACATTTTCATATCAATATACTTATTCATTTATACTGAATTTAAAGTGCTACCGTAATTAATAATATTCCTAATTCATTTTAAAATAAAATATTTTCATACGTATTTAGATATTTTTAATCACTATAATGAATTTGCCAACCATCAATGCAATTCCGAATTAGACAAAATGAAACGTTATCATATCAATTTTTCTTTTTATCCACCAAGGTCGAACAGTACACTACAGTACCGGTTTGGACTAATTCAAATTAAAATAAAACATTTTAATATCAATATATCTTTATTCAATATTTATATCGAATTTATGTGCTACCGTTTCAATATCGATTTGCACTAATTCAATTAAAATGCAACATTTTCATATCATTGAATTTCATTCAATTATACTGAATAGTACAGTACCAATAATGGGGTTGCACTAACTAACTACAAAACATTAATACTAATATTTCTCTATTCAATTACACTGAATTCAGCTACAGTTCAATATATTGCACTAATTCAATTAAAATGTAAAACATTTTCACAGGTCAATATATCTCATTCTGAAATTTTGATAATGAATTTGGTAGCAACTGCTCATCAATGGGCTTTCCGTTCTAATTCAATTAAAATTAAAACATTTTCAATATTGCGCCTTTATTCAATTATAATGAATTTAGTACAACGTTCGACACGGGTTTGCACTAATTCAATTCAAATAAAACATCATATCAAATTTCAATTGGCCATAATGAATTTACACAATTTGCCTAATTCAATTCAATAAATAAAACATTTTTCATATCAATTTTTCTTTATTCAATTATACTAATTCAGTGCCAACAGTTCACAACACGGCCACACTAATTCAATTAAAATAAAACATTTTCATATCAATATTTCTTTTTGCCCACAGTACTGAATTGCGTTACCGTATTCAATAATGGCTTGCCCTAATTCAATTAAAATAAAACATTTTCATATCAATATTTCTTTAATTCACAATTCGAATTCAGCACAAATTCAATACTGGTTGCAATTCAATTCAATTAAATAAATATTTTTCATATCAATTTTGACTAATATAATGAATTTGGGTGCTAACCGTTCAATATCGGGTTTGCACTAATTCAACAAATAAAAAATTTTAATATCAATTTTTCTTTATTCAATATAATGAATTTACTGCTAATTGTTCAATAATTTGGTTTAAAATTCACATTGTACAAAAATTTTAATATCAATATTTTCTTTATCCAATTATACTGAATTTAATGCTAACCGTTGAATGGGGTAAATACACTAATTCAATAAATTTTCATATCAATTTTTTCATCTCAATTATACTGAATTCAGTTGTAACAGAATAATGGGCTTTTCAGACCCAACTCACTCTAATAGCAACATTTTCAAATCAATATTTCTTCTTTTATGCAATTATAATGAATTTAGTGCTAACCATTCAATAATGGGTTTGAATTAATTAGATTAAATGAAACGTTGTCATATCAATTTTTCTTTATTCAATTATGCGTTTTCAATTTCATAATTGGTTTGATTCAATTGAAATTAAAATAAAACATTTTAATATCAATATATCTTTTTATTCATTTACAAATTTATTAACAGTTCAATAATGGGTTGCACTAATTCAATTAAAATAAAACATTTTCATATCAATATTTTTGACTACCATACTGAATTCAGTGCTAACAGTTCAATGGGTTTGCCCTAATTCAATTAAATTTTCATATCAATATTTTTATTCAATTATACACATCGGGTTGCACTAATTCAATTAAATAAAACATTTTCATATCAATATTTCATTCAATTATACTGAATTCCGTGCTACAGTTCAATAATGGGTTGCACTAATTCAATTAAAATAAAACATTTTCAATATCAACATATCTCTTTATTCATTTATACTCGAATTTGGTGTTAACAGTTCAATAATGGGGTTGCACTAATTCAATAAAATAAAAACATTGGCTATCAACATTCATGTTCGAATTCAGTGCTAACAGTTCAATAATACAATTCAATTCAATTAAATAAAACATTTTCATATCAGTTTTCAATTAATTTAGCACCGTTCAATAATGGTTTGCACTAATTCAATTAAATAAAAAATTTTAATAATTAATTTCATAATGAATTTACGTTAATTGTCTAATAATGGCTTCTGCACTAATTCAATTAAAATAAAAAATTTTAATATCAATATCTCTTTTTATTCAATTATGAATTTAATGTCAGTTGAATATGGGCCTGTTCAATTAAATAAACATTTTCATATCAATTTTCATTCAATTTTATACTGAATTCAAGTGCTAACAGTTCAATAATGGGTTGCACTAACTCAATTTAATAAAACATTCAAATCAATACTTCTTTACGCAATTATAATGAATTTAGTGCTAACTACTCAATTAATGGGTTTGAATTACCTGATTAAATGAAACGTTATCATATCGCTTTATTCAATTGCTAACAGTTCAATAATACCGCACTAATTCAATTAAAATAAAACATTTTCATATCAATATTTCTTTATTCAATTATACTGAATTCAGTGTTAATAGAATAGGTTACATTAATTCAATTTGTCAAAACATTATTATCAAATTTATTCATTTATACTCGAATTTAGTGCTAACTGTCTAATATCGGGTTTGCCCTAATTCAATAAAATAAAACATTTTTCATATCAATATTTCTTTTATTCAATTATACTGAATTAGTAAGCAATTGTTCAATAATGGGTTGCACTAATTCAATTGTAATAAAACATTTTAATATCAATATATCTATTCATTTATACTGAATAACAGTTCAATAATGTACACTAATTCAATTAAATAAAACATTTTCATAATAACATTTCTTTATTCAATTATACAACAAGTGTTACAGTTCAATAATGGGTTGCACTAATTCAATTAAATAAAACATTTTCATATCAATACTTTTATTCAATTATACTGAATTCAAGTGCTACAGTTCAATAATGTATTGCACTAATTCAATTAAAAATAAAACATTTTCATATCAATATATCTTTTATTCAATTTTACAATTTAGTGCTAACTGCGGTTTGCCCTAATTCAATTAAAATAAAAACATTTTCACAATAATATTACTTTTATTCAATTATAATGAATTTAGCGCAACTGCTCAATGGGTTTGCACTAATTCAAATTAAAACATTTTCATATCACTTTTTCTTTTTATTCAATTTATAATGAATTTAGTGCTAACTTCAATGTATTTGCACTAATTAATTAAATAAACATTTTTCACAATAATTTTTTTATTCAATATACTAATTTAAAGTGTTGTCTAATAATGGTTACACTAATTCAATTGTAAATAAAAAACATTTTCATATCAATATTTCTTTATTCAATTATACTGAATTAAGTGCTAACAGTTTCAATAATGGGTTTCGGGTTCTACCAATTAAAATAAAAACATTTTCATCAATATTTCTTTATTCAATTATACTGAATTCAGTGTTGGCACAGCTCCAATAATAAAAATTGTTCAATTAAATAAAACATTTTCATATCAATTTTTTTCATTCAATATAATGAATTTAGTAACTGCCAATATCGGCCTAAATAAATAAAAATTTTATCATCAATTTTCAATTATAATGAATTTACTGCTAATTGTTCAATATGGGTTTGCATCTATTCAATTAAAATAAAGTAATATCAATATTTTGAACTATTATACTGAATTTAATGCTAACCGTTGATTGTAAATTTTGCACTAATTCAATTAAATAAAAACATTTTCATATCAATTTTTTCTATTCAATTATATTGAATTAGCTGTAAATATTAATACTGTCAATTAATTCAATTTAATAAAGAAATTAAACAATATATGCCATTATAATGAATTTAGTGCTAACCATTCAATAATGGGTTTGAATTAATTAGATTAAATGAAACGTTATCACAATTTTCATTTTCTCCAATTATAATTGAATTCAAGTGCTTACCGTTTTCATACTCGGTTTGGACTAATTCAATTAAAATAAAAACATTTTAATATCATATCTTTGTTTATACTGAATTTAGTCATTCAATATTTCGGGTTGCACTAATTCAATTAAAATAAAACATTACAGTTCAAATTCATACTCGAATTCGCGTTAATTAATAATGTGGTTTTGTTCTAATTCAATTAAAATAAAACATTTTCATATCAAATTTTTATTCAATATACTGAATTCAGTGCTACAGTTCAATAATGTAATGCACTAATTCACCAAAACATTGTTGAATATTTCGCTTAATATACCGAATTCAGTGTTACAAAGTTCAATAATGGGGTTGCACTAATTCAATTGCCATATCAATATATTTTTGAGTTCATTTTTATACTGAATTCAACAATACTGGTTGCACTAATTCAATTAAAATAAAACATTTTCATATCAATATATCTATTCATTTATACTGAATTTAGCTAAATAATGTTGCACAATTCAATTAAATAAAAACATTTTCATATCAATATTTCCCTATTCAATTATACTGAATTAGTGTTAATGTATTGCACTAATTCAATTAAATAAAACATTTTCATATCAATATTTCTTTATTCAATTTTCATACTGAATTCAAGTTATTAAAACAATAATGGGTTGCACTAATTCAATTAAAACAAAACATTATTATCAATATACTTTTATCATTTATACTCGAATTTAGTGTTAACCGTTCAATAATTGGTTTGTTCTAATTCAATTGTGTCAAAACATTTTCATATCAATATTACTTTTATTCAATTATATGCTAACCGTTCAATAATGGGTTTGAATTAATATCATATCAATTTTCTTTATTCACTATACTCGAATTCAGTGTTTACCGTTTCATTTGGACTAATCTCAATAAAACATTTTAATATCAATATCTTTATTCATTTAGTGCTAACAGTTCAATATCGGTTTGCAAACAATTCAATTAAATAAAACATTTTCATATCACATTTCTTTATTCAATATACCGAATTCAGTGTTACAGTTCAATAATGGGTTGCACTAATTCAAATAAAACATTTTCATATCAAATATTTTCTTTATTCAATTATACATGTTCAATAATTGCACTAATAATTGTACAAAACATTTTCATATCAATATATTTTCATTTATACTTCGAATTTGCGTTAACTGCTCATCAATCGGCTTGTTCTAATTCAATTAAAATAAAACATTTTTCATATCAATATTACTTTATTCAATTATAATGAATTTATGCTAACCGTTCAATAATGTGGTTTGCACTAATTCAATTAAATAAAACATTTTTCATATCAATTTTTCTTTTACCAATTTATAATGAATTTAGTGCTAACCGTTCAATAATGGGTTTGGCACTAATTCACCAAATGTAAAACATTTTCATCACCTTATTCAATTATACTGAATTCAGTGCTACCGTTTCAATAATGGGTTACACTAATTCAATTAAAATAAAACATTTTCATATCAATATTTCTTTATTCAATTATACTCGAATTCAGTGTTAACAGTTTCAGGTTTGCCCTATTCAATCAAAATAAAACATTTCATATCAACATTTCTTTATCCAATTATACTCGAATTCAGTGCTAACAGTTCAATATTTGGTTGCAATTCACAATTAAATAAAACATTTTTCATATCAATTTTTTCATTCAATTATACGAATTTAGTGCTAACCAATGGGTTTGCACTAATTCAATTAAATAAAAAAATTCAATATCAATTTTTCTTTAATTAATTATAATGAATTTCCACAAGTTAATTGTTCAATAACGGTTTGCACTAATTCAATTAAATAAAAAAATTTTAATATCAATATTTCTTTATTCACCATACTGAATTTAATGCTAACCAAAAAATTTGCACTAATTCAATTAAATAAAACATTTTTCATATCAATTTTTCTTTATTCAATTATTTTGAATTCAGTGCTAACAGTTCAATAATGGGTTGCACTAACTCAATTTAATAAAACATTTTCAAATCAATATTTCTTTATGCAATTATAATGAATTTAGTGCTAACCATTCCAATAACAATGTAATTTGAATTAATTAGATTAAATGAAACGTTATCATATCAATTTTTCTTTATTCAATTATACTGAATTCAGTGCTAACAGTTCAATACCGGTTGCACTAATTCAATTAAATAAAACATTTTCATATCAATATCTTTGTTCATTTATATTGAATTGCGTTAACCGTTCAATATCGGGTTTGCCCTAAAATAAAATTATTATCAATATTTCTTTATTCAATTATACCGAATTCAAAAGTTAACAGTTCAATAATGTAACTGCACTAATTCAATTAAAATAAAAAACATTTTAATATCAATATATTCCTATTCATTTCCATACCGAATTTAAAGTTAACAGTTCAATAATGGGTTGCACTAATTCAATTAAATAAAACATTTTCATATCAATATTTCTTTATTCAATTATACTGAATTCAGTGCCAAGAAAATCGGGTTGCACTAATTCAATTAAATAAAAAAATATTTTTCATATCAATATTTCTTTATTCACCATACTGAATTACAGTTCAATAATGGGTTGCACTAATTCAATTAAAATTTTCATATCAATATTACTTTTTATTCAATTATAATGAATTTAAGTGCTAATACTAATCAATGGGTTTGCACTAATTCAAGTTTTCATATCAATTTTTTATTCAACTACATAATGAATTTGGTGTTAACCGTTCAATAATGGGTTTGCACCAATTCAATTAAATAAAACATTTTCATTATCAATTTTTCTTTATTCAATTATACTGAATCAATGGGTTACACTAATTCAATTGTAATAAAACATTTTCATATCAACATTTTCTTATCTCAATATACTGAATTCAGTGCTAACAGTTCAATACTTAATTCAATTAAAATAAAACATTTTCATCAATATTTCTTTATTCAATTATACGAATTCAGTGCTAACAGTTCACGTGGGTTGCACCCAATTTAATTAAATAAAACATTTTCATATCAATTTTTCTTTATTCACTATAATGAATTTAGTGTTAACCGTTCAATATCAGGTTTGCATATTCAATTAAATGCAAAAAATTTTAATATTTTTCTTTATTCAATTATAATGCATTTACTGTTAATTGTTCATCAATGCAATTTTGCACTAAAAAATAAAAAAATATCAATATTTTTATTCAATTATACTCGAATTTAATGTTGAATGCGTTTGCACTAATTCATTTAAATAAAACATTTTCATATAATTTTTCTTTAATTATACTGAATTAAATAATGGGTTTGAATTAATTAGATTAAATGTAACGTTATCATATAAATTTTTCTTTGACTAATTATACTGAATTCAGTGCTTACCGTTTTCATACCGGTTTGGATCCAATTAAAATAAAACATTTTAATATCAATATATCTTTATCTCATTTATACAATTAATGGGTTGCACTAATTCAATTAAAGGTACACATTCTCATATCAATATTTTATTCAATTATATTGAATTCAGTAAGCAACAGTTATAATGCAATTTGCCCTAATCAAAATAAAACATTTTCATATCATCATTTCTTTATTCAATTATACTGAATTCAGTGTTGTCCACCACCGGGTTGCACTAATTCAATTAAAGATATCAATAATTTCTATTCAATTACTGAATTCAGTGCTACAGTTCAATAATGGGTTGCACTAATTCAATTAAAATAAAACATTTTCATATCAATATATTTCAATTTCAAATTGCCATAATTTCCGTATTTGCTCTAATTAATTAAAATAAAACATTTTCATATCAATATTTTCTTTTATATTCATATTCGAATTCAGTGCTAACAGTTACCAATGGGTTGCCAATTCAATTAAATAAAAACATTTTAATATCAATATATCTACATTCATTTTTATACTGAATTTAGTGCTAACAGTCTACTGGGTTGCACTAATTCAATTAAATCAATATTTTCATTCAATTATACTGAATTCAGTGCTACAGTTCATAATGGGCTGCACTAATTCAATTAAATAAAACATTTTCATATCAATATTTTTTTATTCAATTATACTGAATGTTGTCAAGTTCAATAATGTATTGCACTAATTCAATTAAAATAAAACATTTTCATATCAATATATCTTTATTCATTTATATACTGAATTTAGTGCTAACCGTTCAATAACAATGTCTTTAACTAATTAAAATAAAACATTTTCATATCACTTTATTCAATTACAATGAATTTAGTGCTAACCGTTCAATCAATCGGGTTTAATTCAATTAAATAAAACATTTTCATATCAATTTTTTATTCAATTATATAACTAATAATGTAATTTTTGCACTAATTCAAATAAAACATTTTCATATCAATTTTTCTTTTATTCATACTGAATTCAAAAGTACAGTTCAATAATGGGTTACACTAATTCAATTAAAATAAAACATTTTCATATCAATATTTTCTTATTCGCAAGTTAACAGTTCAATAATCGGCTCGTTCTAATTCAATTAAAATAAAACATTTCATATCAATATTTCTTTATTCAATTACAATTGAATTCAGTGCTAACAGTTCAATGGGTTGCACTAATTCAATTAAATAAAACATTTTCATATCAATTTTTCTTTATTCAATTATAATGAGTAAGCACCGTTCAATAATGGGTTTGCACTGATTCAATTAAATAAAAAATTTAATATCAATTTTTTCTTATTCAATTATGTTAATTACATTAATAATGGGTTTACACTAATTCAATTAAAATAAAAAAATTTTAATATCAATATTTCTTTATTCAAATTATGGGCTGAATCTTAATAAGCAACTGCTGAATAAGTACTAAATAAAACATTTTCATATCAATTTTTCTTTATTCAATTATAGCCGAATTCAGTGCTAACAGTCAATGTATTGCATTCCGCTTTCAAATCAATATTTTTTTATGCAATTATAATGAATTTAGTGCTAACCATTCACAATGGGTTTGAATTAATTAGATTAAATGAAACGTTATCATATCAATTTTTCATTCATACCGAATTAGCAACAGTTCAATAATGGGTTGCACTAATTCAATTAAATAAAACATTTTCATATCAATATTTTCTTTTATTCAATTATTACTGAATTCGCAAAAGTTACAGTTCAATAATGGTTGCACCCAATTCAAAACATTTTCATATCAATATTTCTTTGTTCAATATACTGAATTCAGTTACCGTTCAATAATGTATTGCACTAATTAATTAAAAATAAAATACTATTTTCATTCAATTATACTCGAATTCAGTGCTAATTCATTACGCTTGCACTAATTAATTAAATAAAACATTTTCATCAATATTTTCTTATCTAATTATACTGAATTCGCGTTACAGTCTACAAGGGTTGCACTAATTCACTAAAACATTTTCATATCAATATATCTTTATCATTTATACTGAATTTAGTGCTAACTGTTCGATATCGGAATTGCATTGTTCAATTAAATAAAACAATATCATATCAATTTTCTTTTATTCATTTATTACTGAATTTAGTGCTCAATACCGGTTTGCCCTAATTCAATTTATTAAAACATTTTCTTATCAATATATCTTTATTCAATTTACAATTGCAAGCAACATTCAATAAAGGGTTGCACTAATTCAATTTATTAAAACATTTTCCCATCAATATATCTTTATTCCCATACTGAATTTAGTGCAAAACACTATCAGTGGGTTTGCACTAATTCAATTAAATAAAACATTTTAATATCAACATTTCTTTTATTCATTGAATTTATCGCTAACCGTTCGATAATGGAATTGCATTAATTCAATTAAATAAAACATTATCATATCAATTTTTCTTTATTCATACCGAATTTGCAAGTTAACTGCCCAATAATGGGTTAAAAATTCAATTAAAATAAAAAATATATCTTTATTCATTTATACTGAATTGCAGCACCAGAAAGTTTGCCCTAATTGGTCACTACAATTAAAATAAAACATTTTCAAATCAACATTTCTTTATTCAATTACTACCTCCAGTGTTGTTGCAACTCATTAAAACATTTTTATCAATATATCATACTGAATTTAGTGCTAAACATTCAATGTGTGGTTTGATTCAATTAAAATAAAACATTTTAATATCAATATTTCTTTATTCAATATAATTGAATAAAGAAATATTGATATTAAAATGTTTTATTTTAATTGAATTAGTGCAAACCCTTTATTGAATGTTTAGCACTAAATTCAGTATAAGTGAATAAAGATATATTGATAAGAAAATGTTTTAATAAATTGAATTAGTGCAACCCATTATTGAACTGTTAGCACTGAATTCAGTATAATTGAATAAAGAAATATTGATATGAAAATGTTTTATTTTAATTGAATTAGGGCAAACCCATTATTGAACGGTTAGCACTAAATTCAGTATAAATGAATAAAGATATATTGATATGAAAATGTTTTATTTTAATTGAATTAGTGCAACCCATTATTGAACGGTTAGCACTAAATTCAGTATAAATGAATAAAGAAAAATTGATATGATAATGTTTTATTTAATTGAATTAATGCAATTCCATTATCGAACGGTTAGCATTAAATTCAATATAATTGAATAAAGAAATATTGATATTAAAATGTTTTATTTTAATTGAATTAGTGCAAACCCTTTATTGAATGTTTAGCACTAAATTCAGTATAAGTGAATAAAGATATATTGATAAGAAAATGTTTTAATAAATTGAATTAGTGCAACCCATTATTGAACTGTTAGCACTGAATTCAGTATAAGTGAATAAAGATATATTGATAAGAAAATGTTTTAATAAATTGAATTAGTGCAACCCATTATTGAACTGTTAGCACTAAATTCAGTATAATTGAATAAAGAAAAATTGATATGATAATGTTTTATTTAATTGAATTAATGCAATTCCATTATTGAACGGTTAGCACTAAATTCAGTATAAATGAATAAAGATATATTGATATGAAAATGTTTCATTTTAATTGAATTAGTGCAACCCATTATTGAACTGTAGCACTGAATTCAGTATAATTGAATAAAGAAATATTGATATGAAAATGTTTTATTTAATTGAATTAGTGCAACCCATTATTGAACTGTTAGCACTGAATTCAGTATAATTGAATAAAGAAATATTTATATGAAAATGTTTTATTTTAATTGAATTAGTGCAACCCATTATTGAACTGTTAGCACTGAATTCAGTATAATTGAATAAAGAAATATTGATATGAAAATGTTTTATTTAATTGAATTAGTGCAACCCATTATTGAACTGTAGCACTGAATTCAGTATAATTGAATAAAGAAATATTGATATGAAAATGTTTTATTTAATTGAATTAGTGCAACCCATTATTGAACTGTTAGCACTGAATTCAGTATAATTGAATAAAGAAAAATTGATATGATAACGTTTCATTTAATCTAATTAATTCGAACCCATTATTGAATGGTTAGCAGTAAATTCATTATAATTGCATAAAGAAATATTGATTTGAAAATGTTTTATTAAATTGAGTTAGTGCAACCCATTATTGAACTGTTAGCACTGAATTCAGTATAATTGAATAAAGAAAAATTGATATGAAAATGTTTTATTTAATTGAATTAGTGCAAACCCCTTATTCAACGGTTAGCATTAAATTCAGTATAATTGAATAAAGAAATATTGATATTAAAATTTTTTTATTTTAATTGAATTAGTGCAAACCCGTTATTGAACAATTAGCAGTAAATTCATTATAATTGAATAAAGAAAAATTGATATTAAAATTTTTTTATTTAATTGAATTAGTGCAAACCCATTATTGAACGGTTAGCACTAAATTCATTATAATTGAATAAAGAAAAATTGATATGAAAATGTTTTATTTAATTGAATTAGTGCAACCCATTATTGAACTGTTAGCACTGAATTCAGTATAATTGAATAAAGAAATATTGATATGAAAATGTTTTATTTTAATTGAATTAGGGCAAACCCATTATTGAACTGTTAGCACTGAATTCAGTATAATTGAATAAAGAAATATTGATATGAAAATGTTTTATTTTAATTGAATTAGTGCAACCCATTATTGAACTGTTAGCACTGAATTCAGTATAATTGAATAAAGAAAAATTGATATGAAAATGTTTTATTTAATTGAATTAGTGCAAACCCATTATTGAACGGTTAGCATTAAATTCAGTATAATTGAATAAAGAAAAATTGATATGAAAATGTTTTATTTAATTGAATTAGTGCAAACCCATTATTGAACGGTTAGCATTAAATTCAGTATAATTGAATAAAGAAATACTGATATGAATATGTTTTATTTTAATTGAATTAGGGCAAACCCATTATTGAACGGTTAGCACTAAATTCAGTATAATTGAATAAAGAAATATTGATATGAAAATGTTTTATTTTAATTGAATTAGTGCAACCCATTATTGAACTGTAGCACTGAATTCAGTATAATTGAATAAAGAAATATTGATATGAAAATGTTTTATTTAATTGAATTAGTGCAACCCATTATTGAACTGTAGCACTGAATTCAGTATAATTGAATAAAGAAATATTGATATGAAAATGTTTTATTTAATTGAATTAGTGCAACCCATTATTGAACTGTTAGCACTAAATTCAGTATAAATGAATAAAGATATATTGATATTAAAATGTTTTATTTTAATTGAATTAGTGCAACCCATTATTGAACTGTTAGCACTGAATTCAGTATAATTGAATAAAGAAATATTGATATGAAAATGTTTTATTTTAATTGAATTAGGGCAATCCCATTATTGAACGGTTAGCACTAAATTCAGTATAAATGAATAAAGATATATTGATATGAAAATGTTTTATTTTAATTGAATTAGTGCAACCCATTATTGAACTGTAGCACTGAATTCAGTATAATTGAATAAAGAAATATTGATATGAAAATGTTTTATTTTAATTGAATTAGTGCAACCCATTATTGGACTGTTAGCACTGAATTCAGTATAATTGAATAAAGAAATATTGATATGAAAATGTTTTATTTTAATTGAATTAGGGCAAACCCATTATTGAACTGTTAGCACTGAATTCAGTATAATTGAATAAAGAAATATTGATATGAAAATGTTTTATTTTAATTGAATTAGTGCAACCCATTATTGAATTGTTAGCACTAAATTCAGTATAAATGAATAAAGATATATTGATATTAAAATGTTTTATTTTAATTGAATTAGTCCAAACCGGTTATGAAACGGTAAGCACTGAATTCGGTATAATTGAATAAAGAAAAAATTTATATGATAACGTTACATTTAATCTAATTAATTCAAACCCATTATTGAATGGTTAGCACTGAATTCAGTATAATTGAATAAAGAAAAATTGATATGAAAATGTTTTATTTAAGTGAATTAGTGCAAACCCCTTATTCAACGGTTAGCATTAAATTCAGTATAATTGAATAAAGAAATATTGATATTAAAATTTTTTTATTTTAATTGAATTAGTGCAAACCCGTTATTGAACAATTAGCAGTAAATTCATTATAATTGAATAAAGAAAAATTGATATTAAAATTTTTTTATTTAATTGAATTAGTGCAAACCCATTATTGAACGGTTAGCACTAAATTCATTATAATTGAATAAAGAAAAATTGATATGAAAATGTTTTATTTAATTGAATTAGTGCAACCCATTATTGAACTGTTAGCACTGAATTCAGTATAATTGAATAAAGAAATATTGATATGAAAATGTTTTATTTTAATTTAATTAGTTAAACCCATTATTGAACTGTTAGCACTGAATTCAGTATAATTGAATAAAGAAATATTGATATGAAAATGTTTTATTTTAATTGAATTAGTGCAACCCATTATTGAACTGTTAGCACTGAATTCAGTATAATTGAATAAAGAAAAATTGATATGAAAATGTTTTATTTAATTGAATTAGTGCAAACCCATTATTGAACGGTTAGCATTAAATTCATTATAATTGAATAAAGAAAAATTGATATGAAAATGTTTTATTTAATTGAATTAGTGCAAACCCATTATTGAACGGTTAGCACTGAATTCAGTATAATTGAATAAAGAAATATTGATATGAAAATGTTTTATTTTAATTGAATTAGTGCAACCCATTATTGAACTGTAGCACTGAATTCAGTATAATTGAATAAAGAAATATTGATATGAAAATGTTTTATTTAATTGAATTAGTGCAACCCATTATTGAACTGTAGCACTGAATTCAGTATAATTGAATAAAGAAATATTGATATGAAAATGTTTTATTTAATTGAATTAGTGCAACCCATTATTGAACTGTTAGCACTAAATTCAGTATAAATGAATAAAGATATATTGATATGTAAATGTTTTATTTTAATTGAATTAGTGCAACCCATTATTGAACTGTTAGCACTGAATTCAGTATAATTGAATAAAGAAATATTGATATGAAAATGTTTTATTTTAATTGAATTAGGGCAAACCCATTATTAAACGGTTAGCACTAAATTCAGTATAAATGAATAAAGATATATTGATATGAAAATGTTTTATTTAATTGAATTAGTGCAAACCCATTATCGAACTGTTAGCATTAAATTCAATATAATTGAATAAAGAAAAATTGATATGATAACGTTTCATTTAATCTAATTAATTCAAACCCATTATTGAATGGTTAGCACTAAATTCATTATAATTGCATAAAGAAATATTGCTTTGAAAATGTTTTATTAAATTGAATTAGTGCAACCCATTATTAAACGGTTAGCACTGAATTCAGTATAATTGAATAAAGAAAAATTGATATGAAAATGTTTTATTTAATTGAATTAGTGCAAACCAATTATTTAACGGTTAGCATTAAATTCAGTATAATTGAATAAAGAAATATTGATATTAAAATTTTTTTATTTTAATTGAATTAGTGCAAACCCGTTATTGAACAATTAGCAGTAAATTCATTATAATTGAATAAAGAAAAATTGATATGAAAATGTTTTATTTAATTGAATTAGTGCAAACCCATTATTGAACGGTTAGCACTAAATTCATTATAATTGAATAAAGAAAAATTGATATGAAAATGTTTTATTTAATTGAATTAGTGCAACCCATTATTGAACTGTTAGCACTGAATTCAGTATAATTGAATAAAGAAATATTGATATGAAAATGTTTTATTTTAATTGAATTAGGGCAAACCCATTATTGAACTGTTAGCACTGAATTCAGTATAATTGAATAAAGAAATATTGATATGAAAATGTTTTATTTTAATTGAATTAGTGCAACCCATTATTGAACTGTTAGCACTGAATTCAGTATAATTGAATAAAGAAAAATTGATATGAAAATGTTTTATTTAATTGAATTAGTGCAAACCCATTATTGAACGGTTAGCACTAAATTCATTATAATTGAATAAAGAAAAATTGATATGAAAATGTTTTATTTAATTGAATTAGTGCAAACCCATTATTGAACGGTTAGCACTAAATTCATTATAATTGAATAAAGTAATATTGATATGAAAATGTTTTATTTTAATTGAATTAGGGCAAACCCATTATTGAACGGTTAGCACTAAATTCAGTATAAATGAATAAAGATATATTGATATGAAAATGTTTTATTTTAATTGAATTAGTGCAACCCATTATTGAACTGTAGCACTGAATTCAGTATAATTGAATAAAGAAATATTGATATGAAAATGTTTTATTTAATTGAATTAGTGCAACCCATTATTGAACTGTTAGCACTGAATTCAGTATAATTGAATAAAGAAATATTGATATGATAAAGTTTTATTTAATCTAATTAATGCAAACCCATTATTGAACGGTTAGCACTAAATTCAGTATAAATGAATAAAGATATATTGATATTAAAATGTTTTATTTTAATTGAATTAGTCCAAACCGGTTATCAAACGTTAAGCACTGAATTCAGTATAATTGAATAAAGAAAAATTGATATGATAACGTTTCATTTAATCTAATTAATTCGAACCCATTATTGAACTGTTAGCACTAAATTCATTATAATTGAATAAAGTAATATTGATATGAAAATGTTTTATTTTAATTGAATTAGGGCAAACCCATTATTGAACGGTTAGCACTAAATTCAGTATAAATGAATAAAGATATATTGATATGAAAATGTTTCATTTTAATTGAATTAGTGCAACCCATTATTGAACTGTAGCACTGAATTCAGTATAATTGAATAAAGAAATATTGATATGAAAATGTTTTATTTAATTGAATTAGTGCAACCCATTATTGAACTGTAGCACTGAATTCAGTATAATTGAATAAAGAAATATTGATATGAAAATGTTTTATTTAATTGAATTAGTGCAACCCATTATTGAACTGTTAGCACTGAATTCAGTATAATTGAATAAAGAAATATTTATATGAAAATGTTTTATTTTAATTGAATTAGTGCAACCCATTATTGAACTGTTAGCACTAAATTCATTATAAATGAATAAAGATATATTGATATGAAAATGTTTTATTTTAATTGAATTAGTGCAACCCATTATTGAACTGTAGCACTGAATTCAGTATAATTGAATAAAGAAATATTGATATGAAAATGTTTTATTTAATTGAATTAGTGCAACCCATTATTGAACTGTAGCACTGAATTCAGTATAATTGAATAAAGAATTATTGATATGAAAATGTTTTATTTTAATTGAATTAGGGCAAACCCATTATTGAACGGTTAGCACTAAATTCAGTATAATTGAATAAAGAAATATTGATATGAAAATGTTTTATTTAATTGAATTAGTGCAACCCATTATTGAACTGTTAGCACTAAATTCAGTATAAATGAATAAAGATATATTGATATTAAAATGTTTTATTTTAATTGAATTATTCCTAACCGGTTATCAAACGGTAAGCACTGAATTCAGTATAATTGAATAAAGAAAAATTGATATGATAACGTTTCATTTAATCTAATTAATTCAAACCCATTATTGAATGGTTAGCACTAAATTCATTATAATTGCATAAAGAAATATTGATTTGAAAATGTTTTATTAAATTGAGTTAGTGCAACCCATTATTGAACTGTTACAACTGAATTCAGTATAATTGAATAAAGAAAAATTGATATGAAAATGTTTTATTTAATTGAATTAGTGCAAACCCCTTATTCAACGGTTAGCATTAAATTCAGTATAATTGAATAAAGAAATATTGATATTAAAATTTTTTTATTTTAATTGAATTAGTGCAAACCCGTTATTGAACAATTAGCAGTAAATTCATTATAATTGAATAAAGAAAAATTGATATTAAAATTTTTTTATTTAATTGAATTAGTGCAAACCCATTATTGAACGGTTAGCACTAAATTCATTATAATTGAATAAAGAAAAATTGATATGAAAATGTTTTATTTAATTGAATTAGTGCAACCCATTATTGAACTGTTAGCACTGAATTCAGTATAATTGAATAAAGAAATATTGATATGAAAATGTTTTATTTTAATTGAATTAGGGCAAACCCATTATTGAACTGTTAGCACTGAATTCAGTATAATTGAATAAAGAAATATTGATATGAAAATGTTTTATTTTAATTGAATTAGTGCAACCCATTATTGAACTGTTAGCACTGAATTCAGTATAATTGAATAAAGAAAAATTGATATGAAAATGTTTTATTTAATTGAATTAGTGCAAACCCATTATTGAACGGTTAGCACTAAATTCATTATAATTGAATAAAGAAAAATTGATATGAAAATGTTTTATTTAATTGAATTAGTGCAAACCCATTATTGAACGGTTAGCACTAAATTCATTATAATTGAATAAAGTAATATTGATATGAAAATGTTTTATTTTAATTGAATTAGGGCAAACCCATTATTGAACGGTTAGCACTAAATTCAGTATAAATGAATAAAGATATATTGATATGAAAATGTTTTATTTTAATTGAATTAGTGCAACCCATTATTGAACTGTAGCACTGAATTCAGTATAATTGAATAAAGAAATATTGATATGAAAATGTTTTATTTAATTGAATTAGTGCAACCCATTATTGAACTGTAGCACTGAATTCAGTATAATTGAATAAAGAAATATTGATATGAAAATGTTTTATTTAATTGAATTAGTGCAAACCCATTATTGAACTGTTAGCACAAAATTCAGTATAAATGAATAAAGATATATTGATATTAAAATGTTTTATTTTAATTGAATTAGTGCAACCCATTATTGAACTGTTAGCACTGAATTCAGTATAATTGAATAAAGAAATATTGATATGAAAATGTTTTATTTTAATTGAATTAGGGCAAACCCATTATTGAACGGTTAGCACTAAATTCAGTATAAATGAATAAAGATATATTGATATGAAAATGTTTTATTTTAATTGAATTAGTGCAACCCATTATTGAACTGTAGCACTGAATTCAGTATAATTGAATAAAGAAATATTGATATGAAAATGTTTTATTTTAATTGAATTAGTGCAACCCATTATTGAACTGTTAGCACTGAATTCAGTATAATTGAATAAAGAAATATTGATATATAACGTTTCATTTAATCTAATTAATTCAAACCCATTATTGAATGGTTAGCACTAAATTCATTATAATTGCATAAAGAAATATTGATTTGAAAATGTTTTATTAAATTGAGTTAGTGCAACCCATTATTGAACTGTTAGCACTGAATTCAGTATAATTGAATAAAGAAAAATTGATATGAAAATGTTTTATTTAATTGAATTAGTGCAAACCCCTTATTCAACGGTTAGCATTAAATTCAGTATAATTGAATAAAGAAATATTGATATTAAAATTTTTTTATTTTAATTGAATTAATGCAAACCCGTTATTGAACAATTAGCAGTAAATTCATTATAATTGAATAAAGAAAAATTGATATTAAAATTTTTTTATTTAATTGAATTAGTGCAAACCCATTATTGAACGGTTAGCACTAAATTCATTATAATTTAATAAAGAAATATTGATATGAAAATGTTTTATTTAATTGAATTAGTGCAACCCATTATTGAACTGTTAGCACTGAATTCAGTATAATTGAATAAAGAAATATTGATATGAAAATGTTTTATTTTAATTGAATTAGTGCAACCCATTATTGAACTGTTAGCACTGAATTCAGTATAAATGAATAAAGATATATTGATATGAAAATGTTTCATTTTAATTGAATTAGTGCAACCCATTATTGAACTGTAGCACTGAATTCAGTATAATTGAATAAAGAAATATTGATATGAAAATGTTTTATTTAATTGAATTAGTGCAACCCATTATTGAACTGTAGCACTGAATTCAGTATAATTGAATAAAGAATTATTGATATGAAAATGTTTTATTTTAATTGAATTAGGGCAAACCCATTATTGAACTGTTAGCACTTAATTCAGTATAATTGAATAAAGAAATATTGATATGAAAATGTTTTATTTTAATTGAATTAGTGCAACCCATTATTGAACGGTTAGCACTAAATTCAGTATAAATGAATAAAGATATATTGATATTAAAATGTTTTATTTTAATTGAATTAGTCCAAACCGGTTATCAAACGGTTAGCACTGAATTCAGTATAATTGAATAAAGAAAAATTGATATGATAACGTTTCATTTAATCTAATTAATTCAAACCCATTATTGAATTGTTAGCACTAAATTCATTATAATTGCATAAAGAAATATTGATTTGAAAATGTTTTATTAAATTGAGTTAGTGCAACCCATTATTGAACTGTTACAACTGAATTCAATATAATTGAATAAAGAAATATTGATATTAAAATGTTTTATTTTAATTGAATTAGTGCAAACCCCTTATTCAACGGTTAGCATTAAATTCAGTATAATTGAATAAAGAAATATTGATATTAAAATTTTTTTATTTTAATTGAATTAGTGCAAACCCGTTATTGAACAATTAGCAGTAAATTCATTATAATTGAATAAAGAAAATTGATTTTAAATGGTTTTTTTTAATTGAATTAGTGCAAACCCATTATTGAACGGTTAGCACTAAATTCATTATAATTGAATAAAGAAAAATTGATATGAAAATGTTTTATTTAATTGAATTAGTGCAACCCATTATTGAACTGTTAGCACTGAATTCAGTATAATTGAATAAAGAAATATTGATATGAAAATGTTTTATTTTAATTGAATTAGGGCAAACCCATTATTGAACTGTTAGCACTGAATTCAGTATAATTGAATAAAGAAATATTGATATGAAAATGTTTTATTTTAATTGAATTAGTGCAACCCATTATTGAACTGTTAGCACTGAATTCAGTATAATTGAATAAAGAAAAATTGATATGAAAATGTTTTATTTAATTGAATTAGTGCAAACCCATTATTGAACGGTTAGCACTAAATTCATTATAATTGAATAAAGAAAAATTGATATGAAAATGTTTTATTTAATTGAATTAGTGCAAACCCATTATTGAACGGTTAGCACTAAATTCATTATAATTGAATAAAGTAATATTGATATGAAAATGTTTTATTTTAATTGAATTAGGGCAAACCCATTATTGAACGGTTAGCACTAAATTCAGTATAAATGAATAAAGATATATTGATATGAAAATGTTTTATTTTAATTGAATTAGTGCAACCCATTATTGAACTGTAGCACTGAATTCAGTATAATTGAATAAAGAAATATTGATATGAAAATGTTTTATTTAATTGAATTAGTGCAACCCATTATTGAACTGTAGCACTGAATTCAGTATAATTGAATAAAGAAATATTGATATGAAAATGTTTTATTTAATTGAATTAGTGCAACCCATTATTGAACTGTTAGCACTAAATTCAGTATAAATGAATAAAGATATATTGATATTAAAATGTTTTATTTTAATTGAATTATTCCTAACCGGTTATCAAACGGTAAGCACTGAATTCAGTATAATTGAATAAAGAAAAATTGATATGATAACGTTTCATTTAATCTAATTAATTCGAACCCATTATTGAACTGTTAGCACTAAATTCAGTATAATTGAATAAAGTAATATTGATATGAAAATGTTTTATTTTAATTGAATTAGGGCAAACCCATTATTGAACGGTTAGCACTAAATTCAGTATAAATGAATAAAGATATATTGATATGAAAATGTTTTATTTTAATTGAATTAGTGCAACCCATTATTGAACTGTAGCACTGAATTCAGTATAATTGAATAAAGAAATATTGATATGAAAATGTTTTATTTAATTGAATTAGTGCAACCCATTATTGAACTGTAGCACTGAATTCAGTATAATTGAATAAAGAATTATTGATATGAAAATGTTTTATTTAATTGAATTAGTGCAACCCATTATTGACCTGTTAGCACTAAATTCAGTATAAATGAATAAAGATATATTGATATGAAAATGTTTTATTTTAATTGAATTAGTGCAACCCATTATTGAACTGTTAGCACTAAATTCAGTATAAATGAATAAAGATATATTGATATGAAAATGTTTTATTTTAATTGAATTAGTGCAACCCATTATTGAACTGTAGCACTGAATTCAGTATAATTGAATAAAGAAATATTGATATGAAAATGTTTTATTTAATTGAATTAGTGCAACCCATTATTGAACTGTAGCACTGAATTCAGTATAATTGAATAAAGAAATATTGATATGAAAATGTTTTATTTTAATTGAATTAGGGCAAACCCATTATTGAACTGTTAGCACTGAATTCAGTATAATTGAATAAAGAAATATTGATATGAAAATGTTTTATTTTAATTGAATTAGTGCAACCCATTATTGAACTGTTAGCACTGAATTCAGTATAAATGAATAAAGATACATTGATATTAAAATGTTTTATTTTAATTGAATTAGTCCAAACCGGTTATGAAACGGTAAGCACTAAATTCAGTATAATTGAATAAAGAAAAATTGATATGATAACGTTTCATTTAATCTAATTAATTCAAACCCATTATTGAATGGTTAGCACTAAATTCATTATAATTGCATAAAGAAATATTGATTTGAAAATGTTTTATTAAATTGAGTTAGTGCAACCCATTATTGAACTGTTACAACTGAATTCAGTATAATTGAATAAAGAAAAATTGATATGAAAATGTTTTATTTAATTGAATTAGTGCAAACCCCTTATTCAACGGTTAGCATTAAATTCAGTATAATTGGATAAAGAAATATTGATATTAAAATTTTTTTATTTTAATTGAATTAGTGCAAACCCGTTATTGAACAATTAGCAGTAAATTCATTATAATTGAATAAAGAAAAATTGATATTAAAATTTTTTTATTTAATTGAATTAGTGCAAACCCATTATTGAACGGTTAGCACTAAATTCATTATAATTGAATAAAGAAAAATTGATATGAAAATGTTTTATTTAATTGAATTAGTGCAACCCATTATTGAACTGTTAGCACTGAATTCAGTATAATTGAATAAAGAAATATTGATATGAAAATGTTTTATTTTAATTGAATTAGGGCAAACCCATTATTGAACTGTTAGCACTGAATTCAGTATAATTGAATAAAGAAATATTGATATGAAAATGTTTTATTTTAATTGAATTAGTGCAACCCATTATTGAACTGTTAGCACTGAATTCAGTATAATTGAATAAAGAAAATTGATATGAAAATGTTTTATTTAATTGAATTAGTGCAAACCCATTATTGAACGGTTAGCACTAAATTCATTATAATTGAATAAAGAAAAATTGATATGAAAATGTTTTATTTAATTGAATTAGTGCAAACCCATTATTGAACGGTTAGCACTAAATTCATTATAATTGAATAAAGTAATATTGATATGAAAATGTTTTATTTTAATTGAATTAGGGCAAACCCATTATTGAACGGTTAGCACTAAATTCAGTATAAATGAATAAAGATATATTGATATGAAAATGTTTCATTTTAATTGAATTAGTGCAACCCATTATTGAACTGTAGCACTGAATTCAGTATAATTGAATAAAGAAATATTGATATGAAAATGTTTTATTTAATTGAATTAGTGCAACCCATTATTGAACTGTAGCACTGAATTCAGTATAATTGAATAAAGAAATATTGATATGAAAATGTTTTATTTAATTGAATTAGTGCAACCCATTATTGAACTGTTAGCACTAAATTCAGTATAAATGAATAAAGATATATTGATATTAAAATTTTTTTTTTAATTGAATTAGTGCAACCCATTATTGAACTGTAGCACTGAATTCAGTATAATTGAATAAAGAATTATTGATATGAAAATGTTTTATTTTAATTGAATTAGGGCAAACCCATTATTGAACGGTTAGCACTAAATTCAGTATAAATGAATAAAGATATATTGATATGAAAATGTTTTATTTTAATTGAATTAGTGCAACCCATTATTGAACTGTAGCACTGAATTCAGTATAATTGAATAAAGAAATATTGATATGAAAATGTTTTATTTTAATTGAATTAGTGCAACCCATTATTGAACTGTTAGCACTGAATTCAGTATAATTGAATAAAGAAATATTGATATGATAACGTTTCATTTAATCTAATTAATTCAAACCCATTATTGAATGGTTAGCACTAAATTCATTATAATTGCATAAAGAAATATTGATTTGAAAATGTTTTATTAAATTGAGTTAGTGCAACCCATTATTGAACTGTTAGCACTGAATTCAGTATAATTGAATAAAGAAAAATTGATATGAAAATGTTTTATTTAATTGAATTAGTGCAAACCCCTTATTCAACGGTTAGCATTAAATTCAGTATAATTGAATAAAGAAATATTGATATTAAAATTTTTTTATTTTAATTGAATTAGTGCAAACCCGTTATTGAACAATTAGCAGTAAATTCATTATAATTGAATAAAGAAAAATTGATATTAAAATTTTTTATTTAATTGAATTAGTGCAAACCCATTATTGAACGGTTAGCACTAAATTCATTATAATTGAATAAAGAAATATTGATATGAAAATGTTTTATTTAATTGAATTAGTGCAACCCATTATTGAACTGTTAGCACTGAATTCAGTATAATTGAATAAAGAAATATTGATATGAAAATGTTTTATTTTAATTGAATTAGTGCAACCCATTATTGAACTGTTAGCACTGAATTCAGTATAAGTGAATAAAGATATATTGATATGAAAATGTTTTATTTTAATTGAATTAGTGCAACCCATTATTGAACTGTAGCACTGAATTCAGTATAATTGAATAAAGAAATATTGATATGAAAATGTTTTATTTAATTGAATTAGTGCAACCCATTATTGAACTGTAGCACTGAATTCAGTATAATTGAATAAAGAAATATTGATATGAAAATGTTTTATTTAATTGAATTAGTGCAACCCATTATTGAACTGTAGCACTGAATTCAGTATAATTGAATAAAGAAATATTGATATGAAAATGTTTTATTTAATTGAATTAGTGCAACCCATTATTGAACTGTTAGCACTAAATTCAGTATAAATGAATAAAGATATATTGATATTAAAATGTTTTATTTTAATTGAATTATTGCAAACCCATTATCGAACTGTTAGCATTTAATTCAGTATAATTGAATAAAGAAATATTGATATGAAAATGTTTTATTTTAATTGAATTAGGGCAAACCCATTATTGAACGGTTAGCACTAAATTCAGTATAAATGAATAAAGATATATTGATATGAAAATGTTTTATTTTAATTGAATTAGTGCAACCCATTATTGAACTGTAGCACTGAATTCAGTATAATTGAATAAAGAAATATTGATATGAAAATGTTTTATTTTAATTGAATTAGTGCAACCCATTATTGAACTGTTAGCACTGAATTCAGTATAATTGAATAAAGAAATATTGATATGATAACGTTTCATTTAATCTAATTAATTCAAACCCATTATTGAATGGTTAGCACTAAATTCATTATAATTGCATAAAGAAATATTGATATGAAAATGTTTTATTAAATTGAGTTAGTGCAACCCATTATTGAACTGTTAGCACTGAATTCAGTATAATTGAATAAAGAAAAATTGATATGAAAATGTTTTATTTAATTGAATTAGTGCAAACCCATTATTGAACGGTTAGCATTAAATTCAGTATAATTGAATAAAGAAATACTGATATGAATATGTTTTATTTTAATTGAATTAGTGCAAACCCGTTATTGAACAATTAGCAGTAAATTCATTATAATTGAATAAAGAAAAATTGATATTAAAATTTTTTTATTTAATTGAATTAGTGCAAACCCATTATTGAACGGTTAGCACTAAATTCATTATAATTGAATAAAGAAAAATTGATATGAAAATGTTTTATTTAATTGAATTAGTGCAACCCATTATTGAACTGTTAGCACTGAATTCAGTATAATTGAATAAAGAAATATTGATATGAAAATGTTTTATTTTAATTGAATTAGTGCAAACCCATTATTGAACTGTTAGCACTAAATTCAGTATAAATGAATAAAGATATATTGATATGAAAATGTTTTATTTTAATTGAATTAGTGCAACCCATTATTGAACTGTTAGCACTGAATTCAGTATAATTGAATAAAGAAATATTGATATGAAAATGTTTTATTTAATTGAATTAGTGCAACCCATTATTGAACTGTAGCACTGAATTCAGTATAATTGAATAAAGAAATATTGATATGAAAATGTTTTATTTTAATTGAATTAGGGCAAACCCATTATTGAACTGTTAGCACTGAATTCAGTATAATTGAATAAAGAAATATTGATATGAAAATGTTTTATTTTAATTGAATTAGTGCAACCCATTATTGAACTGTTAGCACTGAATTCAGTATAAATGAATAAAGATATATTGATATTAAAATGTTTTATTTTAATTGAATTATTCCTAACCGGTTATCAAACGGTAAGCACTGAATTCAGTATAATTGAATAAAGAAAAATTGATATGATAACGTTTCATTTAATCTAATTAATTCAAACCCATTATTGAATGGTTAGCACTAAATTCATTATAATTGCATAAAGAAATATTGATTTGAAAATGTTTTATTAAATTGAGTTAGTGCAACCCATTATTGAACTGTTAGAACTGAATTCAGTATAATTGAATAAAGAAAAATTGATAGGAAAATGTTGTATGTAATTGAATTCGTGCAAACCCCTTATTCAACGGTTAGCATTAAATTCAGTATAATTGGATAAAGAAATATTGATATTAAAATTTTTTTATTTTAATTGAATTAGTGCAAACCCGTTATTGAACAATTAGCAGTAAATTCATTATAATTGAATAAAGAAAAATTGATATTAAAATTTTTTTATTTAATTGAATTAGTGCAAACCCATTATTGAACGGTTAGCACTAAATTCATTATAATTGAATAAAGAAAAATTGATATGAAAATGTTTTATTTAATTGAATTAGTGCAACCCATTATTGAACTGTTAGCACTGAATTCAGTATAATTGAATAAAGAAATATTGATATGAAAATGTTTTATTTTAATTGAATTAGGGCAAACCCATTATTGAACTGTTAGCACTGAATTCAGTATAATTGAATAAAGAAATATTGATATGAAAATGTTTTATTTTAATTGAATTAGTGCAACCCATTATTGAACTGTTAGCACTGAATTCAGTATAATTGAATAAAGAAAAATTGATATGAAAATGTTTTATTTAATTGAATTAGTGCAAACCCATTATTGAACGGTTAGCACTAAATTCATTATAATTGAATAAAGAAAAATTGATATGAAAATGTTTTATTTAATTGAATTAGTGCAAACCCATTATTGAACGGTTAGCACTAAATTCATTATAATTGAATAAAGTAATATTGATATGAAAATGTTTTATTTTAATTGAATTAGGGCAAACCCATTATTGAACGGTTAGCACTAAATTCAGTATAAATGAATAAAGATATATTGATATGAAAATGTTTTATTTTAATTGAATTAGTGCAACCCATTATTGAACTGTTAGCACTGAATTCAGTATAATTGAATAAAGAAATATTGATATGAAAATGTTTTATTTAATTGAATTAGTGCAACCCATTATTGAACTGTAGCACTGAATTCAGTATAATTGAATAAAGAAATATTGATATGAAAATGTTTTATTTAATTGAATTAGTGCAACCCATTATTGAACGGTTAGCACTAAATTCAATATAAATGAATAAAGATATATTGATATTAAAATGTTTTATTTTAATTGAATTAGTGCAACCCATTATTGAACTGTTAGCACTGAATTCAGTATAATTGAATAAAGAATTATTGATATGAAAATGTTTTATTTTAATTGAATTAGGGCAAACCCATTATTGAACGGTTAGCACTAAATTCAGTATAAATGAATAAAGATATATTGATATGAAAATGTTTTATTTTAATTGAATTAGTGCAACCCATTATTGAACTGTAGCACTGAATTCAGTATAATTGAATAAAGAAATATTGATATGAAAATGTTTTATTTTAATTGAATTAGTGCAACCCATTATTGAACTGTTAGCACTGAATTCAGTATAATTGAATAAAGAAATATTGATATGATAACGTTTCATTTAATCTAATTAATTCAAACCCATTATTGAATGGTTAGCACTAAATTCATTATAATTGAAAAAAGAAATATTGATATGAAAATGTTTTATTAAATTGAATTAGTGCAACCCATTAAGGAACGGTTAGCACTGAATTCAGTATAGTTGAATAAAGAAAAATTGATATGAAAATGTTTTATTTAATTGAATTAGTGCAAACCCCTTATTCAACGGTTAGCATTAAATTCAGTATAATTGAATAAAGAAATATTGATATTAAAATTTTTTTATTTTAATTGAATTAGTGCAAACCCGTTATTGAACAATTAGCAGTAAATTCATTATAATTTAAAAAATAAAAATTGATATGAAAATTTTTTATTTAATTGAATTAGTGCAAACCCATTATTGAACGGTTAGCACTAAATTCATTATAATTGAATAAAGAAAAATTGATATGAAAATGTTTTATTTAATTGAATTAGTGCAACCCATTATTGAACTGTTAGCACTGAATTCAGTATAATTGAATAAAGAAATATTGATATGAAAATGTTTTATTTTAATTGAATTAGGGCAAACCCATTATTGAACTGTTAGCACTGAATTCAGTATAATTGAATAAAGAAATATTGATATGAAAATGTTTTATTTTAATTGAATTAGTGCAACCCATTATTGAACTGTTAGCACTGAATTCAGTATAATTGAATAAAGAAAAATTGATATGAAAATGTTTTATTTAATTGAATTAGTGCAAACCCATTATTGAACGGTTAGCACTAAATTCATTATAATTGAATAAAGAAAAATTGATATGAAAATGTTTTATTTAATTGAATTAGTGCAAACCCATTATTGAACGGTTAGCACTAAATTCATTATAATTGAATAAAGTAATATTGATATGAAAATGTTTTATTTTAATTGAATTAGGGCAAACCCATTATTGAACGGTTAGCACTAAATTCAGTATAAATGAATAAAGATATATTGATATGAAAATGTTTTATTTTAATTGAATTAGTGCAACCCATTATTGAACTGTAGCACTGAATTCAGTATAATTGAATAAAGAAATATTGATATGAAAATGTTTTATTTAATTGAATTAGTGCAACCCATTATTGAACTGTAGCACTGAATTCAGTATAATTGAATAAAGAAATATTGATATGAAAATGTTTTATTTAATTGAATTAGTGCAACCCATTATTGAACTGTTAGCACTAAATTCAGTATAAATGAATAAAGATATATTGATATTAAAATGTTTTATTTTAATTGAATTAGTGCAACCCATTATTGAACTGTTAGCACTGAATTCAGTATAATTGAATAAAGAAATATTGATATGAAAATGTTTTATTTTAATTGAATTAGGGCAAACCCATTATTGAACGGTTAGCACTAAATTCAGTATAAATGAATAAAGATATATTGATATGAAAATGTTTTATTTTAATTGAATTAGTGCAACCCATTATTGAACTGTAGCACTGAATTCAGTATAATTGAATAAAGAAATATTGATATGAAAATGTTTTATTTAATTGAATTAGTGCAACCCATTATTGAACTGTTAGCACTGAATTCAGTATAATTGAATAAAGAAAAATTGATATGATAACGTTTCATTTAATCTAATTAATTCGAACCCATTATTGAATGGTTAGCACTAAATTCATTATAATTGCATAAAGAAATATTGATTTGAAAATGTTTTATTAAATTGAGTTAGTGCAACCCATTATTGAACTGTTAGCACTGAATTCAGTATAATTGAATAAAGAAAAATTGATATGAAAATGTTTTATTTAATTGAATTAGTGCAAACCCCTTATTCAACGGTTAGCATTAAATTCAGTATAATTGAATAAAGAAATATTGATATTAAAATTTTTTTATTTTAATTGAATTAGTGCAAACCCGTTATTGAACAATTAGCAGTAAATTCATTATAATTGAATAAAGAAAAATTGATATTAAAATTTTTTTATTTAATTGAATTAGTGAAAACCCATTATTGAACGGTTAGCACTAAATTCATTATAATTGAATAAAGAAAAATTGATATGAAAATGTTTTATTTAATTGAATTAGTGCAACCCATTATTGAACTGTTAGCACTGAATTCAGTATAATTGAATAAAGAAATATTGATATGAAAATGTTTTATTTTAATTGAATTAGGGCAAACCCATTATTGAACTGTTAGCACTGAATTCAGTATAATTGAATAAAGAAATATTGATATGAAAATGTTTTATTTTAATTGAATTAGTGCAACCCATTATTGAACTGTTAGCACTGAATTCAGTATAATTGAATAAAGAAAAATTGATATGAAAATGTTTTATTTAATTGAATTAGTGCAAACCCATTATTGAACGGTTAGCACTAAATTCATTATAATTGAATAAAGAAAAATTGATATGAAAATGTTTTATTTAATTGAATTAGTGCAAACCCATTATTGAACGGTTAGCACTAAATTCATTATAATTGAATAAAGTAATATTGATATGAAAATGTTTTATTTTAATTGAATTAGGGCAAACCCATTATTGAACTGTTAGCACTGAATTCAGTATAATTGAATAAAGAAATATTGATATGAAAATGTTTTATTTTAATTGAATTAGTGCAAACCCATTATTGAACGGTTAGCACTGAATTCAGTATAATTGAATAAAGAAATATTGATATGAAAATGTTTTATTTTAATTGAATTAGTGCAACCCATTATTGAACTGTTAGCACTGAATTCAGTATAATTGAATAAAGAAATATTGATATGAAAATGTTTTATTTTAATTGAATTAGTGCAACCCATTATTGAACTGTTAGCACTGAATTCAGTATAATTGAATAAAGAAAAATTGATATGAAAATGTTTTATTTAATTGAATTAGTGCAAACCCATTATTGAACGGTTAGCACTAAATTCATTATAATTGAATAAAGAAAAATTGATATGAAAATGTTTTATTTAATTGAATTAGTGCAAACCCATTATTGAACGGTTAGCACTAAATTCATTATAATTGAATAAAGTAATATTGATATGAAAATGTTTTATTTTAATTGAATTAGGGCAAACCCATTATTGAACGGTTAGCACTAAATTCAGTATAGATGAATAAAGATATATTGATATAAAAAATGTTTTATTTTAATTGAATTAGTGCAACCCATTATTGAACTGTAGCACTGAATTCAGTATAATTGAATAAAGAAATATTGATATTAAAATGTTTTATTTAATTTAATTAGTGCAACCCATTATTGAACTGTAGCACTTAATTCAGTATAATTGAATAAAGAAATATTGATATGAAAATGTTTTATTTAATTGAATTAGTGCAACCCATTATTGAACTGTTAGCACTAAATTCAGTATAAATGAATAAAGATATATTGATATTAAAATGTTTTATTTTAATTGAATTAGGGCAACCCATTATTGAACTGTTAGCACTGAATTCAGTATAATTGAATAAAGAAATATTGATATGAAAATGTTTTATTTTAATTGAATTAGGGCAAACCCATTATTGAACGGTTAGCACTAAATTCAGTATAAATGAATAAAGATATATTGATATGAAAATGTTTTATTTTAATTGAATTAGTGCAACCCATTATTGAACTGTAGCACTGAATTCAGTATAATTGAATAAAGCAATATTTATATGAAAATGTTTTATTTTAATTGAATTAGTGCAACCCATTATTGAACTGTTAGCACTGAATTCAGTATAATTGAATAAAGAAATATTGATATGATAACGTTTCATTTAATCTAATTAATTCAAACCCATTATTGAATGGTTAGCACTAAATTCATTATAATTGCATAAAGAAATATTGTTTTGAAAATGTTTTATTAAATTGAGTTAGTGCAACCCATTATTGAACTGTTAGCACTGAATTCAGTATAATTGAATAAAGAAAAATTGATATGAAAATGTTTTATTTAATTGAATTAGTGCAAACCCCTTATTCAACGGTTAGCATTAAATTCAGTATAATTGAATAAAGAAATATTGATATTAAAATTTTTTATTTTAATTGAATTAGTGCAAACCCGTTATTGAACAATTAGCAGTAAATTCATTATAATTGAATAAAGAAAAATTGATATTAAAATTTTTTATTTAATTGAATTAGTGCAAACCCATTATTGAACGGTTAGCACTAAATTCATTATAATTGAATAAAGAAAAACTGATATGAAAATGTTTTATTTAATTGAATTAGTGCAACCCATTATTGAACTGTTAGCACTGAATTCAGTATAATTGAATAAAGAAATATTGATATGAAAATGTTTTATTTTAATTGAATTAGGGCAAACCCATTATTGAACTGTTAGCACTGAATTCAGTATAATTGAATAAAGAAATATTGATATGAAAATGTTTTATTTTAATTGAATTAGTGCAACCCATTATTGAACTGTTAGCACTGAATTCAGTATAATTGAATAAAGAAAAATTGATATGAAAATGTTTTATTTAATTGAATTAGTGCAAACCCATTATTGAACGGTTAGCACTAAATTCATTATAATTGAATAAAGAAAAATTGATATGAAAATGTTTTATTTAATTGAATTAGTGCACACCCTTTAGTGATCGATTAGCACTGAATTGTGTATAATTGAATAAAGTAATATTGATATGTTAATGTTTTATTTTAATTGAATTAGGGCAAACCCATTATTGAACGGTTAGCACTAAATTCAGTATAAATGAATAAAGATATATTGATATGAAAATGTTTTATTTTAATTGAATTAGTGCAACCCATTATTGAACTGTAGCACTGAATTCAGTATAATTGAATAAAGAAATATTGATATGAAAATGTTTTATTTAATTGAATTAGTGCAACCCATTATTGAACTGTAGCACTGAATTCAGTATAATTGAATAAAGAAATATTGATATGAAAATGTTTTATTTAATTGAATTAGTGCAACCCATTATTGAACTGTTAGCACTAAATTCAGTATAAATGAATAAAGATATATTGATATTAAAATGTTTTATTTTAATTGAATTAGTGCAACCCATTATTGAACTGTTAGCACTGAATTCAGTATAATTGAATAAAGAAATATTGATATGAAAATGTTTTATTTTAATTGAATTAGGGCAAACCCATTATTGAACGGTTAGCACTAAATTCAGTATAAATGAATAAAGATATATTGATATGAAAATGTTTTATTTAATTGAATTAGTGCAACCCATTATTGAACTGTAGCACTGAATTCAGTATAATTGAATAAAGAAATATTGATATGAAAATGTTTTATTTAATTGAATTAGTGCAACCCATTATTGAACTGTTAGCACTGAATTCAGTATAATTGAATAAAGAAAAATTGATATGATAACGTTTCATTTAATCTAATTAATTCGAACCCATTATTGAATGGTTAGCAGTAAATTCATTATAATTGCATAAAGAAATATTGATTTGAAAATGTTTTATTAAATTGAGTTAGTGCAACCCATTATTGAACTGTTAGCACTGAATTCAGTATAATTGAATAAAGAAAAATTTATATTAAAATGTTTTATTTAATTGAATTAGTGCAAACCCCTTATTCAACGGTTAGCATTAAATTCAGTATAATTGAATAAAGAAATATTGATATTAAAATTTTTTTATTTTAATTGAATTAGTGCAAACCCGTTATTGAACAATTAGCAGTAAATTCATTATAATTGAATAAAGAAAAATTGATATTAAAATTTTTTTATTTAATTGAATTAGTGCAAACCCATTATTGAACGGTTAGCACTAAATTCATTATAATTGAATAAAGAAAAATTGATATGAAAATGTTTTATTTAATTGAATTAGTGCAACCCATTATTGAACTGTTAGCACTGAATTCAGTATAATTGAATAAAGAAATATTGATATGAAAATGTTTTATTTTAATTGAATTAGGGCAAACCCATTATTGAACTGTTAGCACTGAATTCAGTATAATTGAATAAAGAAATATTGATATGAAAATGTTTTATTTTAATTGAATTAGTGCAACCCATTATTGAACTGTTAGCACTGAATTCAGTATAATTGAATAAAGAAAAATTGATATGAAAATGTTTTATTTAATTGAATTAGTGCAAACCCATTATTGAACGGTTAGCACTAAATTCATTATAATTGAATAAAGAAAAATTGATATGAAAATGTTTTATTTAATTGAATTAGTGCAAACCCATTATTGAACGGTTAGCACTAAATTCATTATAGTTGAATAAAGAAATATTGATATGAAAATGTTTTATTTTAATTGAATTAGGGCAAACCCATTATTGAACTGTTAGCACTGAATTCATTATAATTGAATAAAGAAAAATTGATATGAAAATGTTTTATTTAATTGAATTAGTGCAACCCATTATTGAACTGTTAGCACTGAATTCAGTATAATTGAATAAAGAAATATTGATATGAAAATGTTTTATTTTAATTGAATTAGGGCAAACCCATTATTGAACTGTTAGCACTGAATTCAGTATAATTGAATAAAGAAATATTGATATGAAAATGTTTTATTTTAATTGAATTAGTGCAACCCATTATTGAACTGTTAGCACTGAATTCAGTATAATTGAATAAACAAAAATTGATATTAAAATGTTTTATTTTAATTGAATTAGTGCAAACCCATTATTGAACGGTTAGCACTAAATTCAGTATAATTGAATAAAGAAAAATTGATATGAAAATGTTTTATTTAATTGAATTAGTGCAAACCCATTATTGAACGGTTAGCACTAAATTCATTATAATTGAATAAAGTAATATTGATATGAAAATGTTTTATTTTAATTGAATTAGGGCAAACCCATTATTGAACGGTTAGCACTAAATTCAGTATAAATGAATAAAGATATATTGATATGAAAATGTTTTATTTTAATTGAATTAGTGCAACCCATTATTGAACTGTTAGCACTGAATTCAGTATAATTGAATAAAGAAATATTGATATGAAAATGTTTTATTTTAATTGAATTAGTGCAACCCATTATTGAACTGTTAGCACTGAATTCAGTATAATTGAATAAAGAAATATTGATATGAAAATGTTTTATTTAATTGAATTAGTGCAACCCATTATTGAACTGTTAGCACTAAATTCAGTATAAATGAATAAAGATATATTGATATTAAAATGTTTTATTTTAATTGAATTAGTGCAACCCATTATTGAACTGTTAGCACTGAATTCAGTATAATTGAATAAAGAAATATTGATATGAAAATGTTTTATTTTAATTGAATTAGGGCAAACCCATTATTGAACGGTTAGCACTAAATTCAGTATAAATGAATAAAGATATATTGATATGAAAATGTTTTATTTAATTGAATTAGTGCAACCCATTATTGAACTGTAGCACTGAATTCAGTATAATTGAATAAAGAAATATTGATATGAAAATGTTTTATTTAATTGAATTAGTGCAACCCATTATTGAACTGTTAGCACTGAATTCAGTATAATTGAATAAAGAAAAATTGATATGATAACGTTTCATTTAATCTAATTAATTCGAACCCATTATTGAATGGTTAGCAGTAAATTCATTATAATTGCATAAAGAAATATTGATTTGAAAATGTTTTATTAAATTGAGTTAGTGCAACCCATTATTGAACTGTTAGCACTGAATTCAGTATAATTGAATAAAGAAATATTAATATGAAAATGTTTTATTTAATTGAATTAGTGCAAACCCCTTATTCAACGGTTAGCATTAAATTCAGTATAATTGAATAAAGAAATATTGATATTAAAATTTTTTTATTTTAATTGAATTAGTGCAAACCCGTTATTGAACAATTAGCAGTAAATTCATTATAATTGAATAAAGAAAAATTGATATTAAAATTTTTTTATTTAATTGAATTAGTGCAAACCCATTATTGAACGGTTAGCACTAAATTCATTATAATTGAATAAAGAAAAATTGATATGAAAATGTTTTATTTAATTGAATTAGTGCAACCCATTATTGAACTGTTAGCACTGAATTCAGTATAATTGAATAAAGAAATATTGATATGAAAATGTTTTATTTTAATTGAATTAGGGCAAACCCATTATTGAACTGTTAGCACTGAATTCAGTATAATTGAATAAAGAAATATTGATATGAAAATGTTTTATTTTAATTGAATTAGTGCAACCCATTATTGAACTGTTAGCACTGAATTCAGTATAATTGAATAAAGAAAAATTGATATGAAAATGTTTTATTTAATTGAATTAGTGCAAACCCATTATTGAACGGTTAGCACTAAATTCATTATAATTGAATAAAGAAAAATTGATATGAAAATGTTTTATTTAATTGAATTAGTGCAAACCCATTATTGAACGGTTAGCACTAAATTCATTATAATTGAATAAAGAAATATTGATATGAAAATGTTTTATTTTAATTGAATTAGGGCAAACCCATTATTGAACTGTTAGCACTGAATTCAGTATAATTGAATAAAGAAATATTGATATGAAAATGTTTTATTTTAATTGAATTAGGGCAAACCCATTATTGAACTGTTAGCACTGAATTCAGTATAATTGAATAAATAAATATTGATATGAAAATGTTTTATTTTAATTGAATTAGTGCAACCCATTATTGAACTGTTAGCACTGAATTCAGTATAATTGAATAAAGAAAAATTGATATGAAAATGTTTTATTTAATTGAATTAGTGCAAACCCATTATTGAACGGTTAGCACTAAATTCATTATAATTGAATAAAGAAAAATTGATATGAAAATGTTTTATTTAATTGAATTAGTGCAAACCCATTATTGAACGGTTAGCACTAAATTCATTATAATTGAATAAAGTAATATTGATATGAAAATGTTTTATTTTAATTGAATTAGGGCAAACCCATTATTGAACGGTTAGCACTAAATTCAGTATAAATGAATAAAGATATATTGATATGAAAATGTTTTATTTTAATTGAATTAGTGCAACCCATTATTGAACTGTAGCACTGAATTCAGTTTAATTTAATAAAGAAATATTGATTTGAAAATGTTTTATTTAATTGAATTAGTGCAACCCATTATTGAACTGTAGCACTGAATTCAGTATAATTGAATAAAGAAATATTGATATGAAAATGTTTTATTTAATTGAATTAGTGCAACCCATTATTGAACTGTTAGCACTAAATTCAGTATAAATGAATAAAGATATATTGATATTAAAATGTTTTATTTTAATTGAATTAGTGCAACCCATTATTGAACTGTAGCACTGAATTCAGTATAATTGAATAAAGAAATATTGATATGAAAATGTTTTATTTTAATTGAATTAGTGCAACCCATTATTGAACTGTTAGCACTGAATTCAGCATAATTGAATAAAGAAATATTGATATGATAACGTTTCATTTAATCTAATTAATTCAAACCCATTATTGAATGGTTAGCACTAAATTCATTATAATTGCATAAAGAAATATTGATTTGAAAATGTTTTATTAAATTGAGTTAGTGCAACCCATTATTAAACGGTTAGCACTGAATTCAGTATAATTGAATAAAGAAATATTGATATGAAAATATTTTATTTAATTGAATTAATGCAAACCCATTATCGAACGGTTAGCATTAAATTCAGTATAATTGAATAAAGAAATATTTATATTAAAATTTTTTATTTTAATTGAATTAGTGCAAACCCGTTATTGAACAATTAGCAGTAAATTCATTATAATTGAATAAAGAAAAATTGATATTAAAATTTTTTTATTTAATTGAATTAGTGCAAACCCATTATTGAACGGTTAGCACTAAATTCATTATAATTGAATAAAGAAAAATTGATATGAAAATGTTTTATTTAATTGAATTAGTGCAACCCATTATTGAACTGTTAGCACTGAATTCAGTATAATTGAATAAAGAAATATTGATATGAAAATGTTTTATTTTAATTGAATTAGGGCAAACCCATTATTGAACTGTTAGCACTGAATTCAGTATAATTGAATAAAGAAATATTGATATGAAAATGTTTTATTTTAATTGAATTAGTGCAACCCATTATTGAACTGTTAGCACTGAATTCAGTATAATTGAATAAAGAAAAATTGATATGAAAATGTTTTATTTAATTGAATTAGTGCAAACCCATTATTGAACGGTTAGCACTAAATTCATTATAATTGAATAAAGAAAAATTGATATGAAAATGTTTTATTTAATTGAATTAGTGCAAACCCATTATTGAACGGTTAGCACTAAATTCATTATAATTGAATAAAGTAATATTGATATGAAAATGTTTTATTTTAATTGAATTAGGGCAAACTTATTATTGAACGGTTAGCACTAAATTCAGTATAAATGATTAAAGATATATTGATATGAAAATGTTTTATTTTAATTGAATTAGTGCAAACCCATTATTGAACTGTAGCACTGAATTCAGTATAATTGAATAAAGAAATATTGATATGAAAATGTTTTATTTAATTGAATTAGTGCAACCCATTATTGAACTGTAGCACTGAATTCAGTATAATTGAATAAAGAAATATTGATATGAAAATATTTTATTTAATTGAATTAGTGCAACCCATTATTGAACGGTTAGCACTAAATTCAGTATAAATGAATAAAGATATATTGATATGAAAATGTTTTATTTTAATTGAATTAGTGCAACCCATTATTGAACTGTTAGCACTGAATTCAGTATAATTGAATAAAGAAATATTGATATGAAAATGTTTTATTTTAATTGAATTAGGGCAAACCCATTATTGAACGGTTAGCACTAAATTCAGTATAAATGAATAAAGATATATTGATATGAAAATGTTTTATTTTAATTGAATTAGTGCAACCCATTATTGAACTGTAGCACTGAATTCAGTATAATTGAATAAAGAAATATTGATATGAAAATGTTTTATTTAATTGAATTAGTGCAACCCATTATTGAACTGTTAGCACTGAATTCAGTATAATTGAATAAAGAAAAATTGATATGATAACGTTTCATTTAATCTAATTAATTCAAACCCATTATTGAATGGTTAGCACTAAATTCATTATAATTGCATAAAGAAATATTGATTTGAAAATGTTTTATTAAATTGAGTTAGTGCAACCCATTATTGAACTGTTAGCACTGAATTCAGTATAATTGAATAAAGAAAAATTGATATGAAAATGTTTTATTTAATTGAATTAGTGCAAACCCCTTATTCAACGGTTAGCATTAAATTCAGTATAATTGAATAAAGAAATATTGATATTAAAATTTTTTATTTTAATTGAATTAGTGCAAACCCGTTATTGAACAATTAGCAGTAAATTCATTATAATTGAATAAAGAAAAATTGATATTAAAATTTTTTATTTAATTGAATTAGGGCAAACCCATTATTGAACGGTTAGCACTAAATTCAGTATAAATGATTAAAGATATATTGATATGAAAATGTTTTATTTTAATTGAATTAGTGCAAACCCATTATTGAACTGTAGCACTGAATTCAGTATAATTGAATAAAGAAATATTGATATGAAAATGTTTTATTTAATTGAATTAGTGCAACCCATTATTGAACTGTATCACTGAATTCAGTATAATTGAAAAAAGAAATATTGATATGAAAATATTTTATTTAATTGAATTAGTGCAACCCATTATTGAACTGTTAGCACTAAATTCAGTATAAATGAATGAAGAAATATTGATATTAAAATGTTTTATTTTAATTGAATTAGTGCAACCCATTATTGAACTGTTAGCACTGAATTCAGTATAATTGAATAAAGAAATATTGATATGAAAATGTTTTATTTTAATTGAATTAGGGCAAACCCATTATTAAACGGTTAGCACTAAATTCAGTATAAATGAATAAAGATATATTGATATGAAAATGTTTTATTTAATTGAATTATTGCAACCCATTATTGAACTGTAGCACTGAATTCAGTATAATTGAATAAAGAAATATTGATATGAAAATGTTTTATTTAATTGAATTAGTGCAACCCATTATTGAACTGTTAGCACTGAATTCAGTATAATTGAATAAAGAAAAATTGATATGATAACGTTTCATTTAATCTAATTAATTCGAACCCATTATTGAATGGTTAGCACTAAATTCATTATAATTGCATAAAGAAATATTGCTTTGAAAATGTTTTATTAAATTGAGTTAGTGCAACCCATTATTGAACTGTTAGCACTGAATTCAGTATAATTGAATAAAGAAAAATTGATATGAAAATGTTTTATTTAATTGAATTAGTGCAAACCCATTATTGAACGGTTAGCATTAAATTCAGTATAATTGAATAAAGAAATATTGATATTAAAATGTTTTATTTTAATTGAATTAGTGCAAACCCGTTATTGAACAATTAGCAGTAAATTCATTATAATTGAATAAAGAAAAATTGATATTAAAATTTTTTTATTTAATTGAATTAGTGCAAACCCATTATTGAACGGTTAGCACTAAATTCATTATAATTGAATAAAGAAAAATTGATATGAAAATGTTTTATTTAATTGAATTAGTGCAACCCATTATTGAACTGTTAGCACTGAATTCAGTATAATTGAATAAAGAAATATTGATATGAAAATGTTTTATTTAGTTGAATTAGTGCAACCCATTATTGAACTGTTAGCACTGAATTCAGTATAAATGAATAAAGATATATTGAAATTAAAATTTTTTATTTTAATTGAATTAGTGCAACCCATTATTGAACTGTTAGCACTGAATTCAGTATAATTGAATAAAGAAATATTGATATGAAAATGTTTTATTTTAATTGAATTAGGGCAAACCCATTATTGAACGGTTAGCACTAAATTCAGTATAAATGAATAAAGATATATTGATATGAAAATGTTTTATTTTAATTGAATTAGTGCAACCCATTATTGAACTGTAGCACTGAATTCAGTATAATTGAATAAAGAAATATTGATATGAAAATGTTTTATTTAAATTGAATTAGTGCAACCCATTATTGAACTGTTAGCACTGAATTCAATATAATTGAATAAAGAAATATTGATATGAAAATGTTTTATTTTAATTGAATTAGGGCAAACCCATTATTGAACTGTTAGCACTGAATTCAGTATAATTGAATAAAGAAATATTTATATGAAAATGTTTTATTTTAATTGAATTAGTGCAACCCATTATTGAACGGTTAGCACTAAATTCAGTATAAATGAATAAAGATATATTGATATTAAAATGTTTTATTTTAATTGAATTAGTCCAAACCGGTTATCAAACGGTAAGCACTGAATTCAGTATAATTGAATAAAGAAAAATTGATATGATAATGTTTTATTTAATTGAATTAATGCAATTCCATTATCGAACGGTTAGCATTAAATTCAATATAATTGAATAAAGAAATATTGATATTAAAATGTTTTATTTTAATTGAATTAGTGCAAACCCTTTATTGAATGTTTAGCACTAAATTCAGTATAAGTGAATAAAGATATATTGGTAAGAAAATGTTTTAATAAATTGAATTAGTGCAACCCATTATTGAACTGTTAGCACTGAATTCAGTATAATTGAATAAAGAAATATTGATATGAAAATGTTTTATTTTAATTGAATTAGGGCAAACCCATTATTGAACGGTTAGCACTAAATTCAGTATAAATGAATAAAGATATATTGATATTAAAATGTTTTATTTTAATTGAATTAGTGCAACCCATTATTGAACTGTTAGCACTGAATTCAGTATAATTGAATAAAGAAAAATTGATATGATAACGTTTCATTTAATCTAATTAATTCGAACCCATTATTGAACTGTTAGCACTGAATTCAGTATAATTGAATAAAGAAATATTGATATGAAAATGTTTTATTTTAATTGAATTAGTGCAACCCATTATTGAACTGTAGCACTGAATTCAGTATAATTGAATAAAGAAATATTGATATGAAAATGTTTTATTTTAATTGAATTAGTGCAACCCATTATTGAACTGTTAGCACTGAATTCAGTATAATTGAATAAAGAAATATTGATATGAAAATGTTTTATTTTAATTGAATTAGGGCAAACCCATTATTGAACTGTTAGCACTGAATTCAGTATAATTGAATAAAGAAATATTGATATGAAAATGTTTTATTTTAATTGAATTAGTGCAAACCCATTATTGAACGGTTAGCATTAAATTCATTATAATTGAATAAAGAAAAATTGATATGAAAATGTTTTATTTAATTGAATTAGTGCAAACCCATTATTGAACGGTTGGCATTAAACTCAGTATAATTGAATAAAGATATATTGATATGAAAATGTTTTATTTAATTGAATTAGTGCAAACCCATTATTGAACGGTTAGCACTAAATTCATTATAATTGAATAAAGAAAAATTGATATGAAAATGTTTTATTTAATTGAATTAGTGCAAACCCATTATTGAACGGTTAGCACTAAATTCATTATAATTGAATAAAGAAATATTGATATGAAAATGTTTTATTTTAATTGAATTAGGGCAAACCCATTATTAAACGGTTAGCACTAAATTCAGTATAAATGAATAAAGATATATTGATATGAAAATGTTTTATTTTAATTGAATTAGTGCAAACCCATTATTGAACTGTAGCACTGAATTCAGTATAATTTAATAAAGAAAAATTGATATGATAACGTTTCATTTAATCTAATTAATTCGAACCCATTATTGAACTGTTAGCACTGAATTCAGTATAATTGAATAAAGAAATATTGATATGAAAATGTTTTATTTAATTGAATTAGTGCAACCCATTATTGAACTGTTAGCACTGAATTCATTATAATTGAATAAAGAAAAATTGATATGAAAATGTTTTATTTAATTGAATTAGTGCAAACCCATTATTGAACGGTTAGCACTAAATTCAGTATAATTGAATAAAGAAATATTGATATGAAAATGTTTTATTTTAATTGAATTAGGGCAAACCCATTATTGAACTGTTAGCACTGAATTCAGTATAATTGAATAAAGAAATATTGATATGAAAATGTTTTATTTTAATTGAATTAGGGCAAACCCATTATTGAACTGTTAGCACTGAATTCAGTATAATTGAATAAAGAAATATTGATATGAAAATGTTTTATTTTAATTGAATTAGTGCAACCCATTATTGAACTGTTAGCACTGAATTCAGTATAATTGAATAAAGAAAAATTGATATGAAAATGTTTTATTTAATTGAATTAGTGCAAACCCATTATTGAACGGTTAGCACTAAATTCATTATAATTGAATAAAGAAAAATTGATATGAAAATGTTTTATTTTATTTAATTAGTGCAAACCCATTATTGAACGGTTAGAACTAAATTCATTTTAATTGAATAAAGTAATATTGATATGAAAATGTTTTATTTTAATTGAATTAGGGCAAACCCATTATTGAACGGTTAGCACTAAATTCAGTATAAATGAATAAAGATATATTGATATGAAAATGTTTTATTTTAATTGAATTAGTGCAACCCATTATTGAACTGTTAGCACTGAATTCATTATAATTGAATAAAGAAATATTGATATGAAAATGTTTTATTTTAATTGAATTAGTGCAACCCATTATTGAACTGTTAGCACTGAATTCAGTATAATTGAATAAAGAAATATTGATATGAAAATGTTTTATTTAATTGAATTAGTGCAACCCATTATTGAACTGTTAGCACTAAATTCAGTATAAATGAATAAAGATATATTGATATTAAAATGTTTTATTTTAATTGAATTAGTGCAACCCATTATTGAACTGTAGCACTGAATTCAGTATAATTGAATAAAGAAATATTGATATGAAAATGTTTTATTTTAATTGAATTAGTGCAACCCATTATTGAACAGTTAGCACTGAATTCAGTATAATTGAATAAAGAAATATTGATATGATAACGTTTCATTTAATCTAATTAATTCGAACCCATTATTGAATGGTTAGCAGTAAATTCATTATAATTGCATAAAGAAATATTGATTTGAAAATGTTTTATTAAATTGAGTTAGTGCAACCCATTATTGAACTGTTAGCACTGAATTCAGTATAATTGAATAAAGAAAAATTGATATGAAAATGTTTTATTTAATTGAATTAGTGCAAACCCCTTATTCAACGGTTAGCATTAAATTCAGTATAATTGAATAAAGAAATATTGATATTAAAATTTTTTTATTTTAATTGAATTAGTGCAAACCCGTTATTGAACAATTAGCAGTAAATTCATTATAATTGAATAAAGAAAAATTGATATTAAAATTTTTTTATTTAATTGAATTAGTGCAAACCCATTATTGAACGGTTAGCACTAAATTCATTATAATTGAATAAAGAAAAATTGATATGAAAATGTTTTATTTAATTGAATTAGTGCAACCCATTATTGAACTGTTAGCACTGAATTCAGTATAATTGAATAAAGAAATATTGATATGAAAATGTTTTATTTTAATTGAATTAGGGCAAACCCATTATTGAACTGTTAGCACTGAATTCAGTATAATTGAATAAAGAAATATTGATATGAAAATGTTTTATTTTAATTGAATTAGTGCAACCCATTATTGAACTGTTAGCACTGAATTCAGTATAATTGAATAAAGAAAAATTTATATGAAAATGTTTTATTTAATTGAATTAGTGCAAACCCATTATTGAACGGTTAGCACTAAATTCATTATAATTGAATAAAGAAAAATTGATATGAAAATGTTTTATTTAATTGAATTAGTGCAAACCCATTATTGAACGGTTAGCACTAAATTCATTATAATTGAATAAAGTAATATTGATATGAAAATGTTTTATTTTAATTGAATTAGGGCAAACCCATTATTGAACGGTTAGCACTAAATTCAGTATAAATGAATAAAGATATATTGATATGAAAATGTTTTATTTTAATTGAATTAGTGCAACCCATTATTGAACTGTAGCACTGAATTCAGTATAATTGAATAAAGAAATATTGATATGAAAATGTTTTATTTAATTGAATTAGTGCAACCCATTATTGAACTGTTAGCACTGAATTCAGTATAATTGAATAAAGAAATATTGATATGAAAATGTTTTATTTAATTGAATTAGTGCAACCCATTATTGAACTGTTAGCACTAAATTCAGTATAAATGAATAAAGATATATTGATATTAAAATGTTTTATTTTAATTGAATTAGTGCAACCCATTATTGAACTGTTAGCACTGAATTCAGTATAATTGAATAAAGAAATATTGATATGAAAATGTTTTATTTAATTGAATTAGTGCAACCCATTATTGAACTGTAGCACTGAATTCAGTATAATTGAATAAAGAAATTTTGATATGAAAATATTTTATTTAATTGAATTAATGCAATTCCATTATTGAACGGTAGGCACTAAATTCAGTATAAATGAATAAAGATATATTGATATTAAAATGTTTTATTTTAATTGAATTAGTGCAACCCATTATTGTACTGTTAGCACTGAATTCAGTATAATTGAATAAAGAAATATTGATATGAAAATGTTTTATTTTAATTGAATTAGGGCAAACCCATTATTGAACGGTTAGCACTAAATTCAGTATAAATGAATAAAGATATATTGATATGAAAATGTTTTATTTAATTGAATTAGTGCAACCCATTATTGAACTGTAGCACTGAATTCAGTATAATTGAATAAAGAAATATTGATATGAAAATGTTTTATTTAATTGAATTAGTGCAACCCATTATTGAACTGTTAGCACTGAATTCAGTATAATTGAATAAAGAAAAATTGATATGATAACGTTTCATTTAATCTAATTAATTCGAACCCATTATTGAATGGTTAGCAGTAAATTCATTATAATTGCATAAAGAAATATTGATTTGAAAATGTTTTATTAAATTGAGTTAGTGCAACCCATTATTGAACTGTTAGCACTGAATTCAGTATAATTGAATAAAGAAAAATTGATATGAAAATGTTTTATTTAATTGAATTAGTGCAAACCCCTTATTCAACGGTTAGCATTAAATTCAGTATAATTGAATAAAGAAATATTGATATTAAAATTTTTTTATTTTAATTGAATTAGTGCAAACCCGTTATTGAACAATTAGCAGTAAATTCATTATAATTGAATAAAGAAAAATTGATATTAAAATTTTTTTATTTAATTGAATTAGTGCAAACCCATTATTGAACGGTTAGCACTAAATTCATTATAATTGAATAAAGAAAAATTGATATGAAAATGTTTTATTTAATTGAATTAGTGCAACCCATTATTGAACTGTTAGCACTGAATTCAGTATAATTGAATAAAGAAATATTGATATGAAAATGTTTTATTTAATTGAATTAGTGCAACCCATTATTGAACTGTTAGCACTGAATTCAGTATAAATGAATAAAGATATATTGATATTAAAATGTTTTATTTTAATTGAATTAGTGCAACCCATTATTGAACTGTTAGCACTGAATTCAGTATAATTGAATAAAGAAATATTGATATGAAAATGTTTTATTTTAATTGAATTAGGGCAAACCCATTATTGAACGGTTAGCACTAAATTCAGTATAAATGAATAAAGATATATTGATATGAAAATGTTTTATTTTAATTGAATTAGTGCAACCCATTATTGAACTGTAGCACTGAATTCAGTATAATTGAATAAAGAAATATTGATATGAAAATGTTTTATTTTAATTGAATTAGTGCAACCCATTATTGAACTGTTAGCACTGAATTCAGTATAATTGAATAAAGAAAAATTGATATGATAATGTTTTATTTTAATTGAATTAGGGCAAACCCATTATTGAACGGTTAGCATTAAATTCTGTATAATAGAATAAAGAAATATTTATATGAAAATGTTTTATTTTAATTGAATTAGGGCAAACCCATTATTGAACGGTTAGCACTAAATTCAGTATAAATGAATAAAGATATATTGATATTAAAATGTTTTATTTTAATTGAATTAGTCCAAACCGGTTATCAAACGGTAAGCACTGAATTCAGTATAATTGAATAAAGAAAAATTGATATGATAATGTTTTATTTAATTGAATTAATGCAATTCCATTATCGAACGGTTAGCATTAAATTCAATATAATTGAATAAAGAAATATTGATATTAAAATGTTTTATTTTAATTGAATTAGTGCAAACCCTTTATTGAATGTTTAGCACTAAATTCAGTATAAGTGAATAAAGATATATTGGTAAGAAAATGTTTTAATAAATTGAATTAGTGCAACCCATTATTGAACTGTTAGCACTGAATTCAGTATAATTGAATAAAGAAATATTGATATGAAAATGTTTTATTTTAATTGAATTAGGGCAAACCCATTATTGAACGGTTAGCACTAAATTCAGTATAAATGAATAAAGATATATTGATATTAAAATGTTTTATTTTAATTGAATTAGTCCAACCCATTATTGAACTGTTAGCACTGAATTCAGTATAATTGAATAAAGAAAAATTGATATGATAACGTTTCATTTAATCTAATTAATTCGAACCCATTATTGAACTGTTAGCACTTAATTCAGTATAATTGAATAAAGAAATATTGATATGAAAATGTTTTATTTAATTGAATTAGTGCAACCCATTATTGAACTGTAGCACTGAATTCAGTATAATTGAATAAAGAAATATTGATATGAAAATGTTTTATTTTAATTGAATTAGTGCAACCCATTATTGAACTGTTAGCACTGAATTCAGTATAATTGAATAAAGAAATATTGATATGAAAATGTTTTATTTTAATTGAATTAGGGCAAACCCATTATTGAACGGTTAGCACTGAATTCAGTATAATTGAATAAAGAAATATTGATATGAAAATGTTTTATTTTAATTGAATTAGTGCAAACCCATTATTGAACGGTTAGCACTAAATTCATTATAATTGAATAAAGAAAAATTGATATGAAAATGTTTTATTTAATTGAATTAGTGCAAACCCATTATTGAACGGTTGGCATTAAACTCAGTATAATTGAATAAAGATATATTGATATGAAAATGTTTTATTTAATTGAATTATTGCAAACCCATTATCGAACGGTTAGCACTAAATTCATTATAATTGAATAAAGAAAAATTGATATGAAAATGTTTTATTTAATTGAATTAGTGCAAACCCATTATTGAACGGTTTGCATTTAACTCAGTATAATTGAATAAAGAAATATTGATATGAAAATGTTTTATTTTAATTGAATTAGGGCAAACCCATTATTAAACGGTTAGCACTAAATTCAGTATAAATGAATAAAGATATATTGATATGAAAATGTTTTATTTTAATTGAATTAGTGCAAACCCATTATTGAACTGTAGCACTGAATTCAGTATAAATGAATAAGGAAAAATTGATATGATAACGTTTCATTTAATCTAATTAATTCAAACCCATTATTGAACGGTTAGCACTGAATTCATTATAACTGAGTAAAGATATATTGATATGAAAATGTTTTATTTTAATTGAATTAGTGCAAACCCACTATTGAACGGTTAGCACTAAATTCATTATAATTGAATAAAGAAAAATTGATATGATAATGTTTTATTTAATTGAATTAGTGCAAACCCATTATTGAACGGTTAGCACTAAATTCATTATAGTTGAATAAAGAAAAATTGATATGAAAATGTTTTATTTTAATTGAATTAGGGCAAACCCATTATTGAACTGTTAGCACTGAATTCAGTATAATTGAATAAAGAAATATTGATATGAAAATGTTTTATTTTAATTGAATTAGGGCAAACCCATTATTGAACTGTTAGCACTGAATTCAGTATAATTGAATAAAGAAATATTGATATGAAAATGTTTTATTTTAATTGAATTAGTGCAACCCATTATTGAACTGTTAGCACTGAATTCAGTATAATTGAATAAAGAAAAATTGATATGAAAATGTTTTATTTAATTGAATTAGTGCAAACCCATTATTGAACGGTTAGCATTAAATTCAGTATAATTGAATAAAGAAATACTGATATGAATATGTTTTATTTTATTGAATTAGTGCAAACCCATTATTGAACGGTTATCACTAAATTCAGTATAATTGAATAAAGAAATATTGATATGAAAATGTTTTATTTTAATTGAATTAGGGCAAACCCATTATTGAACGGTTAGCACTAAATTCAGTATAAATGAATAAAGATATATTGATATGAAAATGTTTTATTTTAATTGAATTAGTGCAACCCATTATTGAACTGTAGCACTGAATTCAGTATAATTGAATAAAAAAATATTGATATGAAAATGTTTTATTTAATTGAATTAGTGCAACCCATTATTGAACTGTAGCACTGAATTCAGTATAATTGAATAAAGAAATATTGATATGAAAATGTTTTATTTAATTGAATTAGTGCAACCCATTATTGAACTGTTAGCACTAAATTCAGTATAAATGAATAAAGATATATTGATATTAAAATGTTTTATTTTAATTGAATTAGTGCAACCCATTATTGAACTGTTAGCACTGAATTCAGTATAATTGAATAAAGAAATATTTATATGAAAATGTTTTATTTTAATTGAATTAGTGCACCCCATTATTGAAGTGTTAGCATTGAATTCAGTATAATTGAAAAAAGAAATATTGATATGATAACGTTTCATTTAATCTAATTAATTCAAACCCATTATTGAATGGTTAGCAGTAAATTCATTATAATTGCATAAAGAAATATTGATTTGAAAATGTTTTATTAAATTGAGTTAGTGCAACCCATTATTGAACTGTTAGCACTGAATTCAGTATAATTGAATAAAGAAAAATTGATATGAAAATGTTTTATTTAATTGAATTAGTGCAAACCCCTTATTCAACGGTTAGCATTAAATTCAGTATAATTGAATAAAGAAATATTGATATTAAAATGTTTTATTTTAATTGAATTAGTGCAAACCCGTTATTGAACAATTAGCAGTAAATTCATTATAATTGAATAAAGAAAAATTGATATTAAAATTTTTTTATTTAATTGAATTAGTGCAAACCCATTATTGAACGGTTAGCACTAAATTCATTATAATTGAATAAAGAAAAATTGATATGAAAATGTTTTATTTAATTGAATTAGTGCAACCCATTATTGAACTGTTAGCACTGAATTCAGTATAATTGAATAAAGAAATATTGATATGAAAATGTTTTATTTTAATTGAATTAGGGCAAACCCATTATTGAACTGTTAGCACTGAATTCAGTATAATTGAATAAAGAAATATTGATATGAAAATGTTTTATTTTAATTGAATTAGTGCAACCCATTATTGAACTGTTAGCACTGAATTCAGTATAATTGAATAAAGAAAAATTTATATGAAAATGTTTTATTTAATTGAATTAGTGCAAACCCATTATTGAACGGTTAGCACTAAATTCATTATAATTGAATAAAGAAAAATTGATATGAAAATGTTTTATTTAATTGAATTAGTGCAAACCCATTATTGAACGGTTAGCACTAAATTCATTATAATTGAATAAAGTAATATTGATATGAAAATGTTTTATTTTAATTGAATTAGGGCAAACCCATTATTGAACGGTTAGCACTAAATTCAGTATAAATGAATAAAGATATATTGATATGAAAATGTTTCATTTTAATTGAATTAGTGCAACCCATTATTGAACTGTAGCACTGAATTCAGTATAATTGAATAAAGAAATATTGATATGAAAATGTTTTATTTAATTGAATTAGTGCAACCCATTATTGAACTGTAGCACTGAATTCAGTATAATTGAATAAAGAAATATTGATATGAAAATGTTTTATTTAATTGAATTAGTGCAACCCATTATTGAACTGTTAGCACTAAATTCAGTATAAATGAATAAAGATATATTGATATTAAAATGTTTTATTTTAATTGAATTAGTGCAACCCATTATTGAACTGTTAGCACTGAATTCAGTATAATTGAATAAAGAAAAATTGATATGAAAATGTTTTATTTAATTGAATTAGTGCAACCCATTATTGAACTGTTAGCACTATATTCAGTATAAATGAATAAAGATATATTGATATGAAAATGTTTTATTTTAATTGAATTAGTGCAACCCATTATTGAACGGTTAGCACTAAATTCAGTATAAATGAATAAAGATATATTGATATGAAAATGTTTTATTTTAATTGAATTAGTGCAACCCATTATTGAACTGTAGCACTGAATTCAGTATAATTGAATAAAGAAATATTGATATGAAAATGTTTTATTTAATTGAATTAGTGCAATTCCATTATCGAACGGTTAGCATTAAATTCATTATAATTGAATAAAGAAAAATTGATATGAAAATGTTTTATTTAATTGAATTAGTGCAAACCCATTATTGAACGGTTAGCACTAAATTCATTATAATTGAATAAAGTAATATTGATATGAAAATGTTTTATTTTAATTGAATTAGGGCAAACCCATTATTGAACGGTTAGCACTAAATTCAGTATAAATGAATAAAGATATATTGATATGAAAATGTTTTATTTTAATTGAATTAGTGCAACCCATTATTGAACTGTAGCACTGAATTCAGTATAATTGAATAAAGAAATATTGATATGAAAATGTTTTATTTAATTGAATTAGTGCAACCCATTATTGAACTGTTAGCACTGAATTCAGTATAATTGAATAAAGAAAAATTGATATGATAACGTTTCATTTAATCTAATTAATTCGAACCCATTATTGAATGGTTAGCACTAAATTCATTATAATTGCATAAAGAAATATTGATTTGAAAATGTTTTATTAAATTGAGTTAGTGCAACCCATTATTGAACTGTTAGCACTGAATTCAGTATAATTGAATAAAGAAAAATTGATATGAAAATGTTTTATTTAATTGAATTAGTGCAAACCCCTTATTCAACGGTTAGCATTAAATTCAGTATAATTGAATAAAGAAATATTGATATTAAAATTTTTTTATTTTAATTGAATTAGTGCAAACCCGTTATTGAACAATTAGCAGTAAATTCATTATAATTGAATAAAGAAAAATTGATATTAAAATTTTTTTATTTAATTGAATTAGAGCAAACCCATTATTGAACGGTTAGCACTAAATTCATTATAATTGAATAAAGAAAAATTGATATGAAAATGTTTTATTTAATTGAATTAGTGCAACCCATTATTGAACTGTTAGCACTGAATTCAGTATAATTGAATAAAGAAATATTGATATGAAAATGTTTTATTTAATTGAATTAGTGCAACCCATTATTGAACTGTTAGCACTGAATTCAGTATAAATGAATAAAGATATATTGATATGAAAATGTTTTATTTTAATTGAATTAGTGCAACCCATTATTGAACTGTTAGCACTGAATTCAGTATAATTGAATAAAGAAATATTGATATGAAAATGTTTTATTTTAATTGAATTAGGGCAAACCCATTATTGAACTGTTAGCACTAAATTCATTATAATTGAATAAAGTAATATTGATATGAAAATGTTTTATTTTAATTGAATTAGGGCAAACCCATTATTGAACGGTTAGCACTAAATTCAGTATAAATGAATAAAGATATATTGATATGAAAATGTTTTATTTTAATTGAATTAGTGCAACCCATTATTGAACTGTAGCACTGAATTCAGTATAATTGAATAAAGAAATATTGATATGAAAATGTTTTATTTAATTGAATTAGTGCAACCCATTATTGAACTGTAGCACTGAATTCAGTATAATTGAATAAAGAAATATTGATATGAAAATGTTTTATTTAATTGAATTAGTGCAACCCATTATTGAACTGTTAGCACTAAATTCAGTATAAATGAATAAAGATATATTGATATTAAAATGTTTTATTTAATTGAATTAGTGCAACCCATTATTGAACTGTTAGCACTGAATTCAGTATAATTGAATAAAGAAATATTGATATGAAAATGTTTTATTTTAATTGAATTAGGGCAAACCCATTATTGAACTGTTAGCACTGAATTCAGTATAATTGAATAAAGAAAAATTGATATGAAAATGTTTTATTTAATTGAATTAGTGCAAACCCCTTATTCAACGGTTAGCATTAAATTCAGTATAATTGAATAAAGAAATATTGATATTAAAATTTTTTTATTTTAATTGAATTAGTGCAAACCCGTTATTGAACAATTAGCAGTAAATTCATTATAATTGAATAAAGAAAAATTGATATTAAAATTTTTTTATTTAATTGAATTAGTGCAAACCCATTATTGAACGGTTAGCACTAAATTCATTATAATTGAATAAAGAAAAATTGATATGAAAATGTTTTATTTAATTGAATTAGTGCAACCCATTATTGAACTGTTAGCACAGAATTCAGTATAATTGAATAAAGAAATATTGATATGAAAATGTTTTATTTTAATTGAATTAGGGCAAACCCATTATTGAACGGTTAGCACTAAATTCAGTATAAATGAATAAAGATATATTGATATTAAAATGTTTTATTTTAATTGAATTAGTGCAACCCATTATTGAACTGTTAGCACTGAATTCAGTATAATTGAATAAAGAAATATTGATATGAAAATGTTTTATTTTAATTGAATTAGTGCAACCCATTATTGAACTGTTAGCACTGAATTCAGTATAATTGAATAAAGAAATATTGATATTATAAAGTTTCATTTAATTGAATTAGTGCAACCCATTATTGAACTGTTAGCACTAAATTCAGTATAAATGAATAAAGATATATTGATATTAAAATGTTTTATTTTAATTGAATTAGTGCAACCCATTATTGAACTGTAGCACTGAATTCAGTATAATTGAATAAAGAAATATTGATATGAAAATGTTTTATTTAATTGAATTAGTGCAACCCATTATTGAACTGTTAGCACTAAATTCAGTATAAATGAATAAAGATATATTGATATGAAAATGTTTCATTTTAATTGAATTAGTGCAACCCATTATTGAACGGTTAGCACTAAATTCAGTATAAGTGAATAAAGAAATATTGATATGAAAATGTTTTATTTAATTGAATTAGTGCAACCCATTATTGAACTGTTAGCACTGAATTCAGTATAATTGAATAAAGAAAAATTGATATGATAACGTTTCATTTAATCTAATTAATTCGAACCCATTATTGAATGGTTAGCAGTAAATTCAGTATAATTGAATAAAGAAATATTGATATGAAAATGTTTTATTTAATTGAATTAGTGCAACCCATTATTGAACTGTAGCACTGAATTCAGTATAATTGAATAAAGAAATATTGATATGAAAATGTTTTATTTTAATTGAATTAGTGCAACCCATTATTGAACTGTTAGCACTGAATTCAGTATAATTGAATAAAGAAATATTGATATGAAAATGTTTTATTTAATTGAATTAGTGCAACCCATTATTGAACTGTAGCACTGAATTCAGTATAAATGAATAAAGATATATTGATATGAAAATGTTTTATTTTAATTGAATTAGTGCAACCCATTATTGAACGGTTAGCACTGAATTCAGTATAAATGAATAAAGATATATTGATATTAAAATGTTTTATTTTAATTGAATTAGTGCAACCCATTATTGAACTGTAGCACTGAATTCAGTATAATTGAATAAAGAAATACTGATTTGAAAATGTTTTATTTTAATTGAATTAGTGCAACCCATTATTGAACTGTTAGCACTGAATTCAGTATAATTGAATAAAGAAATATTGATATGAAAATGTTTTATTTTAATTGAATTAGTGCAACCCATTATTGAACTGTAGCACTTAATTAAGTATAATTGTATTAAGAAATATTTTTATGAAAATGTTTTATTTAATTGAATTAGTGCAACCCATTATTGAACTGTTAGCACTAAATTCAGTATAAATGAATAAAGATATAATGATATGAAAATGTTTTATTTTAATTGAATTAGTGCAACCCATTATTGAACGGTTAGCACTTAATTCAGTATAAATGAATAAAGATATATTGATATGAAAATGTTTTATTTTAATTGAATTAGTGCAACCCATTATTGAACTGTAGCACTGAATTCAGTATAATTGAATAAAGAAATATTGATATGAAAATGTTTTATTTAATTGAATTAGTGCAACCCATTATTGAACTGTTAGCACTAAATTCAGTATAAATGAATAAAGATATATTGATATTAAAATGTTTTATTTTAATTGAATTAGTGCAACCCATTATTGAACTGTTAGCACTGAATTCAGTATAATTGAATAAAGAAATATTGATATGAAAATGTTTTATTTTAATTGAATTAGTGCAACCCATTATTGAACTGTTAGCACTGAATTCAGTATAATTGAATAAAGAAATATTGATATGATAACGTTTCATTTAATCTAATTAATGCAAAACCATTATTGAATGGTTAGCACTAAATTCATTATAATTGAATAAAGAAATATTGATTTGAAAATGTTTTATTAAATTGAATTAGTGCAACCCATTATTAAACGGTTAGCACTGAATTCAGTATAATTGAATAAAGAAATATTGATATGAAAATGTTTTATTTTAATTGAATTAGGGCAAACCCATTATTGAACTGTTAGCACTGAATTCAGTATAATTGAATAAAGAAATATTGATATGAAAATGTTTTATTTTAATTGAATTAGTGCAACCCATTATTGAACTGTTAGCACTGAATTCAGTATAATTGAATAAAGAAAAATTGATATGAAAATGTTTTATTTAATTGAATTAGTGCAAACCCATTATTGAACGGTTAGCACTAAATTCATTATAATTGAATAAAGAAAAATTGATATGAAAATGTTTTATTTAATTGAATTAGTGCAACCCATTATTGAACTGTTAGCACTAAATTCATTATAATTGAATAAAGTAATATTGACTGAAAATGTTTTATTTTAATTGAATTAGGGCAAACCCATTATTGAACGGTTAGCACTAAATTCAGTATAAATGAATAAAGATATATTGATATGAAAATGTTTTATTTTAATTGAATTAGTGCAACCCATTATTGAACTGTTAGCACTGAATTCAGTATAATTGAATAAAGAAATATTGATATGAAAATGTTTTATTTAATTGAATTAGTGCAACCCATTATTGAACTGTAGCACTGAATTCAGTATAATTGAATAAAGAAAAATTGATATGAAAATGTGTTATTTAATTGAATTAGTGCAACCCATTATTGAACTGTTAGCACTAAATTCAGTATAAATGAATAAAGATATATTGATATTAAAATGTTTTATTTTAATTGAATTAGTGCAACCCATTATTGAACTGTTAGCATTAAATTCAATATAATTGAATAAAGAAAAATTGATATGATAACGTTTCATTTAATCTAATTAATTCAAACCCATTATTGAATGGTTAGCACTAAATTCATTATAATTGCATAAAGAAATATTGATTTGAAAATGTTTTATTAAATTGAGTTAGTGCAACCCATTATTGAACTGTTAGCACTGAATTCAGTATAATTGAATAAAGAAAAATTGATATGAAAATGTTTTATTTAATTGAATTAGTGCAAACCCCTTATTCAACGGTTAGCATTAAATTCAGTATAATTGAATAAAGAAATATTGATATTAAAATTTTTTTATTTTAATTGAATTAGTGCAAACCCGTTATTGAACAATTAGCAGTAAATTCATTATAATTGAATAAAGAAAAATTGATATTAAAATTTTTTTATTTAATTGAATTAGTGCAAACCCATTATTGAACGGTTAGCACTAAATTCATGATAATTGAATAAAGAAAAATTGATATGAAAATGTATTATTTAATTGAATTAGTGCAACCCATTATTGAACTGTTAGCACTGAATTCAGTATAATTGAATAAAGAAATATTGATATGAAAATGTTTTATTTAATTGAATTAGTGCAACCCATTATTGAACTGTTAGCACTGAATTCAGTATAATTGAATAAAGAAATATTGATATTAAAATGTTTTATTTTAATTGAATTAGTGCAACCCATTATTGAACTGTTAGCACTGAATTCAGTATAATTGAATAAAGAAATATTGATATGAAAATGTTTTATTTTAATTGAATTAGGGCAAACCCATTATTGAACGGTTAGCACTAAATTCAGTATAAATGAATAAAGATATATTGATATGAAAATGTTTTATTTTAATTGAATTAGTGCAACCCATTATTGAACTGTTAGCACTGAATTCAGTATAATTGAATAAAGAAATATTGATATGAAAATGTTTTATTTTAATTGAATTAGTGCAACCCATTATTGAACTGTTAGCACTGAATTCAGTATAATTGAATAAAGAAATATTGATATGAAAATGTTTTATTTTAATTGAATTAGGGCAAACCCATTATTGAACTGTTAGCACTGAATTCAGTATAATTGAATAAAGAAATATTGATATGAAAATGTTTTATTTAATTGAATTAGTGCAACCCATTATTGAACTGTTAGCACTAAATTCAGTATAAATGAATAAAGATATATTGATATTAAAATGTTTTATTTTAATTGAATTATTCCTAACCGGTTATCAAACGGTAAGCACTGAATTCAGTATAATTGAATAAAGAAAAATTGATATGATAATGTTTTATTTAATTGAATTAATGCAATTCCATTATCGAACGGTTAGCATTAAATTCAATATAATTGAATAAAGAAATATTGATATTAAAATGTTTTATTTTAATTGAATTAGTGCAAACCCTTTATTGAATGTTTAGCACTAAATTCAGTATAAGTGAATAAAGATATATTGATAAGAAAATGTTTTAATAAATTGAATTAGTGCAACCCATTATTGAACTGTTAGCACTGAATTCAGTATAATTGAATAAAGAAATATTGATATGAAAATGTTTTATTTTAATTGAATTAGGGCAAACCCATTATTGAACGGTTAGCATTAAATTCAGTATAATTGAATAAAGAAATATTGATATTAAAATTTTTTTATTTTAATTGAATTAGTGCAAACCCGTTATTGAACAATTAGCAGTAAATTCATTATAATTGAATAAAGAAAAATTGATATTAAAATTTTTTTATTTAATTGAATTAGTGCAAACCCATTATTGAACGGTTAGCACTAAATTCATTATAATTGAATAAAGAAAAATTGATATGAAAATGTTTTATTTAATTGAATTAGTGCAACCCATTATTGAACTGTTAGCACTGAATTCAGTATAATTGAATAAAGAAATATTGATATGAAAATGTTTTATTTAATTGAATTAGTGCAACCCATTATTGAACTGTAGCACTGAATTCAGTATAATTGAATAAAGAATTATTGATATGAAAATGTTTTATTTAATTGAATTAGTGCAACCCATTATTGAACTGTTAGCACTAAATTCAGTATAAATGAATAAAGATATATTGATATTAAAATGTTTTTTTTTAATTGAATTAGTGCAACCCATTATTGAACTGTTAGCACTGAATTCAGTATAATTGAATAAAGAAAAATTGATATGATAACGTTTCATTTAATCTAATTAATTCGAACCCATTATTGAATGGTTAGCAGTAAATTCAGTATAATTGAATAAAGAAATATTGATATGAAAATGTTTTATTAAATTGAATTAGTGCAACCCATTATTGAACTGTTAGCACTGAATTCAGTATAATTGAATAAAGAAATATTGATATGAAAATGTTTTATTTAATTGAATTAGTGCAACCCATTATTGAACTGTAGCACTGAATTCAGTATAAATGAATAAAGAAATATTGATATGAAAATGTGTTATTTAATTGAATTAGTGCAACCCATTATTGAACTGTTAGCACTAAATTCAGTATAAATGAATAAAGATATATTGATATTAAAATGTTTTATTTTAATTGAATTAGTGCAACCCATTATTGAACTGTTAGCACTGAATTCAGTATAATTGAATAAAGAAAAATTGATATGATAACGTTTCATTTAATCTAATTAATTCGAACCCATTATTGAATGGTTAGCACTAAATTCATTATAATTGCATAAAGAAATATTGATTTGAAAATGTTTTATTAAATTGATTTAGTGCAACCCATTATTGAACTGTTAGCACTGAATTCAGTATAATTGAATAAAGAAAAATTGATATGAAAATGTTTTATTTAATTGAATTAGTGCAAACCCCTTATTCAACGGTTAGCATTAAATTCAGTATAATTGAATAAAGAAATATTTATATTAAAATTTTTTTATTTTAATTGAATTAGTGCAAACCCGTTATTGAACAATTAGCAGTAAATTCATTATAATTGAATAAAGAAAAATTGATATTAAAATTTTTTATTTAATTGAATTAGTGCAAACCCATTATTGAACGGTTAGCACTAAATTCATGATAATTGAATAAAGAAAAATTGATATGAAAATGTATTATTTAATTGAATTAGTGCAACCCATTATTGAACTGTTAGCACTGAATTCAGTATAATTGAATAAAGAAATATTGATATGAAAATGTTTTATTTAATTGAATTAGTGCAACCCATTATTGAACTGTTAGCACTAAATTCAGTATAAATGAATAAAGATATATTGAAATTAAAATGTTTTATTTTAATTGAATTAGTGCAACCCATTATCGAACGGTTAGCATTAAATTCAGTATAATTGAATAAAGAAATATTGATATGAAAATGTTTTATTTTAATTGAATTAGGGCAAACACATTATTGAACGGTTAGCACTAAATTCAGTATAAATGAATAAAGATATATTGATATGAAAATGTTTCATTTTAATTGAATTAGTGCAACCCATTATTGAACTGTAGCACTGAATTCAGTATAATTGAATAAAGAAATATTGATATGAAAATGTTTTATTTTAATTGAATTAGTGCAACCCATTATTGAACTGTTAGCACTGAATTCAGTATAATTGAATAAAGAAATATTGATATGAAAATGTTTTATTTTAATTGAATTAGGGCAAACCCATTATTGAACTGTTAGCACTGAATTCAGTATAATTGAATAAAGAAATATTGATATGAAAATGTTTTATTTTAATTGAATTAGTGCAACCCATTATTGAACGGTTAGCACTAAATTCAGTATAAATGAATAAAGATATATTGATATTAAAATGTTTTATTTTAATTGAATTAGTCCAAACCGGTTATCAAACGGTTAGCACTGAATTCAGTATAATTGAATAAAGAAAAATTGATATGATAATGTTTTATTTAATTGAATTAATGCAATTCCATTATCGAACGGTTAGCATTAAATTCAATATAATTGAATAAAGAAATATTGATATTAAAATGTTTTATTTTAATTGAATTAGTGCAAACCCTTTATTGAATGTTTAGCACTAAATTCAGTATAAGTGAATAAAGATATATTGATAAGAAAATGTTTTAATAAATTGAATTAGTGCAACCCATTATTGAACTGTTAGCACTGAATTCAGTATAATTGAATAAAGAAATATTGATATGAAAATGTTTTATTTTAATTGAATTAGGGCAAACCCATTATTGAACGGTTAGCACTGAATTCAGTATAATTGAATAAAGAAATATTGATATTAAAATTTTTTTATTTTAATTGAATTAGTGCAAACCCGTTATTGAACAATTAGCAGTAAATTCATTATAATTGAATAAAGAAAAATTGATATTAAAATTTTTTTATTTAATTGAATTAGTGCAAACCCATTATTGAACGGTTAGCACTAAATTCATTATAATTGAATAAAGAAAAATTGATATGAAAATGTTTTATTTAATTGAATTAGTGCAACCCATTATTGAACTGTTAGCACTGAATTCAGTATAATTGAATAAAGAAAAATTGATATGATAACGTTTCATTTAATCTAATTAATTCGAACCCATTATTGAATGGTTAGCAGTAAATTCAGTATAATTGAATAAAGAAATATTGATATGAAAATGTTTTATTAAATTGAGTTAGTGCAACCCATTATTGAACTGTTAGCACTGAATTCAGTATAATTGAATAAAGAAAAATTGATATGAAAATGTTTTATTTAATTGAATTAGTGCAAACCCATTATTGAACGGTTAGCATTAAATTCAGTATAATTGAATAAAGAAATAATGATATGAAAATTTTTTATTTCAATTGAATTAGTGCAAACCCGTTATTGAACAATTAGCAGTAAATTCATTATAATTGAATAAAGAAAAATTGATAATTAAATTTTTTTATTTAATTGAATTAGTGCAAACCCATTATTGAACGGTTAGCACTAAATTCATTATAATTGAATAATGAAAATATTGATATGAAAATGTTTTATTTAATTGAATTAGTGCAACCCATTATTGAACTGTTAGCACTGAATTCAGTATAATTGAATAAAGAAATATTGATATGAAAATGTTTTATTTTAATTGAATTAGTGCAACCCATTATTGAACTGTTAGCACTGAATTCAGTATAATTGAATAAAGAAATATTGATATTAAAATTTTTTATTTTAATTGAATTAGTGCAACCCATTATTGAACTGTTAGCATTTAATTCAGTATAATTGAATAAAGAAATATTGATATGAAAATGTTTTATTTTAATTGAATTAGGGCAAACCCATTATTAAACGGTTAGCACTAAATTCAGTATAAATGAATAAAGATATATTGATATGAAAATGTTTTATTTTAATTGAATTAGTGCAAACCCATTATTGAACTGTAGCACTGAATTCAGTATAATTGAAAAAAGAAATATTGATATGAAAATGTTTTATTTAATTGAATTAGTGCAACCCATTATTGAACTGTTAGCACTGAATTCAGTATAATTGAATAAAGAAATATTGATATGAAAATGTTTTATTTTAATTGAATTAGGGCAAACCCATTATTGAACTGTTAGCACTGAATTCAGTATAATTGAATAAAGAAATATTGATATGAAAATGTTTTATTTAATTGAATTAGTGCAACCCATTATTGAACGGTTAGCACTAAATTCAGTATAAATGAATAAAGATATATTGATATTAAAATGTTTTATTTTAATTGAATTAGTCCAAACAGGTTATCAAACGGTTAGCACTGAATTCAGTATAATTGAATAAAGAAATATTGATATGAAAATGTTTTATTTTAATTGAATTAGGGCAAACCCATTATTGAACGGTTAGCACTAAATTCAGTATAATTGAATAAAGAAATATTGATATGAAAATGTTTTATTTTAATTGAATTAGGGCAAACCCATTATTGAACGGTTAGCACTAAATTCAGTATAAATGAATAAAGATATATTGATATGAAAATGTTTTATTTTAATTGAATTAGTGCAACCCATTATTGAACTGTAGCACTGAATTCAGTATAATTGAATAAAGAAATATTGATATGAAAATGTTTTATTTAATTGAATTAGTGCAACCCATTATTGAACTGTTAGCACTAAATTCAGTATAAATGAATAAAGATATATTGATATTAAAATGTTTTATTTTAATTGAATTAGGGCAAACCCATTATTGAACTGTTAGCACTGAATTCAGTATAATTGAATAAAGAAATATTGATATGAAAATGTTTTATTTTAATTGAATTAGGGCAAACCCATTATTGAACGGTTAGCACTAAATTCAGTATAAATGAATAAAGATATATTGATATTAAAATGTTTTATTTTAATTGAATTAGTCCAAACCGGTTATCAAACGGTAAGCACTGAATTCAGTATAATTGAATAAAGAAAAATTGATATGATAATGTTTTATTTAATTGAATTAATGCAATTCCATTATCGAACGGTTAGCATTAAATTCAATATAATTGAATAAAGAAATATTGATATTAAAATGTTTTATTTTAATTGAATTAGTGCAAACCCTTTATTGAATGTTTAGCACTAAATTCAGTATAAGTGAATAAAGATATATTGATAAGAAAATGTTTTAATAAATTGAATTAGTGCAACCCATTATTGAACTGTTAGCACTGAATTCAGTATAATTGAATAAAGAAATATTGATATGAAAATGTTTTATTTTAATTGAATTAGGGCAAACCCATTATTGAACGGTTAGCACTAAATTCAGTATAAATGAATAAAGATATATTGATATGAAAATGTTTCATTTTAATTGAATTAGTGCAACCCATTATTGAACGGTTAGCACTAAATTCAGTATAATTGAATAAAGAAAAATTGATATGATAACGTTTCATTTAATCTAATTAATTCAAACCCATTATTGAATGGTTAGCACTAAATTCATTATAATTGCATAAAGAAATATTGATTTGAAAATGTTTTATTAAATTGAGTTAGTGCAACCCATTATTAAACGGTTAGCACTGAATTCAGTATAATTGAATAAAGAAAAATTGATATGAAAATGTTTTATTTAATTGAATTAGTGCAAACCCCTTATTCAACGGTTAGCATTAAATTCAGTATAATTGAATAAAGAAATATTGATATTAAAATTTTTTTATTTTAATTGAATTAGTGCAAACCCGTTATTGAACAATTAGCAGTAAATTCATTATAATTGAATAAAGAAAAATTGATATTAAAATTTTTTTATTTAATTGAATTAGTGCAAACCCGTTATTGAACAATTAGCAGTAAATTCATTATAATTGTATAAAGAAAAATTGATATTAAAATGTTTTATTTAATTGAATTAGTGCAACCCATTATTGAACTGTTAGCACTGAATTCAGTATAATTGAATAAAGAAATATTGATATGAAAATGTTTTATTTAATTGAATTAGTGCAACCCATTATTGAACTGTTAGCACTGAATTCAGTATAATTGAATAAAGAAATATTGATATGAAAATGTTTTATTTTAATTGAATTAGGGCAAACCCATTATTGAACTGTTAGCACTGAATTCAGTATAATTGAATAAAGAAATATTGATATGCAAATGTTTTATTTTAATTGAATTAGTGCAACCCATTATTGAACTGTTAGCACTGAATTCAGTATAATTGAATAAAGAAAAATTGATATGAAAATGTTTTATTTAATTGAATTAGTGCAAACCCATTATTGAACGGTTAGCACTAAATTCATTATAATTGAATAAAGAAAAATTGATATGAAAATGTTTTATTTAATTTAATTAGTGCAAACCCATTATTTAACGGTTAGCACTAAATTCATTATAATTGAATAAAGTAATATTGATATGAAAATGTTTTATTTTAATTGAATTAGGGCAAACCCATTATTGAACGGTTAGCACTAAATTCAGTATAAATGAATAAAGATATATTGATTTGAAAATGTTTTATTAAATTGAGTTAGTGCAACCCATTATTGAACTGTTAGCACTGAATTCAGTATAATTGAATAAAGAAAAATTGATATGAAAATGTTTTATTTAATTTAAATAGTGCAAAACCCTTATTCAACGGTTAGCATTAAATTCAGTATAATTGAATAAAGAAATATTGATATTAAAATTTTTTTATTTTAATTGAATTAGTGCAAACCCGTTATTGAACAATTAGCAGTAAATTCATTATAATTGAATAAAGAAAAATTGATATTAAAATTTTTTTATTTAATTGAATTAGTGCAAACCCGTTATTGAACAATTAGCAGTAAATTCATTATAATTGAATAAAGAAAAATTGATATTAAAATGTTTTATTTAATTGAATTAGTGCAACCCATTATTGAACTGTTAGCACTGAATTCAGTATAATTGAATAAAGAAATATTGATATGAAAATGTTTTATTTAATTGAATTAGTGCAACCCATTATTGAACTGTTAGCACTGAATTCAGTATAATTGAATAAAGAAATATTGATATGAAAATGTTTTATTTTAATTGAATTAGGGCAAACCCATTATTGAACTGTTAGCACTGAATTCAGTATAATTGAATAAAGAAATATTGATATGAAAATGTTTTATTTTAATTGAATTAGTGCAACCCATTATTGAACTGTTAGCACTGAATTCAGTATAATTGAATAAAGAAAAATTGATATGAAAATGTTTTATTTAATTGAATTAGTGCAAACCCATTATTGAACGGTTAGCACTAAATTCATTATAATTGAATAAAGAAAAATTGATATGAAAATGTTTTATTTAATTGAATTAGTGCAAACCCATTATTTAACGGTTAGCACTAAATTCATTATAATTGAATAAAGTAATATTGATATGAAAATGTTTTATTTTAATTGAATTAGGGCAAACCCATTATTGAACGGTTAGCACTAAATTCAGTATAAATGAATAAAGATATATTGATATGAAAATGTTTTATTTTAATTGAATTAGTGCAACCCATTATTGAACTGTAGCACTGAATTCAGTATAATTGAATAAAGAAATATTGATATGAAAATGTTTTATTTAATTGAATTAGTGCAACCCATTATTGAACTGTAGCACTGAATTCAGTATAATTGAATAAAGAAATATTGATATGAAAATGTTTTATTTAATTGAATTAGTGCAACCCATTATTGAACTGTTAGCACTAAATTCAGTATAAATGAATAAAGATATATTGATATTAAAATGTTTTATTTTAATTGAATTAGTCCAAACAGGTTATCAAACGGTTAGCACTGAATTCAGTATAATTGAATAAAGAAATATTGATATGAAAATGTTTTATTTTAATTGAATTAGGGCAAACCCATTATTGAACGGTTAGCACTAAATTCAGTATAATTGAATAAAGAAATATTGATATGAAAATGTTTTATTTTAATTGAATTAGGGCAAACCCATTATTGAACGGTTAGCACTAAATTCAGTATAAATGAATAAAGATATATTGATATGAAAATGTTTTATTTTAATTGAATTAGTGCAACCCATTATTGAACTGTTAGCACTGAATTCAGTATAATTGAATAAAGAAAAATTGATATGATAACGTTTCATTTAATCTAATTAATTCGAACCCATTATTGAATGGTTAGCAGTAAATTCAGTATAATTGAATAAAGAAATATTGATATGAAAATGTTTTATTTAATTGAATTAGTGCAACCCATTATTGAACTGTTAGCACTGAATTCAGTATAATTGAATAAAGAAAAATTGATATGAAAATGTTTTATTTAATTGATTTAGTGCAAACCCGTTATTGAACAATTAGCATTAAATTCAGTATAATTGAATAAAGAAAAATTGATATGAACATGTTTTATTTAATTGAATTAGTGCAACCCATTATTGAACTGTTAGCACTGAATTCAGTATAATTGAATAAAGAAATATTGATATGAAAATGTTTTAATAAATTGAATTAGTGCAACCCATTATTGAACTGTTAGCACTAAATTCAGTATAATTGAATAAAGAAATATTGATATGAAAATGTTTTATTTTAATTGAATTAGGGCAAACCCATTATTGAACGGTTAGCACTAAATTCAGTATAAATGAATAAAGATATATTGATATGAAAATGTTTTATTTTAATTGAATTAGTGCAACCCATTATTGAACTGTTAGCACTGAATTCAGTATAATTGAATAAAGAAATATTGATATGAAAATGTTTTATTTAGTTGAATTAGTGCAAACCCGTTATTGAACGATAAGCACAGAATTCAGTATAATTGAATAAAGAAATATTGAAATTAAAATGTTTTATTTTAATTGAATTAGTGCAAACCCATTATTGAACGGTAAGCACTAAATTCAGTATAATTGAATAAAGAAATATCGATATGAGAATGTTTTTATTTATTTGATTGTTGCAAACCCCTTATTCAACGGTTAGCATTAAATTCAGTATAATTGAATAAAGACATATTGATATTAAAATGTTTTATTAAATTGAGTTAGTGCAACCCATTATTAAACGGTTAGCACTGAATTCAGTATAATTGAATAAAGAAATATTGATTTGAAAATGTTTTATTAAATTGAGTTAGTGCAACCCATTATTAAACGGTTAGCACTGAATTCAGTATAGTTGAATAAAGAAATATTCAAATGAAAATATTTCATTTATTTGAATTAATGCAAACCGATTATGAACGGTTACCATTAAATTCAGTATAATTGAATAAAGAAAAATTGATATGAAAATGTTTTATTTAATTGTATTAGTGCAACCCATTATTGAACTGTTAGCACAGAATTCAGTATAATTGAATGAAGAAATATTGAAATTAAAATGTTTTATTTTAATTTAATTAGTGCAAATCCATTATTGAACGGTAAGCACTAAATTCAGTATAATTGAATAAAGAAATATCGATATGAGAATGTTTTTATTTATTTGATTTTTGCAAACCCCTTATTCAACGGTTAGCATTAAATTCAGTATAATTCAATAAAGAAATATTGATATTAAAATGTTTTATTTTAATTGAATTAGTGCAAACCCGTTATTGAACAATTCCCGGGAGGGCAGCGTCTCACCCAGAGGAACGTGTGAGGCCATGCACGGAGCAGACGCGTCCTGCAGCCCGCCAATGGTAGTAGCCGAAAGGACTCTGCCAACAGCTGGACTGTCGCCGTCAGGATGGCCGTCAAGGGGGTCTTATAGACAGACTTTCCCTAGCGGTGGGCCTGCCGGGCGCACGCGTTTAAATGGTCTCTCCTCAACCTTCGGACGCGTGAGGACGCGGTGTGGAGCAAAAAGCATCAGGGGACCTTGAACAGGTTCCTTGATGCCGCATGAGTGCACATAACTAGGGATCTATACAGGCGGGGATAGTAGCCCTACTGTGGTAGGGCTCCCATGATGGTTGAACCGTCTCAAGACACGACGAGATTAATATGAATTTTAAAAATTTTGAAAAAAATAAAGGAGATGAAGCGGCGAAGGCGCCTGATGCGCAGTCACACACTCCTCCAGGGGCTGATGGATGGAAAGACGTCCTTCAGCTCCTGAAGGAGCAAAGTAAGAAAATGGAGAGGTTGGCCAGGGCTCTCAGCGTTATCTAGCAGGGTATGCTGAGAAACAACCCTGGCCCTGTTAAGGACAGTGTGAGTGAGGCTACGGAGGTGTTGAGCGGAATGCTCAACACCCTCAAGTGCTTACTAGAGAGCGGGGTGGAAATCCAGAAAAGGATGGAATCCCACCCCGCCGTCAAAAAGATGGGTATCTTCCGGAGACTGCGCTCTGCGTCGCTGGGAGATACCCCAAAAAAGCTGACAAAGGGGGAGAAGAGGGTTGCTCCTTCTCCCCCCGAAGATCGGCTTCCCAAGAAAGGGAAGGGCGGGATTCAGCCAACTTACGCTGCGGCCACCAGAAGCCAAACCCCAAAAAAGGATGGGGAATGGCAGCTGGTGGAGAAGAAGAAAAAAAAGAAAAAAATAAAAACAGAGAAGAAAAAAGAGGTTCCTGTGCCATCTGCGGAGGAACCTAAAACAAAGGTGAAGTTGGCGAGGCGCTCTCCGGCCGCACGGTCGGGCGACGCTATCAGGGTGTCGGCGAGGGATGGAGAGTCCTACGCCGATATCCTGAAGGCTATGAAGGCGAAAGTAAACCCCCCAAACGCAGGGGCGGAGGTCCTCTCCATTCAGGAGAACCAGGAGGGAGGAGATTCTCCTGGTCCTCAGAAAGGGGGGTGACGTCTCGACCTTCGAAAAGGCGCTCGACCAGGCGGTCGGAGAGAAGGCCGAAGTTAAATCTTTGGTCTCGAAGAGGTCCCTTGAAGTTAGGGACCTCGACGAGACAGTCACAAGAGAAGAGGTTGTTGCAGCGCTTTGCATCGAACTGGGCAAGCCAGACCTCGGTGACCAGTGCAGGCTGTACAAACGCTTTGGCGGTGTGCAGACTGCGGTGGTCCGTTTAACCGAGGCGGACGCCCAGAGCTTGCTCGGGCTTCGTAGACTAAGAGTAGGGTGGGTGAACTGCCGCATCCGAGAGCATGTCGAGGTTGCCCGGTGCTTCAGGTGCCAGGGATACGGCCATGTGTCGCGTGGCTGCGCGCTTCCAGGCAGGAAGGATGCCTGCTGGAGGTGTGGGGGCGCGTCACACGTGGCCAAGGAGTGCAAGGCTCCCCGTCGGTGCCTGACTTGTACTGATAGGGGCGAAAAAGATGTCGCCCATGCTTCGGGGAGCGGTTCCTGCCCAATATTCAGAGCGGAGCTCCGGAGGTTGAGAGGTGGAAAGTGAAATTTCTACAGATCAACCTCGGGAGAGGGAAGGAAGCCCAGAACCTTCTGATGCAGACTGCCAGGGAGAGGAAAGCCGATGTCTTGCTCATTAGTGAGCAACACAAATGGTCCGAAAACTCTGCTTGGTACCAGGATGCATCAAGGAGGGCTGGGATCCTTGTCTGCAGCCCTGATTTGAGCATCGCGGAGTTCCTGGAGACCGACGCGGGGTTCGGTTGGGTGGAGGTGGCGGGGGTACGTATGTACAGCTGCTACTTCTCCCCCAACGATCCTTTCGAGATCTTCGAGACCCAGATCCTCCTCCTTGAGGAAAGCCTCAAAGAGGCTAGTGGGCGGTCCCTTATTGCGGGTGACTTTAATAGTAAGTCGCCCGAGTGGGGAGAAGCCCGTCTGGACAGGAGGGGAATCTTGGTCGGTGAGATGGTCGCCAGGAATGACCTGATCGTGTTGAATCGGGGCAGGGATTTTACGTTCAGACGAGGAGCGGGGGGGTCGATTATCGACCTCACGATTGCCGCGCCCCGTCTTGCCTCCAGGATAGGCGACTGGTCCGTCCTCGATGTAATAACATTGAGTGACCACCAGTGCATTGAGTTTAGCATCCAGGAACGGAGTCACCCAGTGAATACGGGAAGGGGCGGCAAGATAAGGAGCCCCTCCTGGAACACAAAACGACTCAGCAAAGACAAGCTTCGCGAACATCTTGAAGAAACCAGGCTCATAGATGAGCTTGGTTGGGCAAGGTCTGCTGGGTGGTTGGAGGACACTGTGCGGGCGGCGGGGCGGAAAGTGGTCGCAGCATGCGACCACTCCATGCCTCGCCGCGGGCACAGGCGTACCGGGGACTCGATGTACTGGTGGAACGACCAGTTGTCCGTCCTGCGTCGAAAGTGCCTTACAGCGCGGCGGAGTTTTACCCGCTCAAAGGGTGATCCTCTGCTGCGCGAGGCATGGAAAAAAGCAAAATCAGCTCTGAGGCAAGGCATAAAAAAAAGCCGACTTCAGTGCTGGAAAGACTTGATCGGAGAAGTCGAGAAGGATCCATGGGGTCTCGCCTTCAAAATAGTCACTAAGAGATTGGTGACTAGAAGAAAGACCCTGGGCCTGGATGGTGCCGATCGTGTCAAGTACATCGTGCGAAGCTTGTTCCCCCATGTAGAGCCGTTCCAAAGACAGGACCGAAGTTCCTGCGTGGTCCGGGGCGAAGAACTCTTCACTCTCGAAGAACTAAAGAGAGCGGGTGGAAGGCTTAAGGCAAATACAGCGCCGGGTATCGACGGGGTGCCGAACGAGATACTCAAAGAGGTGATCGGGGCATACCCGGAGATCCTCCTAGAAGCCTTTAACTCCTGTCTTCGTGATGGGAGGTTCTTCGCAGATTGGAAGAAGCAGAGGTTGGTCCTGCTGAGGAAGGGCAACAAACCTCCAGGGGTTGCCTCGTCGTATAGGCCAATATGTTTATTGGATACGATGGGGAAACTTCTGGAGGAAATGATCCTACAAAGACTACAGGGTCACATGGTCCGCGAGAATGGTCTCTCGGAAAACCAGTTCGGCTTTCGGAAAGGCAGGTCCACAGTCGACGCCATCCAGGCAGTGGTGGACATCGCCACTAAAGCAAGAAGAGGAACTGGTAAGCGTAAGGGATTCTGCGCGTTGATCAGCATTGACATACGCAATGCGTTTAATACCGCGAGATGGAACATCTGCATCGAGGCGATGGTGCGGAAAAAGGTTCCAGACTACCTGTTACGAATGATAGATGACTATCTGAGCTACAGGTGGGTGATATACGAGGGCGACAAATGGTCTCTCAAGGAAGAGATGACATGTGGCGCCCCTCAAGGGTCGCGGGTAGGTCCACTCGTCTGGAACGTCATGTACGACGATTTCCTGCGCATGGACCTGCCTGCTGGAACGAACATCATCGGCTTCGCGGATGACGCACTTGTCGTGTGCGCCGCTGACGACGTCAAAATCGTGGAGCTGAGGATCAATGATAGTCTGTGGCGGGCAAAGCGTTGGTTGGATAGCAGATGCCTGAAAATGGCCCCTGAGAAGACCGAGGCTTTGCTGGTCACAGACAGGAGATCCTTCAAATACCCGAGGATCGTTCTCGGGGAACATGAAATCAAGTGGAAAAAGAGCATTAAGTACCTGGGTGTGCAGGTGGATCGAAGGCTTAGCTTCGGTGAACACCTGCAGATCGCGACTGCCAAATCCATCCAGTGTGGGGCCGCCCTGACTCGGCTCATGCCCAACATTGGTGGTCCTAGGGAAGCTAAGAGAAGGCTGGTGGCGAGCGTGGTAAATTCGAAGCTGCTTTATGCAGCTCCGATCTGGACAAGTGCCCTTAACAACCATGCTATCCTGAAGAAGCTGTTCTCGGCACAGAGAGGTGTGGTGATGAGAATTGTCTCAGCATACCGAACTGTGTCGACGAGTGCTGTGCTGGTCCTGGCGAGCGTCCCGCCAATAGATTTATTGGCGGAGGAAAGGCAGGAGACCTTTCAGCTTCGCAAGGAGCTTACCTGCGCCGACCTGCAGGAAATCACTCGCGCGCAGGAGGCCATCCGCAAGGATGGAAGGCGCAGACTCGTCGAGAAATGGCAGACGAGATGGCATGGTGACCAAACCGGGAGATGGACACACCGTCTGATCCCGGAGCTCGCCACCTGGCTGGATAGAAAGCACGGTCAAGTCGGCTTTTACCTGGCGCAAGCGCTTTCGGGCTATGTTTGCTTCAATGCGTACCTGAAGCGCTTCAAGAAAAGAGACGATGAGTCGTGCCGCTACTGCGGTTCCCTTGTGGATAATGCAGAGCACGCACTCTTCGTCTGCGCAAAGTGGGGCGCGACAAGGGAGGCCCTCGGTCAGGCAGTGGGTGCCAAGCTCACTCCTGACACGATGGTCTCTCTCATGCTCCAGTCTGAACAGATTTGGATGTTTATCGAGTCATTCGTCACCCTGGTGATGAAGGCGAGGGAGCTCGATGAGCGTGCAGAGCGTGGCAACAATGGGGGCCAGTAGAAATCGCATCGGGGCCTACACCCGCGGTCCTGCGTCTTGGGCGGACTTGGCTGTTCGCGTCGACCGGGGGAGGAATCTTCTTATTCCTTTTCTGGTTGGCGCGGTTGGCCGGCCTGCCTAACGGGCGTGTGCCCTCGGATGGGAGTCCCGGGTGAACGGACGACGGAAGAGTCGTACGCGACTTTAAGCTAGAACCAACTGCCCGCGAAGTTTAAAGCCGAAAGGCGGTTCCGCGGGCGGTGCATTGGTTCGCGAGAGGGGGTTTTTTGGTTTTAACAGGTATGCCTAGACCCGTCCTAGGAGAGTCCTGTACAACGTCTATAAAAGATTTTCGCCATTTTTCCTCCTCACAAAAAAAAAAAAAAAAAAAAAAAAGTATAATTGAATAAAGAAATATTGATATGAAAATATTTTATTTAATTGAATTAATGCAATTCCATTATTGAACGGTTAGCATTGAACTCAGTATAATTGAATAAAGAAAAATTGATATGATAATGTTTTATTTAATTAAATTAATGCAAACCCATTATCCAACGGTTACCATTAAATGCAGTATAATTGAATAAAGAAAAATTGATATGATAATGTTTTATTAAATTGAATTTATGCAAACCCATTATCGAACGGTTACCATTAAATGCAGTATAATTCAATAAAGAAAAATTGATATGATAATGTTTTATTTAATTGAATTAATGCAAACCCATTATCGAACGGTTACCATTAAATGCAGTATAATTGAATAAAGAAAAATTGATATGATAATGTTTTATTTAATTGAATTAATGCAAACCTATTATTGAACGGTTAGCACTAAATTCATTATAATTGAAAGAAAGAAATATTGATTTGAAAATGTTTTATTAAATTGAATTAGATCAACCCATTATCGAACGGTTAGCATTAAATTCAGTATAATTGAATAAAGAAATATTGATATGAAAATGTTTTATTTTAATTGAATTAGGGCAAACCCATTATTGAAAGGTTAGCACTAAATTCAGTATAACTGAATAAAGATATATTGATATGAAAATGTTTTATTTTAATTGAATTAGGGCAAACCCATTATTGAAAGGTTAGCACTAAATTCAGTATAACTGAATAAAGATATATTGATATGAAAATGTTTTATTAAATTGAATTAGTGCAACCCATTATTCAACTGTTAGCACTGAATTCAGTATAATTGAATAAAGAAATATTGAAATTAAAATGTTTCATTTTAATTGAATTAGTGCAAACCCATTATTGAGGGGTTAGCACTGAATTCATTATAATTGAATGAACAAATATTGATTTTAAAATGTTTTATTTTAATTGAATTTGTGCAAACCCGTTGTTGAACGGTTAGCACTGAATTCAGTATTATTGAATAAAGAAATATTGATATGAAAATGTTTTATTTAATTGAATTAGTGCAACCCATTATTGAACTGTTAGCACTGAATTCAGTATAATTGAATAAAGAAATATTGATATGAAAATGTTTTATTTAATTGAATTAATGCAAACCCATTATCGAACGGTTAGCATTAAATTCAGTATAATTGAATAAAGAAATATTGATATGAAAATGTTTTATTTTAATTGAATTAGGGCAAACCCATTATTGGACGGTTAGCACTAAATTCAGTATAACTGAATAAAGATATATTGATATGAAAATGTTTTATTTTAATTGAATTAGGGCAAACCCATTATTGGACGGTTAGCACTAAATTCAGTATAACTGAATAAAGATATATTGATATGAAAATGTTTTATTAAATTGAATTAGTGCAACCCATTATTCAACTGTTAGCACTGAATTCAGTATAATTGAATAAAGAAATATTGAAATTAAAATGTTTCATTTTAATTGAATTAGTGCAAACCCATTATTGAGGGGTTAGCACTGAATTCATTATAATTGAATGAACAAATATTGATTTTAAAATGTTTTATTTTAATTGAATTTGTGCAAACCCGTTGTTGAACGGTTAGCACTGAATTCAGTATTATTGAATAAAGAAATATTGATATAAAAATGTATTATTAAATTGAATTAGTGCAACCCATTATTGAACTGTTAGCACTGAATTCAGTATAATTGAATAAAGAAATATTGATATGAAAATGTTTTATTTAGTTGAATTAGTGCAAACCCATGATCGAACGGTTAGCACTAAATTCAGTATAATTGAATAAAGATATATTGATATGAAAATGTTTTATTTAATTGAATTAGTGCAAACCCGTTATTGAACGATTAGCACTGAATTCAGTATAATTGAATAAAGAAATATTGATATGAAAAAGGTTTTAATAAATTGAATTAGTGCAACCCATTATTGAACTGTTAGCACAGAATTCAGTATAATTGAATAAAGAAATATTGAAATTAAAATGTTTTATTTTAATTTAATTAGTGCAAACCCATTATTGAACGGTAAGCACTAAATTCAGTATAATTGAATAAAGAAATATCGATATGAGAATGTTTTTATTTATTTGATTCGTGCAAACCCCTTATTGAACGGGTAGCACTAAATTCAGTATAATTGAATAAATAATTGAATAAAGATATATTGAAATTAAAATGTTTTATTTTAATTGAATTAGGGCAAACCCATTATTGAACGGTTAGCACTAAATTCAGTATCATTGAATAAAGAAATATTATTATGAAAATGTTTTATTTTAATTGAATTAGGGCAAACCCATTATTGAACGGTTAGCACTAAATTCAGTATCATTGAATAAAGAAATATTATTATGAAAATGTTTTATTTAGTTGAATTAGTGCAAACCCATTATTGAAGGGTTAGCCCTGAATTCATTATAATTGAATGAACAAACATTGATATTAAAATGTTTTATTTTAATTGAATTAGTGCAAACCCGTTATTGAACGGTTAGCACTGAAATCATTATAATTGAATAAAGAAATATCGATATGAGAATGTTTTTATTTATTTGAAATGGTGCAAACCCCTTATTTTACGGTTAGCACTAAATTCAGTATAATTGAATAAGAAATATTAATAGGAAAATGTTTTATTCAGTTGAATTAGTGCAAACCCATAATTGAACGGTTAGCACTAAATTCAGTATAATTGAATAAAGATATATTGATATGAAAATGTTTTATTTAATTGAATTATTGCAAACCCATTATCGAACTGTTAGCACTGAATTCAGTATAGTTGAATAAAGAAATATTGATATGAAAATAATTTATTTAATTGAATTAATGCAATTCCATTATTGAACGGTTGGCATTAAACTCAGTATAATTGAATAAAGCAAAAATGATATGATAATGTTTCATTTAATTGAATTAATGCAATTCCATTATCGAACGGTTAGCATTAAATTCAGTATAATTGAATAAAGAAATATTGATATGAAAATGGTTCATTTTAATTGAATTAGTGCAAACCCATTATTGAACGGTTAGCACTAAATTCAGTATAACTGAATAAAGATATATTGATATGAAAATGTTTTATTTTAATTGAATTAGTGCAAACCCATTATTGAAGGGTTAGCATTTAATTCAGTATAATTGAATAAAGAAAAATTGATATGATAAAGTTTTATTTAATCTAATTAATGCAAACCCATTATTGAACGGTTAGCACCAAATTCATTATAATTGAATAAAGAAATATTGATTTGAAAATGTTTTATTAAATTGAATTAGTGCAATCCATTATTAAACGGTTAGCACTGAATTCAGTATAATTGAATAAAGAAATATTGATATGAAAATGTTTTATTAAATTGAATTAGTGCAACCCATTAATGAACGGTTAGCACTGAATTCAGTATAGTTGAATAAAGAAATATTGATATGAAAATATTTTATTTAATTGAATTAATGCAATTCCATTATTGAACGGTTGGCATTAAACTCAGTATAATTGAATAAAGAAAAATTGATATGATAATGTTTTATTTAATTGAATTAATGCAATTCCATTATCGAACGGTTAGCATTAAATTCATTATAATTGAATGAACAAATATTGATATTAAAATGTTTTATTTTAATTGAATTAGTGCAAACCCATAATTGAACGGTTAGCACTAAATTCATTATAATTGAAAAAAGAAATATTGATTTGAAAATGTTTTATTAAATTGAATTAGTGCAACCCATTATCGAACAGTTAGCATTAAATTCAGTATAATTGAATAACCTCCCCTCGGACTGGTACCTTGACGAAGTCCTTCTCTTGGCTATGCCAAAAAAGGACGGGTGGGGAGGCTTAGCAGACGGCCCTCGGGTCATGGAGGTTGTAGTGTCCCGATGAATCGGTGAACAAATGCAGGGGGCTCTATAGACGGGCATCTTCCCATTGCGTGAAGGGTGCCCTATAAACGGGTCTATCCCAGGTTGAGAGTGGGGGACGCTATAAACGCGTCCATACCCATGCATGGAGAAGGATGTATGCCCCAGGTAGCGGCGCTGAGAGAGAGTCTGAGAGTGCTTGTGAGGAATGAGTGAACTGAACGAATGTCAGCGCCGCATGACTGTGATATGTGTCCTTCGAATGTGAGAGGAGATCCTATAGACGGTCTCCCTCTTGAAAGAGGCTAAGAGCGAATTGGTGTATGGAATCTCCTGGGGGACACTGCAAGTCCTCCGCAGTCTGTGACCAAGAGCATTTCAAACGATCGTTTCCGTATGGCGCCCCACTGGGAGTGCTTCGTCGCCGAGTGGTGTCTTCCCCGGCCCACGAGGAGGCGAGGCTGCTGTGAGCCTAGCTCTGCCGAGGTGGGGTGCCATGCGGGGTCAGAAGCCAGCCCCTTCGGGACCTTGATCAGGTAGTGCGTATTGAACACAGGTGTCGGAGCCTGTGTTGCCTCGAGCGAGTCCTGTCTGTCCGCGCATTCCGGGACCGGCTAAGCGGAGTTTGGGCCTCAGGGAACTGGGGTAGGACTTCGGTCCGAGGGTACACCCGTTCCCAACTTTTCCGACCCGCTCCTCTACGCACGATGCGCTGGTGAAAATGATTTATGAATTCAAAAAAAAAAACTGTGGGGAAAGTGGACTTAGGTGCTTCATCAGGAGCTGAGGGATGGAAGGACGTCCTTCAGCTCCTGAAGGAGCAAAACGAGAAAATGGAAAAGTTAGCCAGAGCCCTGAGCGTAATACAAAAGGGTATGCTCAGGAATAACCCTGGCTTTGTGAAAGACTCGGTCAACGAGGCAGCTGAGGTGTTGGGCGGTATGCTCAACACCCACAGGTGCCTACTTGAAAGCGGGGTGGAACTCCAGAAGAGGCTGGAGACCTACCCCGCCTCGAAAAAAATGTGTATCTTTCGCAGACCGCGCTCTGCGTCTCTGGGAGACACCCCACAAACGCAGACAAAAGGTGAGAAGAGGGCAGCTCCCTCCCCTCCTCAGGAAAGAACTCCTAAGAGGGGGAAGGGCGGCCCGTCACCGTCTTATGCACAGGTGGCCAAGAGCCAGGCCCCAATTAAAGATGGAGACTGGCAAGTGGTCGCCAAAAAGAAAAAAAAGAAAAAGAAAAAAATGGTAACGGAGAGCAGGTCGAAGGACCCTGTGCAAGAAGCACAGGGTACAAACGACAAGGGTACCCCGAAGCGCTCCTCGCCCGCCTGGTCGGGCGACGCCATCAAGGTGTCGGCGAAGGACGGCCAGTCCTACGCCGACATCTTGAAGGAAATGAAGGCGAAGGTCGACCCCCGGAAGGCAGGACTTGAGGTCCTGTCTATCCGGAGGACCAGGAAGGAAGAAGTCCTTCTGGTCCTCAAAAAGGGGGGAGACGTTTCGGCCTTCCGAAAGGAGCTCGACCTGGCGGTCGGGGAAAGGGCGCAAATTTCAGCCCTGGTCTGGACGAGGTCCCTCGAAATTAGGGACCTCGACGAGACAGTTGAAAAAGAGGAGATTGTGTCTGCCCTGTGCTTGGAACTGGGCAAACCGGCTTTTGAGGGGTCCTGCAGGCTCTTCACCCGCTTTGGTGGGGTGAAGACTGCAGTGATCCGCCTGGCTGACGTAGACGCCGCGCGTCTGCTTCAGCTAGGTAAATTGAGGATTGGGTGGGTCGCGTTCCGCATTCGCGGGCACGTGGAAGTCGCCCGCTGCTTCAGGTGCCTTGGGTACGGCCACGGGTCCCGGGGCTGCAGCAACCCCGACAGAAAGAACGTCTGTTGGAGATGCGGCGCCACGGGACACTTGGCCAGGAGTTGTAAGGCGCCACCAAGGTGCCTGACATGCATAGACAGGGGCGACAAAAATGTCGACCATGTGTCAGGGAGCGGCTCCTGCCCGGTCTTCCGGGAAGAGCTTCGGAGGTTGAGAGGCAGGAATTGAAGTTCCTGCAGCTCAACCTCGGAAGGGGGAGGGATGCCCAGGACCTCCTGATGCAGACTGCCAGGGAGAGGGGGGCCGATGTACTGCTCATTAGTGAGCAGTACAAGTGGTCCGAAAACTCTGCTTGGTATCAGGATGCATCAAGGAGGGCCGGCATTCTTGTTTGTAACCCTGATTTGGGCGTCGGGAACTTCCTGGAGACCGACGCGGGGTTCGTTTGGGTGGAGGTGGCGGGTGTGCGTGTGTACAGCTGCTACTTCTCCCCCGGCGATCCCTTCGATGTCTTTGAGACCCAGATCCTCCTCCTTGAGGAAAGCCTCAGTGAGGCCATCGGGAGATCCCTCATAGGGGGCGACTTCAACAGTAAGTCGCACGAGTGGGGTGAGGCCCGCCTAGATAGGAGGGGAGTCTAGGTTGGCGAGATGGTCGCTAGAAACGACCTGATCATCCTGAATCAGGTCGGGGATTTCACGTTCAGACGAGGAGCGGGAGGGTCAATAATTGACCTCACGATCGCCGCACCTCGCCTCGCTTCAAGGATAAGCGACTGGTCGGTCCTCGAGGTAATAACCTTGAGTGACCACCGGTGCATCGAATTTAGTCTAGAACAAGGGTGTCAAGCGGCGGAAAAGGGTAGGGGCGGCGAAGGAAGGAGCCCCTCCTGGAACACGAGACGACTCAGTAGGGAAAGACTTCGCGAACACCTTGAAGAAACCAGGCTCATCGATGAGCTTGGTTGGGTCTGCCCTGCTGGATCGTACGAAGCTGCTGTGCGCTCGGTGAGGCAAAAGGTGGTCGCGGCTTGTGACTACTCGATGCCTCGCCGAAGGCGCAGGGAAACCAGGGTTTCGATGTGCTGGTGGAACGACCAGTTGGCAGCCCTACGTCGAGAATGCCTCGCAGCGCGGCGAAAATTCACCCGTTCAAAGGGGGATGCTACGCTGCACGAGGCATGGAAAGGGGCAAAAACAGCTTTGAGGCGAGGCATAAAGAAAAGCCGACTTCAATGCTGGAAAGACCTGATCGGTGAGGTCGAGAAGGATCCATGGGGTCTCGCCTTCAAAATAGTCACCAAGAGATTGGTGACTAGAAGAAAGACCCCGGGCCTGGATAATCCCGATCGAGTCAAGTACATTGTGCGAAGCTTGTTTCCACACGTGGAGCCGTTCCAAAGGCAGGACCGAAGTTCCTGCGTGGTCCGGCGCGAAGAACTCTTCACTCTCGAAGAACTAAAGAGAGCGGGTGGAAGGCTTAAGGCAAATACAGCGCCGGGTATCGACGGGGTGCCGAACGAGATACTCAAAGAGGTGATCGGGGCATACCCGGAGATCCTCCTAGAAGCCTTTAACTCCTGTCTTCGGGATAGGAGGTTCTCCGCAGATTGGAAGAAGCAGAGGTTGGTCCTGCTGAGGAAGGGCAACAAACCTCCAGGGGTTGCCTCGTCGTATAGACCAATATGCTTATTGGATACGATGGGGAAGCTTCTGGAGGAGTTGATTCTACAACGGCTTCAGGCTCTCTTGGTCGGGGAGAACGGGCTCTCGGAAAGCCAGTTCGGATTCAGGAAAGGCAGATCCACTGTGGACGCCATCCAAGCTGTGGTTAACATCGCCACAAATGCAAGAAAAGGAACTGGTAAGCGTAAGGGATTCTGTGCGTTGATTAGCATTGACATACGCAATGCGTTCAATACCGCGAGATTGGACATCTGCATCGAGGCGATGATGCGGAAAAATGTTCCAGACTACCTGTTGCGAATGATGGATGACTATCTGAGCGACAGGTGGGTGATATACGAGGGCGACAAATGGTCTCTCAAAGAAGAGATGACATGTGGCGCTCCTCAAGGGTCGCGGGTGGGGCCACTGGTTTGGAAGATCATGTATCATGACTTCCTGCGCATGGACCTGCCTGCTGGAACGAGCATCGTCGGCTTCGCGGATGACGCACTTGTCGTGTGCGCCGCTGACGACGTCGGAATCCTAGAGCTGAGGATCAATGAAAGTCTGTGGCAAGCAAAGCGTTGGTTGGATGGCAGAGGCCTTAAAAGGGCCCCTGAGAAAACCGAGGCTTTGCTCGTTACGGACAGGAGATCCTTCCAATATCCGAGGATCGTTCTCGGAGAGCATGAAGTCGAGTGGAAAACAAGCATTAAGTACCTGGGGGTGCAGCTGGATCGTAGCCTTAGCTTTGGCGAACACCTAAAGATCGCAGCTGCCAAAGCCATCAAATGTGGAGCGATCTTGACCCGGCTTTTACTTGGCGCAAGCGCTCTCGTGCCACGGCTGTTTTAACGCGTACCTGAGGCGCTTTAAGAAGATAGACGAGGAGACGTGTCGCTACTGCGATTCTCCGGTGGATAACGCGGATCATGCACTCTTCGACTGCGCAAAATAGGGTGTGGCTAGGGGGGTCCTCGATCAGGCGGTGAGTTCCGAACTTACTCCTGATACGATGTCCCCCTCATGCTCCAGTCTGAACGGTTCTGGACGCTCATCGAGTCGTTCGTCACACTTGTGATGAAGACGAGAGAACTTGATGGGCGTCGAGAGCGAAACAACGGGGAGGGCCAGTAGAAATCGCATCGGGGCCTGCACCCGCGGCCCTGCGTCTCGGGTAGACTTGGCTGTCCGCGTCGTTCGGGGGTGGAATCTGTATGTTTTCTCCCCTGGGTGGCGCGGCTAGTCGGTTTGCCTAGTGGGCGTGTGGCCGCGGATGTAAGTTCCGAGCGAACGGATGACGGAAGAGTCGTACGCGACTTTAATGGAACCATCCACCCGTGAAGTTTAAAGCCGAAAGGCGGTTCCGCGGGTGGTGTATTGGTTCGAGAGAGGGGGTTTTTTGGTTTTAACAGGTATGCCTAGACCCGTCCTAGGAGAGTCCTGTACAACGTCTATAAAAGATTTTGCCATTTTTCCACCTCACCAAAAAAAAAAAAAAAGTATAATCGAATAAAGAAATATGGATATGAAAATGTTTTATTTTAATTGAATTAGGGCAAACCCATTATTGAACGGTTAGCATTAAATTCAGTATAACTGAATAAAGATATATTGATATGAAAATGTTTTATTTTAATTGAATTAGGGCAAACCCATTATTGGACGGTTAGCACTAAATTCAGTATAACTGAATAAAGATATTATGATATGAAAATGTTTTATTAAATTGAATTAGTGCAACCCATTATTCAACTGTTAGCACTGTATTCAGTATAATTGATTAAAGAAATATTGAAATTAAAATGTTTTATTTTAATTGAATTAGTGCAAACCTATTATTGAATGGTTTGCACTAAATTCATTATAATTGAAAAAATAAATATTGATTTGAAAATGTTTTATTAAATTGAATTAGTGCAACCCATTATCGAACGGTTAGCATTAAATTCAGTATAATTGAATAAAGAAATATTGATATGAAAATGTTTTATTTTAATTGAATTAGGGCAAACCCATTATTGAACGGTTAGCACTAAATTCAGTATAACTGAATAAAGATATATTGATATGAAAATGTTTTATTTTAATTGAATTAGGGCAAACCCATTATTGGACGGTTAGCACTAAATTCAGTATAACTGAATAAAGATATATTGATATGAAAATGTTTTATTCAATTGAATTAGTGCAACCCATTATCGAACGGTTAGCATTAAATTCAGTATAATTGAATAAAGAAATATTGATATGAAAATGTTTTATTTTAATTGAATTAGGGCAAACCCATTATTGAACGGTTAGCACTAAATTCAGTATAAATGAATAAAGATATATTGATATTAAAATGTTTTATTTTAATTGAATTAGTCCAAACCGGTTATCAAACGGTTAGCACTGAATTCAGTATAATTGAATAAAGAAAAATTGATATGATAATGTTTTATTTAATTGAATTAATGCAATTCCATTATCGAACGGTTAGCATTAAATTCATTATAATTGAATAAAGAAAAATTGATATGAAAATGTTTTATTTAATTGAATTAGTGCAAACCCATTATTGAACGGTTGGCATTAAACTCAGTATAATTGAATAAAGAAATATCGATATGAGAATGTTTTTATTTATTTGATTGTTGCAAAGCCCTTATTCAACGGTTAGCATTAAATTCAGTATAATTGAATAAAGATATATTGAAATTAAAATGTTTTATTTTAATTGAATTAGTGCAACCCATTATCGAACGGTTAGCATTAAATTCATTATAATTGAATAAAGAAAAATTGATATGAAAATGTTTTATTTAATTGAATTAGTGCAAACCCATTATTGAACGGTTGGCATTAAACTCAGTATAATTGAATAAAGATATATTGATATGAAAATGTTTTATTTAATTGAATTATTGCAAACCCATTATTGAACGGTTAGCATTAAACTGAGTATAATTGAATAATGAAAATGATTTATTAAATTGAATTAGTGCAACACATTATTAAACGGTTAGCACTGAATTCCGTATAATTGAATAAAGAAATATTGATATGAAAATGTTTTATTATAATTGAATTAGGGCAAACCCATTATCGAAACATTTAGCATTAAATTCAGTATAATTGAATATAGAAATATTGATATTAAAATGTTTTATTTTAATTGAATTATTGCAAACCCGTTATTGAACGGTTAGCACTGAATTCAGTATAATTGAATAAAGAAATATTGTTATGAAAATGTTTTATTAAATTGAATTAGTGCAACCCATTATTGAACCGGCAGCACTGAATTCAGTATAGTTGAATGAAGAAATATTTATTTGAAAATGTTTTATTAAATTGAGTTAGTGCAACCCATTATTAAACGGTTAGCACTGAATTCAGTATAATTGAATAAAGAAATATTGATATGAAAATGTTTTATTAAATTGAATTAGTGCAACATTATTGAACGCTTAGATCTGAATTCAGTATAGTTGAATAAAGAAATATTTAAATGAAAATATTTAATTTAATTGAATTAATGCAAACCGATTATCGAACGGTTACCATTAAATGCAGTATAATTGAATAAAGAAAAATTGATATGATAATGTTTTATTTAATTGAATTAATGCAAACCCATTATTGAACGGTTAGCACTAAATTCAGTATAACTGAATAAAGATATATTGATATGAAAATGTTTTATTTTAATTGAACTAGTGCAAACCCATTATTGGACGGTTAGCACTAAATTCAGTATAATTGCATAAAGAAATTTTGATATGAAAATGTTTTATTTAGTTGAATTAGTGCAAACCCATTATTGAACGGTTAGCACTAAATTCAGTATAATTGAAAAAAGAAATATCGATATGAAAATGTTTTATTTCAATTGAATTAGGGCAAACCCATTATCGAACAGTTAGCATTAAATTCAGTATAATTGAATAAAGAAATATTTATATTAAAATGTTTTATTTTAATTGAATTATTGCAAACCCGTTATTGAACGGTTAGCACTAAATTCAGTATAACTGAATAAAGATATATTGATATGAAAATGTTTTATTTAGTTGAATTAGTGCAAACCCATGATCGAACGGTTAGCACTAAATTCAGTATAATTGAATAAACTCCGCCATTGCCGGTCCCAAGCCCGGATGAGAAAGGAGGAGGGGGCACACAGACAGCAACATGACACAACATACTTACAGCAACCCTGAACGCAACACAACCAATACCCGAGACGGCGTTTCGCGGGAGGGCAGCGTCAAACCCAGAGGAACGTGTGAGGCCATGCACGGAGCAGACGCGTCCTGCAGCCCGCCAATGGTAGTAGCCGAAAGGACTCTGCCAACAGCTGGACTGTCGTCGTCAGGATGGCCGTCAAGGGAGTCTTATAGACAGACTTTCCCTAGCGGTGGGCCTGCCGGGCGCACGCGTTCGAATGGTCACTCCTCAACCTTCGGACGCGTGTGGACGCATGCGCATTTGGGTTGATACCCCGATTAAGGGGCCCCCCGCATTCACACTGTTTCCACTCATGCGGCATCAAGGAACCTGTTCAAGGTCCCCTGATGCCGCATGAGTGGAAACAGTGTGAATGCGGGGGCCCTTAATCGGGGTATCAACCCAAATGCGCATGCGGCGGTATCGCTGAACTTCCCTCGTGCCCTTCTCGCGGTCACATCACAACCACATGCACGATACCGACACCCACACATACAAGTACGAATGCGTTGCCGAGTGAATGGGCTGCGGCCGGCGCCTGGTGGATATTCCCGATAGACTAGCCAAGGGAGGAGTAGTAGCCTCCCGACCAGGGTAGGACGCGATGTCAGTACCTTACCTCTGTGGAAGTAATATGGGTAAATGTAAGTCCCTCCGGTGTTCGGCCGCGAAGGGCAAAGATCCCGTGAAACCACATGTTAAACTGGGAAAACCGCTCACGTTTCTACTGCCTGGAGCCAATTTCGGGGTTGAAATCATGGACGCCCGGGCGCAGGAATGAAGGATTACCTGGTCAGTATTTCCTTATACCCGACGCTGCGTAGGATAAATCGCACACCGTCTAGCCTGAAGTACGTGTCAGGTGTCGGGGCGGACCCGGCACCGCTCGGTCGATAGGGGTGACGTTAAACCTTTAGCATCATTATGGCGCGGGCCTATCCCGTAACCTTTTTTACTAGCTTCATTTAATGTGCCGATAGGATCGACCATCCGATAAGCCGCTTCTCGATTTCGGTGCACATAACTAGGGATCTATACAGGCGGGGATAGTAGCCCTACTGCGGTAGGGCTCCCATGATGGGCGAACCGTCTTAAGACACGACGAAATTAATATGAATTTTGAGAATAATAAAAGAGATGAAGCGGTGAAGGCGCCTGATGCGCACTCACACACTCCTCCAGGGGCTGATGGATGGAAAGACGTCCTTCAGCTCCTGAAGGAGCAAAGTAAGAAAATGGAGAGGTTGGCCAGGGCTCTCAGCGTTATCCAGCAGGGTATGCTGAGAAACAACCCTGGCCATGTTAAGGACAGTGTGAGTGAGGCTACGGAGGTGTTGAGCGGAATGCTCAACACCCACAAGTGCTTACTAGAGAGCGGGGTGGAAATCCAGAAAAGGATGGAATCCCACCCCGCTGTCAAAAAGATGGGTATCTTCCGGAGATTGCGCTCTGCGTCTCTGGGAGATACCCCAAAAAAGCTGACAAAGGGGGAGAAGAGGGTTGCTCCTTCTCCCCCCGAAGATCGGCTTCCCAAGAAAGGGAAGGGCGGCATATCGCCCACTTACGCTGCGGCCACCAGAAGCCAAACCCCAAAAAAGGATGGGGAATGGCAGCTGGTGGAGAAGAAAAAAAAGAAAAAAAGAAAAAAAGAGAAGAAAAAAGAGGTTCCTGTGCCATCTGCGCAGGAACCTAAAACAAAGGTGAAGTTGGCGAGGCGCTCTCCGGCCGCACGGTCGGGCGACGCTATCAGGGTGTCGGCGAAGGATGGAGAGTCCTACGCCGATATCCCTGAAGGCTATGAAGGCGAAAGTAAACCCCCAAAACGCAGGGGCGGAGGTCCTCTCCATTCGGAGAACCAGGAGGGAGGAGATTCTCCTGGTCCTCAGAAAGGGGGGCGACGTCTCGACCTTCGAAAAGGCGCTCGACCAGGCGGTCGGAGAGAAGGCCGAAGTTAAATCTTTGGTCTCGAAGAGGTCCCTTGAAGTTAGGGACCTCGACGAGACAGTCACAAGAGAAGAGGTTGTTGCCGCGCTTTGCATCGCACTGGACAAGCCAGACCTCGGGGACCAGTGCAGGCTGTACAAACGCTTCGGCGGTGTGCAGACTGCGGTGGTCCGTCTAACCGAGGCGGACGCCAGGAGCTTGCTCGGGCTCGGTAGATTAAGGGTAGGGTGGGTGAACTGCCGCATCCGAGAGCATATCGAGGTTGCCCGGTGCTTCAGGTGCCAGGGATACGGCCATGTGTCGCGTGGCTGCACGCTTCCAGGCAGGAAGGATGCCTGCTGGAGGTGTGGGGGGGCGTCACACGTGGCCAAGGAGTGCAAGGCTCCCCCTCGGTGCCTGACTTGTACTGATAGGGGCGAAAAAGATGTCGCCCATGCTTCGGGGAGCGGTTCTTGCCCAATATTCAGGGCGGAACTCCGGAGGTTGAGAGGTGGAAAGTGAAATTTCTACAGCTCAACCTCGGGAGAGGGAAGGAAGCCCAGAACCTTCTGATGCAGACTGCCAGGGAGAGGGGAGCCGAGGGGTTGGTAACTAGTGAGCAACACAAATGGTCCGAAAACTCTGCTTGGTACCAGGATGCATCAAGGAGGGCTGGGATCCTTGTCTGCAGCCCTGATTTGAGCATCGCGGAGTTCCTGGAGACCGACGCGGGTTTCGTTTGGGTGGAGGTGGCGGGGGTACGTGTGTACAGCTGCTACTTCTCCCCCAACGATCCTTTCGAGATCTTCGAGACCCAGATCCTCCTCCTTGAGGAAAGCCTCAAAGAGGCTAGTGGGCGGTCCCTTATTGCGGGTGACTTTAATAGTAAGTCGCCCGAGTGGGGAGAAGCCCGTCTGGACAGGAGGGGAATCTTGGTTAGTGAGATGGTCGCCAGGAATGACCTGATTGTATTGAATCGGGGCAGGGATTTTACGTTCAGACGAGGAGCGGGGGGGTCGATTATCGACCTCACAATTGCCGCGCCCCGTCTTGCCTCCAGGATAGGCGACTGGTGCGTCCTCGATGTAATAACATTGAGTGACCACCAGTGCATTGAGTTTAGCATCCAGGAACGGAGTCACCCAGTGAATACGGGAAGGGGCGGCAAGGTAAGGAGCCCCTCCTGGAACACAAAACGACTCAGCAAAGACAAGCTTCGCGAACATCTTGAAGAAACCAGGCTCATAGATGAGCTTGGTTGGGCAAGGTCTGCTGGGTCGTTGGAGGACACTGTGCGGGCGGCGAGGCGGAAAGTGGTCGCAGCATGCGACCACTCCATGCCTCGCCGCGGGCACAGGCGTACCGGGGACTCGATGTACTGGTGGAGCGACCAGTTGTCCGTCCTGCGTCGAAAGTGCCTTACAGCGCGGCGGAGTTTTACCCGCTCAAAGGGTGAACCTCTGCTGCGCGAGGCATGGAAAAAAGCAAAATCAGCTCTGAGGCAAGGCATAAAAAAAAGCCGACTTCAGTGCTGGAAAGACTTGATCGGAGAAGTCGAGAAGGATCCATGGGGTCTCGCCTTCAAAATAGTCACTAAGAGATTAGTGACTAGAAGAAAGACTCCGGGCCTGGATAGTGCCGATCGTGTCAAGTACATCGTGCGAAGCTTGTTCCCGCATGTAGAGCCGTTCCAAAGACAGGACCGAAGTTCCTGCGTGGTCCGGGACGAAGAACTCTTCACTCTCGAAGAACTAAAGAGAGCGGGTGGAAGGCTCAAGGCAAACACAGCGCCGGGGATCGACGGGTTGCCGAACGAGATCCTCAAAGAGGTGATCGGGGTATACCCGGAGATCCTCCTAGAAGTCTTCAACTCCTGTCTTCGGGAGGGAGGTTCTTCGCAGACTGGAAGAAGCAGAGGTTGGTCCTGCTGAGGAAAGGCAACAAACCTCTAGGGGATGCCTCATCGTATAGGCCAATATGTTTATTGGATACGATGGGGAAACTTCTGGAGGAAATGATCCTACAAAGACTACAGGGTCACATGGTCCGCGAGAATGGTCTCTCGGAAAACCAGTTCGGCTTTCGGAAAGGCAGGTCCACAGTTGACGCCATCCAGGCAGTGGTGGACATCGCCACTAAAGCAAGAAGAGGAACTGGTAAGCGTAAGGGATTCTGCGCGTTGATCAGCATTGACATACGCAATGCGTTCAATACCGCGAGATGGAACATCTGCATCGAGGCGATGGTGCGGAAAAAGGTTCCAGACTACCTGTTACGAATGATAGATGACTATCTGAGCGACAGGTGGGTGATATACGAGGGCGACAAATGGTCTCTCAAGGAAGAGATGACATGTGGCGCCCCTCAAGGGTCGCGGGTAGGTCCACTCGTCTGGAACGTCATGTACGACGATTTCCTGCGCATGGACATGCCTGCTGGAACGAGCATCATCGGCTTCGCGGATGACGCACTTGTCGTGTGCGCCGCTGACGACGTCAAAATCCTGGAGCTGAGGATCAACGATAGTCTGTGGCGGGCAAAGCGTTGGTTGGATAGCAGATGCCTGAAAATGGCCCCTGAGAAGACCGAGGCTTTGCTGGTCACAGACAGGAGATCCTTCAAATACCCGAGGATCGTTCTCGGGGAACATGAAATCAAGTGGAAAAAGAGCATTAAGTACCTGGGTGTGCAGTTGGATCGAAGGCTTAGCTTCGGCGAACACCTGCAGATCGCGACTGCCAAAGCCATCCAGTGTGGGGCCGCCCTGACTCGGCTCATGCCCAACATTGGTGGTCCTAGGGAAGCTAAGAGAAGGCTGGTGGCGAGCGTGGTAAATTCGAAGCTGCTTTATGCAGCTCCGATCTGGACAAGTGCCCTTAACAACCATGCTATCCTGAAGAAGCTGTTCTCGGCACAGAGAGGTGTGGTGATGAGAATTGTCTCAGCATACCGAACTGTGTCGACGAGTGCTGTGCTGGTCCTGGCGAGCGTCCCGCCAATACATTTATTGGCGGAGGAAAGGCAGGAGACCTTTCAGATTCGCAAGGAGCTTACCTGCGCCGACCTGCAGGAAATCGCCCGCGCGAAGGAGGCCATCCGCAAGGATGGAAGGCGCAGGCTCGTCGAAAAATGGCAGACGAGATGGCATGGTGACCAATCCGGGAGATGGACACACCGTGCAATCTCGGAGCTCGCCACCTGGCTGGATAGAAAGCACGGTCAAGTCGGCTTTTACTTGGCGCAAGCGCTTTCGGGCCATGGTTGCTTTAATGCGTACCTGAAGCGCTTCAAGAAAAGAGACGATGAGTCGTGCCGCTACTGCGGTTCCCTTGTGGATAATGCAGAGCACACACTCTTCGTCTGCGCAAAGTGGGGCGCGGCAAGGGAGGCCCTCGAACAGGCAGTGGGTGCCGAGCTCACTCCTGACACGATGGTCTCTCTCATGCTCCAGTCTGAACAGATTTGGATGTCTATCGAGTCATTCGTCACCCTGGTGATGAAGGCGAGGGAGCTCGATGAGCGTGCGGAGCGCGGCAACAATGGGGGCCAGTAGAAATCGCATCGTGGCCTACACCCGCGGTCCTGCGTCTTGGGCGGACTTGGCTGTTCATGTCGACTGGGGGAGGAATCTTCTTATTCCTTTCCTGGTTGGCGCGGTTGGCCGGCCTGCCTAGCGGGCGTATGCCCGCGGATGGGAAGTCCCGGGCGAACGGACGACGGAAGAGTCGTACGCGACTTTAAGCTGGAACCAACTGCCCGCGAAGTTTAAAGCCGAAAGGCGGTTCCGCGGGCGGTGCATTGGTTCGTGAGAGGTGGTTTTTTGGTTTTAACAGGTATGCCTAGACCCGTCCTAGGAGAGTCCTGTACAACGTCTATAAAAGATTTCGCCATTTTTCCTCCTCACCAAAAAAAAAAAAAAAAAAAAAGTATAATTGAATAAAGAAATATTGATATGAAAATGTTTTATTAAATTGAATTAGTGCAACCCATTACTGAACGGTTAGCACTGAATTTAGTATAGTTGAATAAAGAAATATTGATATGAAAATATTTTATTTCAATTGAATTAGGGCAAACCCATTATCGAACAGTTAGCATTAAATTCAGTATAGTTGAATAAAGAAATATTGAAATGAAAATATTTAATTTAATTGAATTAATGCAAACGCATTATCGAACGGTTACCATTAAATGCAGTATAATTGAATAAAGAAAAATTGATATGATAATGTTTTATTTAATTGAATTAATGCAAACCCATTATTGAAGGGTTAGCACTGAATTCATTATAATTGAATGAACAAATATTGATAATAAAATGTTTTATTTTAATTGAATTAGGGCAAACCCATTATCGAACAGTTAGCATTAAATTCAGTATAGTTGAATAAAGAAATATTGAAATGAAAATATTTACTTTAATTGATTGAATGCAAACCGATTATCGAACGGTTACCATTGAATTCAGTATAATTGAATAAAGAAAAATCGATATGATAATGTTTTATTTAATTGAATTAATGCAAAACCATTATTGAACGGTTAGCACTAAATTCATTATAATTGAAAAAAGAAATATTGATTTGAAAATGTTTTATTAAATTGAATTAGTGCAACCCATTATTAAACGGTTAGCACTGAATTCAGTATAATTGAATAAAGAAATATTGATATGAAAATGTTTTATTTTAATTGAATTAGGGCAAACCCATTATCGAACAGTTAGCATTAAATTCAGTATAATTCAATAAATAAAAATTGATAAGATAATGTTTTATTTAATTGAATTAGTGCAACCCATTATTGAACTGTTAGCACAGAATTCAGTATAATTGAATAAAGAAATATTGTTATGAAAATGTTTTATTAAATTGAATTAGTGCAACCCATTATTAAACGGTTAGCACTGAATTCAGTATAATTGAATAAAGAAATATTGATATGAAAATGTTTTATTAAATTGAATTAGTGCAACATTATTGAACGGTTAGCACTGAATTCAGTATAGTTGAATAAAGAAATATTGAAATGAAAATATTTAATTTAATTGAATTAATGCAAACCGATTATCGAACGGTTACCATTAAATGCAGTATAATTGAATAAAGAAAAATTGATATGATAATGTTTTATTTAATTGAATTAATGCAAACCCAATATTGAACGGTTAGCACTAAATTCAGTATAACTGAATAAAGGGAAATTGATATGAAAATGTTTTCTTTAATTGAATTAGTGCAAACCCATTATTGAACGGTTAGCACTAAATTCAGTATAATTGAATAAAGAAATATTGATATGAAAATGTTTTATTTAATTGAATTAGTGCAACCCCATTATTGAACGGTTAGCACTAAATTCATTATAATTGAATAAAGAAATATTGATTTGAAAATGTTTTATTAAATTGAATTAGTGCAACTCATTATTAAACGGTTAGCATTAAATTCAGTATAATTGAATAAAGAAAAATTGAAATTAAAATGTTTTATTTTAATTTAATTAGTGCAAACCCATTATTGAACGGTTAGCACCTAATTCAGTATAATTGATTAATGAAAAATTGATATGAAAATGTTTTATTTTAATTGAATTAGTGCAAACCCATTATTGAACGGTTAGCACTAAATTCAGTATAATTGAATAAAGAAATATTGATATGAAAATGTTTTATTTAGTTGAATTAGTGCAAACCCATTATTGAACGGTTAGCATTAAATTCAGTATAATTGAATAAAGAAATATTGATATGAAAATGTTTTATTTAGTTGAATTAGTGCAAACCCATTATTGAACAGTTAGCTCTAAATTCAGTATAATTGCATAAAGAAATATTGATATGAAAATGTTTTATTAAATTGAATTAGTGCAACCCATTAATGAACGGTTAGCACTGAATTCAGTATTGTTGAATAAAGAAATATTGATATTAAAATGTTTTATTTTAATTGAATTAGTGCAAACCCGTTATTGAACTTTTAGCACAGAATTCAGTATAGTTGAATAAAGAAATATTGATATGAAAATATTTTATTTCATTGAATTAATGCAAACCCATTATCAAACGGTTAGCATTAAATTCAGTATAATTGAATGAAGAAAAATTGATATGATAAAGTTTTATTTAATCTAATTAATTCAAACCCATTATTGAACGGTTAACACTAAATTCAGTATAATAGAATAAAGAAAAATTGAAATGAAAATGTTTTCTTTAATTGAATTAGTGCAAACCCATTATTGAACGGTTAGAACTAAATTCAGTATAATTGAATAAAGAAATATTGATATGAAAATGTTTTATTTAATTGAATTAATGAAAACCCATTATTGAACGGTTAGCACTAAATATAGTATAATTGAATAAAGAAATATTGATATGAAAATATTTTATTTAGTTGAATTAGTGCAAACCCATTATTGAACGGTTAGCACTAAATTCAGTATAATTGAATTAAGATATATTGATATGAAAATATTTTGTTTCATTGAATTAATGCAAACCCCTTATTCAACGGTTAGCATTAAATTCAGTATAATTGAATAAAGACATATTGATATTAAAATGTTTCATTTTAATTGAATTATTGCAAACCCTTTATTGAATGTTTAGCACTAAATTCAGTATAAGTGAATAAAGAAATATCGATATGAGAATGTTTTTATTTATTTGAATTGGTGCAAACCCCTTATTGAACGGTTAGCACTAAATTCAGTATAATTGAATAAAGAAAAATTGATATGATAACGTTTCATTTAATCTAATTAATTCAAACCCATTATTGAATGGTTAGCACTAAATTCATTATAATTGCATAAAGAAATATTGATTTGAAAATGTTTTATTAAATTGAGTTAGTGCAACCCATTATTAAACGGTTAGCACTGAATTCAGTATAATTGAATAAAGAAATATTGATTTGAAAATGTTTTATTAAATTGAGTTAGTGCAACCCATTATTAAACGGTTAGCACTGAATTCAGTATAGTTGAATAAAAAAATATTGAAATGAAAATATTTAATTTAATTGAATTAATGCAAACCGATTATCGAACGGTTACCATTAAATTCAGTATAATTGAATAAAGAAAAATCGATATGATAATGTTTTATTTAATTGAATTAATGGAAACCCATTATTGAGCGGTTAGCATTAAATTCATTATAATTGAATAAAGAAATATTGATTTGAAAATGTTTTATTAAATTGAATAAGTGCAACCCATTATTCAACGGTTAGCACTTAATTCAGTATAAGTGAATAATGTAATTTTGATATGAAAATGTTTTATTTCAATTGAATTAGGGCAAACCCATTATCGAACAGTTAGCATTAAATTCAGTATAATTGAATAAAGAAATATTTATATTAAAATGTTTTATTTTAATTGAATTATTGCAATCCCGTTATTGAACGGTTAGCACTGAATTCAGTATAATTGAATAAAGAAAAGTCGATATGATAATGTTTTATTTAATTGAATTAATGGAAACCCATTATTGAACGGTTAGCATTAAATTCATTATAATTGAATAAACAAATATTTATTTGAAAATGTTTTATTAAATTGAGTTAGTGCAACCCATTATTAAACGGTTAGCACTGAATTCAGTATAATTGATTAAAGAAATATTGATTTGAAAATGTTTTATTAAATTGAATTAGTGCAACCCATTATCGAACGGTTACCATTAAATGTAGTATAATTGAATAAAGAAAAATTGATATGATAATGTTTTATTTAATTGAATTAATGCAAACCCATTATCGAACGGTTACCAATGAATGCAGTATAATTGAATAAAGAAAAATTAATATAATAATGTTTTTTTTAATTGTATTAGGGCAAACCCATTATCCAACAGTTAGCATTAAATTCAGTATAATTGAATAAAGAAATATTGATATTAAAATGTTTTCTTTAATTGAATTAGTGCAAACCAATTATTGAACGGTTAGCACTAAATTCAGTATAATTGAATAAAGAAATATTGTTATGAAAATGTTTTATTTAATTGAATTAGTGCAACCTATTTTTGAACGGTTAGCACTGAATTCAGCATAATTGAATAAAGAAATATTGATATGAAAATGTGTTATTAAATTGAATTAGTGCAACATTATTGAACGGTTAGCATTAAACTCAGTATAATTGAATAAAGAAAAATTGATATGATAATGTTTTATTTAATTGAATTAATGCAAACCCATTATCGAACGGTTACCATTAAATGCAGTATAATTGAATAAAGAAAAATTGATATGATAATGTTTTATTTAATTGAATTAATGCAAACCCATTATTGAACGGTTAGCACTAAATTCTGTATAGTTGAATAAAGAAATATTGAAATGAAAATATTTAATTTAATTGAATTAATGCAAACCGATTTTTGAACGGTTACCATTAAATGCAGTATAATTGAATAAAGAAAAATTGATATGATAATGTTTTATTTAATTGAATTAATGCAAACCCATTATTGAACGGTTAGCACTAAATTCAGTATAACTGAATAAAGGGAAATTGATATGAAAATGTTTTCTTTAATTGAATTAGTGCAAACCCATTATTGAACGGTTAGCACTAAATTCAGTATAATTGAATAAAGAAATATTGATATGAAAATGTTTTATTTAATTGAATTAATGCAAACCTATTATTGAACGGTTAGCACTAAATTCATTATAATTGAATAAAGAAATATTGATTTGAAAATGTTTTATTAAATTGAATTAGTGCAACTCATTATTAAACGGTTAGCATTAAATTCAGTATAATTGAATAAAGAAAAATTGAAATTTAAATGTTTTATTTTAATTGAATTAGTGCAAACCCGTTATTGAACGGTTAGCACCTAATTCAGTATAATTGATTAATGAAAAATTGATATGGAAATGTTTTATTTAGTTGAATTAGTGCAAACCCATTATTAAACGGTTAGCACTAAATTCAGTATAATTGAATATAGAAATATTGATATGAAAATGTTTTATTTAGTTGAATTAGTGCAAACCCATGATCGAACGGTTAGCACTAAATTCAGTATAATTGAATAAAGATATATTGATATGAAAATGTTTTATTTAGTTGAATTAGTGCAAACCCATAATTAAACGGTTAGCACTAAATTCAGTATTATTGAATAAAGAAATATTGATATGAAAATGTTTTAATAAATTGACCTAGTGCAACCCATTATTGAACAGTTAGCACCTAATTCAGTATAATTGAATGAACAAATATTGATATTAAAATGTTTTATTTTAATTGAATTAGTGCAAACCCGTTATTGAACTTTTAGCACTGAATTCAGTATAGTTGAATAAAGAAATATTGATATGAAAATATTTTATTTCATTGAATTAATGCAAACCCATTATCAAACGGTTAGCATTAAATTCAGTATAATTGAATAAAGAAAAATTGATATGAAAATGTTTTATTTAATTGAATTAGTGCAAACCCATTATTGAACGATTAGCACTAAATTCAGTATAATTGAATAAAAAAATATTGATATGAAAATATTTTATTTAATTGAATTAATGCAATTCCATTATTGAACGGTTAGCATTAAATTCATTATAATTGAATAAACAAATATTTATTTGAAAATGTTTCATTAAATTGAGTTAGTGCAACCCATTATTAAACGGTTAGCACCTAATTCAGTATAATTGAATGAACAAATATTGATATTAAAATGTTTTATTTTAATTGAATTAGTGCAAACCCGTTATTGAACATTTAGCACTGAATTCAGTATAGTTGAATAAAGAAATATTGATATGAAAATATTTTATTTCATTGAATTAATGCAAACCCATTATCAAACGGTTAGCATTAAATTCAGTATAATTGAATAAAGAAAAATTGATATGAAAATGTTTTATTTAATTGAATTAGTGCAAACCCATTATTGAACGATTAGCACTAAATTCAGTATAATTGAATAAAAAAATATTGATATGAAAATATTTTATTTCATTGAATTAATGCAAACCCATTATCAAACGGTTAGCATTAAATACAGTATAATTGAATACAGAAATATTGATATTAAAATGTTTTATTTTAATTGTATTAGTGCGAACCCGTTATTGAACGGTTAGCACTGAATTCAGTATAATTGAATAAGGAAATATTGATATGAAAATGGTTTATTAAATTAAATTAATGAAAACCCATTATTGAACGGTTAGCACTAAATATAGTATAATTGAATAAAGAAATATTGATATGAAAATATTTTATTTAGTTGAATTAGTGCAAACCCATTATTGAACGGTTAGCACTAAATTCAGTATAATTGAATAAAGATATATTGATATGAAAATATTTTATTTCATTGAATTAATGCAAACCCATTATCAAACGGTAAGCATTAAATACAGTATAATTGAATACAGAAATATTGATATTAAAATGTTTCATTTTAATTGAGTTAGTGCAAACCCTTTATTGAAAGTTTAGCACTGAATTCAGTATAAGTGAATAAAGAAATATCGATATGAGAATGTTTTTATTTATTTGAATTGGTGCAAACCCCTTATTGAACGCTTAGCACTAAATTCAGTATAATTGAATAAAGAAAAATTGATATGATAACGTTTCATTTAATCTAATTAATTCAAACCCATTATTGAATGGTTAGCACTAAATTCATTATAATTGCATAAAGAAATATTGATTTGAAAATGTTTTATTAAATTGAGTTATTGCAACCCATTATTGAACCGTTAGCACTGAATTCAGTATAGTTGAATAAAGAAATATTGAAATGAAAATATTTAATTTAATTGAATTAATGCAAACCGATTATCGAACGGTTACCATTAAATTCAGTATAATTGAATAAAGATAAATCGATATGATAATGTTTTATTTAATTGAATTAATGCAAAACCATTATTGAACGGTTAGCACTAAATTCATTATAATTGAATAAAGAAATATTGATTTGAAAATGTTTTATTAAATTGAATTAGTGCAACCCATTATTAAACGGTTAGCACTGAATTCAGTATAATTGAATAAAGAAATATTGATATGAAAATGTTTTATTTTAATTGAATTAGGGCAAACCCATTATCGAACAGTTAGCATTAAATTCAGTATAATTGAATACAGAAATATTGATATGAAAATGTTTTATTTTAATTGAATTAGTGCAAACCCGTTATTGAACGGTTAGCACTGAATTCAGTATAATTGAATAAAGAAAAGTCGATATGATAATGTTTTATTTAATTGAATTAATGGAAACCCATTATTGAACAGGTAGCATTAAACTCAGTATAATTGAATAAAGAAAAATTGATATGATAATGTTTTATTTAATTGAATTAATGCAAACCCATTATCGAACGGTTACCAATGAATGCAGTATAATTGAATAAAGAAAAATTAATATAATAATGTTTTATTTAATTGAATTAATGCAAACCCATTTTTGAACGGTTAGCACTAAATTCAGTATAACTGAATTAAGGGAATTGATATGAAAATGTTTTCTTTAATTGAATTAGTGCAACATTATTGAACGGTTAGCATTAAACTCAGTATAATTGAATAAAGAAAAATTGATATGATAATGTTTTATTTAATTGAATTAATGCAAACCCATTATCGAACGGTTACCATTAAATGCAGTATAATTGAATAAAGAAAAATTGATATGATAATGTTTTATTTAATTGAATTAGAGCAACCCATTATCGAACGGTTAGCATTAAATTCAGTATAATTGAATAAAGATATTTTGATATGAAAATGTTTTATTTAATTGAATTAGTGCAACCTATTTTTGAACGGTTAGCACTGAATTCAGCATAATTGAATAAAGAAATATTGATATGAAAATGTTTTATTAAATTGAATTAGTGCAACATTATTGAACGGTTAGCATTAAACTCAGTATAATTGAATAAAGAAAAATTGATATGATAATGTTTTATTTAATTCAATTAATGCAAACCCATTATCGAACGGTTACCATTAAATGCAGTATAATTGAATAAAGAAATATTGAAATGAAAATATTTAATTTAATTGAATTAATGCAAACCGATTATCGAACGGTTACCATTAAATTCAGTATAATTTAATAAAGATATATCGATATGATAATGTTTTATTTAATTGAATTAATGGAAACCCATTATTGAGTGGTTAGCATTAAATTCATTATAATTGAATAAAGAAATATTGATTTGAAAATGTTTTATTAAATTGAATAAGTGCAACCCATTATTAAACGGTTAGCACTGAATTCAGTATAATTGAATAAAGTAATATTGATATGAAAATGTTTTATTTCAATTGAATTAGGGCAAACCCATTATCGAACAGTTAGCATTTAATTCAGTATAATTGAATAAAGAAATATTTATATTAAAATGTTTTATTTTAATTGAATTATTGCAAACCCGTTATTGAACGGTTAGCACTGAATTCAGTATAATTGAATAAAGAAAAGTCGATATGATAATGTTTTATTTAATTGAATTAATGGAAACCCATTATTGAACAGGTAGCATTAAACTCAGTATAATTGAATAAAGAAAAATTGATATGATAATGTTTTATTTAATTGAATTAATGCAAACCCATTATCGAACGGTTACCAATGAATGCAGTATAATTGAATAAAGAAAAATTAATATAATAATGTTTTATTTAATTGAATTAATGCAAACCCATTATTGAACGGTTAGCACTAAATTCAGTATAACAGTATATTAATTGAGATGAAAATGTTTTCTTTAATTGAATTAGTGCAAACCAATTATTGAACGGTTAGCACTAAATTCAGTATAATTGAATAAAGATATATTGATATGAAAATGTTTTATTTAATTGAATTAGTGCAACCTATTTTTGAACGGTTAGCACTGAATTCAGCATAATTGAATAAAGAAATATTGATATGAAAATGGTTTATTTAATTGAATTAATGAAAACCCATTATTGAACGGTTAGCACTAAATTCAGTATAATTGAATAAAGATATATTGATATGAAAATATTTTGTTTCATTGAATTAATGCAAACCCCTTATTCAACGGTTAGCATTAAATTCAGTATAATTGAATAAAGACATATTGATATTAAAATGTTTCATTTTAATTGAATTATTGCAAACCCTTTATTGAATGTTTAGCACTAAATTCAGTATAAGTGAATAAAGAAATATCGATATGAGAATGTTTTTATTTATTTGAATTGGTGCAAACCCCTTATTGAACGCTTAGCACTAAATTCAGTATAATTGAATAAAGAAAAATTGATATGATAACGTTTCATTTAATCTAATTAATTCAAACCCATTATTGAATTGTTAGCACTAAATTCATTATAATTGAATAAACAAATATTTATTTGAAAATGATTTATTAAATTGAGTTAGTGCAACCCATTATTAAACCGTTAGCAATGAATTCAGTATAAATGAATGAAGATATATTGATATGAAAATATTTTATTTCATTGAATTAATGCAAACCCATTATCAAACGGTTAGCATTAAATATAGTATAATTGAATACAGAAATATTGATATTAAAATGTTTTATTTTAATTGTATTAGTGCAAACCCGTTATTGAACGGTTAGCACTGAATTCAGTATAATTGAATAAGGAAATATTGATATGAAAATGGTTTATTTAATTGAATTAATGAAAACCCATTATTGAACGGTTAGCACTAAATAGAGTATAATTGAATAAAGAAATATTGATATGAAAATATTTTATTTAGTTGAATTAGTGCAAACCCATTATTGAACGGTTAGCACTAAATTCAGTATAATTGAATAAAGATATATTGATATGAAAATATTTTGTTTCATTGAATTAATGCAAACCCATTATCAAACGGTAAGCATTAAATACAGTATAATTGAATACAGAAATATTGATATTAAAATGTTTCATTTTCATTGAATTATTGCAAACCCTTTATTGAATGTTTAGCACTAAATTCAGTATAAGTGAATAAAGAAATATCGATATGAGAATGTTTTTATTTATTTGAATTGGTGCAAACCCCTTATTGAACGCTTAGCACTAAATTCAGTATAATTGAATAAAGAAAAATTGATATGATAACGTTTCATTTAATCTAATTAATTCAAACCCATTATTGAATGGTTAGCACTAAATTCATTATAATTGCATAAAGAAATATTGATTTGAAAATGTTTTATTAAATTGAGTTAGTGCAACCCATTATTAAACGGTTAGCACTGAATTCAGTATAATTGAATAAAGAAATATTGATTTGAAAATGTTTTATTAAATTGAGTTAGTGCAACCCATTATTAAACGGTTAGCACTGAATTCAGTATAGTTGAATAAAAAAATATTGAAATGAAAATATATAATTTAATTGAATTAATGCAAACCGATTATCGAACGGTTACCATTAAATTCAGTATAATTGAATAAAGAAAAATCGATTTGATAATGTTTTATTTAATTGAATTAATGGAAACCCATTATTGAGCGGTTAGCATTAAATTCATTATAATTGAATAAAGAAATATTGATTTGAAAATGTTTTATTAAATTCAATAAGTGCAACCCATTATTAAACGGTTAGCACTTAATTCAGTATAATTGAATAATGTAATTTTGATATGAAAATGTTTTATTTCAATTGAATTAGTGCAACCCATTATCGAACGGTTACCAATGAATGCAGTATAATTGAATAAAGAAAAATTAATATAATAATGTTTTATTTAATTGAATTAATGCAAACCCATTATCGAACGGTTACCAATGAATGCAGTATAATTGAATAAAGAAAAAATTAATATAATAATGTTTTATTTAATTGAATTAGGGCAAACCCATTATCGAACGGTTAGCATTAAATTCAGTATAATTGAATAAAGAAATATTGATATTAAAATGTTTTATTTAATTGAATTAGTGCAAACCCATTATTGAACGGTTAGCACTAAATTCAGTATAATTGAATAAAGAAATATTGATATGAAAATATTTTATTTAATTGAATTAGTGCAACCTATTTTTGAACGGTTAGCACTGAATTCAGCATAATTGAATAAAGAAATATTGATATGAAAATGTTTTATTTAATTGAATTAGTGCAAGCACGTTATTGAACGATTAGCATTAAACTCAGTATAATTGAATAAAGAAAAATTGATATGATAATGTTTTATTTAATTGAATTAATGCAAACCCATTATCGAACGGTTACCATTAAATGCAGTATAATTGAATAAAGAAAAATTGATATGATAATGTTTTATTTAATTGAATTAGGGCAAACCCATTATTGAACGGTTAGCATTAAATTCAGTATAATTGAATAAAGAAATATTGATATGAAAATATTTTATTTAATTGAATTAATGCAAACCGATTTTTGAACGGTTACCATTAAATGCAGTATAATTGAATAAAGAAAAATTGATATGATAATGTTTTATTTAATTGAATTAATGCAAACCCATTATTGAACGGTTAGCACTAAATTCAGTATAACTGAATAAAGGGAAATTGATATGAAAATATTTTATTTAATTGAATTAGTGCAAACCCATTATTGAACGGTTAGCACTAAATTCAGTATAATTGAATAAAGAAATATTGATGTGGAAACTTTTTATTTAATTGAATTAATGCAAAACCATTATTGAACGGTTAGCACTAAATTCATTATAATTGAATAAAGAAATATTGATTTGAAAATGTTTTATTAAATTGAATTAGTGCAACTCATTATTAAACGGTTAGCATTAAATTCAGTATAATTGAATAAAGAAAAATTGAAATTTAAATGTTTTATTTTAATTGAATTAGTGCAAACCCGTTATTGAACGGTTAGCACCTAATTCAGTATAATTGATTAATGAAAAATTGATATGGAAATGTTTTATTTAGTTGAATTAGTGCAAACCCATGATCGAACGGTTAGCACTAAATTCAGTATAATTGCATAAAGAAATATTGATATGAAAATGTTTTATTTAGTTGAATTAGTGCAAACCCATTATTGAACAGTTAGCTCTAAATTCAGTATAATTGCATAAAGAAATATTGATATGAAAATGTTTTATTAAATTGAATTAGTGCAACCCATTAATGAACAGTTAGCACCTAATTCAGTATAATTGAATGAACAAATATTGATATTAAAATGTTTTATTTTAATTGAATTAGTGCAAACCCGTTATTGAACTTTTAGCACTGAATTCAGTATAGTTGAATAAAGAAATATTGATATGAAAATATTTTATTTCATTGAATTAATGCAAACCCATTATCAAACGGTTAGCATTAAATTCAGTATAATTGAATAAAGAAAAATTGATATGAAAATGTTTTATTTAATTGAATTAGTGCAAACCCATTATTGAACGATTAGCACTAAATTCAGTATAATTGAATAAAAAAATATTGATATGAAAATATTTTATTTAATTGAATTAATGCAATTCCATTATTGAACGGTTAGCATTAAATTCATTATAATTGAATAAACAAATATTTATTTGAAAATGTTTCATTAAATTGAGTTAGTGCAACCCATTATTAAACGGTTAGCACCTAATTCAGTATAATTGAATGAACAAATATTGATATTAAAATGTTTTATTTTAATTGAATTAGTGCAAACCCGTTATTGAACTTTTAGCACTGAATTCAGTATAGTTGAATAAAGAAATATTGATATGAAAATATTTTATTTCATTGAATTAATGCAAACCCATTATCAAACGGTTAGCATTAAATTCAGTATAATTGAATAAAGAAAAATTGATATGAAAATGTTTTATTTAATTGAATTAGTGCAAACCCATTATTGAACGATTAGCACTAAATTCAGTATAATTGAATAAAAAAATATTGATATGAAAATATTTTATTTCATTGAATTAATGCAAACCCATTATCAAACGGTTAGCATTAAATACAGTATAATTGAATACAGAAATATTGATATTAAAATGTTTTATTTTAATTGTACTAGTGCGAACCCGTTATTGAACGGTTAGCACTGAATTCAGTATAATTGAATAAGGAAATATTGATATGAAAATGGTTTATTAAATTGAATTAATGAAAACCCATTATTGAACGGTTAGCACTAAATATAGTATAATTGAATAAAGAAATATTGATATGAAAATATTTTATTTAGTTGAATTAGTGCAAACCCATTATTGAACGGTTAGCACTAAATTCAGTATAATTGAATAAAGATATATTGATATGAAAATATTTTATTTCATTGAATTAATGCAAACCCATTATCAAACGGTAAGCATTAAATACAGTATAATTGAATAAAGACATATTGATATTAAAATGTTTCATTTTAATTGAATTATTGCAAACCCTTTATTGAATGTTTAGCACTAAATTCAGTATAAGTGAATAAAGAAATATCGATATGAGAATGTTTTTATTTATTTGAATTGGTGCAAACCCCTTATTGAACGGTTAGCACGAAATTCAGTATAATTGAATAAAGAAAAATTGATATGATAACGTTTCATTTAATCTAATTAATTCAAACCCATTATTGAATGGTTAGCACTAAATTCATTATAATTGCATAAAGAAATATTGCTTTGAAAATGTTTTATTAAATTGAGTTAGTGCAACCCATTATTAAACGGTTAGCACTGAATTCAGTATAGTTGAATAAAGAAATATTGAAATGAAAATATTTCATTTATTTGAATTAATGCAAACCGATTATCGAACGGTTACCATTAAATTCAGTATAATTGAATAAAGAAAAATTGATATGAAAATGTTCTATTTAATTGAATTAATGGAAACCCATTATTGAGCGGTTAGCATTAAATTCATTATAATTTAATAAAGAAATATTGATTTGAAAATGTTTTATTAAATTGAATAAGTGCAACCCATTATTAAACGGTTAGCACTGAATTCAGTATAATTGAATAAAGTAATATTGATATGAAAATGTTTTATTTCAATTGAATTAGGGCAAACCCATTATCGAACAGTTAGCATTAAATTCAGTATAATTGAATAAAGAAATATTTATATTAAAATGTTTTATTTTAATTGAATTATTGCAAACCCGTTATTGAACGGTTAGCACTGAATTCAGTATAATTGAATAAAGAAAAGTCGATATGATAATGTTTTATTTAATTGAATTAATGGAAACCCATTATTGAACAGGTAGCATTAAACTCAGTATAATTGAATAAAGAAAAATTGATATGATAATGTTTTATTTAATTGAATTAATGCAAACCCATTATCGAACGGTTACCAATGAATGCAGTATAATTGAATAAAGAAAAATTAATATAATAATGTTTTATTTAATTGAATTAATGCAAACCCATTTTTGAACGGTTAGCACTAAATTCAGTATTACTGAATTAAGGGAATTGATATGAAAATGTTTTCTTTAATTGAATTAGTGCAACATTATTGAACGGTTAGCATTAAACTCAGTATAATTGAATAAAGAAAAATTGATATGATAATGTTTTATTTTATTGAATTAATGCAAACCCATTATCGAACGGTTACCATTAAATGCAGTATAATTGAATAAAGAAAAATTGATATGATAATGTTTTATTTATTTGAATTAATGCAATCGTATTATTGAACGGTTAGCACTAAATTCAGTATAATTGAATAAAGATATTTTGATATGAAAATGTTTTATTTAATTGAATTAGTGCAACCTATTTTTGAACGGTTAGCACTGAATTCAGCATAATTGAATAAAGAAATATTGATATGAAAATGTTTTATTAAATTGAATTAGTGCAACATTATTGAACGGTTAGCATTAAACTCAGTATAATTGAATAAAGAAAAATTGATATGATAATGTTTTATTTAATTCAATTAATGCAAACCCATTATCGAACGGTTACCATTAAATGCAGTATAATTGAATAAAGAAATATTGAAATGAAAATATTTAATTTAATTGAATTAATGCAAACCGATTATCGAACGGTTACCATTAAATTCAGTATAATTTAATAAAGATATATCGATATGATAATGTTTTATTTAATTGAATTAATGGAAACCCATTATTGAGTGGTTAGCATTAAATTCATTATAATTGAATAAAGAAATATTGATTTGAAAATGTTTTATTAAATTGAATAAGTGCAACATTATTGAACGGTTAGCATTAAACTCAGTATAATTGAATAAAGAAAAATTGATATGATAATGTTTTATTTAATTCAATTAATGCAAACCCATTATCGAACGGTTACCATTAAATGCAGTATAATTGAATAAAGAAATATTGAAATGAAAATATTTAATTTAATTGAATTAATGCAAACCGATTATCGAACGGTTACCATTAAATTCAGTATAATTTAATAAAGATATATCGATATGATAATGTTTTATTTAATTGAATTAATGGAAACCCATTATTGAGTGGTTAGCATTAAATTCATTATAATTGAATAAAGAAATATTGATTTGAAAATGTTTTATTAAATTGAATAAGTGCAACCCATTATTAAACGGTTAGCACTGAATTCAGTATAATTGAATAAAGTAATATCGATATGAAAATGTTTTATTTCAATTGAATTAGGGCAAACCCATTATCGAACAGTTAGCATTAAATTCAGTATAATTGAATAAAGAAATATTTATATTAAAATGTTTTATTTTAATTGAATTATTGCAAACCCGTTATTGAACGGTTAGCACTGAATTCAGTATAATTGAATAAAGAAAAGTCGATATGATAATGTTTTATTTAATTGAATTAATGGAAACCCATTATCGAACGGTTACCAATGAATGCAGTATAATTGAATAAAGAAAAATTAATATAATAATGTTTTATTTAATTGAATTAATGCAAACCCATTATTGAACGGTTAGCACTAAATTCAGTATAACAGTATATTAATTGAGATGAAAATGTTTTCTTTAATTGAATTAGTGCAAACCAATTATTGAACGGTTAGCACTAAATTCAGTATAATTGAATAAAGATATATTGATATGAAAATGTTTTATTTAATTGAATTAGTGCAACCTATTTTTGAACGGTTAGCACTGAATTCAGCATAATTGAATAAAGAAATATTGATATGAAAATGTTTTATTAAATTGAATTAGTTCAACATTATTGAACTGTTAGCATTAAACTCAGTATAATTGAATAAAGAAATATTGAAATGAAAATATTTAATTTAATTGAATTAATGCAAACCGATTATCGAACGGTTACCATTAAATGCAGTATAATTGAATAAAGAAAAATTGATATGATAATGTTTTATTTAATTGAATTAATGCAAACCCATTATTGAACGGTTAGCACTAAATTCAGTATAACTGAATAAAGGGAATTGATATGAAAATGTTTTCTTTAATTGAATTAGTGCAAACCCATTATTGAACGGTTAGCACTAAATTCAGTATTATTGAATAAGGAAATATTAATATGAAAATGTTTTATTTTAATTGAATTATTGCAACACATTATTAAACGGTTAGCACTGAATTCCGTATAGTTGAATAAAGAAATATTGATATGAAAATGTATTATTTCAATTGAATTAGGGCAAACCCATTATCGAACAGTTAGCATTAAATTCAGTATAGTTGAATAAAGAAATATTGAAATGAAAATATTTACTTTAATTGATATAATGCAAACCGATTATCGAACGGTTACCATTAAATTCAGTATAATTGAATAAAGAAAAATCGATATGATAATGTTTTATTTAATTGAATTAATGGAAATCCATTATTGAGCGGTTAGCATTAAATTCATTATAATTGAATAAAGAAATATTGATTTGAAAATGATTTATTAAATTGAATTAGTGCAACACATTATTAAACGGTTAGCACTGAATTCCGTATAATTGAATAAAGAAATATTGATATGAAAATGATTTATTTTAATTGAATTAGGGCAAACCCATTATCCAACAGTTAGCATTAAATTCAGTATAATTGAATAAAGAAATATTGATATTAAAATGTTTTATTTTAATTGAATTATTGCAAACCCGTTATTGAACAATTAGCACTGAATTCAGTATAATTGAATAAAGAAATATTGTTATGAAAATGTTTTATTAAATTGAATTAGTGCAACCCATTATTAAACGGTTAACACTGAATTCAATATAATTGAATAAAGAAATATTGATATGAAAATGTTTTATTAAATTGAATTAGTGCAACATTATTGAACGGTTAGCACTGAATTCAGTATAGTTGAATAAAGAAATATTGAAATGAAAATATTTAATTTAATTGAATTAATGCAAACCGATTATCGAACGGTTACCATTAAATGCAGTATAATTGAATAAAGAAAAAATTGATATGATAATGTTTTATTTAATTGAATTAATGCAAACCCATTATTGAACGGTTAGCACTAAATTCAGTATAATTGAATAAAGAAATATTGATATGGAAATGTTTAATTTAATTGAATTAATGCAAACCCATTATCGAACGGTTAGCATTTAATTCAGTATAATTGAATAAAACTCCGCCATTGCCGGTCCCAAGCCCGGATGAGAAAGGAGGAGGGGGCACACAGACAGCAATATGACACAACACATAACAGCGACACTGAACACAAAACGCCTAACAACCGAGAGAGCGTTTTGCGGGCGGGCAGGGTCACGCCGAGGTGTATGCATGAGTCCAAGCACGGAGAAGACGCGTCCTGCAGCCCACCAACGGTAGTAGCCACAAGGACTCTGCCAGCAGTAGGGCTGTCGCCGTCAGGATGGCCGCCAAGGGAGCCTCACAGACAGGCTTTTCCCTAGTGATGGGCCTTCCGGGCGCACGTGCCACGACGGTTGTTCTGCGACTTTCAAGCGCGTGAGGACGCGGTGTGGAGCGAAAGCATCGGGGGACCTTGAACAGGTCTCTTGATGCCGAATGAACGAGCACGGAGTGAATGCGGGGGGCCCCTTAATCGGGGTATCGCCCCAAATGCGTATGCGGCGATGACGCTGAACTTCCCGCGTGCGCTCTTGCGGTCACACCACAATCACATGCACGACACCGACACCCACACACACCAGAATGAATGGGATGCTGAGTGAATGGGGCTGCGGCCGGCGCCTGGTGGATATTCCCGATAGACTAGCCAAGGGAGGAGTAGTAGCCTCTCGACCAGGGTAGGACGCGATGTCAGTACCTCACCTCTGTGGAAGTAATATGGGTAAATGTAAGTCCCTCCGGTGCTCAGCCGCGAAGGGCAAAGATCTCGTGAAACCACATGTTAAATTGGGAAAACCGCTCACGTTTCTGCTGTCTGGAGCCAATTTCGGGGTTGAAATCATGGACGTCCGGGCGCAGGAATGAAGGATTACCTGGTCAGTATTTCCTTATATCCGACGCTGCGTAGGATAAATCGCACACCGTCTAGCCTGAAGTCCGGGTCAGGTGTCGGGGCGGACCCGGCACCGCTCGCTCGATAGGGGTGACGCTAAACCTTTTGCATCATTATGGCGCGGGCCTATCCCGTAACCTTTTTCTAGCCTCATTTAAATGTGCTGATAGGATCGACCATCCGATAAGCCGCTTCTCGGTTTCGGCGCACATAACTAGGGATCTATACAGGAGGGAATATTAGCCCTACTGCGGTAGGGCTCCCATGATGGGCGAACCGTCTTAAGACACGACGGTATTAGATATGAATTCTAAAAAAAATGAAAGAGATAAGGAGGTGAAGGCGCTAGATGCGCACTCACACACTCCTCCAGGGGCTGAGGGATGGCAAGACGTCCTCCAGCTCCTGAAGGAGCAAAATGACAAAATGGAGAAACTAGCCAGGGCCCTCAGCGTTATCCAACAGGGTATGCTGAGGAATAACCCTGGCTTCGTTAAAGACTCGGTGAACGAGGCAACTGATGTGTTGAGCGGTATGCTCAACACCCACAAGTGCCTCCTGGAGAGCGGGGTGAAAATTCAGAAGAAAATTGAATCTCACCCCGCTATGAGTAAACTGGGGATCTTTCAGAGACCACGTTCGGCGTCTCTGGGAGATGCCCCAAAAAATCAGGTGATGGGGCAAAAGAGATCTGCACCCTCCCCCCTCTGGAAAAACTCCTAAGAGGGGAAACGGCGCCTCATCGCCCTCGTATGCCCAGGTGGCCACGAGCCAGCCCCCAAATAAAGAAGGGGATTGGCATGTGGTCACAAAGAAGAGAAAAGAAAAGAAAAAGAAAAAAAGAAGAAAAAAGGAGAAAAGGGCGGAGGACCCGGCGCAAAAAGCGCAGGGGGCCACCGCCACTCCTAAGTCGAAGCGCTCTACGCCCGCCAGGTCGGGCGACGCCATCAAGGTGTCGGCGAAGGACGGCCAGTCCTACGCCGACATCTTGAAGGAAATGAAGGCGAAGGTCGACCCCCGGAAGGCAGGACTTGAGGTCCTGTCTATCCGGAGGACCAGGAAGGAAGAAGTCCTTCTGGTCCTCAAAAAGGGGGAGACGTTTCGGCCTTCCGAAAGGAGCTCGACCTGGCGGTCGGAGAAAGGGCGCAAATTTCAGCCCTGGTCTCGACGAGGTCCCTCGAAATTAGGGACCTCGACGAGACCGTTGAAAAAGAGGAGGTTGTGTCTGCCCTGTGCTTGGCACTGGGCAGACCGGCTTTTGAGGGGTCCTGCAGGCTCTTCACCCGCTTTGGTGGGGTGAAGACTGCAGTGATCCGCCTGGCTGAGGCAGACGCCGCGCGTCTGCTTCAGCTAGGTAAGCTGAGAATCGGGTGGGTCGCGTGCCGCATTCGCGGGCACGTGGAAGTCGCCCGCTGCTTCAGGTGCCTTGGGTACGGCCACGGGTCCCGGGGCTGCAGCAACCCCGACAGAAAAAACGTCTGTTGGAGATGTGGCGCCACGGGACACTTGGCCAGGAGTTGTAAGGCGCCACCAAGGTGCCTGACATGCATAGACAGGGGCGAAAAAGATGTCGCACATGTGTCAGGGAGCGGCTCCTGCCCGGTCTTCCGGGAAGAGCTTCGGAGGTTGAGAGGCAGGAATTGAAGTTCCTGCAGCTCAACCTCGGAAGGGGGAGGGATGCCCAGGACCTCCTGATGCAGACTGCCAGGGAGAGGGGGCCGATGTGCTGCTCATTAGTGAGCAGTACAAGTGGTCCGAAAACTCTGCTTGGTATCAGGATGCATCAAGGAGGGCCGGCATTCTTGTTTGTAACCCTGATTTGGGCGTCGGAGACTTCCTGGAGACCGACGCGGGGTTCGTTTGGGTGGAGGTGGCGGGTGTGCGTGTGTACAGCTGCTACTTCTCCCCCGGCGATCCCTTCGATGTCTTTGAGACCCAGATCCTCCTCCTTGGAGGAAAGCCTCAGTGAGGCCATCGGGCGATCCCTCATAGGGGGTGACTTCAACAGTAAATCGCCCGAGTGGTGTGAGGCCCGCCTAGATAGGAGGGGAATCTTGGTTGGCGAGATGGTCGCTAGGAACGACCTGATCGTCCTGAATCAGGGCGGGGATTTCACGTTCAGACGAGGAGCGGGAGGGTCAATAATTGACCTCACGATCGCCGCACCTCGCCTCGCTTCAAGGATAAGCGACTGGTCGGTCCTCGAGGTAATAACCTTGAGTGACCACCGGTGCATCGAATTTAGCCTAGAACAAGGGTGCCAAGCGGTGGAAAAGGGTAGGGGCGGCAAAGGAAGGAGCCCCTCCTGGAACACGAGACGACTCAGCAGGGAAAGACTTCGCGAACACCTCGAAGAAACCAGGCTCATGGATGAGCTTGGTTGGGTCTGCCCTGCTGGGTCGTACGAAGCTGCTGTGCGCTCGGTGAGGCAGAAGGTGGTCGCGGCTTGTGACTACTCGATGCCTCGCCGTAAGCGCAGGGAAGCCAAGGGTTCGATGTACTGGTGGAACGAGCAGTTAGCAGCCCTACGTCGAGAATGCCTCGCAGCGCGGCGAAAATTCACCCGTTCAAAGGGGGATGCTACGCTGCACGAGGCATGGAAAGGGGCAAAAACAGCTTTGAGGCGAGGCATAAAGAAAAGCCGACTTCAATGCTGGAAAGACTTGATCGGTGAGGTCGAGAAGGACCCATGGGGTCTCGCCTTCAAAATAGTCACCAAGAGATTGGTGGCTAGAAGAAAGACCCCGGGCCTGGATAATCCCGATCGAGTCCAGTACATTGTGCGAAGCTTGTTTCCACACGTGGAGCCGTTCCAAAGACAGGACCGAAGTTCCTGCGTGGTCCGGCGCGAAGAACTCTTCACTCTCGAAGAACTAAAGAGAGCGGGTGGAAGGCTTAAGGCAAATACAGCGCCAGGTATCGACGGGGTGCCGAACGAGATCCTCAAAGAGGTGATCGGGGCATACCCGGAGATCCTCCTAGAAGCCTTTAACTCCTGTCTTCGGGAGGGGAGGTTCTTCGCAGATTGGAAGAAGCAGAGGTTGGTCCTGCTGAGGAAGGGCAACAAACCTCTAGGGGTTGCCTCGTCGTATAGACCAATATGCTTATTGGATACGATGGGGAAGCTTCTGGAGGAGTTGATTCTACAACGGCTTCAGGCTCTCTTGGTCGGGGAGAACGGGCTCTCGGAAAGCCAGTTCGGATTCAGGAAAGGCAGATCCACTGTGGACGCCATCCAAGCTGTGGTTAACATCGCCACAAATGCAAGAAAAGGAACTGGTAAGCGTAAGGGATTCTGTGCGTTGATTAGCATTGACATACGCAATGCGTTCAATACCGCGAGATGGGACATCTGCATCGAGGCGATGATGCGGAAAAAGGTTCCAGACTACATGTTGCGAATGATGGATGACTATCTGAGCGACAGGTGGGTGATATACGAGGGCGACAAATGGTCTCTCAAAGAAGAGATGACATGTGGCGCTCCTCAAGGGTCGCGGGTGGGTCCACTCGTTTGGAACATCATGTATGATGACTTCCTGCGCATGGACCTGCCTGCTGGAACGAGCATCGTCGGCTTCGCGGATGACGCACTTGTCGTGTGCGCCGCTGACGACGTCAGAATCCTAGAGCTGAGGATCAATGAAAGTCTGTGGCGAGCAAGGCGCTGGTTGGATGGCAGGGGTCTTAAAATGGCCCCTGAGAAAACCGAGGCTTTGCTCGTTACGGACAGGAGATCCTTCCAATACCCGAGGATCGTTCTCGGAGAGCATGAAGTCGAGTGGAAAACAAGCATTAAGTACCTGGGGGTGCAGCTGGATCGTAGGCTTAGCTTTGTCGAACATCTAAAGATCGCAGCTGCCAAAGCCATCCAATGTGGAGCGAATTTGGCCCGGCTTATGCCAAACATTGGTGGACCCAGGGAAGCGAAAAGAAGATTGGTGGCGAGCGTGGTCCATTCGAAGCTGCTTTACGCAGCTCCGGTCTGGGCCAATGCTTTGCAAAACCATGCTATCCAGAAGAAGCTGTTCTCGGCGCAGAGACTTGTCGCGCTGAGAATAGTTTCGGCATATAGAACTATCTCGACGAACGCTGTGCTGGTCCTGGCGAGCGTCCCGCCAATAGATTTATTGGCGGAGGAAAGGCAGGAAACCTTTAAGCTTCGCAAGGAGCTTACCTGCGCCGACCTGCAGGAAATCGCTCGCGCGAAGGAGGTCATCCGCAAGGATGGAAGGCGCAGACTCGTCGAGAAATGGCAGATGAGATGGCATGGTGAGCAGACAGGGAGATGGACCTACCGCCTGATCCCGGAGCTCGCCACCTGGCTGAACAGAAAGCACGGGGAAGTCGGCTTTTACTTGGCGCAAGCGCTCTCGGGCCATGGCTGTTTTAACGCGTACCTGAGGCGCTTTAAGAAGAGAGACGAGGAGACGTGTTGCTACTGCGAATCCCCGGTGGATAACGCAGAGCACGCACTCTTCGTCTGCGCAAAATGGGGTGTGGCTAGGGGGGTCCTCGGTCAGTCGGAGGGTTCCGAACTTACTCCTGACACGATAGTCCCCCTCATGCTCCAGTCTGAACGGTTCTGGACGCTCATCGAGTCATTCGTCACACTTGTGATGAAGACGAGAGAGCTTGATGGGCGTCGAGAGCGAAACAACGGGGAGGGCCAGTAGAAATCGCATCGGGGCCGGCACCCGCGGTCCTGCGTCTCGGGTAGACTTGGCTGTCCGCGTCGTTCGGGGAGGGAATCTGTTTGTTTCTCCCCTGGGTGGCGCGGCTAGTCGGTTATCCTAGTGGGCGTGTGGCCGCGGGTGGAAGTTCCGAGCGAACGGATGACGGAAGAGTCGTACGCGACTTTAATGGAACCAACCACCCGTGAAGTTTAAAGCCGAAAGGCGGTCCCGCGGGTGGTGTATTGGTTCGAGAGAGGGGGTTTTTTGGTTTTCACAGGTATGCCTAGACCCGTCCTAGGAGAGTCCTGTACAACGTCTATAAAAGATTTTGCCATTTTTCCTCCTCAACAAAAAAAAAAAAAAAAAAAAAAAAAAAAAAAAAAGTATAGTTGAATAAAGAAATATTGAAATGAAAATATTTAATTTAATTGAATTAATGCAAACCGATTATCGAACGGTTACCATTAAATGCAGTATAATTGAATAAAGAAAAATTGATATGATAATGTTTTATTTAATTGAATTAATGCAAACCCATTATTGAACGGTTAGCACTAAATTCAGTATAACTGAATAAAGGGAAATTGATATGAAAATGTTTTCTTTAATTGAATTAGTGCAAACCCATTATTGAACGGTTAGCACTAAATTCAGTATAATTGAATAAAGATATATTGATATGAAAATATTTTATTTCATTGAATTAATGCAAACCCATTATCAAACGGTAAGCATTAAATACAGTATAATTGAATACAGAAATATTGATATTAAAATGTTTCATTTTAATTGAGTTAGTGCAAACCCTTTATTGAAAGTTTAGCACTAAATTCAGTATAAGTGAATAAAGAAATATCGATATGAGAATGTTTTTATTTATTTGAATTGGTGCAAACCCTTTATTGAACGGTTAGCACTAAATTCAGTATAATTGAATAAAGATATATTGATATGATAATGTTTTATTTAATTGAATTAGTGCAAACCCGTTGTTGAACGGTTAGCACTAAATTCAGTATAATTGGATGAAGATATATTGATAAGAGAATGTTTTATTTAATTGAATTAGTGCAAACCCATTATCGAACTGTTAGCATTAAATTCAGTATAATTGAATAAAGAAAAATTGATACGATAAAGTTTTATTTTATCTAATTAATGCAAACCTATTATTGAACGCTGAGCACTAAATTCATTATAATTGAATAAAGAAATATTGATTTGAAAATGTTTTATTAAATTGAGTTAGTGCAACCCATTATTAAACGGTTAGCACTGAATTCAGTATAAGTGAATAAAGAAATATTAAGATGAAAATGTTTTATTAAATTGAATTAGTGCAACCCATTATTGAACGGTTAGCACTGAATTCAGTATAGTTGAATAAAGCAATATTGATATGAAAATATTTTATTTAATTGAATTAGTGCAAACCCGTTATTGAACGGTTAGCACTAAATTCAGTATAATTGGATGAAGATATATTGATAAGAGAATGTTTTATTTAATAGAATTAGTGCAAACCCATTATCGAACTGTTAGCATTAAATTCAGTATAATTGAATAAAGAAAAATTGATACGATAAAGTTTTATTTTATCTAATTAATGCAAACCTATTATTGAACGCTGAGCACTAAATTCATTACAATTGAATAAAGAAATATTGATTTGAAAATGTTTTATTAAATTGAGTTAGTGCAACCCATTATTAAACGGTTAGCACTGAATTCAGTATAATTGAATAAAGAAATATTGAGATGAAAATGTTTTATTAAATTGAATTAGTGCAACCCGTTATTGAACGGTTAGCACTGAATTCAGTATAGTTGAATAAAGAAATATTGATATTAAAATGTTTCATTTTAATTGAATTAGTGCAAACCCGTTATTGAACGGTTAGCACTAAATTCAGTATAATTGAATGAAGATATATTGATATGAAAATGTTTTATTTAATTGAATTAATGCAAACCCATTATCGAACTGTTAGCATTAAATTCAGTATAATTGAATAAAGAAAAATTGATACGATAAAGTTTTATTTTATCTAATTAATGCAAACCCATTATTGAACGCTTAGCAATAAATTCATTATAATTGAATAAAGAAATATTGATTTGAAAATGTTTTATTAAATTGAGTTAGTGCAACCCATTATTAAACGGTTAGCACTGAATTCAGTATAATTGAATAAAGAAATATTGAGATGAAAATGTTTTATTAAATTGAATTAGTGCAACCCATTATTGAACGGTTAGCACTGAATTCAGTATAGCTGAATAAAGCAATATTGATATGAAAATGTTTTATTTAATTCAATTAGTGCAAACCCATTATCAAACGATTAGCATTAAATACAGTATAACTGAATAAAGAAAAACTGATATGATAATATTTTATTTAATTGAATTAGTGCAACCCATTATTAAACGGTTAGCACTAAATTCATTATAATTGAATAAAGAAATATTGATTTGAAAATGATTTATTAAATTGAGTTAGTACAACCCATTATCGAACAGTTAGCATTAAATTCATTATAATTGAATAAAGAAATATTGATATGAAAATGTTTCATTTTAATTGAATTAATGCAAACCCATTATTGAACGGTTAGCACCTAATTCAGTATAATTGAATAAACAAATATTGATATTAAAATGTTTTATTTTAAATGAATTAGTGCAAACTCATTATCAAACGATTAGCATTAAATACAGTATAACTGAATAAAGAAATATTGATATGAGAATGTTTTATTTAATCGAATTAATGCAAACCCATTATTGAACGGTTAGCACTAAATTCATTATAATTGAAAAAAGAAATATTGATATGAAAATGTTTTATTAAATTGAATTAGTGCAACCCATTATCGAACGGTTAGCATTGAATTCAGTATAATTGAATAAAGAAATATTGATATTAAAATGTTTAATTTTAATTGAATTAGTGCAAACCCGTTATTGAACGGTTAGCACCTAATTCAGTATAATTGAATAAAGAAAAATTGATATGAAAATGTTTTATTTAGTTGAATTAGTGCAAACCCATTATTGAACGGTTAGCATTAAATACGGTATAAGTGAATAAAGAAATATTGATATTAAAATGTTTCATTTTAATTGAATTAGTGCAAACCCGTTATCGAACGGTTAGCACTAAATTCAGTATAATTGAATGAAGATATATTGATATGAAAATGTTTTATTTAATTCAATTAGTGCAAACCCATTATCGAACGGTTAGCATTAAATGCAGTATAATTGAATAAAGAAAAATTGATATGAGAATGTTTTATTTTAATTGAATTGGTGCAAACCCGTTATTGAACGGTCAGCACTAAATTCAGTATAATTGAATAAAAAAATTGATATGATAATGTTTTATTTAATTGAATTAATGCAAAACCATTATCGAACGGTTACCATTAAATGCAGTATAATTGAATAAAGAAAAATTGATATGATAATGTTTTATTTAATTGAATTAATGCAAACCCATTATTGAACGGTTAGCACTAAATTCATTATAATTGAAAAAAGAAATATTGATATGAAAATGTTTTATTAAATTGAATTAGTGCAACCCATTATCGAACGGTTAGCATTGAATTCAGTATAATTGAATAAAGAAATATTGATATTAAAATGTTTAATTTTAATTGAATTAGTGCAAACCCGTTATTGAACGGTTAGCACCTAATTCAGTATAATTGAATAAAGAAAAATTGATATGAAAATGTTTTATTTAGTTGAATTAGTGCAAACCCATTATTGAACGGTTCGCACTAAATTGAAAATAATTGAATAAAGAAATATTGATATGAAAATGATTTATTTAGTTGAATTAGTGCAAACCCATTATTGAACGGTTAGCACTAAATTCATTATAATTGCATAAAGAAATATTGATTTGAAAAAGTTTTATTAAATTGAGTTAGTACACCCCCTTATCGAACAGTTAGCATTAAATTCAGTATAATTGAATAAAGAAATATTGATATGAAAATATTTTATTTAATTGAATTAATGCAAACCCATTATCGAACGGTTAGCACCTAATTCAGTATAAATGAATGAACAAATATTGATATTAAAATGTTTTATTTTAATTGAATTAGTGCAAACCCGTTATTGAACGGTTAGCACCTAATTCAGTATAATTGAATGAATAAAAATTGATATTAAAATGTTTTATTTTAATTGAATTAGTGCAAACCCGTTATTGAACGGTTAGCACTGAATTCAGTATAGTTGAATAAAGAAATATTGATATGAAAATGTTTTATTAAATTGAATTAGTTCAACCCATTATTGAGCGGTTAGCACTAAATTCAGTATAATTGAATAAAGATATATTGATATGAGAATGTTTTATTTAATTGAATTAGTGCAAACCCATTATCGAACGGTTAGCATTAAATGCAGTATAATTGAATAAAGAAAAATTGATATGATAATATTTTATTTAATTGAATTAGTGCAACCCATTATTAAACGGTTAGCACTGAATTCAGTATAATTGAATAAAGAAATATTGATTTGAAAATGTTTTATTAAATTGAGTTAGTGCAACCCATTATTAAACGGTTAGCACTGAATTCAGTATAATTGAATAAAGAAATATTGATATGAAAATGTTTTATTAAATTGAATTAGTTCAACCCATTATTGAGCGGTTAGCACTGAATTCAGTATAGTTGAATAAAGCAATATTGATATGAAAATATTTTATTTAATTGAGTTAATGCAAACCAATTATCGAACGGTTAGCATTAAATGCAGTATAATTGAATAAAGAAAAATTGATATGATAATATTTTATTTAATTGAATTAGTGCAACCCATTATTAAACGGTTAGCACTGAATTCAGTATAATTGAATAAAGAAATATTGATATGAAAATGTTTTATTTAGTTGAATGAGTGCAAACCCATTATTGAACGGTAAGCACTAAATTCTGTATAATTGAATAAAGATACATTGATATGAAAATGTTTTATTTAATTGAATTAGTGCAAACCCATTATCGAACAGTTAGCATTAAATTCAGTATAATTGAATAAAGAAAAATTGATATGATAAAGTGTTATTTAATCTAATTAATGCAAACCTATTATAATAAAGATACATTGATATGAAAATGTTTTATTTAATTGAATTAGTGCAAACCCATTATCGAACAGTTAGCATTAAATTCATTATAATTGAATAAAGAAATATTGATTTGAATATGTTTTATTAAATTGAGTTAGTGCAACCCATAATTAAACGGTTAGCACTGAATTTAGTATAATTGAAAAAAGAAATATTAATATGAAAATGTTTTATTAAATTGAATTAGTGCAACCCATTATTAAACGGTTAGCACTGAATTCAGTATAATTGAATAATGAAATATTGATATGAATATGTTTTATTAAATTGAGTTAGTGCAACCCATTATTAAACGGTTAGTACTGAATTCAGTATAATTGAATAAAGAAATATTGAGATGAAAATGTTTTATTAAATTGAATTAGTGCAACCCATTATTGAACGGTCAGCACTGAATTCAGTATAGTTGAATAAAGCAATATTGATATGAAAATATTTTATTTAATTGAGTTAATGCAAACCAATTATCGAACGGTTAGCATTAAATGCAGTATAATTGAATAAAGAAAAATTGATATGATAATATTTTATTTAATTGAATTAGTGCAACCCATTATTAAACGGTTAGCACTGAATTCAGTATAATTGAATAAAGATATATTGATATGAAAATGTTTCATTTTAATTGAATTAGTGCAAACCCGTTATTGAACGGTTAGCACCTAATTCAGTATTATTGAATGAACAAATATTGATATTAAAAAGTTTTATTTTAGTTGAATTAGTGCAAACCCGTTGTTGAACGGTTAGCACTAAATTCAGTATAATTGAATAAAGATATATTGATATGAAAATGTTTTATTTAATTGAATTAATGCAAACCCATTATCGAACGGTTAGCATTAAATGAAGTATAATTGAATAAAGAAAAATTGATATGATAATATTTTATTTAATTGAATTAGTGCAACCCATTATTAAACGGTTAGCACTGAATTCAGTATAATTGAATAAAGAAATATTGATATGAAAATGTTTTATTTAGTTGAATGAGTGCAAACCCATGATTGAACGGTAAGCACTAAATTCTGTATAATTGAATAAAGATACATTGATATGAAAATGTTTTATTTAATTGAATTAGTGCAAACCCATTATCGAACAGTTAGCATTAAATTCAGTATAATTGAATAAAGAAAAATTGATATGATAAAGTGTTATTTAATCTAATTAATGCAAACCTATTATAATAAAGATACATTGATATGAAAATGTTTTATTTAATTGAATTAGTGCAAACCCATTATCGAACAGTTAGCATTAAATTCATTATAATTGAATAAAGAAATATTGATTTGAATATGTTTTATTAAATTGAATTAGTGCAACCCATTATTAAACGGTTAGCACTGAATTCAGTATAATTGAATAATGAAATATTGATATGAATATGTATTATTAAATTGAATTAGTGCAACCCATTATTGAACGGTTAGCACTAAATTCAGTATAGTTGAATAAAGAAATATTGATATGAAAATATTTTATTTAATGGAATTGATGCAAACCCATTATCGAACGGTCAGCACTAAATTCAGTATAGTTGAATAAAGCAATAATTATATGAAAATATTTTATTTAATTGAATTAATGCAATTCCATTATTGAACGGTTAGCATTAAACTCAGTATAATTGAATAAACAAAAATTGATATGATAATGTTTTATTTAATTGAATCAATGCAAACCCATTTTCGAACGGTTAGCACTAAATTCATTATAATTGAATAAAGAAATATTGATTTGAAAATCTTTTATTAAATTGAGTTAGTGCAACCCATAATTAAACAGTTAGCACTGAATTTAGTATAATTGAAAAAAGAAATATTAATATGAAAATGTTTTATTAAATTGAATTAGTGCAACCCATTATTAAACGGTTAGCACTGAATTCAGTATAATTGAATAATGAAATATTGATATGAATATGTTTTATTAAATTGAATTAGTGCAACCCATTATTGAACGGTTAGCACTAAATTCAGTATAGTTGAATAAAGAAATATTGATATGAAAATATTTTATTTAATGGAATTGATGCAAACCCATTATCGAACGGTTAGCACTAAATTCAGTATAATTGAATAAAGAAATATTGATATGAAAATATTTTATTTAATTGAATTAATGCAATTCCATTATTGAACGGTTAGCATTAAACTCAGTATAATTGAATAAACAAAAATTGATATGATAATGTTTTATTTAATTGAATCAATGCAAACCCATTATCGAACGGTTAGCACTAAATTCATTATAATTGAATAAAGAAATATTGATTTGAAAATCTTTTATTAAATTGAGTTAGTACAACCCATTATCGAACAGTTAGCATTAAATTCAGTATAATTGAATAAAGAAATATTGATATTAAAATGTTTCATTTTAATTGAATTAATGCAAACTCATTATTGAACGGTTAGCACCTAATTCAGTATAACTGAGTGAACAAATATTGATATTAAAATGTTTTATTTTAATTGAATTAGTGCAAACCCATTATCGAACCGTTAGCATTAAATTCAGTATAATTGAATAAAGAAAAATTGATATGATAAAGTTTTATTTAATCTAATTAATGCAAACCGATTATCGAACGGTTACCATTAAATGCAGTATAATTGAATAAAGAAAAATTGATATGATAATTTTTTATTTAATTGAATTAGTGCAACCCATCATTAAACGGTTAGCACTGAATTCAGTATAATTGAATAAAGAAATATTGATATGAAAATGTTTTATTTAGTTGAATAAATAAGTATTGATATGAAAATATTTTATTTAATTGAATTATTGCAAACCCCTTATCGAACGGTTAGCATTAAATGCAGTATAATTGAATAAAGATATATTGATATGAAAATGTTTTATTTAATTGAATTAGTGCAAACCCGTTATTGAACGATTAGCACTGAATTCAGTATAATTGAATAAAACTCCGCCATTGCCGGTCCCAAGCCCGGATGAGAAAGGAGGAGGGGGCACACAGACAGCAACATGACACAACACATTACAGCGACACTAAACACAACACACCTAACAACCAAGAGAGCGTTCTGTGGGCGGGCAGGGTCTCGCTGAGGTGAACGCATGAGTCCAAGCACGGAGCAGACGCGTCCTGCAGCCCACCAATGGTAGTAGCCGCAAGGACTCTGCCAGCAGTAGGGCTGTTGCCGTCAGGATGGCTGCCAAGGGAGCCCTATAGACGGGCTTTTCCCTAGTGATGGGCCCGCCGGGCGCACGTGCCACGACGGTTGTTCTGCGACTTTCAGGCGCGTGAGGACGCGGTGTGGAGCGAAAGCATCAGGAGACCTTGAACAGGTCTCTTGATGCCGAATGAACGTACACGGAGTGAATGCGGGGGGCCCCTTAATCGGGGTATCGCCCCAAATGCGTATGCGGCGATGACGCTGAACTTCCCGCGTGCGCTCTTGCGGTCACACTACAATCACATGCACGACACCGACACCCACACACATCAGAATGAATGGGACGCTGAGTGAATGAGGCTGCGGCCGGCGCCTGCTGGATATTCCCGATAGACTAGCCAAGGGAGGAGTAGTAGCCTCTCGACCAGGGTAGGACGCGATGTCAGTACCTCACCTCTGTGGAAGTAATATGGGTAACCGTAAGTCCCTCCGGTGTTCGACCGCGAAGGGCAAAGATCCCGTGAAACCACATGTTAATCTGGGAAAACCGCTCACGATCCTACTGTCTGGAGCCAATGTCGGGGTTGAAATCATGGACGTCCGGGCGCAGGAATGAAGGATTACCTGGTCAGTATTTCCTTATATCCGACGCTGCGTAGGATAAATCGCACACCGTCTAGCCTGAAGTCCGGGTCAGGTGTCGGGGCGGACCCGGCACCGCTCGGTCGATAGGGGTGACGTTAAACCTTTAGCATCATTATGGCGCGGGCCTATCCCGTAACCTTTTTTTGGTAGCTTCATTTAATGTGCCGATAGGATCGACCTCCCGATAAGCCGCTTCTCGGTTTCGGCGCATATAACTAGGGATTTATACAGGCGGGGATAGTAGCCCTACTGCGGTAGGGCTCCCATGATGGGCGAACCGTCTTAAGACACGAGGAAAACAAACATGAACTCTCAAAGAAATAAAGGACATGGAGACGTGAAGGCGCCAGATGCGCACTCACACACTTCTACAGGAGCTGAGGGATGGCAAGACGTCCTTCAGCTCCTGAAGGAGCAAAATGAACAAATGGAAAGGTTAGCCAGGGCCCTCAGCGTTATACAACAGGGTATGCTGAGGAATAACCCTGGCTTCGTTAAAGACTCGGTGAACGAGGCAACTGAGGTGTTGAGCGGCATGCTCAACACCCACAAGTGCCTCCTGGAGAGCGGGGTGAAATTCCAGAAGAAAATGGAATCTCACTCCGCTATGAAGAAATTGGGGATCTTCCAGAGACCACGTTCGGCGTCTCTGGGAGATACCCCAAAAAATCAGGCGAAGGGCGAAAAAAGATCTGCGCCCTCTCCCCCTCTGGAAAAAACTCCCAAGAGGGGGAAGGGTGGCTCTTCGCCTTCTTATGCCGAGGTGGCCACGAGCCAGCCCCCAAATAAAGAAGGGGACTGGCATGTGGTCTCAAAAAAAAGAAAAAAAAAGAAAAAAGAAAAAAAAAGGAGAAAAGGGCGGAGGACCCTGCCCAAAAAGCGCAGGGGACCACCGCCACTCCTAAGTCGAAGCGCTCCACGCCCGCCAGGTCGGGCGACGCCATCAAGGTGTCGGCGAGGGACGGCCAGTCCTACGCCGACATCTTGAGGGAAATGAAGGCGAAGGTCGACCCCCGGAAGGCAGGACTTGAGGTCCTGTCTATCCGGAGGACCAGGAAGGAAGAAGTCCTTTTGGTCCTCAAAAAGGGGGGAGACGTTTCGGCCTTCCGAAAGGAGCTCGACCTGGCGGTCGGGGAAAGGGCGCAAATTTCAGCCCTGGTCTCGACGAGGTCCCTCGAAATTAGGGACCTCGACGAGACCGTTGAAAAAGAAGAGGTTGTGTCTGCCCTGTGCTTGGCAGTGGGCAGACCGGCTTTTGAGGGGTCCTGCAGGCTCTTCACCCGCTTTGGTGGGGTGAAGACTGCAGTCATCAGGCTGGCTGAGGCAGACGCCGCGCGTCTGCTTCAGCTAGGCAAGTTGAGGATCGGGTGGGTAGAGTGCCGCATTCGCGAGCACCTGGAAGTCGCCCGCTGCTTCAGGTGCCTTGGATACGGCCACGGGTCCCGGGGCTGCTGCAACCCCGACAGGAAAAACGCCTGTTGGAGATGCGGCGCCACGGGACACTTGGCCAGGACCTGTAAGGCGCCACCAAGGTGCCTGTCATGCGCAGACAGGGGCGACAAAGATGTCGCCCATGTGTCGGGGAGCGGCTCCTGCCCGGTCTTCCGGGAAGAGCTTCGGAGGTTGAGAGGCAGGAATTGAAGTTCCTGCAGCTCAACCTCGGAAGGGGGAAGGATGCCCAGGACCTCCTGATGCAGACTGCCAGGGAGAGGGGGCTGATGTGCTGCTCATTAGTGAGTAGTACAAGTGGTCCGATAACCCTGCTTGGTATCAGGATGCATCCAGGAGGGACGGCATCCTTGTTTGTAACCCTGATTTGGGCGTCGGGGACTTCCTGGAGACCGACGCGGGGTTCGTCTGGGTGGAGGTGGCGGATGTGCGTGTGTACAGCTGCTACTTCTCCCCCGGCGATCCCTTCGATGTCTTTGAGACCCAGATCCTCCTCCTTGAGGAAAGCCTCCGTGAGGCCATCGGGCGATCCCTCATAGGGGGTGACTTCAACAGTAAGTCGCCCGAGTGGGGTGAAGCCCGCCTAGATAGGAGGGGAATCTTGGTTGGCGAGATGGTCGCTAGGAACGAACTGATCGTCTTGAATCAGGGCGGGGAATTTACGTTCAGACGAGGAGGGGGGGGGAAAATAATTGATCTCACAATTGCCGCACCTCGCCTCGCTTCAAGGATAAGCGACTGGTCGGTCCTCGAGTTAATAACCTTGAGTGACCACCGTTGCATCGAATTCACACTAGAACAACGGTGTCAGGCGGTGGATAAGGGTAGGGGCGGCGAAGAAAGGAGCCCCTCCTGGAACACGAAACGACTCAGCAGGGAAAGACTTTGCGAACACCTCGAAGAAACCAGGCTCATCGATGAGCTTGGTTGGGTCTGCCCTGCTGGGTCGTTTGAAGCTGCTGTGCGATCGGTGAGGCAGAAGGTGGTCGCGGCTTGCGACTACTCGATGCCTCGCCGTGTGCGCAGGCAAGCCAAGGGTTCGATGTACTGGTGGAACGACCAGTTGGCAGCCCTACGTCGAGAATGCCTCGCAGCGCGGCGAAAATTCACCCGTTCAAAGGGGGATGCTACGCTGCACGAGGCATGGAAAGGGGCAAAATCAGCTTTGAGGCGAGGCATAAAGAAAAGCCGACTTCAATGCTGGAAAGACTTGATCGGTGAGGTCGAGAAGAACCCATGGGGTCTCGCCTTCAAAATAGTCACCAAGAGATTGGTGGCTAGAAGAAAGACCCCGGGCCTGGATAATCCCGATCGAGTCCAGTACATTGTGCGTAGCTTCTTTCCACACGTGGAGCCGTTCCAAAGACAGGACCGAAGTTCCTGCGTGGTCCGGCGCGAAGAACTCTTCACTCTCGAAGAACTAAAGAGAGCGGGTGGAAGGCTTAAGGCAAATACAGCGCCGGGTATCGACGGGGTGCCGAACGAGATCCTCAAAGAGGTGATCGGGGCGTACCCAGAGATCCTCCTAGAAGCCTTTAACTCCTGTCTTCGGGAGGGCAGGTTCTTCGCAAATTGGAAGAAGCAGAGGTTGGTCCTGCTGAGGAAGGGTAACAAACCTCTAGGGGTTGCCTCGTCGTATAGACCAATATGCTTATTGGATACGATGGGGAAGCTTCTGGAGGAGTTGATTCTACAACGGCTTCAGGCTCTCTTGGTCGGGGAGAACGGGCTCTCGGAAAACGAGTTCGGATTCAGGAAAGGCAGGTCCACTGTGGACGCCATCCAAGCTGTGGTTAACATCGCCACAAATGCAAGAAAAGGAACTGGTAAGCGTAAGGGATTCTGTGCGTTGATTAGCATTGACATACGCAATGCGTTCAATACCGCGAGATGGAACATCTGCATCGAGGCGATGGTGCGGAAAAAGGTTCCAGACTACCTGTTGCGAATGATAGATGACTATCTGAGCGACAGGTGGGTGATATATGAGGGCGACAAATGGTCTCTCAAGGAGGAGATGACATGTGGCGCCCCTCAAGGGTCGCGGGTGGGTCCACTCGTTTGGAACGTCATGTACGACGATTTCCTGCGCATGGACCTGCCTGCTGGAACGAGCATCGTCGGCTTCGCGGATGACGCACTTGTCGTGTGCGCCGCTGACGACGTTGGAATCCTAGAGCTGAGGATCAATGAAAGTCTGTGGCGAGCGAAGCGCTGGTTGGATGGCAGAGGTCTTAAAATGGCCCCTGAGAAAACCGAGGCTTTGCTCGTTACGGACAGGAGATCCTTCCAATACCCGAGGATCGTTCTCGGAGAGCATGAAGTCGAGTGGAAAACAAGCATTAAGTACCTGGGGGTGCAGCTGGATCGTAGGCTTAGCTTTGGCGAACACCTAAAGATCGCAGCCGCCAAAGCCATCCAATGTGGAGCGATCTTGGCCCGGCTTATGCCAAACATTGGTGGACCCAGGGAAGCGAAAAGAAGATTGGTGGCGAGCGTGGTCCATTCGAAGCTGCTTTATGCTGCTCCGGTCTGGGCCAATGCCTCGCAAAACCATGCTATCCAGAAGAAGCTGTTCTCGGCGCAGACTTGTCGCGCTGAGAATAGTTTCGGCATATAGAACTATCTCGACGAGCGCTGTGCTGGTCCTGGCGAGCGTCCCGCCAATAGATTTATTGGCGGAGGAAAGGCAGGAAACCTTTCAGCTTCGCAAGGAGCTTACCTGCGCCGACCTGCAGGAAATCGCTCGCGCGAAGGAGGCCATCCGCAAGGATGGAAGGCGCAGACTCGTCGAGAAATGGCAGATGAGATGGCATGGTGAGCAGACAGGGAGATGGACCTACCGCCTGATCCCGGAGCTCGCCACCTGGCTGAACAGAAAGCACGGGGAAGTCGGCTTTTACTTGGCACAAGCGCTCTCGGGCCATGGCTGTTTTAACGCGTACCTGAGGCGCTTTAAGAAGAGAGACGAGGAGACGTGTTGCTACTGCGATTCCCCGGTGGATAACGCAGAGCACGCACTCTTCGTCTGCGCAAAATGGGGTGTGGCTAGGGGGGTCCTCGGTCAGGTGGTGGGTTCCGAACTTACTCCTGACACGATGGTCCCCCTCATGCTCCAGTCTGAGCGGTTCTGGACGCTCATCGAGTCATTCGTCACACTTGTGATGAAGACGAGAGAACTTGATGGGCGTCGAGAGCGAAACAACGGGGAGGGCCAGTAGAAATCGCATCGGGGCCGGCACCCGCGGTCCTGCGTCTCGGGCAGACTTGACTTTCCGCGTCGTTCGGGGGAGAAATCTGTTTGTTTCTCCCCTGGGTGGCGCGGCTAGTCGGTTATCCTAATGGGCGTGTGGCCGCGGGTGGAAGTTCCGAGCGAACGGATGACGGAAGAGTCGTACGCGACTTTAATGGAACCAACCACCCGTGAAGTTTAAAGCCGAAAGGCGGTTCCGCGGGTGGTGTATTGGTTCGAGAGAGGGGGTTTTTTGGTTTTAACAGGTATGCCTAGACCCGTCCTAGGAGAGTCCTGTACAACGTCTATAAAAGATTTTGCCATTTTTCCTCCTCACCAAAAAAAAAAAAAAAAAAAAAAGTATAATTGAATAAAGAAATATTGATATGAATTTATTTTATTTAATTGAATTAGTGCAAACCCGTTATTGAACGGTTAGCACCTAATTCAGTATAATTGAATGAACAAATATTGATATTAAAAAGTTTTATTTTAATTGAATTAGTGCAAACCCGTTATTGAACGGTTAGCACTAAATTCAGTATAATTGAATAAAGATATATTGATATGAAAATGTTTTATTTAATTGAATTAATGCAAACCCATTATCGAACGGTTAGCATTAAATGCAGTATAATTGAATAAAGAAAAATTGATATGATAATATTTTATTTAATTGAATTAGTGCAACCCATTATTAAACGGTTAGCACTGAATTCAGTATAATTGAATAAAGAAATATTGATATGAAAATGTTTTATTTAGTTGAATGAGTGCAAACCCATGATTGAACGGTAAGCACTAAATTCTGTATAATTGAATAAAGATATATTGATATTAAAATGTTTTATTTTAATTGAATTAGTGCAAACCCATTATCGAACCGTTAGCATTAAATTCAGTATAATTGAATAAAGAAAAATTGATATGATAAAGTTTTATTTAATCTAATTAATGCAAACCTATTATTGATCGGTTAGCACTAAATTCATTATAATTGAATAAAGAAATATTGATTTGAATATGTTTTATTAAATTGAGTAAGTGCAACCCATAATTAAACGGTTAGCACTGAATTTAGTATAATTGAATAAAGAAATATTAATATGAAAATGTTTTATTAAATTGAATTAGTGCAACCCATTATTAAACGGTTAGCACTGAATTCAGTATAATTGAATAATGAAATATTGATATGAAAATGTTTTATTAAATTGAATTAGTGCAACCCATTATTGAACGGTTAGCACTAAATTCAGTATAGTTGAATAAAGAAATATTGATATGAAAATATTTTATTTAATGGAATTGATGCAAACCCATTATCGAACGGTTAGCATTAAACTCAGTATAATTGAATAAACAAAAATTGATATGATAATGTTTTATTTAATTGACTTAATGCAAACCCGTTATCGAACGGTTAGCACTAAATTCATTATAATTGAATAAAGAAATATTGATTTGAAAATGTTTTATTAAATTGAGTTCGTGCAACCCATTATCGAACAGTTAGCATTAAATTCAGTATAATTGAATAAAGAAATATTGATATTAAAATGTTATATTAAATTGAATTAGCGCAACCCTTTATTGAACGGTTAGGACTGAATTCAGTATAGTTGAATAAAGAAATATTGATATGAAAATATTTTATTTAATTGAATTAATGCAAACCCATTATCGAACGGTTAGCATTAAATGCAGTATAATTGAATTAAGATATATTGATATGAAAATGTTTCATTTTAATTGAATTAATGCAAACCCATTATTGAACGGTTAGCACCTAATTCAGTATAATTGAATGAACAAATATTGATATTAAAATGTTTTATTTTAATTGAATTAGTGCAAACCCGTTATTGAACGGTTAGCACCTAATTCAGTATAATTGAATGAACAAATATTGATATTAAAAAGTTTTATTTTAATTGAATTAGTGCAAACCCGTTATTGAACGGTTAGCACTAAATTCAGTATAATTGAATAAAGATATATTGATATGAAAATGTTTTATTTAATTGAATTAGTGCAAACCCATTAGCGAACTGTTAGCATTAAACTCAGTATAATTGAATAAAGAAAAATTGATATGATAAAGTTTTATTTTATCTAATTAATGCAAACCCATTATTGAACGGTTAACACTAAATTCATTATAATTAAATAAAGAAATATTGATTTGAATATGTTTTATTAAATTAAGTTAGTGCAACCCATTATCAAACGGTTAGCACTGAATTCAGTATAATTGAATAAAGAAATATTGATATTAAAATGTTTTATTAAATTGAATTAGTGCAAACCCGTTATTGAACGGTTAGCACTGAATTCAGTATAGTTGAATAAAGAAATATTGATATGAAAATATTTTATTTAATTGAATTAATGCAAACCCATTATCGAACGGTTAGCATTAAATGCAGTATAATTGAATAAAGAAAAATTGATATGATAATATTTTATTTAATTGAATTAGTGCAACCCATTATTAAACGGTTAGCACTGAATTCAGTATAATTGAATAAATAAATATTGATATGAAAATATTTTATTTAATGGAATTCATGCAAACCCATTAGCGAACTGTTAGCATTAAACTCAGTATAATTGAATAAAGAAAAATTGATATGATAAAGTTTTATTTTATCTAATTAATGCAAACCCATTATTGAACGGTTAACACTAAATTCATTATAATTAAATAAAGAAATATTGATTTGAATATGTTTTATTAAATTAAGTTAGTGCAACCCATTATCAAACGGTTAGCACTGAATTCAGTATAATTGAATAAAGAAATATTGATATGAAAATGATCTATTAAATTGAATTAGTGCAAACCCGTTATTGAACGGTTAGCACTGAATTCAGTATAGTTGAATAAAGCAATATTGATATGAAAATATTTTATTTAATTGAATTAATGCAAACCCATTATCGAACGGTTAGCATTAAATGCAGTATAATTGAATAAAGAAAAATTGATATGATAATATTTTATTTAATTGAATTAGTGCAACCCATTATTAAACGGTTAACACTGAATTCAGTATAGTTGAATAAAGAAATATTGATATCAAAATGTTTTATTCAGTTGAATGAGTGCAAACCCATGATTGAACGGTAAGCACTAAATTCTGTATAATTGAATAAAGATATATTGATATGAAAAAGTTTTATTTAATTGAATTATCGCAAACCCATTATAGAACAGTTAGCATTAAATTCAGTATAATTGAATAAAGAAAAATTGATATGATAAAGTTTTATTTAATCTGATTAATGCAAACCCATTATTGATCGGTTAACACTAAATTCATTATAATTAAATAAAGAAATATTGATTTGAATATGTTTTATTAAATTAAGATAGTGCAACCCATTATCAAACGGTTAGCACTGAATTCAGTATAATTGAATAAAGAAATATTAATATGAAAATGTTCTATCAAATTGAATTAGTGCAACCCATTATTGAACCGTTAGCACGTAATTCAGTATAGTTGAATAAAGAAATATTGATATGAAAATATTTTATTTAATTGAATTAATGCAAACCCATTATCGAACGGTTACCATTAAATTCAGTATAATTGAATAAATAAAAATTGATATGATAATGTTTTATTTAATTGTATTAATGGAAACCCATTATTGAACGATTAGCACTAAATTCATTATAATTGAATAAAGAAATATTGATTTGAAAATGTTTTATTAAATTGAATTAGTGCAACCCATTATTAAACGGTTAGCACTGAATTCAGTATAATTCAATAAAGAAATATTGATATAAAAATGTTTTATTTAATTGAATTGATGCAAACCCATTATCGATCGGTTAGCATTAAACTCAGTATAGTTGAATAAAGAAATATTGATATGAAAATATTTTATTTAATTGAATTAATGCAAACCCATTATCGAACGGTTAGCATTAAATGCAGTATAATTGAATAAAGAAATATTGATATGAAAATATTTTATTTAATTGAATTAATGCAAACCCATTATCGAACGGTTAGCATTAAATGCAGTATAATTGAATAAAGATATATTGATATGAAAATGTTTCATTTTAATTGAATTAATGCAAACCCATTATTGAACGGTTAGCACCTAATTCAGTATAATTGAATAAACAAATATTGATATTAAAATGTTTTATTTTAATTGAATTAGTGCAAACCCGTTATTAAACGGTTCGCACCTAATTCAGTATAATTGAATGAACAAATATTGATATTAAAAAGTATTATTTTAATTGAATTAGTGCAACCCCGTTATTGAACAGTTAGCACTAAATTCAGTATAATTGTATAAAGATATATTGATATGAAAATGTTTTATTTAATTGAATTAGTGCAAACCCATTATCGAACTGTTAGCATTAAATTCAGTATAATTGAATAAAGAAAAATTGATATGATAAAGTTTTATTTTATCTAATTAATGCAAACCCATTATTGAACGGTTAGCACTAAATTCATTATAATTGAATAAAGAAATATTGATTTGAAAATGTTTTATTAAATTGAGTTAGTGCAACCCATTATCAAACGGTTAGCACTGAATTCAGTATAATTGAATAAAGAAATATTAATATGAAAATGTTCTATTAAATTGAATTAGTGCAAACCCGTTATTGAACGGTTAGCACTGAATTCAGTATAGTTGAATAAAGAAATATTGATATGAAAATATTTTATTTTATTGAACTAATGCAAACCCATTATCGAACGGTTAGCATTAAATGCAGTATAATTGAATAAAGATATATTGATATGAAAATGTTTCATTTTAATTGAATTAATGCAAACCCATTATTGAACGGTTAGCACCTATTTCAGTATAATTGAATGAACAAATATTGATATTAAAATGTTTTATTTTAATTGAATTAGTGCAAACCCGTTATTAAACGGTTCGCTCCTAATTCAGTATAATTGAATGAACAAATATTGATATTAAAAAGTTTTATTTTAATTGAATTAGTGCAACCCCGTTATTGAACAGTTAGCACTAAATTCAGTATAATTGTATAAAGATATATTGATATGAAAATGTTTTATTTAATTGAATTAGTGCAAACCCATTATCGAACTGTTAGCATTAAATTCAGTATAATTGAATAAAGAAAAATTGATATGATAAAGTTTTATTTTATCTAATTAATGCAAACCCATTATTGAACGGTTAGCACTAAATTCATTATAATTGAATAAAGAAATATTGATTTGAAAATGTTTTATTAAATTGAGTTAGTGCAACCCATTATTAAACGGTTAGCACTGAATTCAGTATAATTGAATAAAGAAATACTGATATGAAAATGTTTTATTAAATTGAATTAGTGCAACCCATTATTGAACGGTTAGCACTGAATTCAGTATAGTTGAATAAAGAAATATTGATATGAAAATATTTTATTTAATTGAATTAATGCAAACCCATTATCGAACGGTTAGCATTAAATGCAGTATAATTGAATAAAGAAAAATTGATATAATAATATTTTATTTAATTGAATTAGTGCAACCCATTATTAAACGGTTAGCACTGAATTCATTATAATTGAATAAAGAAATATTGATATGAAAATGTTTTATTTAGTTGAATGAGTGCAAACCAATGATTGAACGGTAAGCACTAAATTCTGTATAATTGAATAAAGATATATTGATATGAAAATGTTTTATTTAATTGAATTATCGCAAACCCATTATCGAACAGTTAGCATTAAATTCAGTATAATTGAATAAAGAAAAATTGATATGATAAAGTTTTATTTAATCTGATTAATGCAAACCCATTATTGATCGGTTAGCACTAAATTCATTATAATTAAATAAAGAAATATTGATTTGAAAATGTTTTATTAAATTGAGTTAGTGCAACCCATTATTAAACGGTTAGCACTGAATTCAGTATAATTGAATAAAGAAATACTTATATGAAAATGTTTTATTTAATTGAATTAATGCAAACCCATTATCGAACGGTTACCATTAAATTCAGTATAATTGAATAAATAAAAATTGATATGATAATGTTTTATTTTATCTAATTAATGCAAACCCATTATTGAACGGTTAGCACTAAATTCATTATAATTGAATAAAGAAATATTGATTTGAAAATGTTTTATTAAATTGAGTTAGTGCAACCCATTATCAAACGGTTAGCACTGAATTCAGTATAATTGAATAAAGAAATATTGATATGAAAATGTTTTATTCAGTTGAATGAGTGCAAACCCATGATTGAACGGTAAGCACTAAATTCTGTATAATTGAATAAAGATATATTGATATGAAAAAGTTTTATTTAATTGAATTATCGCAAACCCATTATAGAACAGTTAGCATTAAATTCAGTATAATTGAATAAAGAAAAATTGATATGATAAAGTTTTATTTAATCTGATTAATGCAAACCCATTATTGATCGGTTAACACTAAATTCATTATAATTAAATAAAGAAATATTGATTTGAATATGTTTTATTAAATTGAGTTAGTGCAAACCAATGATTGAACGGTAAGCACTAAATTCTGTATAATTGAATAAAGATATATTGATATGAAAAAGTTTTATTTAATTGAATTATCGCAAACCCATTATAGAACAGTTAGCATTAAATTCAGTATAATTGAATAAAGAAAAATTGATATGATAAAGTTTTATTTTATCTAATTAATGCAAACCCATTATTGAACGGTTAGCACTAAATTCATTATAATTGAATAAAGAAATATTGATTTGAAAATGTTTTATTAAATTGAGTTAGTGCAACCCATTATCAAACGGTTAGCACTGAATTCAGTATAATTGAATAAAGAAATATTAATATGAAAATGTTCTATTAAATTGAATTAGTGCAAACCCGTTATTGAACGGTTAGCACTGAATTCAGTATAGTTGAATAAAGAAATATTGATATGAAAATATTTTATTTAATTGAACTAATGCAAACCCATTATCGAACGGTTAGCATTAAATGCAGTATAATTGAATAAAGATATATTGATATGAAAATGTTTCATTTTAATTGAATTAATGCAAACCCATTATTGAACGGTTAGCACCTATTTCAGTATAATTGAATGAACAAATATTGATATTAAAATGTTTTATTTTAATTGAATTAGTGCAAACCCGTTATTAAACGGTTCGCTCCTAATTCAGTATAATTGAATGAACAAATATTGATATTAAAAAGTTTTATTTTAATTGAATTAGTGCAACCCCGTTATTGAACAGTTAGCACTAAATTCAGTATAATTGTATAAAGATATATTGATATGAAAATGTTTTATTTAATTGAATTAGTGCAAACCCATTATCGAACTGTTAGCATTAAATTCAGTATAATTGAATAAAGAAAAATTGATATGATAAAGTTTTATTTTATCTAATTAATGCAAACCCATTATTGAACGGTTAGCACTAAATTCATTATAATTGAATAAAGAAATATTGATTTGAAAATGTTTTATTAAATTGAGTTAGTGCAACCCATTATTAAACGGTTAGCACTGAATTCAGTATAATTGAATAAAGAAAAATTGATATGAAAATGTTTTATTTAATTGTATTAATGGAAACCCATTATTGAACGATTAGCACTAAGTTCATTATAATTGAATAAAGAAATATTGATATAAAAATGTTTTATTTAATTGAATTGATGCAAACCCATTATCGAACGGTTAGCATTAAACTCAGTATAGTTGAATAAAGAAATATTGATATGAAAATATTTTATTAAATTGAATTAGTGCAACCCATTGTCACGTCCCGCGACATATTTGAATGTATATAATACACACAGGCTGGATTGAGTTAAGAAATCTATGAGAAAATCGATAAAGGGGAATAGGGAGTAGGGGAAGTAGGGAGCAGTATAGGGCCCCTTCTCCTCTAAGAAGATATGACTACGTCACGATTTTCGCTGACCGTCAATTTGTATAAAAACATATAAAAGAGGCCCACACCAAGAGCAAGCAGTCAGTAAATTCTTCGTCTAGTTCGACACTCAAATTTTCCTTCGGATTTATAACCGTTCTCGCGACAATAGTCCAGTGCGGTATTTCAATTTAACTTCGGAAATCTCTGAGTTTCAGATTAATAAAATTCGATTGCGACAATTTAAAATCCAAGTTCGGGAGTCGTAAAAGTCATCGTAGACTTGAATAGATCTTGTAAAGATCTTCGAACAGTGTCGTAAATTTGAATCTCCGCCCTTTATGGAATATACCTGTGCGGCCTATAACTCCGTCTCTCTCACACACTTGGAATACACCTGTGGGGATCCAGTACTTACAACTCACCGCCGTGTGGATTAAACCTCAACACAACTTACGAATCATAAAGGTACCGAACCTCTCTCTCTCTCTATCTTTATTCTTTGTCTCTTTCTCACCTACGTACCAACCAGCCTGTGCCTACATTATATAAGAATTGTCTTAACGAATGTATATCCGGAAATTTTAACCAGTAAAATAAATTCAATTTGTATTATTTTCATAATCATTGTGTCTTTCATTGACTTATCCTCATCCCTAAGCGAGGATCATTCGATCCTAACTTAAAACGAGGAATCTTCGATCAAAGTAAGTATTTACGTATTTGTGACGTAACATACTTCCTTTTTTCTGGTGCATCGGCCGGGAAACACAAGTCAATTGAAAATTAACACATTGATTATTTCTAGTGAATAAATAAATGATTATGAAATATTATTTCAACTTGTAACTTGAAATTTCAATAAAATAGATTTGTTAGATCACAAAGGGATTTGACCTTGAGGCTAACCTTAATGATTTAATAATCAAATCATTTCTTTAAATATTTATAATTTATATAAATTGTATAAAATAAAATTAGTTTGAAAAATCACGCAGGGATCTGACCTTGAGGCTAACCTAAGTGATTAAGTAACTTATCTTATTTAAAAAATTATTCTAATTTGTTAACTAAGTTTTGATTTAAGTTAAAACAAACAAAAAAAACAGCACACGAGAGTATAAGTCCCTTTTGGGTACGTTGAACGGTCACCATTGATTACGATCATTGGGTAGGGCAAAGTTCGAAGTGCTTGTGATTGTATTGTTTATAACTTTAATTTTAACTCTGTTAAGGAACAGAATATTTTTATTTGCAAAGATTGTCCAAGGATCTGAGCTTGAGCCTAACTTGTCCAGTCTAGAGAAAAATAAATTGTGCATAACTCGAATCTTATCTGATCCTTGTTATAAACAATTTTATTTATTTAAGAAACAATTTATAATTCAATAAATAAATAAAATAGATCATTATAATTTATAAGACGCACGTGGTTGGTACAAAATATATATAATATATATATATATATATATATATATAATACTAATATAATCATAATATATATATAATATATATATATATATATATATATTGTTATAATTTTAAGAAATGTATTATTTAACATTATAATTTTACGAAAATTGAGCGATTATTAATTTATTTGAATATTTGATAGAATTATATTTTTATTTTATTATCTTATTTCCTAATGAAAGAGTAAAAATATTAATTATTGTTATAAACAAATAAAAATAATTAAATTATATTTTGAAATTATTATTATAAATTTTTTGAATTTTTATAAATTAAAATTATATTTTTACTAATTTCACTTTATTTACAAACAAAATTTTACATGTAGTTTTTTAAATTGTTATAAGCAATCGATAATTAACAATAAATAATCTATGATCACGCTCAACAAAAAGAAACTGTAAATTTATAATGACTCAATGTCAAATTCAAATACCCCTGTAGAACCCGCCCAAAAAGTTATTACGCGTAGTAAAGCAAAACAAGACAATCAACTCGCAAAAATTGTCGATCAGAATCAAATAGATTCCTTGAAACTAAAAAGATCAGGTAAAATCAAAGAAAATTTAGTCGATTATAATAAATACAAGGATATTTCAAACACTTTTTCTGCTGAACAAGAATTAGATAACACTCTTCAGATAGACGATTCACGTTTCGACAAGACTCTAATTAATGATCAAACCATATCAAGTGAAAATTCTAGTAATACTAGCGGATTTCATTCAAGTTTCTGTCCAGATTTGAGCATTGTGACAGGATCTAGTAATCAAGATCAAACTTTAACGAACGAGTTATCTTATTTTGACGGATCTAACTTGCTAAGCTCAACGGTAATAACAATAGAAAAAAGAACCTGGAAAGAAAAATTGAAAAACTCATTGGCACGCGACTCTCTAATTAGTAACAACGATAGCGACGACGACAAAAGCGATACAGAAGTCATAAATCAGGATAATCCCGTAATAGTAAGCAACGAAGAGATGGCCGTAGCCATACCTAACAGCCAGCAGGTATCCTTACGCGACGCGCTAGAGGTGGTCCCTTTGTTCGACGGAAGTAACCTCCCATTGTCCCATTTTATTGAGGGTTGCATGGAAGCAAAGGCAATGCTGCCGACACCTGCTGCCCAAGAAAATCTTGCACGTCTATTGAGAGGTAAATTGTCTGGTGAGTCACGAAAATGTATTTTTGGGTCAACGTATGCAACAATAGAGGAATTAATAGAAAAATTGAAGAGTATATGCCCCTGCGAAAAGCGTATATCAATTGCAGGGAGAATTAGGTAATACATTTATGTGGGAAAGAGAAAATGTCCTTTCCTATGCTGCTAGAATTAAAGAAATTGCTGATAGAATAGAAGATGCTCACAGACTTAATAATGACGGTCAGGTAGATAATGCTTTTAAACAAAATTTAGAAAGAGATGTAATTCAATGTTTTATACGCGGTTTGCGTCCTGAGTTAGAAATTCGTGTGGAAGAAAAGGACACATTTAAGGAAGTAATTAATGATACAATAGACATAGAACGAAGATTGGCTGCAAGTTCTGCACTGCGAAGAAATAAAAGTAATGATTATTTAAAAACCGAAGATTCAACTAATAATAATAAAATTAATAAAACCACCAGATTCAACGTAGCACTTGAAAATAAAACTATTTGTTTAATTTGTAAAAAACCAGGTCACACAACTGAAAAATGTTTTCATTTAAGTAAAGCTCAAGATGCAGTTTTTAATAATAAACAAAAAAATTTTTTGCGTCCTAACCAACAAGGATATAGTAATTTCAATGGTCAAAGAAGTAATAATAATAATAATTTTGCAAAAAACAATTACAATAATTTTCCGAATAACAATTTTTTAAGAAATAAAAATTATAATTTTAATAACAATAACAATAATAATTTGCAAAATAGAAATAATAATTATAAAAACAATAATAATAATTGTTTACAACAAAGATACAACAATAATAATTTTCCTAGAAATTTTTACAATAATAACAATAATGTTAATAATAATAATAGACAATGGAATCCAGGACAGTATCAAAACTTTAACTTAGGACAGTCTCAAAATCGAAATAAACCATATGAATATAGGTTTTTACAAAATAATAATAATCAACAAAATTCAAATTATACTGAAGTAGTTTGCAATTATTGTAAAAAACCCGGTCATTTAGTACGAGACTGCAAGATACGACCAAATAGCCAATCACAAACAGCTCATCAGGAAAACTCCAAAGCTCTCCCCAGCACGGGTGCACTGAGGAAAGCATAAATCGAGAACCACTGGCATCCAATTCTAACGATCATACAACAACAACAATAAATATTTCAAAGTCCACTTCAATTCCATCAATTATAATATCAACGGAAGGTTTAAAAAACCCAACACACATGATGATTGATACTGGTGCTGCTCGAAATTTAATTAAACAAAAGGTTCTCAACCCTGAAGTACCAATAAATAGCCAAAACGTATTAAAACTTACAGGAATTAATTATTTACCACTTTACACATTAGGACAAGTAAAAATAAACATTTTTGGTTACCCAACAATATTTAACATTATTCCGAATGAAGTCCCAGTAGAAGAAGATGGAGTATTGGGATCAGAATTTTTTCAAGATAATAGAGTGAATATAAACTATACTTCAAAATGCTTAGAAATTGAGAACCACTGTTACCCTTTTAAATCTACCAATACATTTACTATTCCAGCTCGAACAGTTACAACATTTTATGTTAATATAAAAAATACAGAAAAGAGTGAAGGGTATGTACCTCGATTACATATCCAAGATGGCGTCTACGTAGGTGACGCAGTTGTAAAAAATCACAGAGGAAAAGCTTATTTAAAATTTGCAAACACAAATGAAATCCCAATTACATTATCCGTCCCATTAGTTAGTTTAGAAGACTTTGAAGAACAAGAATGTTATAAACAAATTGAAAATGTAATTAATTTCAAACAAACAAATAACGAAGATTTATCAAGTAAAATATTAAATAACTTTTTAAAAACTGACAATTCTCTAATTGACTCATGCAAATTTTATAATGTAACAGACGAAGACAGAGTAGAATGTATTAAAAAACTTCTTCGATTAGACCGCTTAAATCAAGATGAATATGATCATGTAGAAAAATTAATTAAAAATAATGCAGACAGATTTCAAATCCCAGGAGAACCACTTGAAGCTACTAATGTATTACAACATTCAATTCCTACTGTAGATGACGCTCCAATTTTTTCAAGACAATATAGATTTCCCCCAGTTCACAAGAAAGAAATTACAAGACAAGTCGATGAATTATTAAAAAATAAAATAATGAAGCCCTCACAATCACCATATAATACTCCAGTGTGGATAGTTCCTAAAAAACCTGACTCGCAAGGAAAAATAAAATGGAGAATGGTTCTTGATTTTCGTAAATTAAATGGAAAAACAATTGGCGATTCGTATCCTTTACCTAATATAAACGATATACTTGATTCTCTAGGATCAGCAAAATATTTTTCAGTGTTTGATTTAGCTACCGGTTTTCACCATATAAAAATGGACCCAAAAGACTCGCATAAAACCGCATTTTCCACACCTCACGGTCATTACGAATTCGATAGAATGCCTTTCGGTTTGAAAACAGCACCTGCCACATTTCAGAGATTAATGGATTTAACATTGACTGGATTAATCAGAACGGAACTTTTTGTATATCTTGATGACATAGTTATGTATGCAAATACTCTAGAAGAGCACGAAATTAAATTCAACAATTTAGCAGAAAGACTTAGAAAAGCAAATCTTCACTTACAACCAGACAAATGCGAATTTTTACGACCTGAAGTGGGATATTTAGGTCATATAATTGATAAAAATGGAGTACGTCCAGATCCAAAAAAGATAATAGCTGTAAAAAACTTTCCAGTTCCAAAAACACAGAAAAATGTTAAACAATTTTTAGGCTTAGCAGGATATTATAGACGATTTATTGATGGATTTTCAAAAATGGCAAATCCTATAAATCAACTTCTAAAAAAAGATACACCTTTTAATTGGACAGAAAAACAACAAGCAGCTTTCGAAATTTTAAAAGCAAAATTATGTGAAGAACCACTTTTACAACGACCTGATTTTTCTCAACCTTTTATACTCACAACAGATGCCTCAGGATTTGCAATAGGAGGTATTTTATCACAAGGTAAAATATGTAAAGATAAACCAATAGCATATGCTTCACGTAGTCTAAGTGATACTGAGAAAAAATATGATACATATGAAAACGAAGCTCTTGCTATAATATTTTGTGTAACTCATTTTCGTCCTTATTTGTATGGAAGAAAATTTACTTTAGTGACTGATCACAAACCTCTAGTTTGGTTTCAAAATTCTAAAGACCCTTGTTCACGAGTTTCACGTTGGAGATTGGTAAGAATATTTTAAAATACACAAATTTATTCAAAAATATGGCTTCAAGACTTATTTTTATGACAATATTTTTATTAAGTCCAATGTTTTCCAAAAAATACGAAAATTTATCATGGAAAACTATTACTACAAGAGCTCAAAAGAGAATAGAGCAAGATAAAGCAAAAAATATGAATCGAAATGAAACTCAAGAAAAATTAGACGAAAATTTTTCTTCTAAACCTCTTGTTGAAAAAATCACGAGGTAGGCCAAGGAAAAATCTACTTACAAATTTGAAAAATATTTCCTCTCAAACAAAAAGAAAGAGAGGTAGACCAAGAAAACAAATATATGAAGATGATTTACCAGAAATAAATATGCAAAAAGGAAACCGAACACAAGTAGAATCAGATTCCGACTCTGATCCTGATTATTTAGATTATTTGAAACAAGCTCAAGCAAAAAACAAAATGAAGAAGAATGCCAAGAAGCGAAAAAATATTAATGAATTTGAAAGCGAAGAAAGTGAGAATTATTTTTCAACCTCAGAAGATGAAATCAACGACATTGAAACCTCACACGAAGAAAATGATGGAGAAAATTATGAAGAAAATTTGGAAGATAATTTTGAAGATGATCTTGAAGACAATTTCGAAAAGAATTTCGAACAGAATTTTGAAGAAAATTTTGAAGACAATCTTGAGGAAAATTTTGAAGAGAAGTTTGAAGAAAACCAAGAAGAAAAATTGGAAGAAGAATTTGAAGAGCCTTATTTTGAAGAAAATTTGAGATTAAACCGAAGATCTCAAATAAATTGTGAAAAAATCGATAAAGATCATGATAATTATAATCGTCCACCCCCAGAACCTCCTCCTATAAACTCTCAAACAGAAAAAATTATAACAAAGAAAAATTTAGTTGAATGTCGCGATCAATTAACTATGCGAAAAGATAATTATGCATATTTTGTTACAACAAATGGAACTCCTCGCGACAACGGATCAAAAATTTTAGAAAAACGTGAAACTTTACCAAAATTTAAAAATTTACAAAAGGGGATAGCAAAAGAGATTAAAAAAGGAAACTACTACCATTTTGCACTTCCAATTGGAGAAGAAACTAAAGACAATTTATCCGAAACATTAAATAATATAAAATTATCAATATACTCATTACATGAATTATCTCAAAATCTGAAGTTACGGTCAATTAGTATTTCTAAAACTTCCAGAATTAATCATATACTTTGGGAAGAAGTGAAATCAATTTTTGACTCAATTTTTTCAAATTCAACTACAAAAATTATAGTTTGCAATGGAATAACGCAATATCCAACAAAAGAACAACGAACTCATTTAATCGAAGAAGCTCATTCTTCAGCATTAGGAGGCCATAAAGGCGTCACAAAAACTTATAGTCGAATTCGCCAAAAATTTTTTTGGGAAAATATGAAAGTAGACATTCAAAAATATATTCAAGGCTGTTTACAATGTCAACTGAAAAAATTAATCAGAGTCAAAACAAAAAATCCTATGGTAATCACAGACACACCCACTACTGCTTTTGAAAAAATATCAATGGACATCGTTGGTCCACTACCTGAAACAAAATCTGGTAACTTATATATTCTAACGATACAAGACAATTTTACCGAATATTCTTTAGCAATACCTCTTCCTAATCACCAAGCTAGTACAATAGCAGATAATTTTGTGAAAAAATTTATTTGCATATTTGGATCACCAAAAGGAGTACTTACTGACCAAGGCAGAGATTTTTTAAGTAATTTATTAAAAAGATTGGCAAAACGTTTTAGAATTAAACAATTTCGTACCACAGCTTTTCATCCTCAATCAAACGGATCATTAGAACGTTCACATCATGTTTTAGGAGAATATCTCAAACAATTTGTTGCAAAAAATTCAGAATGGGATGATTGGCTTGAACTAGCAATGTTCTCGTATAATACTAGTGTACATGAAGGCACAAAATGCACACCCTATGAATTGGTTTTTGGTAAATTAGCTCGTGAACCTTCCAGCGAACCTTTATCACAACAAGAAAAATTACAAACGTATGATGATTATTTAATTAATTTCGTAACTCAACTACACGAAATGCGAACACAAGCAAGAGAGAATCTTATTTCAGCAAAAGAAAAATCGAAAATATATTATGATAAAAAAATAAATCCTTTAGAAGTAAAAATTGGAGACGACGTATTTTTATTAAAAGGAGGAAAAATTAAAAAGCTGGATAATCAATACACAGGACCTCACGAAGTTTTAGATGTACTAGGAAAAGGAAATGTAAAAATCAACGTAAAAGGAAAACCGACAGTAGTTCACATCAATCGAACAAAAAGATCGCACATGAATATACAAAATTGATTAACTGAATTTGAATCCAAACCTAAAATAATATAAACTTTGCATAAAACCAAAGGGTTTAGAATAACTAAACCAGGAAATGTTTTAAACAAAAGATCTTTTGAAATTTTATTCTAATCTTATTTTTTCTATTTCAGAGATTCGAGAAGCTCACTGTACCTTCAAATACCAATCAAAAAATTTCAATATATTTCGTGTCTTTTTTTTTTCAGAGTAAATTAGACTTCTCAAACTAGCAAGTATCTATCAAATTAATCAAAAATGTTTAACTTTTCTCTTCTGTTCAGCAAAAACTAATAATCCAATATCATCACAAAGAAATTATATTTCATTAAAATTCTTATGTGTAATTTCTTTGCATTTAATTTAATCAATTTTATTTTTGTTCACCAACCTTTCAAAAAAACAAACTAATAACCTTTTTAGAAAGACAAATGCTAGTTTTCATTCGAGTCAACATTATATTTTATCACTTAAAGAAAAATATAGAAATATTTGTATTTTTCTTCTTTTTTGGATGAGAAAAAAAGACTTTTTCTGACAAGAATAAATAAGCACTTCTTAATCGGTGCCATCATAAATATAATTTCAATTTTGTTTTTTCTTCCATCAAGGGAACTTTTCTTGATTCCCATCCTATTGGAAGAACAGTTTCTACAAATATTGAGTCTGTAAATGTATACTATGCAATGGCGTTACAAAATTGTTAATGTAAAAATTGCTTTTCCAATAGAAATTAATGTGCAACAATAACAAATTGAATAATTACTATTCTTCATATGTTTCATGAACAAATAACTCTATTAATTTTACAAGAAAGATTAGAAAAACAATTAAAAGTACAAGAATTGTAGGAAAATCTATTACCCTGTGATTATGTAAAATTGTTTTTCTTATGATTATTTTATTCATTTAATAATACACCAATGAAATTGAAGTTCATGAAATTAATTTTTAGAAACATGTAAAAGTAATAATAAGCAATAGCTATGCCATGTTTTGAAGAAATCAATTTTAGACTTAACCAACTTTTTTCTCTTCAATGTACCAAGTTACAACGTCTATTAATTAATATATGTTATCAACGATCTAAATATTATTTTTAATCTGTATTATTAATATTATATATGTCAATTTTTCTTTTTACTAATGTATACATCAACCATCGTAATACTTGTAAATTGCTCTTTACTATTTTATATCTAATCGATGAAACTTTACAATTTTAATCTTCTTTTTATCAACAATCATCATGTTGTAAGTTTAAATAGTTATTATCAATCAAAGAAAAAATTGTTAAATTACCTAATCACCACTATAACATATGTAATCAATGATTATAATATTTCCAGACTTGTATCCTCCGTTATTACTATGCATTTATGTAAAACTTGTTATAAATTTTTAATTCGCAACAATAATTGAAAATGTCAATTCCTATAATTATGTATAAACAAAATTTTTATGTTATAAATTGGCAAATTAAATTGAAAATATGTACTTGATTGAGTAAGCATCTTGGATTAAAAATGTATTCTTCTACCGAAGTTTCGATCGCGGATCGTTAACTCCCCGCGCTCGAACTGAGGGGGGAGGTGTCACGTCCCGCGACATATTTGAATGTATATAATACACACAGGCTGGATTGAGTTAAGAAATCTATGAGAAAATCGATAAAGGGGAATAGGGAGTAGGGGAAGTAGGGAGCAGTATAGGGCCCCTTCTCCTCTAAGAAGATATGACTACGTCACGATTTTCGCTGACCGTCAATTTGTATAAAAACATATAAAAGAGGCCCACACCAAGAGCAAGCAGTCAGTAAATTCTTCGTCTAGTTCGACACTTAAATTTTCCTTCGGATTTATAACCGGTCTCGCGACAATAGTCCAGTGCGGTATTTCAATTTAACTTCGGAAATCTCTGAGTTTGAGATTAATAAAATTCGATTGGGACAATTTAAAATCCAAGTTCGGGAGTCGTAAAAGTCATCGTAGACTTGAATAGATCTTGTAAAGATCTTCGAACAGTGTCGTAAATTTGAATCGCCGCCCTTTACGGAATATACCTGTGCGGCCTATAACTCCGTCTCTCTCACACACTTGGAATACACCTGTGGGGATCCAGTACTTACAACTCACCGCCGTGTGGATTAAACCTCAACACAACTTACGAATCATAAAGGTACCGAACCTCTCTCTCTCTCTATCTTTATTCTTTGTCTCTTTCTCACCTACGTACCAACCAGCCTGTGCCTACATTATATAAGAATTGTCTTAACGAATGTATATCCGGAAATTTTAACCAGTAAAATAAATTCAATTTGTATTATTTTCATAATCATTGTGTCTTTCATTGACTTATCCTCATCCCTAAGCGAGGATCATTCGATCCTAACTTAAAACGAGGAATCTTCGATCAAAGTAAGTATTTACGTATTTGTGACGTAACACCATTATTGAACTGTTAGCACTAAATTCAGTATAATTGAATAATGAAATATTGATATGAAAATGTTTTATTAAATTGAATTAGTACAACCCATTATTGAACGGTTAGCACTGAATTCAGTATAGTTGAATAAAGATATATTGATATGATAAAGTTTTATTTAATCTAATTAATGCAAACCCATTATTGAACGGTTATCACTAAATTCATTATAATTGAATAAAGAAATATTGATTTGAAAATGTTTAATTAATTTGAGTTAGTGCAACCCATTATTAAACGGTTAGCACTGAATTCAGTATAATTGAATAATGAAATATTGATATGAAAATGTTTTATTAAATTGAATTAGTGCAACCCATTATTAAACGGTTAGCAGTGAATTCAGTATAGTTGAATAAAGAAATATTGATATGATAATGTTTTATTTAATTGAATTAATGCAAACCCATTATCGAACGGTTAGCACTAAATTCATTATAATTGAATAAAGAAATATTGATTTGAAAATGTTTTATTAAATTGAGTTAGTGCAACCCATTATTAAACGGTTAGCACTGAATTAAGTATAATTGAATAAAGAAATATTGATATGAAAATGTTTTATTAAATTGAATTAGTGCAACCCATTAGTGAATGGTTAGCACTGAATTCAGTATAGTTGAATAAAGAAATATTGATATGAAAATATTTTATTTAATTGAATTAATGCAAACCCATTATAGATCGGTTAGCATTCAACTCAGTATAATTGAATAAAGAAAAATCGATATGATAATGTTTTATTTAATTGAATTAATGCACTCACACACTCCTCCAGGGGCTGATGGATGGAAAGACGTCCTTCAGCTCCTGAAGGAGCAAAATAAGAAAATGGAGAGGTTGGCCAGTGCTCTCAGCGTTATGCAGCAGGGTATGCTGAGAAACAACCCTGGCCATGTTAAGGACAGTGTGAGTGAGGCTACGGAGGTGTTGAGCGGAATGCTGAACACCCACAAGTGCTTACTAGAGAGCGGGGTGGAAATCCAGAAAAGGATGGAATCCCACCCCGCCGTCAAAAAGATGGGTATCTTCCGGAGACTGCGCTCTGCGTCTCTGGGAGATACCCCAAAAAAGCTGACAAAGGGGGAGAAGAGGGTTGTTCCTTCTCCACCCGAAGATCGGCTTGCCAAGAAAGGGAAGGGCGGCATATCGCCAACTTACGCTGCGGCCACCAGAAGCCAAACCCCCAAAAAGGATGGGGAATGACAGCTGGTGGAGAAGAAAAAAAATAAAAAAATATAAAAAGAGTAGAAAAAAGAGGTTCCTGTGCCATCAGCGCAGGAACCTAAAACAAAGGTGAAGTTGGCAAGGCGCTCTCCGGCCGCACGGTCGGGCGACGCTATCAGGGTGTCGGCGAAGGATGGAGAGTCCTACGCCGATATCCTGAAGGCTATGAAGGCGAAAGTAAACCCCCAAAACGCAGGGGCGGAGGTCCTCTCCATTCGGAGAACCAGGAGGGAGGAGATTCTCCTGGTCCTCAGAAAGGGGGATGACGTCTCGACCTTCGAAAAGGCGCTCGACCAGGCGGTCGGAGAGAAGGCCGAAGTTAAATCTTTGGTCTCGAAGAGGTCCCTTGAAGTTAGGGACCTCGACGAGACAGTCACAAGAGATGAGGTTGTTGCCGCGCTTTGTATCGCACTGGGCAAGCCAAACCTCGGGGACCAGTGCCGGCTGTACAAACGCTTCTGCGGTGCTTCGGGGAGCGGTTCTTGCCCAATATTCAGGGCGGAGCTCCGGAGGTTGAGAGGTGGAAAGTAAAATTTTTACAGCTCAACCTCGGGAGAGGGAAGGAAGCCCAGAACCTTCTGATGCAGACTGCCAGGGAGAGGAGAGCCGATGTGTTGATCATTAGTGAGCAACACAAATGGTCCGAAAATTCTGCTTGGTACCAGGATGCATCAAGGAGGGCTTGGATCCTTGTCTGCAGCCCTGATTTGAGCATCGCGGATTTCCTGGAGACCGACGCGGGGTTCGTTTGGGTAGAGGTGGCGGGGGTACGTGTGTAAAGCTGCTACTTCTCCCCCAACGATCCTTTCGAGATCTTCGAGACCCAGATCCTCCTCCTTGAGGAAAGCCTCAAAGAGGCTAGTGGGCGGTCCCTTATTGCGGGTGACTTTAATAGTAAGTCGCCCGAGTGGGGAGAAGCCCGTCTGGACAGGAGGGGAATCTTGGTCAGTGAGATGGTCGCCAGGAATGACCTGATTGTATTGAATCGGGGCAGGGATTTTACGTTCAGACGAGGAGCGGGGGGGTCGATTATCGACCTCACAATTGCCGCGCCCCCTCTTGCCTCCAGGATAGGCGACTGGTGCATCCTCGATGTGATAACATTGAGTGACCACCAGTGCATTGAGTTTAGCATCCAGGAACGGAGTCACCCAGTGAATACGGGAAGGGGCGGCAAGGTAAGGAGCCCCTCCTGGAACACAAAACGACTCAGCAAAGACAAGCTTCGCGAACATCTTGAAGAAACCAGGCTCATAGATGAGCATGGTTGGGCAAGGTCTGCTGGGTCGTTGGAGGACACTGTGCGGGCGGCGAGGCGGAAAGTGGTCGCAGCATGCGACCACTCCATGCCTCGCCGCGGGAACAGGCGTTCCGGGAACTCGATATACTGGTGGAGCGACCAGTTGTCCGTCCTGCGTCGAAAGTGCCTTACAGCGCGGCGGAGTTTCACCCGCTCAAAGGGTGAACCTCTGCTGCGCGAGGCATGGAAAAAAGAAAAATCAGCTCTGCGGCAAGGCATAAAAAAAAGCCGACTTCAGTGCTGGAAAGACTTGATCGGAGAAGTCGAGAAGGATCCATGGGGTCTCGCCTTCAAAATAGTCACTAAGAGATTAGTGACTAGAAGAAAGACTTCGGGCCTGGATAGTGCCTATCGTGTCAAGTACATCGTGCGAAGCTTGTTCCCGCATGTAGAGCCGTTCCAAAGACAGGACCGAAGTTCCTGCGTAGTCCGGGGTGAAGGACTTCACTCTCGAGGAACTATAGAGAGCGGGTGAGAGGCTTCCGGCAAATACAGCGCCTTTGATCGACGGGTTGCCAAGCCAAATGCTCAAAGAGGTGATCAGGGCATACCCGTAGATTCGCCTGGAAGTCTTCAACTCCTGTCTTCGCGAGGGTAGGTTCTTCGTCGACTGGAAGAAGCAGAGGTTGGTCCTGCTGAGGAAAAACCTTCAGAGGATGCCTCATCCTGTAGACCTATTTGTCTATTGGATACAATGAGGAAGGTTCTGAAGGAAATGATTCTTCAAAGACTGCAGGGTCACATGGTCAGCGAGAGCTGACCATTCGGCTTTCGGGAAGGCAGATCCACAGTTGACATCATCCTGGCAGTGATGGACATCGCCACCAAGGCAAGATGAGGAACTGGTAAGCTTAAGGGATTCTGCGCGTTAATCAGCATTGACATAAGCAATGCGTTTGATACCGCGAGTTTGGACAAGTGCTCTTAACAACCATGCTATCCAGAAGAAGCTGTTCTCGGCGCAGCGAGGTGTGGTGGTGAGAATTGTCTCAGCATACCGAACTGTGTCGACGAGTGTTGTGCTGGCCCTAGTTAGTGTCCGGCCAATAGACTCATTGGAGGAGGAAAGGAAGAAGACCTTTCAGTTCCGAAAGGAGCTCACCTGCTTAACCAACCTGCAGGAAATCGCTCGCGCGTAGAAGGCCATCCGTAAGAATGAAAGGCGCAGACTTGTCGAGAAATGGCAGACGAGATGGCATGGTGACCAAATCCGGGAGAAGGACACACCGTCTAATCCCGGAGCTCGCCACCTTGCTGGATAGAACGCACGATCAAGTCGGCTTTCACCTGGCGCATGCGCTATCGGGCCACGGTTGCTCTAATGCGTACCTGAAGCGCTTCAAGAAAAGAGACGATATGTCGTATCGCTACTGCGCATCCCTTGTGGAAAATGCAGAGCACACACTCTTTGTCTGTTTCAGGTGGGGTGCGGAAAGTGAGGTAATCGGTCGGGCAGTGGGCGCACAACTCACTCTTAACACGATGGTCACGCTTTTGCTCCAGTCTGCGTTTTGAGCGGACTTGGCTGTCCGCGTCGATTGTGGGAGGAATGTTTTTATTCCTCTCCTGGGTGGCGCGGCTAGTCGGCCTGCCTAATGGGAGTGTGTCCGCGGATGGGAGTCCCGGACGAACGGATGACGGAAGACTCGTACGCGACTTTAAGCTGGAACAAGCTGCCCGCGAAGTTCAAAGCTGAAAGGCGGTTCCAAGGGCGATGTATTGGTTTGAGAGAGGGAATTTTTGCTTTTAACAGGTATGCCTAGACCCGTCCTAGAAGAGTCATGTACAAGGTCCATAAAAGATTTCGCCATTTTTCCTCCTCACCAAAGAAAAAAAATTCTCTATACAGGATCCATGAGCACCCCACATCGTGAGAGGCAAGGGAATTAACGCCAAAGAAGCACCCCAAAACATCAGACAAGGAGACTTCACCACAATTTTTCAAAATTCTATCATTAACTGGCGTTTTATAACAGTGAAACCGCATTAGAAATATTAATTTTTTTGGTCATTGCTATATAGAAAGAGCCCTTACAAATTTTTTGATCGACTGGCGCCTTGCCAGTTAGTTGACCGGCACGCGTCTTACAGTAAAGTCAACATCAATTACACAGGTCTGCAAGTTTTTGTTGCTGAAAAGCTATGAGTCGTTTCCGGAGTACTTTTTGACGTAGAATCCGAATCCGGAATCAGAATCAGCCTATCACGTCAGGATTTTGAGATATTTGAGGTTATGTGCTCGAAAAATCGGGTTTTTCGCTACGTTTGCGGTTATGTACAGGGCGCAAGAAATTTATTTGGTTTTTTTCTCAAATGTCATCATTTAGCACTACTCTTTCCCTTCAAAATGAACCATTGAACAGTCACAAACGATTTTCTTTCACAAAGATACGGCCATATAAAGTTTTGACATTTATCCGAACAACCTTATGAGCATTCACATTGACTCTTTGGTGCATAACATTCTGCATTCGACAATTTATCTTCAAAATTTGTGCTTGCGGGTTTTGATAGTCTGTGAATAAGAATTCACAGTCATAAAATTGACATTAGAGAGCGAAATCGTTTAATTTCGTAAATATCGAAACGCCATTTTGAAACCGCCACCTTGGAAATGGAAATGTCAATTTTCTAACTATAATATAAAATGGTATGCACCAAAGAGTCAATGTGAATACTCATAAGGTTGTTCGGATAAATGTCAAAACTTGATATAGCCGTATCTTCGTGAAAAAAAATCGCTCATGACTGCTGAATAGCTCATTTTGAAGGGAAAGAGTAGTGCTAAATGATGACATTTTAGAAAAAACCAAACAAATTTCTTGCGCCCTGTACATAACTTCAAAAGTAGCGAAAAACCCTATTTCTCGAGTATATAACCTCAAATATCCCCAAATACTGACGTATAGGCTGATTCTGATTTCGGATTCGGATTCTACGTCAAAAATTACCCCGGAAATGATCTTTCGTTTTGCAACAACAAATACAAACCCATTATTTGCAGACCTGTGTTATTTTTATTATTTTGTGTTTCCATATATTTTACATGCTATATATTTCGATAAGTTGGTGCAATTGTACTAAGGTATAATTACACTAACATCCTTTTATCTTATTCTTTGACACTTTTTATGCGCAGGTTGTTACAGTGGCAACCAATAACACAGGGAGAGAAAATTTGTAACCAAAAACGGGACTACTAGGTCATTTCGAAGGATTTTCATGTCCCAAAAACAAATCCGTTGTCTGAATTTTCCCTATATCAGGATTTTGAGATAGGCTAACCAGAAATTGCAAAGATGGCATTTTTCAGCCCAATTGGAAATAATATAGCACAAGAAGCTCATGTTTTCTCTAAAATCCACTTACGCTATCTTTTAAAATATGGCTGAAAAAGGGCATTTCTCCACTTTCAGGTTAGGATATCCCTAAATCCTGGCGTATCAATTAAGGGGTATTACCACTGTAGAATTTACAAAAAATTGATTTTTTTTGTGGCCAAACTGGTAGATAATTGTGTTAAAAATGATGTTCCTAAAGTGATTTTTCCAAAAAAAAATTTCTTTCACTTACGAGCGTCGAACGTATAACTCCCCGCGGCGCGTTCGGGCCCTTGCGGCGCGCATATCACTCCGAAATGCTTACCTGTGTCAAATATCCCTTATCAACTATTTTTAATAGTAAATAGTATACACAGGCACTTAAAGGTGGCACTGGCAATAGTTTTACCCCTATTCGTGTTAGTGTATTAGCGTGGCGTCAGTTTAGCCGTTCCAACACGCTCGAGCACGCTAATTTGAAATTTGTATTTTAAAGTTATACGTTTACTTTTGAGAAAATTAATTCCATATGGGCTTGAAGTCGTTTTGAGGCAGAAACAGATTTATCAGGTGTTAGTGCGTCTGCGAAAAAATTGAAAAATGCTGCTAGGCCAGAAGTGACTATTGATCCGACGTTTAGCTATTGCTTCATTGCATTTGTGTCTGTTTTTTCAACTATTTCGGAGCATGTTGTGTGTCGAGAGTGCCACTCAAAAGTGGAGTTTCATCAAGCATCAAAGCGTGGCTTGGGTATCAAAATTGACATTGTTTGTGCATCGTGTGCTAAAAGAACTGGAGAAAAAGTGACTGCAAGTGTTCCAAATAGTCCATTTACTAGAAACGGTTACGAAATTAATCGTAGGATTATATTGACGATGCGTTTATTAGGAGTCGGTTTGAATGTCTTGAGAAAATTTTGTGCATTCATGGATATTTTTCGGCCATTATTCCAGTCATTCTACGACGGAAAAATATGCTGTTTGGTATGAGAAACACCAAGAAGACTGCCAAGCGAATTACAAAGGATCTACGGGGAAAGTGGAGACCGACGCGGGAAAAGAGATGTTCGCTCGCTTGATACCTTTTTACGGTAAGCCATACGTACACTACGTTGAATATGGCGATTGCAAGACTCACAAAGGGATTGCAGATTCAGACATATACAAAGAGTTGAATATACAAGTCGAGAAGAAACAATGCATCTGCCACGTGCAAAAACGCATGAACACTCGCCTACGTAATGTAGTGAAAACGAAAAAGGTCAATGGCTCCAAAAAGTGTATCAAGTGGCTTGAAAGTGTTATGGATAAAATGGAAGTACTGGGCATCACAATTGGAGAAAACTGCTACAACTTTTGCATGGAAGCTGACCAGACGCGCATCGACTACTCCGAGCGCTCATTGACTGAAGAGGCGAGAGCGGCGCGCATGTCTTTGAAATCGTCGAGAAAATACGTATACTCGGTTCTTATCCGGCGTTACTGGATTTGTGCCCGGTTTTTGTCCTCGGTTTATACCTGGAGCTTAACCGGGCTCTATATGGGATCGCATAATATCTACACTGAGAGAAAAAGTACAGGCAAAATTCGAGTTAAGACTAGTATTTACCGTTTTTAATGGCAATGGAGGAATATTCGCTTGGAAGGTTAAATTTACTGTTTTCACAGTAAAAAATCTGTTTTCAAGCTGGGAAATTTTATTTGAGTAAATTGACAGTACTTTTTTGTTACACGTACACGGAAAAAAAATCTCAGCAGGTTTGACTACTTTTTAACTTACTTTTCGTAGTTCGTAAAGGCCCCAGTGTCATTTTTTAAGTTAAGTGATCTGCAGGAGCATAGGTAAATCAAATAAGAGCAGTAGTTGAATCGATGAATACTCTTGGTATATTTCAAAACTGTATTTACTATTAAGTAGACACTTAACTTACTATTTTTATATACACACTTACCTACAAACACACACCCTCCTCTACACTACACAAACGCTCGTTTAGACAGTATTAAACATTATTCTTATCGCATTAGTAACCTAACCACTAAGCCCCTCGGCTGCGCACGCATGGAATACAAGAAAGGAAATAGCGCTTATAACCTACAACTACTGCAGGGCCGTGTAAAAAGTGTTTGCGCCCCATTATTGTTACTACCTCGACACAATCAGATATACACACATACACACACGTGCTCGCATATGATTATTATGATTACAGTACATAATTGCTTGCTGACTCCCGAGTTTTTTTAACCAACTCACAGCAAAAGTCGCTCGTATAGGAATTGTATGTCTTTAAACACACTAACGGCATATTTTTCTGTTAGGCTTGTATTTTATAACTGACATCAAGAGAAACTTTTAAAACAGAGTGCTGTGCAAATTACTGAAAAAAATATTGCGGTGCAAACAAGTACATTTTAAGGATAGTCACATGAAAAAAATTACGAGACAGTAAAATTTCTTGGTTTTAATAAATATCCTTGCTATACCTCCGAAAAGCGTAAAATAACGTGATAATTTTCTCTCAGTGTACCCGGTTTTCCGGATAAGATCTTATCCGGGACCTTTGAGATTTTTATCCGGTTTGTATCCGGCTCCTTAATAATTTGCAGGTCGACAACTGCCTTATAGAAAGCGGATAGGATCCGGGTAGAAACATATTTTTGTATTTCAATTTTCTGGATCAATATGCCAGATAGGAACCGGGTAGGGTCGGGTAGCAGATGCACTTTCACCTTAACAATTTGCAAGTTAACAACTGCCTTATAGAAACCAGATAGGATCCGTGTAGAAACATATTTTCGTATTTTAATTTCTGGATCCATATGCCAGATAGGAACCGGATAAGACCGGGTACAATATTCATACAACTTATTTTCTGTCAACACTTCCCGGATAAGGACCGGATAGACCCAGATAGATCCCGAAAAATGAAATCAGAGTCCAGATAAAAACCGTAAAGAACCGGGTAAAACCCGAATGGGTTTGCATCCGGTTTCTTTCCGGTATCTACTCGATTTCCACCTGACATTTTAAGCAGGGAACTGACAAGAAATGAAATTTATTGAAATTATAAAAAAAACAAAGGGGGCGAGTTCGAGAAAAACAAAATCGTAAAACAGGGTGAAATGACCGACCCCCAGGATATTAAAGCAGGCCGATTCCAAGGAGTCACTCTCTTAGGCCACTTCTTCAGTTCCAGTTTGACTTCTGACCCGGAAGGTCCGACACTTGTCAGTTCCCGTCGTCAAGTTCTCGTGTCAAGTTCCTGACATTAGAAGTCTGTTCGTGTTTGATATTGTTCTCCGTTCCCCGTCCGAGTACGCGAGTTCACCAGTTGTAGCAGCAAGGGATTATCAGTGGCTCCAGCTTTCAGTTCCAGTCGGTTCCAAAGTAACAAATGTCAGTTACATTCTAGTTAGGGATTTCCACTCTTGTAATAATTAATAAAGAACCATTGCATTAATATTTCATTCCTATTTCACCCCTTTTCTTATTATTGGTTATCCTCGACCCTGTTTCAGTTTAAAAATCTGAACCATTTTTTTACTGATCAAAAACGAGAAAAGTTCATTATTATAAATTAATAATAGATATGTGACAGGACGTTACATAAGCATTCCTTTGATTTTAAAAATACAAAAATTTTAGATATTGAAAACAACTTAAAGAGAAGATTATTTCTAGAAATTATTTATATTCAAAAAGAAAATTTCTCAATTAATTATAAAACAGACATAGAAAATCTTAGTGCTATTTACAATAACATTATAAAAACTATAAAATAATGATTTCTCTACTTTCTAATTAATTTCATACTTTCATAAGTTTCCTAAAATAACTTTTAAATTTTACTATGCCTTTATACGATACACATCAGAAGTGCTATGAATGCACCTTTAGAGTACAACGCTATTATAGCCAAAGACGCACTGAAAATTTTCTTAGACATTAATTATAAATTATCCAAGAAAATGTGAACTATTTCAAAAAGAAATTGCTTGTAAGTAACAGGATTTTTACATAATTCATTATAAATTTTAATACATTCTTCTTACTGTGCATTCATATTATAGGTGTCTTTGTTTCATTTTAACCTCAAAATGAACAAACAAGCACTTAATAGTAATCGATAACCATATATTAACAATATTTAGTCAATATGAGAGATTGTGAAACCCCGAAAGCATTACTAGAATTGTCTTAGGTTAGTAAATAAAAATCATAAAAGTACAAACCAAAGGGATGAGTCAGAGCAATTGTGCCTTATTACAATTGCACTGACTTTTCGACACATATATGCCTATGTTTTTTATGTAGAATATCTGAAAAGATGATAGAAAAAAATTAAGTGTGTACCCTAGAGAACCCGATCGAGAGATTCTCTGACCACGCATTATTATGGCTGAAAACGGTAAAAAATATTTAAAGCACTGCAATTATGATTCTGTGTCGAAATTCGGAATATAAAGTGTAGGATTAAATACAATAATTTTCTTTTTTAGTAATAAAAACTAGGAAAACATCATATACCTGTCATTGAAGGCAGTTTAGTGGTTCACCATTAGCGGAACGTCTCTACCGTCAGGGTTGACCATTGGTTGGGGTGAGACGCAACTACTTTTATCTCACGTCCACCAATAGCCAATCCTAACAACGGAGACGTTCCGCCTATTGTGAACCACTGCACTGCCTTCAATGACAGGCATACGATGTTTTTCTAGTTTTTATTGCTGAAAAATAATATTATTGTATTTCTTCATACACCTTCTTATTCGAATTTGATCGCAGAATCATAATTACAATGACTTAAATGTTTCTTTTACCTTTTATAGCCATAATAGTGCGAGGTCAGAGAACGGTCAGAGAACAGTCAGAGAATACTCTGACCGTTCTCTCAGCCGAGCTGCTAGAGTAGCAAGCAAATTAGATTGACTGATACACTTCCTGGACTATTTGACTAGCACTACTCAAATCCAGCCAGGATTTTGTCACTATCCTGCTACTAGGAAGGAGAAATATACGATAAAACTCTTTCTCTTGCCTTGTCAAGCAAAGAAGTAGCGTAATTTATATACATAATTATCTCAAAACTTATTATATTAATTATAACCGCACATTTTCAATGCGTGAGTTTTATACATGGGAATCTAGAAACCTATTATATTAACTTTATCAAGCGTGAGTTGTATACATAAACTACTCGAAACTTATTGTATTAACGATAACGCTCATTTTTAATTCGTGAAGGTATATAAAAATCTATGATATTAACTTCAAGTCACACACAAAACTCTTAATCTTGCCGTCGCAATCCGAGAAGTAGCGTAGTAAGTTGTATATATGAACATCTCAAAACTTATTGTGTTTACTGTAGACGCACATTTATTATTCATCAAAGCTTGTATAACTCTATTTAATTATATTTATTATAAGTGTGAATAATTCAAACGGCATAGGCTTGACAAGTGACCACGATCCCACAAAATATAAATAATCAGAATTTACCACCGTGATTCCATTTCATCCATAACACTTGAAAGTCCGTCGTTGAAGATGCATACGGCAAGGTCAGAGCAAATAGTCAGACCTTTCAAGCCACTTGATACACTTTTTGGAGCCATTGACCTTTTTCGTTTTCACTACATTACGTAGGCAACTGTTCATGCGTTTTTGCACGTGGCAGATGCATTGTTTCTTCTCGACTTGTATATTCAACTCTTTGTATATGTCTGAATCCGCAATCCCTTTGTGAGTCTTGCAATCGCCATCTTCAACGTAGTGTACGTATGGCTTACCGTAAAAAGGTATCAAGCGAGCGAACATCTCTTTTCCCGCGTCGGTCTCCACTTTCCCCGTAGATCCTTTGTAATTCGCTTGGCAGTCTTCTTGGTGTTTCTCATACCAAACAGCATATTCTTCCGTCGTAGAATGACTGGAATACTGGCCGAGAAATATCCATGAATGCACAAAATTTTCTCAAGACATTCAAACCGACTCCTAATAAACGCATCGTCAATATAATCCTACGATTAATTTCGTAACCGTTTCTAGTAAATGGACTATTTGGAACACTTGCAGTCACTTTTTCTCCAGTTCTTTTAGCACACGATGCACAAACAATGTCAATTTTGATACCCAAGCCACGCTTTGATGCTTGATGAAACTCCACTTTTGAGTGGCACTCTCGACACACAACATGCTCCGAAATAGTTGAAAAAACAGACACAAATGCAATGAAGCAATAGCTAAACGTCGGATCAATAGTCACTTCTGGCCTAGCAGCATTTTTCAATTTTTTCGCAGACGCACTAACACATGATAAATCTGTTTCTGCCTCAAAACGATTCAGAGGACGTTTTTTTCCTATTGTTCTCCTACGGAGGATGAACTTTGTACCATTCCGAGAAACACAACCGACTTTATTCAATACCATATTGAATTAATTTTCTCAAAAGTAAACGTATAACTTTAAAATACAAATTTCAAATTAGCGTGCTCGAGCGTGTTGGAACGGCTAAACTGACGCCACGCTAATACACTAACACGAATACGGGTAAAACTATTGCCAGTGCCACCTTTAAGTGCCTTTACTATTAAATTAATTATTTAATTAATATAGTATGTAAAATATCTGGAAACACAAAATAATAAAAATAACACAGGTCTGCAAATAATGGGTTTGTATTTGTTGTTGCAAAACGAAAGATCATTTCCGGGGTAATTTTTGACGTAGAATCCGAATCCGAAATCAGAATCAGCCTATACGTCAGGATTTGGGAATATTTGAGGTTATATACTCGAAAAATGGGGTTTTTCGCTACTTTCGAAGTTATGTGATTGCGGGTTATGATGGTCTGTGAATAATAATTTATAGTTAGAAAATTGACATTTCCATTTCCAAGATGGCGGTTTCAAAATGGCGTTTCGATATTTAGGAAATTAAACGATTTCGCTCTCTAATGTCAATTTTATGACTGTAAATTCTTATTCACAGACCATCAAAACCCGCAAGCACAAATTTTCAAGATAAATTTTAGAATGCAGAATGTTATGCACCAAAGAGTCAATGTGAATGCTCATAAGGTTGTTCAGATAAATGTCAAAACTTTATATGGCCGTATCTTTGTGAAAGAAAATCGTTTGTGACTGTTCAATGATTCATTTTGAAGGGAAAGAGTAGTGCTAAATGATGAAATTTGAGAAAAAAACCAAATAAATTTCTTGCGCCCTGTACATAACCGCAAACGTAGCGAAAAACCCGATTTTTCGAGCACATAACCTCAAATATCTCAAAATCCTGACGTGATAGGCTGATTCTGATTCCGGATTCGGATTCTACGTCAAAAAGTACTCCGGAAACGACTCATAGCTTTTCAGCAACAAAAACTTGCAGACCTGTGTAATTGATGTTGACTTTACTGTAAGACGCGTGCCGGTTAACTAACTGGCAAGGCGCCAGTCGATCAAAAAATTTGTAAGGGCTCTTTCTATATAGCAATGACCAAAAAAATTAATATTTCTAATGCGGTTTCACTGTTATAAAACGCCAGTTAATGATAGAATTTTGAAAAATTGTGGTGAAGTCTCCTTGTCTGATGTTTTGGGGTGCTTCTTTGGCGTTAATTTCCTTGCCTCTCACGATGTGGGGTGCTCATGGATCCTGTATAGAGAATTTTTTTTCTTTGGTGAGGAGGAAAAATGGCGAAATCTTTTATGGACCTTGTACATGACTCTTCTAGGACGGGTCTAGGCATACCTGTTAAAACCAAAAACTCCCTCTCTCAAACCAATACATCGCCCTTGGAACCGCCTTTCAGCTTTGAAATTCGCGGGCGGCTTGTTCCAGCTTAAAGTCGCGTACGTAAGTCGCGAATAAAAACATTCCTCCCACAATCGACGCGGACAGCCAAGTCCGCTCAAAACGCAGACTGGAGCAAAAGCGTGACCATCGTGTCAAGAGTGAGTTGTGCGCCCACTGCCCGACCGATTACCTCCCTTTCCGCACCCCACCTGAAACAGACAAAGAGTGTGTGCTCTGCATTTTCCACAAGGGATGCACAGTAGCGATACGACATATCGTCTCTTTTCTTGAAGCGCTTCAGGTACGCATTAGAGCAACCGTGGCCCGATAGCGCTTGCGCCAGGTGAAAGCCGATTTGACCGTGCGTTCTATCCAGCCAGGTGGCGAGCTCCGGGATTAGACATTGTGTCCATCTCCCGGATTTTGTCACCATGCCATCTCGTCTGCCATTTCTCGACAAGTCTGCGCCTTTCATTCTTACGGATGGCCTTCTTCGCGCGAGCGATTTCCTGCAGGTTGGTTAAGCAGGTGAGCTCCTTTCGGAGCTGAAAGGTCTTCTTTCTTTCCTCCTCCAATGAGTCTATTGGCCGGACACTCGCTAGGGCCAGCACAGCACTCGTCGACACAGTTCGGTATGCTGAGACAATTCTCACCACCACACCTCGCTGCACCGAGAACAGCTTCTTCTGGATAGCATGGTTGTTAAGAGCACTTTTCCACACTCGCGGTATCAAACGCATTGCGTATGTCAATGCTGATTAACGCGCAGAATCCCTTACGCTTACCAGTTCCTCATCTTGCCTTGGTGGCGATGTCCATCACTTCCAGGATGATGTCAACTGTGGATCTGCCTTCCCGAAAGCCGAATGGTCAGCTCTCGCTGACCATGTGACCCTGCAGTCTTTGAAGAATCATTTCCTTCAGAACCTTCCCCATTGTATCCAATAGACAAATAGGTCTAGAGGATGAGGCATCCTCTAGAGGTTTTTCCTCAGCAGGACCAACCTCTGATTCTTCCAGTCGACGAAGAACCTACCCTCGCGAAGACAGGAGTTGAAGGCTTCCATGAGAATCTGCGGGTATGCCCCGATCACCTCTTTGAGGATTTGGCTTGGCAACCCGTCGATCAAAGGCGCTGTATTTGCCTCAAGCCTCTCACCCGCTCTCTATAGTTCCTCGAGAGTGAAGAGTTCTTCACCCCGGACTACGCAGGAACTTCGGTCCTGTCTTTAGAACGACTCTACGCGTGGAAACAAGCTCCGCACAATGTACTTGACACAACCGGGATTATCCAGGCCCGGGGTCTTTCTTCTAGTCACCAATCTCTTAGTGACTATTTTGAAGGCGAGACCCCATGGGTCCTTCTCGACTTTACCGATCAAGACTTTCCAGCACTAGAGTCGGATTTTCTTTATGCCTTGCCTCAGAGCTGATTTTGCTTCTTTCCATGCCTCGCTTAGCAAAGGATCACCCTTTGAGCGGTTGAATCTCCGCCGCTCATCTATGAGCTTGGTTTCTCCTGGATGATAAACTCACGCTGCCCTTGAAATGGCCAGGGTTATTTCTCAGCATACCCTGCTGGATGACGCTGAGAGCCCTGGCCAATTTCTCCATTTTTTCGTTTTGCTTCTTCAGGTGCTGAAGGATGTCCTTCCATCCCTCAGCTCCTGGAGAAGTACCCCAGTCCACTTTCCCCACCGTTTTCAACTTTAAATCCATAGATTTGTTCATCAGCACCTACTCCAGTTCCCTGAGGCCCACCCTTCGCTTAGCCGGTCCTGGAATACACAGACAAACCGGACTCGCTCGAAGCAACACAGGCTCCGACATCTGTGTTCAATACGCACTACCTGATCAAGGTCCCAGAAGGTCTGGCTCCTGATACCACATGGCACACCACGTCGGCAGAGCTAGGCTCACATCAGCCTCGCCTCCTCGTGGTCCGGGGGAGACACCACTCAGCTACGAAGCACTCTCAGTGGGATACCATACGGAAACCATAGTTTGGACTTTTCTTGGTTACAGACTGCGGAGGTTTTGCAGTGTCCCCCAGGAGATTCCGTACACCAGTTCATTCTTAGCCGCATTCAAGAGATATCCCGTCTATAGGTTGTTCTCTCACATTCAAAGGACACATATCACAGTCATACGGCGCTGTCATTCATTCACAACACTCATTCCTCGCAGGCACTCACGGACCCATTTTTAGCGCCGCTGCCTGGAGCATACATCCTTCTCCATGCATGGGGATAGGCGCGTCTATAGCGTCCCCCGCTTTTAGCCTGGGGTAAACCCGTTTATAGGGCACGCTTCGCGCAATAGGAACATGTCTGTCTATAGAGCCCCTTGCATTTGTTCACCGATCCATTGGGGCACTACAACCATCATGACCCGAGGGCTGTCTGCTAAGCCTCCTCATCCGTCCTTTCCGGCATAGACAAGAGAAGGACTTCGTCAAGGGACCATTCTGTAGGCAGCCCTTTATAGAGTATTATAAACTCATGTGATGAGGGTGAGACAAAAAACGTCTTTAATCGTCCCTATTGCCTCCGTGCACAGCGAGGCAATGCGCAATGCACTACTGCGCACCTGGTCACGAGTATTAGTTAACGTATGGCAGTAAGGTAGGTGTACGCGCGTGCAGGACTCTCCTCACAGCAAAAAGCACCCGAAAACGAGAGAGGCAAGGGGACTCACATAAAAAATCACCCCGTAATGTGAAAGGCAAGGAGACTTACATCAAAAAGCATGTCATATTGATAAATGTAAGGAGATCAACACCAACTAAACACCCCGAAACGTAATACGTAAGGAGTCTCACTAAAACGCACCTCAAAATGTAACAGGCGAGCAGAATCATCCACAACAAATTTTTATTATCCTTTTAGTAACTATCGTGTTCTTACGATGAAGTGGTTTTTAAAATTTCATTCAGAAGATATATTAATTGTTCCACAACTATCAAGAAGTGAGAAGAAAATAGAACCGTCGTTTTACGTGGACAGAAAAATCACTTTTATCAAGTATTAGAAACACTGAGAACTTTTTTTCTAGCTTACTTTAAAAAAATAAAAAATTCCGCATCGTAAGAAACACTTAATATTACTTTTGAAAATTAAAAATTAGAGTGAAATTGTAATGGACCGCGTTTCAATTTCGTGGAGTTTCAATAAGATAGCCCAATGGGCACACGATATTAGAAACGTTTATGTAACATTCAACAAACGTTTTAGGAACATCCCAATTTCCAATGTCCGAAAGACGTTCTTAGAACGTTTTTGGAACGTCTTCCGGACATTGATCATTGTGATGTTCCTAGAACGTTTGTAGAATGTTACATAAACGTTTCTAATATCGTCTGCCCATTAGAAGGCGACAATAAAATTTTAGGCCAGTTCACTTGGCAAATTTCCCCCATATAAGGACGACCTCGTTACTTGGTAAACATAGCTCCTGGTCTTTAAGTACCAGGAAGGAGAAATATACAATGGACTTTTTCTTACCGTCTAAATCCTAAACATAGCGTATGTATTAACCAAAAGTATAGCAAAACTTATTATTTGATTCTACCCTTACATTTATTAATTAATAAAACTTGTGACATTTTACTTTCAATTACATTTATTGTTTCTGTGAACAACACGAAACACCTAGGTGTGACAAGTAATCACTCAGATCGTTAAAAATGTATAGTAGTAGCAGGTTGTCTGCAAAATCATAATTATGAATCTTTAATATGACCATAATGAATTATACAGAAGAACGGACTTAGCTTGCTGGCACTGAAATTTTGCTTGACATTTTGCACAGAAGCCAAGTCAAGTTCTGTATTCAACTACCTACAGAACACATTTTTGATATTATCGTACTGATCCATACAGGAGTATAGATTAAGCTTGTCTAAAACGTCTGGTTTGGAAATCCATGCAGAAACCAGGTAAATTTCTGCACCTAACTACTTACAAAACACATTTTTGATACGACTATAACCCAGCCACACAAGAAAAAGGTCAAGAACTTTTAATCAGATACACTCTGCGCTCCCTTTTATGACATTCCCCTATATGAATATTGAGTGGTAGGCGACAGGTGGGTCCCCCTTGCGCCATCGTATAAGGGAAAGTTCTCGGTCCTGAGCTCGTCGTATAAGAGAACGCAGAGTGTACATGTATTCCTATGTATTTTGAGCCGCTGAATCTGAAGCTAAGGTCAAAATAGCAGCTTTTACAATAACTTTTCAACATAACCTTAAAAAATTAATTCCAATTCGTACTACAAATTAGTAAATGAAAATGATATTTTTTTGCTTTTTTTGAAATTATGAGGTACTTTTTTTGCATTCGAAACACCTTCGTAGCGGCATTTTCCTTCTTGAACTTTTTTCCTGAGTTAAATCTCTTTCCATCATTCAACAGTAGTCTGGTACTCTGGTATCATATTTTAATCCCATCTTCCTTTATATTGTCGTTCCATCACTTTACTATCTTTGATGTAACATTTCAGCCTGTTTTTCACTGTAGTCCCCTAGGTTTTCGGGGAACTATTCAATCTGAGAATCCATAAAATTCATTCTTGTCCACCTCTCTGAACATGTTGTCTTAGTGTCATATGTGTTGTATTCATTATCGGTTCTTTCTCATGTTCTTGTACAGTAAACTTCAAGCATCTATTGTTCCTACTATCTTCGCATTTGCAGAACATTGCATGACATGCGGAGCATATAGTATGAGGAGTCGAGTTTCTATCTCGTTTTGGAAACTTGACGTAATTATATTTTGTATACATGTCCCAAATTTTTTCAATAATTTGCTTCTGTTATTTAACGATTTCGTACAAATGTAACAAAATTGATCCGGATTTTTTACATAAGTATGCGTTATTTTTGAGTTTTTTTATTTTTAGAAGCCATGCTTTTATTTAAGTTCCTTTCCATTTTAGATCCCGCACGTCAATGATCCTGGCCCGATCGCGGGCGAGTTCATCGTCCTGGGGGTGATAACTGTCATACCTCCCCAGGGCTAAATATGAGGGCTTTCTGGTTCTGATGAAGACAATGTCAAGTCATCGTCGGACACGCTACGGCTTAATTCTCACTGTTCAGGGCAAGCTGTCATCACCCTCAGTACCTAGTGCAGCAGCAGGTATTGACACTCTATTTTCAGGTAAATTCATTAAATGCAAATAAATGGACATTCAAGTCCGAAAATTTATGAATGAATCATAACACAAGAGGCTCTGTACAATATTATTCATTGAATACATTAAAAAATAGTTACAACGTAAATTTTTTAATGAAAATTGTTCATAAACAATTTCCCAAAAGCATCTTTTTCCATTTAATCGTAATAAAACATTTATTTCTCTCACACTTTATACAAAAACTATGAATTTCAATGGGCTGAGCATTGCCAATACCAAAAAATGACATTTTTTTATTTATTTGTTCATAACAAAACAGAACAAGTTTTTTAATAATTCTCGAAAACTAGGAATTATTCCCATATAGTTGTAACTCTGTTTTGAGACTTTCTTTGATTAATTTGAAAGTCTTGAAGAAATGGAACTTTTGAATATTTAAAAAAATGTCAACTTTTTGTTAAATAAAAATGTTACAAGCGTATCAAGGCAGCGGAATTTTTCCAAAAATTTGTAATAATAAATCATTAATTAAATTTGTATGCCACTTGAAGCGCCCGTAACCCGAGCACCTTGACAAGACCACTGATGCAGCTTATCATTGTTCGGGTCGAAGACTTTAAAACATAATTGGTTCAGGAAGGAAATTCTCAATCTTGCTACTTTACGCCAAATAGTTATTGACTTAAAATTATTATTGTGTATCTTTATCGTTAAAATGTTATTGGTTTTTATGCACTTTAACATGCAAATGGTAAATTAAAGTCAATGCAATCGTATATTATGAAAAGCTGGTATACATTTAATTTAAATTAAATAATTTTCCAATCAAAATATATTAGAAGTAAAGGTAAAATTATTGAAATATATACATACGTATATTAAAATTAAAGTTAAAGGCTATATTCTTCTTAAGATGGAAGTATTTCGAATGTAATATGCGCTACTAAAAAACAATTTTCCATTATATGTGATAAATGCTTAATACAGCTAACAGTATTCCAATAAATTTTACCTGAGTAATACTTTATCAAACTAATTCGAAATTAAAACTAAAATCTGAATTAAGGCAAGATCATTATAAATATAAATAACGATAAATTATAGGTAAATATCTTATATAATCACACGTGTTATATTTATATATTCTGGTTTATATTATATTGTTTTCGATTATTAATGTAAATAATAAAAACTAACGCGTGAATATCTGTATGAATTCATATAATCGTACATTTTGGTTCGTATAAATTCTAAATTATACTATATTATGTATCAAATATATATATATATATATTATGACGCGCCTTACCGCCACTTAGGGTAATGGCGCCCAAGCGACGCCACAAACTGGCGACCACGTGTCTCTCAATATCGCCTATAGTGCGATATGAATGATAATTTTTTTTTAAATATAAACAAAAGGGCGCTAACAAACCAAGGGGGGTGATTACGTAATCCCCTGCCCGTCTAGCTCTGCGGAGAGGGATTTCGTGGGGGCGAACTCGTGGCGCAGTCACCGCCGGGAGGCATTGCTAAATTGTAATAGAAAAGAAAAGACACAGACTGAAATAAATAAAACTCACCCTTATTTGCCACTGTACTACTTCTTCTTCTTCTTCTTGTTTTTGGCTTCTTGCTGAAACTAGCAAATAGCCATATCACCAGCCACTGTACTACAAAACAGTTCTTTATTAAATTCTAACCCCCTCCCTTTACAACTTTATATGTATCTCCACACACGCAAACTCTCACCTATTCACTCCATTCAAATCCCACACACCGGAATAAAACTTTGCCTTTCACCTAAATAATCCGTCGAAGACGCCAGAGAGAGAAACTTGCTTCCTGGGTCTTTCGTTAATAGAGTTAATTTTTACTCTTTAATTGCTTTTGGTTACTTTCCGCTGACTTTTCCGGAACGACACAGTTTACAAGGTGAACGCACAAGACAGAATGGCGTCTCTCCTCACGGGCCAGCTTCACGTTCCATGTTCCATGACCGGGAGGTGCTGCCATCTCGAGTTTTTGTTACCAGCTTTTTAACTTATTTCTAGTCAGGAACTGGCCGTCCCGCACGCCTGTCCTCGCTTTTGAATAAGTCGTAATAAATAAATGTGGATTAAGACCTCCTCGCGGCCAGGAAACTGGCAATATGGAGGACTCTTGTCGATCTTCAGCGTGATTGGTAGAGGGCGAGCAGCGAACGGCCATTCACTATTCTGGTTGGTTGCCATTAGTACACCTTCCCGGTCCAGAACCGTCCGCCCTCGCTTCCCATTTGGAGAGCCGCCATTCCTGCTTACCATCTACTGTCGTTTTTCCTTCCAGCATTCATCTCTCTCCCCCTCTTCTCTGGAAAGTTAAACAAATTTACATATTGGCATAACAAAATATCATTACAATGGTTTATCATTATTCAAAACATAGTCACTTATAACCTAAACGTACTTTGTAATGTAGTAACTTAAAGAATAGACATAATACACTTTTCCCACCCAGATCGAGTTCTTCTTTTTTCTCGGGCTATTCATCAGGATTTAACCCTTTCCACTCGATCTGGCGTGGTCCTACTTACATAAGGTTACTTACTAGTTACGTTGTGGATCCTGCCTTGTGTGTCTTTGTTCCTCTACCCGTGCCAGATGAGAGAGTGCGTTTACGTGGCAACACGCCACGTTACAATATGTATAAAGGGTTTTCCAATAAGGAGATAACAATGGTATCTATGAATAAAACACAGAAATATTTGAGATGTCGAGTTTAAATTTATTGTGGGTCTAGTGCAAGCATTACATTTTGTAAATGAAATTCGATATTGGTCATATGACCACCACGAGCCCGTTTACAGCGGTCGATTCTTTGGACCCAATTTTCCACCACTCTGGCACACATTTCGACCGGAACGTTGGCAATTTCGCGTTGGGTGTTGTCTATGAGGTCGTCTAATGTTGCTGGCTTGTTGGCATAGACCAGTGACTTGATATGGCCCCATAAAAAGAAATCCAATGGCGTTAGATCGCATGAACGAGGCGGCCATTCAACCGAACCATTCCTCGAGATAACACGTTTACCGAATTTGCCTTTCAATAAATCGATTGTGACGCGTGCTGTGTGGCTAGTGGCACCGTCTTGTTGAAACCACATATCGTTGATGTCAAGTTCATCCCATTCTTGCCACAAATAATCTTCCAACATAGCACGATAGCGCTCTCCATTGACGGTAACATGACGGTCGTTTTCATCCACGAAAAAATACTGCCCAATCACACCTCCGGCATGAAAACCGCACCAAACAGTCACTTTTTGCGGATGCAACGGTGTCTCAATAAGCACATTTGGATTTGTTGCTGACCAATAACGCATATTTTGCTTATTAACAGAGCCATTGAGCCAGAAATGAGCTTCATCGCTGAAGATGATTTTTCGATAAAATTCTTCATTTTCTTCAAGCTTTGCCAGAGCCCAATTGGAAAACTTTCGGCGTTTCAATTGATCAAGTGGCTTTAGTTCTTGAGTCAATTTAATCTTGAAAGCATGTAGGCCAAGATCTTTTCGCATAATACGCCACAGTCGTTTGAGCGATGCCCAATTCTTGAGAACGACGTGGAATCGACTGATATGGTTCATTTTGAATCGATGCACTTACGGCTGTGATTATTTCTTCGCTTCGAGCAATACGACGTCTTTTTGGCACCGGAACGTCCAATAGTGTAAATTTGGTCTCGAATTTATCCACTATAGCACGCACAGCCCGTCGGGTGGGACGATTATTACGGCCGAAAATTGGAGTAAGCGCTCTTAAAGTTGCGACCACCGACTCAGAATTTCGGTAGTCATTTTTAATAATTTCCAAACGTTGCTGGTTCATGAACTTTACCATGACGTATAGATTTTAATGATGTGGTAGAATAATATATTAGCTACTGTACCTTCCCCATACGCAAATAAGCTGTATATAAACAAATTAAGTTTTTTATATGTAATTACATTTACGGGGTCCAGATGGGTACAATTAGGCGTGCTCATTTTATTATGATTAGGGTACTCGTTTGATAATTATTTTTTCCCGTATAGATTTCAATGATGTGGTAGAATAATATATTAGCTACTGTACCTTGCCCATACGCAAATAAGCTGTATATAAAGAAATTAAGTTTTTTCATATTTAATTACACATACGGGGTCCAGATGGGTACAACTAGGCGTGCTCATTTTATTATGATTAGGGTATAGCATTAGGGTATAGCTTCCTATCATGTTATAAAATAGTTATTCACCAATATATGCCTTGTTTATACATAAATAAATGATACATGAATAAACTACAGTTTATATTTCGAACTGTATTCATGGGGTCCAATTAGTTTAAATGTGGCGTACTCTCCTAATTATGGATAGAAGGACTAGTTAATAAATATTTTTATGCGCCTCCAGCTCGTAAGCTTGTTTTAACGCTACAGTCGAGAGTAGCGTAATGTTGTGTATTACGCTGCACAAGAATGTAATGTAAAAATTGAACTGCGCATGTGCTTATAACCATACAGCGGAGCGTAATCTTCTTCTTATTCTTCTTCTTCTTCGTACAGCGTTGGCACCATACTGACAAAGCCTTGTAAATTTGAACTGCGCATGCTCTATTACAATACGCTGCTACTACACAAGATCGAGAAAATCAAAATGGCCGTAACTAATCGCGAAATATCAAGTGCAATGGACGAGAATCATGGTGAATACTAGATTAGATTTGAGTGTACCCATAAAAACTCGTATACGCACGGAAGTCACATAAAATAGAATATGTGCAAATGCACACAATTCGGGTAATTACGAGACTCGCTTAAAATGCTCGCAGGACTGATCGTGCCTCGGCTTCGTCTCTGCTTTGCCTCAGCTACGTCTCGACTACGCCTCGAATACGCCTTGGCTTCCATCTCCTGCGAGCATCTATAGATTCTTATGATGTTATAGAATAATATTGTATAAGCTATGTAAGCCTTGTTTATAGGAAAATAAGTGTTACATAAAAAAACAAGACAAAAAATTACAAAATTGTGAGTTAAGGAGGGGGGTTGGCCCCTTGACGTGGAAAATTTAACTTGGGAATTAAAAATTAAAAAAAATATATTGTTGTAGAAAATAAAAAGCCGCATCTGTTCCTTCTTACAAAATTTTGTATTGTTTGCAGTTTTCGTATTATTTGTAAAAAATGTGTTTTTCTGATAAGACAGTTTTTAATTAATTTTTCGTCTTTATCTCGTGTTTAAATGCACCGTTTTTGAAATTTTCTATTGAAATTTTGAAAGAATACACTCTGTGGTATTCTTGTTACGGCGATATAAAATAAAATTTGTAACCTCTATTTGTCATTAAAAAATTTATTTATTCAGTTAATGTAACATTTATTTCACAAAATCATTGAGCGTTTTGTTTATCAAGAAAGGTTTGACTAAATGAGTAGTTCAAGCAACAAAGTTGATCAGACAATTGCAGAGAAATTCTGCATGGAGTATTTGGTCTCAAAAACAATTAGATAAAATTCTGTAAAAGTAAAACTTTGACCGCGAGACCGCGAAAATTTTATACAAATCTATTACCGTTTCACGTGTTATTGCCATGGTCAAAAGTGGGGGGGGGGGTGGAATTGGTGGAGATACGATGCAGAGGAATGTAATGTAAAAATTGACGAATTTTGCCCCAATAGTCTATACATTTTGTCTCATAAAAATGGAAAACTTGGAACTCATAATGTCCCTGTAATCTACAATTTGGAGAATATACAGAAAAATCAATAAATTATTAAGAGATTAAAATTTTTTTCAGAGAATTTAAATTAATCATATTAATCTATATAATATGCCATTCCTTGTTTTAAGAAACGAAGCTTCCAAATTCTATTATTAGTTTAAAAACTGTGATAAAAATCATTGAAAATTTCGGTTTTTTCAATTTTACTCCTTATAATATTCATATTAGATGGTTGAGTTCGAAATTTTTGCCACTGTACATTATCGGAGGATCACTAGTCAAGAACGTATCCTATTTGAAACTTGACTACACTGTTAGAAGTGTTTGGAAATTTACAAAATTTGTATGTTGTAAAGGTGACGTAAAAGTTGACCATTTTTATGATCTTTTTGGGTTAAGGTATCTGAAAATTGCGAAAAATCTACTGAATTTTCTGAATTTTTTTTTAATATTATGAAATTCAAATGTATTTTCATAAAATGTAATTTTATAATAAATTTTATGAAAATTATGTTACAGTTTAGTACTTTCAAGATATATTTAATGAAAATTGATTCAAGTTTCATAATATTATGAAAAATTTCAGAAAGTTCTGTAAATTTTTCGCAATTTCAAGATAGCTTTACACTGTAAAAATTTTTTCCAAAAATAGTCGGACAGCTTAAAATACAAATGGGTCGTAAATTTTTCCAAAGATATAGTCGGAAATATTTCCAACATAGAAATGGAAATAGTTTCTACTATTTGGTCGGAGAAATATCCAGTTTATTAGGAAAAATTGATATATTTTATAATTTAAGTAGAAAAAGATCCCAAAAAAGTGAAAAAATTTCCGTTTTTGTGGAATAATTTCCGCTTTTCATGGGAAAAATTTTCTACAACTTATGAGATTTGTGAAATGTTCTCACATTTTTGATATATTTCCTAATAGTTCGGAAATAAGACCGAAAATTCGATCAATTTTCCTCAAATGTATGAAATATTTCCACTTTCTGTAGGAAAATCTATGCATTCTAAGGATTTAGGAAAAATTTCCTAATACATAGTGGGAAAATTTACCAGTGTTTTGTACAGTGTACTCAAAAACATTATAAGTATCGTCAAATTTTACGTTGCCTTTGTAACATGAAAATTTTGTGAATTTTCGAACGTTTATAACAGTGAAACATTAATTAATATTGCCTAATAATTGTGGAAAAAGAGACTCTTTCGACTGCGCCGGGAGATCGTTATAGGATCTCATTTAGTTTGATATTTATATTACATTTTTTATAAAATTTAATTACTTTCGATACAAAATTATTGAATTTTAAATATTTTCTATAAAAAAAGAGGCGGAGTTAAGATTTGTTAAGTTTCAAGCCAGGATGGCTAATTATCTTCGTAAAGTGCATGTATTTAAAGCTATGGATCAACATGACGACATGATCGAATTCATCTCAAATAAAATCACATGAGTTAACTGTAATTTGCAATAACTCTTACAGCTGCATTTTTTATATCAAACTTTTTCCAAAACGTTAACAGACTTTCTTTAATATCTTTCATTGTATTTCCTGAATATCTAGTAAGGTATTTTGTAAATTAGGAAATTTTCTTACAGGAATGGAATATTATATTTCTTAGTCGATCTACGGCCTTAATAAAACATTTTCAATATTTCCCATAATGCAAATATCAAAATGATAATTTTCATGAAAGGAAATGGGACTACCGTGTCCATTTTTACATTCTCATCACATATGAGAAGGTACTAGATCTGTGTAAAATTTGACATTTGTTTTTTTAAAACAAATGACCAAATATAATGACAACATTATTCAATCAGTAAAAACTTAACCAAGTTACAGTGATATAAAACTTAAAAAACTGAATAATTAAATTGCAGTTTCCAGTCAGACTACACAAGATACAAAAAAAAGTTACTCCCTCAATGTGAATCAGTAAAATTCACTGCAAACCAGTGCGTATGCATTGATTAGCCAGTTACAAGACTTCAGCGTATGATCAGTGTATATATGTGTGTATTAGGGTGGTCCAAAATGGCGACTTTTAAATAAATGCAAACGATCCCCCCAAAAAGTTTCGAAATCCAAAAAAATAAAGGCCCTATTTTTTCTTTTCTCAAAATTTTGATTTTATATGGTGTCTGTTGGGACTTGAAATTTTCATGGGAAAATGCATGGGAAAAAGTCACTTTTTGTTATTTTTCGAATAATTGTTCAGGGTTAGAGAAAAGTTGACATTAAGGTTATAAGGCTTCTAAAGTACTTTCCAACGAAGAATTTGACCAATCATACATATGGATTTGACGCCCCTAACACACCCCCACGATGCCCTGAAAACTACCCTTAAATCGAAAAATGTACATTCTTCAGGAAATTGACTCTTTTGAGCAGTTTATTCTCCTTTTTTTCCGGAAATCATTACTATAGGTCTATTGGAATGTTTACAAATGTTTTTTAGTTAATTTCCATTTATTTAAATAAATTCTATTTGTTTAAATAATATGTTCTTCTATAAAATTCGTTTTAAATCTGTTCTCTGAGATCGGAATGGCAGTTTATTATCTGAAAGTAACTTTATTTATTTCTTTATTTCTTTATTAATTTCATTCTATTGTTTAAACAATTAATTATTATTAATTTTCTACTTTTTTGCAATTTATGGTAAAAAAGTCAGCTTTTCTTGTGATAAACCTATATATTTTAATTTCAAGGTATCCTCTATACATTATCTAATAAATCCTAAATTGTTTAAACAAATTTAAATTGTTTAAAAGAAAAAAAAGTGACTTTTTCCCATGCATTTTCCCAGGCAAATTTCAAGTCCCAGCAGGCACCATATAAAATCAAAATTTTGAAAAAAGAAAAAATAGGACCTTTATTTTTTTGGATTTTGAAACTTTTTGGGGGGATCGTTTGAATTAGCATCAAAAAAATTTTTGCAATGCATTTTTGGACCACCCTAGTGTGTATGGCTAATCAGTGTATATGCACTATTTTGCAATGCATTTTACTATTTTAAAGGTAGCGAGTATCAAGCGAAAATGAATACTCAAAAAAGATCTACAAATTCAAATTAAAACATTTTCTTAAGAATTGTACATTTTTCATTTTAATTGAAAAATAAACTATTCGAAATAAAAAATTCCATTTCTTAACCAAAAATATACTTGTTTACTTTAAGTAAGACAGTATGGTTGATATTTATTACACGGAGAAACTTTTTATATCAATGTTTACTATAGTATTTTTCAATTTAGGGAAAAAAGTATCACTTTGAGAATTTTTGTTAGTAGAAATAATAAAATTTATAATAATGGTATGAAACTCCAGCATAGTTCATAGCAAATTTTACTATAGTTTGTACTAAAGTTTCATATCATTTCATTTCATTGAAGCATAAGTGATCAGAGAAGGCAGCTCATCCGATCTTGAATGCCAAATATGGAAAAGATGATACACCTTGTTTTTACTTCCACGGTAGTTGACCTTTTCGTTAGAATCGAATAACAGATAAAATAGATTGCGACATTAGTGCCAGGTAATAAATTTCATTGGAGCGCGAGTCATCAGAGAAGGCAACTCATCGATCTTAATACCAAATATGAAAAAGGCGGTACACCTTGTTTTTGCTCCCACCATAGGTGACCTTTCAAAGGCCTATAAAAAGTGAAAGTTCCAATAGAGTTCAGTTCAGTTAGTAGTCAACGTGCAATTTCTACAATGTAACCAACGCGAGTCCAGTCCAGTACCATCATCTCTACACGGCGAGTTCAGTTAGTAGTCAACGTGCGATTTTTACAATGTAACCAACGCGAGTTCCGTCCAGTACCATCATCTCTACGCCGCGAGTCTGGTCCAGTTTTATTATCTCTACACTACGAGTTCAGTCCAGCTTCATTATCTCTACGCCACGAGTTCAGTCCAGGCTCATAAGATTTTACCGCTACTCAGACAAATTCTTACTCGACGCTGAGTTCAACGACATTAGAAAGTGAAGGGGAATCGCCTTCTAAATTCTCTCTAAAACTAGGACCAAGAATCAACTAGATCAACCGTCTACTACGAATTTCCCATCAAACAAGTACTATCTCAAAGATTACAACGAAGACTCAACTGACCACATTCGCTCCACTGGACTCAACAAATAATCAAGCAAATTTCACTCAGGGTAATTACAAAGGTACATCTAAATTTCAATGCGATTTCCAATTCCATCGTGCTTATTCGTTTCACAATTTGATTGTCAATAAACATACTTTATATCAATAACCATTCTCAATCACTGACTTCTCCTCATCCCTTAGAGAGGATCCTTTCGATCCTTACATAAAACGAGGAATCTTTTAAGAAGAGAAATGTTACGTTTCTGACGTAACATACCCAATCTCTTTTTTGGTGCATCGGCCCGGGAAACACTTAATCAGTGAATGGGATATCGAAATTTTATAAATACTAAGAATCCAAATTTTATAAATTACAATTATAATTTGTCTGTTTTCACACACATTTTTGATAAAATAAAAGAAATTTTATAAAATCACGAAAGGATTTGACCTTGAGGCTAACTTGACTGATTAAATAATCATATTATTTTATTTGAAATTTCACACACACATCTTGTTAACATAAAATAATTTTATCAAATCCCAAAGGGATCTGACCTTGAGGCTAACCTAAGTGATTAAATAATTATTGTATTTGAAAAACTATTTAATTTCCTTATTTCATGTTATTTTGTACAAACTGTGTTAAGGGTGTATTCTAGTTGGTCACTTTGGAAAAATCGATTTTTTTTTTACATTTTTCGAATTTATATGTATATTCTAAATAAATATTTTTTCTGTAAGCACATGAAAATTGGTAGAATTAAGGCATATTATTTTAAGAATTTTGATTGATGACTATAAATTTGTGACGTCTTGGTTACTTACCCTTTATGCGGAGTGCTGGACGAAGACTGAAGAAGGCACTGGAGAAACTTGTTGGTAGTCGAGTGCCGGGCGAAGATTGAAGAAGACACTGACTTTTGCCAATTAGCAGCTAGTTTCATAGGCCCTCATCTGGGGCGAAATCCCCTCTATTATGAGTTGCGAACAATGCGCTCACGTGTTTTCGAAGAATTGTTTTGTTAAATGCTGGTTTTTAGTTCAGTGCGTGCTAAACTTGTCTTTTCCGGTGGTCAGAATTGCCATATTAGGAAAAGACCTAGAGCAGTACTCCTACTCTTTGGTTTCTCCGATTTTCCTTCTTTCCATAGCGGCAGGCCCCCCGCTTAATCTTCTACTTGTGCCTACCGGCCTGGGAGGTTTGTTGACATAACACGTTGAGACGGAGTTCCTCTTCCAAAAATAGCTAATACCTTTACTATGTTCATTCATGGTTTCTCGCTTCCCTCTTCCCCTTTACAACTTGTTTACGTTACGCATCTAGTGCTTCCGCATATTTTACAATTGTGGATTCGTTGATTAATATAAAAAGTATTATTAGTATTTATGTAATAGAGATGGTCACAGGACGTGACATCTCCCCCCTTAAGTTTGTACATGGGGATGAAATGACCATGTACAAACTTTCGAAGATATTAAACTCAAGAAGTTACAAATTTTTCCGTAATTTACATTGGTATTTCCGTGGTTGATAATTGCGTTTTCGTAAATGCATCAGTTTACACACAAAAAATGTTTCCATACAATCGGTTCTAATGATATCTCAGATTTGCATATATTGAAACTTATTATAATGTTACAAACTCATCGATATATTAAGCTAGAAGAAAATTTTCCATTGCGCACGCATGCATAATTTCGTTATTTTTTAAATATTTTTTTGAATAATTTTTTTGTTTAATAATAAATTTGTATGCATTATATTCATAAATTATAATTAAACATTGTTATTATCTTTTGAAAAACGCACGAACTAATAAAGTTTATATAAAAAGTCTGTTACACATACACACACGCATATATATATTTTGTTTTTTTCTTTGTTTTTGTAAATTAGTATACATATAATTTCATTTTTTCTGTTAATTAAGATGGTCAATATGTATAAATATTATTTATTCGAAAGAAAAAAAAACGCATATCATTCTTAAGCTTACTTTTTCAGATATCTATCGCACATACAAAACACACACACACATATATATATTTTTTTTATGTTTTTGTATTTTGCTTTATCAACATTATTTTTTGTTCATATATATATATATATATAATTTCGTTTTTCAAGATATTTAGTTAACATTATTTGTTTAAAGAGAACACATATAATAACATAGGTTTATTCTTTATATATCTATCACACATACACAACGCACACATATGTCTATTTTGCATGTTTTTTGGATTTTTTCTTTTATCAAATTTTTCGTATAAAGTTGATTAACTTAAGGACGTTCTCTTGTCCGTAGATGTGCCCATCCTACTCTATCATAGGTAGTGGGATTAGTGTTAAGCATTCTAACCGAATGATTTGAGCACCGTTTATGCGCAAAAGTAACAAAATGTGTCTTTTGCGTCGATTAGTGCGAGTTGGCAACACCGCTTTCCTGTCTTTCTCATATCGAGTCGAAAGCATATGGTGTGAGAGAGGTTATATTATGAGTTTATTGACAGTTTATAAATACTAATAAGATGTCTAATAAATTTCGCAACAAAAATAGATTTTTTATTTCACAAAAATCAGCTGTTCGTAAAAATAAAGCTCTGGAAGCAATGTCAAATGTAAGCGTACGCGCGTGCTGTTGATGCGGTGTTGCCAAGTCACCATATTTGCTTCAGCAAGCCGGCTAAGAATTTGTGCAACTGCGAGTTTCAACAACGTATATCTTTGAAAGTAGTGCCGGTACACGTATTTTTTATGATGGCATACGATTTCTTATAATCTCTAGTATAATATACTAGTTTTCCAAAAAAATCTGAAGAAAATTGTGCTTTTAATGTAAAGAAAGGTATCGTGAAACTGAACTACTCCTATCTAACACATGTTAAGAGATTCCACTTTAGAGCTTAATTTCTCGATTTTAAGTACCGGTCTTGATGCTAATATTTTTACCGCTTTGTAGATCATGGTAAAAAGTACTTATTTACGAAGTTTGAAAGAAATCTAAAGAAAAGTGATTTTCCAGAGAACGTCCTTAATCGTATTCGCAATAGTTACGGGACGTGACACCTCCCCCCTTTTGTTTGAACATGGGGCTGAAATTAACATGTTCGAACTTATTTGTCCACTTTACTTAAATTTATGAAAAAATGTGTCACATCGCATGAAAATCATATATCTATCTGTATAAAATTTATTATCTTTCTTTACAAAAACTTTAAAATTTACGCTACAAATTTTTTATTACGCTTTGGACCATGAAACTTTAATGATTTGTAACCTCTTTGATAACAGCGCTCGCATGTACTCGCATGATTAGAATATCATTGATAAGATTCATTTCAACGTAAAAACTTGATATATACATTCAATGCACATCTAAATAAGTATTTTCCTTTACATAAAATTCATTAACTTCCATAGCAGTAGGAAATATATTATCTTAAGAAAATTTTTAGGAAAATTTTCGTTATCGATAATTATCATAGTACACGAGAAAATTTTGTTAATGCGAGTAAATTATGTGCATGAAAAATATCCATAAATCTCCAAGAAAGTTCAAAATATTTGTATTGTTAAGGGAGAAAGATAATCTTTTATTTTATTTGTTGTTTGCTTTTTTATTAGTAATTCTTAATCAATAAAATTTCACTTTTTAATGAATATTTTAGTTTCCTTCGATTAGTGTTCTTTGGAAACTAAGTACTTTGCGAGTATCCTTGAAAAACAGTGAATAACTATCTTCTCCCAAAAATAAAATTCAATTTTACAAAGGTTGGAAATAAATATTGGTTAAATGATCTGATTTCGTTTTTTTTATATGGTAATCATAAAATTTGACTTGTAAAAAATTTGGGATAAATAATGGACTTTAATTATGAAATGAATAAAATGTCTTTCCGACAAAATGCTTCTTGAATGATTGTTTCCTAGAAAAGAGAACAAAGACTATTAGTAATTGACCTGAAAGAAGATTTATTTGTTACATGGGAAAAAGGTTTACAGATCAAACCTGGTTTATGAGAAAAAGTTGAAAAATTTTCTGATAACTGTAGTTTTTTTTTTTTTTTTTGATTTCTTTCAACAATTGTTTAAGATATTAGTTGGATTTTTACATATTTTGTACAAAGGTATCATTTTTGGACGTAAAAGTTTTTTGTGTTTCCAAATCTCCATAATTGCTTAACAAAGCTCATAAACTTCTTGTATTGATTTTATTTGTTTAAATGCTGCTTCATTTTCTGTAGCTATTTTTGCTTGATTTTCCATTCTACATTATGATATGAAAATTATTCTTTTGTCAATGTTGAAACCTTTGTGAGATAGAAATTCTGGTTCTTCCAGCTCACATTTAATTGTTGAATCCTTCAGAATTCCTATATGATTAAGATTAACCAAAGTTTTGGCTTTATATATATCTTCTTGTGATTTTGATTCTTTTCGTCTAGTTAAATTCATAGAGGCTGTAGTCCTTGGTATAGATTGAGTTCCCACGTTAATACTTTCCTTGAAGAGTATAAGAAACAATGCAATTTTGTCGTAAGCTTTATAGTAAATCCTAATATGCATAGGGCCCTTTGTTTGAATGGTTAAGATGATGTCTAATTGTTTCTGGATTTGTTATGTTTTGAGACCCATTTGGTACATTGCAGTCGTCGTAGTTAAATATTCCATTTATAAACAAATATGGCCATAATGCCTTTATATCAACTTGGCGAACGATTAAATCACACAATAAGTCAATGCGTTTGCGATGCTTTAGTTCCATTGTTATCTGTAATTATTTTTATTTAATTTTAATTCTTTCTTCTCTGATTGGTTGCTGATGGGGTTATATATGAAAGTCAAAGTCTATTAACACTAACGATTTTAGGTTTATTTTTAACTGAAATTTTTATGTTTCCTTTGCCTAATATTTCAAGTACTTCGTATGGTCCTGAATATTGGTTTTCGAATTTCTTTAGTTCTCCTCCTTCTAGTAAAAATAGATTATCTCCGATTTAAAAATTTTGTGGATTAATTTTTCTGTCGTAATACTCTTTTCATTTTTCCTTAGCGGCTATTAAATTTTGTCTTGCTATTCCACGCACTTCATGTAATTTTGTAATCAATTTTGTCAAGTACATGTCGTAAGTTTCTATTTTTTCATGTTCTGGTAGAGGATCGCCAGATGGTAATCGTGTTAATTTTCCAAAAACTAATTCATAAGGTGTGCATTTCGTCCCTTCATGAACACTTGTGTTATATGAAAACATTGCTAATTCAATCCAGTCATCCCATTCTGTATTATTTTCGATAAATTGTTTAAGATATTCCTTAAGAACGTGATGGGATCTTTCCAAGGATCCATTTGATTGGGGGTGATAAGCAGTAGCCTTAAACTGACGTATTCGAAATCGTTTTGCCATTTTTCTGATTAAATTGCTTAGAAAATCTGCTCCTTGGTCTGTTAAAACCGCTTTTGGTGATCCATATATGCAGATAAATTTTTTAACAAAAGCGTCTGCTATTGTTCCCGCTTGGTGATTTGGGAGTGGGATTGCTAAAGAGTCTTTAGTAAAACTATCTTGAATAGTAAGTATATATTGGTTTTGTGATGAAGTTGTTGGTAACTTTCCAACAATATCCATTGAAATTTTCTCAAATGCTGTTCCTGGGGTATCGGTAATTATCATAGGGTTTTTTGTTTTGACTCGAACAAGTTTTTTAAGTTGACATTGTAAACAGAGTTGTATATATTTTTGTATGTCCAATTTCATACTTTCCCAATAGTATCTTTGTCTGATTCTATTATAAGTTTTTGTTACTCCTCTATGTCCTCCAATTGCAGATGAATGAGCATCTTCAATTAATTGATTTCTCTGCTCTTTTGTAGGGTATTGTGTTATTCCATTACAAATTATTATTTTAATCGTAGAATCCAAAAATGTTATTTTTAATGTAGCCAAAATTTCTTCCCACAAAACATTGTTAATGTGTGGTGATTTCGCAGTACTAATTGATTTAATATTTAATTCTTTTACCATGGAGTGAAGAGAATAAATCGCTAGTTCAATATCTTTAGTCGTTTCTCCTAAACTTGTCTTAAATTTGTCTTCTATTGGAAGTACAAAATGGTATCGATTTCCCTTACGTAATTTTTTGACTATTCCTTTCTGTAAATTTTTAAAGTTAGGTAATTTTCCACGTTTTTCTAAAAGTTTAGAGCCTACATCGCGAGGTTCTCCTTTATTGCTTACAAAATACACATAATTATCCTTTCTCATCGTTAATTGGTCTGGGCATTCAATTATATTTTTCTGTGTCCTAGGCAATCTGGATGTTGAAGGTTGATCAGGGGGTGGCTCTGGGGGTGGTCTTTCTTCTGTAAAATCGTCTTCTTCAGAGTTTTCAGAATTCTCTATTTCTAGTATTCCGGTTGTTCGTTTTCGTTTCCTTGTTCTACATTTTGAAAATTTTCCTGGATTTCTTCTTCGTTTTCACTTGATAAGTCGAAATTTGTTTCAAAATAACTTCCTTCTTTAATTTCTTCTTTAAATTTTTCATCTTCATTTTCCTGAACATGTTTTTTCTTCTTATTTGCTTTAAGCTTTTGCTTGATATCATAATCTGCATCAGGATCAGATTCGTCTTCTGATTCTAGAAATTTACGTTTTTTATCATTCTCAGGTGATTCATTTATAACTTTTCTGGGTCTACCTCTTTTTTTAATTGGTTCCTGTAATTTTACTTCTTGAATAATCTTTCGTGGCCTTCCACGTTTCTTTTGTACCTTATTCATTATTTCAACATTTCTTCGTAATTTATTTTTATTAGTATCTTCATTTTTATCCATATTCATATTCCTCAAATTTTTTAACTGACCCCTTGTTTTCATTGTATAACATTCTTTTTTATTTTCTAATAAAGTTGGAATCGAGTCCATAACGCATTTTAAAAATTGTGAAACAAATGTTTCAGAAATATTTTCTTCATTAATTGATTTGCAAAAAGTGATTCCATTTTCCTTATTTTTCATTTCATTCATTATTATATTAATCAACCTTTTATTAATTATATTAAATTCCTCGTCTAATCGTTCAGTAGTTTGTTCTTTGTTTTCATATATTGCTTCTTTTTTTGTATTCTTAAAATCTAATTCAATACAACTTTTTCCATCATTGTCATCATCATTTTTCAATAAGTATTCTTCTTTTAATAATTGTTTAATTTCTTCCGTGTAGTTTCCATCAATATTTTTTTCATTAAAGTCATCATAATAGCGTTTATCAATATTTTTAAATAACGTTCCTTCGCTTAATTGGTTAATTTCTTCATAATTTTCATAAATTTTTTGTTTCTCAATATCTTCATTATTTATGTCATCGTTTTGTTCCTTATTTTTCATATTCTTAATTAAATTTCCATCATTTGTCAGTATCTCTTAGTTTCCTCTTAAATAACTATAATCTGTATCTTTATCATAATTTCTTCGATTATTCTTATTTTTAGATATATTCTTCTTGTTCATAAATTGTTTAGATTCCTTAAAATTACTTTCTTCAATATTCCCTTCAATTACATCATAATCTATTTTCTCATAGCACGTAAGATTTGTTTCTGGTACCTTTTTCTTACATTTAAGATCAGATATGCATTTTGCATTTCTTTGTTCAATTAAATTTATTTCAATATTACCCTTAGTATTTATATCATCATTTTCAATATCATCTAAATCAATAGGGTTTCTAGATAAAGCGTCTGCATTCACATTAGTTTTACCTGCTTTGTATGCAACATCAAAATCATATTCTGCCAGTTTTAGTTTTCACCTAGTTACTCGTGAGCAAGGGTCTTTCGAGTTTTGAAACCATACTAATGGTTTATGGTCTGTGACTAAGGTAAATTTTCGTCCATATAAGTAAGGGCGAAAATATGTTACAAAATAAATAATTGCTAATGCTTCTCTTTCATATGTGTCATATTTTCTTTCACAATCATTCAATGACCTAGAAGTATAAGCTATAGGTTTATCTTTACCTATTTTACCTTGAGAAATTATTTCTCCTATAGCGAATCCTGACGCATCAGTTGTTAAAATGAAAGGTTGTGAAAAGTCTGGTCTTTGTAAAAGGGGTTCTTCACACAATTTTTCTTTTAGAAGTTCAAATGCTTCTTGCTGCTTTTCTGACCAATTGAATTTTACATCCTTCTTTAAAAGTTGGGTAAAGGGTGTTGCAATTTTAGAGAATCCATCAATGAATCTTCTGTAATATCCAGCTAGTCCTAAAAATTGCTTGATATTTTTAGGGTCTTTGGGAGTTGGAAAACTTTTTACTGCTTCTGTTTTCTTAGGGTCTGGGCGTACTCCTTCTTTGTCTATTATATGACCTGAGTATGCGACTTCTGGACGTGAAAATTCGCATTTATCTGGTTCTAATTTTAGATTTGCTGCGCTTAGTCTTTCCAACAGTTTGTTAAATTTTTCCTCGTGTTCTTCTAAGGAATTTGCATATAAAGCGATGTCATCTAGGTAGACAAATAATTCGGTTCCTTGAAGTCCTGTTGAAACTAAATCCATTAATCGCTGAAAAGTAGCTGGTGCATTTTTCAAACCAAATGGCATACGGTCGATTTCATAATGGCCATAGGGGGTTGAAAAAGCCGTCTTATGAGAATCTTCTGGACTCATTTTTATTTGATGAAATCCTGAAGCAAGATCAAATACAGAAAAATATTGTGCTGATCCTAATTGGTCTAAAATATCAATAATATTCGGTAAAGGGTAAGAATCTCCAATCGTTTTTTCATTAAGTTTGCGAAAATCGAGTACCATTCGCCATTTCCTATTTCCATGTGAGTCTAATTCCTTTGGTATATTTGAAATGTTAAATAATTGATCATAATCATTTATTTTTGGAATCTGATTAATAAAATTATTGAAAATTTGTTGTGAAAAATCAAACTCTTTTCCGTCTTCTAAATTTGTTTTTGTGCTGGTTTTCTTTTCTTCGTGTATTGGCACTTCTTCAAAATCAATTAGTTCAACAGTTGGTATGGTTAACTTTTGAGGTTGTGTGTTTGTATTGAATATTTTTATGTACGCTTTATTTTTGTTATTAGAGACAATTGTATTTCCTAAATAAACTCCATTACGTAGATGTAGCTGTGGAATAAATCCCTATTTTTGTTCATTGTTTTTAATTCTTACGTAAAAATCTGAAATTGTTCTAGCTGGTACCAAAATAGTTTCTTGCATTTCGAATGGGTAAATTTTGTCATTTATTTCAAGCTGTTTTTCTGCATAATTAATTTTTGCGTTATTGTTTCTGAAAAACTCTGTACCTAATATACCATCATGTTCAATAGGTACTTCGTTCGGTATTATGTTGACGGTAGTCAAGTAACCAAAAGTATTGATTGTTATTTGGCCAAGTGTAAATACAGGGTGTTCATTTATACCTGTTAGCTTTAGACATTCAAATTTATTTATTTTTACGTTTGTTTTGACTGCTTGTTGTTTGATTAAATTTGATCCGGCTCCTGTATCTATCATCATGTGTATAGGATTTTTTAATCCTTCAGCTGATAGAATTATGTGAGGAATTGTATTGCTTGTACTTAAATTGACTTTTTCTGTTTTATTTTCAATAAAGTTAGGTGCATTCAATTGTTCATTTAAGCCCTCCTTTGTGCACCCATTCCGGAAAGGGCATTGGAGTTTTCCTGTTTATCAAATTCTTGTTGTTGTTGTTGCTGTTGTTGTGGTGGTTGTTGTAATTGCTGATTCATATTAAATTGTTTGTTACAATTCCTAGATGTATGTCCTGGTGTGTTACATGAATAGCAAATAAGTTCAAAATTTTGACCTGGATTTGGGTTCTGATTAAAATTTGGATTCTGATTTCTATTTTGATTGTAGTTATAATTTTGTCTTTGGTTGAAATAAGGGATTTGATTGAAATTCCTGCTTCGATTGAAATTTTGACCTTGATTGAAGTTTTGACTTTGATTGGAATTTTGACTTTGAATAAAATTCCTATTGAAATTTGAGTTTGGATTAAAATTTCTGTTAAAATTCGAATTTTGGTTAAAATTTCGACCTTGATTATTTTGAGTAGGATTGCGATACATATTTTGATTATTCCGAATAAAGTTTGGGTTTTGGTTTAATCTATTTCCTTGGGAAAAATTTGGGTGGGTTGGGAAAATATTTATGTCTCTATAATCGTTTCTACCTCTTTGTTGATTTGGATTTTGCATCTGATATCTCTGTGAGGGTCTCCACTGATTTCACTGACCCTGCCTATTTCCCTCGTATTGATTATTTTCTCTATTTAAGTTATTTCTTGACTGATTCCCTTGTAAGTTTTTATTTGCTATTTGTTGAATATATTGAAAACAGGTTGCTGCTGTGTGACCTATTTTCTGACAGATTTAACATTTAATTGGTTCTTCTCGCGCTAAGTTAATATATATACATATACATATTAAGTAACATAGCTGAAAAGATGAGAGAAAGATGTACCGCATTGAGCGTGAGTGAACTTTGATCCCGATAGTATGACCTGTGTGGGAACGCGCCGCGAGTTCATGCATTTACGCGATTGTCAGCAAGTATGGTCAATGACACTGCTGCCAGACGCGTGCCGATCCATCGAATAGCAAGGTACGTGCCGATCCACGAAAATATGAATGCTCTCCCACTATAGGATTAATTAATAATATATAAACCCCAGATTTACCTCTGGAGGTTGTCTTTTCGCTAGTAGCTGTTCAGTCTTCAGTATCTTAACGTCGGTAATCACTCCGTCCGCAAGTCATACTGTCGGTGTCACGAATTGACCCTTCGATATTCGTAAATCGGTATCTTACACAAGGAATACCTCGGTACTTGGTAAATAAAATCCCTTGTCCTTAAGTGGTGCAAGTCCGGTGGTCGTGAATTAATAAGTGCCGTTAAATACGTGTATCGTCGTATTAAGTCGAGTTCTGAGAGTTAAATCTACAGAAAACGAACTTAACCAGTGTTTAGCAAGCAAGTTGGATTGTCTGATACGCTTCCTGTACTACTTGACTAGCACTACTTAACTCCAGCCAGGATTGTGCCGTTATCCAGCTATCAACAAGGAGAAATATACAACAAAACTCTTTCTCTTGCCTTCTCAAGCAAGGAAAAAGCGTAAGTTATATATATATAAGCATCTCAAAACTTATTATATTAACTATAACGCCAATTGTAGTGCGTGAGTTGTATACCTAGGCATCTCAAAACCTAGTATATTAGCATAAAACATACAAGTTACATATATAGGCATCTCAAAACCTGTATTAATAACTTGTAAGCGCACACACTTAAACGCGGAAGTCACATATATAGGCATCTCAAAACCTGTATTATTGACTTATATAGACGCACACTTTTAATGCGTGAGTTACATATATAGGCATCTCAAAACCTGTATTATCGACTCATAAGCGCATAAAACCCTTAATATTGCCTTCTCATCTTCAGAAGTAGTATAAGTCATACACATAAGCATCTCAAAACTTATTGTATATCTATCTTTTAATTAATAAAGCTTGTACACCGCAATATAATCAAATTTGTTATTATTGTGAACAACTCGAGCCGCATAGGTTTGACTAGTGACCACGATCCCACAAAAATATAAATAATCAGAATTTACCACTCTGATTTAATCAGCAAACTTTCCTCCCTTTTCCTAATTTTCCCAACCTACCCTCGCCTTAGCTCGGGACGTAACAGCTGATTTGGTGGCAGCGGTGGGATCGTCACTATTGTTGTCACAATTAATAACAAATTCTAAATTTATAATTTGAAGCGACAAAATTATATGTACAATCCCTTCGGAAAATTTAGATTGTTACATAACTATTAAGCTTCACATTTTCGAAATTTTCTAATAAATAAATTGAAATAAATAAATTTAAAATTGTTGAATTTCAAATAGTCGGAATTAATTAAAAATTATTCTCGCTTTTCAAAATTAAAACATTTTTGGAATAATTATTTAAATAAAATAAGTTATTATCTAAGTTTTAAACAGAACGAAGACTGCACTCGAGAGTATAAGTCCTTCTTAGATTCGTTGAACGGTCACCAGTGATTTTGATCATCTGGGCAAGGCAAAGTTCGTAGTGTGTGTCAAGTATTGTTTATAACTTTCATTTTAACTTTAAACAATTGAAAGAATATTTGTGATTGCATAAGATTGTCCAAAGTGTTGTGCTTGAGTCTGGTTTGTCCAATCTTGCATCACTAAAATTCTCAATTGTATTCGATAAATAATTAAATTATCGACATATTGTAGTTTTGTAAATGCAAAAAATTATTCAGGAATTTGTGCTTGAGTCATGCTTGTCTAATTTTGCATTACTTAAACTAATAATTGCCAATAATTTATACCCAACTAAATAATTTCTCTAATTCCTAAAAATAGTCAAGATTTTGTTTGCCCAATCTTGAATAACTGAAATTATTGAAATCTAATAAAATAAATAAAAACACATAAAAAGGCAAACGAAATAAATAAAATTTATATCACAGTAAAATCAAATCAAAAACAAATTAAACAGTGAACATTTCATCAAATTTACTTAAAATATAACAGTTTATTTCCAAACACAAATTGTTAACTAAGTTTCAGATTGAGTTTAATACAAACAAAAAACAGCCTTCAAGAGTATAAGTCCTTTTTAGGTACGTTGAACGGTCACCAGTGATTTCGATCATTGGGTAAGACAAAAATTTGAAGTGCTCGTATTGTATTGTTTATAATTGCAATTTTCAACTTAATTAACTAACAGAATATTTTTGAATGTAAAGATTGTCCAAAAGTTGTGCTTGAGTCTAGTTTGTCCAATCTTGCATCGCTAAAATTCTGTAACAATAAACAATTTTGTTATTTGTTAGCAATAAACAAATTTTATAATTGCCAGAATTGTTCACGCATTTTCTTTAAATCTAACTTGTCCAATTCCATATCACTAAAAATAACTTTTGTTAATTCTCTTAAACAACTATTAAAATAACAAGTGTAAAATTCACTCAGGCGCATATTAAATACGTCTGACCTGACCCCCTTTGCATCACTGAAATCATAGCATTCAAGGCTAAGAACGTAGAGTAACTGCATACATCGCGACCAAAATCGACTGTGCGTTAAAATTATAGCAGAATTCTTCAACAAAAACAAATTGAAATTCAAAATCAATTGTTATACTTAACAAACAAATAAAAAGTTGGCTACGTTATACGGAAACTAAACAATCTCAAGTAATAATAAAATTAAAACCTTGAATAATTAAATATTTTCGGACTAATGTAATTAAGTCATTTTGACTTACAAAACAACATAGAACTATTGATTCAGGCAGTTATTATTTTATTGTGCACAGATAAAGGAAATATTTGGTAAAATTCAAGAATACCCACGTCAGCTGAAATAATATGCAAAATTATATTCAAAATTTATTCAAACATAATTTCAAGTTAAAAATTATTATTATCAACTAGCACACCTGTCAACATAACTAAGCGAATCAAGTTATTTTACCACAAGAACAGCAGGAAAAATGTCACAGCTTAGAGGTGATTTTAGAACAGATGACAATCAGGCTCACGAGGTTATCAGCAAAATTACCCACACCCTTGATGAATCCATGATAAGATCGATGAAAGAATGTTTCTCTATACAGCAAGGCATTATAAACGTTCCGGTATTTGACGGTGAAAATATGCCTGTTAGAGAATTTATTGAAGATGTCATGAACGGCGCGTTAGTAGTACCAGCTGAATGTGAAAAACGATATGTCACGGCAGTATTGTCGCGTTTAAAGGGTACTGCAAGAAGCAGTACATATGGAAGAACCTTTTCAAACCTCAAAGAACTTAGTGATCATTTAAAGCAACGATACGCTCCTCGTAAGGCATACTCGTGGTATAACGCGAAATGGCTACTGTTCAACTTTCTCGCGGTGAAAATGTAAGCGACTTTTACGACCGTATAACATCATTAAGATTAGGAGCAGAGGCGGTTCTCGAGGACAAATATGAGAACGTCAACTTACATTGTCTGCTTCTCAATGATTGCGCTTTGGAAGCATTTATTCGCGGCTTGCCCGACAAAATGTCAGCCTTTGTAGAATCTCAATATCCAAATACGTCAGAAATAGCCTTAAAATATGCCCTTGACTATGAAGCGAAACATCAAACCAATAGTCAAATTTTACTGCAGCAAGATAGTTTTGATTTAAGTGACAGAAGCAGTATTTCACGAGCGCAGTTTACACCATCGCACAATGGACAGGATGCTACGAATCCCGCACCAAAAGCAACCCAACACATTCAAATTCAAACGAATACAAGCGCTTTCGACTCTCAGTATCAGTGTACTCCTCACACAGATTACAATACCTTCTCATACATGCCATTGTCTCAGACTAATGAAGACCACTTATTTGATCATAAAACTAATCGCTATCCAAACTTCAGAAACAAAATACATGAAAATACATCAGCCAAAACGGAAGAAAAGGAACCTGGAATAAGTGTTAAAATCCTAATGCAACGTAGAAATCTCCTGAAACAAGAAATAAGGCAGGAAGAAGGCTCGTCATTAAACATTCAGGAATCAAAAACAGTAGAGAACATCATTCCTAAAGTTACAATATTAACCAATAGTAAAACCGAAAAAGGAGAGAATAGAGAAAAGGAAGTCATTGTGACTGAAACGGGGTCACAAAAACTATCATCCTGCCAGTCTCTGGGAAATCCCAATAGCTTATTTAAAGAAGAAATGTCGGAAGTTAAATCAGAGCTGATATCAAATTCAAGAAAACGAAAAAACAACACATCTGAAATTCTGGACGCAAATCTAAGCCCAATAAAAAGGATTGGTCTGACGAAAGTGCATCAACCGAGCACTCCCGCCAGGACGATGTATGAATCTGATATCCAAACAATCTCACCAATACCTGACAATCTTTACACGTCACTGGCTAGTGAACCTTTTGTCTTACCTGAAAGATACAAGCAAAATATTCTAGAACCGTACAGTCTTCTAAAATCATGGAACGTAATCCAGTGGAACACTGGACAGGATCGACTTGGTATTGGTTAATAGTGAAATCATAAGCCGGCTAATATGGTCGCTCTCAGGTAACACTATGGCTTAACTCACTCAAACGGTTTATGTATAAATTTTATTGTTAGTTTTAAATGAATAACAGGCAATCACCTAATGATAAGTATCTTCCAACGAAAACTGTCTAAATATAATTTGTCTAAATAAAAACTTTGCATAGAAATTATGTAGAAAATTTGAGATAAATCAATATCTGCTACTTATTCTAGTTCCATGCTTATAATTTCAAAACACACAGAGTAATTTCACGCAAAATCATGTACATGTACTATACCACATCAAGCATACTTTTGTTTAACTGAGACTTTTTCAGGAAAATAATAGAAAAATTTTTTTTTTAGATTACTATGACAAAATAAATGAAGTACGAAGACAACTTTAGTATTTGTCCAGCAGAGGCATATATATGCATCAAATAATTAAAGATCATGTAGTATACTAAAAATAATCAAAATAAACTATATTAAAATCATAAAACTTAATTTTGATAAATCAAAAACCCCAAATTCAACATTACAGTAATTTAACAGAGTAAAGGGATAAGATTAAATAAAACCTATCTTGAAAAGTACTTATATATATTTTCTGATACGCAGCGTCATCCAGTAGCAGAATGGACCAACAAAACCCCACCCAAGGCCGATCAAAATGGACCTGGATCTTGATCGTCATTATTTTTGCAACCCCAGTCACCCCAACACAATATGAAATTCAACCATTGAGAAACAACCCTGGACTATTTTACGCCAAAGTTGAGCCCTTGCGTATTACCAGTACATATTGGAGGATTGTCGTGTATATGGATCCACAGCACCTACAAGCTCATCTCCAATCTGAAAACATATCAACTGATATAAACAACGTATATTCAACATGTTTGGACCAATCCCTAGAAGAAGACTGCAGAAGTGAAGTTAGACTGGACTTGTTGAATGGAAAAGTCAAACAAATCGAAAATAAATATGAAGAATTAAAAAATATGTTAACAGAAATAAAGCAAGATACACCAGAAGCAGAAAATCCACCCCCAAGTATGCAGAAACGAAGAGCATCCCTATTAGGCTTTATCGGACCAATTATTGGACCAGTGATTGGAGTGATGACTTCCGACGACGCAGAAGAATATGATAACACTATCAACGAACTACATGACAGACAAAATAACCTTAGCAAAATTTTGAGAAAACAGACCCACATTTTCAAATCAGAAATCAACAACATTCACCTAGAATTGAATCAAAAATCGCAAGAGATCGCCAACATACAACAACAACTAAACGAGACCATCAAAAACATAGAATCACATAATCAATTCTGGAGTAACATTATATATTTCAGAAAAATAAGACAATGGGCTGACCATATCGAGATAAAACTTAATCACTTAGCCGAAAGTTTAAAACAATTTATAAAAATAGTAGAAGCAGCACGAGCAAAAAAGGTTACATCCACTCCTTCTCACTAAAGAACAACTCCAAGAAATTATTACTGAAATACATTTTAAATTAAGTGAAAATGAATTTCCAATACCCACTTTACATGTTCGAGCAGAAGAACTATCAAAATTAGGAAAAACAGATGTTAGAATCAGCTCTGGACGACTGCTCATCGCCGTCGACATAACCTTACTAGATAAGGCAGGGTATCAGCTTTATGAAATTTATGCACATCCAGTGTATCAACAAATATCTCCGAATACAACAGAATCTATTTATATAATACCAAAATCTCCGTATATTGCCCTGGCAAATGATGAAAGAAAATTCTTTCTCGTAAGCAAAGAATATTATGATAATTGTCAAAAAACCTTTTACAACACCATCTGTGAAAACACCCAGCCCAAGCACGAAGTTTCCACAACCAACTCATGCGAGTGTTTGATGTTGATAAGACCATCAAAAGATACCATTTACCTTTGTGACATCAGGATGAAAATAGAAGAAGAAATGTATTGGAACTACATCCCTTCGTTATCTGCCTGGATTTATTCAACAAAAAATCCAGATCCAATAAGCATCAACTGCATAAAAGGAAAACTGGCAAAAGGTTACCTCAGCAATTCAGGACTACTCCGATTAGGTACAGGCTGTACTGCAAGGACGAAATATACCACCCTAACTGGAACTCAGATTAATAAAAGGACAGAAGAATATATTTACAACCCTAATTTTACTTTCAATATAACTGAAATTCTTCCAAAGTTGGACACAATTCGACAACTTCCTAAAATAAAACCTTTTACGCGGGAAAAATCTCACATAGGAAATTGGAAAAGGCTCCACACAGACGAATCACTTTCAACCATAGAGGAACAATTGACAGAATTCGAAGAACAAAATTTTAATAAACAATTACATAATAAATACTGGACAGGAGGATCTAGTGCAATAATAATTATAATTATAATAATTATGATTTATTTTGGAAAAAATTCAATCCTATAATGTTTAAAAAACCGAAAAAGAACTCCCAGAAATGAAGAAGCACCAAGAGAACTACAATACTTACAGCCAGTAAACATCCCCGAAATTCGATTACAAACAGAAACTACTAAATTTCCAATTCGAAATATCCGAATTGCCTAAAACACCACCTCCTGTGTCACCGAGGACGCTGACAAATATAAGGAGGGAGGACACGGAAAGTTATACAAGAAAAAAAAAAATTCATCAAAAAAAATAAATAAAAATGAAAGAACTCTACAGTACCGATCAGCGACGCCTGTAATTAGATTAACCTGTGAAGCATTTATGCAGTCCAGCAGGATAAACTTACCTCAATGAGATAAGGCGCTCCCGACAAAATAGCTAGCGCGAGAAATAATCATACGAAGAAGCAGTATTGAAACATTTCGACCTTTACGATCTTTAATTTATCAATTTTCAAATATTTATAAATCTATTCTTGCCCGAATTGGTCAAAAGTTTCGCTTTTAAATTCTGATTTTAAATTTCAAATCATCAATTTTTAATTACCTTAATTTACTGAGTTATTAAACAACAATTTTGCCCTATTTTGAGACAAAATTACTTCCGAAATTTCTGAGTGGTTCACACGAAGGGTGAAAATTTCGCGAATTTTTATTCTTTATTTTAAGAGTGAGAACAGCAAAGAAACTCACGATTTTAAGTTTTTTTTTTGAAACAGCTAACGTCAATTCCACGATTCCTCGTTTACGCAAGGCGTGATTTGAAGGATCGAATCTAAAATACGAGAACAAGAACTATATTAACATTTTGGAGTAGATTCGCGCAGTTGCGCCACGAACAAAAACACGTTCTAATTTTGGGGAATTGTCCCTACACCTGAAAATAATGTTGTTTGACTTTTTGGATCATGGAATAGCTTGCTCTGCCTGTCAAATTACCCCGAGAATACCTCAGTTATTGGATTTCGCGCCCTACCGTTTATTTAAAAATTTAGTTAGTTAAGAAGGCATCAGTAAAGTCGGTTCCAAATTTTGGAAATTATGAGCATAAGCTCCCGACGAGGTCATCATTTGCCTTTTCCCTCCCACAAAAACAAACCACAACTACACTGGACCTTGGTTGACCCAATTGGAATTTATTTAGGGAAGTGCAGGGAAGCACCGTGGCAGTGAAGTGCCCTCAGGGCTCCGACACTGCTCGGCAGAAAGAAAAGTTGTAAGGATGGGAGCTTTCTCCGAGTCTCACTTTTTGTGAGTGCACGGATACTTGCCTCCCGGGTTGACCACAATCCAGTAGTTTCTGCTCGAGTTTATTGCTCGCTATTTTTGCTATTTTTGCTTTATAAAAGAAGACCCACGTGTATTAGAGAAAAATCCAATCTACGACAACTTTTTTCTATCTAAAAAAAAAGGTGATCCAAAAAGTCCCTAGCAAATAAGGGAGGACCAGGAACCATGGACGATCTGGTTCTCAAAGTAGTTCACCTGATCGTGAGATGCAAGTGAACATACTCGAGCCCGAGATCTTGAGACAATTTGCTAAACGCCCCGGTGTCGAGACGTGCTCTCACCTTTCTGGGCAGCGCGCCTGTCATAAAATTTGTGGATCAGCAACCGTGCACGTTACCTCGGTTTTCCACCTCTCTATTAATTTCCCCCCTTAATTAGTATGCGCGCGCCTCAATTAGCGACCGCGATCGAGTCCAATTAAATCAATAAATCAAGAGTTTTATGCGCGATGTTTTCCCCCTTTTTACGACCGTTTTCGGGTTGAAAATCAGTATCAGGAAAAAGCTGATATTCTCTTGATTATGACGATGTTTTTCAAATTTCGAAAAGTCGCATATTTCGTCCCGTGGAAGCATTCAAAAATTGATCTGCACTCAAAAGCGAAAACGCACCGCGCGACGATGACGAGAAAGCCTTTCTCCCATTTCACCTCCCGCTGGCGTGTGCTACTTGCGTGGGCGAGGGTTCCTATTGGACAGCGGTGTGGGCAGGCTTGAACGTCGTGTAACGCTTTTTATAATAAAAAGGAGATTTCAATAAATCAACTTCTATTTATCATTGTTAAGTGACCCATTTTCATAAATACAGTTATTCGTAATGTTGAATACTAATGGATTTTACGGCACAATGATAATTATCTTTACTTATAATATCAAAAATCTATAATACTTGCAATGTGGCAATGATTATAATTATTTATTTAAAATAAAATAACAATTATATTTGCTTATTCAAAATATAATAATAGCTGTATTCACTTATAACCATACAGTTAGGTTCATTTATTTATACATTACATTTGTTCATTTGGTTATTTTATTTAATCATTAATTAAAACTCCCATACGTGTAAATGAATAAATGATCCTGTTATAAATAATAAAAAAAAATATATGGAAAAAAAATAACAGTGTGGGACGCCCGTCCATCCAGCGGACCATGCCACACGCTGCTTGATCTGAGTGAGTGGTCGGGTGGCAGCAACCACAGGTTAGTGTGGCGCTCGCTGAGGATACGAGCAAAAATGTCTGTGAAAAGTAGACAGCCTCGTTCTTGCCATACTCACTTCCGGTTTGGAAGTAAATCCCTTATTACTCGACAAATACTTAACGAGACATCGCAATTATTTCGTGCGAGTCTCGTGGAAACCTACTTATTCTAAAAGTAATCCTAATTTAGTGGATTGCTTACTCTTTTCGTCGCAAAAAGGCGGATACTGAAGGCTGGGCCGTCTCAACGCCCCACCAAACGAAGTGATCCATTGCTCGCAAAGGATCAATTCGTTTCTCCGACTGATATTGTAAGCATGCATTTGCTATTCTTTATATAATAATTATTAATTAATACTTAAATTCAACACCCAATAAAAGACAAAATTAATATGTATATATAAAGAAAAATGTATATTTTATTTTTGTGTTTTCCATTATCTTATTTTGTATTTTCGTGTTTATCTAATTTTTAAATAAAAATAAGGATAAAAATAGGGATATGAATGATTATTCGCTAATTTTTTTCTTATTATTCTATTTTCATCATGCTATTATTATTTTGTTACTAATTTCGAAAATCTTACCAATTAAACAAGGATCAATAATAATTATAATTACTATAATTATTTTTATAATTATTATTATAAATGTAATAAAAAAAAAAACAATAAAGATGAGAGTAGATAATGATTTCCATACCCTCTTATTGTAATCCTGTGATTATTGATTAAAGCAAAAAAAAACGTTTTTGTGTTGTGGTGATCATAGCCAACCATCTTAACGCCCCACCAAACGAAATAATCTCCTTCTCATGAGGGATTTTTTCGTTTCCAAAAGGAGGTTTTTCTTGATGTATATATATATATATATATATATGTATAAAAAAAAAGAGGGAGAGAGAGGAAAAAGTCAACACAAACCAACCTCGCACTCTTTCCGTCTCCGTCTTTTTTTTAATTTTTTTATTATTTGTTTTTGTTCTGTTTTTTATTTAGTATTTTATTTTTAATTCGCTTAAATTATGCTACTTAATTGTAAACTTGTGTGCAAGTCTGCCTATTCTTATGTCTATTAAGCCACGAGGGAGGGCTTTCTTAACTTAGGAAATAATAATGTAAAAAAAAAACTTCGTTCATAGACAAGTTAATTACAGGACATCCTGTTCCTCCTCCAGGTGGGGATACAGTGTTACCCTATTATTACAGGGTCGAGCGAAATTGTTGAAGATCAACCACGCATCCAAAAAGAACCCATCCGTCTCACACCTAGCCTGAGCCACGACAGTCTCCTCGCGGATCATTTCCACCTGAATGAAAAGGGAAGAGTTCATGATCCTCTCTCTAGTGGCCGAACATACCTGCCGACTCCACATCGGTTCAGCCCTGGGCCGGACGCCGGCCACGGCCACCCTGGAGCAGAAAGCGGGCACCGACGCGTGGTCGACGCCTAGACGAAACACACTGCCTACATCAATGAAGTCAAAGGAGCCGTCGTCAGCATCGTAGAGGACACATTGATTATCTGCCAGTTCCATGGCAACGTACCCCCTGCCTATCCAATCATCTCTGTCAATGTATGCCACCGGAATGTGCCTCGAAAAATCTGCGTCTCTGAGCCTGAGCCAGTCTGGTTTTGCCATGTAAATTTCCCGCAGCTCGCTCATGAGGGACAAATACTCCTCCTGATTATTGCGCAGCCTCACTGTAAAGTCGGAAGGGCTGTATGCCGACACAGGCAGAACTTGGTAGCATTGGCCCACCTCTAAGCCCTGTGTGGGTATCTGGTCTCGCTCAGTGGCAAGTTCCCCTTCGGATCCCGTCCAGAGTTGTGTGGCCATTTCGTGGATTTTACCTATACAAACGAAAAAAAAAAAACCGAGTGAAGAAAAGAATTGGGGGCACCAGGAGCAACTCCACACCATCGGAACCCGACAAGGAGACAACGCCCAACAGAAAGGAACTGACAAACTGAACCCACAGGAGCATGCGCCATGCCAAATAAAAACTCACAGGAAAGGTTTGAATTTAAGAATTTATTTGGAGCGTGGCTGAGATTTCATCCCAGTCTGGGCCATACAACCTAGCGTACACATTCTCGCCTACTCTTTTGAACAAAGGATCTTCTCCATCCTGGCGCTTCATCCTGTCGAGGAGCCAAGAGCAGAACCCCTTTTTAAAATTCGATGTCACCACCTCGCAGTTGGTGATATTGGGTTTTGTCCGTCGCTTCGCCAGTCCTTCAAGACACGCTGCTGAGGGGTACTTAATAGAAATGCACTTCAAAATTTCTACTTTTTATTTTGATGTGAATTTAATCACCTTGTAAAAAAAAAATAAGTCAAATTTTTCTTTGCGAAACTATTTAAACCAATTTCAATCTCAAAAGAGCCAACTCTTTTAAAATCCTCAGAGAAGCATGTTTTGTAGCGTGACGAGCTTTACTCATTAGTTGTATGCCCCACTTTTCGGTGCTTATGCAATCTCCAAATTTCTTGGTTTTCTAACATGCCTATTTAATTATTAATAACAACTGACTATTCCTAATATTTACACATGCACATTTGCAAGCGTGAATGACCAGTAATTTTTGATCCACCTTAATATTATTATTTTATTTTTGAGATTTTCATAAAATTACATTTATTTTTTTCATTTTTTTTTATTAACCCACCGCCTTAAGGTTAAAAATGGCCCATATTTATAGGGTAAATATTAAAAGTAAGAAGAAAATATTAATTTCAGTTTTCAGTGCACCTTTAATTATAGTTTAAATTATTCTAAGCTTAAACATATGCACTTACAGGCTATCCTTAAAATATATGTACAAAATTTAAATGACGTAGTCATTTTTTACCCGACATTATTGATTCGGTTTCTTCATTTTCTTCGAGGTGAGCTTCTCTCTTCTTGTAAATTTTTAAATCTTGAGAGTGAAACATCCCTCTTTCTTCTTTGGACTAGGGGTTTCACAAAATGAAGGTTCCAGGTCGAACCTCCTTTTTTATTTCGTATGGACCCTCATAAATCTGCAAGAACTTTTTGAGGAGTTTCTTTTTTGGATCTGACTTATTAATTGCCTTTACTAGGACTGAGTCTCCTTTCTTTAACGTGATTAAACGATGAGCTTCATTAAATTTTGAAGCTCTGTTTTTCCTTTTCTAGAGATGTTTTCTCGAGCCAATTCTATTTTTCTTTCATAATTCATTTTGGAATTATTCGGGGGAAAGTTAAGCCAATTTTCCCAGGCTCGTTTCGGTTTTTTATTTAGCTGTAGCTCTATTGGAGTGAACTCTGTGGTCTCATGGTAAGTCTCATTCATACAACTTCCAATAACCTTAATCCAACTCCACCATGATCCATGATTCTCTCCAATGAGAGATCTAAAAAACCTAGATAATTCCCTGTGGATTCTTTCCACTATATTGCTCTGGGGATGCCGTATCGAAGAAAACACCGGTTGTATTTGTTGTTCTTTTAAAAACTCTGACCAGACTGGAGACGTGAATTGCGTTCCGTGGTCAGTCACTATTTTAGACGGTTTTCCATGTTTCGGAAAATGGTCTTTTGTTAATTTATTTATGACGGCTTTTGTGTTAGCTCGTCTCAGCGGGTACAAAACTACATATTTGGAAAAGGCATCAATGGTGGACAAAATGTACTTGAATCCACCTTTTGATGCTGGCAATGGCCCATAAAAATCTATGGATAAAATTTCATTTGGTCTTTCGGGCAAATAATTTCGCATTTCAGAGAAACAAGTTTGATTTGTAACTTTGTTTCTCTGGCAAGAGTCACAACTAGCCAAGCGTCGCCTGACTATTTTTGCCAATTTGGGGTAATAAAAAAAATCACTTAAAATTTTAATGACTTTTAAAGGGCCTATGTGGGCATACATTTCGTGACATTCGTCGATTATGTCATGAATTATGCCTTTAGTTAAGCATAGTCGCTTATTCTCTCTACCTACAAAATATAAGAGATCATCATGTATCTCATATTTATTGGTTTTCTTTTCTTTTACATCTTTAATTTTCTGTACCAAAATAGGGTCCAGTTTTTGCTCTTGGGCAAAATTTTGTAGCCGATTTCGCAAATTTGATGATGGCCTTTTCGCCAGAGCGTACAAAATAATTTTGCCATCATTGTTTGCCGTTTTTGATGCATTTTCCTCTTCTGGTAGACGACTCAAAGTGTCTGCCACTAAATTGTTTTTACCAGGACAATATTCTATCGAGATATCATAATCTTGGATGGCCATCGTCCATCTGGTTAATCGTCCACTCAAAAGTTTGCATGTTTTCAGGAACGTCAGCGCCTTGTGATCAGTCCGGATAATGATTTTTCCACCCATTATATACGACCGGAATTTATGTAGGGCCCAAACTATCGCCAACAGCTCTTTTTCCGTCGTGTAATATGCCAGTTCAGCGCCCTTTAAGGTTCGGCTAGCATAAATTATGGGGCATGGGTTTCCATCTTCATCGAGCTGGAATAAAACAGCACCCAATGCCACGTCACTGGCATCAGTTTGCAAATAAAAAGGTTTTTTAATTTCTGGGTAATTTAGTAAGACAGAGCTACTGAGTAATAATTTTATTTCGTTGAAGGCTCTCTCCAGGTGCTCATTCCATGTCCATTTTACGCCCTTTTTTAATAATTCCAGAAGTGGGACAATTTTCGCAGCATGATTTTTTGAGAATTTAGTATAGAAATTAATCAAACCCAAAAATCCACGTAATTCTTTTAAATTTCGTGGTCTTGAAAAGTTCTAGATAGTTTCAATTTTTTCGGGATCTGGTTTTATTCCAGTCGATGTCAAAATATGTCCCAGAAATTTAACTTCGGATCTGAAAAAATAGGATTTTTCCAGATTGATTGTTAGATTGTTTTCCATCAATCTATGGAAAAGTGACTCCAAATGCAGCAGATGTTGTTGTACGTTTTCCGAGGCACAGAAAATATCGTCGATGAAAGTAAGATAAAAATTCCCTAGACCGTTTAGGACGAAATCTAGGGCTCTAACCAGTGCTGCCGTACTAGTTTTTAGCCCGAAGGGCGTTACGCAAAATTCGTAACATTTACCTTCGTGTAAAAATGCCGTATATTTTTTTGATTCCTCGGCTAGTGGAATTTGCCAAAAACTACTGGTTAGATCCATCGTTGACATGATTTTATTGCCACCACATCTTTGAAAAAGTACCTCCGTCGGCTCTGCGCATTCGTAATCGTTTATCATAATTTCGTTTAACTTCCTAGCATCTAGACATATTCTGACGCTTCCATCCTTTTTTAAACTAGTGACAAGTGGGTTTATGAATGGGCTATTTGATCTCCGTATTATCCCTAGTTCTAATAAATTGTTTAATTCCGCTGTAACTAAATTTCTCAATCTCATCGGGATTGGATAGGTTTTAATTATAAAAGGTTTATCATCTTTAATTTTTAATTCGTGCTCGTATATGGAAATCCGTCCAGGTTTCTTCGAAAATATGTCTTTATATTTTTTTAAAACCTCCCAGAACTTCTTCTTCTCTTCGCCGTTGAGCAGTTCACATTTTGCCACTTTTTCACCGATTTCAACATCTGTTACGCAGTATTTTTCTTGAATTTCGTCGTATTCTTTTATATTGCCAAATTCTTCATATTTTTCTGGATAATTAACTTCATCTGCGAAGTCCTGTGAATCAATATCTGTTAAGTTTTCGCTGGGCTCCATATTTATTTCGTGGATTACCCGAATACATTTTTCTTCATCCTTAATAAATTCAATTTTCAATTATTTATCTTCATTTCGTAGTATTACATAATTTTCTTCTATGTTAATCCTTCCTTTCAACTTCTTAAGCACATCTATTCCCAGAATACAATTTTTGTTCAATTTTGGAACTATTATAAACACGCAAGAATACGTCTCATCATTTGCATTTAAGTCTGCATATAATTGTTACTTTAATTTTATCGGTTTCACACCTGTGGCACCTACGACGCTTGTGCCGACGATTGGCAAAATTTTACAATTTTTAAGCGTATTTTTATTGTTATCAGAAAAGTTTTCCGAAATACATGTTATTTCGCTACCCGTGTCGATAAGTGCATCTGTTTTAATGCCCTCAATTTTTACAAAAATGTTTGGGCACTTATCGACATTTTCGATAATTTCACAATTTTCATTTTCTAACAAATCTTTTCTTACATCTAAGTCTAGAGGTCTTTCTTTAACATTACACCCTGGGATTGCCTCGAACATGCTTATATTCGACTGCCCAGGGCTATCTAGTTTCCCTGGTTATTAGTAATATCAACATTATTCGTAAGATTCGAAATTTCCGGTTCACAATTTTCTGACCTATTTGAATTTTCGTTGCTACTCCCTTGCATTACGCTTGGCGCGTTAGCAACCACCCGCACCTTTCGCATTCCCTCCTGTCCGCTCAGGCCTTGAGATCGTCCGGATTCATAGGCGGCCGTATTCGGGGGACCAACATTTTCGCGACGGTGATAAACACCGTTTTTGACAAATCCATTGCCATTTTGCCTTGGGTCATAATTATTTTCACGCTTGTCATTATGTCTATTATCATCATGGGCCTGGTTTGTGCCCAGATGGCTCGTGGGAGCATTATGGTGCCCTTCGAAACGAGCCGCATTATTATTGAAAGAAAAATTATTATTTCTATAATTCTGGCCGGCAAAACCGTGCCCATGGTTATAATTAGAATTCCTATTTTGTTGAGCAAAATTACCTGCCCCTCTAAAATTATTTCTACTTGAATTTGGGACAAAATCTCCATTCCTAAAATTATTTTGACTGTAAAATTGCGTCCTTCCATATACATATGGATAGGATCTTTGATCTTGGCCCAAATTGCGGCCATTATTCCCAGAACTGGCGTTAGAAGGGCCTTCTTGATCGAATGCATCAAGCAGTTCTATTAAATTTTCGAAAGTCTTAAAATTTCTGATAATAATGGCCGTTCTTATGTCATCATTAAAATGCCTTGATAATTTTGATACTATCTCATTTTCGGAGGGTGGTGGGATTAGATCTTTAGCATTGTTTATCATTTTTATGGCGTACTCAGCTCTAGACAAATTATTATTAGGAATGTACCTTCCAAATTGCAATTCAGAGCTAATCTGGAAGCACACACTCTCATTCCAAAATTTCTTTATGAACTTGTCTCTGAATGAGACAACATTCTCATCATTTTGAGAGACCAATTCCCACCATTCTCTGGCAATACCTTCCAGACAGGCGTAAATTATATAGTTAAAATCATTCGTACTTATATCGATAGCACTAATGTAACGCTCGAAATCTTTCAAAAATCGCATCGGCCTTTCACGTTTGTGCCCTGAAAATTTGGGCACAGGATATTTGTTTAACCATGGTGAGACTGCCGAAGAACTACCCTGATTTCTCTGCAATTTACTTTCTAAAACATACTGGTGGTCTTCCAGGTGTTTAATTCTCTTTTCGTGTACCATTTTCTTAGCGATCAAATCTCCACTTAAACAGTGAAGTTCCTCGGAAGTTTCATCTAGTACATTTACTTTCGCTTCTACTTGTCTTATATTTTTTTCTAATTCTAAATTTTTATGATCGCATTCGGCCTTAAGCATTTCTTCGGTGCTATCCATTCTTTCTACCATCAAACCTGCAAATTCACTAAACTTCCTAGCTGTATCGTGTTTCAATTCGGATAATTTTTTAGAATTCTTCTTGACGGTATTTATAACTTTCGCCTGATTGTTTGCTACGCTCTTAATTTTAACGCCGATAGACTTTAACTTCAATAACATTTGATCTAATTCGGCAATGTCCTCCTCATCTGAATCTGCAAACTCATCAACGTTTAATGATGAACAAATGGATTCAGTACCTACTGATTCGCGCGACACGTTTCTTTCATTTACCGACAAATCTAATGCCTCATTTTGGCCATCTGAAACGTTACAATTTCCGGTTACCAGCTGGGTCGTATCCCTTAATAACTCGCCCATGTTAAAGCTGTTAGCCATCATTGATTGAGATTGTTTAAATATTCTTCTACTTGCTTCGCTTGAGTTGGCCATTTTGAAATTAAATTTTGGAAGACGAAACAAGAATTTTAATGTTACATATATTTGTATTAAATAAATGGTAATTTACAAATTGAGTGATTTACGATCACGATACTCAAAAGAAACTAAATTAAATGTTAATTGAGTGTCCTGGTTTTGGGCAATTCACTAACATAATTTATTGTAATTAAATCATTACAAAAAAAAAAATTATGAATTAAGTGAAAATAAAACTCTCATTTTAAACAAAAAACAGAATAAATTAAAATCAATTTCGGATCTAATTCAAATTGATAAATTTATTGACCAAAAAAAAATATTCATGACCATTTAACATTCATAATTAATTAATGGTGATCAAAAGGAAAACTTATCAATTTCAATTTTTATTCCCTGTCAGATCTTATTTAATCTGGGATAGAGAATTTATTCCGAAATCGAAATATAATTTTAAATTGAAGTATTATTTCCTATGCTTGCTTATTTAAGGTGAGACCTATTTGTCTCCTTGTTTACTGTCCAGGGCATTCACCTTCGCGCCCATTCTACAGCAACACGTGCTAACACGCAGCGTCAAACGTCAAAGTCAGCTGAGTGACGTCAAGCTGACTTTTGACTGTTGACACTAGGATTTTGGAGGTGAATCTATTTTTCTTGACCTTTATAATATATTTTAAACTGAAATAAAACTCATGCACAAGGTGGAAAATTATTTTAGACTCAAAACAACGACAATTTCACCAGGAATACCAGACAAAACGTCAAGATCATGCTTGAAATGACCACCCGGTATAACATGACGTATTTTATCTAAACACGAAATGATCGCATTTTCGCGAAATTTTCAAATTCAATAACCTTCGTGCCCCACGTTGGGCGCCAGTTGAAACATTTCGACCTTTACGATCTTTAATTTATCAATTTTCAAATATTTATAAATCTATTCTTGCCCGACTTGGTCAAAAGTTTCGCTTTTAAATTCTGATTTTAAATTTCAAATCATCAATTTTTAATTACCTTAATTTACTGAGTTATTAAACAACAATTTTGCCCTATTTTGAGACAAAATTACTTCCGAAATTTCTGAGTGGTTCACACGAAGGGTGAAAATTTCGCGAATTTTTATTCTTTATTTTAAGAGTGAGAACAGCAAAGAAACTCACGATTTTAAGTTTTTTTTTTGAGAGAGCTAACGTCAATTCCACGATTCCTCGTTTACGCAAGGCGTGATTTGAAGGATCGAATCTAAAATACGAGAACAAGAACTATATTAACATTTTGGAGTAGATTCGCGCAGTTGTGCCACGAACAAAAACACGTTCTAATTTTGGGGAATTGTCCCTACACCTGAAAATAATGTTGTTTGACTTTTTGGATCATGGAATAGCTTGCTCTGCCTGTCAAATTACCCCGAGAATACCTCAGTTATTGGATTTCGCGCCCTACCGTTTATTTAAAAATTTAGTTAGTTAAGAAGGCAACAGTAAAGTCGGTTCCAAATTTTGGAAATTATGAGCATAAGCTCCCGACGAGGTCATCATTTGCCTTTTCCCTCCCACAAAAACAAACCACAACTACACTGGACCTTGGTTGACCCAATTGGAATTTATTTAGGGAAGTGCAGGGAAGCACCGTGGCAGTGAAGTGCCCTCAGGGCTCCGACACTGCTCGGCAGAAAGAAAAGTTGTAAGGATGGGAGCTTTCTCCGAGTCTCACTTTTTGTGAGTGCACGGATACTTGCCTCCCGGGTTGACCACAATCCAGTAGTTTCTGCTCGAGCTTATTGCTCGCTATTTTTGCTTTATAAAAGAAGACCCACGTGTATTAGAGAAAAATCCAATCTACGACAACTTTTTTTTATTTAAAAAAAAAGGTGATCCAAAAAGTCCCTAGCAAATAAGGGAGGACCAGAAACCATGGACGATCTGGTTCTCAAAGTAGTTCACCTGATCGTGAGATGCAAGTGAACATACTCGAGCCCGAGATCTTGAGACAATTTGCTAAACGCCCCGGTGTCGAGACGTGCTCTCACCTTTCTGGGCAGCGCGCCTGTCATAAAATTTGTGGATCAGCAACCGTGCGCTTTACCTCGGTTTTTCACCTCTCTATTAATTTCCCCCCTTAATTAGTATGCGCGCGCCTCAATTAGCGACCGCGATCGAGTCCAATTAAATCAATTAATCAAGAGTTTTATGCGCGATGTTTTCCCCCTTTTTACGACCGTTTTCGGGTTGAAAATCAGTATCAGGAAAAAGCTGATATTCTCTTGATTATGACGATGTTTTTCAAATTTCGAAAAGTCGCATATTTCGTCCCGTGGAAGCATTCAAAAATTGATCTGCACTCAAAAGCGAAAACGCTCCGCGCGACGATGACGAGAAAGCCTTTCTCCCATTTCACCTCCCGCTGGCGTGTGCTACTTGCGTGGGCGAGGGTTCCTATTGGACAGCGGTGTGGGCAGGCTTGAACGTCGTGTAACGCTTTTTATAATAAAAAGGAGATTTCAATAAATCAACTTCTATTTATCATTGTTAAGTGACCCATTTTCATAAATACAGTTATTCGTAATGTTGAATACTAATGGATTTTACGGCACAATGATAATTATCTTTACTTATAATATCAAAAATCTATAATACTTGCAATGTGGCAATGATTATAATTATTTATTTAAAATAAAATAACAATTATATTTGCTTATTCAAAATATAATAAAAGCTGTATTCACTTATAACCATACAGTTAGGTTCATTTATTTATACATTACATTTGTTCATTTGGTTATTCTATTTAATCATTAATTAAAACTCCCATACGTGTAAATGAATAAATGATCCTGTTATAAATAATAAAAAAAAATATATGGAAAAAAAATAACAGTGTGGGACGCCCGTCCATCCAGCGGACCATGCCACACGCTGCTTGATCTGAGTGAGTGGTCGGGTGGCAGCAACCACAGGTTAGTGTGGCGCTCGCTGAGGATACGAGCAAAAATGTCTGTGAAAAGTAGACAGCCTCGTTCTTGCCATACTCACTTCCGGTTTGGAAGTAAATCCCTTATTACTCGACAAATACTTAACGAGACATCGCAATTCTTTCGTGCGAGTCTCGTGGGAACCTACTTATTCTAAAAGTAATCCTAATTTAGTGGATTGCTTACTCTTTTCGTCGCAAAAAGGCGGATACTGAAGGCTGGGCCGTCTCAGTATGGCACCGAGCATGTAACCTGACACCGCAGAATAGATGAAGAGCAACGATCCACCTCTCAATGCCAATGGAAGCGACAATATGACAATCATGCCCATCATCGTCACCAACCAGATTGAAGGTTATGTACTCCTCATCAGAAACTCGCATTTCAATTATTAAAAATTATTTATAATTTTAGGTGAAATTCAGAAAATCAAAAAGGATCAATATTAATACTAAACTAGCGAGTTCCTGATCAGAATGACCAAATTAGAATACCAGTGTTATGAATAAATATTTAAATTTCACGAATTCATAGGTTTTAAATAATAATGATTAGTAATCAATTATAAGAAATGAGAAGACCTGAATCAGAAATTCCGAGAACATTCCAATTAGTTAACTATTAAAATAAAAATAAATTCTCAGCAAAAGAAATTGAAATAGTAGAAATAAAAATTTACTTGATGATAAAGCAAGTTTTGACGAAACTAACACTAATAATGACAGGAGAAGGATTTGAGGAAAACAAAAATCAAGAAAAAATTCCTGAGATTGGTGAAATTACTGCAAATAAAGCAAAATGCATTTTGCTTTATTTGCAGTAATTTCATCATTTCATTCAAATAATCGGAGGACCAATTTCACTAATCTCAAACCATTTCAATTCAAACGACATAAAATTTATTAGTAAAATAAACATCTAATGTACAACTGAAATGAAACACATTCACACACAAGCTCACACTAAAAATACACAAAAAACAAAACACACATCATATAATTACACCTAAAAGTACAGATACACTAAAATACATATAAAAAAAAATATATATATATATACAAAAATATAGCAAAAACACTACACGCGTGCAGGTATGGCACTCCACGAGCTGGAACCCGGCGATAACTCCTCAGAATCGGACGCCTGCTATATGCAACCACGGACCTAGGAGCTGAAACAAAATTTCAAAAAAATTTTTATAAAAGATCTTCAGGACAAAAATTTAAAAAGAAATAAATACAAGAACCAAGGAAAAACAAACTAACCTTCATAGGACACCAGAGCCGAGCCACAGGTGCATTTCGTGACGTCTCTTGAGTGTGGTAACCGGATGAATCGCCCACACCGGCAAAAACGTTCCTCAGTGCCCTGTATCCTGAAAAATAAGATAAAATCGATTAATCAAAGGAAGAGAAAAACAAGAAGAAAAATATAATAAATATATAACAAAAAGAAAGAGGATAAATTTAGCAAACCTACCCCAAACAATAAGCTGAGGGTGCTGAATGAGAACAGCAACGAGACGCTTGAGCAGGTAAGGGCGAGATATCCCGCGACACCATGCTATGAAGCTCCTCACAGAGGTTATAGGTCTCCTGACACGCCTCACGAATCACATGATCCGCCGATGCCGCCTCCATAGCAGATGGATCTGCAGTTGACGCAGGGATGCGCCAGGACGGACCCTCTTCGGACTCCGGTGGACCCACCTGTCGCTCCTGGATAAGAAACCACATCAGTCGTACCCAGGGCACCAGGGTATCGACCAGGTTCGACACCTGCCTCAGCAACCCTGGAACAGGAACCTGCGGAGCCCGTTGATAGGAATCTGCAAAAATAAAAAAAGAGAATAAAACACCATACATTAAAAATTGGAAACACAACAAGAAAAAGGACTCTTACCTACGCGAGATCAACAAAACAACCCCTTAGCGTGAGCATGGAACGCTGAGCAACAAAACTATCCTTAATTTGTCCAGAAGAAACGCGGATTACCACCCCGGTATAAGATTTCTTCAATCGATGAACAATACAGAAATCCGAGTCCATCACCGATAATCCAAGGAGCTCCCTTGCCAACGAAACGAGCACCGGAACAATTTGACAGACCGGCACACGCCAAACAATAAACTGATGTTTACTGTTATTTCACTCGTGTGTTACTCGTCGATTAACACGGCACGGAAATCACTCTCACGGGGTTCAGACATCGCGCACCGAAATGTAAGAGACCCAACCCAGAAGACCTATTAAATACGAAAACACCCCACCAACAATCACAAAAACTGATGACTCAAAGAAATTAAAAACTCACCGTGAGGTCGAAGTTCTCCACGATCCATGGTCAAATCGTTGGCCTCATGGGCGTTGTTTAGGTACCACTGCGAGTAGGGAATCGTCCGGGAACCACTGGATGATGAAGCTTGTCCTGCCATGATGTTAAAAGAACTAATGAAGTAACGCATCTTCAAACAAAAGAGCAGCTGCCCAGCCATACAAAAATTGATGACAGACGTTAAAACTTACCTATGCAAAATAAGAAGAGAGAAAATAAAAAAATAAAATAAAATAAAAAGAAACGACAATCCAGGGAAACATAAGTTAAGAATCAAGGATAAATCATACTCACCTATGTCAATCCGAGAATCAGAAGTTCACTATAGACACAACACATGATCAATTACACGAGAAATACACAATCCAGCAAGAGACAGAAATTAATATCACTTGGAATTCGAAACCGACGCGGTGCCTCTCCTGTTGTTATAGCCAAGTAAATTAAAAAAAAAAATAATAATAATAATTAAATTAATTAATTAAAACTGAAAGGGAAAAGAGGAAGATAAGTAAATAATATTACCATCGAGGACGATGATTAATCTAAAGAGGGAGGACTGTTACATCCCTGATATTTTAAAATTTTAACACCTTTCGCCTGTGCCTAGGCAACCCAGTAAACGCTCAGGGATATAACTGATACATCTCTCCTCATTACAACACTGATAGTAGGAAGCACCTGTCAGAAATTATCTGAGATCGACAAGGCAGTCGAGTTGCATAAAACAAAAACACTGCCTTGCCGTCGGTAATGTAGGAAATCAGATAAGTAAACATTAATAATTATTTAACGAAAATAAATAACAATAAAATTCATTATTGTTAACAACAGTCGTTAAATAGTTAATAATAATAATCAAACACTAGTACATAATAATCATCATGGACCAATAATGGATAATCAATAACATCAATCACATTATTAGGGATTCGCAAGATAACGTAAATAATATTTCAAAATATAGACACTAGAAGATTATGTATTACCTAAATACTATAAGGAAATAAGATTAAAAACTAATGTATAAAATAATAGATGAGTCAGTGCATTTGTAACTTAGTACAATTGCACCGACCTGTCAACATATACATATTAAGTAACATAGCTGAAAATACGAGAGAAAGATGTACCGCATTGACCGTGAATGAACTTTGATCCCGATAGTATGACCTGTGTGGGAACGCGCCGCGAGTTCATGCATTTACGCGATTGTCAGCAAGTATGGTCAATAACACTGCTGCCAGACGCGTGCCGATCCATCGAGTAGCAAGGTACGTGCCGATCCACGAAAATATGAATGCTCTCCCACTATAGGATTAATCAATAATATATAAACCCCAGATTTACCTCTGGAGGTTGTCTTTTCGATAGTAGCTGTTCAGTCTTCAAGATCTTAACGTCGGTAATCACTCCGTCCGCAAGTCATACTGTCGGTGTCACGAATTGACCCTTCGATATTCGTAAATCGGTATCTTACACAAGGAATACCTCGGTACTTGGTAAATAAAATCCCTGGTCCTTAAGTGGTGCAAGTCCGGTGGTCGTGAATTAATAAGTGCCGTTAAATACGTGTATCGTCGTATTAAGTCGAGTTCTGAGAGTTAAATCTACAGAAAACGAACTTAACCAGTGTTTAGCAAGCAAGTTGGATTGTCTGATACGCTTCCTGTACTACTTGACTAGCACTACTTAACTCCAGCCAGGATTGTGCCGTTATCCAGCTATCAACAAGGAGAAATATACAACAAAACTCTTTCTCTTGCCTTCTCAAGCAAGGAAAAAGCGTAAGTTATATATATATAAGCATCTCAAAACTTATTATATTAACTATAACGCCAATTGTAGTGCGTGAGTTATATACCTAGGCATCTCAAAACCTAGTATATTAGCATAAAACATACAAGTTACATATATAGGCATCTCAAAACCTGTATTACTAACTCATAAACGTATAAAACCCTTAATATTGCCTTCTCATCCTGAGAAGTAGTATAAGTCATACACATAAGCATCTCAAAACTTATTGTATATCTATCTTTTAATTAATAAAGCTTTTACACCGCAATATAATCAAATTTGTTATTATTGTGAACAACTCGAGCCGCATAGGTTTGACTAGTGACCACGATCCCACAAAAATATAAATAATCAGAATTTACCACTCTGATTTAATCAGCAAACTTTCCTCCCTTTTCCTAATTTTCCCAACCTACCCTCGCCTTAGCTCGGGACGTAACATTAATATAAAAAGTATTATTATTATTTATGTAATAGAGATGGTCACAGGACGTGACAAATTTACCTGACTCAAAACATTGAGACAAATTCATAATTTCTAATATCAAATTATCAATTACTTTTTTTTATTACAAAAATATTTTAAAACAAAAGAAATTTGAAAAACTTTTCCGTTGATCCAATATAATATTTATGTATTGTAAACTTAAAAAAAAAGTATCTCCATGTACGTATCAGTGAATTTTATTTCATAAAAACCTATGTCGGGACACAATCCCAGTGAATTAGGGAAATCACAAATTCTAGAAAATCCTATTACGCGCAGTCAAGTTAAGAAAAATACTGAACTTGCAAAAATTGTGGCACAAAATCAAACTGGTCCCCTTAAACCAAAAAGAACAGTTACTGTGAATGAAAAGGTAACTAAAGATAATTTTGAAAATATTTGTAACAAGGACAAAACAAATATCAGTTTGCAATTATATAATATTTCTCTAAAGAAAACCTTAACGTTTGAACAATTCGAAACTGCCGGAACAAGCAATTTATCTGACTCGAATAATTGGCTTAATTCAAATTCAAAAACTAATTCAAGTATTATTTGTGGATCAATTGATCAAGACGAAACATTAAAAAACGAAACCACTTATATTGACAACGAAGATATAAGTTTACTTAGTTCAACGATAATTCCGAAAAACACATTTGAAGAAAGAACTAAAATAAATTTATCAGAAAAATCTCTTACTCGCCAAACAATTTTAAGTAATCACGATAGCTACGATAATAGTACCGACAACGAACAAATGGAACAAATTGTTCACAACAATCCTGAAGAAAACGTTAATCCAATTAGAAACAACGAAATGGCCCTACCTAATAATCAACAAGTATACTTACGCGATGCGTTAGAAGTAGTACCCTTATTTGATGGAAGTAACATTCGATTATCACATTTTATTGAAGGATGTTATGAGGCAAAGGCAATGCTGCCATCATCCGCAGCTCAAGAAAATTTAAGACGATTATTGAGAAGTAAATTATCAGGAGAAGCGAGAAAATGTATCTTTGGATCGACCTATAATAATATCGAAGAATTAATTGAAAAACTCAAAAGAGTATACGCCCCAGCAAAAAGTGTGTATCAATTACAAGGAGAATTAGGGAATACCTATATGTGGGAAAAAGAGAACGTACTTTACTATGCAGCTAGAATTAAAGAGATTGCTGACAGAATCGAAGACGCTCATAGACTCAACAATAATGGACACATAGATAATACCTTCAAACAGAACCTTCAAAAAGACGTTATTCAATGCTTTATTCGCTGTCTGCGTCCTGAATTAGAAATTCGAGTAAAAACAAAGCAATCATTTAAAGAAGTTTTCAGTGACACAATCAACGTAGAAAGAGATTTGGCAGCATCTTCCGAACTACGGAGAAATAAAAATTCAGATTATTTAAAAATGGATAATTCTATAAATAATAGGAATAATAAAACAACTCGGTTCAATGTTGCGCGAGATAACAACATAAACTGTATAATATGTAAAAAACCAGGTCATGTTGCTGAAAATTGTTATCATTTAACCAAAGAACAAGAAGCAGTATCTAGAAAACAAAACCCTAATTTTGTTATGCAAAATCGACAGACTAGTAATAATCACCAACAACGAGAAAATATTTAAAAATAATTCTGCAAGAAACAATTACGAGAATAACCATTTTTTAGGAAACAGAAATAACAATTATGATAATAATAACTTTGCACAAAACAATTATCCGAATAACAATTTTTCGAGGAACAGGAACAACAATTACAATAACTTTTCAAGTAACAGAATTAATTATCCTAACAGCAATAGATTTCATAATTACAATAATAATAATTTTTCCAGAAACAGAAATAATGATAATAGACAAGAAAATCTAGATCACAACAGGAATGCAAATCACAGACAATTTTTAAATTAAAATAGACAACGTGAGATGTGAAATCAGCAATTAAGTAGACCAAATCAAAATTATCCACAAAAATCAGAAGTTATATGCAACTATTGTAAAAATCCAGGACATATTATAACAAATTGTAATGTTAGATTAAATAAACAACAATCGCAAAATTCGGAAAACTCAAACGCTCTCCCCAGTACAGATGCACTGAGGAAAGCATAAAGCAAGAACCAGAAGCATCCACTTTTAACGATCAACTGGCTATAAAGATAAGCGTTTCCAAACCAAGTACAATTTCATTGATAATGATATGCGCAGAAGGTCTTCAAAGCCCTGCTCGCATGATGATAGATACCGGTGCTGGTCGAAATTTGATTAAACAAAATTCCGTAAATCCTAATTTGCCAATAAATGAACAAATAGTGTTAAAATTTACAGGAATAAATAATTTACCACTTTTTACAATGGTACAAATACGAATAAAAATTCTAGGATATCCAACAATATTGAATATAATTCCTAATGAAGTTCCAATAGATGAAGACGGAGTTCTAGGTTCAGAATTTTTTCAAGGAAATAAAGTCAATATAAATTATGTATCAAAATGTCTAGAAATACAAAATAAACTGTATCTATTTTAATTGACACAGATATTAACAATTCCAGCTAGAACAGTAACAACATTTTATGTTCCAATTGAAAATACTGAAAAAAGCGAAGATTACGTACCTCGACTACATTTTGGCGAAGGAATTTATGCAGGAGACGCAATTGTAAAAAATTGCAATGGTAAAGCTTATATAAAATTTGCAAATACAAACGAAATTTCAGTAACAATATCAATACCGGCTATCACTTTAGAAGACTTCGAAGAAAGAGATTTTCAAAATGTAACAAGTAAATCAAGGAATTTAAAAAACTTAAGTGATGACGATTTATCTAACTAAATTCTGAATAGCCTCTTGAAAACTGACAATTTTTTCGACAATCCATACAAATTTTTTAACATGATAGGTGAAGAAAGAATAGAATGCATCAAAAAACTTCTTCGTTTGGATCATTTGAATCAAGACGAATACGAACATGTAGAGAGATTAATTATTAACAGTACAGACAGATTTCAAATCGCAGGAGAACCACTTGAAGCTTCTAACGTTTTGCAACATTCGATTCCAACTACAGATGATTCTCCAGTTTTTTCAAGACAATATAGATTTCCCCCTGTTCATAAAGAACAAATTACAAAACAAGTTGACGAATTATTAAAAAATAAAATAATAAAACCTTTACAATCACCGTATAACACTCCAGTTTGGATTGTTCCTAAAAAACTAGACTCTAAAGGTGAAATAAAATGGCGTATGGTTCTTGACTTCAGAAAACTTAATGAAAAAACAATCGGAGATTCTTACCCAGTACCTAACATAAATGATATACTCGATTGACTCGGATCTTCTAGATATTTTTCAGTATTCGATTTAGCTACTGGTTTTCACCATATAAAAATGGACCCCAAAGACTCTCATAAAACTGCATTTTCTACACATCATGGCCATTATGAATTTGATAGAATGCCCTTTGGTTCAAAAACCGCTCCTGCAACATTTCAAAGGTTAATGGACATTACTTTAACTGGATTAATAGGGACAGAACTCTTTGTTTATCTTGACGACCTAGTCATATTTGCTGATACACTAGAAGAACATAAGAAATAATTTAATAATTTAATACAACATCTTCGAAAAGCAAACCTTCATTTACAACCAGACAAATGTGAATTTCTACGACCTGAGATAGGATATTCAGGTCATATAATTGATAAAAATGGAGTTCGACCGGACCCCAAAAAAATAATACCCGTAAAGGAATTTCCGATTCCAAAAACACAAAAGAATGTTGAACAATTTTTAGGATTGGCAGGATATTATCGTAGATTTATCGAAGGATTTTCAAAAATTGCCAATCCTCTTTATCAACTTCTGAAAAAGGATACTCCTTTTATATGGACCGATAAACAGCAAATTGCTTTTGATATTTTAAAATCAAAATTATGTGAAGAACCAGTTTTACAACGACCCGATTTTTGTCAACCCTTTGTTCTCATAACAGATGCCTCAGGATACGCAATAGCAGGTATATTATCACAAGGTAAAATAGGCAAGGATAAGCCAATACCATATGATTCACGTAGTTTAAGTGACGCTGGGAAGAAATATGACACATATGAAAAAGAAGCACTTGCAATAATATTTTGTGTCACTCATTTCCGTCCTTATTTATATGGAAGAACATTTACCCTAGTAACTGATCATAAACCACTAGTTTGGTTTCAAAACTATAAGGATCCTTGCTCACGAGTTTCACGTTGAAGGTTGAAACTCGCAGGATATGATTTTGATGTAGTATACAAAACAGGAAAAATGAATGTCAATGCAGACGCTCTTTCAAGAAACCCTATTATTAATGAAGAAGGATCAAGAAAATTACACGAAGATGATGATGCTACCTTTATGACATCTCAAGAAAAAATGAACCTTGAGAATACCTTTATAAAGAATAACGAAGAAAATAATATAAAAAAAGGAAATAATTCCAAAAGAGAATATTTCAATTCGATATTTACCCAAGATGATATAAATGACTTTAGCGAATCCTCACAAGATCCAATATTAAATATCAATCATAAGTTTTTAGAAACTTTTAATGTTTCTCCTATTGAAGAATTATTGAATAACATTTGTAACAATTTTCTGAAATATACAAGTTTATTGAAGCTTTTAGCATCAAGGCTTCTGTTTATGACTATTATACTCTTAAGTCCAATACTTGGAAAAATTTATGAAAATTCGCCATGGAAAACCATGACTACTAGGGGTAAAAAGAAAACGCAAGAACAAATGAAAAATACAAATCAGCATAAAAATCTAGAAAATTTAAATCAAAATGAAATCCAAGAAAAATTAGACGAAAATTTTTGTTCTAAACCTCTTGTGAAAAAACCTCGAGGTAGGCCAAAAAAAAATTATTTAAAAATTATTCCCTCTCAAACAAAAAGAAAGAGAGGTAGACCAAGAAAACAAATATATGAAAATGAATTAACAGAAATAAATATGCAAATAGGAAGCCGAACAAAAGTAGAATCAGATTCCGACTATGATCCTGATTCTGATCCTGAATCTGATGCTGAATATTTGGACTATTTAAAGGAAACCCAAACAAAAAATAAAAGAAATAAAAATGGCAAAAATCCTAAACAATTTATTATACCTCAAGAGGAAAAAAGCAAAAATTATTTTTCTACTTCTGAAGACGAAGTAATTGATATGGAACCTGAAGATGAAGAGAGCTCTGAAAGCTCTTGTATTGAAGAAATTTTTGAAAATGAAAATATCGAAGACACATTTTATGAACGCAATTCTGAAATAAACAAAAATCGCCAAATAAGAACCAGGGAAAATCTCGAAAATGATAATAATTCAGAATTCGAAGAAAACAGTCCACCCCCAGAGCCCCCTCCACCTAATTCAAAATCTACCAAGCAAATTCTATTGAATAAAAATATCGTTGAATGTCGCGATGAATTAACGATGCGAAAAGATAATTATGTATATTTTGTTACAGCAAATGGAAATCCTCGAGATAATGGATCAACAAGTCTAGAAAAACGTGGAACTTTACCAAAATTTAAAAACATACAAAAGGGAACAGCGAATGAAATAAAAAAAGGAAACTACTATCATTTTGCTCTTCTGATTGAAGAAGAAACCAAAGAGAAGTTATCTGAAACCTTAAATAATATAAAATTGTCAATTTACTCATTACATGAATTATCTCAAAAACTGAATATACGATCAATTAGTATTTCAGAGACTTCAAAAATCAACCATATAGCTTGGCAAGAAATAAAATCAATATTTGATTTAGTTTTTGCAAATTCACTTACGAAAATAATAGTTTGTAATGGCATAACGCAATATCCAACTCAAGAACAAAGATCACAATTAATTGAAGAAGCACACTCCTCAGCATTAGGAGGACATAAAGGCGTCACAAAAACCTAGAATCAAATTCGGCAAAAAATATTTTCGGAAAATATGAAAGTCGATATTCAAAAGTATATTCAAGGCTGTTTAAAATGCCAAATAAAAAAATTAGTTCGAGTTAAAACTAAAAATCCTATGTTTATTACTGATACACCCACTACTGCCTTCGAAAAAATATCAATGGATATTGTTGGTCCACTACCAGAAACAAAGTCTGGTAATCTGTATATTCTTACTATACAAGATAATTTTACAAAATATTCTCTGGCAATACCTCTTCCTAATCATCAAGCTGGTACAATAGCAACGCGTTCGTGAAAAAATTTATTTGCATATTTGGATCGCCAAAAAGGAGTACTAACGGATCAAGGCAGAGATTTTTTAAGCAATTTATTAGAAAGATTAGCAAAATGCTTTAGAATCAAACAATTTCGTACCACAGCTTTTCACCCTCAATCCAATGGATCACTTGAACGATAACATGATGTCCTAGGTGAATACCTCAAACAATTTGTAGCAAAAAATTCAGAATGGGACGATTGGCTAGAATTAGCAATGTTTTCATATAACACAAGTGTACACGAAGCCACAAAATGTACGCCTTACGAATTAGTTTTTGGCAAATTAGCCTGTGAACCCTCTAGTGAACCTCTATCACAAAATGAAAAATTGCAAACCTATGATGATTATTTGATCAACTTTGTCACACAACTGCGTGAAATGCGAACACAAGCAAGAGAAAACCTCATAAAGGCAAAAGAAAAATCATAATTGTACCACGGCAGAGAAATAAATCCCTTGGAAATAAAAATTGGGGATAATGTATTTCTATTAAAAGGAGGAAAAATTAAAAAGCTGGATAATCAATACACAGCACCTCACGAAGTTTTAGATGTACTAGGAAAAGGAAATTTAAAAATCAACATAAAAGGAAAACCAACAGTAGTTCACGTCAATCGAATAAAAAGATCGCGCGTAAATATACAAAATTGATTAACTGAATTTAAATTCAAACTTAAAATAGTATAAACTTTGCATAAAACCAAAGCGTTTAGAATAAATAAACCAGGAAATGTTCTAAACAAAAAGATCTTTTGAAATTTTATTCTAGTCTTATTTTTCTATTTCAGAGATTTGAGAAGCTCACTGTACCTTTAAATAGCAATCAAAAAATTTTAATATATTTCATGTTTTTTTTAAGAGTAAATTAAACTTCTCAAACTAGCAAGTATCTATCAAATGCATCAAAATTTTTCAACTTTTCTCTTCCGTTCAGCAAAAACTAATAATCAAATATCATCAAAAAGAAATTATATGTCTTTAAAATTCTTATGAGTACTTTCTTTGCATTTGACTTAATCAATTTTATTTTCGTTCACCAACCTTTCAAAAAACAAATTAACAACTTCTTTAGTAAGACAAATGCTAGTTTCCATACGAATCATCATTTTTTTAATCACTTAAAGAAAAATATAGAAATACAATATTTGCATTTTTTTTCTTTTTTTCGATGAAAAAAAAAGACTTTCTGACAAGAATAAATAAGCACTTCATAATTGATGCCATCATAAATATAATTTCAATTTTGTTTTTTCTTCCATCAAGGGAACTTTTCTTGATTCCCATCCTATTGGAAGAACAGTTTCTACAACTATTGAGTCTGTAAATGTAAACTGTGCGATGGCGTTACAAAATTGTTAATGTACAAATTGCTTTTCAATAGAAATTAATGTGCAACAATAACAAATTAAGTAATTACTATTCTTCATATGTTTTATGCACAAATAACTCTATTAATTTTAAAAGAAAGATTAGAAAAACAATTAAAAGTACAAGAATTGTAGGAAAATCTATTACCCTGTTATTATGTAAAATTGTTTTTCTTATGATCATTCTATTTATTTAACAATACACTAATCAAATTGAAGTTCATGAAATTAATTTTCAGAAACCTGTAAAAGTAATAATAAGCAATCGCAATGCCATCCCATAAAACCAAATCTTGCAATAGAGAATCGCCAGATTCACTCAAGATTTCTTCCTCAATATTCTTGAGCAAGTCATGCACAAGTTATGTACATTGTTCTATGACATTGCTTCGTAGAGCTATAGTCTTGGTTATTTGTTTAGCAATACTAGCTCAAGAATCTTGAGCAAGATTCAATCCAGAGGCGGAAACAGAAAAGCCACGATCTTGAACAAGATTCTTGGCATTTATCGTGAGTCATACTTGGTCAAGTTTTGCTCAAGATTCTGGATGTTTTATAGCTCTCTCGTGAGCATCAGAATGTCAAATCTTGCGCAAGATTCTTGATGTATTTCTTGAGCAATATTTGATGAAGCATTGCATAATTTTCTTTATATATATTTATATAATTTTCTCAAAAGTAATAATATCACTAAATAGTTAGAAAAAAAAATAACATTGCACTTTACGATAAAAATTATATATTCGATTTGCATAATACAAAATAGTATTGAAAGCATTTTTAATTAATTATTAAAATTGGTCTCGCTCGTGCCGTACTCAATACATGTATAACAGTGTGAGTGCATGTGTACATATGCATCCTCAATCACTTTTTTGATAGCACGTAAGCTATTTAAGGTTGGAAGTTATTAAATATAAAGGAGCATTTTTTCGTAAATCAGGTTAGTATATCACAGTTGTTATTAATCGAGTAGTTAGCGATTGTCATCGCAACGAGGTTGCCCTGGTTACATGTTACAAATATTATATAATAAGATACTGCTCAATGTACCTTCAATCGCTCGTTATTAAGTTTCACTGTAAAATTATTAACTTTTTGGCATAACTATTTCAACCAATAAAGTCGATTTGTCAATATATATTTTTTAAATTAGTATGTTGCTAATAAAAAAATTTTGACGTTCATTTGCATAATTGGAATTTTTTTATTTATACAATTTTCCTTTGATTTTTTAATAATTTGTTACGTCACAAGTACGCAAATATACTTACTTTGATCGAAGATTCCTCGTTTTAAGTAAGGATCGAATGATCCTCGCTTAGGGATGAGGATAAGTCAATGAAAGACACAATGATTATGAAAATAATACAAATTGAATTTATTTTATTGGTTAAAAGGTCAGAATACACATTCGTTAAGACAATTCTTATATAATGTAGGCACAGGCTGGTTGGTACGTGGGTGAGAAAGAGACAAAGAATAAAGATAGAGAGAGAGAGAGGTTCGGTACCTTTATGTTGAGGGTTAATCCACACGGCGGTGAGTTGTAAGTACTGGATCCCCACAGGTGTATTCCAAGTGTGTGAGAGAGACGGAGTTATAGACCGCACAGTTATATTCCGTAAAGGGCGGTGATCCAAATTTATGACACTGTTCGAAAATCTTTACAAAGATCTTTTTACCTGATCTTTTTAGTTTCAAGGAATCTATTTGATTCTGATCGACAATTTTTGCGAGTTGATTGTCTTGTTTTGCTTTACTACGCGTAATAACTTTTTGGGCGGATTCTACAGCGTCTACATTGAGTCAAAATAAATTTAGAGTTTCTTTTTGTTGAGCTATATCTTAGATTATTTATTGTTAATTATCGATTGTTTATAACAATTTAAAAAAACTACATGTAAAATTTTGTTTGAAAATAATGTGAAATTAGTAAAAATATAATTTTAATTTATAAAAATTCAAAAAATTTATAATAATAATTTCAAAATATAATTTAATTATTTTTATTTGTTTATAACAATAATCAATATCTTTACTCTTTTATTAGGAAATAAGATAATAAAATAAAAATATAATTCTATAAAATATTCAAATAAATAAATAATCGCTCAATTTTTGTAAAATTATAATGTTAAATAATACATTTCTTAAAATTATAACAATATATATTGAGACGGCCCAGCCTTCGGTATCCGCCTTTTTGCGACGAAAAGAGGAAGAAATCCACGAAATTAGGATTACTTTCAGAACAAGTAGATTCCCACGAGACTCATGATATAGAAGTTTGAGACGTCTCAAACCCAAACTTGTGACGAATTTGAGACGAAAAATAAAGAAAGATTCTCATAAGAGACGGAAATTTATCCCTAGATCAGGTAGCGAAAAAATACAATAGAAGCAATGAACAATACCTCTATAAATCAAAAGACTTTCATACCTAACTTCGGGATGACACTTACACGCGTACAACCCTTGGGACACGCGACAATATTTCGACTTCGAGTTAAATAAAAATTACCGCAAAAAACACTCCTTATATTTTAACCCTACATGTGCGAAGTCCGCGAAGATTGCATATGTGCATATATGCTATAGGACGAATCGTCTCACAACTTCTGTCGGCCCGCTTGAAGTCGAACTCAAAAGCAGGTAGTAGATCATAACAATGGAAGCAATAAACTGTACGCGTGGCGTATTCCTAATTGAAAATTAATATTATCCCTCATTAGCCCATGAGATTGAAAATCGTTAAGTTTTCTTGCAAAACACATAAAATGAGTGTCATGCATCAAATCATAAATATTTGAGAAAATCATGCGTCACTTGCATTCAGGAAGTATGGTTTTTCCATTACAATTTCTGTATATGCATTTCTGGATTATTCAAATTATTTATCAAACAAGTAACTTTTTGAGATTGCGTTACTCTTTGTAAAAGAGTAACATTTCAAGCTCACGTGACTACGGAAGACATGGGGCAAGCCATCAGTGTTTTGCGAAGGGAACAAGTGTTGGAGCAAACACTAGTGGCATAAAACTGACTGCCGATATGGTACGAGACATTTCCAAAACTCATGTAATAAATTGACTTCGTAGACGGTCGAAAAAAACTATGACGTCCTCCTATTCTTTAAAGTTTTAAATCTCCAGCTGATAGAGAAAACCTTTACGAAGCGAAAGAATCGTATTAAAAAGTTCGCGTCGAATGGGAAGTTGGTTTTTTATTAAAAAAAAAATATATAATTTTCTGGAATTTGGGGTCTATTTGAACACTCAATTGCTCCGAGCTAAACGGCATTTCTGATTCGTACTTTAGCAGGGATGATAAAGCAAAGTTTCAACTTCATATTGCAGAAAAGTATGTCATGTAAATGTGCATAGAACTTGAGATTTTGCTCTTTTTGCAGTTGCATAAATTCGTCTAACTTGCCAGAAATCAAATTTTCTGAATGCCAGATATGAGACGAAAATCGTCTCACAACTTCTGTCGGACCGCTTGAAGTCGAACTCAAAAGCAGGTAGCAGAACATGACAATGGAAGCAATAAACTGTACGCGTGGCGTACTCCTAATTGAAAATTAATATTATCCCTCATTAGCCCATGAGATTGAAAATCGTTAAGTTTTCTTGCAAAACACATAATATGAGTGTCATGCATGAAATCATAAATATTTGAGAAAATCATGCGTCACTTGCATTCAGAAATATGGTTTTTCCATTAGAATTTCCGAATATGCATTACTCGATTATTCGAAATACTTCCAAACAAGTAACTTTTTGAGATTGAGTTACTTTTCCGAAAAGAGTAACATTTCAAACTTATTCAACTAGGTAAGGAATGGGGCAAGCCATCAGTGGTTTGCGAAGGGAACAAGTGTTGGAGCAAACACTAGTGGCATAAAACTGACTGCCGATATGGTACGAGACATTTCCAAAACTCATGTAATAAATTGACTTCGTAGACGGTCGAAAAAAACTATGACGTCCTCCTATTCTTTAAAGTTTTAAATCTCCAGCTGATAGAGAAAACCTTTACGAAGCGAAAGGATCGTATTAAAAAGTTCGCGTCGAATGGGAAGTTGGTTTTTTATTAAAAAAAAAAATATATAATTTTCTGGAATTTGGGGTCTATTTGAACACTCAATTGCTCCGAGCTAAACGGCATTTCTGATTCGTACTTTAGCAGGGATGATAAAGCAAAGTTTCAACTTCATATTGCAGAAAAGTATGTCATGTAAATGTGCATAGAACTTGAGATTTTGCTCTTTTTGCAGTTGCATAAATTCGTCTAACTTGCCAGAAATCAAATTTTCTGAATGCCAGATATGAGACGAAAATCGTCTCACAACTTCTGTCGGACCGCTTGAAGTCGAACTCAAAAGCAGGTAGCAGAACATGACAATGGAAGCAATAAACTGTACGCGTGGCGTACTCCTAATTGAAAATTAATATTATCCCTCATTAGCCCATGAGATTGAAAATCGTTAAGTTTTCTTGCAAAACACATAATATGAGTGTCATGCATGAAATCATAAATATTTGAGAAAATCATGCGTCACTTGCATTCAGAAATATGGTTTTTCCATTAGAATTTCCGAATATGCATTACTCGATTATTCGAAATACTTCCAAACGAGTAACTTTTTGAGATTGAGTTACTTTTCCGAAAAGAGTAACATTTCAAACTTATTCAACTAGGTAAGGAATGGGGCAAGCCATCAGTGGTTTGCGAAGGGAACAAGTGTTGGAGCAAACACTAGTGGCATAAAACTGACTGCCGATATGGTACGAGACATTTCCAAAACTCATGTAATAAATTGACTTCGTAGACGGTCGAAGAAAACTATGACGTCCTCCTATTCTTTAAAGTTAAACTTTGCTTTATCATCCCTGCTAACGTACGAATCAGAAATGCCGTTTAGCTCGGAGCAATTGAGTGTTCAAATAGACCCCAAATTCCAGAAAATTATATATTTTTTTTTTTAATAAAAAACCAACTTCCCATTCGACGCGAACTTTTTAATACGATTCTTTCGCTTCGTAAAGGTTTTCTCTATCAGCTGGAGATTTAAAACTTTAAAGAATAGGAGGACGTCATAGTTTTTTTCGACCGTCTACGAAGTCAATTTATTACATGAGTTTTGGAAATGTCTCGTACCATATCGGCAGTCAGTTTTATGCCACTAGTGTTTGCTCCAACACTTGTTCCCTTCGCAAAACACTGATGGCTTGCCCCATGTCTTCCGTAGTCACGTGAGCTTGAAATGTTACTCTTTTACAAAGAGTAACGCAATCTCAAAAAGTTACTTGTTTGATAAACAATTTGAATAATCCAGAACTGCATATACAGAAATTGTAATGGAAAAACCATACTTCCTGAATGCAAGTGACGCATGATTTTCTCAAATATTTATGATTTCATGCATGACACTCATATTATGTGTTTTGCAAGAAAACTTAACGATTTTCAATCTCATGGGCTAATGAGGGATAATATTAATTTTCAATTAGGAGTACGCCACGCGTACAGTTTATTGCTTCCATTGTCATGTTCTGCTACCTGCTTTTGAGTTCGACTTCAAGCGGTCCGACAGAAGTTGTGAGACGATTTTCGTCTCATATCTGGCATTCAGAAAATTTGATTTCTGGCAAGTTAGACGAATTTATGCAACTGCAAAAAGAGCAAAATCTCTAGTTTCTATGCACATTTACATGACATACTTTTCTGCAATATGAAGTTGAAACTTTGCTTTATCATCCCTGCTAAAGTACGAATCAGAAATGCCGTTTAGCTCGGAGCAATTGAGTGTTCAAATAGACCCCAAATTCCAGAAAATTATATATTTTTTTTTTTAATAAAAAACCAACTTCCCATTCGACGCGAACTTTTTAATACGATTCTTTCGCTTCGTAAAGGTTTTCTCTATCAGCTGGAGATTTAAAACTTTAAAGAATAGGAGGACGTCATAGTTTTTTTCGACCGTCTACGAAGTCAATTTATTACATGAGTTTTGGAAATGTCTCGTACCATATCGGCAGTCAGTTTTATGCCACTAGTGTTTGCTCCAACACTTGTTCCCTTCGCAAACCACTGATGGCTTGCCCCATTCCTTACCTAGTTGAATAAGTTTGAAATGTTACTCTTTTCGGAAAAGTAACTCAATCTCAAAAAGTTACTCGTTTGGAAGTATTTCGAATAATCGAGTAATGCATATTCGGATATTCTAATGGAAAAACCATACTTTCTGAATGCAAGTGACGCATGATTTTCTCAAATATTTATGATTTCATGCATGACACTCATATTATGTGTTTTGCAAGAAAACTTAACGATTTTCAATCTCATGGGCTAATGAGGGATAATATCAATTTTCAATTAGGAGTACGCCACGCGTACAGTTTATTGCTTCCATTTTCATGTTCTGCTACCTGCTTTTGAGTTCGACTTCAAGCGGTCCGACAGAAGTTGTGAGACGATTTTCGTCTCATATCTGGCATTCAGAAAATTTGATTTCTGGCAAGTTAGACGAATTTATGCAACTGCGAAAAGAGCAAAATCTCAAGTTCTATGCACATTTACATGACATACTTTTCTGCAATATGAAGTTGAAACTTTGTTTTATCATACATGCTAAACTACGAATCAGAAATGCCGTTGTAGCTCGGAGCAATTGAGCGTTCAAATAGACCCCAAATTCCAGAAAATTTTATATTTTTTTTTTCAATAAAAAAACAACTTCCCATTCGACGCGAACTTTTTAATACGATTCTTTCGCTTCGTAAAGGTTTTTTCTATCAGCTAGAGATTTAAAACTTTAAAGAATAGGAGGACGTCATAGTTTTTTTCGACCGTCTACGAAGTCAATTTATTACATGAGTTTTGGAAATGTCTCGTATCATATCGGCAGTCAGTTTTATGCCACTAGTGTTTGCTCCAACACTTGTTCCCTTCGCAAACCACTGATGGCTTGCCCCATTCCTTACCTAGTTGAATAAGTTTGAAATGTTACTCTTTTCGGAAAAGTAACTCAATCTCAAAAAGTTACTCGTTTGGAAGTATTTCGAATAATCGAGTAATGCATATTCGGAAATTCTAATGGAAAAACCATATTTCTGAATGCAAGTGACGCATGATTTTCTCAAATATTTATGATTTCATGCATGACACTCATATTATGTGTTTTGTAAGAAAACTTAACGATTTTCAATCTCATGGGCTAATGAGGGATAATATTAATTTTCAATTAGGAGTACGCCACGCGTACAGTTTATTGCTTCCATTGTCATGATCTACTACCTGCTTTTAGTTCGACTTCAAGCGGCCGACAGAAGTTGGGAGACGATTCGTCCTATAGCACATATGCACATATGCAATCTTCGCGGACTTCGCACATGTAGGGTTAAAATATAAGGTGTGTTTTTTGCGGTCATTTTTTTTTAACTCGAAGTTAATATATTGTCGCGTGTCCCAAGGGTTGCACGCGTGTAAGTGTTATCCCGAAGTTAGGTATCAAAGTCTTTTGATATATAGAGGTATTGTTTATTGCTCTTATTGTATTTTTTCGTTACCTGATCTAGGGATAAATTTCCGTCACTATGAGAATTTCTTTCTTAATTTCCCGTCTCACAATTCGTCACAAGTTTGGGTTTGAGACGTCTCAAACTTCTATATCATACGAGACTCGCACAAAAGAATTGCGAGGTATGATCCAGTATTTGAGCAGCAATTAATGATTTACCTCCAAACCGGAAGTGAACGCGGCGTGAACGAGGCAGCCTGCTTTTCACGGACATTTTCGTTCGTGCTCTGAGCGAGCGCCACACTAACCTGTGGTTGCTGCCACGCGACACTCAATCAGATCAAGCAGCGTGTGGCATGGTCCGCTGGATAGGCGGGCGTCCCACACTGTTACTTTTTTTTATATTCTTTTTTATTATTTATAGCAGGATCATTTGTTCATTTACATGTATGGGAGTTTTAATTAATGATTAAATAAAATAACCAAATGAACAAATGTAATATATAAATAAATGAACCAAACTGTATGGTTATAAGTGAATACAGTTATTATTATATTGTGAATAAACAAATATAATTGTTATTTCATTTTAAATAAATAATTATAATCATTGCCACATTGCAAGTATTATAGATTTTTGATATTATAAGTAAAAATAATTATCATTGTGCCGTAAAATCCATTAGTATTCAACATTACGAATAACTGTATTTATGAAAATGGGTCACTTAACAATAATAAATAGAGGTTGATTTATTGAAATTTCCTTTTTATTATAAAAAGCGTTACACGACGTTCAAGCCTGCCACACAGCTGTCCAATGGGAACCCGCGCCCACGCAGGTAGCACGCACCAGCGGGAGGTGAAATGGGGGAAAGGCTTTCTCGTCGTCGTCGCGCGGTGCGTTTTCGCTTTTTAGTGCACATCAATTTTTGAATGCTTCCACGGGACGAAATATGCGACTTTTTGGAATCTGAAAAACATCATCATGATCTCGAAAATGTCAACTTTTTCCTGATACTGATTTCCAACCCGAAAACGGTCGTAAAAAGGGGGAAAAGACCGTGTATAAAATTCTTAATTTATTGATTTAATTGGACTCGATCGCGCTCGCTAATTGAGGCGCGCGCATATTAATTAAAGGGGGAAATTAATAGAGAGGTGGAAAACCGAGGTAACGTGCACGGTTGCTGATCCACAAATTTTATTACAGGCGCGCTGCCCAGAAAGGTGAGAGCACGTCTCGACACCGGGGCGTTTAGCAAATTGTCTCAAGATCTCGGGCTCGAGTATGTTCACTTGCATCTCACGATCAGGTGAACTACTTTGAGAACCAGATCGTCCATGGTTCCTGGTCCTCCCTTATTTGCTAGGGATTTTTTGGATCACTTTTTTTTTAAATAAAAAAAGTTATCGTAGACTGGATTTTTCTCAAATTCACGTGGGTCTTCTTTTATGAATTAAAAATAGCGAGCAATAAGCTCGAGCAGACACTACTGGATTATGGTCAACCCGGGAGGCAAGTATCCGTGCACTCACAAAAAGTGAGACTCGGAGAAAGCTCCCATCCTTACAACTTTTCTTTCTGCCGAGCAGTGTCGGAGCCCTGAGGGCACTTCGCTGCCACGGTGCTTCCCTACACTTCCCTAAATAAATTCCAATTGGGTCAACCAAGGTCCAGTATAATTGTGGTTTATTCTTGTGGGAGGGAAAAGGCAAATGATGACCTCGTCGGGAGCTTATGCTCATAATTTCCAAAATTTGGAACCGACTTTACTGATGCTTTCTTAACTAACTAAATTTTTAAATAAACGGTAGGGCGCGAAATCAAATAACTGAGGTATTCTCGGGGTAATTTATCTGGCAGAGCAAGATCCAAAAAGTCAAACAACGTTATTTTCAGATGTAGGGAAAACCCAAAAATTAAACCGTGTATTTGAAGGCGCAACTGCGCGAAATCTTGGTGCTTGCTAATTGAAGTTTTTTTTTATGGTTTTTAGATTCTCAAAAATCAAATATCACGGGCAATATATCCGACGATTCCTCCGTTCTATTTTGCTCATTCGGAAAAACTGAAAATCGTGAGTTTCTTTTCTGTTCTCACTCTTAAAATAAAGAATAAAAGCTCGCGAAATTTTCACCCTTCGTGTGACCCACACGTAGATTTTGAAAGGACAATTTTGGTCTAAAATAGGGCAAAGTTGCCTTTCCAAAATTAAGGAAATTGATATAATTAGAAATTGCAGATTTGAAATTTAAAATCAGAATCTAAAAGCGAAACTTTTGACCAAATCGGGCAAAAATAACTTGATAAATTTTTAAAAATTGATAAATTAAAGATCGTAAAGGTCGAAATGTTTCAATATATATATATATTTTGTACCAACCACGTGTGTCTTATAAATTATAATGATCTATTTTATTAATTTTATGAAATTTTAAATTGTTTTTTTAAATAAATAAAATTGTTTATAACAAGGATCAGATAAGATTCGAGTTATGCACAATTTATTTTTCTCTAGACTGGACAAATTAGGCTCAAGCTCAGATCCTTGGACAATCTTGGCAAATAAAAATATTCTGTTCCTTAACAGAGTTAAAATTAAAGTTATAAACAATACAATCACAAGCACTTCGAACTTTGCCCTACCCAATGATCGTAATCAATGGTGACCGTTCAACGTACCCAAAAGGGACTTATACTCTCGTGTGCTATTTTTTTTGTTTGTTTTAACTTAAATCAAAACTTAGTTAACAAATTAGAATAATTTTTTAAATAAGATAAGTTACTTAATCACTTAGGTTAGCCTCAAGGTCAGATCCCTGCGTGATTTTTCAAACTTATTTTATTTTATACAATTTACATAAATTATAAAATTTCAAAGAAATGATTTGATTATTAAATCATTAAGGTTAGCCTCAAGGTCAATTCCCTTTGTGATCTAACAAATCTATTTTATTGAAATTTCAAGTTACAAGTTGAAATAATATTTCATAATCATTTATTTATTCACTAAAAATAATCAATGTGTTAATTTTCAATTGATTTGTGTTTCCCGGGCCGATGCACCAGAAAAAAGGAAGTATGTTACGTCACAAGTACGCAAATATACTTACTTTGATTGAAGATTCGTCGTTTTTAGTTAGGATCGAATGATCCTCTCTTAGGGATGAGGATAAGTCAATGAAAGACACAATGATTATGAAAATAATACAAATTGAATTTATTTTATTGGTTAAAAGGTCAGAATACACATTCGTTAAGACAATTCTTATATAATGTAGGCACAGGCTGGTTGGTACGTGGGTGAAAAAGAGACAAAGAATAAAGATAGAGAGAGAGAGGTTCGGTACCTTTATGTTGAGGGTTAATCCACACGGCGGTGAGTTGTAAGTACTGGATCCCCACAGGTGTATTCCAAGTGTGTGAGAGAGACGGAGTTATAGGCCGCACAGTTATATTCCGTAAAGGGCGGTGATCCAAATTTATGACACTGTTCGAAGATCTTTACAAAGATCTATACAAGTCCACGATGACTTTTACGACTCCCGAACTTGGATTTTAAATTGTCCCTGTCGAATTTTATTAATCTCAAATTCAGAGATTTTCGAAGTTAAATTGAAATGCCGCACTGGACTATTGTCGCGAGACCGGTTATAAATCCGAAGGAAAATTTAATGTCGAACTAGATGAAGAATTTACTAACTGCTTGCTCTTGGTGTGGGCCTCTTTTACTGCTCCCTACTTCCCCTACTCCCTATTCCCCTTTATCGATTTTCTCATAGATTTCTTAACTCAATCCAGCCTGTGTGTATTATATACATTCAAATACGTCGCGGGACGTGACACATTGAAAAAATTATTTTCAATCAAATAATAATTTTACAAATGAAATATATACATTTATAATCAAAGAGAAACATTATAAAAATTAAAAATAATTTTTTATCAACTTACGGATACAAAAAAGTCCCAGCAATTTTTTGCAAATTTCGAGCAATTTCGAGCAAATCTGGAGAAAAAGACACTGAAGTTTCACCAGATACTTTCATTGTCAAGACTTGTCCAAGATTACAGCAAGAATCTTGACTTCCTCGCTATAGAAAAGTCCCGGCTCTTGGGAAAATCTTGACCACGCTTGCTCAAGATTTGATCAAGAGTCTTTATTTCTACATGAAACGAAAATCACAAGATTCTTTAGCATAACTTGGTCAAGTCTTGAGCACGTCTTAGTCAAGAATCTTGCTCAAGATTCAACGCTTCGGGCGGAAACCGATTTACGCAAGACTTGAGCAAGACCTCCTATGATTCTTGATCAAGTTTAAAGCAAGTCTGGCCCAACATTGCTTTATGGGATGTTTTGAAGAAATCAATTTCAGACTTAACCAAGTTTTTTCTCTTTAATGTACCAAGTTACGAAGTCTATTAATTAATATATGTAATCAACGATCCTAATTTTTTTTTAATCTCTATTAATATTATATATGTCAATCTCTTTTTATGTATAATCAATAATTTATAATGTTTTCCAGATTTTATTTTTACTAATGTATACATTAACGATCTTAATTCTTGGAAATTACTCTTTAGTATTTTATATCTAATCGATAAAATTTTACAATTTTTAATCTTCTTTTCATTAACAATCATCATGTAAGTTTAAATAGTTATTATCAATCAAAAAAATTTGTGAAATTACCTAATTACCACCATCACATATGTAATCAATGATTGTAATATTTCCAGAATTGTATCCTCTTTTATTACTATGCATTTATGTGAAACTTGTTATAAATTATTAATTCACTACAATAATCTAAAATGTTAATTCCTATAATTACGTATAAACGAAAGTTTTATGTTATGAATTGTTAAATTAAATTAAAAATATGTTCTTGATTGAGTAAGTATCTTGGATTAAAAATGTATTCTTCTACCGAAGTTTCAATCGCGGATCGTTAACTCCCCGCGTTCGAATTAAGGGGTGAGGTGTCACGTCCCGCGACGCTACCACCTAGAGTAATAAACACCAAAATATGGAAAAGATAGTACACCTTGTTTTTACTTCCACAGTCGTTAATCTTTTCGTTAGAAGCGAATAACAGATAAAATAGACTTGATATATTTGACTGTGACACTAATGCCAGGTAATAAATTTCATTGAAGCATAAGTGATCAGAGAAGTCAACTCATCCGATCTTAAATACCAAATATGGAAAAGATGATACACCTTGTTTTTACTTCCACAGTAGTTGACCTTTTCGTTAGAATCGAATAACAGATAAAATAGATTGCGACATTAGTGCCAGATAATAAATTTCATTGGAGCACGAGTCATCAGAGAAGGCAACTCATCGATCTTAATACCAAATATGGAAAAGGTGGTACACCTTGTTTTTGCTCCCACCATAGGTGACCTTTCAAAGGCCTATAAAAAGCGAAAGTTCCAATAGAGTTCAGTTCAGTTAGTACTCAACGTGCGATTTCTACAATGTAACCAACGCGAGTCCAGTCCAGTACCATCATCTCTACTATCCTAATAACACACTGAGAAAAAAATGCTATTGAATTTATACCATTTCTACCAAAAGCATGTATATTATTGATTCAAAAAATATGCCAATAAAACTGTTACATATGCTACCAATCCTACAACATATTGATTTGAATCAATGATATACATGCTTTTAGTAGAAATGCCATAAATTCAATAACATTTTTTTCTCTGTGCATTTTACGATTAAACCATAATTTTAAAAGTTACAGTAAGTTAAGACTATAAAAGAGCCAATGTCATAATCAAATTTCCAGTTAAACTAGAAAAGAAACGAAATATCTAGAATTGTAGTTGTTTGCGGCGCTAGTCATTACACTTGATATGTCACGACTAGTCCCGGCCATTTTGATTTTATCGATCTTGTGTAGTAGTAATGGATTTCAATAGACGCATGCGCAGTTCAAATGTACAAGGCTTTGCCAGTACGGTGCCAACGCTGTACGAAGAAGAAGAAGAATAAGAAGAAGATTGTGCTTTGTTGCATGGCTATAGGAGCATGCGCAGTTCAAATTTTACATTTCATTCCTCTGCAGCGCAATATACTACATTGCGCTACTGTTAACTGTAGCGAAAAAGCGAGTTTGCGCGCCGGTGGCTCATAAAGAATATAATGATACTGAATTTTTTACTACAAAAAAATCAATCAATTTAAGAAATATAAAATCGATAAAATATGTTCGAGGCAAGTACAAGTGCTGACGTTGTAAATGACAGATCTTTGGACAAATTTAAGGTTTCGAAAAATAAATATATTAAAAACCTTTTTAATATAATTTTGATTCGACGTTTCAGGATCAAATTATCCCCTCTTCAGGCCAATTTGGAAATAAATGTGAAGGTATGTTTTTGGTTCTTCACACAACCTTTAAACAAAGGAGAAAAGATGAAGTTTCTGGATAATATTGACATAAGAATATTCTTAACTGATTATGTTTCAAAATTACTATTTTTACATTCTCATCATGGATGAGGAGGTATTGGTTTTATGTGAAAAATGACGTTTGAAATTTTCATCAAATCTTTACGTTTTGAGACCCCCTGAGTCAGAAAAAAGGGTTTTTACGAAAGTGTCTGTCTGTCTGTCTGTCTGTCTGTAGTAGATCGTGTGCGGCATAACTCTCGATAGAATCATCAGATTGAATTGAGCTTTAGCACACTCTATTGGAGCCGTAAAAGTAAGTTCGTTAACCAGCCACATACAATCAAAATTGAAGGATTGAGCACTACTTTTGTGTTTTTGAAAATAACTTTTTGAAAAAATCAAAAATTTCAATACTGGTTTTTGATAGTGCTCATAAATCTCTACAAATTATCCTGATAATATTTTTTGATTAAATAAAAATTAGAAATGTTACAGCATATTCAAATTCGAAAAAAGTCAATATCAAAATTCCATTTTCCAGTTAAATTATACGAGATTCGAAAAAACGTTATGATACAATATTATTTCCTACATAAAGACCTGCAAATTTGAATTGTAACATTTTTTCATAAGATGCATATTTTTCTTTTTAATTTAAAAAAAAACTATTGAAAATCCAAAATTCAATTTTTTAACAATAATATGTGAAATACGAAAAAAACGTAAGAATACAAAGTTGTTCGTTTCAAAAAGATATACAAATTTTGTCTCACACAGTTTTTGATAAAACATATATTTTTCGCTTCAATTCCAAAAAATACGATTAAAATTCAAAAATTCCATTTTTTAGACAAAATATGTGAGATACAAAAAAAATGTTTAGATGAAAAATTATTTGCTTCAGTATCAAATTAAAAGAAATAAACTCAAATTTATGCGAAGAGCACAAGACCGAGCGCGCAGCGCGACGATCGAGTATTGCGGAGCGCGAAGCGCAACGATCAAATCGCGCGGCCTAGGTGCGCTCAAACTTGCGAGCCAAAACTAAAAAGTTTGCTTTGCAATAATTGCAGAAAGAAGCGAAGAAGAAGATCTATTTGAACAAGAGGAAGGTCCAATGTATGGAGCAGGAATCGCCGATTAACGAAATGTTAGTAAAAACTGCCTGCAACTTTTCTCAAATCTTTAAACGCGTTTTTCTCGAAACTACTTTTTCCAACACGTTTGACATGATTTCCAAGTTCTAATGAACCGATTAACTTGAATTTTGGCGTGGACCTTCTTTATATATCCCTCTATCGTTCGAAGTAGGATTATGTGAAAATTTTGAATTAAGAGCGGCAAATTTCTAAAATCTTAAAAGGATTCACAGCGTGAAATACGTGTTTAGTTCAGTTTTCCGAAGAAACGTGTCGTAAATTCTCCGAATGCACTTTGAATCTTTGAAAGGATCTTAGAGTCAGTGTAGAGTGAGATAACTATTCTTGTCCTCCTCACACCAGTGGGATATTTAGTTTCTGTCTTCCTCATACCAGTGGGATACCTATTGCTGTCTTCGTCGCACCAGTGGAAGAATCATTCTCTCTCCCTCACACCTGTGAGGATCATTCATAAAAAACGGACTATTCACAACTCAACAAAGGTACCGAAAATTCTCTCTACTCTTTACATATTCCCTGTGCCATTGTTTGAATCTTTGTAAAATTTTAACCTTGTTTGTATCTGTGTTAATTCAAATAAATTCAATTTGTATTACTTTACTAATCGTTGTGTTCTTTCATTGACTTATCCTCATCCCTAAGCGGGGATCATTCGATCCTAACTTACAACGAGGAATCTTCGATCAAGGTAAGTATTTACGTACTTGTGACGTAACATATTGTTAAAATATTAATAAATATCTCATAAAAAAAGTGGATACTAAAAATATTTTTAGTTTTTTTTTATAGAATTTAAAAAACACCCAAAATTTGTAACTCTAGACTGGAATACACCCTTAATATGTTAATAATGTTTTTGATATATTTATTTTTTCAAATCTTAAATTTGTCTAAAAATTTGTCATTTACAACGTCTGTATACTTACATAAAAAAATCTACAAATTTGAAACACAACATTTTTCATAAGATGTATATATAATCTTTCATAAAATTATTAAAAAGATTCCAAAAATTTCCATATACAAATTCAGAAGTGTAGGGTGAAACCCACTGACGCATGTTGGTGCCCTGTCCTCGATAACGTTTTACTCAACTCCTTACTATTCCCTATGTAACGCTTATTGTTATTCACTTTGGGTGAATTAGGTATATATCAAATTGACTTTACCCTCCTAAGATTTAATAGATGTTCAAATGTCCTTATGTCCCAAGTTTAATCGACAGAGTTGAGTAAAATTACTTCAACTATTTTTCGCCGTGTGTAAACGCAAATTGTCCGGTTGTATAGATTTGACAATATTTCAGCAGCATTCAAAGGTAAAGTGAAATACAATAGAATTATCTTTATTGGTGCCGAAACTGCAAGTATAGTTAAAAGGGCAAATTTTATTGGATCGCCAGCTACCTGCTTACTTTGCTTCCACTGCGTATGGTTTTCCCTCACGCGGCCCAGGGATGTTTGAATTTCTGGGGCTTCTTTGTCTACAATAAGGATTAAAATATGAAATATAGAATTTTTTTAAATTTTATATTAAGAAATATTATATTCCTCATCTTTAAATTCTCGCGATTCTAACGATAAGTTTTTTTCTAATAGAGAAAGCCATCTTATGAGAAAGAACGATCATTAAATTATTTTAATATCACAAGCTGAAATTAAAAAATATATGTATGATGAGGAAGAGAAAAGCTAAAATATTATCTTTACTTTTAATTTTCTGCATGTTTGGAAAAAAAAGGAAATATTCCTTCGTTGAAAATATTTAGTAAACCTAGAAAAGGCTGATTGAAGTTTCAGGTAAAATTAATAATTAAGGTAGTTCTGAAATAACGCTTTTCTTTTGAATTTGTTCAGATTTTCACAATATATTCAGAAGATTATTATACAACAATCTTGGAATTTTTAACTCAAAACTGAGTTTATGAACGCGAATATTTTTATTTGAAAACAGTACCTTTTGCATGCATCCGAGTAGAAAACGAGTGAAATCGTCGCATTTTTTATTATAAAATAAAAACGATTTTCACCAGTATGATAAAAAACTACAGACGTGTAGAAGAATATAAAATATCGTAAATAGGGTAGAGACGTACAGTACGGCCGACGTTGCATTCAATTTTGTATAAAAGATGATTGAAATGTGATTTTGATGTGTTTATTTTTTAGGGTAAAGCTCATATTATTATAATATTATTATTATTTTCTACCGTCCAAAATAAAAGAACCGTTAACTTCATTTCGATTGAAATTGAGAAAAAGGCCAAAAACTTTTTTTTACCAAAAAGCGTCCATTTTTGTAAAGTTGCTCACGTCCCAAAATATTTCCCACGAAAGAACTTTCCTAAATCTTTAACTGTGGCGTATTCACAAACGTTTCCAAAATTTGCGTTCATTAACGTTTGCGTTTATTAACGTTTAACGTTTATTAACGTTTATTTGCGTTTTTTTTTTCGAATACAATTTTTATTTAATTGGTCTTTTCGTTCTTTGCATTGCTGTAATAAAAAACTAATGGGTTTTTCTCAAAATTTCAAGCGCAGTTAAATGCAGAGTTTCTTCAAGATTCTAATGATATGAAAAACTCATTTTCGTCAAAAATGTCAGATTCTATAGAGTTTAATGTATTTAAAAAAATGATTCGAGATAATTAACTTTTATAGTTTTTTATATTACTGATCAAAGGGCCTATCCAGGTTTCCATGTAAAGACGGCCCATAACCCAAATGAGATCTGGTATCAAGTATTCGAAGGCATTTGCCGATCACAATGTTGAGTTTTTCGTCAATAATATGTCTACTAAAGACGCGTATGTCATAATTTTTTCAGAGTTTTGAAAAATGTGGACGATACTTAAAAAATCGATAATGTCGAAAATCGGCGGTTTCAACGGTATTCGTCGTGGGAAATGTATCATTGCCGTTTTTTGTTGTAGACGTTATTCGTTTCATCGGAGATATACTCGCATCCATGATAATTTTCTTTATAATTTTTAAATTCTATTATCGCTGTTTGAGTTAGTATTTGCTGATTATGCGAATTCTGTTTTTCGTATTTTTTAGTGGGACTGGTATTTGGAAAAATGTGGAAGATTGAACTCAAATTTATTTAGAGACATCTACGTTCATTTTTTCGCGAACCTTTCTACCCGCAATTCGTGTTGGATAAGATAGCAACAACTTCTGCATGCAATTTCTTCATAAATGAAAATCGGGAAAAATTTATGAAATTTTTATTGTCTATATTATAAACAAATTTTCTTTGTCTCAATAAATAAATTTTTCTTGAAGTATAGACAGTGAAAGTTTCATTAAAACAATGAATTTTTAGTGTGATAACATACAATAATTATATTCCAACGTAATTATTTTATTTTCTATGCAAGGTATTATGAACAACAAAGTAATGAAATGGTGTACTTTACTGTCTACATTGTTGGAAAATCTCAATAAATTAGATAATATGATTTTTTGGTAGACTTATTTTTTGCTGAAAAAATCGTCTTCTGCACGCAGAGAAAAGATCAGTAAAACTTACAGGAAGTTCGGTACTTATTTGGACAACATGACTTTTCAATAAATTTTACCAGAAGTTGAGTTCAATTAACAGATTTTCTGTACGTTTCACTCAGCGTCCAGTAAAATCTACTGAATACGAAAAAATCCGAGTTAAGTTGATTGTACTGTACGCTAAGTGAATTGTACAGAAAATCTGTTGACTGAACTCAACTTCTTGTAAAATTTACTAAAAAGTCATGTTGTCCAAATAAGTACCGAACTTCCTGTAAATTTTACTGATCTTTTTTCTGCGTGTGTCACTGATTTTCATTTATGAAAGAATTGCATTCAAAAGTTGTTGCTATCTTATCCAACACGAATTGCGGGTAGAAAGGTTCGCAAAAAAATGAACGTAGATGTCTCTAAATAAATTGGAGTTCAATCTTCCACATTTTTCCAAATACCAGTCCCACTAAAAAATAGGAAAAACAGAATTCACGTAATCAGCAAATACTGACGCAAATAGCGATAATAGAATTAAAAAATTATCAAGAAAATTATCACATTTTTTGAAAATCTGAAAAAATTATGACACACGCGTCTTTAGTAGACATATTATTGACGCAAAAGTTTTTGCAATTTTTTTCTTTGCAAATTTTACGCGCAAAAATCTGTGAAAAATGTACAGAAGTTTCTCTTGATAAGACTAAATGCTGTGAATTTTTTCAAATTTTCCCAACTGCTAGTCAAGAAACTATTAAAAAAAATAAACTATTAATCAAGAAAAGCCATTTCCTACCAAGAATTATCATAAAAATCAAAAAGCACTTACTTTATTTGTAAAAGTCACACTACCTGCCCCGGTCTTACTTTCCGTCTCACTCCATACTTTTAAAAAAACAAATTCTTTTCAATACCTCCACTAAAATCGTTGTATTTCAAGCCCGCTTCGGGAAATGAAAATTGCGAATTTCAGGTGAATGTAGAAATAGTAGATTGTTCAAATCACAGAATCTGAAATCACCTTTCAACTCGTGTCGAACACTGTACTTTTTCCAATTACTCCACTGAAAAGCGTTGTGTTTTGATGCACGTTGAGGGAAATGAAGATATATATTTTTTGATTTGTCAAGCAAGCGACTGATAGTTGCGTTGAATTTGTTCAAACAACTGACAGTTGCATTTGAATTTTTAGGGATAGTAACGGACCTTGTTTACTTTTCAGGCCGTTGCTATAACTTTTCAGTCCATTGCTACGACTTTTCAGACCTTTTCTATGACTTTTCAGACTAGTCCTTCCTTATTTTTTTCGCAACTTTTATAAGTTTTCTACATCCGCATGAAATTCGCAACTTTCATTCCTCGAAACGGGCTTGAAATACAACAAATTCACTGGAGGTATTGGAAAAACTTAAAAAGTTTCAAGAAAATGAGGAGGGACTAGTCTGAAAAGTCATAGCAACGGCCTGAAAAGTCGTAGCAATAGACTGAAAAGTTATAGCAACGGTCTGAAAAGTAAACAAGGTCCGTTAGTATCCCAAAAAATTCAAATGCAACTGTCAGTTGTTTGAACAAATTAAACGCAACTGTCAGTTGCTTGCTTGACAAATCGAAAATTATATATCTTCTTTTCCCTCAACGGGCTTGAAAACACAACGCTTTTCAGTGGAGTAATTGGAAAAAGTACAGTGTTCGACACGAGTTGAAAGGTGATTTCAGACTCCTGTGATTGCTCCCCTTGCACGAAATCTGCACCTTTCAACTCTTGTTGAACAATCTACTATTTCTTGAGTTTAGTATGAAAAATAAAATTTTCAAAAAATTATACCTTTTGTCACGCAACACACACACCATTATTTTCTTGACACAGCTTGATTCAAATCCATCGACAGCACACCTTTGAAATAGATGAATTTTCAAAACATATATTTTTACCCTTAAAAAAATAAAATTTGGAATCGTAAAAATTTTAAAATGCGAGATATAATATTTTCAAATAAAAAGCTGTAAAATTAAACAAATTTTGCATTGTTTAAGGCCATGAAGGTCACGTGACAAATTCAGTCACTGGTTATCGATTTTTTTCTCCATATATAAAATTTCAAATCGAAATAAATCGGTCAAGATTTAGAAAACGATAAATAATAGTACATGGAAGAACTAATAACTATTTCAATAAAATACATAGAAAACGAATTACTCAAAGAAGTAAAATATTTGATTTACGTATCATATTTACTAAAATGACTGCAAATTCCCTTTGCATTAAGTCTGTCGTAATACTGCAATTAGCTTTATTTTGTAAGTTAATAAGTGAGACAAATGATTATTTGCTTAAATTATTCAAATTAATAATATCATTGAATGGCACATAGAATTTACTTAAAATAGTGCAATGTATTGATAATACAGCCAACCGTCTATTTAATATATATATTTATATCGTTGGATCTAGTATTGTCTAAACTCGAAATGCCTAATGAAATAGACAACATCCCAAATTGAAAATGTCGGACGAAATGAAAGTGACATGTACCCTGACTACAATCTAACCTTTTCATTTTAAAATGTTTGAACTGAAGATATTTATTATATTATTTTCTACGTTCTTGTGACCGTAAAAATTAATTTATGTGCCTCAGCCGCGGAAACTCGTTTTTCCGTTACAGCTGAGAGTAAAGCAATGTTGTATATTCCGTTACAGAGGAATACAATGTAGAAATTGAACTGCGCATGTGCATTATAGTCTTACAGCGGAACGCAATCTATTTCTTATTCTTCTTCTGCTCACTTCTTCTTCGTACAGCGGAACGCAATCTGTTTCTTATTCTTCTTCTTCTCACTTCTTCTTCGTACAGCGTTAGCACTGACTACTACACAAGACCGATAAAATCAAAATGGCCGGGACTAGTCGCCAATTTGCGCCCGCTTCGTACAACTAGCGCAGCAAACAACTACAATAAGTACTAGATTAAATTCCAATGTATGCATAAAAACTCGTATCCGCACCACAGTCACATAAAATAGAATATGTGCCAATGCACACAATTCGGGACATTGCGAGACTCGCGACAATGCTCGCAGGACTGATCGCGCCTCGGATTCGTCTCGGCTTTGTCTCGACTTCGTCTCGGCTTCGATCTCCTGCGAACATTGTCGCTCGTCACGCAATCACCCTCATTGTGTGCCTAGGCACATAATATACTATTGAAGTTATAATATTATCCGAGAATAATAACGACATTCATCCAGAATTTCAATAATTTAAATAATTACTTATTTTCAAGATTATACACTGAGAGACTTTTCGTTAGAATAAATCGTAAAAGTGAGTCATATTTTAGTATAATATCGTTTCAAAGTGAGGCAAGCAGGGTTTACGTATCAGCAATTAATATAGTGGTTTTCAAGGGGCAAAGTTGATATTTTCGTTTGTATAAATGGAATATATGTTTTACTATCTGTTATAAAACCGACGAGAATTTGAAATTCACTATATTAAAGTTGCGAAGCGAATTTAAAGTGGTGTTAATACATTTTATTCGAAAGACTGAAAGAATCTTTTCAAATTTTCAAACAATGAATACGGGAATCTGAAAACCACTATATGAAAAATCACTCACTCCATCAAAAGGTTTGACCTTTAGAAGTGACGGCTTCAGAAAATGAATTCTTGTGTCTTTTTCTGATGCGACATTCTGAAACACACACACAAATATTATTATTATACCTTATTTATGTTCACATATTTAAGTACGCAATAATACACTATTTTATAATAACATACTTGAATTAAATTTCAGAATCGCTTTTTGGGTTCAAACCCTCTAACCCTACTTATATCTACATAACTAAACGCATGTCTAACGCCTAAAGCCTCTCGGCTATTCTCGCTTGCCATATTCCGAAAGAAATATCGCTTATAAGCCACCACTGAGTTGGGCAGACTTGGATTGAGTCTACGAAGCCAATCGTAAAACATCGGAAGCACTCGTACGGCATTCTGAAACGAATTATACAAAAAACCGAGAATGAACATTTTGATTTTTGCTGCGCGTCGCCAGGTGTCTAGCAAGTTCATATTCATAATATGAATTTCTCAAACATGCTTTCCAAAATGTGATATTCATTATTCATCTTATTCAAATTATGTTTAGACAACTTAGTAATCTTAATATCATTTTCTCGTACTTTCAATTTTTTGAATAGAGATTCATAATATTTAGTATTTAAAATACTACTTTATCTTCTTCATGTATTAAAGACCGTTATGACTATATCAAACTTTGGTGTCACAATATGAATAAGTATAATAAAGCCTCGGCTTTCCCCATTTTGAAACGATATTATAGTAAATTTTGATTCATCTTTATTATTTACTCTAACGAAAAGTCTCTCAGTGTACCAAACAGAAAGGCCACCTAACTTTATTTGAAATTTTCTATTCCTTTAAGATAATACTATCTCTGTTATAATATTATCTCTGATAAAACTAATTTCAACATAGATATCATTGTATTTCCGATCTAAAAAGAATCCTTAACCAGCCTTCGTCGCGTAATAAACCTCATTATGCGCCTAGGCACATAATATACTATTAAAATACTTTCATCTTGAAAAATCTGTCCGCTGCGCGGGCACATTCTCATCAGGCGCTTCGCGCTCCGTTCTTTTTGGACCTCGCGCTTAGCGCTTGGTCTTATGCTTTTCGCATGCATTTAAGTTTATTTCCTATAATTTGATACTGAAGCTAAAACCAATTTTATAATAATATTACAGATGATGTGAATTACACATTTTCTCAAAGTCACTGAATTTCTTTTTGAATTTGAGTGAAACAGGAAATTCAATTTACTCAAGGCTCTATCAGCCTTAAGGAACACTTTCTCATCATGACGCTCGCGCTTTGCGCTCGATTTTCTGTATACATTTTAGTAACTTTTTGATAAATTACATGATTAAAATAATTTATTTTCTTCCAAATCTCTCAAAAAAGAAAAACAATCGTAGACTTGATTTAAGGAAACGATTTTGCAGAACAACGCTTATTTCGTATCTCACATACCATATTTTGGTGAAAAAAGTGGAATTTTTTCAATATTTAAAATCAAAACATAAAATATACATACTGTCAAGAAATGTCTTAAAGAGAATTTGTTGACCTCATTTAGGCAAATAATTTTCCATCTAAACGTTTTTTTGTATCTCACATATTTTGTCTAAGAAATGGAATTTTGGAATTTTAATCGTATTTTTGGATTTGAAACGAAAAATATATGTTTTATTAGAAACGGTGTGGAACAAAAATTGTAGATCTTTTCAAAATGAACAACTTTGCGTCCTTACGTTTTTTCGTATTTCACATATGGTATTATTGTTAAAAAAAAATTGAATTTTGGATTATCAATAGTATTTTTTTAAATTAAAAAGAAAAATATACATCTCACGAAAAAATGTTGCAATTTAAATTTGTAGATCTTAATGTAGAAAATAATTTTATATGATAACTTTTTTTCATATTTTGTATAATTTAACTGGAAAATGCAAGTTTGATATTGACTTTTTTCAAGATTTAACATGCTGTAACATTTATAATTTTGGTTTTGTTACGTCCTGCGACGTTCAAGTAGTTTAAGTTTAAATCGTTTTCAACTCAACGCCCATGCGTTATAACTTGGGAATCTAGGCCTTTGAACGTAAGAACGTTTGCGCAATCACTCGAGAAATTGCAAAAAGTATTTTCCTTAACTGTAAAGGGGTGAGAACAAACCAGGACGATTAAACAAATCCAGAAACACCCTTAAAGGTTCAATATAATTAAGAAGAATTATCAGACAGAGGAACTATCGCAATTCAACATCATGCGCAGTGAACGAAATTAATGTCCAGAGCGTAGAAAGTTGGTAAATTTTGGTATTGCTAAATAGACAAAGTTATAAACAATTGGGTTTAATGGACATTCAAAAGCAATACACGGTGAAAAAAATTAATGTCCGGAGTGTAATGCGTAGTTGAAAATTGAAAGATTTGACGTTGCTAAATAAACAATGTTATAAATAAATAAATCCAGTAGACATTCAAAGGCAATACACAATGAACGAAATTAATGTTCAGAGTGTAATACGTTATTGAAAAAGGCAAAAAGAACGAATAATTCGATATTGTTAAATAAACAATGTTAACAACAAATAGATTTGCAAAACATTTACAAACGATTCACAACGAACGAAATTAATGTCCAGAGTGTAGTTTATTGAAATGTAAGAAAATTGTTAAATAAACAATTTTATAAACAAATAAATCCAAAAGACATTTATAAACAATACACAATGAACGAAATTAATGTCCAGAGTGTAGTTTATTGAAAAATAATAAAATTGAATAAACAATGTTATAAACAAATAAGAACAAAGATATTTATAAACAATACACAATGAACGAAATTAATGTCCAGAGGTAGTTTATTGAAAATAAGAAAATTGAATAAACAATGTTATAAACAAATAAGACAAAAAGATATTTATAAACAATACACAATGAACGAAATTAATGTCCAGAGTGTAGTTTATTGAAAAATAAGAAAATTGAATGACAACAGGAATCACCAGTCGATTGTAGAGTGCACAGAAAAGAAAGGTAAATTATTAACTACAAAATTAACTTACTTGATTATTTATTCGGTAAAACAGTCAGTTGAGCACAATTGTTCGAGAATGTGACGGCTTCTTAAACACTTATTTCGCAAAGATCTACAAATTATTGAAACAGAAAACCTTACGGGTTGCAAGAGAAAAATAAAAAGACTGAATTTCGTTGGACCAAGTCCAAGAAAAATAAAATTACAAAAATAATACTTAGGACCAAGTCCTATAATGGAACTGAATTTACGTAATGTGTTCGAGGACCAAGTCCAAGTTGAACTGCATTTACGTAATGTGTTCGTGGACCAAGTCCAAGTTGAACTGCCTAAAGCATTTTTTCCGGCCCTTTTATATCTAAAAATTCCCATAAGGCCCATAGGTATGACAAAGAGAGCACTAGGATTGATAACGTTTTATACACGGTGTCCTAGTCCTTTCCTCGCCCTTTACAATAAAATTTTCGGAGTTATTGCATTTTTAAAATAACAGATCTTAAATATGTTTCCAAGTCGATTTTGACATTTGTGTTGCGAATTTTGGTAAGTACTTATTATCGGAACTATTTCTATACATGAACGTGAGGCAAATTGCTCATAAAATTGTGCGTTTACTCAATACAAACAGAAAACTTACTATAATTACTCAATCTCGGTGATTTGTCTATAATTTCCGTTTGTTTGGTTTCGTTATTTTGTAATTTAAATAATTTCAATTCAAGAATAATTTCTTACCTAGATATTCAAGATTCTAAAAAGGTGCATTTAACTCGATTGCATGCGTCTATGATGCATCCTTATCTCATATGCATATTTGCTTTTTGATACCATCCCGAGTTTTCGTGTTCCGGAAGAGATTATTCTTGAGTCTACCGAGTGTACAATGTTTCTTATGATCTACTTATTTATAAATGATTCTTAACATTTGTTACGACGTAACAGTTTAATCAAAGAATGGTATGAAGATAATTTGTAGAGATTTATGAGCACTATAAAAAGCCAGTATTAGAATTTTTGATATTTTCAAAAACACAAAAAATGGTCTAGTTTCCTTAATTTTGGTTGGATATGAGTGGTTAACGAACTTGTCCTCATTTTTTCGGATCCGATAATGTGTACCCAAGCTCAAGTCAATCTGATTATTCTATTGAGAGTTATCGAGTATACGACCTACTACACACAGACCCGTGCAGAAATTGCCAAACATGTTCCCAAGTTCCGATCCGGGCCCGATCGGACTTTCCACATGTGGCCGCAGGGGGGCACATGGTGTGGCCCGGGTCGGAACCACATCGGATTATGATAGACAAGATTATTTTCAAATTTCCTGTTGCGGTCGTGATATTGCAGTGACTATATTGAAATTAAAATGCCAAAAGCAAAAAGTACATCGGGCCCCGATTGGAACTTGGGAACAAGTTTGGCAATTTCTGCACAGGTAATAAACCAAAACCTTTTAAATTTTACTATTAGTAGAAATACAAAATCAGAAGGGGCCATATCTGGGCCAGACCGGGCCCCCATTTTATAGGCCCAGATCTGGTCCCGATCGGGTAGGGCGTTTCATTACTGGCCTGGCGCTAGACAGATTACCCTATCGGGACCACATTTTTCCCGATCGGGGCCCGATCGGCGCCCCACCAAAATTTCTGCATGGGGACAGACACTTTCGTAAAAACCACTTTTTCTGACGCAGGGGGTCTCAAAACATAAAGATTTGATGAAAATTTCGAAATTCATTTTTCATAGCGCCTCCTTTGAAAATCCGATTTGCGGTACCTGTAGAGCGGGTTGAAACTACGATTTTCAAGCCTAGGATTGAAAGTCGCTGTTTCAACCCGCTCCACAGTGACAGCCAATCAGATTCTCAAAAGAGTTGCTATGAAAAATAGTATACATTACTCGAAACAAAACAATTTTTGAAGTTTCTTCACTTCGTATTTTTAGAGAAAATATTTTTTTTGTACAGTTTTTATTTTGCGAATTTAGTTATTCAGACCAATTTTATAGTTTCCCATGTGCAATTAATCTATATCGTTTTTACCACGATGTTTATCCGTCATACATGTAATAATTTAAGTTACTTCCCTCTGTATTTTTGTAGAAAAAATATTTTTGTACAGTTTTTATTTTGTGAATTTAGTTATTCAGACCAATTTTATAGTATCACATGTGCAATTCAATTATATCGCTTTTACCACAATGTTCATCCGTCACACGGGAAACTTTTTTTTTCTTCAAGTTTCTTCCTTTTGTATTTTTCATAGAAATAAATTCTCACTGATGAGGACTCCAATCTGAGTCGAAACGTTTGAAAATATGAAACTTTGAGTTACATTTTTTCTGGACCCTAGAACCAACTAAGAACATATCAACAATATTTAATATTTTAATGATGTTTATTAATTTTAATATATTTTGATTGAAAAGTTATTAAATTTAATATGAATGCATATTAATTTTTTATAATATACAAATCTATTGATTCAAATTTACCACTTTTTATTGACACCTCTTTCATATTCCGAGTCCTAAATTATTCTAAATTCGGTTTTTCAGCAACGACGTACGGATATTCTGTAAATAGAATATTTTGGAATATCCAACAGTCGTTGCTGATAAACCGAATTTAGGCCCCCAAGGCCCTTTGACGAAAATATTTTTGAATATTCCGACAATATTTTTCGGAATTCACGAACGCTCTTTTAACGTGTAAGATCGTACGTAAAGCGCGACGATTGAATCGCGCATAACGAATTTCATTTCCTATAATTATCTCTCTCTTAATTAAATTTTTTTCTAATTGCTGATTACATTTGTTTATTTCTTCCTATACTGTTACGTCCCGAGCAAAAGGCGAGGGTAGTTTGGATTTTTGGATGTAAGCGAGGATGTTAGCTGATTATATCAGGTTGGTAAGGCCTGATAATTTATTTTTGTTTGTAGGTACGTTGTCACTTGTCAGGTCTATGGGCCCTGAGTTGTTCACAATGATAATAAAACACTGAATTGATAGATATATAAGATAATTTATTATAAATAAATAAGTTGTTGCATAAGTTTTCACATAGAATGATACTTAGTTGGTAACTTACTTGTCTACCTCTTAAATTAGAGGGCAAAAGAGAGAATTGTCGTTTTTTACTCCTATTATTGCAACTCAACGGCACAAATCCTTGCAGGATAGTTGGGTTTCGTTTGAGTCTCCGTGAGGTAGCAAAACAACGATAAATTTTGCAGGAGTTATGGTGTAAGGGATGCAAGTCCACCAGCAACTGATGTGATCAATTATCCGCTTACGTATCTTGTTAAGTACACGAGAAATGAATCAAACATGCACTTGTTAACAAGATAGGTTAGTTCGTCCCGATTTCAGAAATGAATCACTATTAACCAACACTACTAAATACGACGATACACGTAATCCAAAGAAACTATCTAGCACTACGGTTTCCGGACTTGCACCACTTAAGGACCTGGGATTTTATTTACCAAGTACCGAATGTTGAGTTGCTCATAGAAATCCAATGAGACTTACGTTTATCGAAGGGTCTGCTCACGACGTTGAATTACCGGTCCGGACCTAACGACCGTACAATTGTTCGGAACTTAATGACAAACCTCCAGAGGTGAATCTGGGGTATATATACAATTGATGCTTCTATTAATGGGAGCAGATCAACGTAAATCGGTGGCACGGCACGTTCGAATCGCAAATCGGTGGCAAGGCACGTTCGAATCGCAAATCGGTGGCAAGGCACGTACGAATTGCGAATCGGTGGCCAGGAACGATCTCTGCGAGGGTTCAGGAGTTCATCTCTTCTATTGCCCAATTTTATATCTAGTTTCCAAATACATGCATTTTTAATTACTCATTTCTGCATTTATTTATTTATAATTTGTGTTACTTATTTTATGAAGCATGATTATTAATTGATTGCCAATGATCAGTCAATCAATTACTTATCTATGATCCATAATCAATGATCGATTTTTATTCATTGATCGTGATCGACTCATCGGCAATCAATATATAATGGCGATAATATTGATCAATACTATGATATTACCCGAGATATTAATAATAGTTATGTGATAATTTTAATACATAATTAATATTACTATAATAATGCTTATAATATTTAGACATTATATTTAACGAGGCTGTGCTGATAACTTCCCATTCTCTCATTATGTTAATAGCACAGCGTTACTACTTTATCGGCACGCGGTGTGAGTTACTGACTCATTGCCACGGGTGCAATTACCATATAGACAGAGCGCCGTTCTTCTTTATCTCTTATTACCATGTGTCAAACCGATTCGTCGACGTGAGGTATACGTTGGTTTACCTTATGCGCACAGCTCCCCGGTCCATATGATAATTCACCATAGCAATACTTATTATAATTAAATAATTCCTTCCTTGCTCTCCTTGGTGTGTGACGTGTTGCCGTTGCACAGGGGCAATGTAAAATTTTTAAAGTTACTGGGATGTAACAGTCCTCCCTCCTTAGAATAATCATCGTCCTCGATGAAATAATAAGTGTCTTCCGTGAATTAGTGAGAAAAAGTGTAGTGGGCGTTCTATATTGAGTTGTGGGCCCCATAATTTGTGGTGTGGATTGCACTTCCGGAATCTCCTTGGTAAATAAATATTTCTTAAGGAATAGTGAGGTCATATTGCAGCTGCAATCTGATGTTTGCTAGGGCTGAAGTAGTTTTCACTATAATTTGACAAGGCGTTCTTCTTTGTATTTTGTTTTTTATACTAGGCTACATGTATCCTGAGAACGGTTTCACCCGAGGATTGAGTTGCTGTAAGATTATGTCATTTTTTATAGATGCTGGATGGTGATGCTATGCTGCGGCTGCCATGAGTCAGTTTTCTGTAGAAGTTGACATGGCGAAATTTTGGATCTTGTTCTTTGTTGTAGTGCACGTGTTCCCTAGGAGTTCTGCCTTGGTGGGGTTTTTGGCTGATTTTGCATGGTTGACATGATGTCATCTCGTTGCATGCTGGGTCGTGGGGATGATTTTATCCTCAGTCTCCAGCAGCCATGGCAGACGATAGATCCTCTTCAAGCTCAGAGACCATCACTTACGAAGAGCACTGCCAAAATCAGGGCTACCCTCTCTCCTTAGTGAGGGGAGCTACGTCGGTGCCTGAAGGAGCTGGTAGGAGCCCCTTTTTCAATTTGCGTGATTTGTTCGGGTAGTGCCGCATTCGCGAAGTGTCTTGGTTCGGTTCAAGGTGACAGACTCCGGAGACTTCCTCGACGCCTTGTTGTCGGAGTGGTTCGGTGCACCACATTATTCTAGCCCTCAAAACTCTGGTCTTTTCACCGAACCCTCGTTGGTCGACTCGATCGCGGATTTCGACCTTTCCTTGTTGGAGCCGAGTTCCTCGAGTTCGCCTGCTTCATCTGGGGATCCCTAGCGAACTGGCTGAACGGTAGCTTTACGCTGTACCATAAAGCTATCGTAAAGCTATCGTAAAGCTATCGTAAAGTAGCATTATAACTCATGAATGAGGCAAAATAAACATTCAAAATGTTTTCATCCTTATTCTACGTTGAAAATAACGTTAACTGGTAATTGAAATATGCAATAATTTTATTTATTTACGCTAAAAATAAAAAATAAACATAATACCTGTCATTGAAGGCAGTGCAGTGGTTTACCTTTTGTGGAACTTCTCCGTTAAAGTTGACCATTGGTTGGAGTGAGACACAACTATACTTTCATCTCACTCTAACAAATATTCAATCCTGACGGTGAAGGCATGGAAAGTGATGAACCACCACTTACACCACGGAGCATCACCCATGATGCTCCGTAGTGTAAGTTGTAGATTTCGTTTCCAATCTTGTTCTATTTAAAATTCCCTTCTTCTTTTCTGTTTCTTGTCTGCCATTTCTCGTTTCTTATTTATTAATTCTTGTTTCAGACCCGAGGCCTGAGGACGTCCTGGTGCCAACGGAGGATCCGGTGCTGCCTCCCAGTTACCATTAATATTAGTTTTTTTTTTTTTTAATTTATATATACCTTTTTATGTACACATATCTTAGTTGTAAGTACCTAGGTTATATATCTTATATTCATATTTTAGTATATTATACTTAGTTGTAAATGTTTCCTTATTTATATAAAAATTTTAACTTTGTATAATAGCTTGAAAGGCTGGCAGACGAGGCATTTTCAAAAAAGCAATTTTTTTGTCTCCTCTGCCCGTCTTTCTTATTTTCGTGTTATTATTTTCCTTCCTATTCTAATACTTTGGTCATATTAGTCAAATAATTTTGACCTGAGTTCTATCAAAGGTTCTCAATTATTAGTTCATTTTTTGTTTTTGTTTTTTTTTTGTTACTGCAATCACTCCTTTTTCTTTAATAAAAGAATCTTTAAAACAACGAAATCCCTTGGGAGGCTTGTAGAGGTGGGTCATTGTTGTTCAATTTTTCGTATGAGGTAACCCCTCTCTTGCAGTCTCTCTTATCATTTGATGTTGTTTTTCCTTTTCCCTTAGTTTACTTATTTTAAAATGAATTTAATTCTCCCTTTTTTTGTTAAAAGAAAACCCTTTTGTTTATATATATATTATACTATTGGCCATTAGTTCTAAATATTATACTTCTAATTATGGGCTCATCTACCTGTGATTGCTGCCCCCATTTACACACCTGTATACACACACACGTATGAGTGTACACACGCATGTGGGGACCCAAAGCTATGTGGACCAATCCGATTGGTATGCGTAATTGAGGGTGTATAGGTTTCGGATTGTACGATATTTTCAGGTTGCGAGGTGATTTTCGTCAATTTTCGACATAGGACCACCCGGATTAGACTACCATAGTAATAAAGTTTTAGCAGGGCAGCATACTGCTTGAGGAGCACTCGTGTCGCCATGCTCATTGAGGCTTTCATGGTAGTGGTTTTTATAACCATACCTTGTTATACCTTCATAACATCGTATATATATATATATATATATATATATATATATATATATACATGTATAATATACATATAATTCACATAATATGTATGCACATATATGATTCCATAGAAATTATTTCTTAATTACAATAAGGACTCATCATTGTTTATTTCTTATTGTTATCATCGTCGGATTCTGTTGGACACCTCCAAATTTCTATGTTACAAGGTTAACGTAAAATTTGACGATACTTGAGATAATTTTTAGTATAAATTTTAAAATTGCAAAAATACACTGTATTTTCTGGAATTTTTCTTACCATTGCGAAACTAAAGCATAGTTTTGTATAATCCATCATAAAATTATAATTTTGTAACAGAATTTCCTCTTATCTGCAACTGCACAAAACTTCAGTTGCCCAGAATGTCAAATCATTTTGTTTTCATTGAAAATTAAAGATCATTTTCTTCAATTCACTAGAAGTAACTGCGCTTTCCGAAGTTCCATCTTAAATTTTATTTTTACTCTTTCTTTTGTCTGGCCGTAATTTAAATTATGGGAATCGATATTATGGCTATTTTATTGATCCTATTTATTGCTCATTTTTAGGTTAGGTGGACTGGCACAAGTTTATTCATTAGTCGGATCGGGTGATTTATAATTGAAAATTCGTGGTTGAGTTTTGAGTTACCCGATTTTACCAATAACAGCTTTATTAATTGCCATGCTCGTAATCATTTTTCTTGACCAGAAATTGGCTTTTTCCATTAAATAATCAATTTTTCAATTAATCAAAACATCGTTGCAGTTAATTCTAGTACTGGGGTATCAATAGAGGTGTGTACCACAATAGTTCTGAGAAACCCTTAGTTATGTGGCTCAATCTCAATTGATTTACATAATTAAAGGTTTATAGGTATTGAGTAATGCAATTTTTTATTTTTTTGCGATTATTATTCAATTATTATTAACAGAATGTCCTGAATTTGATTGTCTGTTTAAAACTTTCTGTCCGGATAACATACCGTATGTGGAGTTCGCTGTTCTGCATACCTATGTGTATCATTTGTGCCCCCATGATGGTTGTATGTCCAGTATGCTTGTATATTAGGTGGCCATTGTTGCGGGGCTCCCATGGAGTTTTTAATAACTATAGCCATCTTGTCGGTGCATCTATTGGCGTAAGGCCCGCTGCAATATGAAATTTTTGGCACGTCTAATAATGATCTCGTATTAAGAATTCATATGGATGCAGGAGAACTGCTTAGCGTGTGTGAATCATTCCAGGCGGTCGCGAGTCTTCTTATCGCTGGGCGGTTCGAGTTACGCTCTGGCCATGTTGTCGGGAGTCTCGACTGCTGGCGATACGCTGCGTTCTGTAAGGTGTCACATTGCATTTCTTTATATGATTGGATCATAATTCATTATGGTTGCTCTTGGTGGGTGTGATTAATTTCTTTCTCAAGTGGGAGTGGTTTGTTAGCTTGCTACGGCTAAACTCCTCGTACTTTCTGCGATCCTTATTCTTTTTCCTCTGTTGCTTTGATTGTTAATTTATTATAGCTGCCATTATGTATCGTGATTATTTATTGTATATTCCTGGTGGTATCCGTAATGGCGTATCGTAATTCAGGGTGATTTTTGGCAAAAATTTTATGTACTTGGGTACTTGTCCTCCCTCCTTAAAAGTGTCGTTGTCCTCAACGACTTGCATTTGTTTATGCAATTCTAACATTTCTTGTTGGAATTGTTAATACCCTTGGAAGGGGGTGAATTTCTTCTGTGTTTGTATGGTTGTCTACCGAAAGGGGTTGTAGTTCTATTTCCTCTTGGTTTTCTTTTATGTTTATATTTTTATTATTACAGGTTTTACATTTTTTGCGGATTATTCCATGTGTGAGGTATATTACTGTTGTCATTATTAATAAGGTTAGGATACTGGACCCTCCTAGCCAATAGTACTCTTTATCTGCCAAAAAGAATTTTCTTTCGTCTTCTGTCAGGGCAATATATTGTTTTCTTGGTAAAATATAGACGGCTCTTGTATAATTTCCTGCAATGTCCTGGAACACAGGAAATGGGTAAACATTGTATAATTGTAGTGATTTTCTATCTAGCAATGGAATGTCTACTGATATTAGTAATTTTCCGGATTTAATTTTGAGGTCGTTTTGCCAATTTGTTAAAGTAATTCTAGTCTAAGGTGTGAAGTAGGAATCGGAAATTCGTAGTCTTCCATTTTAGTGTGTATTTCAGTGATTACTTCTTGCAGTTGGGCTTTATAAATTGTTGATGGGTGTAATTTGCCTTTTCGAGCGTATTCTGTTATTTTAATGAATTGTTTTATTATTTCATATAAATGTTTCAATTTTACTTCCAAATGTGTTGACCATTGCATGATTTTTTCGTAATACATGTAGTCATTCCAATATTGTTCTTGCGATTCTATTTTGTGGACGGTTTCATTTAATCCTTTTTGAATGATTTGAATTTGTTTAGTTTTCTTGCTTAAATCCTGATGGATATTATTTACTTCTGCTTTTATTATGTGGGTTTGTTTTCCAATTATTTTACTGATATTATTTTGCTTTTCATAAATGTCATTTATTGCTTCGTTGTATTCCTCTGCGTCATCTGAAGTCATTACCCCTATTACTAGTCCTAGAATACTGCCTATGAATCCTAGAAGAGGTGCTCTTCGCCTATGCATGGTCCTGGGAGGGATTATTTCATTGGGGATGTTCTGGTGTAATTCTATCAGTGTTTTACTTAAATCCTCATTTATAACTTCGAGTTGGTGTAGTTTTTCATTCAGGCGATCCAGTTTTATCATATCCTTGCAATTAGTACTTTTCAATCGATTTGGGCATGTCTTGTAGATTTTCTGAATTTCTGACTTCCTTTTGTCGAATTGAAGATGATCGTGTAGTTTTTGGGGGTCCATGAATATAACAAACCTCCAATGGCTCTGAGTAGTGCGAACAGTTTCCAGTTTTTCGTAGAATAGTGCTGGGTTGTTATTGAACGGTTGGACTTCGTAGTTTCGTGGGTTTCCTGACGTGCCTGTCATGATGAGTAGTATTCCTGTACAGATCATCGTTACTTGGCCTAGGATCTGGGTAATCATCCTGTTGTTTGTCTATTTGTCTATAAAAGTAAGGTTTTTGTTAGAATTTAATTAAAGTTTTATCAGGGATGTTATCTTCTGTTACGTTGTTGTGTTGATAAGGGAAGAAAGAATAAGGCAACCTCCATATCCTCTCCCTTGATTTCTTTATTCCCTTATTTTCGTGAAATCAGGATATGCCGATGTAAAACGACAAAAATTATTTAATATAAATGTGATATAGTTATATATATGAATATGAAATAGTTAATGAGTTTTTGAAACTGCAAATCAATTGCATAAATATTATAAAATACTATAGGTGTTTTGGGATTTGAATTATTGATTGAACACTTTACGTTTAAATTTCTTCTAATTTATTTTGCAAAATTTGTATAGATGCGTATAATATAATTTGTATAAGGGTATAATAGTAATGTACGCCTAATCTAGTTATAATGTGTATTTGAGAATATGTCTATAATAGTATGGCCCCTCAAATAACAATACTCGCAGCAAGTTTCCTATTTGTATAATTTGATTAGTAAAGTCGCGGGGTTGTCCATACAAATTACATACTGCTCGTCACTAACATTACAAGTATTTTTTTCTTCGCTAAAGAAATACAATTTTTCAAAGGCCGTTAACATTTTTCTCGCGGCCTCGTGTTCTGCGCTACGTATTTTTCTTTCCCCGTTGCTTAAGGTGCTAAATTTATTTTCGCGTCTGCGGTCCTCTACTTCGCATCTAACGACGAAAATTTTTGCGCTATCGGCGCCCGCGGTTTCTTGTACTGTATATTTTGGTTTAGTAAAACTGTACTCTGCCGCCAGCTCCTCCAGCTGCGCCTTAGCGAACCGTAGGTTATTTATCTCCCCTTTTGGATGGAGGGTAGCGGAGTATATCTTTTCCTTTGGTGGTTGCGTATTAATGATGGACATGACTTCCCTGTAAAAGAAAACTGGGTTAGTAATTTTTAAATTTTAGTTGCGTACTAACTTAAGTTTATTAAAATGTTTCTGAAATAGTTTTCCGTCAGGTTTTTCCAAGATGGCGTTGTTTTTGTCTAATATATTTATAAGGGTGTAGGTTCCATGATATTTATTATCCAATTGCCTGTGTGTTTTGGCTTCCTTTTTGACGAATACTTGATCTCCTACATTCCCTAAAAATGGCTTTACCTTTCGATCATAATTTTCTTTTGAGTGATCCTTCGCGGTGATCAAATTTTTTGCTGCTATTAATTTAATTTCCGATAGTCTTAATACTAGTTCCTGCAGATAGGTCCCGTAGGTTTCTAATTTTTCGTGGTCTGGAAATGAACTGGGGGTGCGTGCGGTTTTACCAAACACTATTTCAAAAGGTGTAAATTTAGTGGCTTCATGTATTGAAGTGTTGTATGCAAACATCGCAAAGGGTAGGAGTTGGTCCCAATCGTCGTAGGTTTCTGCGTACGTCCTTATGTAATCCATCAATACGGCATGGCTCCTTTCCAGGGATCCGTTTGATTGTGGCCTATACCCTGAGGTGGTGACCTGCTTTACTCCGAAAATTTTTGATAATTTTCTGAGTAACTAAATGATGAAACTCCCTACCCTATCTGTGAGTATGGCCCTCGCGGCTCCATATTGTGAGAATAAGTGCTTTGCTATTGCATGAGCGATAGTAGTTGCCGAAATATCGGGTATGGAAACGGCTATGCAGTATTTAGATAAATTGTCCTGCATAGTGAGAATATGTTTATTACCGTCAGGGGTGGTAGGCAATTTCCCTACTGTGTCTAGGGATACTTTGTCGAAGGTGTCGAGGGGTGTATCGGTGATTAACATGGGTTCGTGAATTTTAGCCCGTACAATTTTTCGTTTCTGGCAAATGTCACATTTTCTGACAAATTCAGTAACTTGATCTTTTAGTCCTGGCCACATGTATCTTTCTCTAATTCTTCGATATGTTTTATTCATCCCTTTGTGACCCCCAATTTTACTCTCATGATTTTCAGAAATAATTTGAGTACGTAACTCCTCTGGGGGAATATTTAAGTTGCCATAACATATTGTTAATTCTATTTTTGAATTAGCGAATTCTTGAGTTATTAACTCGCGCAATTTTCCTTTAGGTAATGTGTCACTAAAATGTCCATGTTTTGAAATGCGGAATTCCGAAATATTTTCCTTTTCTAAAGCTATTCTCAAATTATGCACAGCTATTTTAACGTATTCCTCGTTTATCTCATCAAAATGATTTTGTTTAACTATGAGTGAATATATGTTAAAGCGTCTATGAGGAGTGATAAGCACTTCTCCTATTTTAGGTTTCCTATCTTTCAGGTCCTAAGGGTCTACTGCTCCCAAGTCCACTAGTAGTCGGCTTACGGGAGTGACAAACTCACAGTCAGCCGAAAGAAAATGTACATAGTTACTTTTTAAATAAGTGAGGTTCTCTCGATAGCTACGTAGTCTGACCTGCACGTTTTTGCTACTGTGCGTCTCCGTTCCAATGGGCATTTCACAGGCCTTAGGCAGTGCCGGAGGGATGCAAGTGATTGACGGTCGCGAATGGTCAGACCGCCAACTAGTGGTATCCGTAGTAAGTTCGTCTGAGTATGTAGGTATATTTATTCCCATTCTGCGAGTACTATTTTTGTCAGTTGATAGATTAAAATTAGGGTCGTTATCAAATTTTTCTGGGAATGGTGTGGAAATAGCCTTGGGTTTTCCTAGTGATGAGGGGGTATATTTCCCTGAGGCATCCGGGGTTGAGGCTATTCCAGGGTGAAAAGTGACACTTATTCTGGTGTGAGCGTATAGATTTCTGACCGGGGCTTCTTCATCTGAAGATAAAATACCGGGGTCCAGATTTTCCTTACTTTCGGAATTTATCACCTTTCCTTTTTCCTATGTCTCTTTTAGTAATTCTTCAGCTATTTTTATAGCTGATTCAATCCTGTTCGTGAATTCGGTCTCGCTTTCAGGTTCCATTTCCTCAATGGCATCAAGGAGCTATTGATTGTTTTCTCCTTTCGAAACTGCTGTGACTTCAAGAAGCGGGGCTTCTTCATACACTTCTGTCTTCTCCAGCCAGTCTTCATGTGCCTTTAAGGATTGTTCAAATCGTGAAAATGATTTTTCTATATTTTCTTTAGTAGAATTAGCCTTGTTCTTGCTTTTCTGTCATAGGGGTTAATTCTTCCTGATCTTCTGGAAAAAATTGTGCAGTACCTAAACGATCTAAAATATCTGCAATATTTGGCAATGGGTATGCATCCCCAATTGTCTTTTCATTCAAAAGCCGAAAGTCAATTACTATTCTCCATTTCTTTTTTCCTGTGGCGTCTATTTCCTTGGGTATAATCAGTAAAGGTGAATTATAAGGAGACTTTGAATTTTGAATTGCTCCTGCTGTCTTCATTTTGTGTATCACTCTCTCAACTTCTTCCCTTTGAGAGCGTGAAAATCGGTATGGTCTGGTGTTAATAGGTACGTCGTCCAATGTGCGAATTTTGTGTTGTACTAAATGAGTGGGGGTTAGGGGTTCTCCTGGTAGGTAAAAATTCTCAGGAAATTCCCTAATTATCTCCAGTACGTGTTCCTTTTCCTCAGGGTTTAAATGATCTAGATGAAGGTGTTTTATCACCTCTTCAGCCTCATTTACTGGGGGTGAATAATCTTCGTCTGCAGAATACTCATCGAAATTTTCTCCTGGGAATTTATAATATTCAAACGGGATGATTTATTGTGGGGGTAATTCTATTTCGAGGTCATTATCTGTGGTATTAATAGCGAATACATGACAAATTCCATTCAAGTTGGTTACGGCTGCTTCGCCTACTAGCACGCCCTCTGTAGTTTTTATTAAGGGTAAGTACTCTTCTTTTATTTCTGAATTTATCACTGCTATTGGAATAGCTCGTCTAGTCCTGGCTCTTAACTTGATTTTCCTAGTAGAGGTCCTTTGTAATCCGTGGTATTCTCTAAAGCTACCCTAGATTCATTGTCTTTGAACGGTATAGGTTTTGTGGGGTTGGAATGCGTCACAATGGTGTTATGCCAAAAGGATATTTCTACCTTCTCTTGTCGAAGATATTCTCGACCTAGTATTCCATCTGTGCTTATTTGGAAATCAGAATGTACAACATGAAAAGTGATCTTAGATTTCATTAACTCGATGTTTACTGTACCTATAGTTGAAATCTTACTTTGTGTAATTCCTGTAATCTCTATTGCTTCATTCTCATTGACCAGTAGATCCTCATCTAAAGCATCTAATTTAATAACATTTATGTCCGCACCTGTGTCCACTAAAAACCTTGCCTTTGACTGTAAAAGTTCATTCGACGAAAGCCCTACTACTGGAGATTCTCGACTGAGTTTGGTACAAAAGATTTTTCTTGCTTCTTGAGAAATCTCACGCTGCTCTGACGCTCTGTCTTCTCTACACTCGTCGTCGCATCTGTTCGGCGAGCGGAGTCGAAGTTTAAATCGCTTTTATTAGCTGGAACGGGTGATTGTGCTCTGGGGGGTGTATTAGTTCCTTTATATGGGTAATTGTGGTTGGGGTAGGGGTTGTTTGATGTTTGCGTACCTGGATAATACGGATAGGGTTAATAGGGTAAATAAGGTGGGTAGTGAAATGGGGGTGCGTAGTTACTTGGGTAATTAGGCACTATTGGTGATGTAGGTCTCCTTATTGTCTCTGTCGGTCCTTTTCTGAGTTCCGTTGCTCTATTCCTGTCCGGTGATGATGCAAACCTAACATGAGGGCTCGGGCTTCTATCCCTTGATCCTGTATCAGGTGTAGAATATCGATTCTCCGCAATATTGTTTTTAGGAAAATGGGGGTTTAATTGATGTCTAGCCTCATACTCGAGTGCGTATTTTAATGCTGCTTCCAATGACGATGGATTTCGTGATTCCACCATTCCTGATATTACATTGGGTAGTCCTCGGAAGAAAGCTTCTAAAGCGCAATCATTTAAGGGTAGTAACATTTGCTCCTCGTTCTTATATTTGTCTTCTAAAGCCGCTTGAGCTCCGGATTTAAATAGGGTGATTTTGTCATAAAACTCGCTTACACTTTCGCTGCGATACATCCTAATTGTAGATATCTCATGAAAATACCACGAGTAAGTTTTTTGGGCGACAAAGCGCTGTTCAAGATGTTGTATTAAATCAGTTATTGTAGAAAATGTTTTTCCGTGAGTACTATCTCTTGCAGCACCCTTTAATCGCGCTAATACCGCCATTATGTACTGCCTTTCGCAATTTGCAGGTACACTGGGTTCTCCGTTTAATACATCTTGAATAAAGGCCCTAACTGGCATATTTTTTCCGTTAAAGGTGGGTATATTCATCACCCCTTGCTGTATAGCAAAAGATTCCGCCATTTAAGTGACCATGGCATCGCTAAGGGTGCGTGAGATGTGCCCTGTGAACTCTCCACCCTGTGTTTTGTCATGAGTGGTACTGTTTTTGTCGTGAGGCATTTTGATTTTATAGTTGTTCGGAAAGTTAAATAAGATTCCTAGAATCTATTTTTTCTAGAAAACGGCAGTTCTGAGCGTTTATTATGTGCAAAATAATTATTATAAATTTAGTATCTAATACCTAAATTCGATTATTGCTAGAAAACCGACTTTTTCAAAAAAATCCTGAATTAGGTTTTTCCAAAAAAAATGTTTGTTATTGATTTATTCCTGAAATAATTTATAGATACTATTTATTTATTATTTGATATTCAAGTTGGCAGTGTAATGTCAAAATTTGTTTTCGAAACTGGAAATTAGTCGTTCCAAAATTAAGTTGCCCTATATAAAATGTTTATTGTTGTTATTATTATTATAATTATATTTATTTCCAATATTGTAATTTTCTAAGAAATATTTAGACTTTATCCGGAATGTTTATTTTGAAAAGAGTTGGAAATGATTTTCCAATTACTCCGCATATGCCCAGGAAACAAAAAACCATTCACTTGCGTTAAATTTGAATGGGCTTTGAGGTGTTCTGAATTGCGTATCTGTCACTGGAATTTCAGCATTAACAGATTGAAAACCAATATTTCCGATAGAAAATAATGTATTTAAAGTGAACAATCGTTTACAATACAATTCGTATTCTGTTTTTATTGTATTTCTCTTATTCAGAGTGACCTTTTAAGACTTCCATTTCATTTGGAATTTCAACCGATTCATGCGAACATCAATGAATCGTACATTGCCATTAGAAATTATTTGACGTTAATCAGTCTTATTCAACCCTATTCACTTAACGATTTAACCAATGTCGAATGGCAGATTTAAAACATTGCGCACAAATGGCAGATTCCAAATGTCACCATCCGATTGAATTTTTATTTCCTGAATATGCAAATGACAGATACACAATTCAAAGAGACGCGCGTTCTATCGGTTTTTTTTTCCTGGGTGCCTATACCTATTTCTGGATTTATAATGTTGAATTCGGTTTCTTGCTTTAATATGGGAATTTTCACTACACCACTTGTTGTAAGGCTGGCGTTGTGAATAATGTAAATTTTGAGATGATTGATATTGTTAAAAGAGGCTAATTTTTCCTTCTGGATTAGATTAATAGTTAAATTTGGATCGTATAAAAAGTCGCCTACTTTGTTTTTAATAATTCGGAATAGACTGAAATTATAGTGTTTGAATCGTGTTTAAACACTATATGTGAGTTTTAGTGTGCCATACAATTTTTATGTTTTTATTCTTATTTCTAATTGTAATTTACCGATCTTAATTTTTCAATTTTTTCAAGATAATAATATTTTATATAATTGTCCCTAAATTTTATCCTTTTCTGAGCAAAATTGAGAATTCTTTTGATTTTTTTGATTTTTTTTTAAATTTTGATAAACTATTCTGTAGACCTTAATTTCTTCTTCCTTGGTTGCCTTGACCGTATGGTCGCGAATTTTGATTGCTGCTACCAAACTAGCTGTTATAGTATTGAAATTGATTCTTTATCGTCAGCAATTCAGATAATTTTAATATTTTGAATTTAAATATTCAATGTTTTAATACTTTAAGTTTATTAAGGTAAGATTTAAACACAATCCCTGCGTAAACTCTAGGTAGAAAAACTTCTGAACTTTAAATTGATTTTAAATCAAGATAATGATGTTTTACCTTTTCTATATTTTTTAAACCCTTCACTTGCACAATCTTGCTACAAAGAATACATGCAAGGTCCATTCGGGGTAATTCGATGATGTTATTGACGATGGCAGAGCTTGTGATCACACGAAGTATACCAACGCTTAAAATAAAATAATTTGTTTTAAGATTTAATTCCTAATATGTAAATTTTGACAAGTAGAAATATCTGATCTAATTATTTCTACTAAACTTATAATTTTGTAATTTTGAAAATTCCTAAATTTCGGAGCTTTTATTTATGCACAATTTTTATTCGAAATAATTGCACATATAATTTTGATTAGCTTCAATTAAATAATTTTTGAAGTATTATCAATTGTGACAACAAAAGTAACAATCCCACCGCTGCCACCAAATCAGCTGTTACGTCCCGAGCAAAAGGCGAGGGTAGTTTGGATTTTTGGATGTAAGGGAGGAGGTTAGCTGATTATATCAGGTTGGTAAGGCCTGATAATTTATTTTTGTTTGTGGGTACGTTGTCACTTGTCAGGTCTATGGGCCCTGAGTTGTTCACAATGATAATAAAACACTGAATTGTTATATATATATATATATATATATATATATATATAAGATAATTTATTATAAATAAATAAGTTGTTGCACAAGTTTTCACATAGAATGATACTTAGTTGGTAACTTACTTGTCTACCTCTTAAATTAGAGGGCAAAAGAGAGAATTGTCGTTTTTTACTCCTATTATTGCAAGTCAACGGCACAAATCCTTGCAGGATAGTTGAGTTTCGTTTTAGTCTCCGTGAGGTAGCAAAACAACGATAAATTTTGCAGGAGGTATGGTGTAAGGAATGCAAGTCCACCAGCAACTGATGTGATCAATTATCCGCTTACGTATCTTGCTAAGTACACAAGAAATGAATCAAACATGCACTTGTTAACAAGATAGGTTAGTTCGTCCCGATTTCAGAAATGAATCACTATTAACCGACACGACTAAATACGACGATACACGTAATCCAAAGGAACTATCTAGCACTACGGTTTCCGGACTTGCACCATTTAAGGACCTGGGATTTTATTTACCAAGTACCGAATGTTGAGTTGCTCATAGAAATCCAATGAGACTTACGTTTATCGAAGGGTCTGCTCACGACGTTGAATTACCGGTCCGGACCTAACGACCGTACAACTGTTCGAAACTTAATGACAAACCTCCAGAGGTGAATCTGGGGTATATATACAATTGATGCTTCTATTAGTGGGAGCAGATCAACGTAAATCGGTGGCACGGCACGTTCGAATCGTAATTCGTTGGCAAGTCACGTTCGAATAGCAAATCGGTGTCAAGTCACTTACGAATTGCGAATCGGTGGACAGGCACGTTCTCTTCTATGGTTCATGATTTCATCTATTCTATTGCCAAATTTTATATCTAGTTTCCAAATAAATGCATTTTTAACTACTCATTTCTGTATTTATTTGTTTATAATTTGTGTTACTTATTTTATGAAGTACGATCATTAATTGATTGCCAATTATCAGTCAATCAATTTCTTATCTATGAATCAATACATAATGGCGCTAATATTGATCAATACTATGTTACTACCCGTGATATTAATAATTGTTGTGATATAATGTTAATACAATATTAATATTAATATAATAATGCTTATAATATTTAGACATTATATTTAATGAGGCTGTGCTGATAACTTCTCATTCTCTCATTAGGTTATTAGCACAGCGTTACTACTTTATCGACATGCGGTGTGAGTTACTGAATCATTACTACGGGCGCAATTACCATATAGACAGAGCGCTGTTCTTCGTTTTCACTCATTATCATGTGTCAAACCGATTCGTCGACGTGAGGTATACATTGGTTTACCTTATGCACACAGCTACCCGGTCCATATGATAATTTATCATAGCAACACTATTATGTTTAAATAATTTCTTCCTCGCTCTCCTTGGTGTTTGGAGTGTTGCCCTTGCACAGGGGCAATATAAAATTTTAAAAGTTACTGGGATGTAACAGTCCTCCCTCCTTAGAATAATCATCGTCCTTGTTGAAATAATAAGTGTCTTCCGTGAATTAGTGAGAAAAAGTGTAGTGGGCGTTCTATATTGAGTTGTGGGCCCCAATATTTGTGGTGTGGATTGCACTTCCGGAATCTCCTTGGTAAGTAAATATTTCTTAAGGAATAGTGATGTCATATTGCAGCTACGAGCTGATGTTTGCAAGGGCTGAAGTAGTTTTCACTATAATTTGACAAGGCGTTCTTCTTTGTATTTTCTTTTTTTTTTTTTTTTACTAGCCTATATGTATCCTGAGAACGGTGACACCCGAGGATCCAGTTGCTGTAAGATTATGTCATTTTTCAAAGATGCTGGATGGTGATGCTATGCTGCGGTTGCAATGAGTCAATTTTCTATAGAAGTTGACATGGCGAAATTTTGGATGCAGACCTCTTGCAGGCGTGTGATTGAATGCAGGCCTGCTACAGGCCTGTTTCAGGCCTCTAAACGAGCTGCAGGCCTGCTGCAGTCGTAAAAGATTTCCACCCAGGACGCCGGCATGAGAGAATTATTGCATCCTGCAATTACTGACATATATCCTGGACTTTTCATTAAATGATATGCATCGAAACGATCGTGATAAAGTCTATTTACTTCTGTGCGTATGTGTCGTTCCACATATATAAATTTAGAGTTAACGTATGTAAAAATGTCCATATTTTGAACTTCTAAATATTTATTTTCTAGAAATGAATTTCCAGGTCTGGTTTCAAAAATTAATAATTTTTGATGTTCAGTTTGTATTAAAACGTAACTGCAAACTGGTTTTCTTGTTTTTTCAGCTAGTACGAAAGTTATATCTTCAGTCGTTAAAGAATAAAAGGTTTCAGAATTGTCTGTCGTGTTCTCATATGTTTTATTTACTTGTCCTTCATAAATAATTTCATATTTGTTAAAATTACATACGTCATTAGCTAATGTATCCCAGAATGTTTGTCCATGTTCTACGTCTGTACAGAATGTGTCTGAAAGTGTGCATATTATTCCAAATCCTAATTGAATTTTATTTGAATTTAAATGAATAGTCGCGTAACGTTCTTGTACAGTTATTTTGAATATTGCTTGGACCACGACATTATTCCATGTTCCGTATGGGTCAGAAAATTGTGTACCAGTACAGTCTTCATTAGGTGTTAGAGAACCTGCTAAAGTAACGCTATGAAATGATGTTTCGTTTACTTTGAACTTTGATATCTGAAGAGAAGGGGTTACTAAAAATGTAAATTGTGTGTATATATTTACTGTCGAATTTCTATTTTGCATTGTATTACTTTTGTATTTGAAAATCCACTCAATTGTAAAAGCTGTATACAGGGTGTCCCGGTACTCAAGGTACATATTCGTATTTTTGAATTCCAAAAAAAAATGGAGTAAAAAATTCTAATATACAAAATTTGTGAATTATATAATTACCAAGTAATTAGCAATTAATGATTAACCAATCAAAAAATGCGTTGAATAGACGACAGTTCATGTGCCATCACTGAGAGAGTGTGAGAATCCAAGTTCAGATCGTATAATTTGCCCTCAGCTTTTTTTTAAGAGGTTTTAACTCTGGTGCAACTTCACACTTAAACGAGATTCGAAAATTAACAAGTATCTTTTTCGTAGCAACCAAAGGAGAAATCATTGCTCGATGAGTCAATTACTTTACTTAAAATGTATGCGTTGTTTGAGTTCTGTACAATACTCCTGAATTCTTAGCATTCCACAGAATTCTCTCGAGTTCTGTAGAAATACCTTTAACATTTTTGTATTACCTTGAACACTTTTGGATACATTTAATTATTTGGAATTTCAAAACTTTGAAATACTGTATATTCGTCCGAATTCTGATACAATCATTGCAGTTTTCCTAATTCTTTCACAATTAGTGTAGATAGTCGACTGCTATGCTAGCAGTGAATGAACATGTATTTGTTAATTAAATCGCGCAGAATTCTCACGGATTTTGTAGAATTTCCATCAAATTAATTGAAATTTAAAAATCTTTAAATTGTAAATAATCAAGTGTGTAGTTGCACCAGAGTTAAAACCTCTTACAAAATAAGCTGAAGGCAAATTATACGATCTGAACTTGGATTCTCACACTCTCTAAGTGATGGCACATGAACTGTCGCCTATTAAACGCATTTTTTTGATTGGTTAATCTTTAATTGCTAATTACTCGGTAATTATACACTTCACAAATTTTTTGTATTGGAATTTTTTGCTCCATTTTTTGTTTGGAATTCAAAAATATAAATATGTACCTTGAGAACCGGGACACCCTATATAAGTTCTTTCAACATGTACTTGAGATCGAGGTAGATCACATTCTCCTATCTCTAGTAAAGATAATGTCGTAATATTTCATTGATTTGAACCGCAATCGAATCTTATGATGGCGTAGACTGTTGTTATATTGTTGAAGTTGCAAGTGAGCAGTGCCAAAAGGAAGCCTCGTAATCCCATCTCTGGAAAAAGGAGGTTCCAATTAGCAGCTTACTTTGTAATATAAGAATAGAAAAATGTTTTATCGTTACACATGTATATTTTTGAAGCTATTGATTTACTTTTTGTATTTTGCGTTCCTAGTTTATTATATCCAACATGTCGGCTATGACAATGTGATTTGATAGCCGAAAACTGAGAATTAAATTTTTGTATGCGTCCGGTCCTCTTGTTTTGATTGTTGAAAAAATGTCTTTTATTATATCTGGATTGTTTAGGTTTCTGCTCCATGTGGGGATATTACAGTCGTCTTGGTTAAAAATTCCAGTTTGAATTAAATATGGCCAGAGAGCTACTATGTCGATAAAACAGGGAACTATTTCAATGAGATCATATATGCGTTTGCGATGAATTTGTTCCATTATATCTGGAATAATGTGTTATGTCTGAAATTTCACTTTTATTTTGTTTTATGTATATATATATATTTTTTTATATATAAAATATATATTTTCATAACAAAAATTTTATTTTTTATATTTTTACTATTTATCGACAAAATAAAATTCCTATATATTTATTTAAACTGATATGTATATATATATATATATATATATATATATATATATATATATATATATATATATATATATATATATATATATATATGTAAGCCACTGTTTAAGGAACTTAAATGGAGCGAATTTTATTGTAAAAATCAACACTTGTATGATATAGTAATCAACGGAAATATTAATAATATGTACAAATTAGCAAAAGCCGAAAATATTACAGTAAACGAATGAAAAAACTAACCTGAATCAATACAATTGCCGATAGTAAACCTTTATATGGCGTGTTCCATGGCAAATCGGACGGGTTCAGGACTCCATGTTTCCGATTTCCTTGAAATTTTAAGGATTGATAAACTAACATAAATAATGAAGAAACCCAAAATTTGAGATTATTTCATGCATTATTTAAAAAGTTATGGGATAAACGAACAAAAAAAATATTTTTGTTCTTTTTCAATTATGAAAAAACTGAAACTAGGAAAAATTCTGAAAAAAATTACACAAACGTATCATTAGATGGCCGATGTAGCAGTATTTTTTGGGAAAATTTTTACTCCAAATTTTAGGTGTATAATTAAGGTGCGCACTCAAAAATTGTGCGAAATATGAACTTTGTTGTAAAGTGATGCGCGTGGAATCACGATCTTCGATCGACGGCGTCATGCGCAAGTTTCACTAATGTTCTATTACTATCTGCTTTTTCGAGAACGTTACTATCAAAAAGTGATGGGAAGTGATTATTAATTGTTTAATTATTGCTTTACATTCATAAAATATAAATAATGTAATGAGTTTTATGATTATACATAAATTATCAAAAAAATAATTTTTTTTATTATCAGGAAAACAAATTAGTTCGTAAAAAATCCGTAACAAATTTTTTACGTCAGAAAGTATGAAGAATGATTTTTTGAATTGTCCGTTGATGAGAATGTGATAAATCGCAAGGACTCTGATTTTTCGTCAATATTATTGTCTTCGAGAGATTTTTGGAACCGAATGGTACCTGGAGGCCGTGAGAATGAAGATTAAGAAAGAAAACATAAATTCTAGGAGGAACAAATCTTATTATTTTCTATCCTTCTTCTAAAACTTTATCTTTTATAACTCATAGCCTGTATGTTTTGCAAAGGAGAGCATTTGTTTTGGCATCTTAGAATTTATTGAGTAAATGCTCTGGGAATGCCCTTAAACTGCTTTCATTTGAATCTGCGAGTATAATCTATTAAGAGGAAAATGATTTTTAAGCTGCGGCTTGATAAATTATTTATAGATCAGCACGTGATAATTTCACTATATTTCTATTTGTATCGAGAGTGAAAAATCACGTAATATTCACTTACGGTTTTTGTTTTTTTATGGATTACAACAATGTTTCCTTTTTTTTCGAATCATGTCAACTGCTCTTTGAAAATAAACTATCGTGGATTTTTTACCAACTAATTTATTTTCATGATAATAAAAAAAATTATTTTTTTGATAATTTATGTATAATTATAAAACTCATTACATTATTCATATGTTATGAGTATAAAGCGATAATTAAACAATTAATAATCACTTCCCATCACTTTTTGATAGTAACGTTCTCGAAAAAGCAGATAGCAATAGAACATTAGTGAAACTTGCGCATGACGCCGTCGATCGAAGATCGTGATTCCACGCGCATCACTTTACAACAAAGTTCATATTTCGCACAATTTTTGAGTGCGCACCTTAATTATACACCTAAAATTTGGGTAATACTTGCGGCTATCACCATGAATTTTTTCAGACTTTTCAAAGATAGCGTTTTTTCAAAAAATCAATTTGTTTGAAAAAAAACATTTTTTTTATCATTAAATTTGGAGTAAAAATTTTCCCAAAAAATACTGCTACATCGGCCATCTAATGATACGTTTGTATAATTTTTTTCAGAATTTTTCCTAGTTTCAGTTTTTAAATAATTGAAAAAAAAACAAAAATATTTTTTTTCTTCGTTTATCGCATAACTTTTTAAGCAATGCATGAAATAATCTCAAATTTTGGGTTTCTTCATTATTTATGTTAGTTTATCAATCCTTAAAATTTCAAGGAAATCGTAAGCATGGAATCCTGAACCCGTCCGATTTGCCATGGAACACGCCATATACATCCGTACAATAACATCAATGCTAACAGCTCGGAGTCCTGTTACATACCAGGGCAGGTCAACCTCTAATGTATTGGGTGTCCCCGTAGGAAAGTTCATGTGCAGTACTGTACGCGGCGCTAGTTGTAAGAAGCGGATGGAATGCGGCAAGGGGAAGGGCTTCGCATGAGTTCCGCCATTGTTGTATACAAGTATCAACAATTCGTTACGCGATTGCGCTTCATGATGAATGCGAAGTACGAAATTCAGTGTGCTGTTGGTAGGTGTACCTCTAAAAGGGGTCGGAAGAAAAATGTGTCTATTCATCGGTTTCCGAAGAGAGAAAATGCTGGACAACGATGGATAGAAGCATACGCAAATCGCTACTTGTCGAGGTTAGACATCATCGACAGTTCGATGAACAATGCTTTTATCAGAAGAGGAATGGTGCTTTTCTTTTAAAGTACGGTGCTGTTCCGACGTCAAATTTACCGCCAGGTAGTGATATGTCGTGTCAAAGTGATGTGAACATGAAACCCGCAGCACTTTCTTCCCCATCAAAGTTTGATATTTTGATGCCCGAAATAGAAAAACCTGGAAAAAGCATACGAGACTTTGGAGAGAGCAGCGTGCAGTTTGCACACGTAAGTAGTAATATTTTTAATTTCATACGATCTTGTTAATAAATGATTCTAGGATCAAAAATAATAACTCAAAAGGTAGAATAATTTCAAACTTTTCGACTCCGATCAGTCCTCATTAGTGATCTTTATTTCTAAAATGTTGAGCACAATAAATAAAATATTACACACATTCTCATCATGACACTCGCGCTTCGCGCTCGATTTTCTGTATACATTTCAGTATAACTTTTTAATAAATTACATGATTAAAAGAATTGACTTTCTTCCACATATCTAAAAAGGAAAAACAATCGTAGACTTTATTTAAGGAAACGATTTTGCAGAACAACGCTTATTTCGTATCTCACATATTTTGGTGAAAAAAATCGAATTTTTTCAATATTAAAAATCAAAACATAAAATATACATCCTGTCCCGAAATTTCTTTATCAGAATTTGTGACCTCATTTAGGCAAACAATTTTCCATCTAAATGTTTTTTTTGCATCTCACATATTTTGTCTAAAAAATGGAATTTTTTCATTTTTATCGTATTTTTTGGAATTGAAACGAAAAATATATCTTTTAACAGAAACTGTGTCAGACAAAATTTGTAGATCTTTTTGAAACGAACAACTTTGTATTCTTACGTTTTTTTGGTATTTCCAATATTATTGTTAAAAAATTGAATTTTGGATTTTCAATAGTTTTTTTTTTAATTAAAAAGAAAAATATGCATCTTATGAAAAAATGTTATAATTCAAATTTGTAGGTCTTTATGTATTCAATAATATTGTATCATAACGTTTTTTCGTATCTCGTATAATTTAACTGGAAAATGGAATTTTGATATTGACTTTTTTCGAATTTGAATATGCTGTAACATTTCTAATTTTGATTTAATCAAAAAATGTTATTAGGATAATTTGTAGAGATTTATGAGTACTATCAAAAACCAGGATTGGAATTTTTGATTTTTTCAAAAAATTATTTTCAAAAACACAAAAGTAGTGCTCCATCCCTCAATTTTGATTGGATGTGGCTGGTTAACGAAGTTGTCCTTACTTTTTCGGCTCCGATAAAGTGTACCAAAGCAAGCCCTATATTATGAATAGTAATATTTTATTTGAGAAACATTAATATGTTTCTGCATGATTAATTGTGCCTATTGGAAAACTTGACTTCAAAATCAACACGAAAAGGGTTAATACAAATTTTAATTTTTTGAAGGCTACAAATTAAGGATAAGGAAGTAAAAAATAAAAGTACCGTGAAAACGATTTTCATTTAATTTGTACATAGAATTCATAAGAATAAAATACCTACGAAATAAATTTCAAATATTCATGGAAATTAAATGTCTCGTATCGTTAGAATATATAAGTTACCAGATTTTGTCTCAGGTAGTGGACCAACAATGTCCATTGATATTTTTTCAAAAGCAGTAGTGGGTGTGTCAGTGATTACCATAGGATTTTTTGTTAAACAAAGTAAACAGCCTTGAATATATTTTTGAATGTCTACTTTCATATTTTCCCAAAAAAAAAATATGGCAAATTCGACTATAAGTTTTTGTGACGCCTTTATGGCCTCCTAATGCTGAGTTCGTTGTTCTTTTGTTGGATATTGCATTATTCCATTGCAAACAATAATTTTTGTAGTTGAATTTGAAAAGATTGAATCGAAAATTGATTTCACTTCTTCCCAAGGTATATGATTAATTCTGGAAGTTTTAAAAATACTAATTGATCGTAATTTCAGATTTTGAGATAATTCATGTAATGAGTAGATTGATAATTTTATATTATTTAAAGTTTTGGATAAATTGTCCTTAATTTCTTCTTCAATTGGAAGTGCAAAATGGTAGTAGTTTCCTTTCTTAGTTTCTTTTGCTATCCCTTTTGTAAATTTTTAAATTTTGGTAATGTTTCACGTTTTTCTAAAGTTTTTGATCCGTTGTCGCGAGGAGTTCCATTTGTTGTAACAAAGTATGCATAATTATCTTTTCGCATAGTTAATTGATCGCGACATTCAACTAAATTTTTCCTCGTTATAATTTTTCTGTTTGAGAGTTTATAGGAGGAGCTTCTGGGGGTGGGCAATCATAATCATCATGATCATTTTCGTTTTTTTCATAATTCATTTGACATCTTCGGTTTAGTTTCAAATTTTCATTAAAATAAGGCCCTTCAAATAATTCTTCCAAGTTTTCTTCTTGGTTTTCTTCAAACTTGTATTCAAAATTTTCCTTAAGATTGTCTTCCAAATTTTCTTCATAATTTTCTCTATTATTTCCTTCGTGTGAGGTTTCAATATCGTTGATTTCATCTTCTGAGGTTGAAAAATAATTCTCGCTTTCTTCGCTTTCAAATCCATTAATAGAACCATAAATAGAACAACGCTTATTTTGTATCTCACATATTTTGGTGAAAAAAATCGAATTTTTTCAATATTAAAAATCAAAAAATCAAAATATACATCCTGTCGAGAAATTTCTCGATAATAATGTGTAGACCTTATTTAGCCAAACAATTTTTCATCTAAAAGTTTTTTTTGTATCTCACATATTTTGTCTAAAAAATGGAATTTTTGAATTTTAATCGTATTTTTTGGAATTGAAACGAGATATATATCTTTTATCAGAAACTGTGTGAGACAAAATTTGTAGATCTTTTTGAAACGAACAACTTTGTATTCTTACGTTTTTTTCGTATTTCACATATTATTGTTAAAAAATTGAATTTTGGATTTTCAATGGTTTTTTTTAAATTAATAAGAAAAATATGCATCTTATGAAAAAATATTACAATTCAAATTTGTAGGTCTTTATGTAAAAAATAATATTGTGTCATAACGTTTTTTCGTATCTCGTATAATTTAACTTGAAAATGGAATTTTGATATTGACTTTTTTCGAATTTGAATATGCTGTAAAATTTCTAATTTTGATTTAATCAAAAAATGTTATCTGGATAATGTGTAGAGATTTATGAGCACTATCAAAAACCAGTATTGAAATTTTTTATTCTTTTAAAACATTATTTTCAAAAACACAAAAGTAGTGCTCAATCCCTTAATTTTGATTGGATGTGGCTGGTTAACGAACTTGTCCTTACTTTTTCGGCTCCGATAAAGTGTACCAAAACTCAATTCAATCTGATAATTCTGTCGAGAGTTATGCCGCACACGACCTACAGACAGACAGACAGACAGACAGGCAGACAGACAGACAGACAGACAGACGGACAGACAGACAGACACTTTCGTAAAAACCCTTTTTTCTGACTCAGGGGGTCTCAAAACGTAAAGATTTGATGAAAATTTCGAAAGTCATTTTTCACATAAAACCAATACCTTCTCATCCATGATGAGAATGTAATAAGTCTTGAAGCCATATATTTTAATAAATTTGTGTATTTTAAAATATTCTTACCAATCTCACTAAATGATTCTTCACTAAGGAATTCTTGTAAAAATTCTGGAATTTTTGAGTCAATATTTAATATTTGAGCTTCTGAAATTTCGCCAAAACGTTTTACGTCGTTTGGTACGAATTGTGGATTCAAGTTTCTTCGTTTTGAAGGTCTTACCTTATTTTTAGAATTTTCTTGTTTATTTCTTGTAAAAGTTTTCTTGGAAAACATTTTTTCTTGAGAAGTCATAAAAGTATGTATCATTGTCATCAACTTGTAAATATCTTGATTTCTCTTCTTTATCTTCAATGGGGTTTCTGGAGAGAGCGTCTGCATTTACATTCATTTTTCCTGCTTTGTAAATTACATCAAAATCATATTATGCGAGTTTCAATCTCCAACGTGAAACCCGTGAACAAGAGTCTTTAGAATTTTGAAACCAAACTAGAGGTTTGTGAACAGTCACTAAAGTAAATTTTCTTCCATACAAATAAGGACGAAAATGAGTTGAACAAAATATTATAGCAAGAGCTTCTTTCTCATATGTATCATATTTTTTCTCAGTATCACTTAGACTACGTGAAGCATATGCTATTGGCTTATCTTTACCTATTTTACCTTGTGATAAAATACCTCCTATTGCAAATCCTGAGGCATCTCTTGTGAGTATAAAAGGTACATCTTTTTTTAGAAGTTGATTTAGAGGACTTGAAAGTTTTGAGAATCCATCTATAAATCGTCTATAATATCCTGCTAAGCCTAAAAATTGTTTAACATTTTTGTGTGTTTTTGGGACTGGGACGTTTTTTACAGCTATTATCTTTGTTGGATTTGGACTGTGACGTTGCAGTTTTCACGTCACAAATTATTTTGAAAATTCAGTAATTCTAGTAACTTTAATAAAATCAAAATTCACTAGAACCTATGGCCGACTCCGAGACTGCAGAACATTCCACAGCCAATATCAAACGGGATGAAACGTACTTTTTTTGTAGATATTTATCCGACTTTTTGTTATTTATTTCTTTTATATGTGTCACGTCCTGTGACCATCTCTATTACATAAATAATTATAATACTTTTTATATTAATCAACGAATCCACAATTGTAAAATATTCGGAAGCACTAGATGTGTAACGTAAACAAGTTGTAAAGGGAAAAAGAGAGGTGAGAATTAGTGAATGAACATAGTAAAGGTATTAGCTATTTTTGGAAGAGGAACTCCGTCTCGCCGTGTTATGTCAACAAACCTCCCAGACTGATAGGCACAGGTAGAAGATTAAGCGGGGGGTCTGCCGCTACGGAAAGAAGGAAAATCGGAGAAACCAAAGAGTAGGAGTACTGCTCTAGATCTTTTCCTAATATGGCAATTCTGACCACCGGAAACGACAAGTTTGACACGCACCGAGCTCAGAACCAGCATTTAACAAAACAATTCTTGGAAAACACGTGAACGCATTGTTCGTGACTCGTAATAGAGGGGATTTTCGCCCCAGATGAGGGCCTATAAAACTAGCTGTTAATTGGCAAACGTCAGTGTCTCTTCAACCATCGCCCGGCACTCGGCAGTGTCTCTTCAAACATCGCCCGGCACTCGGCAGTGTCTCTTCAACCATCGCCCGGCACTCAGCAGTATCTTCTTCAATCTTCGCCCGACTCGGCTACCAAGAAGCTCTCCAGTGTCTTTTCAACCATCGCCCGGCACTCTGCAGTGTCTTCTTCAATCTTCGCCCGGCACTCGGCTACCAACAAGTTCTCCAGTGTCTTCTTCAGTCCTCGACCAGTACTCTTTGTCATCAAGTGTCAACGACCCGTCTTCAGTATAAATTCTTCAAGTCCCAATTGTTCAGTTCGGCAACTTTATAATACTCCCCAAGTATCTTCAAGTATCGGAGCATACCGGTCACAAGTTTGGATTATCAGTGAGGACAAATTTCGGATTATCAGTGGTTCCTGAGAGGATTCTTCAACAAGTAAGTCCTTTTAATAACCAACAAGGAAGGAATTTGTATTCAGAAATCAGTCTCAATCTCTCTCTCGCTCTCTCACGATTTATATTTAAATATGAAAAGGTCTCATTGAATAAAGTGGATCATTGTAAAATATTTGAGTAATTATTATTTTTGGTGCATCGGCCCGGGAGAGTTATAAGCCAACAATGAAAATTAAATCAAATTAAAAATTGAAATTGAATTAAAATTAAATTATATCAAAGTAATATAAATTGAATTGAATTGAATTGAATTGGAATTGAATTAAATTAAAATTAAATTAAAATTTGAATTGAATCAAATTGAAATCAAATGGAAATTGAAATCGAATTAAAATAAAATTATTTGAATTGAAACTGAATTGAATTGAATTGTAATTGAATTAAGTTAAAATAAAATTATAATATTATAATATAAGAAATTATTGAAATTTTATGAAAAATTGAATGAATTCGATAATTTTTTTTTTTTAATTAATATTAAGAGAGATTTTAGTGAAATAATTGAGCGAATATTCCTTCTATTATATTAATAGTACATACGACTAGTGATAAGAATATTACAAGTGTGACAAAATATGACAGGCGTGAATAAAGTGTATTCTCGCGTACAAATTAAAAATAAAAATAAATTATAATTTTCTTTTTAATTTGAATTTTAAATAGAATAATATGTTTTTGAAAATTTTTATTTTTTTTTTTTGTTGCTGTAAGGTCCACAAAATATTAATATTGAGAACCAACACAAGTTACACTACCCTTAATTATTAAATTTAAAGTTTTCAGATTAAATTTTTTTTTAAGTTAAATTTATTAATTTTTTTTTTATTTAAAAAAACACACATCCAACTTTGGCGATTATCAGAGTTTTGTAAGTACCTGAATTAAGCAGGAAATTTGTGCTTGAGTCGAGCCTAATTAATTTGGTACCACAACAATTCTGATTTTCGACTATCGTTACTTCTGTAAATGACAGAATTACTCAGGATTCTGTGCTTGAGTCTAGCCTGAGTAATTTTTCATTGCTGAAGTACCGAAGTGTTGAACATACAAACATAAAAGGATATAATTTATTTTTAATTGCTTTCAACTCTGCGATTGAGATTTATAGAGGACATAACCCCTCACAGCGTAACCAGTCGCTCGAGGAGGATTATATCGAACAAGGGCCAGCGGTAAAATGCACAGCCGTCCTCAAATTACAGTCTCAAAAGTGGATTTGGGATTAATTTAATAAATTTCATCTTAAATAATTCAATTACTGAAAATTGAAAAATTCGTTAGAGGACATAATCCCTCACAGCGTAAGCAGTCGCTCGAGGAAGGTTATATTGAACAGGGGCTAGCGGTAACACGCTCAGCCATCCTCAAATTAGAATTTTTTGATTCAGGATTGAAATTTATCCTACACAACTATAAAACAAACAAAAAAAGGGAATACTCAAAATAAAATTTATTTTCATTAGTCTATAACTAAGAATTGTTTAGGTAAATAACTTTCAAAAAAAAAAATAATCGTATATATATAAATTGAGTCATCGCTCGTAATTGAAATTTTACGTCATATTTTGTAAGCACTGTATAGCAAATGCCTTTATCATCTCCAAAACGTACCTTCAAACGCCCTCGAGCAAGGAAAATTAAGCAAAAAACATTTGCACAAGAAATCAAAATTAAGGAAATTAAAAACGATATAGAATTTTCAAATTTTTTCGAACAGTTGTTGGAAAAGACAGAGAAATTCATTTCGAAATCTGCCCATAAGGTTGAAGAAACTTTAAACAAACCAGAAGCAGACAATTCTAAGTCAAAAAATTTTTAACTTAAATTAATCAAAAATAATACTCCCCACCATTTAATCCCAATTATCGAATCTTTAAGTATTTACTCTGACTCAGAACTTGAAGGAAATTCGAAAAATCTTGTTTCCAATAATGATCAAACATCGAATATCGAAATTATAACCCTATCCTCAGATTCAGGATCGGAAACAGAGACCGAAGAACCTATTTTCGTAACTAATAAAAACTTTTTACCCAAAATAACAAATATTTGCAGCTTAGGGAAAAATAAAGTTAAATTAATTAAAGATTTTTGAAAAAAAAGGGAAAAAATTGGTCCATTTTTGCAAAAAAAAAGGGAAAAAAGGGGGTAATATTTATCAATTATTTTCAAAAAAATATGAGAAATATCAATGTCGGTTCCACCCCAAGACGCCAGTAAAAAGGTTACTATAACTCGTAGCCAAGCAAAGAAAAATCCAACTTTAGCGGAAGAAATTAGAAAAACTTCGCAAGTTCTACTTAAACCAAAACGGAAATCCCGAGAATATACAGATAAATTCTTGCAATATTCAGAAAAATCGAGTGCTTTAGATCAAACTGATCTGTTAGACATCAGCGTTGGAAGTATTTCTGTTCCCGATATCAGTGTTCAAAATAAATCAATAATTGAAACAAAAAACCCAAAGAGTCCATTTTTTGATAAGTTAAAAACTTTCATCAGACCGAATAATAGCATCATTATTGCAGGAGATAAGTACAACGATACATCACAAATTAACCAGTCATTTGACGATACCACAGGAGATATAACACTAAGAGAAGAATCAATATTTGAAAGCATCACAGCAAATTCTACTTTGTATGATAAAACTTTATGCCCAGATGAATTTGGTGAAATTTCAAACGATAGAATTTTTTCCCTACCTCAGAAAAGATACAAATCAATAGATCCTTTTGCAACAAAATCACAACTAAATAGGACTCCAGAATCTTTCAATCAAACAACAATATTTAAAAATCCAAATCTAGAATTTGAACCAGTCCGGGAAATCTTACCATATAAAAGCAATAAAACTATAATTGACGATTCTGCAAATATTGAACAGAATCTTAATTCACCAAAATCTTCATACCCATTATCAACCTCTAGGAAATCTGATAAAGAAGTTTCAATACATAATTTACCAAATAATTTACCAAGTAATTTGCCGAATAATTTGCCAACACAACCTACCGAAATGAATTTACCGACAAACCAACAAGTATCTCTACGAGATGCTTTAGAGATTGTTCCATATTTTGACGGATCAAATAAAGTACCATTAACAATTTTTATCGAAGCTTGTAAAGAAGCCAAAGAAATGGTCCCTAATGCAGAAGCAAACTTGATAAAATTGTTAAGAAGTAAACTTACAGGAGAAGCAAGAAGATGTATCAGCGGAAATTATTACAATAATTTAGATGACTTCATTTCAAAATTAAAAACATTTTTTGCGCCTTTAAAAACCGTATACCAACTACAAGGAGATTTAGGTAGAATATATATGTGGGAAAATGAAAGTGTTCTATCTTATGCAATACGCATACAGGAAATTGCAGCAGAAATCTTCGAATGTCATAAACAAAATAATAATGGTAAGGAAGCTGCTGAATTTGAAAGAAACCTGGAAAGAGACGCGATCGATTGTTTTCTCCGAGGTTTAAAATCAGAAATAGAAATTCGAATTGGAACAGCCAGTAAATTTGAGGAAATAGTAAAAAGAGCAATACGAGAAGAAAGAAATTTAACAGCCAGAAACGAACTACGAAGAGGAAACAGACAACATTCATTATTTCAAGAACCTGAAAAATCGACATTTAATAACCGAGAATTCGCAAAAACAAATAAAATTAACGTAGCGCGAGAAGAACCAATTAAATGTCAAATCTGTCAGAAAATAGGTCACACAGCAGCAACCTGTTTTCAATATATTCAAAAAATAACAAATAAAAGCTTACAAGGGAATCAGTCAAGAAATAACTTAAATAGTGAAATTAATCAATACGAGGGGAATAGGCAGGGTCAGGGAAATCAGTGGAGACCCTCACAGAGATATCAGATGCAAAACTCAAATCAGCAAACAGGTAGAAACGATTATAGAAACATAAATATTTTCCCAACCCACCCAAATTTTTCCCAAGGAAATAGATTCAACCAAAACCCAAACTTTATTCGGAATAATCAAAATATGTATCGCAATCCTACTCAAAATAATCAAAGTCGAAATTTTAACCAAAATTCGAATTTTAACAGAAATTTTAATCCAAATTTAAATTTCAATAGAAATTTTATTCAAGGTCGAAATTCCAATCAAAGTCAAAACTTCAATCAAGGTCAAAATTTCAATCGAAGCAGGAATTTAAATCAAAACCCTTATTTCAACCAAAGACAAAATTATAACTACAATCAAAATAGAAATCAGAATCCAAATTTTGATCAGAACCCAAATCCAGGTCACAATTTTGAACTTATTTGCTATTCATGTAACACACCAGGACATACATCTAGGAATTGTAACAAACAATTTAATATAAATCAACAATTACAACAACCACCACAAGAACAGCAACAACAACAAGAATTTGATAAACAGGAAAACTCCAATGCCCTTCCCAGAACGGGTGCACAACGGAGGGCTTAAATGAACAATTGAATGCACCTAACTTTATTGAAAATAAAACAGAAAAAGTAAATTTAAGTACAAGCAATACAATTCCTCATATAATTTTATCAGCTAAAGGATTGAAAAATCCTATACACATGATGATAGATACAGGAGCCGGATCAAATTTAATCAAACAACAAGCAGTCAAAACAAACGTAAAAATAAATAAATTTGAATGTCTAAAGCTAACAGGTATAAATGAACACCCTGTATTTACACTTGGCCAAATAACAATCAATATTTTTGGCTACTTGACTACCCTCAACATAATACCGAACGAAGTACATATTGAACATGATGGTATATTAGGTACAGAGTTTTTCAGAAACAATAACGCAAAAATTAATTATGCAGAAAAACAGCTTGAAATAAATGACAAAATTTACCCATTCGAAATGCAAGAAACTATATTGGTACCAGCAAGAACAATTTCAGGTTTTTACGTAAGAATTAAAAACAGTGAACAAAAACAGGGATTCATTCCACAGTTACATCTATGTAATGGAGTTTATTTAGGAAATGCAATTGTCTCTAATAACAACAATAAAGCGTCCATGAAAATATTCAATACAAACACACAACCTCAAAAGTTAATCATACCATTTGTTGAACTAATTGATTTTGAAGAAGTGTCAATACACGAAGAAAAGGAAACCAACACAAAAACAAATTTAGAAGACACAAAAGAATTTAATTTTTCACAACAAATTTTTAATGATTTTACTAATCACATTCCAAAAATAAATGATTATGATCAATCATTTAACATTTCAAATAAAAATCGGGAAAATTCCATTAAAGAATTATTAAGATTAGATCATTTATATCAAGAAGAAAAGCAACATGTTGAAAATTTAATCCAAAAATATGCAGATCGTTTTCATATACCAGGAGAACCCTTAGGAGCAACAACTGTCTTACAACATAACATTCCGACAACAGATGATCCGCCTACATTTTCGAAACAATATAGATTCCCTCCAGTACATAAAGAAGAAATTTCACGACAAGTAAATGAGCTAATCAATAATAAAATTATCAAACCTTCACAATCGCCATATAACACACCTGTTTGGATAGTACCAAAGAAATTAGACTCACATGGAAATAGGAAATGGCGAATGGTACTCGATTTTCGCAAACTTAATGAAAAAACGATTGGAGATTCTTACGCTTTACCGAATATTATTGATATTTTAGACCAACTAGGATCAGCACAATATTTTTCTGTATTTGATCTTGCTTCAGGATTTCATCAAATAAAAATGAGTCCAGAAGATTCTCATAAGACAGCTTTTTCAACCCCCTATGGCCATTATGAATTCGACCGTATGACATTTGGTTTGAAAAACGCACCAGCTACTTTTCAGCGATTAATGGATTTAGTTTTAACAGGACTTCAAGGAACCGAATTATTTGTCTACCTAGATGACATCGTTTTATATGCAAATTCCTTAGAAGAACACGACGAAAAATTTAACAAACTGATGGAAAGACTAAGCGCAGCAAATCTTAAATTACAACCAGATAAATGTGAATTTTTACGTCCAGAAGTTGCATACTTAGGACATATAATAGACAAAGAAGGAGTACGCCCAGACCCTAAGAAAATAGAAGCAGTAAAAAGTTTTCCAACTCCCAAAAACCCTAAAAATATTAAACAATTTTTAGGACTAGCTGGATATTACAGAAGATTCATTGATGGATTCTCTAAAATTGCAACACCCTTGAACCAACTTTTAAAGAAAGATGTAAAATTCAATTGGTCAGAAAAGCAACAACAAGCATTTGAACTTCTAAAGGAAAAATTGTGTGAAGAACCCCTTTTACAAAGACCAGACTTCTCACAACCTTTCATTTTAACAACTGATGCGTCGGGATTCGCTATAGGAGGAATACTTTCTCAAGGTAAAATAGGTAAAGATAAACCTATAGCTTACACCTCTAGATCATTGAATGATTGTGAAAGAAAATATGATACATATGAAAAAGAAGCATTAGCAATTATTTATTGTGTAACATATTTTCGCCCTTACTTATATGGACGAAAATTTACCTTAGTCACAGACCATAAACCATTAGTATGGTTTTAAAACGCGAAAGACCCTTGCTCACGAGTAACTAGGTGGAAACTAAAACTGGCAGAATATGATTTTGATGTTGTATACAAAGCAGGTAAAACTAATGTGAAGGCAGACGCTTTATCTAGAAACCCTATTGATTTAGATGATATTGAAAATGATGATATAAATACTAAGGGTAGTATTGAAAAAAATTTTATTGAACAAAGAAATGCAAAATGCATAGCTGATCTTAAATGTAAGAAAAAGGTACCAGAAACAAATCTTACGTGCTATGAAAAAATAGATTATGATGTAATTGAAGGAAATATTGGAGAAAATAATTTTAAGGAATCCAAACAATTTATGAATAGGAAGAATGTATCTAAAAATAAGAATAATCGAAGAAATTATGATGGATTAAAAAATAAGGCTATTGAAGACGAAGATGCTGATTACAGTTATTTAAGAGAAAACGAAGATATACTGATAAATGATGGAAATTTAATTAAGAATATGAAAAATAAGGAACAAAACGATGACATAAATAATGAAGATATTGAGAAACAAAAAATTTATGAAAATTATGAAGAAATTAACCAATTAAGCGAAGGAACGTTATTTAAAAATATTGATAAACGCTATTATGATGACTTTAACGAAGAAAAAATTGATGGAAACGACACTGAAGAAATTAAACATTTATTAAAAGAAGAATACTTATTAAAAAATGATGATGACAATGATGGAAAAAGTTGTATTAAATTAGATTTTAAGAATACAAAAAAAGTAGCAATATATCAAAACAATGAACAAACTACTGAACAACTGGACGAGGAATTTAATATAATTAATAAAAGGTTAATTAATGTAATAATGAATAAAATGAAAAATAAGGAAAATGAAATCGCTTTTTGCAAGTCAATTAATGAAGAAAATATTTCGGAAACATTTGTTTCACAATTTTTAAAATGCGTTATGGACTCAATTCCAACTTTACTAGAAAATAAAGAAGAATGTTATGCTATGCAAACAAGGGGTCAGTTAAAAAATTTGAGAAATATGAATATGGATAAAAATGAAGATTCTAATAAAAATAAACTACTAAGAAATGTTGAAATAATGAATAAGGTACAAAAGAAACGTGGAAGGCCACGAAAGATTATTCAAGAAGTAAAATTACAGGAACCAATTAAAAAAAGAGGTAGACCCAGAAAAGTTATAAATGAATCACCTGAGAATGATAAAAAACGTAAATTTCTAGAATCAGAAGACGAATCTGATTCTGATGCAGATTATGATATCAAGAAAAAGCCTATAGCAAATAAGAAGAAAAAACATGTTAAAGAAGATGGAAAATTTAAAGAAGGAAGTTATTTTGAATCAAATTCTGACTTATCAAGTGAAAACGAAGAAGAAACCCAGGAAAATTTTCAAACTGTAGAACAAGGAAACGAAAACGAACAACCGGATATACTAGAAATAGAGAATTCTGAAAACTCTGACGAAGACGATTTTACAGACGAAAGGCCACCCCCAGAGCCACCCCCTGATCAACCTTCAACATCCGGACTGCCTAAAACACAGAAAAATATAGTTGAATGCCGAGACCAATTAACAATGAGAAAAGATAATTATGCGTATTTTTTAAGCAATAAAGGAGAACCTCGCGATGTAGGCTCTAAACTTTTAGAAAAACGTGGAAAATTACCTAACTTTAAAAATTTACAGAAAGGAATAGTCCAAAAATTACGTAAGGGAAATCAATACCATTTTGTACTTCCAATAGAAGACAAATTTAAGGCAAGTCTAGGAGAAACGACTAAAGATGTTAAACTAGCGATTTATTCTCTTCACTCCATGGTAAAAGAATTAAATATTAAATCAATTAGTATTGCGAAATCACCACACATTAACAATGTCTTGTGGGAAGAAATTTTGGCTACATTAAAAATAGCATTTTTGGATTCTACGATTAAAATAATAATTTGTAATGGAATCACACAATACCCTACAAAAGAGCAGAGAAATCAATTAATTGAAGAAGCTCATTCATCTGCAATTGGAGGACATAAAGGAGTAACAAAAACTTATAATAGAATCAGACAAAGATACTATTGGGATAATATGAAATTGGACATACAAAAATATATACAACTCTGTTTACGATGTCAATTTAAAAAACTTGTTCGGGTCAAAACAAAAAACCCCATGATAATTACCGATACCCCAGGAACAGCATTTGAGAAAATTTCAATGGATATTGTTGGAAAGTTACCAACAACTTCATCACAAAATCAATATATACTTACTATTCAAGATAATTTTACTAAATACTCTTTAGCAATCCCACTCCCAAATCACCAAGCTGGAACAATAGCAGACGCTTTTGTAAAAAAAATGTATCTGCATATATGGATCACCAAAAGCAGTTTTAACAGATCAAGGAGCAGATTTTCTAAGCAATTTAATCAGAAAAATGGCAAAACGATTTCGAATACGTCAGTTTAAGACTACTGCTTATCACCCTCAATCAAATGGATCCTTGGAAAGATCCCATCACGTTCATAAAGAATATCTTAAACAATTTATCGAAAATAATACAGAATGGGATGACTGGATTGAATTAGCAATGTTTTCATATAACACAAGTGTTCATGAAGGAACGAAATGCACACCTTATGAATTAGTTTTTGGAAAATTAGCACGTTTACCATCTGGCGATCCTCTACCAGAACATGAAAAAATAGAAACTTACGATATGTACTTGACAAAATTGATTACAAAATCACATGAAATGCGTGGAATAGCAAGACAAAACTTAATAGCAGCTAAAGAAAAATCAAAAGAGTATTACGACAGAAAAATTAATCCACAAAATTTTAAAATCGGAGATAATTTATTTTTACTAGAAGGAGGAGAACTAAAGAAATTCGAAAACCAATATTCAGGACCATACGAAGTACTTGAAATATTAGGCAAAGGAAACATACAAATTTCAGTTAAAAATAAACCTAAAATCGTTAATATTAATAGACTTAGACTTTCATATATAACCCCATCAGCAAGCAATCAGAGGAGAAAGAATTAAAATTAAATAAAAATGATTACAGATAACAATGGAACAAAAACATCGCAAACGCATTGACTTATTGTGTGATTTAATCGTTCGCCAAGTTGATATAAAGGCATTATGAGCTTTGTTAAGCGATTATGGAGATTTGGAAACACAAAGAATTTTTACGTCCAAAAATGATACCTTTATACAAAATATGTAAAAATCCAACTAATATCTCAAACAATTGTTCAAAGAAATCAACGAAAAAAAAACTACAATTATCAGGAAATTTTTCAACTTTTTCTCATAAACGAGGTTTGATCTGTAAACCTTTTTCCCATCTAACAAATAACTCTTCTTTCAGGTCAAATACTAATAGTATTTGTTCTCTTTTCTAGGAAACAGTCATTCAAGAAGCATTTTGTCCGAAAGACATTTTATTCATTTTATAATTAAAGTCCATTATTTGTCCCAAATTTTTCACAAGTCAATTTTTATGATTACCATATAAAAAAAAGAAATCAGATCATTCAACCAATATTTATTTCCAACCTTTGTAAAATTGAATTTTATTTTTGGGAGAAGATAGTTATTCACTGTTTTTCAAGGATACTCGCAAAGTACTTAGTTTCAAAAGAACACTAATCGAAGGGAACTAAAATATTCATTAAAAACTGAAATTTTATCGATAAAGAATTACTAATAAAAAAAAAAGAAAACAACAAATAAAATAAAAGATTATCTTTCTCCCTTAACAATACAAATATTTTCAACTTTCTTGGAGATTTATGGATATTTTTCATGCACATGATTTACTCGCATTAAGAAAATTTTCTCGTGTACTATGATAATTATCGATAACGAAAATTTTCCTAAAAATTTTCTTAAGATAATATATTCCCTTCTACTATGGAAATAAATGAATTTTATGTAAAGAAAAAACACTTATTTAGATTTGCATTGAATGTATATATCAAGTTTTTACGTGAAATGAATCTTATCAATGATATTCTAAAGCAGAAGGTCCTCTAAAATAATATATAAGGTATCTATTTCGGAGTTTGAATATAAAAAACAATGAATGTCATTAATAACTTAAGCTGACGTTTTGATGATATAAAAAGTAAGCTTGAAACACGATTGTAAGGGCTTAAATGTTTAAATTAATCAATGTGTAAATTTCCTGGTAATATACTAACACTAATAGCTATATGTACCATAAGGAAATAAAAAAATAAAAAAAGAGAAGCCAAGCACAATTCAGCACGAAAGCTATTAGAGTCTTTATATAAAGACTATTTATTTAGTGAACAAAGAGAGCCCGAAAATGACTTGAAAATAACTGTAGAAAACGACTCCGAAAAGACTATACTATATAAATGGACAGGTACATGCGAGCGTTGTTATCAAAGAGGTTACAAACCAGTAAAGTGTCATGGTCCAAAGCGTAATAAAAAGTTTGTAGAGTAAATTTTAAAGTTTCTGTAAAGAAAGATAATAAATTTTATACAGATAGATATATGATTTTCACGCTATGTGACACATTTTTTCATAAATTTAAGTAAAGTGGACAAGTAAGTTCGAACATGTTAATTTCATCCCCATGTTCAAACAATAGGGGGAGGTGTCACGTCCCGTAACTATCACAAATACGATTGAGTTAACCAACTTTATACAAAAATTTGATAGAAGCAAAAATCCAAAAACACTCGAAAAAAAAATATATATGTGTGTGTTTGTATGTGTAATAGACATATAAAGAATAAGGCTATTTAATTATATGTGTTCTTTTTTTTAAACAAATAATGTTAATTAAATATTTTGAAAAACGAAATTATATATATATATATATATATATATACAAAAAATAATATCGATGAAGAAAAATGCAAAAACATGAAAAATAGATATATATATGTGTGCGTGTGTGTGTTTTGTATATGTGATAAATATCCAAAAATGTAAGCTTAATAACTATATGCGTTTTTCTTTTTCAAATAAATAATGTTAATACATATTGAACATCTTAATTAACAGAAATATGGAATTATATGTTTACAAAAAAAAACAAAAAACAAAATATATATATGCATGTGTACGTGTGAGTGTGTGTTACAGATTTCTCATATAAACTTTATTAGTGTGTTCGTTTTTCAAAAAATAATAATGTTCAATTATAATTTATCAACATAATTAGTAAGTCTATTCATACAAATTTATTATTAAACAAGAAAAATTATGGAACAAATAAAAAAGAAAATAATGAAATTATGCATGCGTGTGCAATAGAAAATCTTCTTCTAGCTTAATATATCAATGAGTTTGTAACATTATAATAAGTTTCAATATATGCAAATATGAAATATCATTAGAATCGATTGTATGGAAAAATTTTGTGTGTGTAAACTGATGCATTTACGAAAACGCAATTATCAACCACGGAAATAGCAAGGTAAATCACGGAAGAATTTGTAACACTTTTAATTTAATATCTTCGAAAGTTTGTACACGGTCATTTTATCCCCATGTACAAACTTAAGGGGGGAGGTGTCACGTCCTGTGACCATCTCTATTACATAAATAATTATAATACTTTTTATATTAATCAACGAATCCACAATTGTAAAATATGCGGAAGCACTAGATGCGTAACGTAAACAAGTTGTAAAGGGAAAAAGAGAGGTGAGAATTAGTGAATGAACATAGTAAAGGTATTAGCTATTTTTGGAAGAGGAACTCCGTCTCGCCGTGTTATATCAACAAACCTCCCAGACCGATAGGCACAGGTAGAAGATTAAGCGGGGGGTCTGCCGCTACGGAAAGAAGGAAAATCGGAGAAACCAAAGAGTAGGAGTACTGCTCTAGATCTTTTCCTAATATGGCAATTCTGACCACCGGAAACGACAAGTTTGACACGCACCGAGCTCAGAACCAGCATTTAACAAAACAATTCTTGGAAAACACGTGAACGCATTGTTCGTGACTCGTAATAGAGGGGATTTTCGCCCCAGATGAGGGCCTATAAAACTAGCTGTTAATTGGCAAACATCAGTGTCTCTTCAACCATCGCCCGGCACTCGGCAGTGTCTCTTCAAACATCGCCTGGCACTCGGCAGTGTCTCTTCAACCATCGCCCGGCACTCGGCAGTATCTTCTTCAATCTTCGCCCGACTCGGCTACCAAGAAGCTTTCCAGTGTCTTTTCAACCATCGCCCGGCACTCGGCAGTGTCTTCTTCAATCTTCGCCCGGCACTCGGCTACCAACAAGTTCTCCAGTGTCTTCTTCAGTCCTCGACCAGTACTCTTTGTCATCAAGTGTCAACGACCCGTCTTCAGTATAAATTCTTCAAGTCCCAATTGTTCAGTTCGGCAACTTTATAATACTCCCCAAGTATCTTCAAGTATCGGAGCATACCGGTCACAAGTTTGGATTATCAGTGAGGACAAATTTCGGATTATCAGTGGTTCCTGAGAGGATTCTTCAACAAGTAAGTTCTTTTAATAACCAACAAGGAAGGAATTTGTATTCAGAAATCAGTCTCAATCTCTCTCTCTCTCTCTCACGATTTATATTTAAATATGAAAAGGTCTCATTGAATAAAGTGGATCATTGTAAAATATTTGAGTAATTATTTGTTGTTGGCTTCCCTCACCCAGTTTCGGTTAAGAAATCCTCTGGATTTCTTTACCGTTCTGAACGAGGAAAACAAATTAAATATAATAATAAAGGGTAAGTGACCAAGACGTCACATACGTATATTTCGACGTCTGCTGAAAACGTGGAACGCCGAGGAACGCTGACGACCACGAGAAGACCTTAATCAACTCCTTCAGAAAGCTGGCTGACGCGACGACGCATTTCAAATTTGAAGGTAATCCCGTCCAACGCGACAGAGTCGACAAACTGCGCAGTCGTATTCCATCATGAATATTTTCGCAAAATATCACCGGGATCAGAGGAGAATTAATTAACTACTGGATGCTAGATGAACCTATTTACATGGAGTGGGCTTTAAAATATAAATTTTCCTTAAAGAAGATTTTGGCGCCGATCCCCGGTATATCGCGTGGGACCTCTAGGCTCAGGTCCGTAACATACCGCATTTCATCTGCTGGCTCCCTGCAAGACTCCTAGCATGTACAGATGAGCATGGGAGGCCAGAAACTGACTTCGTGGATGCCAACGGAGAGGAAAGACGTCAAATTAACATCTTCCGTATAAATAATTAATTACTAAAAATAATTAATTACTAAAAATAATTAATTAGTATGAATAAGTAATTACTATGAATAATTGATCACTATGAATAGTTAATTATTACAAATAGATTGAATTATTATAAACAGTAAGACCACTGTCATGATTAGATGAAGTAAACTAGGACTAGATACGTTCCTGTATTTAAATAAATTACTGCATCTGCATGGTGGCTCCCTCTTTTTCACTGGTAGCGGGCGGAAGACAGCAAGAGTGGCGACTGGACGAACACCTATAGAGAATTTTGGCGGGCTGAAACGACGAAGCGGAAGGAAGAACGCGGCGAGACACTTCACTTCTAGTGGGACTTCGAGACAGAAAAGTAGTGAGTCGGCCAGAGAGGAGAGTGTCCGTTGGATTACGAAGGAAAAGGAGACGATTTCGAGCTGTTTGCGGTGAGACGAGATAGCGAGGAGTGGCGTTCAGCGTTGGTATAAATTGTGATAGTGAGGTAAGTCTCTTTTGTATATGGCGAGAGGTTATTTCTTTTGAGGTTAGACGCCACGTGCAGGCGCCAAGTAAAATTGAGTGAATAGAAAATAGTGTGGGAAATTTCGTTAAGTCGCGTATTTTGTGGGGTAGGATAATTTTTGTGCTTTATCGATTGAGAATATTGTCGCGTAATATTAGTGATTTCGAGTGATAACGAGGATCTTGCTTTTGAGGTTGAGGCTTGCACGTGGTGACGCGTAATGGAATCCCCAGCCAATTAATGGTGAGACTACGTGAGAATTCTCGCGGAGTAATTGCGATTTTGAGTGAGTTGATTTCTCATACGTGCTCCAGAATTTTAGAGATCGGGTTTATGGAATTATTGTAGAGCAATTTCGAGATTTTTGACGAATAATGCACGTGTGAGGATTTAATATTTTTCTCTTATATATGCATATCGAACTTTGACCAGTGTGGAGTGAAATTTGCGAACTTCGATGGTAGTATTATCATTGTTAAAATTTATGGCATGCTAATATTGTGTATCCTGGAGTGCTATTATTATTATTGTCGTAGCGATAGCTTGAGATTAATTTTTGGCTGTGGAATGAGAGGAGGGGAAGTCCTAACCTGGAAGTCGGGTTAGTTAGTGATATCGAAACCATTTATAGTTTAGATTGACATCCTAGATTTTCATAGGAGTAGTTTTTCTTGGAATGTTTACAATAAATTAAATAAAAGCAATTTCAACCGACTAACTCGCCTTGTGGCGAATTAGCGAACTAATTGCGTTTGTTTTGCGGTATATTGAGATCATTATTTTGCGTATATTTTGAGGTCCAGGCGAACCTTTACTGTTCTTTTTGTACGACCGGGAATTTTCTCTTCCATGTACCGTAATCTGGCAAGACAAAATGTCATCTTTAGAGTAGGTTGTCAAGTATGCGCGTTTGACTTAGAGTTTTCTTGTTATTCTTATTAAGTAGGTTCTAACGGTGCAAATGAGGTTAGATTTAAGAAAAATCGTGTAGTTACTAGAGTCAAAGTAGCGGATCGAGTGTTTATCGAACTTTGAAGTCGAACTACCTGATGTATCTTGGTGTCAAGGACAGATTTTTAGCGAGCTAGCGAAACAAGATGGCGCAGCCGGTTTGACACTGAGCTACTACGATTATATTGTCGTTCAAACTAAGTTAGCGTATTATTGTATTATTGAAATTTAGGAATGTCGCTGGACGGCAGATTTATTTGTGAGTAAATAGAATTTTATTACATCTTATTTCAGCTTCTTTAATTTTGTTTGGAATTGAAGCCTTTACTTTCCCTACCGTGCACGAACCCCGCACTCCACCATTATCCAGAATTCGGGACTGAGCTAGACCGATGTTGTCCGGTATACTGTGTTTCTGAGTTTAGGTTTATTTTGAGGTTAAGTTTTGTTAATGATTATAGTCCCGCGACGCGTTGTGCCCGGGATATGAGAATTTAAGTTGGTACTTGTCGTGCTCTTGTTTGCGGTACGCCCTGAGGCAACAAGTGACGACCCCCCCCTTTTTTTGTAAGTGTGACATTGACCCAAGAAAGGTCAGGCGCCCTGAGGGTTTTGTTTTAGATTTAGGATATAATTTTGTTTTTTTTGGAATCTCAGAAATACGGTACCGAAGTGGGCGTTGCTGGGCGGCAAGAAATAGCAGCGTCACAGGACGTACTCCATTTTTATCAATTATATGACCTAAATAACTTCAGGTCGTAAAAATTAGCATTTGTCTGGTTGTAAATGAAGATTTGCTTTTCTAAGTCTTTCTGCTAAATTGTTAAATTTAATTTCGTGCTTTTCTAGAGTATTTGCATATATAACTGTATCATCAAGATATACAAAAATTTCCGTTCCGATTAATCCAGTTAATTTTAAATCCATTAATCTTTGAAACGCGGCTGGTGCAGTTTTTAAACCGAAAGGCATTCTATCGAATTCGTAATGACCGTGAGGTGTAGAAAACGCTGTTTTATGTGAGTCTTTTCGATCCATTTTTATATGGCAAAAACCGGTAGCTAAATCAAACACTGAAAAATATTTTGCTTATCCTAGAGAATCAAGTATATCTTTTATATTAGGTAGAGGATACGAATCGCCAATTGATTTTTCATTTAATTTACGAAAATCAGGGACCATTCTCCATTTTATTTTTCCTTGAGAATCAGGTTTTTTAGGAACTATCTATACTGGAGAGTTATATGGTGATTGTGAGGGCTTGATTATTTTATTTTTTAATAATTCATCGACTTGTCTTGTTATTTCTTCCTTGTAAACTGGGGGAAATATATATCGTCTTGAAAAAATTGGAGCGTCATCTACAGTAGGAATTGAATGTTGTAATACATTAGTAGCTTCAAGTGGTTCTCCTGGGATTTGAAAACTGTCAGTATTATTTTCAATTAATTTTTCTACGTGTTCATATACATATACATATGCAACTGCGCCACCTACGTAGACGCGATCTTGGATACGTAATCGAGGTACATACCCTTCACTCTTTTCTGTAATTTTTATATTAACATAAAATGTTGTAACTGTTCGAGCTGGAATAGTAAATGTATTGGTAGATTTAAAAGCGTAACAGTCGTTCTAAATTCCTAAGCATTTTGAAGTATAGCTTATATTTACACTTATCTTGAAAACATTCTGATCCTAATACTCCATTTTCTTCTACTGGGACTTCATTCGGAATAATGTTAAATATCGTTGGATAACCAAAAATGTTTATTTTTACTTGTACTAATGTGTAAAGTGGTAAATCATTAATTACTGTAAGTTTTAATACGTTTTGGCTATTTATTGGTACTTCAGGGTTGAGAACCTTTTGTTCAATTAAATTTCCAGCAGCACCAGTATCAATCATTATGTGTGTTGGATTTTTTAAACCTTCCGTTGATATCATAATTGATAGAATCGAAGTGGACTTTGAAATATTTATTGTCGTTGTTGTATGATCGTTATAAGTGGATGCCAGTGGTTCTCTACTTATGCTTTCCTCAGTGCACCCGTGCTGGGGAGAGCTTTGGAGTTTTCCTGATGAGCTGTTTGTGATTGGTTATTTGGTCGTACCTTGCAGTCTCGTACTAAATGACCGGGTTTTTTACAATAATTGCAAACTATTTCAGTATAATTTGGATTTTGTTGAGTGTTAATATTTTGCAAAAATCTATTTTAATATGGTTTATTTCAATTCTAGAACTGTCCTGAGTTGAAGTTTTTATACTGTCCTGGATTCCATTGTCTATTATTATCATTATTATTGTACAAATTTCTAGAAAATTTATTATTATTGTTGTATCTTTGTTGTAAAAAATGATTATTATTGGTTCTATAATTATTATTTCTATTTTGCAAATTATTATTGTTATTGTTATTAAAATTATAATTTTCATTTCTTAAAAAATTGTTATTCGGAAAATTATTGTAATTTTTTCTTGAAAAATTATTATTATTACTTCTTTGACCATTTAAATAATTAATATTTATTATAATAATTTATCTTCGCGTACTGCATTAAACCGAGTAACCTTATTATTTTTATTATTAGTTTCTTCGTCACTTTTTAAATATTCCATATTTTGACTTTTTCGTAGTGCGGAATTTGCAGATAATCTTCGTTCAATATCAATACTGTCGTTAATGACTTCCCTAAAAGTATCCTTTTCTTCTACACGAATTTCTAACTCGGGACGCAAGCCGCGTATAAAACATTGTATTACATCTCTTTCTAAATTTTGTTTAAAAGCATTATCTACCTGACCGCCATTATTGAGTCTGTGAGCATCTTCTATTCTGTCAGCAATTTCTTTAATTCTGGCGGCATAGGAAAGGACTTTTCCTCTTTCCCACATAAATGTGTTACCTAATTCTCCCTGTAACTGGTACACGCTTTTCGCAGGGGCATATATTCTTTTCAATTTTTCTATCAATTCCTCTATTGTATAAGTTGAACCAAAAATGCAATTTCTAGCTTCTCCAGTTAATTTACCTCTTAATAACCTTGCGAGGTTTTCTTGAGCTCCAGGTGTCGGTAGCATTGCCTTTGCCTCCATGCAACCCTCAATAAAATGTGACAATGGGAGGTTACTTCCGTCGAACAATGGGACCACCTCTAGCGCGTCGCGTAAGGATACCTGTTGGCTGTTGGATATGACTACGGCCATCTCTTCGTTGTTTACTATTAAGGGATTATCTTGATTTATGAATTCTGGGTCGCTTTTTTCGTCGTCGCTGTCATTGCTACTAATTATGAATTTTTCGTGTGATAAAAGTATAGCCCTGTCTGTCAATGAGTATATAATTCCAATTTTGTTTGCTAGGCTATGATTAGAATAGAAGTTCAAGTAACGTCCAGACCAAATTGGTTTTCTGTACCAATTTGTAACAATTTTATTATATTCTACTTTAATATTAAGAACAAGAAAATTAATGCTATCATTGATAGAATTTTCCTTTATAAAAACTAAATTCGGGTGTATACTATTAAATTTATCAAAAATATCATTAATTTTATTTATTGGTAAACAGGTAAATGTATCATCAATGTAACGATAGTAAAATTTAATGTAATAAGTTAGTTCATTTATGATTTTAGTTTCAGCTTCTTCAATAACAATATTAGCAAGAGTGGCTGAAAGAGGTGAACACATTGGTAGACCATTAATCTGTTTATAAATATTATTATCAAAATTACAATAAGCAGAGTTTAAACATAGTAATAATGCTTCATTAAAATCTTTGTAATTTAAAAATGTATGCAGTTTAATACTTTTCCATCTATTTTTGATAGATTTTACAATCAAATCCCATGTGATACTAGTATACATGGAAACAATGTCTAAAGAAATAATAGTGAAGTTTTTAGGTATAGTTAAATTGTTAACTTTGTTTTCGAAATTCCAACTATCTTTAATATAGAATTCATTCAATCCAACTGTTTTTTGTAATGATTTAGAAATGCATTTTGGTAAATTGTAAGTGAGTGAGCCAATAAAAGAAGTGATGGGTCTTAGTGGACAATTAGGTTTATGTAATTTTGGCAGACCATAGAATTTAGGGGCTATGCATGTGTTTGAGTGCAAAAATTTAAAGGTGTTATCATTTATAATTTTTTTACTTTTCCATAATAATAAAGTTGATTTTAATTCCAAATTAATATCATTAGTAGGGTCTTTATCTAATTTAATATATGTAGAATTGTCTGATAAAAGATTGAATATTTTACTATTATAGTCAATTTTATTCATAATAACTGTTTTATTACTTTTGTCTGCATTTAAAATTATAAGATCATTATTATTTTTGATAAAGTTTTTTGTCTGTAAAATTTTTGTTGTTAGATTAAGACTTCCAATAAGCAGTTACCAACTTTCAACAAAATTTCTCACAATTCTTTTAATATGCTCAACAATAAATTAGAAAACCTTATAATTACACAATTACCTAAATTCATTACTGATAAAGAAAATTGGATTGTGAATATTTCAATTAAGCAGATCCCAAACAATGTCTTAGAAATTCTTAGTCTTGGTGGTAAATTTAATTACGTTCATACTAAAAAAACTTTACCTATTAATAAGATTGTCACAAACATTGAATATAATTTGCATAATATCCCAACTACTGAAAGAAATAAAATAAGAAGTGATGTTTCATATTGGTTACAAAATTTAGTTTTCCATATTAATATTTATAATATTGGAAGTCTTAATGTAACAACAAAAATTTTACAGACAAAAAACTTTATCAAAAATAATAATGATCTTATAATTTTAAATGCAGACAAAAGTAATAAAACAGTTATTATGAATAAAATTGACTATAATAGTAAAATATTCAATCTTTTATCAGACAATTCTACATATATTAAATTAGATAAAGACCCTACTAATGATATTAATTTGGAATTAAAATCAACTTTATTATTATGGAAAAGTAAACAAATTATAAATGATAACACCTTCAAATTTTTGCACTCAAACACATGCATAGCCCCTAAATTCTTTGGTTTGCCAAAATTACATAAACCTAATTGTCCACTAAGACTCATCACTTCTTTTATTGGCTCACTCACTTACAATTTACCAAAATGCATTTCTAAATCATTACAAAAAACAGTTGGATTGAATGAATTCTATATTAAAGATAGTTGGAATTTCAAAAACAAAGTTAACAATTTAACTATACCTAAAAACTTTACTATTATTTCTTTAGACATTGTTTCCATGTATACTAGTATCACATGGGATTTGATTATAAAATCTATCAAAAATAGATGGAAAAGTATCAAACCACATACATTTTTGAATTACAAAGATTTTAATACAGCATTATTACTATGTTTAAACTCTGCTTATTGTAATTTTGATAATAATATTTATAAACAGATTAATGGTCTACCAATGGGTTCACCTTTTTCAGCCACTCTTGCTAATATTGTTATGGAAGAAGCTGAAACTAAAATCATAAATGAACTAACTTATTACATTAAATTTTACTATCGCTACATTGATGATACATAGATCTTTCTACCAAAAAATAAAATTAATGATATTTCTGATCAATTTAATAATATACACCCGAATTTAGTTTTTACAAAGGAAAATTCTATTAATGATAGCATTAATTTTCTTGATCTGAATATTAAAGTCGAAAATACTAAAATTGTTACAAATTGGTACAGAAAACCTATCTGGTCTGGACGTTACTTGAACTTCTATTCTAATCATAGCCTAGCAAACAAAAGTGGTATTATATACTCATTGACAGATAGGGCTATACTTTTATCACACGAAAAATACCACAATGAAAATTTTAATTTAGTCAAAAAAATCTTAGTTAAAAATGGATATCCATTAACTTTACTGAATGAAAAAATTGCCAATAGATACAAATATCTTCTGACTAATAAATATCATAACAAAAAATTAGATGAAGCTATTGAGTCTAAAGAATTTTAAAAAATAATTACTTTACCTTACATTAATAATTTTCAAGAACAATTTCACAGAATATTTAAAAACTCTAATTTGCAAATCATTTTTACTTATGATAACACTATTCAGCAAAAAATACTCAAGTCAGTTAAAACACCGACACCTAATAAATTTAAATACAACGTAGTTTATAAAATTAAATGTATACAATGCAATAGTTTATATATTGGTCAAACTTGTAGATTTTTACATACTAGAATGTTAGAACATGCCAGATCAATTAAAAATTACAACAGTAATAGTACTGCACTTGCACAACATGCTTATAAATTTAAACATAATTTTGACTTCAAAGAAGCAAAAATTTTAGAACATGAACAAAATTTAAAAAAAAAGACTGATTTGAAATGATTCATATCCAAAAAAATAATAACTCAATTAATTTTAGAACAGATATCGAAAATCTAAGTGATATTTACTTTAATATTATCCAACTTGCCAAATGACCGTTTACTTTAATATTGTTCAACCTGCTTAATAACTGCTGACCTAATTAATTTTTGAATTTAAAAAATTTTCCCGCCTTTTAGCTGTACTATCTATCTTAACCTTACATTTCTGTTACTTTTCAAATTAGTCATCATGGACTCTCCATGAAAGTTGTTGTGACATTTTGAATACATAGATTAATCTTTTACAATGAGTAAGTTTATAAAACTTTATTTTTAAAATTGATTTACATTTCAAATATAATTTTATTATCTTTTCTAATTAAGTGTTGCTTTGCTGAATAATTCTGTTTTATTTATAGAATCCTAAACAACTTGGATATAAAGACCTCTTAAAGGTTAAGTTTACAATTTTACACATAACGATGAATTTTAAAACAATAATCACAACATACTTATAACTGGATTTTTTCTTTAATCTCTTGGCAATTTTTAATAATTTTAAACAAGTTTACGCAATACTGAAATTTTGATAATAAGATGAAGAACTAACTTTATACTTCATAAATCTGTAATTTCTACGAAGCATTATATAATCATGTGACGTCTTTTTTATGAAAATTTTTTTTTATAAATTCGAAATCCTCGCAACGAACTGTTTACGGTAACATCTTATGATATTTTCTACTAAAATCTTGGACCATTTTTGTTACAGGTTTCATCTTCAAATAACCTATATGTATTATTATTTATTTTAGTCTTGATAAGGAATGAAGTTTTATTCGAAACGTTGACTTGCTGAGGAAATTAATAAATCTTCTTTTTCAAAGGAATTTTTGAAACTGAACTTTTGATTTCCTTCTTTTAACATCTTAATAAATACCAGAAAGGCCATCACCTACTCAATCAACAATTATGAAATAATGTTTCAACTTGAAAACTTAAAATTTCATTAAAATAGATTTGTTAGATCACAAAGGAATTTGACCTTGAGGCTAACCTTAATGATTTAGTAATCAAATCATTTCTTTGAAATTTTATAATTTACATAAATTGTATAAAATAAAATAAGTCTGAAAAATCACGCAGGGATCTGACCTTGAGGCTAACCTGAGTGATTAAGTAACTTATCTTATTTAAAAAATTATTTTAATTTGTTAGCTAAGTTTTGATTTAAGTTACAACAAACATTGAAAAAACAGCACACGAGATAGATAATTTAAAATAACAATCTAGGACAATGTTCAATACGAAATATTGTAAATTTATAATGACTCAATGTCAAAACCAAATATCCCTTTAGAATCTACCCCGAAAGTTATTACACGTAGGCAAAAGACGTAAAATTCAAAAGTATTGTTTCGCATTTACGATTTGTTCCCGTGAATTCTGCTTTGTGTCAGTTTCGAATTGAAGTTTTGCCGAAAACTTTTAAATGCGATACTTCGTGTACAACATTCGATTCTTGAATGCGTTTCATTCCAAAAAATAAAAAATTTTGCACGCAATGCTCTTTAATGCGAAACTTCGCATGCATTCTAATGCTTTCGAATGCGTTCGAATGAGAGAAAAATTCTGAGTGAAATGAAAACTTTCCAAATCGAGAGTTCGCATTGGTTGGGATGCTTTTGAAAGGGAAAGAATGAGACGAATTTTTTAAACGAGGTAAAAACTTTTCAATGCGAAAGTTCGCATTTGTTTAAATGCTTTTGAATGCGATAGAATAAGACGAATTTTTTGAGCAAGTGAAAACTTTTTGTGCGATAGTTCGTACTGGTTTGAATGCTTTTGATTACGATCGAATGATAGGAACGTTTCGGACGAGTGAAAACTATTTAATGCGAAATATCGCATTAGTTTTAATGATTTTAAATGCGACCGAATGAGAAGAAGGTTGTGCGTAAAATGAAAACTTTGTAATGCGAAATTTCGCATTGGTTTAAATATTGTCACTTCCAAAAACCATTTGAATTCTTTTGATTACGTAACAGCGGATTAAAATTTACTTTAATATTGAATAATTACTTAATATTTAATAATTACTCAAAGTGTACTTCAATATTTTATAAAAGTAATCAATTATCATAAAAAGTTACAAATTTTTAAAAATAATTCCTTAGTATTCCAATTTTTAAATTGTAAGATATACTGAATAATGTTTTAATTTGAAATTTGTAAATTCTGACGGTTAGGACGTAAAAGTCTTAATTTTGGGCACCAAATTTTGAATTGCGTATTATTTTTTATGACTTTGATGAGATAAGTTAAATATTTTGGTTATTACATTAAGAGTAGAGGTAGCATAAAACTTATGGATTAAGCTGCATCATAATCTACGTGAATGATGAGACTTATAACATTTGCAAATATTTAATTAGAACTACTAACATGCTGGGTTTACAAAAATTACTCCCATTGCATGCATTTTTTTTAAATTTTCACAACTTGTTACGTATACAAGGAAGAAATATACAGAAAATAAAAATATTGTGCTCGATAAAATATTTTCAAACAGTTATCGCATTTAAAATGTAAAATTAACTTTGAAAATTAATAATAATTAATCAAAACAACCAGTCGTGTAATAAATTCATAATCAATGTTTATTAAAATATATAAAAATGTACAAGCGATTGCAAAATGATATTCAAACACCTAAATGAAAGTGAATAAAAAGCTTAATTAATTCTCAGAATAGACATAAGTATATTTTTTTACTGTAATTCGATTGTGTTTGGTATGTTGCAAACATACTTTTTGTGTGGTAAATCCAATGTGACCATTTTTGATCGAATATCTTCGATATGGACCGTAGCACAATCTGCTTTTGATTTAACCTCCCATATGTGAGAAATTTTATGACAATTAATGTAAATTGTTTCAACAATCAGTTTTTCAATTTTGAAACAGCATGTACCATCAGGAAACAAACATATGTTCTTTATTTGCACAATATCTCCATTTTTTAATTCTATGATGGTGTCGTCTAGCGTCTTAGAGCGAGTGTACCTGACGCTACTGTAAATTTGATCGCGGTAAGCACATCTGTAGAAAAACGCTTCAATAGCAGCAACTTTACGCTGACCGAAAAAGGTTACGTTATTAAGAGTTTTTGCACTAGCAGTGAAACGTTTTGTGTTGAAAACACTCTCGCAAAATTGATTAACTATATCAGGAATTGAGAAAGACCGCGTTTCATGTTTATAAGACAAACGTTGTAGAGTTTTTTTAGCTATTTGCTGTTCAGCACCCTTCGGACCTTACAATGACCGCTTAAGAAGAAAGATACTTCTTTCAAAAGAAACAGCGGAAGTTGACCAAAGAGGCCCCGAACGTCGTACACTTTCGACTAAATGTAATAAAATATGGACATTAAATGTCATCGCTTGCACACCATACAGTTCTTGAAATGTGGCAACGAAAATCATTAAGTCCTCTTCGCATTTATTCACTTCAGCCTCAGTGATAATTTCCTTAGATAATGTATATATTGAATTTACAAATAACGCATAATGTTCCATAATTTCCTGAGACAATATACCAGAACGAATGGGAATACTGTAATAAAATAACCACTATTTCCACTGCGCAGCTTTCCAATTGCTTCTATTCGATAATTTTCCCGGTAATCGATAAAGGTCTCGAGGGGGTTTAATGAGGAGTAAAAAATCGCCAATTTGTCTTCGTTGTAAGGGCGTCAATAATTTGAACCATAACTCCCACAACTGTACTGTAACCCCTAAAACTCCATTATGCATTGCGTCGAGAACGAAGCTCCAAACCATATCTAAAGTATTAAGATTGCAAAAAGCTGATGGACCTTTTACTCCTCTTACAAAAGATCCATGCTCTACGGCGTTATTCACGTCCAACATGTGAGATTCGTGAGTTCTTAATTCAGAGTCCACCTCCCCGAACGGATATTTAACAGAATTTATATGGGTTTCATATAGGTAACAGTAGCTGCACCCGTGATAACCATTATACTGCACTCGATTTTGTAATACAGCTCGAGCTACTGAATCCGCGGTAACACAGAGAGGCGTTAGAGAAAAGTGATATTCTTTACGAACTTCATTTTCTGAGACAACAAAAAAGATACCTTCCGTATGAAGAATTTGGGCTTGTTCATTAAAGGCGTCGATAAAAAGATTAATTAAATCAGGTTTCAGTTCGTGATCTAGTACCATTAAACCAACTAATAGCACGATTTTATACCGAATTTTGCAATCAAGATCTATTAAAACTACTTGAAGAGGCCAGAAACCTTTTTTTGTTCCTGAAGGAAGCGGAGCACCGTCTGTACTGATAATATACATAATTGATTTAGGATGCAATTTGTTTACTTTTTTTATACAATTGACTATCGTGGATATCTGTTATTGACTTATCAGTGTCACATTCCATTGCAGTTTCTGGTTCTATTTTTTTTGTTATGCATTCCCGAACTTGTTTATCATTTAACAATATTTTCATTTGGTATTTGAAATCTATAGATAAAAAAACGTGTTTGTTATCAAGGCTAACAGTGATCTCCTCATCACAATTGCTACATATCTTCTTTATGTTAGTTATCCCTGCCTTACTTGACGAGTGTACTATCTTTTTTTGACATTTTTGGCAGTAAAAAAAGTATTTTATTTTACTCGCAGGCGGATCAAAATGTTTATTTAGTAAATAATCTGTTAGTCGCAAGTATTTAAATTCAGGACCTGCACAAACTTTTAGCATTTCAATAAGATATTTCCGGCCTTCGGAGGTAAGACCAAAAGCAATGCTAAATGCCATTACCATTTCAATGACATCATTTAAAAGTAAGCCTGATTCGGGAAACATAATTTTGTTATTAAAATCCATGAAGGCTGAGTAGCCAACGTTTTTCTTCTTTGACTTATCTTTATCAGAATTGTTTTCTTTTTCAACCCAGTCATCTTCATATGTGTCTTCATGTATGTCTTCCTCTTCCGAGAATGGTGTCTCTTCTTCAGATGAATCGTTCTCTTCTTTGTCTTCGGAGAAAGTCGGCTTCTTCGTAAAATCCAAAACTCTTTTCATCACACCTCAATCGAAAATTCGACTTTCGATGCCTGTGAAGCGGGTCAAAAATCGAGTTTTCAACTCTAGGGAAGAAAGTGACAGATCAAAATGCAAATGGCGGTGTCTTTCTGTCCAGTCGCGCATTTACATATGCTACACACTAGCGCCGAATATGCTATAGAAAGTATTCGCATTTAATTTTTTTTATCCTTTTCATTTTCCTATCGATTCTCGATCATCATAATGTATCGATAATCGCGAGACTTGTCTTAAAGCAAACTGAAGCAAACTTTAATCTACTGGACCCCGTCGGGCCTTCGCCCGGAATCCCCTTTAACACTCTAGGCACCTCAAGTCGAATTTCGACTTGCGGTGTAATGAAAAATTGTATGCGCAACTCGGGGCGAAAGGCGACAATTTCACGAGTGTGAAGTTAGATGCCCTCGCTCGGGCATCGTGAAATTGTCGCCTTTCGCCCTGAGTTGCGCAATATACTATTCTTCTTCATTTACGAAAACATCAGTTCAGAATGCTTTTCGATTGTGTTCACTTGGTTCTGGTGGTAACTGATTTGATGAAGCTCCATAATCTTCTCTATCTACAAAAAAAATTATATATTATATAAATGACATAAGCATTTTGACAACTTCGACTATAAGCAGAATAATAACGATGTAAAAAAATTGGTGTAAAACAAAGCAAATCAAATAAAACAATAAAATTTAAACTCCCTTGCGGAAAGAAATTACTGGTAATTCCCAGTAGTTTTCCCAATGATTATGCCACTGATTATTTTCCAGTAGTTTTTTTCCGTAAGGGCTACTTCACGTTCCATAGAATACGTTTTTCTTGGTATACTGATATAAGTGTGAATACCGGATTCTTATTGATAGCGAATTATGAAGAAAGAGAAATAATTATGCTTTAAATAAAATATTTACAAAAATTATTTAGAATTGTAATGGTTCACTCTTTAGAAGTTTTTAGCATACCAAGTATATGCAGTTTGTAGTAAAAGGTTTTAAATTTTCAACTTTAACAGTTTCAGTTGAGGAACAATGTATTGGAGTATAAGATACATGTTATTTCAAATTTACTTATTAATTTAATGAATTTTTTGTCTTCTTAAACAAAATTTAATAATTAAACGAACTTACTTAAGTGAAGTTTTATTATAATTATAAATTAATGGCACTCACGTAATTTCATTTCTTCGGCAGCTTTTTTCATTTTTTGCGTCCACGCTTTGCGCATTCTTTCGGATATGTTAATGTGTGGGTCATTACTAGGATCCAAAATTTGTTTCTTAAATTGTTTTTTTCTCTCTGTATTCATGGTACCTGCAAGCAAAAACCAACGACAACTAATACATATAATAGGAAAGAATTTTAATGTTCATTTAAATTAAAATATACATAATAACCCGCAGTTTAGAATTATAACCTACAAATTTTAAAGTGACATTTCGCAAATAACTTGTTCATAAAAAAAAATTTTCTCTGAAAAAAAGATCCTTATTCATATTAATTATGTGTAAAAAAGTACTTGTGAACGTTAATGTAGAGGAGGTACTGATTTTTAAGTTTGACAAAATTATTTGTAAAAAATTTTACGAAATACTATTTTTAATCACTATAAACTTACCTGCATTATCAATTAAGGTGTCGTTGTGAATGTTGTAAATAAGCACAATTACAAAACCGTGTCACTTAATGAGCATATGTTTCACTTAAAAAAAAATAGAATTATAAAATCGTTTAAACATTAAATTGATGGGATAATTGCCATCATATGAATGCCAACATAGTGTTGGCAGATGCCACCGCAGTTGGCAGTGTCATCTACGCCATAATGTCTTCCACGTTGACCAATGATGCGCGAGGACTTTCCAAGTGACGTTCGTAATTGGTTGATTTCAAATTTTATTTTTCTGTTCGCTCGCTGCGTCCAAAGACCAAACCATGCCTGCCGGTAGCCGGTTCGGTACGACACGTGCTCTCATATTCAGATTTCTTTGTTTCTTGCGTCTCGTAAACAAGAATGTAATCCAGATGTGTTGTTAGTTTTGATTTGCAATAAAAAAGTGAAGTTCAACTGAAAATATGTATCTCTACATCTACAAACGTCTCAAGAAAGAATATGCATCAGTTCCAGCCTCTAAAGTCCCGCTTTTTAAACAGGAAAAGTACGCGTTGCAAAATAAGTACGTCCTGAAAGAAAATGGCGTTGACATCCTTTGCAATGTTCTAGCTTTTGCAAGTAAGTATTATAATTTTAATTGAAATGCTACATTCATTTCGGATCTATGTTTTTAAAGGCATGTGATACTTTAAATTGTGAATAATTAAGTTCCTACAAGCTTTTTCCCACAATTTTTTATTTTTCAAAAAAATAATTATTCATCGACGTAAAAGGCATAAAGACGGGAAAAAACCTGTAGGATCTAAATTCCTCATATAGTAAAGTGTCACATGCCCTTAATATTTGTTCCAAAATTTTATCACAAAAAAATAGCAGAATAGAGGAAAATCTATTTCTGATGTTCATTCTGCGTGATCGGATGTGTCATAAAGGTCTTTACTTCAGGCATGGACGTCGAAAAGTATAGAGTTTCTGTGTGACAAACATGTCACTTGATTATTGTGGTTTACATCAGAATTCTAATTTTCAGAATATAATATTTCAAACATTTGAAACATTGTTAAGTACACTGAAAAAATTAGTTAATGAAACTTTCCTTCACTACACTCGACTTTTGGATAGGATAAAAGTTATTAAATTTTTCACTACCGTTGAAAGTCAGGGAAAATTTGTAGTACTTTATACAATTCTTCCCTGATAAGTACTTCAGGTTTTAAAAAACATTAATGAAATATCTTATAACCTATGTTCTATCTAAAAGTCGAGTACAGTCTAGAAAATTTTCATTGACTAATTTTTTCCGTGTAGTGAAAAAGTTGATCGAAAAATTTTCGGTCGAAAGTAAAACTTTGAAGGCAAAAGTTGTACACGGAGAAACTTTTCATATCAATTGCTACTACTTTTTAATAATAATTACTGCAATATTTTTCAATTTAGGGACAAACAAGTTACTCTGAGAATTTTTGGTAGTAAAAATACTAAACTTTAGAAAAATAATATGAAACTTTAGTATAGGTAATAGTAAGGTTGTATGTAAAGTCAGTTGCCTATGGTAAAGTTTCGCATCATTTTTTTAAAGTTTAATATTTTTACTGCCAAAAATTCCCAGAGTAACACGTTTGTCCCTAAAATGTAAAATATTTCAGTAAAAATTATTTAAAAACCGCTGCCAAATGATTCATATTAAAATTGAATTTAGACACATAAGCTCTGTAAATACATCAATTTTATCGCTTTTAAGAATTTCTTTAAATTTTAATTATAATATTCTAACATTTGTTGAACAAAAAATGTAATTGTTGATTTTTGAGGTCAAAGATCTTTATATAACGCCCTAAAGTTGAATATTCATTTCCGCAAAAGGAAAAACTAAGTTTCAGAATTATTTTATTTTATTTTTAATTGCAATGTCAAATAATTGAGGGTTTTTAAAGTATAAATATTGAAACATAGTTATAACTATAATTTTCAAACTAAAACTTCCATTTTTTAGAAACAAAACTACGTGATCAACAGAAATACATCGTTGACTTTAAGTTACCTGCTACACTATTATTCTCTGTTAAATAATAATTGGAAAAATTATAAAATGCTAAGTATTCAATTACGGTTCAAAAATTAGTGTCCAATTTTTAAGTCCTTTGAATGGAAGTTATTTCAAATTTTACTTTCAGTTTGTATATAATTATACACTATTAATGTTTGAATTAAACAAGATAAGTCTATAAGTATAAAAACTGCATTGGTACATTTCTATTATAATCTCTTGCGTTATCATCTTTTGAAAAAAATAAACGTATACAAATTTTAGGATGCTTTTTTTTGTATGCTAATCTGTAGTACAATATATTTTAGGGACTAAGAAAGAATTACAAGACAAAGTGCAGAAAACAGGGAGGCTACGATTACCTGCGGAAAGGACTTTGCACACAGTTACTGAAACTGACACTGATGATGAGGAAACTCCAACAACGGCATCTTTTGTATCTGAGGTAAATGTTTGCTTCATATAATATTTTTTGAATCGCATATTATTTCTTAAAAGTATATAATGTTTTTGGAATATTGAAAAAGTCACGAAATGTGTAGTAAGAATAATTACAAAGTAATAATCAATAACTAAATCCTTTTATTTTACGTTTGAATTTTAATCTTTTACATCAAAAGAAGCTTTATCTCTTCTGCAGAAAATTTCAGATTACAAAGTCTTAGAAAATCTGCAGAAAAGACTGAAAGACCTTCGAGAAAAGAGACTTTCCTCACCTGCTAATAGTGATCTTGATCGAGATAATTTTGAGGTATTGCTTACTTTTACTTCAACTGTAATCAAATGTATAAGTTTAAAGAGCATGAAAGTGCATATTACTGATTTTTAATCAAATTCGTGTTAACATTAAATTGATTTCATTACATTTATCAACATTTCTTTGGATTACAAATATGCAGTATGTTTCATGAATACTTTTTCTTATAGTTTGTTGTCCGTTTCTAAAATCCGCTATCTTTCTTTGTATATAGTAATTTGTTCGTATACGTATATGGTACAAAATATATAGAAAGTAAGCGAAGTTTGAAAGTGGACAACAATACAGAAGAGATGACAAATAAAAATTAGAAAGAAAAGATTTCTTTTTTTAGCTTGATAGGAAATTGTAAAAAACATATGCCTTCAAAATTCATATATAATTTAGATAAACATTTATGCTTATTCTTCCCTTAATTTTAATGAAAGTTATGTATTGTTTCTTATTGAAAAGGAAATACCGTATAAGAAAGTGAAACCTAATCCTAATGCCGAGGAACCTGATAAGATGTGCGAGCGTGTCGAGGAAAATACGCTTCTAAAAACTGACATAACAAATATTGATAGAGGGCATATAAAACCTAAAATTATATCCCAAGAAACTCTTATGCGCCCTTACGTTAAGAAAAATGTGAAAGAGAAGACCATTATACATAAACCCTTACAAAATATAACTAACAAACTTTCACTTCAAGAAAGTCGAAACTTGGTAGAGAAACAAAGCTATACAATGAAAACTCCACAAAAACAGACCAAGCAACTAAACAACCAACGAGGAAATGAAGAAGAGAATGCATTTGTTTACACTGCAGAAAGTGCAAATCCTGGTATAAATGCTCAAGAAGCTGATTCTGTTAACGACAGAAGTTTGAAATACACCAAAAATCTAAAGGAGTTAAAGAAAGAAATTACTGATCTAAGTAAGCAAGTTCAAGATAAATGTAAAGAATGCGATGATCTTGAAAATCTAGTAATGCAAAAGGATAATGAAATAAATCGAATTCGACAGTTGAATGAAAATTTACAAAAGTGCTGCATCAATTCTGCAGATGAAATGAAAAGTAAGGAAAAATTATTTTTATTAAAGTATATTATTATAGTATTAATTGCTCTATTATTTGTTTCCATTATACTAAAACGAGTATTTTTTTTGCAGCCCTCTTAAATCAAAACCCAAAAACCCAAACCACTATGCTACACAACAGTTATTTGCCATCCGGATACGTCAAAATGGACGAATCAAAAGTTAGTTCATTATTCATACATTAGAATGGGTAAAAAAAGAAAAATGAAAAATGAAAAAACGAAAACGAAATATAGTTTTATATTAGATACCTATAAGTATATTATAAAGTTTTAAGAACCTCATCTAAATTTTCACAGTAAAAAAGAATACTTAAAATTATTACACCTTAAATTCAGAAATATATTTAAATTAAAAAATGAACTTAAATTAAGCCAAAATTTATCTGGATTCAAGTAAAGTTTATCTGAATTAAGAAACGTGTGACTGATTCACGAAATTCAGATATTGACTTTCTTGAATTCAGACAAATGTTTACTGAATTTAAATTCATTTTTTAACTGATGTAACAAGTTTAAGTATTCTTTTTTACTGTGTTGGGTCTTTAAAAAACTTGATTTTCTCCTGGATAAACTGTAATTTTAAATGCATCAAAATCTATGAAAACTAAGCCCATTTTCATAGATTTTTTTTTAATTAAAACAATATTTATTATTTCACAACTCTGAGAAAATAACGAAATTCATCAAACTTTTTTAACCCCGCAAAAGCTTAGGAGGATCTATCTCACATGTTACCTACATTATAAGGGACCCAAAATTAAAGTTTTTCTTACTAGGCTGCTTTTGTTTTCTAATTTTTTTTTCCACCAATTCTATTGTTCATACATTTTAAGTACTTCAAATAACATAATTTATTTGTTTATTAACAATTTAAAAAAAAATTTTATCTCCAATCTACTATTATAATTTATTTCAAAATATGGGAATGATAATGTAGTAAATACAAATTTCAAGTTGACCTCAAGTTGTGGTACAAACTTAAAATGTTAAAGCTTAAAATGTTTTAATGGGGTTATCACTCTATATCTTCATTCATAAATTACACTGTTGCAGATACACTTAGGAAGAGATGTCTGGATTTCTACGGATTGTTACTATTTAGCAGTTAGCAATATTCGATCAAACTCTGTCTTTGTAAGAAACTTAGCTCTTGTTGTTTTCGGTGAAGAGCAACTAAGGACGTGCACTTTAACTGGACGAGGTAGTAATCGAAATAAACAGAAAAAAAAGCCAGCAGGTGGGAAGTTAGATGAACGAAAAGCTTTAGCTATTCAAGGTGCACATTGACTCTATAAAGTTATATTAACTAATTTGATATACAGAAAGTCATACATAATCATCTTCCATTCCAGATTTCTACCGTTACTGGTTAATGTCGAAGAGAAGTATGAATGACATTGAAGCAGATATGGAAGCCTGAAACGCATTCGATTATATTCGAAAGAAAGTTTCGGATATGAAAACTGTCCCACGCGGTAATTGCAAAACTATTTTTAATATATGATATCTAACGATCTTAAAAACCTGTAATTCACTTTGAATTTCATTAAGTTTAAATTACCTCCGCAGAATGAATACGAAACTGACGCCGATGAAAATAATTTATCTCTGCCTCCAGACGTATTGAATTTTGCGAATGCCTTAAATGAAAATAATCTAGAGGATGAAAAAGATGAGGATTCTGAAGCAGTTGGGACAACTACTGAAAAGAAGGAGCAAGGAGAAGACATAAGCGTAAGTGGAGATGAAGAAATAGAAACTTTCGCAGAAGGTAAGGAAAACCTTTGCATTGGGGACGACGAAAATGAGGAATATGAAATGCAGAAACTTCAAGAAGAAGAAGAAAAAAAGAAGAAGAGAGACGAACCGAAGACTCGAGAAATATTGCAACTTTCAGATATATGGATCAAACAACTGAAAGCTATACAAATAATCGAGAAAATAATTCATGTAACACACAGGCAATGTACGAAGGCGCAGGTACGCATTCCACTGACCTACTAGTTTCATCGAACAAAAGTTCCTTTTTTCCAGATGATCTCAAGCTTTCAGATTTAATTTCACTTTAAGCTACTAAAAAAAGCATATTAGTTCCTAATTTACGTATTTTAATACGTTTCTTAAAAGTATTCTTTAATATATTGTTCGATTAAAAATTATCTATTAATTTATGAAGCAGAAAAAAATATCTGTTAGTTGTGTCTCTTATATAAACCAAAAAGAATATTTTGTTTGAAAAAAAAGCATTACATTTACGATTTCTTGTGACTAACAATATTTATTATATTATTTATCTAAGGCTGATGTTCAAATACTTTGAAAGTTTAACTTGTTTCGATGTAAACTACCGGTAACATGTATGAAAATATTAAGATCCGGCTTTAATGTAACTCATCCATTTATTTTGAAAATAAAAATTTTAACTTGTATTACATTTAAAATTCATTGTTATGTGTTTTATGTTAAATTCAATCCAGTATTTATAATTTACTGAAAACATGTAAACGAATCATAATCTAGAAATTATCGATAGCTCAGCACATTTACTATCCATTAATAATGTTTAAAAATTATTGTTATTAAAATTTTAAAACTGAAAAAATGTACTCATGCGTATGCATATAGAAATCTTCATCTGATAATTAACGTGTTTATATAAGAGCTCTGTCTATAAGAAAACGATAGATCGGGTTTTCACACCGTATCAGTAAAAAAAGATAGATACGGTGTAAACTTTTAATCTATACCTTATTAAGATAAACAGAGCTCCGATGTAAATGCTCTCAACAATTTCGAATACTTTTAAGTGCACGTACCAGGCGTGACACCAGCCAATTTTTGCAATGAACTTACTTGTAAAATAATAAGTTAAACAAATTTTCCCTACCAGACAGACGTTCCTTATAATCAATTCTTTAAATCTGTCTGGTATGAAAAATTTGTTCAAATTATTATTTTATGCGTACATTCGCCGAAAAATATTTACTTGGGTAACGCCTAGTACACAGCCTTAAATGCGAACCACTCATTCATAATTTAATAACATAATTATTAATTATTAATTTATACTTCAGTTAATACGATCCAATACTTTTAAATGCGAAGCACTCATTCCTTATCTAATGCGATCCAATACTTTTAAATGAGAAGCACTCATTCTTTACCTAATGCGAACTAATACTTTTAAATGCGAAGGATCCGCAACTGCCGTGTCGCATTCAGAGCCATAAAGCTTAATGCGAACCAATACTTTTTAATGCGAATCATCCGTACGGCCGTTTCGCATTCAGCGTGATGAAGCCTAAAGCGAACTAATACTTTTGAAACCTTTTCTTCGCATCAGAAAGCAGAATTGAAACGCATTCAGAATGTTAAAACATTTTAATGCTTATCAATGCGACGTTTTTTGCAGGGTTCATTCGAAACGTTGACTTGCTGAGGAAATTAATAAATCTTCTTTTTCAAAGGAATTTTTGAAACTGAACTTTTGATTTCCTTCTTTTAACATCTTAATAAATACCAGAAAGGCCATCACCTACTCAATCAACAATTTTATACTGGTAACAACAAAAATACATTTTCAAATTATTATTTCATAATCATTTATTTATTCACTATCAATAATCAATGTTGTAAATTTCATTTGACTTGTGTTTCTCGGCTGATGCACCAGAAAAAAAGGAAGTATGGTACGTCACAAGTACTTAGATACTTACTTTGATCGAAGATTCCTGTTACGACCCAGCGCTGCTGTTGGTTCCTCCCTTACGTTGATTGCGTAGTTGGGCCTCGATTCGTCGATTGTGGAATTCGTTGCTGTCGTTGACCCGTTGAAACGAGTACCCGCCAAGAGGGATTTGGTTTAAATGAACTAAACCCTTATTCAAAGGACACTCAACGTTTATTATAATTGATGTTTAATAATTGTTTTGTTACTTCACACTTGTTTACAAATCAACTGTCAGGCTTTGCTCGCCTGACTTACCGACAATTTTTACAAGTCCGATTTCAGCCGAAATATTCCTAAGTTCTTGTACAATGAGTCGCAGGTTTATATTTTCAAGGAGCTTTTCGAGATTCAAAATCTGCCGTTTTTGCGCTCTGCAGCTATATTTAAAGGGTTTCCCAATAGGGGTGATATGATTCTGAATGTCCCTATCGGGCTCATTTGAACTGAAATTTTTGACGTCTGCTGTGAGTTGTCATCAGTAAGGTTTGCCATTTAATCATGAGTAGTTTTACGCTTCCACAACGTTTGGAAATTGTCCAATTATTTTATCAAAATTCGAGAAGTTTTGTCGGTGTTCAAAGAGCATATCGTGCAAAATATGGTCGTCATTCTGCTCCATCCGCGCTCTCAATTCGTCGAATAATCGATAAGTTGGAGAGTGAATTTACTCTATTGGATACTAAGCCTAAAAATCGTATGCGTACCGCACGTTCTACACAGAATATAGCCGCCGTACAGGCCAGTATCGAGGAAAACCGTGAATTGTCCGTGCCACGCCGATCTCAGGAATTGGGCCTGTCCAGGATGACTACCTGGCGTATTTTGCGATTGGATCTTGGCCTGCATCCCTATAAGATGATTCTGGCCCAAGAACTGAAGCCTACTGACCATCGTTTGCGTCGGGAGTTCGCGGATTGGGCTCTGGAATCAATTGAAAATGATCCCAATTTTCATCAAAAAATCATCTTTTCTGATGAGGCGCATTTTTGGCTCAAGTCTCGGGGGACATTTGGCCGATATATTGTTTAAATCATAAATTGCATAGAATATCCAATATAATAAAAAAGATTTCGATCAATTCCGAATGAATATTCAGTGTTTTTTTTCAATTTCAAAACATATCACCCTTATTGGGAAACCCTTTATAATAAGTCCTTCAGGTGGGATCTTACCACCTCTCTACAGCCTTCAGCCAATCAGAATGCTCACGTAACTCAATTTTATGTTCTATCGACGAATGGGTGAATAGGTCACGCAGAACCGCCCATCAAAATTAAGTCGCAGAATGAGTCAGTCGATGATTGACATTTATAAACACTCTAGGATCAAATATCGTGATTCCTTGTAATGTTTATTAACATTACATCCGGTCGTTTTGGAGCTTAAGGCACGTTCTGTCACTATAAATAGCCTTATGAGTCATCTATAATCATAACAATGACGTAATCTCTCGCATTCCTAGCATTCTTGCACGTGCTTTACAATTCTGCGTCGTAATTACTGATTATAATGTCGCAGTACTATATTTAACGTCGCAATTGGAGACAGAGGAGCTACGTTTTATTTATTCGCATATCTATATACGCAGATTTAGAACTTATTCACGTTAGACTGACAATTTAACTACTGGAGATTCGAATTTTCGTGCTGTATTGGTCGGTAATTCAGACCGCGCTTTTACCAGCATATTTGGTTATAAGTGAAAGGTTGCTAGAGCCCCTTATAGCTAGTACCGTAAACCGGCACACCGTTAAAATTCCTTGTTTTAAGTATGACTGCAATGCGATTCTCCCAGGTCCGTAGAATATTTTAAAACTTTCCATGAGTTTAAAACTTTCTCTGCTGCTGCTGCTACCAAATGGCAAGGCGCGTCCACTCAGAAGTCGCGTGTGATTGGTTCTTAGGGACACGGACGGCCAATCAGCGAGCATTTAGTCCATCCATGCTTTCCATACACCGTGACCCGTGCCAGGAGAAACGGCATAGGGTTTTACCGCGCGGTTTGCTTTCTCTTTCCAGCGCATACGAGTTTTCAAACGCCTCCACTGGACATAATATGAGACCGTTCGAAATCTAAAATCCATCACCGTTAACGCGAAAACATTATCTTTCTATTCATACCAATTTCCAGCTATAAAACAGTCTCTAAAGAGGGGAAAACATCGTATACAAATTTCATAATTTATTGATCGCTTTAGACTTGATCGCGGTGACTGATTGAAGCGCGCGCATATTAATTAAGGGGGGAATTAATCAAAGAGGCGGAAATCCGAGGTGATGTGCTTGGTTGCAGATCCTCAAGAAGGAGTCCGGCACATTGTGGCCACTACCATGTATTTCAGGAGGGTACACACGAGATTCCCTGTAACGAGAAGCTGGACTATCGGAGACCTCTCTGTAACGAGCGCGAGAGCCATCCCATCCATATCCTACTTGTCGATACGCGCTGTTATGCACATTATATAATGTGCGCAATCAGTCTGTCAGTGAGGCTACGTAAATAATTTATTTACATACTTAAAAACGTATAAAAAAGATTTCTGTGAGTATTTATTATGGAATTAACTTATTTGGCGGTATGTACTCAAAATACTAAAAATATAATAATATAATAATAAAAATATCTATGCTTATATCATGTGTATTTTTTAATATTTTCAGCAACTGGAACTCACGCAATCCCCTTCATGATAATCGGCAAAGCGAAAAAGCCAAGATGCTTCCATTCCCTTGGAAATCGAGAGTTCCACATTGATTACATTAACCAAAAAGAAGCGTGGATGTCGAAAGAGACCTTTATGCATTGGTTCAAAAACGTCTTTTTGATAAACGTCAGGAAAACTAAGCCTGATAAACGGTATACATCTTACAATATGCATTCTTAGTTAAACGAACAATCAAAACAAAAAATTCAGAATAAAAATAAATAACAGTATTGAAGTTAAAAAATAATTCAAAGTAATTATAAAATGCAAGTTAGTAAGAAAATCAATAACAAAGTTAAAAAAAAAATTTCAAATGAAAATAGTTAAATTTAAAGGAATAAATTACAACAATAAAATTTTTTTTAAATTAACAAAATCACAGTAATGAAAATAAAAACCATAACAAATCAACCATAACATTACCAGAATAAATAAATAATGATAAGGTCAAAAACAATAACGAAATCACAATGATAAAATTAAAAACAATAAATAATCAATAATAACAGAATCAAGAATAATGAATAACAATAAAATGAAAGACAATTACAAAATCTTATTAATATTTAAAATTATAAACAATAAGAAATCAACGATTATTACATTAAAAACAATAAATAAAAATTAGAATCAAAAACAACAACAAGACAATAATGAAATCAATTAACATGAAATAATGATACGAAATATAATTTTCAGAATTATGTTGTTACTTGATATTGCTCCAACGCATCCATCTGAGGAGGAATTGAACGAGATTGATCCTAATGGCCGAGTGATGTACCTTCCACCGAACGTCACGAGCTTGGTGCGACCGATGGACCAGGGTGTCGTTTCGGCGCGAAAACGTCGTTACAAAACGGGATTCTTGTACGAAATGCTATCTCGCAATCACAAAACAAATGCAGAATTTGTCCAATCTGTTTAAAAATGGACGATTTTGAACTGCATGTTTGTTTTGAGGGAATTCTGGGGCGCGTTGACACAGAGCACTCTTCGCAACGCTTGGAAGAAGCTTCTACAAGAATTTTTAAATATGAATTACAATGAACAGTTAAATACTGTACTATTACACGGAGAAAAATAGTTGAAGTAATTTTACTCAACTCTGCTGATTAAACTTGGGACTTAAGGACATTTGAACATTTATTAAATCCTAGTCGAATAAAATGAATTTGGTAAATATCTAATTCACCCAAAGTGAATATAAATAAGCGTTACATAGGAAATAGTAAGGAGTTGAGTAAAACGTTTTCGACGACAGGGCATCATAATGCGTCAGTGGGTTAACCTGAAATGTATAAATATATCATCGACGCTTGAGGTGCTTCGAACGGTAGTTGAGTAAAATGAGCATCGGCTGTATTATTTCAACTAGCAATGATATGGTTGCTATGGTTACAACAGTTTAAAAATAACATCGGTAGCGACAATAGCGCCACCACTAGTTGATAGCAAACATTATAATTCGTTCCCCTTTTCTCATTCCGGTGCCGCATCTTCAAAAGGTAAGGCCACGTTGTCCCGGGCAATTAATACAAGGACTATTAGATCGAAGCTCATAGTCAGGTGACGTGCATTATAGCATCACCGCACCTGACTGTTGGAGAATTCGATCGCTTATGTCTCCCCCGTCCTCCGTTCAGATAAGGACTTGCGGGCTTGGGATTTATTTGATTTTGTCGTGTTTTGTTTTATTTTATGTCACATTATTTAACTTATCAAACTCTAATCTCGACTATGGGTTTTTATCTTGAGGGTGGTTTTGAGTTAATTGTAAGTTATGACAATTTTTGTCTGTCATTCGAGACCCTGTCTTACTTCAAGGTACTTGCTGTTCTGAATGAAAAGTGGGTAAAAATAATTCAGGCCTAAAAGTATTAATTTAACTTGTAGCTTGACAAATGCAAGCGCAAGCGACTTGGAAAACATTCAACTAGACTAGTCGTTTAACAAATCTAGGTATGAGGGACTTGGAAAGCATTTTAATTAGACTAGTAGCTTGATTAATCCAGGCGTGAGCGACGATTTCAACTACACTACTGGCTGGAATTGACAACCCCTTGACTTGTCTTCGCCGTAAAAATCGTCCATTGTGTCCATCAAAGCTTTTTTAAAGTCTGAAAGTACCGATATTAGGTCGAAAAAGGTGTGATTTCTCTCATTATCGAAAAAATAGCCCTATACGTCTTGACAGTGTTTCTGCTCATAAGGATGAACATTATGGGCATTATCTGTTGCAGAAGTATTTGAATGATTATTTATTGAGCAATTAAAGTTCCGGAAATAGAAATTTTATTCTGATATAAACCATTTTTAAAATATACAATGAAACCTGGTACATAGAATACTACGAGGACAAATCCATCCTCGTCAACAACTGATTCTAGGTTTATTTGGTAGGTCTTTATAATACTCGTGCCTTCTTATGGACATGTTGAAGAACTTGCGGCAGCTCGGCAAAGTGTTTTGGAAGCGGGGGATTACGTCTTCTTATTTACTAGGGTGTATTGGGTGTACTAGGATATATTGACGTGATAAAATGAACAAGAATTTATTTTTCTGGCAAAAATCGGTTTTATTTTTCAATGTACTCTCCTTTAAACTCGATACAACGAGTCCCACGATCTGAGCCAGTTCTGTCTCAAGTCTCAATCCTTCTAAAAAATAAGTAAGATGCCCAAAACTATTGAAATGAAACGATCTGCGTTGTGAGTGTGAGCTCGGGCACAAATTTCACGAATTATGCCAAATGCAATTGTCATAAAAAGGCGTTGAACTGCACGCAGAGAGCAAACTGAATCAAAAGCATCACCAATCGAGTTTTCATTGCCCATTTCCGTTCGTAAGAGCAGACAGCGCCACACTGAGTTATATTTGCTGCCTATCACCCGATCCTTGAGGTTAAGCAGACTCGAGCGTGGCCAGTGGTCGGATAAAAATTCCGTATTTATTTTTTCATATATATATAATAGTAATAAAGGGCGTCAGATAAATAATCATATTATGTTATAATAAAATATAATTTTTTCCACAATATTGTAAACATTAATAGTAACATAAAAGGAAAATATGCAACAATAGATCTTGTGACAAATTACTCCAGTCACGTTTGTTGCTTTGTATGTTGGTAATGGATAGAAATATTAATAAAATAAACTATCAACGAGTGAGATCCTTTCTTTTCTCAACGTGCGTAAGCTTCCTAACGCATCCACCGGATGCAGGGTGCACTTCTCGCGGTTGCGAAACGCAACATCGTGATCAAGAAAACCTCAGCTTTCCTAGGATATTAAAACGCACGCTCAAAACAGCGTAATAGCGAGCATTTGTTCCTCAAAATTGAATACTTTTTCTTTTGGTTTTACATCTTAGAAATCGCACGTTATGGACATAGAGCCCAGGATTCATCCTCATAAAGTTTGTTCTCTCGAAATATTATGTGTGCAATTAAAATTTGAGGGTTTTTTTTTGGTGATTTTCAAGCTTTATTCAGAGAAATTGGTACAATGTATCTTATTCAAAGTATTGCTCATCTCTTTCTACTACCTTTGACCATCTTTCAGGCAGCATACGGATACGGCGAGTGGGGTAGGACATCCCAGTTGAGTGCTTCCAAAGTTTCTTTAACGACTTTAGCAACGTGTGGCCGAGCGTTGTCGTGCTGAAAGATCATTTTGTCATGTCTTTTGGAATATTGGGGGCGTTTAAACTTCAATGCTTGGCTCAATTGCATCAATTGTTGTTGGTAACGTTCCGCAGTGATGGTTTCGTTAGGCTGGAGTAGCTCATAGTAGACCACTCCGAGCTGATCCCACCTCCCACCAGATGCACAGTATTAGCTCCTTGCCACTCATGAAACGCCGGAACCAATACTTACATGTTTTTATTGATAGAGCTTATTCCTCATATGCTTCACATTGCAATCGATGTCCTATAGCTGCACTATTCTTCAAGTTAAAACAAAGACGCAGCGCTTCCCGCAAATGTTGTTTTGTTGGCACAAAAGTTGACATGATTAGAGCACAAAGAAGGCGTATTGTTTACACTTCAGCGAAATGACACATACTGATTATTAGAGGAAATAGGTGACTGTTTAACATGAATATAGTTTCAAGATGGACTGATGCGATTTAATACTAGTTACACGATCTTTTATTAATCCCCCAAAACTTATTTGTACAGCTAATAATAAAACGTTAGTTTGTTTTTATATCCTCACAGTTAAAATCGAGAGTTTTACCAACCGAAATTTACCCCCTCCGGGCGACCCAATTATAAATTTTGAATGAACAATTTTGAACCAAACTAGGTCAAAATTGGCCAGAAGAAAATATCAAAAATTAATAATTTAACTTACCGAACAAGGGAAATGTTTCTGATTTTCCAAATTTTCTATGCCTTTCAAATAATGCGATTTGTCAAACCCTCCAAAATACCCTTCTGTTTCCCATTCAACTTCTTCGATCGACTCAAAACGCCTACGCATACGCATACGCATACGGTGGATGCGGAAGCGATTTGAAACCCAATTCATGTTTTTTTGCCTGTGCAATGTTTGATGCGTGGGATGGTGCATTGTCATCATAAAACAGGATTTTTTTGTTGTTTAAATGTGGCCGTTTCTTCCTGATTTCGTCAACCAATCGATCCAATAATGCAGCATAATATGCTCCTTTAATCGTCTTTCCTCTCTCAAGATAGTCGATGAAAATTATTTCATGTATATCTTAAAAAACATTAGCCGTATCTTTCCCAGCCGATAGTTGCGTTTCGAGAGTATAGTGGTGGACCATGTTGCATCCATAGTTACAAATCGACGCAAAAATTCTTTCGGATTGCGGTTAAAATAGGCCAAATTTTGCTCCAAAGTGGCCACACGAATGCGTTTTTGGTCGATTGTGCGCAATCGCGGCACCCATCTTGCCCATAGCTTTCTCATGCACAAATGTGTATGCAAAATATTGACCACACGCTCAATTGAGATGGATAAGATCTCAGCTATCTCACGCACTTTCACTTTCGGGTCATTTAAAAGAATATCATGAAGTTTATTGATCATTTCTGGTGTAGTGATCTCATTTGGACGATCTGGTCTTGGTATGGTTTCTGTGCTCGTACGATCTTAACGAAATTCGGTAAACCACTTTTGAACCATTCCATACGAAGGAGCAGAGTCCAAATAATATTGAACGTTCAGATGAAGAACTCCCTATTTTTTTTCGCAATGAAGATTGAAGTCTTTTTCCTTGAAGCTGTTTTATGATTATTTTTTTATTTTTTTACCTGGAAGGTTCGGAAAATGGATCATTGTACACATCCTCGATTGGAAAACACTATTCATTTGGTAGCGCGTGGATATAGGTGTCTGATGGCTTGGTTCTCCAATCCCCCTCGGAAAAATATCATGAGGCTAAACCATGTTCAATAAATATTTACCATATAACAATATAATAACAATATATGGGGCAAAATTCGTCAAGTGTAGCCGCCTAAAAACTACATTTTTTAACCAAATAATTATTATCGTTATAAATTATTTCACGGATAATAATTTTTATTATTTATTGGACAAGTAAAATCCACTTTTATGTCGATACTTCATTTTTAAGACTTTAGAGAGAATTTGAGAAACCCGCCGAAAAAATTAGTACACATATTTGACCACTAAATGGATGTCTTCGATACCTTTCTCGCAACAAAACTCATTGTCAGTTATTATAATCGCCAATTATTTTTCGATCAGAAATTGCTTTTATGCGATTTAGCTTCGGCTTATTTCGACGTCATAATACTGCAGGTTTGTACTTTCCCGTATATTATTTATTCTCATTTACTTTTCTCATTGTTAAAAATAGACATAGTATTACTTGAATACTATATTTCGAACACTTACCCACCTTCCGTGGTTGGAATCGCATTGTTATTCAGTGCCTCAATTTAGCTTTTTCTTCTGCTTAATTTTCAATCATGCCAAGCAGAACCAGCTTGGGTCGTCGTTGTTACAATCCTTTTTCTAAGGAAAATCACAAGCGTGATCCGTGCAGTTTAAGAACAATTTCTGCAACTCTACAAAAAATGTATGCCAGTATTATACCCATCGATGCGAAACTGTGTGTAAATTGCAGAAAAGAAATTCCTCAACTTGCATTGCGTTCCAAGATTGAAAATTTGTACAAAAAATGTTACCTTGATGATGAGAATAGTCGTATGATGCCTGGCATGAAAGATTTCGTTTCCGTAAAAAAAGATGATGGCTCCCGTAAGCACGATAAAAAAAAGTTAATTCTGTGCAATCTTTCTGAACTTCATCCAAATTTTAAGGCTCAGCATCCTACAGTTAAAATTTGCTTACCAAAATTCTCTCAGCTTAGACCCCGAAATTGCATACACTCAAAGAAGAAGAATTTCTTATCCTTTGTGATTTCGCTGGAAACTATACCTTTGTAGTCAAGAATGCAACTCAGTCATTTCATTGGAAAAATGATCAAGCTACCATTTTTACAGTGGTAATTTATTATAAAAAGGACAACATTCTAAAGCACCGCAGTCTTGCTATGTTATCAGACTGTTTGACTCATGACACAATTGCTGTGTACGAATTTCAAAAAATTATTACACACTATTTGAAAGAGAATTTTCAACCCAGAAAAATGATTTATTTTACAGATGGAGCCGCCCAGCACTTTAAAAATAAATATAACTTGATCAATTTGCTCCACCATGAAATGGATTTTGGTATTCCAGCCGAATGGCATTTCCATGCAACGGCGCACGGAAAAGGCCCTTGCGATGGTATTGGGGGAAATTTAAAAGTCTTGCAGCGCGTGCTAGCCTACAAGCGTCATCTAAAGATCCGATTTTGACTGCTGATGCCTTGTATCAATGGTCGAAGAAAAATTTAATTGAAACTTTAGTATTCTTTAGTCCCAAAGAAAATCACGCCATCACAGCTCAAGAACTTAAGAGTAGATTTGCATCAGCAAACACAGTGCCTGGTACACAAAAATATCACTCTTTCGATCCCTTTGCTGAATTAACTCTCATGTTGAGAAAATATTCGTCATCATTAGAATGCGATGTTTTCCCAAAAAAAACTGTGAGGCAAAGAAGAAAGAGAAGTGTATATACACTGTAATCCGTTAGCGTACCACTCTTAAATTATATGCAATAGTTTTTCAATAAAAACTACTTCTTTAAGACGATTTTCAAAATCAATTAAGTTCATTCAGAAGTTAAAAATATAACAATTCGTGGAAAATTTAAAAATGAAAGTTAGGGAAAAACGTGTTTAAAAATTCGATAATTGATAAAATTTGGATGCTCAATGATTTTAACAACTCACCAGATAATCTATGATTCCTATGCCATACAACATGCATTGCGGCCACTTTTGAAATATCTGCTCTCTTCGATATAATGGTTTGGAAGTAGAGGATTAGGGAAGGGATCATTCCCAGCATCAAGAGCTGAGATGAATTGCGCTAATCGGCTGTAGCACAAGAAGCTCGAATTTATCCATAAACCTTCAGGATTATATTCTTGAGATGTTAAACTATCATGGCATGTGATAAAAAGATTTCGATTTTGTTATGCTTTTAATTGGTGATCCCCACTCAAGTAGTCAACACTTGTTATCTGGTATTAGCGGGCCAATTCGAATTGCACATTATTGTCATTATCCAGGAACGCCAAAGCGTTAAGCACGCAGTTTTGAGAAAGTAGAAAGTTGATGAAGTGAAAAGTAAAGGAAAAAATGAAGTTGAAGGAATAAAGTGGATAGTGAGTAAAAGCAAGGAGAGTTAGTGGAAGTAAGCTGAAAGAACTAAGAAGGCAATATAGGGTCAGAAACATAAAAGGGGGGAAAAGGGTCAGAAGTGCATTGAGGTTAGGGGCATAGAAAGAGACAGAACGAGACGCAAGTGGATAGTGCTGCGCCACCAACAAGCAGCGCAGTGGTGGGTGACCTACAGTCGTTGAGTGAAGATAGGTATAGAGGAGACATCCAGGGCGATTTAATGGTCCAAACCTTGCGGGGAAAGACGCCAGGGGTAGGTAAAGTTCCAGAACCAACCACGGGGATCGACACTTTCGAAAGTCGACAAAATCTCACGGATAAGAAGTAAGTTGTAGGAGTAAGGCCCAAACTTGTGTAGGTGAGTCTGCTGTATTCATGATGGGTCAGGTAGTCCTCGTCAATTCAACCCTAGCTTGTCGACAGAATTTGACAAAATAGCTTTTTATCTCTTTTCCTTCTACTTCGCTCTTTACTAGTCTTTTCCTAAAATCGGATATATATTTTTTTAAAATATATATATAAAATAATACACAAAAGAGTATATATAAAATATTTTATGTTATAATTTTTATAATATAATATATATTCATTATATATATTATATATATAGTATTATGTATTATATTATATTTTATATTATAAATTTTATAATATAATATATATATAAAATATTTTATATCATAAATTTTGTATTATAATATATAAAAGAATATATATAAATATTAAATATATATAAATAAACCATGTATTAAAATTAACAATTTTTTTGTTTGAAATTTATTACATATTTAGAGAATGTTAGAGAAAAAAGATTCTCTACAACTTGACCGTTTCCGATTTTTGAAAATGAATTCTTTAATGGCTGAAATTATTAAAAAAACAGTTTTTCAAAACAAAATTTATGTAACCAAATTGCTGTGTTTGATAATAATTAATTCAATTTCAGAAATAGGAAAGATCAAGTTGTAGAGAATCTTTTTTCTAAAAAAATGAACCGTGATTTATTAGAATTACATCATTTTTTAAAATTTGGCTCGAAGCGATAAGAAAATAAGTTTGGGCAAGAATAAAATTTATTAATAATTCATAGTTTCTGGAAGGCAGTATCGTAATTGTAAAGAACCATCTCGACGATCGCCATCTCTTCAGATTATAAATATCAAATCCAAGCACCTGCAGGTGCAAAGTGTAGGCGTTATAAACGGATTTTTACAGAGGATCAATAAAATCTTGACTTAGTTTCTAGATCTACAGAATTATGACATGAAAGAATATTGTTCATTCATTCAATAAAAAATCATTTTTTTAGAAAAAAGATTCTCTACAACTTGATCGTTTCCTATTTCTGAAATTGAATTAATTAGTATCAAACACAGCAATTTGGTTACATAAATTTTGTTTTGAAAAACTGTTTTTTTTATAATTTCAGCCATTAAAGAATTCATTTTCAAAAATCGGAAACGGTCAAGTTGTAGAGAATCTTTTTTTTCTAACATTCTCTAACAAATTATTATATATTAAGAGCAATACTTTGTTTTAATTTTAATTTTTCTAAGAATTGTAAATTTAAAAAAAAAGCAATTATTATTGTATCCCTATAGAGAATGATATTAACTTTGTAACCGTATTGTATAAACGAAAATTATATTGTATGAAAATTAAACTTTCAAAATATCATCATTGATAATTTATTTCCATTGTCTATATGTCTTCAGTATTGTAATCAAGGTAATGAAAGAATATTGAAAACAATTTGTCAATAAATATGTAATAAATTAAAAAAAAAAATTGTTAATTTTAATACATGGTTTATTTATATATATTTAATATTTATATATATTCTTTTATATATTATAATACAAAATTTATAATATAAAATATAATATAATACATAATATTATATATATATATATATATAATATATATAATAAATATATATTTTTTTAAAATGTATATCCGATTTTAGGAAAAGACTAGTAAAGAGCGAAGTAGAAGGAAAAGAGATAAAAAGCTATTTTGTCAAATTCTGTCGACAAGCTAAGGTTGAATTGACGAGGACTACCTGACCCATCATGAATACAGCAGACTCACCAACACAAGTTTGGGCCTTACTCCTACAACTTACTTCTTATTCGTGAGATTTTGTCGACTTTCGAAAGTGTCGATCCCCGTGGTTGGTTCTGGAACTTTACCTACCCCTGGCGTCTTTCCCCGCAAGGTTTGGACAATTCAATCGCCCTGGATGTCTCCTCTATACCTATCTTCACTCAACGCTACAATAGGGGCGAGAGCAGAAGTCGATGAGGAAGGAAAGCTCTTATACTTAATAGAGAAAGTAAATAAGATAGAAGAGGAAAAAGAACAAGAGAAAGCAAGAATGAAACAGGAAATAAAGCAGGAGAAAAGAATCGGAGCGGAGGGTGATAAGGCCAATAACTTTACAAAGAGAAGAGTGATAGAAGAAACGGGGAAAGGAATGGAAAGAGGAAGAAGAAAAAACAAAGGTACAGGAGAAGGAAGGAGCGAAAAGAGTGTAAATACTTCCATCGAATATCGCATGACTGAAAAATAAGAATGAAGAATTATGGAAATACATAGAGCAATTTGATATTGTGAACTTTCAGGAAACATGGCTAGATAAAAAAGGTTGGGAAGTAATCGAAGGAAAATTGTCAAAAGAATACACATGGGTAGCTCAAAAATCGAAAAGGTATAAAATCAAGGAAAGAAACATAGGAGGAACCATAGCATGAATAATAAAATAGATAGAATTCATAGAAGCGCAAATCAGCAGGTAGGGAATAATAGAGTTGGAATTAAAAATAGTGACTGGGAAATGGAATACATTTGCGATAGGAGATTTAGGAGATCAAGAGAAGAATAGAAAAAAGTAACGAAAGAAATTTCATAAAAACTGGAGATTTTATCGCGAGAACAGGTAATAAAAGAAGCATCGCATGCCTGGGAGAAGAACAGAGAAGCTCCAAGGATGAAGAGCTAAATGTACAACGAAAAGAAATGCTACAGATGATAGAAGAGAACGGTCTGGGCATACTGAACGGAAATAAGGTAAATGACCTAGAAAAAGAATTGACATTCATGGGGAAAATGGGAAACTTGGTTTTAGATTACGCAATAACAGAAGTGGAGACATGTCAAAAGATAAGTGAATTTAAAATAGCAGAAAGGACGGAATTAGATCATCAAACGACAGAAACAGAGATCAAAGAGAAAAGCGAACAGAGAGAAGTGGAAGAAGAAGTTTTAGAGAAAGGCTCAGACGTATCATTTGAAAGGGAAGGAGTACACGAAGGTTGAAGAGACCTGATGGGGAAAATAAGGGAAGTAATAACTAATTTAGAGAAATTGAAACAGTATTAAACAGCAAATTAAGAGAATACAAAGCAGGAAAGATAGATAGATAGAAAAGAGTTTGTGAAGAAAAAGAAAAGATACAAGAGGATATTTAAAGAAAGTAAGGAAAAACAACGGAAGGAGGAGATAGAGAAAATAATGAGCATAAAACATGAAACAGAAACATGGAATTATATAAGAAAGGGAAGAGAAAAAAAAGTGCAGATAGATGAAAGTATTACGGTAGATGAGTGAAAACAACACTATGAACTTTTTGGAAGGAACAGAAAGGAGTAGAAGAGAAGAAGGAAGGATAAAAGTGGAAGGGGGTGAAACGGAAGCAAGTAAAAAGGAAGATATCGAGGAAGCAATCAGAAAGCTAAAAATGAAAAAGAGCGTCGGCGTGGACGGGATAAGGAACGAAGTATGGAAATACGCAAATGAAAACGTAAAGGAGAGATTGAGAAAGATTATAAACGGGATATGAAGAGTTAAGGAATGGCGGGAGGATTGCAAGGAAGGCATAATAACATATGCCCAATGTACAATAAAGGAGAGAAAGTAAAAACAAGCAGCAAAAAAGACGATGGATAAAAAAGGTAAACTGTTTGTATTTTTTGTGGACCTAAAAGTGGCATTCGATAAGGTAAGAAGGGGAAAGCTATGAGAGTATTTGAGAGGAAAAGGTATAAGGGCAGACGTGATGGACAATATACATAGAAAGGATATACAGAGGAACGAAAAGCAAGGTAAAAATAGGAAAGAACTATATAGAATCGCTCTGGACAGAGAAGGGGGTAAGATAAGGCTGCCCACTGAGCCCTCTACTGTTCAAACTGTTCATAGCAGATATACAAGAATACCTAAGGAAAAGACAGGAAGGAGGAATTACAATTCGGAACAAGAGAGTTTACACGCTGGCATACGAAGATGACCTGGCGATAATCGCAGAAACGAAAAAGGAAATAGAAAGACTAATAAAATACTTGAATAAGTACTGTAAGGACAAAGAACTGGAGGTAAATGCATAAAAATCGAAAATAAGGGTATTCAGTAAGGGGAAAAGCAGAAAGAAGGGAGAGTGGAAATGGAAATACCAGGAAATAGAAGAGATAACAGAGTTTAAATATCTATGGCAAAGGCAGGCGAGAGAGTAATTAAATACGAAGGACAAATAAAGAGATCAGAAAATGTGATACTCAGACAATGTAGGAGAGAGAAGGATAAGGAAAAATAAAACAAAAGCGAGATTAGAAAAAGCAAGGGAAGACTTATACATAAAAGCTGGGATGAGCAGATTGGAAGCAAAAGGGAGAGATGACAAAGCGGAAAATGTGGTCGAGTTATGGAGAAACAACAAAAAAGTCCTATAGATTATACGAGACAGAAAGAGAAATAGGAATCCACGTAATGAAAGAATGCAACTACTCAGGAACAGATGGAAGGGTTGAGGACTCAATGAGTAAAGAGGGCCAAGGGATTGAATGGATGGAGAGTAAAAAAAACGGAAGGGAAAAGGATGCGTAAATTGTAGAATAATTTCGTAAATGTGGTGATTTTGTAGAACTAGTGACTCCATTGGTTACAGGCTAGTGTTGCGTAATATTTATGTCGGGATTTTTTCATAGAAGTGATGTAGACTCAGTGGGGGTTTCCGGGAAAGAATGAAATTTGAACTTCTGAGGTTAGGTATGCACGTGGCACCGTGGAGTACAATCCTCAGCCATATTAATTTTGATACCTATTTGAATAAAATCACCTCTGACTACTGATGGTTTATTTCTTCCATAAAAGAAAAATAGAGTTAAAAAATCTGGTGATCAGTGTTTGAAATCTAGGACTCATTCTGTGATAAATATTGAATAAATATAGAATAATTGATTTCCACGACGTTCTATCTTTGGACAATTAATAGACAAATTCTAACATTGAATACAAGATCACTTTTAGACTCATCGGTAAACTTTAGCAAAGCAGTCTAACACTCATTGTACAATCGCCTTCATACTCAGCGATGACGTTCGAGCACCGTTTAGTAGGACAGTCTTAGACTCAGTATAAGATCGCTTTCATACTCAGCGATAACGCAGTAGAGCATCGTTCAACTGGAGAGTGAGTCGCTCAATGTAAGGTCCTGAAAAGATCAAGTTTTTGAATTTTATTCTTAAAATATAAGATTTATAAAGTTTGATTTGTTACAAAATTTTATATTTTGCTCTTTAAAATTTTCTTGTTATTTTTCTTCTAAAAAAATATGAAATTTGCGTAATTTAAATTCTAAAATTTGAAATTTTGTTCTTAAAATTCGTGATTTTGATTTTAGATAACCAAATGCAGTTTCATTCCGAACTATTGCTTTTACGAAGTTTTCAACTATCCCGAGTTTGATATGTAGAGGCGGTAGAATATACGAATAGTTATATAGATAATCGCACGGTTAAACGCTTTGAAAAATCGCATACTCGCTGGATTTGAACCCTACCTATAACAACACATAAATATACCTATAACCTAACGTACACGCGCTAAACAACTGAGCTACGGAATCGCTTGAGACCTAACAAAATCTTAGTAAAGCATTTTCGCTGAAAAAATCGGAGCAAGCTGAAGGATATATTTTTCAATTGTACACATATTATGAATTGGGTGGAATTAAGAATTTGCAATCTTTAAAGTAATTTCTTATAAAACAAAATATAGAGCAAAACAAAGTAAAAAATATACCATCGATCAGTTCATCCTACTTTTTTTTTAAATTAAATTTTGAATTTAATAAAACAAGAATGAAGTAAACTATTAGGTGGGCAACTAAGTTCCCGCTGTTTGTGAATAGATGGCTCCAGCAGTAAGTACTGGTCGATTTTGACATATCCAATTGATGCGTTTGAGTCGAGCACTGAGCGAAAAACGGCCACAATACCAGCAGAGGCACGAAAAAGTGATTCTACAGCATGTCAACGCTCGGCCTCGCGTTGCCAAACCCGTTAAAACCTACCTGGAAACGCTCAAATGGGAAGTCCTACCCCACCCGCCGTATTTCGCAGATATTGCGCCGTCCGATTATTACTTGTTCTGGTCAATGGCAAATGGTCTCGCTGATCAGCAGTTCCCCTTATATGAAGACATCGAAAAATGGCTTCATTCGTGGATAGCCTCAAAAGACGAACACTTTTATTGTAACGGTATTCGAGCTTTACCAGAAAGATGGGCAAAAGTTGTAGCTAACGACGGGCAATACTTTGAATCATTCATTTGTAAACATTTTTTCACAATAAAGTTGCATTTTCATAAAAAAAAAACAGCAGGAACTTTGTTGCGCACCTAATAATTACTAAGAACAGTCTGATTTTTATGAAAATTTAGTAGAAAATTTAAACTCCTGCATTTAACATAAATATAAAATCAGCATTGAGTTGACTTAATTCTTTTGAAGTTTTCAATATATACGAGTATCTTATACGTATATACTATAAATAACAGGGTGCCTTTTGTATAAGCTTTATATTTCTATAAATTCATTTGTCATCACTATGAAAATTATTTCGATTGGTGAAAAATAACCCATTATTTTTAACAAATAGTTTCAACAAAATTTATCTTGAGTAATCTCTAAATAGTTTTGTTCTTAACATTTTTCGCATATCGTATAGGTTGTCCGAAAAATTGAAGTTTTGGTTCACGATTTTTTTCGCGATTAAAACAAAAACCGTGCATTTTATTAAAATGCGTACGATTATTATGCGTACGAGTGCAGAAGATACAGAGAGAAAAAACAGAGTGTGCAAGAGAGAAAGAAAATTTGAACTTAGGAAGCTGTCAGAGACTCTGTGTAAGACGGTTGAAGAAACAGTGTGATTTTCTACTCACAATATCTCGAAACGCGCTGTATATTCAACATTAAGCGACGCAACTTATTCTCGTTCTAATCTGCATTGAACATAGTAATAGATTTTACCTAGGATTCACTAAATAAGGCCTCTTTAACAACAGGTACTTAACTGAAAGTATTCAAACTATGATCTGTAAAACATTGTATACTATTAGTCTATCAAATATTAATTTATAGATACAGGAATAACCTGATCTAGCAATCATTCATGTTTAGTCTAGAACAAGTACTGGTACTCGAGCAATAGTTACTATCGCCATAGTACTCTAAAATGTAATACAGAACTCATCACAAGGATTATTTCTGCATTTTTCTCCGTGTGTGATTATGAATTTACAGTGTAATTTTGACATGTGTTCTAAAGGTTGATCGAATTAATTGATTTTTCTTATATGTGAAATGCTATTTAGTAACTTGGCAAATTCTCTCTATTTGCGATTCATATTAATGAGAAATATATTTCATTTGTTTGTTGCGGTTCTGATTTAAAATGAATCATTGTGAAGTTGTTCTTCGAACCTATTATTTTTGCGAGGTAATATTTTTATGACATTTGTCTGTGGAATGTGTAGGAAGAAGTCTCAACCTAAAAGTCAGGTTAGTTGAATTTACAAAGTGTCTATAGTTACGCGATGCGTAAACATAATTTGAATATTAAAATTAAGCGATATAGAAAAAGTTCCGAAGTGGAGCACATGACGGCAAAATTATCTCTAGCTCATAACGAGCCAGATTATTCAGTGAAATAAATTCTATTGAAATAGATATGCTTATAGGCAGAAATGACTTGCCAAAGTTTTTTCATTTTACAAATTAATTTGCTCAACGAAAATAAAAATTTAAAAATAACACCATTTATTTTTAAGAAAAAAGTTTTTCTTTTCTTTTCCAGACTTTTTTGTTGGAAAAATAATTTAGAATACATAAAATTAAAACAAGGAACGAAAAGAATATAATGATATATAAAACGAATTTATCGATTCTTCTTAATTATTAGATAATGTAATTAAAAAGCTATAATTTATTAAGGGTATGTCACGAACTTCTCTTTAGCCCTGTGTTCGCAGATCGTGGATGTTTTCGGCCCCCACCACTGACCTGTGTGGATTCTCACACTATCGAACTCGACGTGTCGGCGTGTCCCAACTTCTTCATTTCGATTTCAAGCTGTCAGCTGTTGAGACAAGATCGAGAATTATGTTTGAATATTTGAAAAAACAAAGGTTACATCTGAATTCGCATACGAAATTACATCTTGAGATTTCTCTGACTCGTCTATTGCAAGGCGAGCGTTCCCCTAACTTCTACCTTTACCGTATATGCAACACTGCGGTTAGGGCGACAACCAATCCACCGCTTGCTCTGAAAACCAACCTTACCGATAGTTGCGATGGTGGGAGCCCCCCTCGTCTTGCAATAAACGAGTCTCGCTCGTTTCGGAGCCTCGCAATAAAGGAGTCTTGACTGTATTTCCGAAATTTCCCGTCACTAGTATGGAAAAGTAAGTTTTATCACAGTCTCATTATCTATCGTGGAATAGATCATTTTTGCTGTTCAGCGTCAGTCTCAAAATCCCATTTCCCATGATAGTTTCAGAAAAATTTAGATATCTCATGGCCCTAAAACAAAAAGATTCTATCTCGAATTTTGAATGTTATTTGATTCGGAATTTTTTGTATTTAAAGTCATAGGAGACAAGTGTAAAGTGCGCTGATATGCGCTGCTAATACCACACGTATTATTCGGTCCGAAAAAGGTTGCTCTCGCTTCGCTGAATTGTGGATTTGTCATTTAACATAATGAAAAGACGAAGGAGCTCCATTTTAAAAGGTGGATCATAAACTCACTTCTGATCTGTGGAGAATTTCTTTGAAACTTCAACGAAAATATCCCAGCATATCAACTGATTCAAAAGTATGTGGATCTTGCTAAAAAGAAATGACAGACTTTTTCCTATTTTCTTATTTGTTTTTCAAAACAGATCCCATGCTTGAAGATGAAGAAGCCCTCATAAACTGCGACAATGCTGTTATGAAAACGACATATTATCTGAAGAACAAAATGGGGGATTATTTGAAACAGATTATTCTAAAAATGACGTGAGCTTTATTTCTCTGTCAACATCAGGGTCTAAAAGATCAACAGATTATTGTAGCAACGTAAAGCATGAGTCGGCAATGGAGATTCTTCAACATATCAATCAAAAATTTGAAAAATCTTTCTGTAATACAGACAAAGTTTTACTTTTGACATTTATAAACGAAAGGTACAGCTTTAGCTCCTGAAACAGAGAGTTTGGTTAAAGTTTTTTACCTTAAAGACGAAATTAGTCGAATGATGCCTGGAAAGAAAGATTTCCTCTCAATTAAAACAGTTAATGGCTCCCGCGACTACGTTCAGAAAAATTTTATTCTGTGCAATCTTTCTGACTTTTACAGTAGTTTGGAAAACCAGTACCTTCGAATTGAAATTAGCATTACAAGACTCTCACAACTCAGACTTCAGTATTCAGGCGGAATGGTACTTTCACGCGACTACACATGGAAAAGAACCATGTGATAAAATTAGGGTTAATTCGAATTGACTCGCCGCACATGCCAGTTTCTAGGCGTCTGCTCAGAATCAGATTTTGACTGCTGATGCTCTATATCAATGGGATACAAAAACCCTCTCGGAAATCGACTATGATTTTGAAGAAGTGTTCATCTCCATGACATGCCATTTTTCCGAAGAGAAGGATCGCGAAGAGAAGAGCAATATCACGAAGAGGAGAACAAAGTGAATATAAAATTCAATAAAAAACAATTTTTCAAGTACTTTCCTCATAATACACAAACCCTGCGCTCTGTCATTATCCAGATTTCGGTGCTGAGTTAGCTAAAATATCACCCGGTATATCGAATTTCGGAATATCGTCTTGAGGTTGAGTTTTGTCCATGTTGGAATTTTGAGCTATATTTTCTTTAATCAGAAATAGTTTTTTGAATTTTGCGTCTTAGTGTTACTTTTGTCAATCTATGGTTTTGCGTTGCGCTGTGCCCAGGACACAGAGTTCATTAAGTTTAACAGTACTCGCTGGTCTCTTGTTTGCAGTATGCCTTGAGACAGCCAGCAACCCCTCATTTGTTGGTTTTCGCGAATTTAAGGAATTTAATTTTTTTTCAGAATGACCAGAGAAAGGTCTAGCACCCGTAAATATTTTGGGATTTTGGAATTTATTTGTAGGTCTAGTTTAGCGTTTCTGAAATACAATATCGGAGTGTGCGTTGTTTGCCGGTAACAAAATTGCAGCGTCACACAGTGTATACACTATTGTATGTTATCGAACGACACAGTTTGTGTTCACTCGCGTCTGACACGAACATTATCAAGTTGTGTATATAAATTATTATAACATTTAGATTTCATTCAAACGGGTCACTCGAAAGGGAAGCAATTTCAAGAATTCTGCCTGTAAAGAACATAAACGCGCATGTTTGGGATAATTAGATATCAAACTTACAATTTTTAGACTTCAAAAAGAGTTTACGAAATAAACAGGAAATTAAGTTGATTGTAGCCTTTCGGCAAAGTTCAGTCTTTCTACAAAAAATAAAAAACTTAAATTAATAAGGATCTTATTAGGTAAAAAGAAACTTATCACGAAGTAAATACATTCTAAGTTTGGGGTGAGTTTTCCTATTAACTTAAAAATAATCATCACTGATTGTAATTATCATTGGCAATACTTTTATTAAAAGAACTTTTTATCCGAATCGCAGAGCAAAGTCAATGACAAAAATATTTCTCGTTAATCTGGATCGAACATAATTACAGAAAACTTATAATTACTAGAAGTTTGCTGGAATATATTTGATATTTTTTATCGCAGAGATATATGATTCGCGAAGTATTTCCAACTTGGTAACGAAGATTTAAAATGAACATCGGTGATCCTTTTTCGATTGAAATTCTTGAATAATTCATATTTAATCTTTAAAATAAAATCCATTTGAAGAGGTTTGCTATTTATAGAAAAATTACTAACGTGTTTAAAAATCATCTTGCGATTTCTCAATGATTCCGACCGTAAGTCTAACTCTGAAAGAGAACTTAGCGTAGAATTTGACCAGCGTTCCCAATACGTAGGGTATTTTATAATTTTAACTGGCTTAAACGTGATGCATTCAAGAAGAGAATGATTGTAGGTTGTAGTAGAAGAGATGTTATTCATTGATAAACAAATTTCAGTGTCAACTTCAACCAAAGAAGATTGACACTCTGGGTGAAGTTTATAGATAGTGCAAGACATTTCATTGCAGTAAGATAATCTTCTGCTTATGAAAATTGTTCCTGGCAAGTGGCCAGCGACTAAAATAGATCCCAGGATTGTCACCACTCCAGCTACATAAGCAGCGAGACAAACCGATGAGACACTGATGAAGGCTTGGATCATAGGTGTCAGTTGAATGACGTCTATCAAACAATTCAATTCGGTGTATGAAAACCAGCCACGTCTATTTCCTTCTTTGTGCGCTAAATCCCTTTCTAGTGTGCGTAATCGTTCCCAAAAATCTTTTTGATGGATGAAAATGGTCCAATCCTAGAAAACCAAAAATAAAAAATATCTTACATTAAAAGTATTGAAAAAAGTAAAAGTTAAATGGATGCCTAATGTGTAAAGGGACAAATGAAAACAGTTAGTATCGAGTTTAACATTTTTTAAATCATAAACAGATAATTTTGTTTTGTTTCTTGACTAAAATATTATTTTGGGTCATGCTTGCTAAAATCAATTCGGTTAATTCGATAACTTAAATATATTTTCAATTGCTTTCGTTGAAGTAGTCCGACTATTCGAAAAGCTAGCCAAAGTTAAGTTTATTTTTTTATCTGAAATTTAGAATTCAAAATTTATTCCTAGTTTATTGATGAATAAAGTGAATAATGAATTTTAATACTGGTCAATAATAATAAAGAACGCGATAAAAGGATGTTAGATATAAATTTAAATATTGATTTGACTCGATTTGATTCAGTCTTTATTTCACGCTAAGCAGTTGGCAGCGTTGAAGCTTTGTTTATAAACAGCTGTTCGTCGTGCGCGTCGCTTGTTGTTGCGAAAACATAAACATGACGTCACATAGCGTAGCAATAAATTGTCGGTAAATTGAAGCATCATGTCAACAAGAAAAGGTGCGTCATGTGATATTTCGCACTGTTGCCAACGCCAGCCGAAGACAACTGAAGCGGTGATGCCAGCTTCCGACAATAATACTCTGTTTCTCACAATTTCGACAAAGCTTGTTTTTCCGTCGTTTTTGCTAGAATCCACTTTAGATAGCCTAGTAGTAAGTACAAATAAGTGTTAATTCAGATTTTTCATCATATTTTCTATCTGCGAAATAGTTATTCTGAAAATTTCAATTTAAAGAAATCTTATTCTAAAAAAGATATATTTCTGCGCCAGAAAAAAATTAATTTCAATCACTTTTCATCATGCAGATCCAATAGCTAAAATAACTCAAATTTTCGAACTTCATCACGGGGGTAAGTCGGAAATTATAGTGAATTGTAGAAAAATGGTTAGAGCAATTGATCAAATGGCTCCTGCTTAGCTTGAAACGCGCATGCGCAGCAGTGCAAAGATTACTTGCCGTAAAATTTATGAACATATTTTCTAAACAAAGGCATTCATCTTATATTTTTCAATATGTAAATTTTATTCCTTACGTAATATTGACTGCAAATTCTTTATCAATTTATCTACATTTTTAGCAAGCAAACAGCTGTTAAGTGAAAAAATTATTTTATAACAAATCCTACGTGCGGATTTTGATGAATACTTTGATTTTGGTTATATTTATTGATTTAATAGTTACATGAATACTAGAAATATAGAATGAATGTCAAAAGAAGTAAAGCAAGCTTATCACAATATAGCTTTACTTAACTGCTTATAATTTTTTATTTTGTTTATAATTAATGAACAGATCGTTTTACAATGTTGATTTTAGATTTTCAGACAGCCTTTCTACTATGTTTAAACGTTTATATAATAAATCTATCTATTCAAAGAGGATTACAAATTTGTTAAGCTTTTGTTTAATAAAACAATTGATTAAATCGAATTCAAAATGTATAAGCTGTAGGTGAATTTCAACATGGAAACTATGTATTGTCTTCCTGTGAGATACACTTTACTTAACCAATTTCTCACTAGAAGTTTTCCTTTGCTCTAAATTTTCTCGATAAACGAAGCAATTGAACACTGAAATTTATAATTTTTGCAATGTATTCATTCATCAACAAATTCGAAGAATAGGTCTAGTTATCGCGAGTTGAAATGAAAAAAAGAAGTAATTTTTGATTTGATAAAAGACTGATTTCTTGTAAATATTTCAAAAAACAGTGAAGCATAAAAAATTTCTCGATTAAAAAAGAGATTCACAATAAAATTCTCTATCGGAATGTTTTAAAAGAAAATTAGAATTCGTAACTTGATTTTCAAATGGCAAGGGGCCTTCCGACTCTCAGCGTAATAAGTTTATGTGCCCAACTTTAATGTAGCAACTTAATTACTATTAACATAGATTATCTTCCTCCCCTGAGGGCTGCAGAACCTTGTCGTTGGTGGAAGGGTCTGTGACCCGAGGCAAGTGCTTGCCAGTGACTGCACTGGATCTCGTTAATTTGGGCACTCGCCGTCTAGTTGGGGCTTTCCTCGGAAGAGCGTCTTGGCGTCCTTGTCGCCGAATGGTGCTTTTCCGCCGATGAGGAAGCGAGTCTTGATGTAAGCCTAGCTCTGCCGAGGTAGTGTATGTCATGTGGAATCAGGAGACAGCCCCTTCGTGACCTTGATCGGGACGTGCGACTTGAATGCAGACGTCAGAGTCTATGCTGCCCCGAGCGAGTCCGGTCCCTCTGAGAATTCCCGGACCGGTTAAGCGGAGTTTGGGCCTCAAGGAACTGGAGTCTGAGGGAACACCCGCTCTCAACTATTCCGACCTGCTCCTCTACGCATGATGCACTGGTAACATGAATTCATGAAGACTAACGAATTGAAAGAAATGAAGGAGGAGAAGGATTCTGGAGCTGAAGGATGGAAAGACATCCTCCAGCTCCTATGGGAAAAAAGTGGAAAAATGGGGCAAGGCCCTGAAAATTATTTGGGACAGTATGCTGAAAAACAACCCAGTTCCCGTAAAGTCGAGTGTTGGAGTGATTGCTAAGTTTTTCGGAAGCCTCTTCAACACTCACAAGTCAAGACTTCGTTTTGCATCTCTGGATAGCACGCCCCTAGTTCGATGCAAGGGGGCAAAGAGATTCTTCTAGAAGCCTTTGACCTTTGTCTTCGGAGGAAAGGTTCTTCGGGCATTGAAATAAGCAGAGTATGGTCCTACTCAGAAAGGAAGAGAAACCTCTAGACAAAGCTTCATCCTACAGACCAATTTGTTTTTCGGACACAATGGGGAACCTTCCAGAGGTATCGATTCTGTAAAGGCTTCAAAGTCATATGCAATGCGAAAACAGTCTAGCGGAGAATCCGTTTGACTTCCGGAAAGGCAGATTCACAGTTGATGGCATCCAGGCAATCATGGATATTGCTACCAAAGAATAAAGAGGAACTGGTAAGCGAAAATATTCGATTGGGAAATTTCCAGCTGAACAAACCGGATGAATAGGTGTTGTTGTTGGTATGTTATGAACCGAAACAGTAGACTTCAATTTATCTAACAAATTCTTAATACCGGTCTCAGAAGACGTTTATAAACACCTAAAATATCCCAAATTTTACGATCTGTAGTTTCCATAGATCCACCATTTTCGTAGTGGATTTTAATTACTTTGTAACATCCCTACTTTCCTCCTTGCTGCCAGACGTTTCAGTCAGCCAGGGTTCGGTAGGAGTGGGGGAGTAGAAGGTGAAATAATCGGGTCGTGAGAAATTTAAAGTAGATAAATAACAAAGATTTATTCAATTAGAAAATAAAATATAAATGGTTACAGATAAAATTGTGTGTTCGTGTGAGTGTAAATAATAAAGGTTAAGTGTGCCGGTGTCAGTGTGCGTGAACGAGTGGAATGTGTGTGTGTGTGCGTGGGTGAAGAGCGCTGATGGTGTGCGCGAGTGTGGGCACAGGCCTGGCGGTCGCTTCGGTCGTAGTGGACCGATCATCTTGTCGCCGCAGTTCACAACGTTATTCTTCTAAAAACCCGGTACATAACATTCATTTTCCGCGCTAGGTCGTCGTGCGTACATCATATATCGTCGAGTCCGGCCTTGTGTCCAGGGCGCGTTGATCTTTCGTCTGGGTCGTATGTCCGTAAGTCTGTCGTGGTCTTGGTCAGCTGTCCGGCTTAGGGAGAGACGTTCCCAGCGGTATCTGGGCAACGCCTCGCTCTCTAGACCTCGGCCATGGCGGTATCCGTAGGGCCGACGTTTCAGGTAAGTCAGGTCGGTCGGTCTGTCGGTCGTGACGGTTGGGTCTAGACGCCCTGGGAGAGGTCAGTTACGCGCGGTATGTGTTCGGAAATGTGTCGGTAGTGCTCGGGAGTGCGGTCGGTAAGTGTTCGGTGGCGTTCGGTAGTGGTCGGGAGCGTTCGGGAGTGTTCGGGTTGGTTCGGACGTGTTCGTAGTGCAGTCGGTTAGCGTTCGGTAGTGTTCGTCAGTGTTCGGGAGTGTTCGGGAGTGTTTGGATCGTTTCGGTCGTGCGTCTGGATTTCTGCAGGCAGGTTCGGTGGCTGTCCCAGGTAGAACTCGGTCAGGGGCACCTGACGCCGAGCTCTAAGCTTCGCCGAGGACCAATCATGGGAGCGCCCATCCATTGGTATTCGACGTGGGGGACCACTAGCCGTCTGTCGGGTCATCGTCTGGGAGGCCATTTCCTGGAGTACCCTGAGCAGCACTCAGTCAGGAGCACCTGACGCTGAGTGTTATATCCCGATAGAATCCTGATACAACATGGGTTTCTACCTGGGTGTAAAAGGAGTTGTACATGGTTTTTGCAAATGGCTCCTGCCCAGGGTTTTATCCGGTCCTACGAAGGGTTCTAAATGGATACAAAAATTGTGCAACTATCAGGTTCTACACGGGTTGGAACCAGGTTTTTACCCGATCCTAAGAAGGGTTCTAAATGCTTCAAAAAAAATGTGCGCCAACCAAGTTCCATACGGGTGTCAAGCAGGTTTTGAGAAGGACTTTAAAAGGTTTTATCTGGGTTTTATGGGGGACTTGAAATTGTTTCGCGTATACGGTCTCAAACGGGTTTTAAGCAGGTCGTATCCGGACCTAAAAAGGGTTCTGTATGTCCATAACAGGGTTCTATACGGAACCAAACATTGTTACGCTAGGCCCTTTTAGACACGCAGAGCGCACTTGACCAAATTTGTCAATCTATGTCCCCGCTATGACCCGTTCAGACGCTGCTAGTCTAGCATACATTCGATACAAGAGATCCCTGATAGAACCAAGGTAGATCCATTTAGACGCCCAGAGCGCACAGTCCAATTTGTCAATCTATTTCCCCGCTTTGACCCGCTTGGATCCCGCTACACGCCTACACCTTCGATTACTGGGATCCCTGTTAGAACTACACTAGGTCCTTTTAGACACCCAGAGCGCAGTTGACCAAATTTTTCAATCTATGTCCTCGCTAGGACCCGTTCAGACCCTGTTAGACTCCCATGCATTAAGACCTGAAACATTTTTTTTATTAAATAATCTATGAAACGTCAGATATCAAATACCATATACGGTCTGAAGTTTGCAATGGAGAAGAACGACTTCGAATGACTTGTCATCTAGCGCAAAAAAGCGAAATGACTTTGTTGTCAACACAATATGTCTCCGCTATGACCTGTTCAGACCCTGTTAAACAACCATACCTGCAATTCAAGAGTTCCCTGATAGAAACACGGTAGAACCATTTAGACACCAAGACCGCACTTGGCCAAATTTGTCAATATATATCCCCGCAACAACCCGTTTAGATCCTCTTAGACGCTCATACCTTTGATTGAAGAGATCCCTGATAGAAACACGGTAGAACCATTTAGACACCAAGACCACACTTGGCCATATTTGTCCATCTATATCCCCGCTATAACCCGTTTAGCTCCTGTTAGACGCCCATACCTTCGATTCAAGAGATCCCTGATGAAACCACGGTAGACCCGTTGAGACATCAAGAGCGCACTTGGTCAAATTCGTCGATCTATATCCCCGCTATAACCCATTTAGATCCCGTTAGAAGCCCATACCTGCGATTCAAGAGATCCCTGATAGAACCACGGTAAACCCGTTTAGACACCCAGAACGCACTTTGACCAAAGGCCATAGCAGAATTAGCATGGTCTGGGTGCCCCCGCTCGGATTTGACCCATATCAACCGATCTTCATGATTAAAATGTATGTTATAGAGGGTACTAAAGAGGTTCTGAAAAAATCGAAGAACCCATTCCGTTTATAAAAAGGGGTAAACATTTTTTTTAAGTTTTTGAATAATTTTTTTAATGTGAATTACTTCTTGAACACCCACCATTTTTTTCTATATCATGCTCAAATTCAATGTGACAATATATATTTTTTCAAAAATTTTCGGAGAGGTACTTCATAGTTTAAAAAAATAAAAACTTCTTTGGCCCTTACAATGTATGAAACAATTGATACCCTATGACTGATTGAAGCAATTTTTTCTATACTCATGAAAGTTTTACGTTGATCACGTACAATATACAATACTACTGCGCAGGCTTCGAATGTCCAACGAGTTCGTTCGCAAAAAGCACCTGATTTTCAATCGTTTTGATTCATGCTCAATAGATGTACTTATCTAAGGTTCGCGTTTTTATTTCATTCTCAGTTGTAATCGTTTCCTGATAAGTTGTAGGAAGCTGTTATACCACGTTTTAACTACAGGAAGGCATACCTATTAGAAACAAATGATACTTTTCCCAAACTGTTGAATGACTGTAATCGTTCTATAACTGAGAATGAAATAAAAACGCGAACCTTAGATAAGTACATCTATTGAGCATAAATCAAAACAATTGAAAATCAGGTGCTTTTGGCGAACGAACTCGTGCGGCATTCGAAGCCTGCGCAGTAGTACTCTCAGGAAGGGAAAAAGGTAGGTCATGGGCACAAGCTTCGAGAAGAAGATATATGGGGAAATATATAAACTGAATTTTGTGACGTGATCGTGATCAACGTGAAACTTTCATGAGTATAGAAACAATTGCTTCAATTAGTCATAGGGTATCAATTGTTTCATACATTGTAGGGGCCAAAGAAGTTTTTATTTTTTTTTAACTATGAAGTACCTCCGAAAATTTTCGAAAAAATATATATTGTCACTTTGAATTTGAGCATGATATAGAAAAAAATGGTGGGTGTTCAAGAAGTATTTCACATTAAAAAAATTATTCAAAAATTAAAAAAAAAAAATTTACCCCTTTTTATGAACGGAATGGATTCTTGAATTTTTTTCAGAACCTCTTTAGCACCCTCTATAACGTATATTTTAGTCATCAAGATCGGTTGAACCGTTTTCGAGAAAATTAGATTTTTTCATTTTTTAAAATTCGTTCATAACTTTTGTAAAAAAATTTTTTTCGAGTTGATACTTAAGGAGAATTTATCTTGTAATGGTAGCCACTTACCCTCGCAATATGGATCAAATCCGAGCGGGGGCACCCAGACCATACTTATCTCGTTACGGCCTTTGTCTATCTATATCTCTGCTATAACTCGTTCATACCCTGTTAGACGCTTATATCTTCGATTCAAGAGATCCCTGATAGACCCACGGTTTTGCAAGAATACATGCAATTAGTAAATTTACTCCCGCTGAATGATAATTTTTATGCCGATGGAATTCTTTCATTTCTTTAATTATTATAAACAAATTAATTATTAAATCTAGCACATGCTGTATTTTTGAGATGAAAAATTTTTCTTTTTTAGAATTTACTTGTTTTTATCTCAAGAATAATATTGTTACACAACCAATTTCCATGGATAAATGTTGGCATTGTTATAAACAATTTATTCATTCCCCAAATATTCGCTTGTACCTATTCAACTAATTTTCCTCGAGTCAAGTTCCCTAATTTCCTAATCATTTGTTTTGTCTCATCAAATATTCTCTGCTAAATGTTGGGTAAGAAATTTATTCAATCCAAGATATAAACTTAATAAACTTTTGCATTATATTTTGTACTCATATTTCTGTATATCTTTACTGCGATAGTTAATTGTTTTACGTCTTCGTTTACTTGAGCTGTCATTTATTTTGTCTCATCAATTTTCCTTTGCCAAACGCTCGCGTTGAGTATGAAAATTACTATTAACACGTTCCGTGCCACGTGGGGCGTATACGTCCCACGTTGCGACCTGAACGTAATGACTTCAAAAAGTCTGACACGGAACGTGTTAAAGTACTTATTTTTCTGTGTGCGCTTCCAATGCGAGATATTCATTCAATTAACTATTCCCTCATATTTTTGACCTACATTTCTGTATTTCGAGCTTTACTTTCAACTTGATTATTATAATAATGGATAAACTCAGATGGCCGAAGCAAGTTCTTTGAGATTTTTTGTTAAAAAATAAATCAGAGAGTATGACATTACTACTAAGTGAGATTAGAAGGTTTTTTCATCAAAAGGATGGGTATCTTTTGAAGACCGCGTTTTGCGTCTCTGGGAGATACCCCGAAGAAGCTGACAAAGGGGGAGAAGAGGGTCGCGCCTTCTGCCCCCGAGGAGCGAATCTCAAAGAAAGGAAAGGGCAGCACATCGCCCTCCTACGCCAAGGCCACCAGAGGCCAGACCCCACAAAAGGATGGGGAATGGCAGCTGGTGGAAAAAAAGAAAAAAAAAGAAGAATAAAATGAAGGAAAGAGAAGTTCTTGCACCCTCTGCGCAGGAACCCAAGGAGAAGAGGAAGGTGCTACGGTGCTCTCCGGCCGCTAGGTCGGGCGACGCTATCAGGGTGTCGGCGAAGGACGGTGAGTACTACGCTGAGATCCTGAAAGCAATGAAGGCTAGAGTGAACACTCAGAATTCGGGAGAAGAAATTCTCTCTATCCGGAGAACCATAAAGCAGGAGATCCTCTTGGTCCTGAAAAAGGGGGGTGACGTCTCGGCCTTCGAGAAGACGCTCGACCAGGCGGTCAGGCAGAGAGCCGACGTTAAGTCGGTGTGCAGGCTGCGGTGGTCCGTTTAACCGAGGCGGACACTCGAAGCTTGCTGAGGCTCGGTAAGCTGAGGGTGAGGTGGGTGAACTGACGCATCCGGGAGCATGCCGAGGTTGTCCGGTGCTTCAGGTGCCAGGGTCATGGCCATGTGTCGCATGGTTGCACGCTTCCAGGCAGGAAGGACGCCTGCTGGGGGTGTGGGGGCGCGTCGCACGTGGCCAAGGAATGCAAGGCTCCGCCTAGGTGCCTGACATGTGCTGATAGGGGCGAAAAGGATGTCGCCCATGCTTCGGGGAGCGGTTCATGCCTAATATTTAGGGCGGAGCTCCGAAGGTTGAGGGGTGGAAAGTGAAGTTTCTACAGCTCAACCTCGGGAGAGGGAAGGAAGCCCAGAACCTTCTGATGCAGACTGCTAAGGAGAGGGGGGCTGATGTGTTGCTCATTAGTGAGCAACACAAATGGTCCGAAAACTCTGCTTGGTACCAGGATGCATCACGGAGGGATGGGATTCTTGTTTGTAGCCCTCATTTGAACATTGGGGATTTCCTGGAGACCGACGCGGAGTTTGTTTGGGTGGAGGTAACGGGGGTGCGTGTGTACAGCTGCTACTTCTCTCCCAACGATCCTTTCGAGATCTTCGAGACCCAGATCCTACTCCTTGAGGAAAGCCTCAGTGAGGCTAGTGGGCGGTCCCTTATCGCGGGCGACTTTAATAGTAAGTAACTCAGCAAAGACAAGCTACAAAAACATCTTGAGGAAACCAGGCTCATAGATGAACTTGGTTGGGCTAAGTCTGCTGGGTCCTTAAAAAATTGAAAATGATAAGCGTAGGCGTGTAGAATACACTCTCAGTCTGAGACTAGAAGACCAAAGACCCCACATAATAATAAAAGAATTTAGCTAATATTTATATTAACTAAATTTGGCAGTTTGGATGACTTCCGCGTACTCATTATACTAATGAATAAAATATATTAAAGGAAATTGTTTTTTTTTACTTTTTATGCATTTTATTTAAATTAATAATAGCCTTACGTAACACAAAGGGTGATTCTCTGCTGCACGAGGCATGGAAAAAAGCAAAATCAGCTCTGAGGCAAGGCATTAAGAAAAGCCGACTTCAGTGCTGGAAAGACTTGATCGGTGAGGTCGAGAAGGACCCATGGGGTCTTGCCTTCAAAATAGTCACCAATTAGAAGCAGACAAAATTGTACCTTACGCTGACGATGAAGCGTTAGTATTATCGGAAAATGCAAAATTGACTGAAAATCAGTATAAGAATATTCGTATATAAGCAAAAGTTAAGAATGCAAATATTCATCCCCTTTACAAAAGGCTAGCTGAAGCAAAAAACAGATGTTACCTCCAGATTCTGCATTTAAAATAAGAGAAGATAGCGTCAGCATTAGCTCGCAAGCATTATTGGATCACACTGAATCTCGTTTGTTGCAAATACCTGACATTCTTCCCTCGGATATAACCGAAAAACAGAATTTTTAATGACATTAACTTCGAAGTATGCTTCCGATGGGACATCTACTTATAACTCATACAACCAGGCTTTTAGTGACTCAACAAAATCAAATCAATGCATTTTGTTGTTTTCGATGGTTTCACTCGCCTTAGAAATAACGGGCAAGGAAACTGGCACTTCTACAACAGTTTGGAAAAATCAACATTCTGGCTCAACAAGACAATGTAGATTTATGAAATTTCGCTATGACAAAGAAACAAAGGAAAATTAAGTTAAGTGTGCCTTGCCTCCCAGATCCTGAAGCGCAAGATCTTTTGATTCAAGACGAAAATTTTGAAATTTATTCATTCGAATAATCATTCTATCCAAAATGCCAATGTTATTCGATAGTAATTGATTATGTAAAAATGGTATCCTTGAGATGAAAACATATAAATTTTTGAAAAAAGAAAAAATTTTCATGTTAAAAAATGAGAAACTAGTGAAAATGTTAATGAAAATTATTTATAACAATATTGAAAGAATTTAAAAACCTTTCTGTGGGAAAAAAGACGCTTCCGGCTGCACTGGGATTCGAGCCCAGGTCTTTCGAATGCCGGTCGACTGCTCTAACCACTGAGCTACAAAGGCGTCCGACATCTCCTTCTACACAGGTTTGCATTTATTTGCGATATAAGAGTTTGAAATCGTCTACGAGGAAACCTGTCGACAACGTATCCTATCTGATACGTGACTAGTGATCCTCCGATAATTTAGACAGTAAACAAAATTTCAAAATCAACTAATTAATTTGAAATCATTTATAACAATACCAATGTTGTTCAACGGCAGTTAAAAATTCAAAAATATTATTCTTAAAACGAAAGAAAATGATTCCGCTAATAAGAAAAATGCTCTATGATCAAAAAAGCCAGATGAGGGCATTTATTAAGAAAAATTGTTTAAACAATTAACGATTTTTATCGTTTAGATTTTGTCGTAATTCAACATCGACTTTATATAATTTCACAAAGAAATCTATATTAATAATGCACTTAAATCTCGAAAATAACATTTCAGTTTCATCCATACATTTTTTTATAATAATTAATGAATTTAAGGAATTTCATCGGCAATACAAATCTCCAATTAGCGAGAATTGCTATTTTTCCTGACTGTGCCGCATTGCAGAGAACCTCTGTGTCAATTCCAGCTGGCCTACCCATGCACGCCGGCTAATCGCGATCTCTTGCACTGATGACTTTACGGAGCCTTTCTTTCCACGCACTCGATACACGTGCTACTTATATGTTCTTGAAAAATGCTTTTCTACCACGAAAAGTGCTAGGTATCTAAAATGACTAATTAACTTAGTCTAGATTTCAAAACAACAATTTCCGATGACGGTACCAAAAAGTATAAAGAACATTCTGAATCTCTATGTGAAAGCCGTTAATTGATTTTTGTATTTACTCCGATGAAAGAATTAGTTATAAAAGAACATTTTCATTAGACTTTCACTGGAAAACAAAAACTCGCCAAATAAATTATGAAGATGTTTAAAAGAAATCAAGATTATCATCAAAAGATAATTTAAAACATTCTAATGCTGAACCCAAAAGAGAATTGTAATATAAGCACAGAGTGAAATAAATTTAATGAAGATCTGTGTAAAATGTTCCTGAGGGCTGACATCCTAATTAAAAAAGCAAACAGTCCTTTTGTTAATAAATTTGTTTCTACTTTGGTGATTTCGTGCTCGGGAAAATAATTAAGTCCAATATGTGAATAATATTAGTTTATTTCATCGAGCTGTAGAGAGGTGCTCAGGACGGAAGGTCAAGACTTACTGAATTTTTTAAAATACAAATTGAGGGTGTAAAGAGTGAGTCTACTAGAGAGTGAGAAATAGGTATAAGGGTATGAAAGAGTAGGGGAAATATTCAGGTAATTGGAAAGAGTACCTCAGGAAAGGTACCGACAAGACTCTCGACTCAAGGCATAAAATGTTTGAATTTGGATTAGGAAAAACCCGACAGCTGGGCGACAATTACAAGATGCCGATTTTTATGATCGACCGTTTTGAAATTGTTGAAGAAAAGATTTTAAATGAGATTCTCTGCAGAAACTTACTTAGGCAAGTCTTGTAGAACTATAAAGGCGTAAATTCTGTAGAAGAATAATAGAAAAAGAAAGTGAATGTGAATAGAACCTGAAATAAAGAAAATAGAATTAGAAATAGAAATAAATAAGAAGGGTTCTGAGCACAAATGTACAATGCAATAGGCAAGAGGCAAGAGTATAAAATATATATACAAAATATAAAAATTTAAGCATTTTAGAATTTGAGTGTATAAATGTAACATTAATAATGTGTTTCATGTATCATGTGTTTGCGTTGTGATAAAAACAGAAAAATTGATTTAATGAGTGGAGTATGTGATAAGAATCACCACACTACTTATACTGATAAAGAATTTCCAGATAAACCCACATTAAGAAGAAACTGCGTGCCTAAATTGTATGATAAGAATTTCAATGAAATTCGAAATAAAATTGGTCTTGCAAAAAACATAGACTTAAAATTATTAGAATTGATTGCTCAAAATTCGATTATTCAAAATATTGAAGGTTGTCTCTACTCTGAAACTGAGATTAGAAAAATGAAATTTGCTCCCATCACATCAGTGGACATGGAGAGTAGTTTTTTCGGTATGCGTATCTTTCAAGTTAGAAAAAAAAGCGTTCACATTTGACAAGTTAAGAATTGTATGATTTGTAGCCATGGTAGCCATATTCTAAATACCTAGTCGTGGCGACTAGTTAACATCTTTGAAATTGTCCTTAACTCCTAAACCTCGCTATGAGAACTTGAAACGTTGAGTTCTCATGGCTAAAATAACGTAGTCGCTATAACCAGTGCAGCAAACTTCACATTCGTTGAATCCGTTGTGTATTGTTTCTAGTAATGCATATTATTTTTCATAGCAACTGATAGCAACTCTTTTGAGAATTTGATGTACCTGTAGAGCGGGTAGAAACTGTGATTTTTAATCCTACTTTTAAAGTTTCAACACGCTTTACAGATACCGAAAATCAGATTTTCAAAAGAGGTGCTATGGAAAATACAATGTTGTAGTAATTTTATGCATTTGATTTTATATAACTTTATAGTTGATACTTACATATAGTGACTGTGACAACATTACATAGTCGCTGTGACTACATTACTTAGTTACGGCAACCACTTTTAGTACCTACACTGATGGGTCAACCATTGCTTGAATTCAACCACAAAAAGTAGTTAAGGACATCTTCAACTACATATATCACGTCACTATGCCCAGGATTTTTTCTCAGTGTACAGTTAAACCAAGTCAATTTCAAGTCTGAAATGACATTGTGTTTCAATTTCACCGAGGTACGAGCTCTGCTAGATGCGGCGTGTATCGATGTAAAGGGAAACGTTACACCACATATATGTATATGTGGCGTGAAACGAAGAAACCGATCTTACAGCACCTTTCAGCATTTCGAGAAAACCGTGTTTTTACGAGACGGGTCCCTGTGAGTAGTTGAAGCAGATATAGAGCTTCCCCTCCGAGCATATCCCCTTTTATACTCACCTTCTGCCGTACATGCGAGCTCAAGCCAGGCTGCGGCACGCGAATATAATCGTGTTCCTTGCTCTTGCCCCCCCCCCTTCCCCCGACTATTCGCTCAGATCGTTTATCACACAGATCAACAGAATCTCGACAGGTGTCCTCGCAGAAAATTTCAAACTTAAATCTTGGAAATAATAAATTAATTGTTAAAGAATTTGAAATCTTTCTGTGGAAAAAGAGACACATCCGACTGTGCCGGGATTTGAACCCGGGTCTTTCAATTGCCAGTTGACTGCTCTAACCAATTGAGCTACAGAGGCGTCCGACATCACCTTCTCCACAGGAAGACCTCGTTATATCGCAACTCTACCTACCTAATTGAAAAATATATTTATAAAATTTATGATTATTATCATAAATTTGTACAAATGCACTTTTATTATTTTTCTTATCATGACATACTTTATTAAATTTTTGATTAAATTAAAGTAAAATAATCTAGTAGACCCTTTCCACGACAAAATAATGCCCCATATAAACGTTTGAAATTGCTAAATAGAATTTTGGTAAAGTCTTGCAAATTCTCAATTTTAAATTGGATTGATATCCAATTTCAATTCATAATTTGAATACAACTAATTAAACTGTTCAGTGCTTACAATTGCATTTAAGAATTCCCTTTCCAAGAGATTCATCTGAGGAAGAGTTAAATAGCCGGATTTCGCCCATTCAGCATTGAAAACTTCATCCTCTTCGCCATCGTCTTGTAAGAATTTACTCGCCACCATCTAAAAATTTCAATAATATATGTAAATCTTAAGAGATATGAAACATTTTTATTGATTTTATGGTTTAAATAACAAGCTTACTCACAAGTGTAACAAGGAAAAGTTCGGAAGGAGCTACTCGCTGTAAGTATTCTGGATTGCAATCTTTTAATCGCTCAAGGTATAAAAGTGCCAAAACGAAAGAACAAGGCGAAACACAAGCATTTCGAGAAATTCGACTCGCCTCTTCAACATTCAAACGTTCAAATGTTTTACCAGATTTAATCTCCGTGAATAATTCTGCAGCAAATTCTGCAAAAATACATAAATATAAATTAAAGAGCCGATAAGCCGAGCGATGCACTGACAATACTATCAATACACATTATTGCAGGTATGTTTCATTCTTATCTACAACTCTGACTAAAAAGTCAAAAGAGCGTCCCCCACTGAAATAAAAGGAAGGATTTTTCTCCTCACCTTGATATCTTTAAATAATATAAATGTTTAATAATTTTTCTAGAGCAGTTTGGATATTTAATATCTAGTGGCAATGAAAGTAAAGAATATGTATTTTCTTATATATTTATCATTTTCGTATATACTACTGTGTCCAAATGAAACTGAAAATCGTGTTATAATTATCAAACTCTTGATTTATTCTTTCAAATCTATTTCGTCGCGTTCAAAGTAATCCCCATCCGACACAATACACTTATGTCAACGTTTTTTCCAATCCTCAAAACAGCTGTTAATGTCAATTTCCGGAATGGCTTTCAATACCTTTTTCGATTCGGCTTTTATATTCTCAATCGAGTCAAAACGGTGTCCCCGGAGCGGTATTTTGAGTTAACTGAATAGCCACAAGTCACATCGTGCTAAGTCAGGCGAATATGGTGGTTTTGGAACAATATGATTTGAATTTTTGGTGAAAAAGTCTCGAAGAATTAATGCAGTTTGAACCAGTGCATTATCGTGATGCGAAAACCACGAGTTGTCTGCCCAAAATATTTTTTTAAATGATGTTGACTGATTCTCTTGGAATGCCAATAGTATCAGCAAGGTCACTAATTGTCAATCGACGGTTTTCAAAGCACTAAATCTTTGATTTCCATGACATGTTGTTCATCAGCTGATGTTTTTTCTAGTCCTGCGTGTTCTTTCCCTTCAACGCGTTCTCTGCCTTCTCTGAGCATTTTATGCCACTCGAATGCTCTTTTTTTTATAGAGCCTAGTCACCGAAGGCCTTCTGCAAAATCCATAACGTTTCGGCAGCAGAAATTTCATTCCACACACAAAATTTAATGCAACTTCCTTGCTCAACAAAATCAGACATTGTAAGAATGGGAAAAAAATACTTTTTGTTGTTCACAAAAACGAGCGTCACATTATTTTTTCAACCTTAGAAAATTGTAAATATCTAGAGATATACTGATCCTTCAAGAACTTTGTATTTTATTATATTTTATTCTGAAGTTCTTGTCTAGTATGAAGTGAAGTTTTGTACAGCTTTTCTTCGATAAAACCCCATAGGAAAAAGTCCAAGATTGTTAGATTTGAAGATCTATCAGGAAATCAGGTAACGGTCCATATGTTCCAAATCCTAAAATTTCAAAAATTTGATCAAGAACACCTCTTGCAACTCACAAAATATGTGCGGAAATAGCGGCTTGCTGTAAAATTAGCCTCAGTCTAAGATGATGAGGTAGATTGACAAGAAGTTGGGGAAGTTCGTTTTGCAAGGAGGCAATATACGCTTCTCCATTCAGATGATCAATGTTTTTAAAAAACACAGTTTAAAGATATTAATCAATGTTCTACTTGAGATTCCGTTAGTCACACTTTAATTTCTTTAAGAGTTATGAAATTAAAGTTTACCGCATAATCGCCTATGACGCCGCACCCTAAGTTGATGCTGAAACGATTTTGGCTATTTCTAGTTGGAAGTGTTGCACGCGGATTTTCATATACACACTGATTCCAATTTTTTTGTTAAAAATCTCTGGTAAATGTACATTCATCTGTGTACGGAACTATGTCTACAAATTCGGGATTATTTGCACTTTGTCCTAGTAACAAGTTGTAGAATGTAAGATGCCTTGGATAGTCTTCTGATTGCAATCCTTGGACTCTTAAGAAATTATACGCAGGAAGATAATTTATTTTTAATACCTACAGCAATGTTTTGTACCTTCTGTTATGTATCGCAACAAGGCCCCAAATCCCGATACTTGGTTCAGCAAAACCACTATCCAAGATAGCCTCCACTTAATGCACCTGCAATTGGTTTCAGCCACTACCTCTACCATCACCTTATTTGGCCGAAACTAAGTTACTCGTTTCTCTAGCTCTGTTAACCTTTTAGCTGCAGGGGTGGTCGATATAACGATCACTCAAGAGGCACAAAATATTTCATGTTTTTAGGCAAAATTTGATGTTTTGAATACGTAAAAAATAGTTTCAAAATTCCTCGAAACATTGTTGGGCTTGAAAATCGGTATTTCAAGGTCAAATTTCATTTCTAGTAGAAGCGAGGATTTCAGAGTGTTTTCCTACGTAATTTGATGGACTGAATACAAACAAATCAGTGAGGTATCCTTGACCTTGAAAATCTACAGTCAAGGTCACACTTCATTTTTTGCATAAGCGAAAGTTGGAGATGGCTTTCCAGCGTCATTGATGTACGAAAACCTTCTCAAAACTCGGATCATACTAGATATGAAATTTGACCTTGAAATAGAGATTTTCATGGTCAAGGGTGTCTGCGGGAATTTTTTACTATTTTTTACGTATTTAGCGCATCAAACTACATACGAAAACCTTCTAAAAACTCGGCTCATATTAGAAATAAAATTTGACCTTGAATTAGCGATTTTCAAGGTCAAGGGTGTCTGCGGAAATTTTTTCGCTATTTTTTTCATATGCAGCACGTGAAATTACATAGAAATACCCTTACAAACCTTCATGACAAATGAGACAAATTTTTTACATTGTACTTTACGTTGCCTGCGGGGCTGGTCGATATATCGACCAGCAGACAGGTCGGGGACTCTACCTGAGATATCCAGTGGTAGTGGCAGCTTAATGCGTGGGCGGGCGTTCAAACTTGTAAAATTTCCGACCAAAAAAACTGTTTTAGAACACGGCTGAAAATTTGCATACGTATTGAAGAGTATGAGAGAAAGTAGGGAAAAAATTGTCAGAAGAGTAAGTGAAAGCTACAGGGTTGTCAGAAGCTGCCAAAGTTGCGAAAAATTTTGGCAAATTTACATATCTAGGAACACTTCTGACAATTTGCATTTTTATTGTTTACATAAAGAATAAACTACGTCAAAAGTGTCAGAAGGCAAAGTGGAAGAGATCATGAGAAATTACGGGAGTAATCTTTTGGTACGGGAGCGTCTTTTGGCGCCCGGCGTAACGTCATCGCTTTTCTCTTGATTTTCTCACCTTACATATTTCGGATCACTTCTGACAATTAATATGATATTTATAAACTACTTAAGGATCTATTATTAAAATATCAGGAGCCAATTGAGAAGAATTCATAAATTTGATCAATTATTTATCGTAACATTAGCAACATTTCGCGTGAGTTTCATTTTTTTTTTCTTGACATTTTGTTTACTATATTGAGTTTGTTGTTTTGTATTTCAAGAATCTGACTAAGAATCCGTATTTGACAACTTCAAAGACATTCATATACCAATGGTTATTGGAATTGTATGATTACTAAACTTGTTGTCCCCTATAACTCGAAAGTTGTCTTTGGATAGGTGGTCGATATATCCACCACTATGCTTCAAAGGTTTAAGGTAAGATGTTGAGCTTTTCCTCATCTCCATCAAATAGGGTGAATCCAGAACGGCTCTTATTGCTATTGCATCGGAATTCCCATAACCTCTGCCACATACACTACCGTTCAAAATTATTCGGTCATCTGTTGTTTAAGCTATTGTCAGAGTGTCTTAATTTTAATAAAAACAAGTTAAAATCATTTTTGCTATAATAACAAGAGTGTTGATAAAATTTTGGGTCTAATGATTTCAAGTGAATAGTCTAAGAGCTGGCTACAGAGCAAGCAACATACCTCGGTTCATGAAATTTCTTACTGGGAATAGGTTTGATTGCCGCCGACAAAGCGGTACACCAATTGCCAGAAGGCGCACTGGAAGCTTAATGTGTGGGCGGGCGTTCAAACTTGTAAACTTGTAACTTGTCAGAAGGCAAAGTGGAAGAGTTCATGAGCAATTCGGGTGCAAAGTACGAGAGCGTCTTTTGGCGCCCGGCGTAACGTCATCGCTTTTCTTTTGATTTTCGCACCCTACATATTTCGGATCACTTCTGACAATTATTATGAATATTTATAAACTACTTAAGGAACTATTATTAAAATATAGGGGGTCAATTGAGAAGAATTCATAAATTTGATTAATTATTTATCGTAACATTAGCAACATTTCGCGTGAGTTACATTTTTTTTAAAGAATATTGAGATCTTGAAATATAAATGAAGAATACATTTTTAAAGCAAAACTTGAAAATTTAGAAACATTTTCGATTTTAATACTCCTACAGTATTGCCAAAATATATATATATATCTGAATAATATTGAAATATTGTTCATGTTTTTAGTAGGCTTTAGGGTCCAGGAAAAATGTATCTCAAAGTTTCATATTTTAAAACGTTTCGACTCAGATTGGAGTCATCATCAGAGAGAATTTATTTATATAAACAATACAAAGGGGAGAACCTTAAGAAATTGCGTGTGTGACGGATAAAAATTGTGGTAAACCAGATATAAAACAATTGCACGTGTGAAACTATTAAATTAGTCTAAAAATAACTAAATTCAACAAACTAAAAACTGTGCAAATTTGTTGCCTATAAAAGTATAGGTATGTTAAGTTGACCCTAAATTCTGATATAGGTGAGAACTCGATTGGACGATGTGTTTACGTCAACTTAATATACCTATACTTTTATAGGCAACAAATTTGCACAGTTTTTAGTTTGTTGAATTTAGTTATTTTTAGACTAATTTAATAGTTTCACACGTGCAATTGTTATATATCTGGTTTACCACAATTTTTATCCGTCACACACGCAATTTCTTAAGGTTCTCCCCTTTGTATTGTTTATATAAATAAATTCTCTCTGATGATGACTCCAATCTGAGTCGAAACGTTTTAAAATATGAAACTTTGAGATACATTTTTCCTGGACCCTAAAGCCTACTAAAAACATGAACAATATTTCAATATTATTCAGATATATATATATATATATTTTGGTAATACTGTAGGAGTATTAAAATCGAAAATGTTTCTAAATTTTCAAGTTTTGCTTTAAAAATGTATTCTTCATTTATATTTCAAGATCTCAGTATTCTTTAAAAAAAATGTAACTCACGCGAAATGTTGCTAATGTTACGATAAATAATTAATCAAATTTATGAATTCTTCTCAATTGACCCCCTATATTTTAATAATAGTTCCTTAAGTAGTTTATAAATATTCATAATAATTGTCAGAAGTGATCCGAAATATGTAGGGTGCGAAAATCAAAAGAAAAGCGATGACGTTACGCCGGGCGCCAAAAGACGCTCTCGTACTTTGCACCCGAATTGCTCATGAACTCTTCCACTTTGCCTTCTGACAAGTTACAAGTTTACAAGTTTGAACGCCCGCCCACACATTAAGCTTCCAGTGCGCCTTCTGGCAATTGGTGTACCGCTTTGTCGGCGGCAATCAAACCTATTCCCAGTAAGAAATTTCATGAACCGAGGTATGTTGCTTGCTCTGTAGCCAGCTCTTAGACTATTCACTTGAAATCATTAGACCCAAAATTTTATCAACACTCTTGTTATTATAGCAAAAATGATTTTAACTTGTTTTTATTAAAATTAAGACACTCTGACAATAGCTTAAACAACAGATGACCGAATAATTTTGAACGGTAGTGTATGTGGCAGAGGTTATGGGAATTCCGATGCAATAGCAATAAGAGCCGTTCTGGATTTACCCTATTTGATGGAGATGAGGAAAAGCTCAACATCTTACCTTAAACCTTTGAAGCATAGTGGTGGATATATCGACCACCTATCCAAAGACAACTTTCGAGTTATAGGGGACAACAAGTTTAGTAATCATACTATTCCAATAACCATTGGTATATGAATGTCTTTGAAGTTGTCAAATACGGATTCTTAGTCAGATTCTTGAAATACAAAACAACAAACTCAATATAGTAAACAAAATGTCAAGAAATCATCGAATTTTAATCAAAAATATTATGCGAAGTGTCTGTGGTCGCTGATCACGAATTAACTAAAGTATTTCTGTAATTGAAGATAGTTCATCTAATATAACAAATGAAAAATAAATCGTTGGAATTTCCGGTTCCAACACACTTACATTAAATGATCAAGTTTCATTAGATTCAATGTTTAAATCTCTATCACTTATCATTAATGAATATCTAAAATATTTAAAGAATTTGAAAATCTTTCTGTGGAAAAAAAGACGCTTTCGACTGCGCTGGGATTCGAGCCCAGGTCTTTCAATTGCTCTATCAACCGGCAATCGAAAGACCTGGGCTCGAATCCCAGCGCAGTCGAAAGCGTCTTTTTTTCCACAGAAAGATTTTCAAATTCTTTAAATATTGAATTTGATTTGCATTTATTTGCGATATAAGAGTTTGAAATTGTCTACGAGGACACCTGTCGGCAAATTATCCTATCTGATACGCGACTAGTGATTCTCCGATAATGAAGACAGTAACAAAAAATTCCAAATTCAACTAATTAATTTGAAATATCTAAAATATTAACAATTTATGTTTTCACTCCAAAAAACAAAGTCAACAAAATACATTAAAAATTTTTATGAACACTACTTTCCTTATAAGAGTCATTATATATTTTTGAGATCATACTTCATAATATAATGTTACGTCAGAAACGTAACATTTCTCTTCTTAAAAGATCTTCTCGTTTCATGTAAGGATCGGAAGGATCCTCTCTAAGGGAAAAGGAATAGTCAGTGAATTGAGAGCGTGGTTGATGATATAAAATATATTTATTAACAATCAAATTGTGAAATGAGTAAGCACCATGGAAACGGAAATTGAATTGAATTGTTAGGTACCTGGTAATTACCCTGAGTTGTAACTTGTTTGGTGATGAAATGAATCCAGTAAAGTGAATGTGGTAACTTGAGTCCTTACTTGTAATCCTTGAGATAGATGTTGTCAGATAGGAAATTCGTAGTCCAGCCGGTTGACATAGTTGATTCTTTGATCCCAGTTTCAAAGACAATTTGCAAGGCGATTCCCCTTCACTTTTAAAGTCGTTGAACTCAGCGTCGAATTAGAATTGGTTTGGCTAGCGGTAGAAATCTGGTGAAGCTAGACTAGACTGACTGGATTGCACTCGCGGTATAGATTTGATGGTACTGGACTGGACTCGCGTTGGTTACATTGTAGAAATCGGACGTTGATTAACTAACTGAACTGAACTGACTTCTATTGGAACTTTCGCTTTTTATAGAACTTTGAAAGGTCAACTATGACGAGTAACATGTTATGACCAGTCACATGTTATTACCAGTCGCATGTTATTACAAGTTACATGCTATTACAAGTTACATGTTGTGACTGTAGTGTGTGTGATAAATGCATGTAGAAGTGCGTTGGTACTGTAGGGCTTCATTCACTTTCTCTCTAGATCAGTCGATTTGTTATCATGTGTGGTTATTATAACGACACATGGTAATTTCATATTGATCATTCTATTGATCTGTAGATTTGTCTATAACCTGCGTCGATAAAATCACACTCGCTGTAATGCTGTCTTGATCCTTTTATTGGTTTCTTAATCCGCTTGTTACTTGTGGCGGTAGAGTCGCGGGACGTGATAATATTATATAACTTTTTACATTTTCAACCGCCATATTGGATCCGCCATTTCAATATCTGAATTTTAAGCTCGGATTCGTAATCAGCGACCCCGAAAACCCTCGAGTACCAAATTACATCCCAATCAAGCAACTTTTTAAATTTTCATCCGCCATTTTGAATTTCTGATTCTTAAGCTCGGATTCGTAATTAGCGACCCCAAAAACCCTGGAGTATCAAATTTCAAATCCATTGATCCCGTGGGAAAATGTATGCTCCAAAGTTTGAAGGGAAATCTGAATTAATGATTGTACTGGATCTAACTATGTTGAAGCGGCAATCGTCCATAAAAAGATTCGAAAGGCATTAGGCAATCTTACTCTAATAAGAAGTCTTCGATGACTTTGTTTTGCGATGTCAAGATTATTATATTGCATATAAATAATTAACATTAAATAAGACACTGACAACTGTCAGAATTAGATGCAAGTTTCTGCAATACATTGCAAATAAGCCTTCTCGCCAGGGAATAAAATTTTATTCACTAGTGAATGCCAAAAGGCATCAATTACAAATCGATGGCTCATAGTTTTTTTTTGCTTTGTTAAACATTACTGGAATCGATGCACAGTTTATTTTTACAGCGAACTCAGGGAACATACTATTACAACAAATGTTTTTGAAAAGATTGAGTATGTCTCTCATAAAACCGCATATGATGTGTAGAGCTTTCATTCTAGCATTGATATCTTTCGGAAATTACAAAACCTGTGAATGTCGTTAATGGTCTGGTAAAAGGAGTCTGTACCTATTATGCGATCAGAACGAATAGAGAAATGAAAGAGAATTTCAGAATATTCTAATCTAAAAGTGCAAAAAATCCGTTTTTTTTATCATTTTCAGAATAAAATAACCTTAAAACGTGAGGATATTCATTGATATAGACAACAAATTCGAATATTTGTCAAACATCTACGAGAATGCATATGCTCGATTACTTATAGATTCAAATATTTAGAATATAGCAATCAAACCCATAAAAAAAATTTATATCTCTAAGTAGTGACCGTCATCCCGTCTCTAGGATTAATGTGGAGATCCTGAACATCAACCCAACTACCTAAACGCAAGAGCCACAAAAAGGCCTGGTAAAATTCCTCAACAAGGATTCGCTGCTGGCGAAAAGGTACCCATGCTAAAGAAATCCGATAGGAGTACGCGGAGGGCTTACGCAAAGATGCACGAAGTGAGGGCATTGAAGCCACTAAGGGCCTTGAAAAGTCGCATGGAGAGCCAAGTAGGCAACAACGGAGGACGCCGAGGTGTGGCGTAAGTGTGCTTATAGTGTGACCTGGGTCGCAAACTGAGGAGGGAAAAGGAAGGGACGCCGAGAAGGTGCACACCAAATAAAAATCACAATCGCGGTAACTAGATTTATTAAAACTTACAAGTCGGTGCGCGACACTCCGAAGCACAGTCTAAAGGCACAACGAAAAAGGTAGTCAACTTGTATTGACACGCTGACCTAGATCCAACTACTAGCAACCGGTAACCGGCGACGGCGCGTCATCGTAGGGCATGCCGGGCCAAGTTCCCCCGAATTCCGGTCGCAGGGCTGTGTCCTCCCGGGGCGCTAGTGTAACCTCGTTACAACCCCCTCCCTCCTGATCGGGTTGTGGTTTATTCCCTATATTTTTGTATTTTTTGTATTTCTTCCTCGAACTCCAGCCAGATTGGGTCTGTTTCGATGTCTAGTGTAATGTATGTGTCTTCTCCGCTCTGGCTGTTTTCGTTCGTTGGCTTTGTTTTCTTTTTCACGCTAATTTCTATGGTTTTCTTGAATTTTCTACTTATATCCATCCATCCGCCCCTCATATATCTGGTTTTCGCGCTGTTTGGTGTTGTATAGTAGTTTCTGATCCTGTTTGGTGTTTTCTTGCAGAAGGTGTCATGGAATATATATAACTCTTTTGGCACTCTTCTTTCGCAGAACCTGCACTCCCACATCTCGATGTCTTCCATTGCCGTACCTGAAATTAAATAGTTTATCTACTTCTAAACATTTATACTATTATTTTATTGTAAACAAGACGATTTGCTTGATTTTATTTATTTATTTTAATTATTTATACGAGAAAAAAAAATTTTATTATTTTGATTCTTCTTTGAATTCGGTCGATGTATAAACGAATCGAAATAGAAAAAAGAAAATATATTATCTTATTTTGATCCTTTTCCATTAATTTAATGTACATTTTTTATTAATTTTAGTTCTTATTTACTATGTAAATAATCGTTTTCGTTGAATCATCAGATTCTGTGTCGCTGTCACTGTCTGTGTCTTTTTCTAATTCTTCAAGTGTTTTTCTTAGTTCTTTTTCTTTTTCTTCGTGTTCTTTCTTCTCCCTCAGTTCTTTCTTTTTTCTTTCTATTCCTTCGTTCCATGTTCTTCTTTCCCTTTCTTCTTTTTCCTCTCTTATTTTTTGGAACATTATCTTTTCTTCTTTCTCTTTTTCTCTTTCTTCTTTCCAGGCCCTCCTTTCCTGCTCTTGATTTTCTTCCCATCGTCTAAGCTCTTCTCTCTGTTTCTTCCATTCTTTATCGCATTTTTCTTGTTCTCTTTTCCTGTCTTCTTCTTTTAGTTCGTTTGTATATATTCTTTGCAGTTTTTCTTTCCTCCATTTTATAAAGTCTTCTTCTTGTTTCTTCTTTTCTTCCCATTCTTTTTTTTCCTCTTCATAGCTTTTTATTCCCATTTTTTCTCTGGTTTCTTTGATTATCTTTAGTATTTCTTCTTGCATTTTCTTTTCTTTTTTCCCTTCGGGCTCTTTTCCTTCCTGTTTCAGTTTTTCCTCTCTATGTATCTTCTTAAACTCATTCTTCAATTCTATTTCTCTTCTTGCTTCCTCTCTTCTTCTTATTTCTTCTTTTCTCTGTTTTTATTCTTCTGGTGATTCTGGGACAAGCGGGGTCTGGATTAGGTCAAGAAGTCTCGGGCATTTGTGTTTTAAAGCTTCTGCCACTGTTATCTCTCGATAACATCGCTCGCACTTTAGGTTTAGTTTCTGCTCCATCATCTGTTAACATAATTATTTTCGTTGTGTCTCTGTATCGGTTTGTCAATTTACTATTTTATGTGTGTTTCTATTTGTTTATTTGATTTTTTTCTACATATTTTTTAATGTCTTTTATGTTCCAATTGCCAAGTGACTTACCTTTCTTGTTTTTTATTTCGTAAATTGTCGGTGAGATTTTTGTTTTTATGAAAAATGGGCCCTCAAAATTTTTATTTAATTTTTTTGCTATATTATCTGCTTTATTTGACAACGTTTTTTCGCTTCTTAGTACCTTTTCCCCTATCTCGTAGCTAATTGGTCTACGTCTTAAGTTATAATATTTTGCCTGCCTTTCATTTGCTAAATCTAAATTTTTCTGTACCTCGTCTTTTATTATTTTCAACCTGTTTAGTCTTTCTACCCATTCCCCTACTTCTTGTGCTTCTATTCCTTCTATGTTTATTAAGTCTTTGTTTAAGGTTTGAATTGGTTCTAATTCCCTTCCAAGGTTTAAGAATGCTGGTGTGAACCCTGTTGACGCATGTTTACTAGTGTTTAACGCGAATTGTAGGTCTTCTAAATTTTCATCCCATTCTCTATGGTCTTTTTCTAGGTATGCTTTGATCGCTGTTTTTATTGATCTGTTACATCTTTCTGTTGGGTTTGATTGTGGGTGGTATCGTGGTGTTTTCGAATGTCGTATTCCGAAGTTTTGCGTTAACTTTACCATGATTTTGTTCACGAATTCTTTGCCGTTGTCTGTGAATAATATTCTTGGTGTTCCCCATTTCGATATGATTCTTCTGTGGAATTCCTTTTCTATTGTTGTTGCTACCTTGTTTTTTACTGGAATTATTTCCACCCATTTGGTGAACATGTCCACGCAAACAAGTATATATTGGTTTTTTGCTTTCGACCTCGGCAGTGGGCCCATTATGTCTGCTGCTACTACTGTCCATGGTTCTTCGATTATTCTTTTTCCCAGTAGTCCTACTTGATTGTTTACTTTTTGGTTTGATTCTTTGGCATGTGTCGCATTCTTTTACGTATTTTAATGTTTCTGAATACATACCTGGCCAGAAATAGTTCTCTGCGATTCTTGCATATGTTTTCTCCATGCCCAAATGTCCTGCTTGTTTATTATCGTGGTTCTCTTTTAACACTTGTTCTCTTAATTCCTTCGGTATTGTTAATTTCCATGGACTATTATCCAGGTTCAAGCTTGATTTTAATGGATCTGGTCTGAAGAAATAAAGTTGGTCGTCTCTTATTCGCCAGTTTGGGTTTTCTGTTGGTTTTTCCTTTACTTGTTTTAGTTTGTGACTATACCATTCGTCGTTGGTTTCTTTGCTTTTCTCTTTTTCTTTTTCTTTTGCCATTGATAACGTACTTGCTACCGAGTCCAACTTTTCGCGTGTTCTTGATAATGCGTCTGGTGCGTAATTTAGTGAGCCTTTTCTGTATACTATCTCGTAGTCGTATTCGAGTAGTTCCAGTGCCCATCTTGCTAGTCGTCCCGTCGGGTTTTTTAAATTATGCAGCCATTTTAAAGCTATATGGTCTGTTAGTACTTTGAAGGTATATCCTTCTAGGTAAGGTCTGAATTTCCGTATTGCCCATACTACTGCTAAGCATTCCTTTTCTGATGTTGAATATTTTTTTTCTGCTTCGTTGAGGCTTCTGCTTGCGAACGCTATTACGTAGTTTTTCGTTATTTATATTTTGGGTTAAGACGGCTCCTAATCCCGTATCGCTCGCATCGGTTTCAAGTTGAAATGGATGATGAAAGTTTGGGCATGCCAGTATTGGTTTTTGTTGTTAGTAATTTTTTTATTTTTTCTAATGCCTGTACTTCTTCTATGTCACATTTCCACTCTATTCCTTTATTTAATAGATTGTATACAGGATCCATTATTTCCGAAAATTTTGGTATGAATCTTCTGTACCATGATGTCATTCCTATAATTCTTTGCAGTTGTTTCACATTTTTTGGTGTTGGGAATTCTAGTATAGGTTTTATTTTGTCTTCGTCCATTAATAGTCCTTTTTCGTTTACTACAAATCCTAAGTATTTCACTTCCGAGCATCCAAATTCGCACTTTTCCAGATTTATTGTTAATCTTGCTTGGTTTATTTTTTCTAGAACTATTTCTAAATTTTTCAAATGTTCTTCGAAGTTTTCTGTTACTATAATTATGTCATCGAGGTAGCAGAATACGTTAGGTTTTAAGTCTGGTGTTATTATTTTATCCATTAAACGCTGGAACGTAGCTGGAGCGTTTGTTAAACCGAATGGCATTCTTTTAAATTGGTACATTCCTTTTCCTGGTACTGTGAATGCTGTTATTTTTCTTGATTCTTCTTCTAGTGGTATTTGGTGGTATGCTGAGCGGAGATCAATTTTTGATATGTATCTTGCTGACCTATATGCATCTAAAATTTCTGCCATGATTGGTATTGGGTACAGGTCTTTTTTTGTTATTTTATTTACTTTTCTGAAATCCAAGCAGAATCTATATTTTCCGTTGGGTTTCTTTATCATAACTACCGGGTTTGACCAATCGCTGTCTGAGGGTTCAATTATGTCTTCTTCCAACATTTTATCTATTTCTTCGTACATGTACTCTCTTACTTTGGGTGAGACATGGTAATATCTTTGTTTTATTGGTTCGTGGCCCTGTACGTTTATTTTGTGTTCTGTCATGTGTGTAGGTTCTAGTTTTATTCCTGTTTTGTTAACCTTTCTTTCGATTAATTTTCTTAATTGTTGTCCTTGGTTTTCATTTAGTTCAATTATTCCCTCGCATTTTTCGTTTTCTGTTTCTTTTCTTTCCCTCGATACTTCTTAATTATTTATTTATTCGTTTCGTTCTCTTTTCAGTTTTAATTTATTTTTTATTTCCTTTTCGGGTTCTTTCTCTATTTCCTTTACTCTTTGTTTATCTTCACTCTTGATTTTTGCTTTGAGAGCTGTTTGTATTACGTTTTCTTCTTCTAAGGGACTAAAACTAGTGACTTCTTGCCTCTGTTTTTTATTTTCTTGTGGGATTAGACTTCTCTGTCTTACTGGTATTTTGGACCCTTTTGTGTCCCTTGTCTGGACGACTACAGGCCGGGTATGGTTGGTTGGGGTACTAGTGGGTATTTCTCTCCATTGTAAGTTGCTTGTTTTTCTCTGTTCTCCTATTCTTTCCTTTTCGTTTTCTCTTATTTCGTTTTCCTTGGGGTTTGTTTCTATTTTGTATTTTATTTGTGGTTTTTCTGGTAGCCACCAGTTTCTCTTTTCGAAATCTAACTTTAATCCCAGTCTTTCTATCATATCTGTTCCTAAGATTCCTGTGGATTGCAGTTCGGGTACTAATCTAAATAATAAATACTTTTTAATGTGGCCTACCTCAATCGGAATCAGTACTTGTCCCGTTATCTCTAATTTCTGGCCATTTGCAACTATTAATTTGTCGTTGCTTGGTTTTTTGATTTCGTAGTCCGATTTTTCTATCTGTTTAAAGAATTCTTTGCTGATATATGAGTGGGTTGCACCTGTGTCCACTAATACTTTATATTTTGTTTTTTCCCATTTTATTATTATGTGCATTCTTGTTTCGTCTGGTGTGTTGTTTGTTTCGGTTTTCTTTGGCGATCTGATTTGGTATTTCTGCGGGCTACTATTCGCCTCTAGTAGCCTCCGTTTGCGTTTCCCTGACTGTACCAACAGTCGCGTTGCATATGTCCTTTGCCTCCGCAATTATAACATTTTATTAGCTGTTGTGCTGTATTGCTGCTGTTTTCTCCTTTTTGTTCCCTGTACTGGGTGAATTCTCTTGCCTTTGGGTTCAACTCCCATTTATTATTTTCTTGATATCTTCCTTTATTGTTGTCATTTGTTTCCTGTTTGTTCTGTTCCATGTCCTCTAGTTCCTTTCTTTGGTTTTCGTCTCTTAGGTTGTATGTTAGTTCTGGTAATTTGGGGTTCCCTTCGAGCTGTTGTCTGTTGCTGTATCTGGCTATTTGATTTTCCTCTTTCCTAAACCAATTGTTTGGATTTGGGTATCTGTAATTTTGGTTATAGTTAACTCCTACTCTATTTTGAAATTTGTTAATACCTCGGTTTTGTGGGTATGTGTTTTGGCTTCTTTGGTTGTTATAGAAATATTTGGTCCCGTTGTTGGCATATCTTGGCTGGAATTGTTGTCTGCTTTGTATGTTGTATAATTCGTATTTACTATTATTTTGTCTTTCATAATTATTTTCATGGCTTTGATTGTTTTGTTGCTCTTGGTTTCTCTCTTGTTCTCTTATATACAATCTGTCATTCCTATTGTTCTCCCATATTTTAATTTCTTGCCCTTTTATTCTTGATTTTGCCATTTTTGCTTCCCATTCGCGTCCTAATATTTCTAATTCTGTAAAATTTTTGAATGAATTTCTTGTAATGTAAATTTTATATTCGAGTCTTAAATTCCCGTAAACTTTTTTTAATTGCCATTCCAAGCTGGGAAGTGGTTCTAATTTCTCGAATAACTGTCTCATTTCTATTATGAAACTGTGAATTTCTTGATTTTTCTTTTGATTACAATATCTTATTTTGTTATGAATTACTTCTAGGTACTTTTCATTCAAATAGACCTGTTTGAATTCTTGTATGAAATCTTCCAAGTTATGCCAATTTCTTTTATTTACTTGGTACCAACATTGAGCTTCTCCTATCAATACGGCGTCTAAATTTTCTAAAGTATCCTCTTCTTTGATTTTGTATCCCCTTTTAAACCTTAATAAATTACTTAAGAAAATTGTTGGGCTGTCATTTGTATTATTTCCGAATTTAATCGGCCAATTCGACATAATTTGGAAAGGTGTTTGGACCATTCCGAATGGGAAAAGCGATGCTCGCATTGTTTGTAATTCGTCGTCCTGTACGTCTTCATCGGTTAGATTATTATTTTCTCCACTTTGGTCGTTGTATCTTTCGACTTGCGTCTCGTTTTGTTTATTTTCCGTGGTGGTTATTATCGCATTTCTTATTAATTTCCGGGGAGCTGGTGTTGGTAATTTAAACGTACTTTGGTCTTCTTCGTTTTCTTCTACTCTTCTGTTATCTGACCCTTTGTCCGTTTTTGTTATTCTATTTCTATTTACTTTTATTTGGCCTTCTACTGTAGGGCTAACTATGGTCTGTGCGTTGTGTATTTCTAAAGTTTTATTTTGCGTATTATTTAGGATTTGTTCCATTTTTTCCTTTAAAGATTTTATTTCTAGGGTTAATTCTAGGATTTTTGATTTGTTGTTCTTTGGTTCCTCGTTTTCAATTAGTATTTCTGCTTCTTTCCAAAATTCCTTATTCGTTTCTATAAATGAGTCTATTTCGAATGTTTTATCCTTTTCATCCCTTTGCGTTCTTTTGTATATTTCTAGCTCTAATTTATCCTTTTCCAATTTTTCCCTAATTATTTTTTCGATCTCTACCCTCTCCTTATCTAGTTTTTTCATTTCGTTTCTTCTTATTTCGCGTTCTCTCTCTAAGTACTCTAATTCTAATTCCCGACCTTTTATTTTATCTAAATCTAAATTTTCTTCTTCCTCTAATATTCGCCAATAACCTACCGTATTTTCCGTATTAGGAGATAGCATGCCTTTGTAAGTACTATTTATTATTTCTGTGTCCATGTTGTGTTTCTGTAATATGTCCTTGCTTCGTCCGTCTTTGTCGCGTGGTTTTGAAATTGTCTCTATGCTACGTATTGTGGCTTTCGGTATTGTGCCTGTTTTGTTGGCATGCTGTCTCTCTCTAATCTCTAATTCTACTTCTTTCATTTTATTTTCCGTTATTTCTTCATTTTCACTCTTTTCCCCCTTTAATTCATTCTTTGATAATTTATTTTCCAATTCTATTTCTTTTATTTTTTCATTTTCGATAACTTTATTTTTTATTGGCCATTTTTCTATTCTTTTTTACTTTTCCGGACCTTAATCTCATCGACTTATTTTACGTTACTTACTCGTGATGTCTGCTATTCCTTTATTTTATTTTTGTTTTTCACTTAATTTTTCACCGCACTGTATTTTTCTTTTGTCACTTGGCAATTTTATTACTTTGTGTTTTCTCGGCTGGAGGATTTTCCACTATTTGGCTAAATAGGATTTTCGTGGGTTTTTTGGTTGGGCGCCAAGTTTGTGACCTGGGTCGCAAACTGAGGAGGGGAAAAGGAAGGGACGCCGAGAAGGTGCACACCAAATAAAAATCACAATCGCGGTAACTAGATTTATTAAAACTTACAAGTCGGTGCGCGACACTCCGAAGCACAGTCTAAAGGCACAACGAAAAAGGTAGTCAACTTGTATTGACACGCTGACCTAGATCCAACTACTAGCAACCGGTAACCGGCGACGGCGCGTCATCGTAGGGCATGCCGGGCCAAGTTCCCCGAATTCCGGTCGCAGGGCTGTGTCCTCCCGGGGCGCTAGTGTAACCTCGTTACAATAGATAATTACTCGGAAGCAATGCTAACGTGGTTCTGGGGCCATAGCCTGACGCAAAGGAGAAAGGGGTTTTAATCGGTAGGAATCTGGCACTACCCGAAACTTTGGGTATCTCATGGAAGATTTTTTCTCGTTAGAAAAAAAGTCAGTGATCTGACGAAGGCTAGTGAAGCACTGTTTCTCCTTTTAAGTCCGGCCTCACCAGAGAGGGGACTGTGGCTCAGTGTTCCTAGATCGTGGAACTTAGCGGCCGTCACCACTGACCCGTGTGGAACCTCACACAAGAAAATACGGCGTGTCAGAGTGTCCCCACTCCCTCGCTTCGATTCCACGCTGTCGGCTGTTGAGCCAAGATCGAGAATTATGTTTCTCTCAACTTCGTGTGAAAGTGGCGCGAAGCAGACGAAAAATTCAAAATGACAGAATATATAATTTAAGATATTACTCTTATTTTTAAGATATTTTCGAGATTATTCACCTCAAATGAATATCTAAGTATATGTTTTTAAATTTTAGAATGATTTAAACACTTTAAAAATCATTTTCTAGTGGAATTTAAAGTCAATAAATGTTTAAAGTTCCACAAAAAAATATCAGTTTAAATATTTTTTATCTTTGTAAATTAACTGCTTCGATTAGAGAATGATGTAGAGAATATTTTATTTCAAGATGTGATAAAACATGAGATTTAATTTTTTTAAATAGAAGATTTGAATATTCAAACAATACGCCAATCATAAGTAAATTTGAAAACGAAATTATACAGGAGGATTTCTCTGGAATAAGGCGACATTAAAAAACATTCTATTCGAATAAAACATTTTGAAAAGTTTTTGAAATACGTAAAAATTTTTACATGTGAATTCCATTATATAACTGTGAATAAAAGGTTTCAGTAAGAAAAAAAACAAAATTGTATCTAAATTTGCATACAAAATTATACCGTGCAATTTCTCTAATATTGAATAAAATTGAATCTTGAATAAAATTTTATGTATAATACGTAACATCTTTTACCTGGCAATTTCAATTCACTCGTATACACTACATTCAGAAACTACAGGTTCACTTGTAGTTTTAGCTTTAATTGAAGTGTCTTAATTTTTATAATAAAAAGTCATGTAGAAAATGTTACGTAAAATTTCGATTTTTAAAATAATATTAATAACTCTAACAATTATTGGCATTTTAGAAACTTTTTAGTCTTCAAAGTATTTTGCTAACTACTTAAGTCATTTTTAGAATTATTTTCCTGGATTCTGCACTAGGATTCTAAATGCTACTGAAATGTCGTCAAATTTCAAATAATGCTTTCACTCTATACATTCATTCTCAAAATTCAAACTATCAATAGTTATATAAATATCCTGGAGTTTCAAAAATTTTCAAAATTTTTTTGCAAGAATCTACACATTTTTAAAATTTCACGACTTTTTTGTATCATGTTTGACTCCAAGGTAGAATCCAGAAAAAAAATATTCTGATTAGTCAACAAAATTGTAATCTGAATATTCAGTGTTATAATGTAGTGTAGTATATTATGCGCCAAGGCACATAATGAGACTTATTACGCGACGAGCGACAATGTTCGCAGGAGATCGAAGCCGAGGCTAGATTAGTCCTGCGATCATTTTAAGCGAGTCTCGTAATTACCCGAATGGTGTGCATTGTCGCATATACTATTTTATGTGACTTCGGCGCATTTACAAGTTTTACTGCGTACACTCGAATCCAATCTAGTATACGCAGAATCTTTCAATCGAATCTTCGGTAATAGAAAAGTACGCAATTGACACGAGACAGCTAAAAATGCGTAAGACGGCGAAGCCACTTTCAAAATAGATCACTGCCAAATCCGCAATAATAAACAAATATTTCTGAAAATTTCCAGAAAACTTCCTCTAACGGTAAGGAACAACTTTCTCGCCGCTAGTTTTCCGAAATCGAAAATTTATTAGAGACTTTCTACCAGGACAATCACAAAAACATGGTTTCTTATTTACATTAAAATATTATTTTTAAAAAAATGTTTCGACTGTTACGTACGGGTGGTAGGGATAAATAAATAATTAAATATTATAAATAATAAATTAATATTTATTTAAAAGATGAAAAAGTGTACGCGGAGGCTTCACAAACTGTAGTTAATTCTACCAGTTGGTAGGACAAGGGTTGGAGAAGAAGGCTGTCTTCGATGTCACTCTTGATTTTCTGACTCAACTGGGCTTTCAAAAATTCTGTGATGTGTGACTAAAACTAGTCACTCTTGTTCGTTTTTGACAGATTGCACGTGGTTGCAATTAACACACACACACGAATTCTCGACACTTTTACCTTATTTATTTTATAAAAATTAAAAGATGGATGGTTTCGAACCAGAAAGAAAACAGTACTTTTAAATTGTGTTCTTTCTCCACTTTTAATCGTTTATAACCTTAATGTGGCTTCTCAAAAAATATCTTCTCGTCGTTTTGAGATTCGACGACAGGATTATTTTTCGGAACTTTGTTTTTCAACGCCAGACTGTACACGCACAGTTAACTCTCGCGGCTAACCGACCACCGACGCACTCAAAATATTGTTTCAGAAGCGTTGTGATAAAAATTTTACTTGTATAATTTTTTAGCGCGACAACCCCGTGAACGGCTTTCGTCGGAGGAAAGATTTTAGATGTATTTACGTCCGCCCAAGTAAAATCCCCAATCTGTGGCCCTGGCTAGGTCTTTTCACGAATCTAGGTCAACTACCCAGGTGATAGGATTACTTGTTCCGAACCGCGGACGGGCGAATGCAAAGAACCGTGTCTTGCTCTTTAGAGTTCTTACCCGGAGTAAGAAGCTCGTCAGACTGCGTTTTTGATTTCGAATTGATTGATTTTTATGGAATTGTATCGATGTCATAAAGGTGGGGAATAGTGATGACTTGGAATTATTTCTATGTGGCGTGATTTCTGTGAAGAGGAATTTTTGCTGAGAAAGAATTTGGAAATATTGAAGACCTAAATACTTGGTAGTTTTGAAATTCTTCATGTCTATTGCCAAGTGAGAATTTTTGTCGACTTGGCATTTTATTAGTTAATGATAATTTCTGGATTATTCCAGAATTTTAACAAGTCGTAGGTCGATATCAGGATTTTGGATTGACCTTTAGAATGTTTTGGAATCTGACACCTTTTCGATTTTTCATATTTTCAGAAAAACGTTAGTTCAGATTTTTTTGGTAATGTATTACTCACTGGCCGACAATTTTTCAGCTACTCAAGCTTTAGGTATAATAAATAATACGAATAGTGATTTAATGGATTGAGGTGGTTGCAGGAATAATATTGCATAGATAACATCGATATCAGCGGTTAAAGATATTAGCGCGTGGTCTCTAATATGCGTAGGATCCGTCAAAGTCGGTGCGTACAGGCGAGCGTAAACTGCTTACAGCGACTAGGGTCCAGCTTACGTGTGTGTGAGCATTTTCCTTTTCGCTTTCCTTTTCCTTCTTTCTCCGTTATTTGTCCCACCTACGTGCGTTCGCTGTTTTCTCGCATTCTCTTCTCTATCGTTCTTTACAATTTTTAAACTTCCACGTTTCTCTTAATCTTCATTCATTTCATTTACAATGTTTTAATTCATTCTTCCATTCTTATGTCATGCCTGCTTAATATAATTTTATTATATATTTACATGCATACATTTAGGTGCCAATATCTTTTGTCATAATTGGCACGTGAATATATGCACACACATTCAAACATGGACACAAATCTAAACGCTCAAGTTAGCGTTATTATGAATAACCCATGTTATATTATCTATAATAATATAACAAAAGTATACAATACATATATATATATATATATATATATATATATATATATATATATATATATATAAATACATACATAAACCACATACACAATATCTATAATATATATATGACATAGCATATATAATATATATATATATATATATATATATATATATATATATATATATATATGACATAGCATATGTATATATTATATATATATATATATATACATATAGCACATATAGCACATATAATATATATTATATTATAGATCATACATATACACATATATACCTTATTTATTATTATAAACAATCTTTCCCATTGCATGGAGATTGTTGTTTTAATTTTGAGTTTTCTTAATATGTTTAGGTCCTTGAACCGACCCCTTTACCTGCCTCTACTGAGCGTGCAAAAGCGCCCAGGTTACGAGAACCGTGAATGAACTATTTATTGTTTATTTGAGTCTTGCGTAAATACTTCGCTTGGGTAATAATAAAATATTTTTATGAAATTACAACGTATTATAATTTTTAATATTTTATTCACGGTTTGCTCGTAACATCGACATATTTCATTTAATACATTGGTTCCGCCAAAGTATTCCACGTCTAATGATTTTAAAAAACAAACGATTTCGTCAAAAATTGACCGAGTAATAGCAATTTATTTTTTTCAAAAACACTGATTTTGAATCATTTTTGATGACGAAAAATTTAGTGGTTTTAATTTTTATCTAAAAAACAATTAAGGCTGCATGAAAATTGTATTGAGATAAAAAATGCGTTATGACAAATCCTACAAAACGGTGTTTTTGTCTTTGTGAATGACCGAAAATGAATTTTTAACACGATTTTCGTGCGTATCGTATTGTAATAAACAACATTACGCTACTCTCAACTGTAGCATAAAAACGCGTTAATACGAAGGAGGTACATAAGAATATTCAAAGGATTGAATTTTTGTTCATTTCTCGTTATTTTGGCATAGGGTCAGTTTCTTTTTATTTTCATCGATTAAAATCATCACTATTATACAGGGTGGGCACGAGTGGGTTGCAGAATAGGGAATATAATTGGGAGTAGTTTAGTATACGAGATACCGCCCAACATGCACTTTCGCTATTCGAAAAGATCTTTTTCAGGCGTTTTTTTGAAATTTTTTTCAAATGAAGTTAAAAACAAAATTAAAAATTTTTAATTTGACGGGAAAATTCAGATAAGTATTTTTTATTTCACATTAAATGATATTCTTGAAAAGAGACGTTTACTTTGTGAAATGTTTTTTTTTCTTTTTCAGGAAGAGTAAAAAATGAAGCAAGTGGGAAAAATAAAGGGTTTAAGAACTAAAATAGGCAATGATTATTGTAAAAATTGTTCCCGGAACTACAATTAAAGTTTTAAAATTCTGCAAACTGGCTCAGCAGTCCTAATTCACGTACTCTATCAGTCCTCATAGTAAATAGTTCTGAAAAATCATTTTTTCAAAACTTCAGTACTCATAGCTGCCGTTCTAGAGTGGCCAAGTTCCAAATGCACACAAAATATCACATAAATCCTTGACTATAACTAAACTAATTGCGCTAAATTCTACTAATTTGGTTTTCGAGTAGCTATTCCTGTCTTTCATCAGTTCCTAAAACTATACTTTATAATTTTTCATATTAAAAAAATTTCAAAAACCCTCACTGATGTTTATGTAATCAAATCCTCGATATCCATTGATAATTGTAAAAATTGTTCCCGGGACTACAATTAAAGTTTTAAAATTCTGCAAACTGGCTCAGCAGTCCTAATTCACGTACTCTATCAGTCCTCATAGTAAATAGTTCTGAAAAATCATTTTTTCAAAACTTCAGTACTCATAGCTGCCGTTCTAGAGTGGCAAAGTTCCAAATACAGACAAAATATCGCATAAATCCTTGACTGTAACTAAACTAATTGCTCTAAATTCTTCTAATTTGGTTTTCAAGTAGCTATTCCTGTCTCTCATCAGTTCCTAAAGCTATACTTTATAATTTGTCATTTAAAAAAATTATGATAATGCCTACCTAGGATTTGATTACATAAACATCAGTGAGGGCATTAACATTTTTTTAAAATGACAAATTATAAAGTAGAGGTTTAGGAGCTGATGAGAGACAGGAATTGCTACTTGAGAACCAAATTAAAAGAATTTAGAGCAATTAGTTTAGTTACAGTCAAGGATTTATGTGATATTTTGTGTGCATTTGGAACTTGGCCACTCTAGAACGGCAGCTATGAGTACTGAAGGACTATTTACTATGAGGGCTGATAGAGTACGTGAATTAGGACTACTGAGCCAGTTTGCAGAATTTAAAAACTTTAATTTTAGTCCCGGGAACAATTTTTACAATAATCAATGTATATTGAGGATTTTTATTACATAAACATCAGTGAGGGTTTTTGAAATTTTTTTAATATGGAAAATTATAAAGTATAGCTTTAGGAAATGATGAGTGACAGGAATAGCTACTTGAAAACCAAATTAGAAGAATTTAGAGCAATTAGTTTAGTTGCAGTCAAGGATTTATGTGATATTTTGTCTGTATTTGGAACTTGGCCACTCTAGAACGGCATCTATGAGTACTGAAGTTTTGAAAAAATGATTTCTCAGGACTATTTACTATGAGGGCTGATAGAGTACGTGAATTAGGACTACTGAGCCAGTTTGCAGAATTTAAAAACTTTAATTTTAGTCCCGGGAACAATTTTTACAATAATCAATGTATATCGAGGATTTCATTACATAAACATCAGTGAGGGTTTTTGAAATTTTTTTAATATGGAAAATTATAAAGTATAGCTTTAGGAAATGATGAGTGACAGGAATAGCTACTTGAAAACCAAATTAGAAGAATTTAGAGCAATTAGTTTAGTTGCAGTCAAGGATTTATGTGATATTTTGTCTGTATTTGGAACTTGGCCACTCTAGAACGGCAGCTATGAGTACTGAAGTTTTGAAAAAATGATTTCTCAGGACTATTTACTATGAGGGCTGATAGAGTACGTGAATTAGGACTACTGAGCCAGTTTGCAGAATTTAAAAACTTTAATTTTAGTCCCGGGAACAATTTTTACAATAATCAATGGATATCGAGGATTTCATTACATAAACATCAGTGAGGGTTTTTGAAATTTTTTTAAAATGACAAATTGTAAAGTATAGCTTTAGGAACTGATGAGAGACAGGAATAGCTACTTGAGAACCAAATTAGAAGAATTTAGAGCAATTAGTTTAGTTACAGTCAAGGATTTATGTGATATTTTGTGTGCATTTGGAACTTGGCCACTCTAGAACGGCAGCTATAAGTACTGAAGTTGTAAAAAATGATTTCTCAGGACTATTTACTATGAGGGCTGATAGAGTACGTGAATTAGGACTACTGAGCCAGTTTGCAGAATTTAAAAACTTTAATTTTAGTCCCGGGAACAATTTTTACAATAATCAATGGATATCGAGGATTTCATTACATAAACATCAGTGAGGGTTTTTGAAATTTTTTTAAAATGACAAATTGTAAAGTATAGCTATAGGAACTGACGAGAGACAGGAATACCTACTTGAAAACCAAATTAGAAGAATTGAGAGCAATTAGTTTAGTTACAGTCAAGGATTTATGTGATATTTTGTCTGTATTTGGAACTTGGCCACTCTAGAACGGCCGCTATGAGTATTGAAGATTTGTTAGAATAATTTTGTACAACTTTTTAGTATAAGAACTAACAGAATACATGAACGTAGACTCCTGAGCCAGTTTACAGAATTTTGAAACCTTTATTTTAGTCCCGGGAACAATTTTTACAATAATCATTGGCTATTGATGATTTGACTCCAAAAATACCATTTAATGTTTCAAAATTTTTTTTAAATTACAAATTATACTGTTTAGCTTTGGGAACTGATAAGAGAGAGTGATAGCTACTTATGAACTAAATTGAAAGAATTTAGAGCAATTAGTTTAGTTACAGTCAAGGATTTATGTGATATTTTGTCTGTATTTGGAAGTTGGCCACTCTAGACCGGCCGCTATGAGTATTGAAGATTTGTTAGAATAATTTTGTACAACTTTTTAGTATAAGAACTAACAGAATACATGAACGTAGACTCCTGAGCCAGTTTACAGAATTTTGAAACCTTTATTTTAGTCCCGGGAACAATTTTTACAATAATCAATGGCTATTGAGGATTTGATTACATAAACATCAGTTAGTGTTTTGATATTATGTTCAGAATGATAAATTATAAAGTTTAGCTTTAAGATATTTCAAACTATTATTACATTATTATGTATGTACTTTTGCTACTGCAACTTATAAGTAACATAAATACCTACGTAATTTTAGTTCTTAAATCCTTTATTTTTCCCACTTGCTTCATTTTTTACTCTTCCTGAAAAAGAAAAAAAACATTTCACAAAGTAAACGTCTCTTTTCGAGAATATCATTTAAAGTGAAATAAAAAATACTTATCGGAATTTCCCGTCAAATTAAAAATTTTTAATTTTTTTTTTTTAACTTCATTTGAAGTGAGTAGATATTTTTCTGAAAATTTAATACATATTGTTGTAATTGAAAATTTTATATTAAAAAAATATTCAATATTTTTTATCATAGAGATTTAAAATCTTACCATTCTCCATGCCGTAACAATCTTTTAGAGCAACAAAGCTCTTTATTTGTTTAAAATTTATTTTTTTTATCACACACTACAAAGGTGAGCTTCTTGCTGTCAAACTTGGTTCCAATTTTCAACTATTTACACTTGTGTGTCTGAATAATAAATTCACTCACTGTTGTTTAAATTTCTGCCCCACTTTCGCTAATATTTTTAAAACATGACACTTTTAATTTTAATATTTTTACTATTTTTACAAAAATTACATTTGAAAACCTAACCTGTACCATATTTAAAATTAAATATGGACAGGTTTCACTATTACCGACCTAGAAAAAAGCGAACAGACATGCGCAAGACATGCACGACCTCTTTCGAGCTGGCGCGAATTTCAAAAAAACGCATGAAAAAGATCTTTTCGAATAGCGAAAGTGCATGTTGGGCGGTATCTCGTATACTAAACTACTCCCAATTATATTCCCTATTCTGCAACCCACTCGTGCCCACTCTGTATATAAAAATACGCAAAAAAAGAAAGAAAGGCAAACGTTTCGGCCACATATGGTGGCCCTCTTCAGTACCATAAATTCAAAGCTTAATTCAAAATTTCTGTTAAAGATTAGAATATAGGAGATAATTAAAATAAGGATTATCATAGAAATCAAAAACTTATCTCATAGCTTGCAATTCAAAATGAAGTAGTCCAGTATGCAGCATCACGAATCGAAAAAATATTTAAAATATAATATAGTGTCTTTATATTGGCATTGGGTCACTTAATTTTTATTAAAAATTAATGATTAATGATAAAGGAACATATTAAAGATTTTCCAAGGCAGGAAATATATTATGGGGATAAAAAGGCAAACGTTTCGGCCACAAATGGGGGCCCTCTTCAGTGCCAGCTAATTTCATGAACCTAATGGCTAGGCTGTAAGCATGCAAAATAAATTACTAATGGTAATACTAGATTTTTTTGTTTGTTTTCTTGGTTTTTTGTTTTCTTAAGTATAATATTTTATGGAAAAGCGTGAAAGAAACTTATGCGTTGGGGGAAGCTCCAAGGCGTTCAGGAAGAAGACGGCTCCAAAACATAGTCCTCAAAAAAAAGAAAGAACTCCTGTTTGGCCGATCCGCGAAACTGTGACCGTAGATTTACTCCTCCTCAAAGGCACACACAAGAACCACTTAAACGCAATGATATTTTCATCTAAAAAATTTTTTTAAACCACCAATTTTGTAGAGAAAAACACCACTATCCATAAAGGAGGCCCACAACACCTTTAAGAAGTATGCAACTCATAGGACACAAACACACATACGCGGAAAGACGGAGTTTTTTAAGAGTAAACCTTGAAGTTTTACTATATTTTTATTATTAATTTTTGATTTGTTTGATTCCTTTAAGACAGAGAGGCAGCAGATAGAATTATCCGCACACTCTGTTCGGTGTCAAAAAGGAAACTACTTAAAGGAAACTGCATTGGAAAGAGAGTAGTAAAGTTGAAAAAAGTAGCCTAAAGAATTAATAAACCGTGACCATTTGTTGTGAAGGTTCAAGTTCCAAACGCATAAACATACCCCATACACAGTCTATGTCTTGGAAACTCGGAACCCAAGTACGCTTAAGTGTTCGAAGAAAGAAAGAGAAAAGAAGTTTAAGACTACATGTTCAGAGAGTCCTCCAGAGAAAGCACTTTTCAATTCAATGGAAATGTAATATTAATTTCAACCCCAACTAATTAATTTGAAATCATTAACAATAATATTCTTAGAAAGAGTTGCAACACAATGAAAAAGGCTATGTCTTATTCCGTTTGTGTGTATAAAAAAGCATTATTTTATGTGTATAAAAGTTATGTGTAGAGATGTTTTACGCGTATGAGTCAGGCGCTTGGAGGTTTATCTTTGCGATATATTACAATATTTGAAGGAGAGAGACTCAAAATTAAATTAGTATGTATATAGAAATTTGAGCACGCGTGTATAAATTGTTATGTGGAGCTAAATACATATAAAATGTGTTCAATATTTAATGAAATGTCGGCTGCGAAATTTAAATATATCTGTGATTATATTATGTGAAATGTACACCCGTATGTTTTGAACGCTTTGAGGTTTCTTTATGTTATATAATATTCGCATCGGAATCCTGCTGGAGAATCTCATATTGAAGACGTTGAACATACATAAAATTCGTTTTTATTTTGAGGGTATAACTCGCATGTATAAATTTTATGTAGCGCTGAATATATATATATATATATAACACATCGTTCAATAAGTCCCGGGACTAACTAAGAAAACAACATTTGTTTTGCAAAATTCATTTTTATTCATCAATATAATCACCTTGAAGTGCGATACAATCATTCCAACGCTTTTCTAACTTTTCGATACCATGCTTGTAAAATGATTTGTCCTTGGCCTCAAAATAAGCTTCAGTTTCAGCGATTACTTCCTCATTCGAGCCAAATATTTTTCCCTGGAGCATTTTTTTGAGATCAGCAACGAGCCAGTAGTCGCTGGGGGTTAGATCTGAAGGTATGGTGGGTGGGGAAGCAATTCGTAGCCTAATTCACATAATTTTGCTATCGTTTTCATTGACTTGTGGCACAGTGCATTGTCTTGATGAAAGATGATTTTTTTCTTTTTCATGTGCGGTCGTTTTTTTGCGATTTCATCCTTCAAACGCACCAATAACTCAATGTAATAGTCGCTGTTGATATATTTTCCTTTTTCAAGGTAGTCGATGTAAATTATACCGTGCGCTATTACGTACGGGTATTATTAATTTGAATAAAATCCATAAAAAGTAAAAACAATTACCATTAATACATTTTATTTATTAGTAAAATGAGTACGCGGAGGTCGTCCAAACTGCCGAATTTAGTTAATATAAATATTAACCAAATTCGTTTATTATTATGTGGGGTCGTTGGTCTTCTACTCTCGGACTGAGAGTGTATTCTTCACGCCTATGTTGATCACTTTTAATTTTAATGTGTACCCAGGAGGGTTTTGGTCCAAAAAAAAAAATTTTGATTTAGCTTCTGCCAGGCTTCTTTAGAATTCGGTTTTCTTTTAACAGGAATGAAAGATCCGATTCTAGAATTAGCACAAAATTTTTCCACTTGTGAAAATTTAAAAGATGCCTATGGAGAAAAAAAAATTTCTTTTTAGAATAATCGAGTAAGGCTCGAACACTAACCTTGGTTAACTTAGGAAAAATGTCATCAAATTTTTAATTTTTGGAAAAATGGATTTTTCAACAAACAAACAAAATATTATTTAAATAAAATGAATTTACTATTTAAATTTCTCAGGCTAGCCTCAAGGTCAAATCCCTGAGTAATTTAATAATTTCATTTTATTTTATCAGAAAATATTAAGAAGTAGATACGGTTCTAACTAATCTACTTTCTAATGAATTTTATATTCGAATTCAGACTCTCTGCTGAAGAGCATAAGAGGTTGAATTCTGAAAATGGTCTTCTGCTAAAGAGCATAAAAACAAATTTCTAAAAGTAAAAGCATGGAATTTTTCGTTGATTTGGACCTTCTGCTAAAGAGCATAAAAGTACAAGTTATGGAATTGACCTTCTGCTGAAGGGCATAAAGGGTAATTCCTATAGGAAACTAATTTGTGAGAGGTAATTTGAAATAAAATTGATGTTCAAAATTTATTCTTTCTGCTAAAGAGCATAAAAGCCTAAATTTAAGAATTTACCTCCTGCTGAAGAGCATAAATGGGAATTCTCAAGAACACAAATTTTAGGAAAGTAAAATAATTTTCTTTTTCGAATTAATGCTTTCTGCTGAAGAGCATAAGAAACTTAATTCTAGAATTGACACTCTGTTGAAGAGCATAAAGGGGAATTCTCGAGAACACAATTTTTAGGAGAAATAGAGGATCATTTTCTTCCTGCTGAATTAAGGCTTTCTGCTAAAGAGCACAAAAGATTTAATTCTAGGATTGACACTCTGCTAAAGAGCACAAGAGTAAATCCTTAATGGAAGAAAATATTAGTAAAAATTGAAGTTTACAATTCTGTCTCTCTGCTGAAGAGCACAAGAGCTTGAATTTCAGAATTAACTTTCTGCTAAAGAGCACAAAAGTGAATTCCCAAAAACTCAATTTTTTAAAATTTATTTTTGGAAAGGGGATTACGTGAGTGGAGGTTGATATTTCTATCAATTATCAAAAACCTTGATTGATTAGCAAAGATATAACTATCAATACAAGTCTTTAAGTCAATTCACGTAGCGTGGTAATTAGCTACATGAATTTTGACTCATATAATTATCGAGAAGAAATAAAACAGTAAATGATATAATAAAAATCCTGAAAATGCGAATAAAGTAGAGTTGGAAATTTTAGTCGCTCAAGTTAGCCTCAAGGTCAAATTCTTGGTTGACACAACAATTCTACTTTATTCTGTAATAAAATATGATTACTGAAAGTAAAATCTAATTGTTCATAACAAGAGTCAAACAAGGCTAAAGTTATAAGCAATTACTTTTCATCAGACTAGCTAGGTTAGCCTCAAGGTCAAATCCCTGCGTGACCTCACGGCTTTATTTTATTTTAATACACAATATAAAAATTTTATGAAAACTCATGGAATATGACTGAAGAATTTTGAAAAGTAGGTGCTTTGCTAGAAACAGAAAGTTACTAGTAAAACGTAGTCGGTGAAGAATAGCGAAAAAGAAGCCCACATAATAACAAACGAATTTGGTTAATACTTATATTAACTAAATTCGGCAGTTTGGACGACCTCCGCTTCCTCATTTTACTAATAAATAAAATATATTAAGGGTAATTGTTTTTACTTTTTATGGATTTTATTTAAATTAATAATAACCGTACATTAAAATAAAATAAAGCCATGAGGTCACGTAGGGATTTGACCTTGAGGCTAACCTAAGTGACCTAGCTATCGACTTTATTTTATTTGAAATAATTGTTTTTTGTGTTTTTATCCTGACTACCCAGGGTTTTGACCTTGAGGCTAACCTGGCTAGTCTGATGAAAATTAACACAATGTGGGGATGCATGAAAATAATGAAATAGGGAAAATTTTTAACAATTATGTAAATTTATCATTAAAGACTAGAAAGAAATTATTTGAAAATACTAGGAAGCTTGAATGAGATTGTGCAGAATGGCGGACGAAACCTTGCACTTATTACATGCAAATCTGATGCAACCGATTTGGTCAGATCTCGAACCAAGGGTTGTTGGATATGGTATCCGCACCAAAGTCACATAAAATAGAATACGTGCCAATGCACACAATTCGGGAAATTGCGTGACGAGCGACAATGCTCGCAGGAGATCGGAGCCAAGGCGTAGTCAAGACGTAGGTGAGACGAAGCCGAGACAAAGCCGAGACGAAGCTGAGGCGTGATCAGTCCTGCGAGCATTGTCGCGAGTCTCGCAATTTCCCGAATTGTGTGCATTGGCACGTATTCTATTTTATGTGACTGGTGCGGATACGAGTTTTTATGCGTACACTGGAATCTAATCTAGTATTGTTATTTAACATATACAATAGCTATCAAATCAAAATTAAAATTAAAATTAGGAAATAGAGACAAATTTATGAAAATATTTAAAAGTTACAACAGAAATTATTATATCAAAATTATTGTATAATTAAGATAAGAAATCCAGAATCATATTATAAGCAGAACTTAAGTGTTTAATGTCTGTGATTTTGTTAAGACTATTATCACTTTCTTTTTTTTATATAGAACATTTCAGAATAGGCTCTTTTGAATCTATTACTTTCTTTATGTAACATTTTGACATCATTCCAATGAAAAAGTGATTCTCTTGATCATCTTCATGCTTTTTAGGTGTTTACTAATGACATTGTGAAACTTTTCATTAAGATTAAAATTCTTAAAATGTTAATCAGTTCTAATCCGCAACGGGCGTTTAGTCTGACCCACATAACACTTACCACAATTACAAGAAATTTTATAAACAACATTTTGTTCTCCAATTTCATAAGGATCTTCGCCTAATACTATAGATCTATCAAATTTAGAATTTATTCTGAAAACAACTTTCATATTATATTTTCGCAAAAAACGCTTTATTATCTCCGATAAATTGCCATAATATGGAATTGAAACAACTGAAACGTTTTTGTTAATTGAATCATTAAGTGTTCTTTTCAAATCATTGTTGTGATGGTTTATTTTAGATTTCATTGAGTCTCTTTTTAATGTGTCTATCAATAAACTTACTTGGATAACCATTGAAATTTAGAAATGTAAAGGCTAATTTCAAATTATCTTAGTGGAATTTTTGATAACTAAGTAAAATAGCTTAATCAACAAGGTTTTTAATGGTACCGATTTTATGATGTGGAGGATGTGATGAAAAATAACTTTGAAATCTTCTAAATTTTGTTTTGCAACATCTTGAGAAAGTGGTTTTAAAAGAAAATATTTAATTTCAAAATACATGCTTACTACAGAGATGTTGATGACACATTTTTAATTATTCCAAAGATTATGATTAAAGAAACTTTACAAAACTTTAATTCTTATCATTCACTATCAAGATTTGCATATGAATTAGAATTTGAAAACACACTTTCGTTTCTAAATCTTTTGATAATAAAAGGAAAAAATGAAGATGGTACCATTGAGACAAACTGGCATGGAAGAACCACGTTCTCAGGTGGATGTTGAAACTATTTCTCAAATCATCCTCTTCAACAAAAATTGCGATTATTAAAACTTTAGTAGACACTGCAATATTACTCTCACAAGGAAATTTCATAAAGAAAACTTAGAAATAATTCAAAATCTTTTGATGCTTAATAATTATCCTGAAAATTTCATTAGCAAAATATCAAAAACAGAATTTTTCGACAACAAAAAAATCTCTTTTTCAAATGTAGTTTATAAGATTTCATGCTTAAATTGTTCCAAAACATATGTTGGTCGAACAGGAAGATGTATGGGACACCTCCTTTGCAACTTATGTGATAAGGGATGGAATCCCTCGAATAACAAGAAATATTCTTCCTAAGCGAGTTAAAATAAAAACCGCTGCCGCGCAAAATATTGCACAAAACCTCAAAATTAAAAACGAGGGACATCAGTCAGGATTAAAAACCAGGTTCAAACCCTATCACCTTACCTTAGGACATATGAGAAGGAATTATTTGTTTTACTTAAGTCATCGAGACTTTAGCCCCTGTAAGATTTTCCATCTTATTCTCTTATCCCTTGAAATTTTTAAAATACACCACCTCATAATACTAGGGTGTTATATATTTCAATATATATATTCAACAGAAATAGAATTTAATTGATTTCTCTTTTTTTGGACTATAATAATGTTTTCAAAATTTATTGAAAAGTGGAAATTATTCTTATTACAGCTGTTTAAATGTCCTTATTCTGATTAAAGTTCAACTCTCTTTACAAAATTTCCAAATTATAACCAGAATTTAATAATTTTAAATCACGTTCATAATCAATGGTACAAATTAAAAATAACATCGAATAATTTCAAACAAAATTTTTTCTTTTGATTTTTAAAGGTTTATATGGAATTTATACTAATATGATTGATAAATAGGAACATTTTTGTTTTTTTTTTTTTTGTCAATTAAATTTTGAAAACACTATACAAACCAAAATTTTCATATTTTTCGCATATCTTTGTACATAATGTGGTTATAAGTAAATATTCTAGGATATTTATATCGTATATTCAAATCCTAAAAAATCATTTTATGATTGTATTTGCAATGTTTAGTTGGACTATAACCACATGCAAAATAGTTTTTATTTATCGTATGAAATAAACAATTGTTTTTCACTTTCAAAATATATCTGTATTAAAAAATATCAGTAAAATTTGTAACAAAGTTTAAAAATTATTTTGATAGCATCCTTTTAAAAATTATATGTTATGAACTTTCAACTTCTACACGTATTGAAAAATTTGTGGTACAAATACGGTTGTATCTTAATGCTATTTCAGCTGAAGTCAGAGACGCATCGTTAAATAACTAAATTATATTTTCCTTTCAGCAGTAATTACATTACTTTCTGTTCCATAAACTAGGAATATGTTCACTTAAGTGTTCTATTCCCACCTCCTTCCCTTATTGGTAAACTTAGAAAATTTATACAGCACCCACCTCTTGAGAAAAGCGTTGCGAAAACTGTATTCCGTTTACTCTTCGGAATTTTTGTTAAAGCCTCGGAGTTTAAGGAATCAAATTCTAAATAGGCAGGGGCACGTCATTATAAGAAAATCTTACGCATCAAGTATCAGATAAAATGATATTCCAACCATGTGAAATTGGGATTTCATTCCCCAATCTCCAGTTTGTCGGGGACAAAAACGAAAAATTCCGGGGGTGGTTTGTTACGAGCGTGTCAAGGCGGCCAAATTTTTCCAAAATTATAATATAAATTTCCACATAAATTCGCATGCCACTTGAAGCGCCTGTAACCGAGCACCTTGACAAGGTCGCTGATGTAGCTTATCGTTGCTCGGATCAAGAAATTTTTAGCAGATGGTTGATTCGGGAAGGAAATTCCTAATATATTATGTTGCTAATATTAATATCACCATTAATATCATTGCTATTATATTATTAATGTTACATATGACGCTCATAATGCGTTATATTATACATTATATTAATGTGTGTATTAATATATATATATATATTGATGTACGTGCAGGCTCGTGCACCTGCGTATGGATGTGAGTACACGTTTTCAGGTGAACGCGAATAATTATTACTACAATTTTTAATGTGAGTGGTCTGTCACATGATGGCATAGATTGTAATTTCAGGAGTATCTAAATTTAGGAAATTCCTAATGTATTATTTTATTAATATTGATATTACTATTAATATTAATATTGATTTTATATAATGTTAATTAATTTATTAAGTATTAAGACCATTAATATTGTTGGGAATATTTATGATCATAGTTTCATGCGAGTGCCCTGTCACATTATCGCATAAATTGTAATTTCAGAAGTATCTAAATTTAAGGAAACATTGATCTACATTATAAATATTTCAAAATAATCAAACCTCTTGGCAATCGCATCAAGCGTGTATCAACGGAAATCTTCGGTGGACTATCTAGAGTCCAATTCCAGTTTTTCGCGGTTTTTTTTCACCAAAATAAAACGGCACAAAGCAGCGAGAAATCGCAGAAAATTAATACTACCGAATCTCAAAACGGTAGTGATAATTTTCATAAAATATTTGACAAATACATAAAATCAAGTTTGACCCGGATAACTGAAGACTTCAGCCACGGGAACGCACTCTCTTCCTTGCTCCTGCTCTCCAGAGATCCGGTAGAATTAAGAACCTAGGAATAGAATCTAAACTATGGTAAAGTACGATTTATATTATTCTGACTCGTCTCTCTCTTTATTTATATGCAAAGTGTTCACGGTGATGGGATTTCGCGAAGGTGTTGGCGGTAGACGTGAAATACCAGCTTAATATACTTAATATCCATAATTTTCCTATTATATTAAAACGGAATGTTCTGACAAATCTATTCGCAGAATTCGGAACAACAAATCTATTTTTAATATTGAGAACAGTAGAGCTATTTGTAAAATTGAAAACGACAAATCTATTTGTGAAATTAAATTGAAAAATCGCAGCGCAACAGTATATTATTTATTTATATTATTTGTCATTTTTAATATTTATTTACTCATTTGTTTATTTATTTACACACATTTCTTACTTCCTTTCGCAGTCAGTAAGTTGTAGAGTTGAAGTTTGAGTTTTGTTGCTGTTCTGGACCGTAGTGCTGGAACGACGCGTTGTCTCAGCTTCCTGGTAGACCACTATACTCTATCCACAGGACTTATCGTCTCGCACGACGTGCCTTTTAATTTCTGCACAGGACTTATCGTCTCGAACCACGTGCCTTTTAATTTTTGAACAGGACTTATCGTCTAGTACGACGTGCCCTTTTATTTGAAAAAAATGCACAAAAGCATTCCACTGGTTCGTCACAATGATCACACAGCGTTTGAATCCGTAGAATCTTTTCTCTGGATCCTGGCAGGATCGCCAAAATTGTCACGGGACTTAGGAATTAATGACAAGGCTTGATTATTAATACACTTCCTTTACTTTCAAATAGGTGAGTTTAATATATTCTACGTGTTCAACAGGAATCACGTAGATTCTGTTGAGAGTGACAAAGGTCTGCCGTAGCCTAGACACAGTTATACACTGCGAAAAGGTGATAGTCGGACGGGTCGAGGTCTGGAGAGTACGGCGGGTGCGATAATATTTCCCAATTCAATGCTTTTAATGTGTTCTTCACCACTTTAGCGGTATGGGACGGTGCGTTGTCATGTTGTAGGATAACTTTGCCATGTCTTCGGGCCCATTCCGGCCGTTTTTCGATCAACGCATGATTCAAATTGATAATTTGTTATCGGTAGCGATCCATATTCACCGTCTCACCAGGTTTTAATAACTCGAAGTACACCACACCACACTGGTCTCGCCAAACACAGAGCATTGTCTTACGGCCAAAGCGATTTGGCCTTGGAGTCGATGGGCCGACCTCACCAGGTGAAAGCCATGATTTTTTCCCCTTCGGGTTCTCGAAATAAATCCATTTTTCGTCCCTCATGACAATTCGATGCAGAAAAGATTTTCTTTCGAACCGTTGAAGCAGCATTTCACAAATGATTTTCGATTTTCCATTTGTCTATCGTTCAGTTAGTGTGGTACCCATTTCCCATACTTTTGGATTTTTCCCATGGCTTTTAAACGTTGGCAAATTGCTCCTCGGGTCACATTTAGTGTTTGTGTCAATTGTTGTTGCGATTGGGTTGGGTCTTCATCCAATAACGCCTGCAATTCCTCGTCTTCGAACTTTTTCGCTGCACCAGGATGTTCATTGTCTGTTAAATCGAAATCTCCACTCTTAAATTGACAAAACCATGTCTCACATGTTCTAATCACTAGAGCATGTTCACCATAAGTTTCTACCAGCAATCGATGAGCTTCAACTGCTTTTTTCTTTTGATGAAATAAGAAAAGCAACGAATGCCGAAAATGCGATTGACTTGGAACGAAACTCGAAATATTCACTGAGGTAAACAACTATGATGCTATTGTTTTGGCAGAATGTAGTTGTGTATTTTTGAAGATTATTGTCCATAGAAAAATATGACATAGATGCCAAATCATAGAAATGTATACATATCTCTAGCGACATCTATGAGTAAAACCGGCAAATTTCAACTAACACCCCTGGTATATTGAAGGCATCCACTATTTAACGCTGATTCGGAGCGTGGCCATCAATTATCATGAAGATTATATGTCGCGAGAAGTACATGTGTATGTATAGAGCACTTTGCGGCTTGTTTATGTGATGTAATATTCACAAAGAACTACTGCTAAAGAATCTCATATTTGAGATTTAAAATGTATATAAAAAATCGTATTTATTTTTAACGTACCACTCGCGTGTATGAAATTTATTTCGCGCTGAATATGAGTATGTATGTGGAAATTTAATCCCGCGTGTTATTATGCAGCGCTGAATACGTGTAGAATGTCTTCACTGTTTCATAAAAAAGGTGGGGGAGGGGAAGCCGTGAAATTCAGATATCCCTGTGATTATTATATGTGGATGGTACACGAATATGTGATTATTCATGGGATAAATACATAGAATCTCATATTTGAGACGTTTTATATACATAAATTCGTATTTATTTTAAAAGTGCATACTCTGAGATTGTCAAGTGCTTTGAAGCTTGTATATAATATACGCGCCGGATGAATTTATAAGAAAATAATATTTGAGATCGCTAGAATCTAAATTAAAGTCGTATACATATAGAAATTTTAGGCCCGCGTGTATAATTTTATGTATCGCTATTTACGTGTAGAGTGTGTTGTATGAATTTTATTTAGCGCTGAATATGTGTGGAATGTATTCATTATTGTATACCTATACCGGTGCGAAATTAGAATTACTCTGAGATACAATGACGGCCTAGAAATTCAAATATATCTGATATTATATTAGATGAGATATTGACGCGTATGAGTTGAGCGTTGTTGTGTCTTGTTATTGTGATATAATATTCCATTAAAATTACTTGGAATAATTGGATTAAACGACGGAATTGATAAGGTTGATATAAAAAATAATCCCTTTATCCGATACTGTAAAGATTAATAAAAAATTAATAAAGTTCAAATTGATAAATCCATTTAACTAAATCATAAAGTTCTTAAAACCAAAAGATTTCCTGAGAAACCCAATAAATGTATTTTTTATTATATAATATATTGGGAATTCAGGACCTTAAGCCTAACGAGACCTCTTCATTGTTTGCACGTGACCCTTTCTGGGTCGCCATGTGGATAGATGTTGTGGTGCAGTTAGACCCTGAGACCCTATTTTTTTATGATATGGTTGTAAATCTTGGATAGGTTCTCAATATCTTTTCTGAGATTTACAGCTTCCCTAGTACCTGCAATGTGACACATTTCCAACAGCAATCTCTTTTTGTAATTACATTCTCTGGATAGGATCTTGGTGCCTTCGAAACCGAAGAAATGGTCTTTTTCTATCGTGTATTTTGTTAACGCGTTTTGTTTGGTAGGGCATTCTCTAATGTTATTTTTATGTTCATTTATTCGACTTTTTAGAAACCATTTTGTTTGTCCTATGTAAACGGCTTTGCAATTGTTGTCTTTACATGGGATGCTATACACGATATTAGAGAGCTGTTCTTTTTTTAACCGATTTTTTGTTGATTTGAAAACAATTTTAAACTTTTATGGTTCTTGAAAGCAGTGTTAATATTGAGTTGCCCAAGATTCTTGAAATTTTTTCAGAAAGGCCTTCAACGTAAGGTATGCTGATAAAAGGTTGAATTTCTGTGTCCGCAACTATCTGGTCTCTATCTAGTCGCGATTTTCGTTCTGACGCCTGAAGTCTAAATTCAACAATCTCCTGTACAAAGGTTAGAGGATAGCAATTTTCTTGTAGAACGTTTTTCATCAGGTCAAGGTTTCCAGTGTGGAATTCCTTGTCAGATAGAAGAATGGCTCTGTCCACTAGGTTATTGACTACACTGTTTTTGTAACTCAACGGGTGGTGAGAAAAAAAGTGTAAGTATCTACCATACCAAGTAGGTTTTCTATACCAATTGAGAGATAGCTTTTGGTCTTGTTTTCTGGTAATAGAAATGTCTAACAAGTTAATAGTCCGTTCTCTCTCTTTTTCTAGGGTAAATTTAATGTTAAATTGGTTTGCGTTGAAAAATTGTAGAATGTTTTCAATCTCTGTATAAGGAACCACAATTAAAATATCGTCAATGCACAGTGGTCAAAATTCCCAAAAAGCTTGCCATAATTCATTAATTTCATTATTTCGCGATGAATATTCTCACTCGGGGGTTTTTGGGGTCGCTGATTATGAATCTGATATTTGTTTTCCAAAAAACAAAATGGCGGATACAAAATGGTGGGCAATTAACACAAACTTCGATTATTTAAAGAAAAAACATGACTCACGGGTTTCTGGGGTCGCTGATCATGAAACTGATATCGGTTTTTCAAAAACAGAATGGCGTTTTCAAAATGGCGGATGATTTTTGTGGATTTACATTTTTTTATGCAAAAAATCACGACTTGTCGGTTTTTGGGGTCGCTGATTATGAATCTGATATTGGTTTCTCAAATCAAGAAATAGCTGATAGGAAATTGTCCTATAGGCAATAAGGATGATTCAATTGTTTGTGACCCATGTATCAAAATTTTATGCATACTAGTCGGCATGTAGCACCATGGATACAGTTCAACGAATCTTCGCGCAGTTGACAGAGCGTACTCTTCAAATTTCACTACATTTATATCGAAGTCGCACGAAATAACTTGAAGTATGACATGGAATTTGTCAATTAAATTTTGGTCTATTCCCGTAATTGATGCTGAGACTCGAGAATTTTCAAAAAAACGGCGCGCTGTATTTCCGTCATTAGAACTCCCATATCCCTGTTTTGGGATATCTACTAACAATCATAATTACTACCGAAAACTAGTTTGAATGTTTTTTTTCCGAGCTTCGACTTCCACATTATCAACTTTGCGACACTGCCAACTTTGAATATCCAATTGATATGAAATATGCAATAGGCACTCAAAGAACCGAATCCATGCATGTAAGGACGAAATCCCAAATACTAAATTTTCGCGATCTACTTTTTGTTGCAATATTTTATAAGTCAACTTCTGCTCGCGTTGATTCGGCAGTTTCATGTAAAAATTGTAATTTTATCGGTCTGCAAAATCGTGGAGATGAAGGGCGAGGATTTTTCCACAAAACTACATTATGATTATCAATTGCATCTGCAAAAACGAGCTGCAGAGGTACCAAAGAAGTCACCAACATGTTGACGTCAGTTTTAGTTCCATCATCATCTTGAAACTTTTGCTTAAACGTACTTTGCCCCGACGTACCATCACACCCCCATTTGCAGATCAACTGAAAATCACATTTTTCTGATGGGAGACTTTCGATAACGTCTGCTTGCAATAATAACAAGCGTCCGACTATGTGATCTAGTAATAATTGTAATTTGACTTCTGCGCTCGATTCAGTGACAATTATTTCAAACGGTGAAGGATAACACTGTTTTTTAGCTTCTAGAACTTGATGGTAAGGAGGGTACAAAAAACAATTCTTTCCAAGACTTACAGATCGTATGTCAATATATTGGCCTTTAGATAAATTATTGTCGATCATGAGCGCGACAGCTTCGTCACAAGAAAGGATTTCATCGGTTTTTTTTTTTTGAAGATATTTCTTGTATTTTGATGCTTTCGACGGGCTCCCTGCTGTGACATCTTTCACTAATTTCGCTGCATCTACTCTTCCTTTGGCTCGGAGGCTCATCTGCGTAGCATAACCTAACTCCACGGGATCGAACTGTTGACGAATATTTTCTGTCCTCCTTCGCTTTGTCCGGTCACTCAATTCTCGGAAGGAAGAGTTACACAAGGGTCGGCCAGTGCTTCCTGTCGAAGATCTTGACTCGAAGTCGTCGTTGCGTGCCTCGTCCACATCATCATTTTCACTAGTGAAAACAACCTCAGATTTGAGCCACTCAGCATTTTTGTTTAAAAAATCTCTTTCCGTCCTGTGAGCATCATTCCACTTTTTTTCAAGTCAGAAAATAATTTTCTGAGTCGATTTTTACACTCTGCGTCCAAAATGTAAGTGATATTGTGTTTTTCGGAAAAAACCGTTCAATAACAACAAAGCAGCTATCAGAACCCTCAGAAATTTTGTATGTGATGAGTTGGAATAATTCTTTCCGGGTTAGACAAACTTGCTGTTTTGTGACTCCATGTTCATTATCAGTATCTGAAAAGAATTTTTTTTTCAATTTTTCGAGGTCATGTTACATTATTCAGAATTTGGTCAAAAAAGAAGAATTTCAACTATTTGATAATATTCTTGGATACTCAAGTAAATAGTTTCAAAAAAGTTCACGATGTTACAGTATTAATAACGTGCACTGTACAATGAGCAATTCGGTGCGAATCTGTACATTACATCTGAATTAATGTCTCAAGGCCAAAACGGCAACTTTCGGCAGCTAATTTTTAGATATGTTTTGGGTGAATGTGTAATTTTTCATCCGGAATAGAAAAGAGGGCCCAATATAGCAAGACTTTTTTCTAAAGTCTGTTTTTATCAGCGTGAAATAACATGACAATACTGAAACCGCAGTAAATCGTTCAATTGTTTCCAACTTTTAACCTCGTCATATGTACTAATATTTCACTATTTTTTCAAGTACTTACATTCACGAGAACAATCCATGTTGTTTCATTGGAATCGGTCACTTTGTTCCAAAACGATACACTTTGGAAAAAAAAAATTTCAAGTCGCGGTGTGCACACGTATCGATGCGTTTGACGTCTATGAAGGAAACAAAAAAAAAGAGGTTTAGAGGAGCACCTGTCCTCCGCCATTAATCTCGAACGATGCTAGGGGTACCACTACACACATTTAAATCTCGAAAGGTGTCAAGAAAAAAAATTGTTTTTTTCTATTATGACCAGCTTTTTGGGAATTTTGACCACTGTGCAACGTAAGGAAGGTATAACGGTAGTTGAAAATGAAGGCTTGATAACCTTTCGTTTTCTAAATCATCCATGACTATATCAGCCAGGATTGGGGAAAAATGAGAGCCCATGGGTAACCCTTGTTTTTGGAAATAAGTTTTTCCATTGAAATTGAAGTCTGTGCTATTCAAACACAGACGTAGACATTCTTCAAAATCTTTCCATGGCATTTTTACTTTTGGCTGAATCTCTTGCCATCTACTTTTAACTGCAGATACGGCTGCCTCTTTTGGAACGTTTGTGAAAAGAGATACAACGTCCGAAGAGGAAAAAACTGCATTGTTGGGGATTGTTACATTTTTTAGTTTTTTCACTAGTTCAAAACTGTTAATAATTTTGGATTGTGGAGGTGTAACGTTTTTTGAGATAGCGTTACTAAAATAGGAAGCAAGGTTGTATATAGGACTACCCACATATGAGACAATGGGTCTAACGGGGTGACCCACTTAGTGAATCTCAGGCAGACCATAAAATCTGGACAGAACTGCGATATAAGTTCAGAGATCCTTTGCCAAGAGATTGTTAATCAGTTTCCTGTTTTCCCATTTTTTAACAAGTTTACTGACCTTATTTTGTATTTTGGTGGTCGCATTATTAGTCCTAACTTCATAAGTACTGACGTCATCAAGTAGGTTTTTTTCCTTTTGTGTTATAATCAGTTCGCGTTAATGCAACGGTAACATTACCTTTGTCAGCTTTGGTAAATATTATATCGGGGTTATTTTTGATGAGATTCTTTGCCTCTTTAATTTCCTTGAACGGTTGTAAGAGTTTTGAATTAGGTTTAATACCGCTCTTACAGAAATTATTAACGCAGTTTACTATTTTGAGGCGAGCCTCATCTTGTGATTCAACGGGAATTTTACTGGTGTTAGACTCAATATCTGCGATGATGTTGAAAGTAGAGGTATTACGATTGTCTACAGTCAAACCGAAAATAATACCTAAACTAGCAACTTTCGCGAAATTTTCAGGAATTTGAGTTCCAGATAGGTTTTTGAACAATTTCTGGTTAAGATCACTGTTGGAAATGTTCCTTGTATTGCGTTCGAGTGAGCTAAGTAACCTGTCAATTTTTTTTTACACTTTAATTTGTAATCATGAAAAAACCTGTAGTTTCTGAATGTAGTGTATACGAGTAGATTGAAATTGTAAGGTAAAAGATGTTACGGATTATACATAAAATTTTATTCATGAAAAGTATTTTACAGTTTTATTTAATATTAGAGAAATTGCAAGGTATAATTTTGTATGCAAATTTAGTGACAAGTCCCGCGACGCATTAGAATGTCAAGTATCGGCGCAGCACTGGATCAGCACCGGCGCAGTGACAGCGTTCAGTGTTAGCAAACAACCAACTTTTGAGTAATGCCAAGCCTTTCTATCGCCTTTCATTGCCGACAAACATGTTACTAATGCTATGAACAGTACTCTAAAAAAAATCAATTACATTCTACACATTAGTTTGTGTGCCCGCATTGGTGCGATGGTAAGTAAAATTTCGCTGATCGAAAAACATTTTTATTGAAGTAAACCAAAGTTTATTGCTTGAATTAGTTAAACTTTCCATCGATTGGTTTTATGATTTTACCAAAGTATGCTGCGGTTTCATTCGAATGTTTTTGTTAAATTCTCTGAATTACTTACATTTTATTGTTAAATCAATAAAAAGTTTCGATAAAACCAACAAGATAATTTTTTGATATAAAAAAAAGAGATAATTAACAAATTTGCTTAAATATAAAAAAAAATAATTTAAATTCAAAAAGGGGGCGATCAATGATCATATTTAATTTAATCTGATAAATGTTTTTAAAGTACTGCTGTTCATCTTTTTATGACTTGGGTGATGCATGATCCCAGATTACGAATTCTCTACTTCAGCTGAGTTACTATGCAAAATGGATATTGTCGATAACCCAGGCGGAAAAGTCGGACTTATGCCGGATCTTACGAACGGCATGGTACCGCGCCAGTTGTAAATGAGGAGCAATGCCAGTACTGATAATTAGTACCGCGCCGAGCGTTGGCGCGGTACTGGTTTAGTACTGGCCCAGTATGGAGTCCAAATGCTGGTATAGAAGCCGACTTAGGGATTTATGCCGAGCGTTGGCGCAGTACTGGTTTAGCACTGCCCCAGTATGCAGTCCAAGTGCTGGCTGTAAGCCGACTTAGGGATTTATGTCGAGCGTTGGCGCGGTACTGATTAGTACTGCCCCAGTAGGGAGTCCATGTGTACTATTTTTTTTAATAGTACTTCATAAGTTGGAATAGCTTATTGCGAACTTGAATGCATAAATTCGTTATGAGATAATTTTCTTGACTCCAAAGTTTCATCATATTTTTGAAATTTAAAAAACTCAAAATTTTCAGATTCTGAACATACGTTGATTTTACTCTTGAAATAAAAAATTAAAGGAATCATAACCTGTATAAAGTATCACTAATATACAATAATAAAAGTTAATAATTCTAAATTGTATATAAATATTTTTATTATGTAATGTTCTTTAATTCAAAAATTTGATCGCTTTCTTTCAAAAATATTTTATTTTACAGAAAACCGATTTAATAATTAAAAATCTTAAAAATTTTAATCAGAATCATAAATCGGGATAAAATCTAAAAATTCCTGATTACACGGGGCCTATACACTTCTTACATGGCCCTGCAGTAGTTGAAGGTTATAAGCGCTATTTTCTTTCTTGTATTCCAAGCGTGTGCAGCCGAGAGGCTTAGTCGTTAGGTTAGTAATGCGTTAATTGTAAGTAGAGAGAGTTCGAACCCGCAGCGTTAAGAATAATTTTTAATACTACCTATACGAGCGATTGTGTAGTGTAGAGGGGAATGTGTGTTTGTAGGTAAGTTTGTATATAAAAATAGTAAGTTAGAGTTTGCTTGAAAGTAAATAAAGTTTTGAAATGTACTAAGAATATTCATCGATTCAACTACTGCTCATATTTGATTTACCTATGTTCCTGCAGTTCACTGAACTTCAAAAATGACACTGGAGCCTTTACGAACTACGGGAAAGTAAGTTAAAAAGTAGTCAAACCTACTTAGATTTTTTTTCTGTGTACGTGTAAGAAAAAAGTATTGTCAATTTACTCAGAAAAAATTTTTTAACTTGAAAACAGATTTTTTTACTGTGAAAACAGTAAACTTAACCTTCGAAGCAAATATCCCTCCGTTGCCGTTAAAAACGGTAAATATTAGAGTCTTAACACGAACTTTCCCTGTACTTTTTATCTTAGTACAATACAGATTTTCGGTACATTTTCCAGTACGGCCCCAGTACTAAAAGACAACTCCCAGCCGAGTGACATTTTGTACTAGTGCCAGCACCGCACCAGCACTAAAGGCCTGCGCTAGCGCAGTACCGCTGGTCAGCACTATGCCTTTGTTAACTATCGGAGTTCTGCCAGCACCGCGCCAGCACCGAAGGCCAGCACTATGCCGGTGTTACCTTTCGAAGTTTTGCCAGCACCGCGACAGACTTCATGAGGATCTACTGCCAGCATTATGCCAGCGCTGGAAGTCCGCTGGCAGTGCTTGCGCGGTGCTGTGCCGGTTGTAAATTTCCGCCTGGGGTTTAAATCATTCTAAAATTTAAAAAAATATACTTAGATATTTTTTTTAGACGAATGTTCTTGAAAATATCTAAAAAATAAGAGAAAATCTAACTGATCTTACATCTATACTAGATATTCTACAAAAATGTTCAAGTACGTACATCTGTAAAGGCGTTACATCAAATTAAGTTGTCAGAACTTTAACAAAATATGTTGAGAATGGTTTAGGTAATCGCTTTTGGCGACACAGCGCTTGTGAATATGTTTCCAGAAACAGTTAAGTTTTCGCAGGCGTGTTGCGAATCACTCAAAGTGCAAACTAAAACTTCTAGACCCCACTTTACAGAAAAAACGCAGTGAAATTACAAAAATTAGAAGAGTTGAATTTGAACAAAAGTGTTCAACACTGAAAGTTTCTAGAAACCAAAAATTAGCCATAGAAGAAATAATTTATGCTTCTTAGAAATAGGATCCAAGGAGTCACCATTATTCTGAAGACTGGATATATACACGGTCTTCTGATAAAAGCCGCGATTTTAACTTGAAAATCTGTTTCCGTTTCTTCAAAGAATTTGACCTATTTTGGATTAATTGATTTCGGGAACGATGGACGCCAAGGAACAGGCACTGATGACCTTACAATGCATGGTCTTGTTATTATGTATCAATCTTTTACTGAAAAATGCACGCAACCAAATGCAACTTTTGTCTCCAACAGTTATGTGAAAGAAAAAAAATTAGCAAAATTAATTTTGAAAGCTATTTATCTCACAGATGAAATCGGTTTTGCCATACATGGTGTAATTGGAGACAATGCTAGCACCAATCGCAAAATAGAAAAAATTCTCGGCGTCTCAGGTCAAATTGACGATGAAAACCTGGTTTATTCATCCCCTTCACGGACCATAAAGTATTTATTCTCTCTGACATGCTAAGTTTAATGAAATGTATACAAAGTCGACTTTACAATAAACGCCAACTACGGTTATTTTAATTTCTTTACTCACTTTAATACTTAATCAATCACCAGGAAAATAAAAAAGATAATACATTTCTTACATAAATTTCTATGGGTAAACTCCGACAGAAATTCCATTTAAGGGGTTGGCCCACTCTACTCAAACTTATATTGTATAGTTCCTTTTTTATTAACAATTTTCTGACGATTTTTTATGAAATTTCATATTTTTTTTACTTTGGAAGTGCGCCATTTGGGCAACAATCAATATATAAAAAAACTCCTACGTACTTCTCTAGCTATTCTTATGTGTAATCGAAAAAACTTTAATGACTCATCATAGCCCAAAAATTACAGGAGCTGTTTGTCCGATCATGGACCTTCCAGAAATAACGGCGTCATCGGAAAAATGCTGCACAGTCGACATTTTGACATCCATCGCTTTAAGAAAATTATTTTGTACAGTCAATTACATGTATGATAAAAATCGAATATCCGCAAATGGTCAAAAAATCCCAAATCCCCAACATTGGTTAACAAAATATGACCTTTATGTTCATAGAATAAGATTTATCATTTCCAGAGTAGTTTTCTGTGATGAATCCAAATCTGGCCTCTGTTTTTTCCCAGCGCGTCAAGTTTCTAAGATCTTTTGAAAAACAACACATTTTTTTTTTTAAACTGAACGCCTATTTATTTATACATGTCGAAAAATCTTTCACGAATTTTTTCAACAAAAAAAAATTCATAGCTGGAGTCAATATTGCCATTGTGCTAAAACACAATTTTCCCGACATCTCTTGCGGTGAGCATGATAAAGGAACTGCTTATCTGAAATACACAAAACAAAAAGAAAACTGTAGTTGGTAAAAAGTTTGATTTTCGAACGTCTGAGCTTTCGGTTTTTGCAGCAAGAAAAAAAAAGTTTTGCTTGAAATTTAAAATCCTTCGTCCACTCAGAGGCTATTATTGTTGTTAGTAAGCCTGCAAAAATTCAGACTGATCTGGTTAACGGTTCTCGAGAAACTGTGCTCACCGCAACCGCACTTTTTGAAAAATCAAGTTTCGAGATAATCGCGTGTAAAGGCGGAGAAGATGAAATGAAGGGTTGCAGATAGCGCGCTATCAAGTCCTGCCAAATCGGTTCTACTGCTCAGATCTGTATGATTTTTTGGAAAAAGATTCTCTGAGATATGTACTTTCAGAAAGTGCAATAAAAAAATTTTCGATTTTTTCAATCAACACAAGTGTATATAACCCCTTAAACGGAAAGCGATACATGATTTCAATGCGTTATTCAACGTAAAATCCATTGATTGTTTTGTTTTTTCGATATCTTATACAGTTCCTGAGATCATTAAAAAAAAACTCTTAAAAAAACACGAAAAAATGTTTTTTCAAAAAACCTTATATTCAACTGAATATATAATAGTAAGTAAATCTACCCTCTTAATTTTCGACAGAATGCAATATGAGGCCATCCGTGAAGTCCTTAGTTGTATGCAAACAACTCCAATCACTATATAATATAGTTGTCAGAGTCCAATGAGCCGCCCACAAGCTAGCACCGATACTTGCTTTCAGAGCGAGTTATATTTTATCTTGTTTACTGTAATAAAACCCTTTCTCCGAGTCTTCAGTTGCTTCTAGAGATGTCTTGTGATAGGAGATTTAGGATTAAACCTTCCAGGTGCGGCTTATTACTGGCATTCGATCAAGTAAAATCTGTTTTTTATTGCTGTTATCGCAAGCGACATCCACACTATTTTGAGAACACTTGAAGAAAGCTTTCTTGTCCGTTTTTTCTGTACTTTGATTCAGGCTTGGCTTTCAAAGGAGTTGGAGACCCTGAAATCAATTTTAATGATTCAGTCTTTGCGGCCTTTTCTGTTCTTGTCTTTATTGATGATTCAGTTGACCCTACTTCTGGGAGGGTGGAATGTGGATCCTTTGTCCCTTCTGCCGATTATAGGTTTGTTATCCGAATGCCAGGATTTGCATCGATGATGAATACGTTTCTCTAGACCTTTCATTCTTTCCGTATAATAACTTTTGTCTAAACTCGAAAAATAGTCATTAACCCCCTAGCCGGCTTTTGAACTTTGGAAACAGAAAAAAATCACATGGAGCAAAATCTGGAGAGTACGATGAATGTGGAATTTATTCGTACTTCAGTCATGTGGTTTCGCCATCGCAACTGCTGATCTGTGGGCCGGTGCATTGTCCTTGTGGAAATGGATTTTGTTTATGGCTAACTGCGGACGCTTGTTTGTGACTTTCTGATCTAAACGTTGCAATAGTCAAGAGTAATAAAAAGTCATAAAAAATCCTTTTCATTTCACTTGAAATTCTCAAGACACAATCGTAAAATTTTCAACCACTCTCGCTTTTAATCAACAGTGAAAAAACGCGGCACTCAACGCGTGATCAGTATTTTCACGTCTAATTCGTTATGTAAAATGTTGTGCGCCCGTTCATATGAGATGCCAAGAGCTTCTGCTATCATCCCTGAAAGTTGACGATCGTTTATCACGATTTCATAAACGTAGCCGATCATCTAATCCGTTAAAGGGTCAGCGATTCTATAGACTGAATGTAGTTCAGCTTTAATTTCCGTATGAGTTTTACTTTTTAATTGAAGGAATTTCATTACGAGGCGATACTCCAATTTTTCCATTCTTGACAAATGTTGGCAGCCACTTATTTTCAAAGGCTCTCAGAAAAAAACTTATTACTGGATTGACATCAAATTTATCTCTTTCTTTTTTTTTCACTGCCAACTATTGGACAAGTATTTGAAACTGACTGAAACCTTGCCCTTTCTTGGTTAAGTCGGAAACTCACTTTATTTCGTTTGCTGCGGGGAGAAGCCCATTCATTAAAATTGTTTCGATTCCTCAACATCCTGGTATTCTGGGTAACAAGGTAGCGGATAGGGTTGATAGATCGATGTCCTCACAGCTTAGATGGGATTATTACTCTTGCATCTGTCAATTCTGGCCTCACTTTGACGTGGTCGGTCATTTTGACTACGTTTGCTCTAAAACCCGAAAACCTTAGTTTAGTGCTCTAAACTCTCAAGAGGCTATATCAATTGAGATCCTCACTTGAGAACCTCTCACGTGTGTATTAGTGAACACTTAACGAGGATTAGTTGGAACTTTGACCAATAGTATGCCTGTGGTGCAGAGGTACCTTTTACACATTTTAAATAATAGTCTGATTTTGTCTGAGGGCAGCTCTAGACATTTAGCTTTTTGGTCGATTATTTTACTAGCTCATTCTTGACAAGGTAGAAACTTAGTTTTCAGACGAGATTCCAAAATCATGGGAAAGTTGGGAAGATTTTTTAAATCAGCTGAAATAATTCTATTGTATGAATGTTCACAACTGACTACCCGAATTTGATGCATTGTGCAGTAAGTTCTTCCCTCTTCCTTTCTACTTAAAAGAATCGGGCTGAACTTTTATCGTTGGACACACTCTACTAGTAAATTAGTCTGCTTACCCCTGATGAAAACGCTATTTACTTGCGATTTTTATCATAAATTACATTTGCTCATTCTGAAAATGTATTGGGGACCTACCCACCAATAAGAGCATTTCGTATTTTTGAATGCTCCTAACGTAATGCACACCTGTTTTGAACATCAACTCATGGATTAGTTTACTTTTTGGACGCTGAGAAAACATAAAAGTGGGAGCATTACATGGGTTGATGAAAGCCTAAGTTTTCATTTACACCTCTACATGCGTACCTGGAAGCACATAAGAAAGTAAGAAATAGAAATTTAAAGATGGAACTTGTTTACCTGGTTCTAAAGGAAGATCTGAGGTTCGGGAGAGTATTAGTTAAATTTAACAGGAGTTAAACTAAAGTTTGGGTGCAGCACTCTTAAGTGTGTTACAGTTCAGAAGAGTTAAGGCAGCCAACCTAGAAAAAATGATATATTTGCTAATGAGAGTATTCGATAATTAGCTCTGAAATCCCTGTTCGATATTTTCCACAAAATGCTATTCAAAAGATAATTGTAAATTTCAAAGCGTAGTCGAAAGAATAATAGTGTATCTTCAAAATCTACTAAACAAAAACAAATACCAATGCAAAACGTCAAAATCCATAAATAAGAAACTTCCAACTTAATACTTGATGACCCAATATATACTTCCAAGTACGGTAAAAAATTCTAATTGGAACACAGCCTAAATAATTGATATACAGGGTAACCTCTTTATCTTAAGACATCGAAATATCTCAAGAAATGCGCAATTTACATGGATTAAAATAAGAGCAAAATATTCAGGAACGAAATATTCTGTGTAATGTCACTTTCATATGTGCTGATTATTACATAGCTCCGTCTTAACCCGAACACTGCTACTAATCGAATTAAGTAACTGGTGTAGCAAGCAAGCACTTCATTATTCAACCAGCAATGCGTGGCCGATTATTTATACAGAATTTAATACGTTTTACAACTTACCAGTGACAGGTAAACTCAAGCAATCAGTAACGGGTCGTTTAGAATAGTAAAGTGTTTTCGATATTCGAGACAAAAATTCATCATTATTACCAAAACTCTGAAAAAAATGTATATGTATTTATAAACGAGCATCAAAATTCTGTGAATAAGCATGTTCAAACATGTAATAGATGATTTACCTTTAACTGTACATTTGACTTTTTACTCTTCAAGATTTTAGGCATCTTTATCAAATTAGTTTTCAAAGTAATGAAAAAGTAATAAATTTTAATCCATGCAAAAGTAAAAGAATAAATAGCTCTGAGCCTTCCTGTTGCTGCTTGTATCTGCTTGTATCTTTTCAGAATGAATGAATGCACTGTCAAAAATATCCACGAAATTATACACCGGTGGTCGTTGGTAATCACGGCGCTGGCACTCTGAAATGAAAATGTACCACATGTTGAACGAAGCCGAGTGGCGGCGCTGGCTGTATAAATTTTAGTCTCTTTTAACGTTAATAACCTTTTTTCAAACTTTTTTGCAAAAAACATAATAATTAATCTTTCAAGAGTATGAAGGTGAAAGTTTGAGAAGTATTTTACTTGTGAGAGTAAATACGAATACACTTCTAATTAGGACGCAGAGAATACTGAGTACCCATAGTTTAATACAGTAAATCTGAGTAAATTAAACATTTTTAGTGCGCATCGATATTTGTCAAAATATTTTAAATTATGAAAGAATTTATTTTTAATTAATTGATTATCAATTATTGCAATTTTATAATTATTTTTTATTTGCAAAGATTTTTAAAATTCCAAATTAATTAGTTAAGTTTGAAATTTTTTTCACTGCCTACATTATCGGAGGATCACTAGTCGCGTATTAGATAGGATACGTTGTCGACAGGTGTCCTCATAGACAATTTCAAACTCTTATATCGCAAATGAATGCAAATGAATTTAATATTTAAAGAAATTGAAACTCTTTCTGTCGAAAATGTCGGATGCCTGTGTAGCTCAGTGGTTAGAGCAGTCGACCGGCAATCGAAAGACCTGGGCTCGAATCCCAGCGCAGTCGAAAGCATCTATTTTTCCACAGAAAGATTTTCAAATTCTTTAAATACTTTTCAAACTTTCACTTTCGTACCCTTAAAAAATCAATCATAATGTATTTATGAAAAATTTTTAAAAAAGTGTTATTAACATTAAAAAATACTAAAATTTGTATTTTCGCCCTGAATTTTTGATTCAATCGGCCTAAAGTACAGCCAGCGCCGCTACTCGGCTTCATTCAACTCTCATGGCAGATTTTTATACAGCTGGAGATAGAGTTCTAAAGAGTTTATGTGACCGAGAATATGTCTGGGAGCACGGGAATATGACTGAGAATTTCTCTGATGAATGTGCTCTTCGAGAATTTATGAGAATTTAAAAATATTTTTCCGTAACGGTTCAAACTTTCAATTGTTTTTGATAAATGCTTTGTTCTGGAAGTTCGTGTAACGTGCGCAATAAAAATGGAAAAAAAAATATATAGTTTGGAATTTTTTTTTTAAATTATTGATAAACAAAATAAAGCTTCTTTCAAGTGCAAATACTGTGATCAGGTGTACAGAAAGCATGCCACTCGACAAATAGAGCACTTGAAAAAGTGCATAAACTGTCCCGAAACTGTCAAACAATTATTTTAATCCAAGCGTAATTTGTGCGAAGAAAACTTGAATTACTTGTTCTTTATGTTTGAATTTAATATAATGGCTATAAAAAATTTTTTTTTGATATTGAATTCCGATAAAACTTGACATTTTTCGTAGTTTATTTTTATGAAACCTTCACTACTGCAATTCATAGTGTTTGGAAATAAATTTACAGCATTATAAGGTTTAATCATGGAGACTAGATATAAGGAGACCAATCTCTTATGGCCGTACCACGACTTCATAAGCACCGTGTATTGGGCTTCGCCATTTTGCACCCAGGGAACACACATGCCCTCATCGGGAAGTTTTGTAACTATGTACTTGGTAGAAGTTCATTTCGGGAATGGATATATGGAGATTGGTCTCCTTATATCTAGTCTCCATGGGTTTAATGATAAAGACAATTTGGTGAAGGTAAAATTCCCTTAAATTCTCTGTGAATTCTAAAGTTATCTTGAAATGACGGTCACAGTCACGAGAACACGACCGGATTTTAAATGTCCGAGAAATTTAGAACTCCAGCCTGGAGATCGTAGTTGTAACGATGTGGCTGTTTTCGGTACTAGACATGAGGGGCTCTAGAACCCCTTTTGTGATAACACATTTTCTAGATAAGGAAGGAAGAGCATCACCGATAGATAGCTCGCAGGAAATAAAGGGAATCCACATTACCAATAATATACACAATAGAATTTGAACGTAATGACTCATAGCCTTGACGGAAAGACTCCTCTGTGTCTCATTCGCAAGCTTGCACGTGTAGCAATTTAAGGCATGCGAAAGCACGCAATAACTCAGTCACAAATATTACTCATAGATCTGTTTTAATTACCGAAGCGAGCCTTAAGTTTAAAAAGAAAGGGATGCTATGTTTGAAAACATTTTCAGGAATTCGTTTAATTATTTTTGTATTGGCATTGGGTCAGTTTCTTAACGTTAAAATCTTTAATTTATGGACATATAAAAAGGAAGCTAAAAAACAGAATCATATAAATCATAGGGAAGCTAAACAACTATTCATAAAAAATAATTAAAAAGGGGGGGGGGGGGGGTTAAAGGCAAACGTTTCGGCCACAAATGGGGCCCTCTTCAGTGCCAAAAAAATGTTTTTCAAGTACTTAATGACTAAGCTGTAAACATGCATAAATTCAAATGTACATATTAAATTAGATTTTTTCTTTTTTATGTTTTTTGGTTTTTTGTTTTCTTAAAATTATCGTTTAATAAAAACATGCAGTTGACTTATTTAAGGGTGGGGCAAGATCCAAACGTCCAGGGATGAGACAGCTCAAAACCTAGTCCTCAAAAATAAAAACATGAACTACAGTTCGGCAGATTCGTGGAAAGTGTTGACCGTAATTCCGTTTATCTTCAAAAGTGAGCAAAAGACAGTGATGATTTTTCAAATAATATCTGTGATATTTAATTTGGCATGGGGTCAGTTTAGTTCCAATTTGTTTATGTCGTAAAAAACATAAACATCAGAAAGGCAAACGTTTCGGCCACAAATGGGGGCCCTCTTCAGTGCCAACAATTTTAATTTGCATTAAAAATAATAATTATAAACTAAACAAGCAAAACTCATGCAACTTAATATTTATTTTCTTTTTGTTTTTGTTTTTTGTTTTGTTTTATTCTTATAATAAATTTATTAATAAAATTAGAACATGCGAATAGACCCTCCAGCATCGTCCTCACACAGAAGTCCTCTCGTGTCCGATTCGTGGAAGATGTGAATCGCTGAACGCGCCACCTCAAAGGCACACAACCACAATTAATTCCATAAAAACACAGGTCAAAAATCCAATCATGAGCCCTCGATGGAGAACGCACAGCACAACACACACACACACACGAACCCGAGAAGTTAAGGGTGAGTCGAAAACCGATAAATTTGAATTTGGGAAGAAAAAATTAAAATTTTTTTTCCTCTTTGCGATCACGGAGTCGACAGTCAGTATGGTAGACTGCCACTCCGCTGCAAGACAGAGAGAAAACTGATTTAGAAAATATTGAGAATTTTCGGTATACGAGAAAACTTGTTATGAGGAGTCAAGTTACAACCTCAAAGAGTATGCACACTCAAACATTCACATCTTCCACAAATCGGACACGAGAGGACTTCTGTGTGAGGACGATGCTGGAGGGTCTATTCGCATGTTCTAATTTTATTAATAAATTTATTATAAGAATAAAACAAAAAAAAACAAAAACAAAAAGAAAATAAATATTAAGTTGCATGAGTTTTGCTTGTTTAGTTTATAATTATTATTTTTAATGCAAATTAAAATTGTTGGCACTGAAGAGGGCCCCCATTTGTGGCCGAAACGTTTGCCTTTCTGATGTTTATGTTTTTTACGACATAAACAAATTGGAACTAAACTGACCCCATGCCAAATTAAATATCACAGATATATCACTGTGGGTCAATATAACAAAGGACATGTGCAGGAACATGTCAAGATACAATTCTAAAAATGGCAACAATTATAGGGGTAGAAATGGAGGGGGTTTTTATAAACAAATTGAAGAGACATATGGAATTGAGGAGGCATCACTCCTCAAAAAATGGTCTCAATTAAATCTAGATTTTGCTAAAAGTTTTAATCAAAGAATCTTTTTATTACGTTGTAGGAAACTCGATGTTGTTCCTAAACACTTGCAAATACTCTGTACTCAAACCATTGAGTTTAATTCTAGAAGTATATCGAATAGATTTTCCAACTTGCATATCACTTTTCAGAGGTCTGTTTTGAGTCTCGAAATACGTGATATATGTGCACATTTAAGGTATCTTGAGAATCAGATCAGACATCTGGAGGATAGAATAGTTGTTGTTTTTCCTAGCCACTTGTTTAACAGTTTTTTTGAATTTGAATCTGGGAAAGTTTCGCGCCAATTCGAGGAAAGCAAATCTAAATGTAAAAGAAAATTGGATTGTCTAATTAGCGCTCTTGATTCCAAAAAAAGGACAGTCTCCAACAATAAACTTAATCAAAAGTGGTTCAAAAATCTGACAGGAAATGAAATCCCAGAAAATGTTTCAAAAATAGCTAGCTTAGGTATAAATTTCGGGCTTACTATCAAAAAACGTGAAATTCCCACATATACTATTATCGCGGACATTGAATCTAACATTAATAAAATTAACCCTGAATCGCAGGACGAAATGAGACTTAAAGTTGCAAATGTTGTTAATAATTTTAAGAAAGGTGTCAACGAACACAAATCGAAATTCGTACAACCGGTTAGAGAAATCAAAGAAGCTAGAAATTTCGTTAAAAATAACCCAGATATAGTTTTTATTAGGGCAGACAAGGGTAACACCACAGTAGCCTTGACGCGAGAGAATTACAATGAAAAAGTTACAAACCTTTTACAAGACGAGAACACATATCAAGTCCGGTCCAAAGACACAACAACCAAAATACAAAATAAGGTTAATTCCCTCGTGAAATCATGGGAAAACAAGAGTCTTATTAACAATCTGTTAGCCAAGGACTTAAAGTCTTCTAATGCAATTCCCTCGAGATTCTATGGATTACCAAAAATCCACAAAGAAGGTAACCCTGTTAGACCCATTGTTTCCTATGTGGGTAGCCCAACCTACAATCTAGCATCCTTCTTTTGCTCTACCATATCCAAAAATACCACAAATCAAAAATCATTAACAGTTTTGAACTAGTCAATAAATTAAAAAACGTAAGCGTCCCTGAAAACTATGTTCTCGCCTCCTTAGATGTAGTCTCCCTCTTCACGAATATACCCAAAGAAGCAGCTATTTCTGCTGTTAAAAGTAGATGGGATGAGATTCGTTGCAAAGTATCCTTACCATGGAGAGATTACGAAGAAGGGTTGCGACTGTGCTTGGACAGCACAGATTTCAATTTTGATGGTACCACTTATTTTCAAAAACGAGGATTACCAATGGGTTCTCCTTTTTCCCCCGTCCTTGCTGATATAGTGATGGATGACCTAGAAAAAGACAGACTTTCCAACCTTGATTTTGAAGTACCTGTCTATTTCCGATACGTAGACGATATTCTTATCGTGGTTCCTAACACACATGTTGACCGTATTGTACAAATCTTTAATACCAACCCCTTCAACATCAAATTCACCCTCGAAAAAGAGGTCGATGGTGCTATCAATTTCTTAGATGTCTCTATCATGAGGAAACAGAACCGTAAACTCTCTTTCAATTGGTACAGAAAACCAACTTGGTCAGGCAGATACCTTAACTTTAATTCCAATCACCCCCTCAGATATAAAAAAAGTGTAATCAACAACTTGGTTGATAGAGCAGTCTTACTTTCAGACATAGAATTTCAAAAAAGCAACCTTAAATTAATTACAGATACACTAGAAGAAAACGACTATCCCACTTTTTTCACACAAGAAATTATTAACCAGAGACTCCTCACTCTTGAACAAAAGACACGTTTAGGTAACAATCATATCGACATAAACGCGGAAAGCAAACCCTTTATCAGCATTCCTTATATTGAAGGCCTTTCGGAAAAAATATCAGGAATCCTACACAGCTACAACTTAAACACTGCGTATAAAAATAAAAAAAAACCTTAAAATGATATTCAAATCAACTAAAGATAAAATACCTAAAGAATATTCCTCTAACATCGTTTACAGTGTTCCTTGCAAAGGGAATGAGTGCAAAGCCGTCTATATAGGTCAAACAAAACGGTTCCTCAAAAAGAGACTAAAAGAACACAAAAATAACATTAGAGAAAGCCCCAATAAACAAAATGCACTAACGAAACATACAATTGAGAAGGACCATTTTTTTGATTTTGATAAAACCATAATTCTAGCTAATGAAGAGAACTATAAAAAAAGATTATTGTTGGAGATGTGCCATATCGTAGGTACAGATGATGCGGTGAACCTGAGAACAGACGTGGAAAACCTTTCCAAGATTTATAACCCTATACTAAAAAAAGGGTCATAATAATATAAAGAAAAAGCGGGACCTGGGTCCTAGGACCTGTGACTCCACTACTCGGGCATTAAATATCTTTTATAATTGCATTACGGGATTGATTTCTACTATGAATACAATACCTTTGAAAAAGTATTGTAAAAAATTTTTTTTTTACGCATATATCTTAAATGACAATTTAAAATGATTTAAAATTTTTTTATTTTTCATGTTTTCGCGGTTTCAGGTTCAGTAATTGCATTATGGGATTGCTTTACTATAAATACAATACTTTCGATAAAGTATTAAAGTTTTTTACGCGTACATCATACAGGTGAATTTAAAATATCCAGAGAAACTTATTCTTTCCATTATCGCGTAATTATGATTGGTAATTACATAACGGGAGTGATGTTCACTATAAATACAATACTTTTGAAAAAGTATTGTCAACTTAGGTTTTTACGCATATATCTCACATGTCAATTTAAAATATCTTAAAAATTCTAAAAATTTTTTTATTTTTCGGGTTTTCGCGTTTTTAGGATTAGTACTTGCATTATGAGATCGCTTTACTATAAATGCTATACTTCCGAAAAATTATTGTCAACTAAGTTTTTTTACGCATATATCTTACATGTCGATTTAAAATATCTTAAAAATTCTTAAAAATTCTTATTCTTCGGGTTTTCGCGTTTTCAGGATCAATAATTGCATTATGGAATTGTTCTACTATAAATAAAATACCTTTGAAAAAGTATTTCCAACACAGATTTTTACGCATATATCTTACAGGTCTATTTAAAATATCCAGAGAATCTTATTCTTCGCGTTACCGCGTAATTATGATTGGTAATTACATTACGGGCGTGATGTTCAATATAAATACAATACTTTTGAAAAAGTATTGTCAACTTAGGTTTTTACGCATATATCTCACATGTCGATTTGAAATATCTTATTAAAAAAAATTTTTTTTTTAAATTTATTTTTCGGGTTTTCGCGGTTTCAGGATCAGTATTTGCATTATGTAATTGCTCTACTATAAATAAAATACTTTTGAAAAAGTATTTCTAACAATGATTTTTACGCATATATCTTGTAGGTCAAATTAAAATATCCAGAGAATCTTATTCTTCGCGTTATCGCGTAATTGTGATTGGTAATTACATTACGGGAGTGATGTTCACTATAAATACAATACTTTTGAAAAAGTATTGTCAACTAAGTTTTTTACGCATATATCTCACATGTCAATTTAAGATATCTTAAAAATCTTTATTTTTCGGGTTTTCGCGTTTTTAGGATTAGTACTTGCATTATGGGATCGCTTTACTATAAATGCTATACTTCCGAAAAATTGTCAACTAAGTTTTTTTACGCATATATCTTACATGTCGATTTAAAATATCTTAAAAATTCTTATTCTTCGGGTTTTCGCGTTTTCAGGATCAATAATTGCATTATGGAATTGTTCTACTATAAATAAAATACCTTTGAAAAAGTATTTCCAACAGAGATTTTTACGCATATATCTTACAGGTCTATTTAAAATATGCAGAGAATCTTATTCTTCCCTTTATCGCGTAATTATGATCGGTAATTACATTACGGGCGTGATGTTCACTAAAAATACAATACCTTTGTAAAAGTATTGTCAATTAAGCTTTTTACGCATATATCTCACATGTCGATTTAATATACCTTAAAAATTGTTTAAAAATTTTATTTTTCGGGTTTTCGCGGTTTCAGGATCAGTAATTGCATTATGGAATTGCTCTACTATAAATACAATACTTTTTAAAAAGTATTTCTAACAAAGATTTTTACGCATATATCTTATAGGTCAAATTAAAAAATCCAGAGTATCTTATTCTTCGCGTTATTGCGTAATTATGATTGGTAATTACATTACGGGAGTGATGTTCACTATAAATACAATACTTTTGAAAAAGTATTCTCAAGTAAGTTTTTTACGCATATATCTTAAATGTCAATTCAAAATATCTTAGAAATTGTTTAAAAATTTTATTTTTTGAGTTTTCGCGGTTTCGGGATCAGTATTTGCATTATGGAATTGCTCTACTATAAATAAAACACTTTTGAAAAAGTATTTCTAACAAAGATTTTTACGCATATATCTTATAGGTCAAATTAAAATATCCAGAGAATCTTATTCTTCGCGTTATCGCGTAATTATGTTTCGTAATTACATTACGGGCGTGATGTTCACTAAAAATACAATACCTTTGTAAAAGTATTGTCAATTAAGCTTTTTACGCATATATCTCACATGTCAATTTAAAATATCTTAAAAATTCTTAAAAATTTTTATTTTTCGGGTTTTCGCGGTTTCAGGATCAGTAATTGCATTATGGAATTGCTCTACTATAAATACAATACTTTTTAAAAAGTATTTCTAACAAAGATTTTTACGCATATATCTTATAGGTCAAATTAAAATATCCAGAGAATCTTATTCTTCGCGTTATCGCGTAATTGTGATTGGTAATTACATTACGGGAGTGATGTTCACTATAAATACAATACTTTTGAAAAAGTATTGTCAACTTAGGTTTTTACGCATATATCTCACATGTCAATTTAAAATATCTTAAAAATTCTAAAAATTTTTTTATTTTTCGGGTTTTCGCGTTTTTAGGATCAGTAATTGCATTATGGGATTGCTTTATTATAAATACAATACTTTCGACAAAGTATCGGTAGCAATGTTTTTACGCGTACATCATATAGGTGAAATTAAAATAACTAAAAAATCTTTTTCTTCTCGTTTTCGCGTATTTAGGATTAATAATTACATTACAGGAGCGTTTCTTACTATAAATGCAATACCTTTGAAAAATTATTGTAAACAAGGTTTTATACACATATATCCTACCTGTCAATTCAAAATAACTAAAGAAATCTCTTATTCTTCGCGTTTTCGCGTTCTCGCGTTTCTATGTGAAGTAATTACATTATGAGAATCCTTTACTTTGAATACAATACTTTCGAAAAAGTATTGGCAACAAAGTTTTTCATGCGCATATCATGCATGTCAATTTAAAATGACTAAAAAATTCTTTTTCTTCGCGTTTTCGCGTTTTTAGGATTAATAATCGCATTATGGGATCGCTTTATTATAAATACAATACTTTCGTAAAATTATTGTCAACCAAGTTTTTTACGCATATATAATACGTGTCAATTTAAAATAACTAAAAAATTTCTATTCTTCGTGTTTTCGCGTATTTATGATTGGTAATTACATTACGGGAGTGATTCTTACTATAAATACAATACTTTTGAAAAATATTGTCATAAAGATTTTTACGCATATATCATACTTGTCAGTTAAAATAAATAAAAAATTCTCTTTTTTCGCGTTTATAACAGTGAGTTCAGTCTCATATCAATTCATAAATGCTTTTTTTCGTGGATCTAGAATTAGTAATCGTATTACGGTACTGTCTCAATCTAAATACAATGCTAAAAACAGGTTTGGCAACAAGGGTTCACGCGCATATCATACATTTCTAATTAAAGCATATAAAAAAATTCTATTCTTCGTGTTCTCAGGATTACTGATTGCATTATGTGTTTGTTTTAATATAAATACAATACTTCAGTAAAAGTATTGGCAAAAAAGTTTTCTACATGTATTTCAATTCAAAATAACTTAAAAATTCTATACCATTCTCTTTTATCAAAAAATGTTCTCACTCGCGATTATTTTTAACGACTGTATTAAAATATGTTCGAGGGAGTGTTTCGGTACCGTATTGAGCGAGTTTTCTGACGGATTCCTTCGAACATGTGGTATGGGGTTTGCTTTCCTCGAACGCTTTGGCACATAGAAATCTCAAGTGCTCGGGACGTTGAAAAGATTTTGAGTGTGCATACTCTTTGAGGTTGTAACTTGACTCCTCATAACAAGTTTTCTCGTATACCGAAAATTCTCAATATTTTCTAAATCAGTTTTCTCTCTGTCTTGCAGCGGAGTGGCAGTCTACCATACTGACTGTCGACTCCGTGATCGCAAAGAGGAAACCAAAATTTTAATTTTTTCTTCCCAAATTCAAATTTATCGGTTTTCGACTCACCCTTAACTTCTCGGGTTCGTGTGTGTGTGTGTGTTGTGCTGTGCGTTCTCCATCGAGGGCTCATGATTGGATTTTTGACCTGTGTTTTTATGGAATTAATTGTGGTTGTGTGCCTTTGAGGTGGCGCGTTCAGCGATTCACATCTTCCACGAATCGGACACGAGAGGACTTCTGTGTGAGGACGATGCTGGAGGGTCTATTCGCATGTTCTAATTTTATTAATAAATTTATTATAATAAAAAAACAAAAAACAAAAAGAAAATAAATATTAAGTTGCATGAGTTTTGCTTGTTTAGTTTATAATTATTATTTTTAATGCAAATTAAAATTGTTGGCACTGAAGAGGGCCCCCATTTGTGGCCGAAAGGTTTGCCTTTCTGATGTTTATGTTTTTTACGACATAAACAAATTGGAACTAAACTGACCCCATGCCAAATTAAATATCACAGATATTATTTGAAAAATCATCACTGTCTTTTGCTCACTTTTGAAGATAAACGGAATTACGGTCAACACTTTCCACGAATCTGCCGAACTGTAGTTAATGTTTTTATTTTTGAGGACTAGGTTTTGAGCTGTCTCATCCCTGGTCGTTTGGATCTTGCCCCACCCTTAAATAAGTCAACTGCATGTTTTTATTAAACGATAATTTTAAGAAAACAAAAAACCAAAAAACATAAAAAAGAAAAATCTAATTTAATATGTACATTTGAATTTATGCATGTTTACAGCTTAGTCATTAAGTACTTGAAAAACATTTTTTGGCACTGAAAGAGGGCCCCATTTGTGGCCGAAACGTTTGCCTTTAACCCCCCCCCCTTTTTAATTATTTTTTATGAATAGTTGTTTAGCTTCCCTATGATTTATATGATTCTGTTTTTTAGCTTCCTTTTTATATGTCCATAAATTAAAGATTTTAACGTTAAGAAACTGACTTTGTGTACTTTATATTTTCATGCAAATCGAATTTTTTGACCATTTTTATAGTTTCACTTATACAATTCATTTACATCGGTTTTACCAAAAATTGTTATCTGTTACACGTGCTACCTTTTAGTCTCTCTTGTTAGTAATTTTTTCAAATTAAGGTTCACAGGTTTACTTTTTAGCTAATTTAGTTATTTATACCAATTTTATAATTTCAAACTTGCAATTCTTTTACATCATTTCAACAGAATGCTCATCTGTCACACGTTCAAAATTGTTTCAAGTTTTTCTTTTGTACCTTTATAGAGAAAATTGTTCTGTACAGTTCATTTACATTTAGTTTAGACCCATTTTATAGTTCACATATATAATTCATTCGTATAATTTTATCACAATGTTATCCGCCACACGTGCTATTCTTTTAGGTTCTCTTTAGTAATTTCACAGGAAAATTTTTTGTACAGTTTTTGTTACAGTTTTACTGTATCGAAAATTTAGTTATTTAGTCCAATTTTATAGTGTCAAACTTTGAATTTTTTTACATCATTTTTTAACAGTATGTTCATCGGTCACACATTCAAGATTTTAAGTTTCTTCCTCTGTCTTTTTACAAGAAATTTTTCTGTACAAGTTTTTTACATTTTTTACATTTTTTTACATTTTACATTTTTAACATTTGGTTTATACCATTTATGGTTTCACTTGTACAATTTCATTCATATCGGTTAGCCAAAATTGTTATCTGTCATACGTGTTACTTTAAGCCTCTCTTGTTAGTATTTCTTTCAAATTAAGGCTTTACGCCTTTACTTTTTAGCAAATTTAGTTATTTAGACCAATTTTTTTCAATTTCAAACTTGCAATCCTTTTAAATTATTCTTAACATATTTTTCATCGATCACAGTTTCAAATTGTTCAAGTTTCTTCATTTGTATTCTTATAGAAATATTTTTTTCTGTACAGTTCATTACAATTCAGTTTAGACCAATTTTATAGGTTCACATGCACAATTCATTTATATCATTGTATCACAATGTCTCTTTAAGGTTCTTTTTAGCAATTTTACGAAAAAAATTTTTTTTGCACAATTTTGTTACAGTTTACTGTATTGCAAATTCAGTTACTTAGTCCAATTTTATTTTCACACCTGCGATTCTTATATCACTTTTTTACTACAATGTTTATCCGTCACACGGTCAATTCTTAAGATTCCTCCTTTGTATTTTTATAGAAATAAATTCTCACTGATGAGGACTCCAACCTGAGTCGAAACGTTTGAAAGAATGTAAGAACTGAGTTTTCATCATTTCTGGACCCTAAAGCCAATTTACACATATATCGAATATAACTATTTTATGTTTCAAATTCTGATTAGTATTTAAAAATGTTATTTTAATAAAATTGATAATCTTAGTTCTTCAAAAATGATAAAACTTTAATGGTTTATCAATTTACTCCATATAAAACAATACTTTCATATGAGAGGATGGAGGTGGCGCCGCTAGCGGATTAGTTCCAAGTGGCATCATTAAGAGACGACTTTTTTAACATTGAAGAAGGCCTTCGTCGGACAGGGCTGCTCTAGATCTACTATTGAACAACCTTTCGATCAGTAACAAAAATTTGTTTATTTCATTTTATTTTAATAACCATTAAAGCAAGAGTGGGAAATGATACTTGCTTAACGACGTATCATGATTTCTAATATTATCTATGTATCTTTAATAATATCAAGAAAATTCCTAGCACCGTACGTTACAAAAGAACTGAGTCCTTTTCTCACCCTCGTTTAAATTTGGTAGTAAGAGATTTTCTTCTGTCTTCTTTTATTTTACCCAGAATTTATAATTCAGAATATTTGCGTATATATTTTAATTGGTAAATATAACTTCTATTACAAGGAATTCATAAGATATTTATAAACTATTTCTCCTAATCAATTTTATTTCTACATTACTAGAATATAATAATATACAATCTTCCCGCCCTCAAAGAAAGAAATAAAATTGTATATGTGCATAAAGCATATAGTTTTCTGATATTAATTTCGTTTTAGATGAATTCTGACATTGTGGGCGAAGTCGATTCATAGGTACTATTTTAAATTTTCCCCAATCTACTTCAATTTCTACGTTATAATAATTAGGTACTAGAGTCACCTTATAAGGTCCAGTATATACTCTTGCCAGAACTAACCTTTCGTGAGCTAATCTCTGTGTCTCAGATATTTTTTAATTAAGGGTTTTCAAAAATATATTGTATGTGAGAGGTAATTCTGCATGTGCAAATTCTGAAGGTATCACTGCCTTTTTACCAAAAATTAATTGATGAGGGGTAAAACCATTTCCTTCATGCTTTAAAGTATTATATGAAAATATAGCAAATCTAATCCAATTGTCCCAATTTGTCTTTTCACAATATTGTTTTAAGTACTGGATAAGAACGTGATGACTACGTTCGAGAGGGCCCAGTGACTGAGGGTGAAACGCAGTCGATTTTAATTGTCTAATTTTGAAGATGCGACAGAATGTAGCCATTACTTCACTGATAAAATTACTGCCCTGATCTGTTTGAATAGCTCGTGGACATCCGAATCGTGAAATGAATTGCTCGGCAAGAGCCATTGCAATTGTAGTGGATTCTGTGTTTCTCAGGGGAATGGCTTCTGCATATTTAGTCAGATTGTCTTGTATAGTCAAAATATATTTATAACCTTTTTCAGATTCAGGTAATGGTCCTACAATAGTACATTGTGCAACTAGGGAAACAAAAATTTATTTTGCGAGTGTGAAGTTCGATGCCCGAGCAAAGCGAGGGTAACAACCACACGAGTAAAATAAATGTTTTTCCCGTGTTGCACACGATTTTTTGTTTGCCCCGTGCGGGGCAAACAAATCCACTTTCTGACCCGCTAGTAGAAAAGATCTATTTGAATTTTATCAAAGGCTTCGGTAGGTGTATCCGTAATTCGCATGGGCAATCGCGTTTTGAGTCTTACTAATTTATTTTTCTTACATTTTTCGCAATCCCTTATGTAATCTCTAATTTGTTGTTGCATATTAGGCCAATAGAAATGATCTCTGATTCTTGAATATGTTTTAGTCACTCCTTTATGACCACCCACCGTTGAGGAATGATACTCCGCTATTAATTTTAAACGTTCGCCTTCAGGAGGAATTTCGATTTCTCCATAACAAACAGTTATTTCATAATCTATTTGACCAAATGTTTTTTTTTTAATAGATTTTCTATATTTAACCAAGAAATTTGGTTTAACCCGTTTCCGAATCGCGATATACTTACAGTATTATATTTTAATTCATCCATAGCAAGTTTCAATCCCATTAATGCATCTGTAATGTATTTAATGTACGGTTTTGAATCGAATTTTTCTTTAATAATCAAATCAAAAACGCACTGATGGTCAAATTTATAAACAATTACATTCCCGAGTTGAATATTCTCTTTCAATTCCCTTTTCGAATCATCATAATTAAAGCGGTTTTGATTAATCAATTCTTGGCTAGTCTCCGTTGTTAGTTTTCAATCAGCTGGAATAATTGTACTAAGTGATCACATCGCATATATAGTTTATCTTTACTTATTTTAATATAAGACATGTCCGAAATTGGAGACGGGATATTGTCCCCATTTTCTAGGATACAATCATTATTGTCTGATAGATTCACCTCGTCTTCACTTCCCAAGGGAAGTTCACTAGAGTAGATTGAAGAACCATTATCTTTATTAGTAAAAAAGGGTTCATTTTTATTTACAGGGTAGCAATGGATATTAGCGGAAATGTCAGAGGGAATTAAGTCTTCTGTTGTTAATATGTCAGTGAGACCGCCAAACTAGACTTCGCTCAGGTTAGGCTCACCTTCATTGAAATTTTGACTCGAAAAATCTACACACTTCTGTCCATCACCTTCCTCAGAGAACGCATGACCAAGGTAGACTGACTTACTACCAAGACTTACCTCTGATTTAGATAGATGAACAATATTTTCATCAATAGCCTTCCCAGAGAATGCATGACCAAGGCAGACTGATTTACTGCCAAGACTTACCTCTGAGTTGGAAAAATAGTCGCAACTAGTCTCATCAGGGAGTCTATGACCAACGGCAGAGTTGGTACTGTCTAGACTTGCCCCAGGCTAGGTCGACTCCCATGGCCGCGTTTGATCACTTATACTGACAGTAGCGCATCTACAAGGAGGTCGCGAACTAAAATTGATTGTTATGTATTGGTGCACATATGTGTGTATTACTTTAATGTGTTGTATGAATTAAAATTGCAGAAAATAAGCGAATTAATTCAAAATTATACAAATTTAAAACAAAGTTTAAATTTGTACAATTCTGCATTAATTCTTCAATAAAAGAAGAAATACATGATACTTGAAATGTAACGTTTTTATAACATTTTATTCAAACCATATGAGGAGAGACATGAAATCAGTGACTTCATTCGTACAATGTGGAGTATTTTGTTACATTGTATGAGAAATAAAACAAGACTATAATTAATATTCTTTTGAAATGAATAAGTATGCAGCTAATCAAAAATTCTGACTTTTTTTTTCATCTATAATTCTGAGAAGAAATGTATTATTGCCATTATGAATTTAACCTTTTGAAAGATTATATTTAAAATAAGTCAATCGTTGCACGCTTTTAGTTTAAATTTTGCATCTCTCAATTTCTATTGATATCACCTAGAGTTTGAAAAATGGTCTTGATATATGTAGACAGGTAAAGGTTTAAAAATCTGAGATTGCTTAATTAGTATTAAAGTTTTGATTTATCTTCCCACTTAAAATTCATTATGGCAATTATTAATCTAATATTTCAAAAGATTGAAATAATAAATTTACATTATAAATTATCCAATCGTTAAACAGTTTTGGTGTCATACCCAGAAACAAAGAAGCGACTCAATATTATTGAATCGGTTTGAAGCTTTCTGAATCGTGTCTCTTAAATAATAGGAAAATTCCGAATCATGGCTCAACGCGACATAATTTTTAACAATTTATTTATATATTAGTCCCTTATCTTATGAATATGCCTCATACAGTCTCAATGTCAAAATCTATAGTTGAATCTAATACTCTGGTACATAAATTTTTTTAACTGCGCAATAATTGAAAAAATTATAATTATTTATAAAAAATTATAAACTTGGTGTGAAATATGGCAAACTAACTACCAAAATTTCGATCCAATTAAAAAATATCTAAAAAGATTGAAAAAATTTCTGTTTAGTCGGAGCTTGCTAATTCACGAGTTTCGAATAGGAATTGACCGATTAACATCATTTAAATTTTGAAGAACGATTCAAACGCGTCATTCCGATTCAGAAAACGAGCATCCAATCCGCTTTTTTAAAAGAAAACGATTCAATAAAGCATTCATTTAATCGTTTCTATTTACCTGGTAATCTACGCATTTTTCTTTAATTTATTCGCAGTCATATTCTTTTTATACAAAGACTTCTGACGCTTCGTGACGGCTGCTTGAACAAAGAAATTGCATCCGTTTGCTTTTGGTTTGTGTACATTGTCCGCCGGGTTGTGTAAACTTAATTTATCTCGCAAGATCCGATTCAAGTAAGATGTGGTTGAAAGAATATGCAATTCAATGCTGCATTTATAAAAACTCGCAATTAATGCATATTTGTGAATGCGACACGTTAAAATATCGAACCGGATTTCTCTTCTAAGAAAGTTTGTTGCATATTTCTGCACACCTTGTTTTGAGTAAATGGAGTCCATGATTCTATTGAGAATTCCATTGACTTCGCGGTGAATTTCCTGAATAGGTGAAACACTTTTGGCAAAATGATAACTTGACCCATTGTCACTACTCAGAAATGACATGCAGATGGGACAAGAATGAAGAAATTCACACTTCTTCTTCAGTGACTTCAGCAATAAAGTAATGGTTGCCAAAACGCTTCCTTTTTCAGGAATGGGGTTTTTGGAACAAATGATTTTTGGAGTTATAGATTGATTCTGTGGTGTTCTTTCTGGCCAGGGTGTAAGCTCGCCTGATTCATCAGGTTCAGCCACAAACTCCAAATAGTTTTGCCATGCCAAGAGAGAAGCACCTCCATCATCTTCACAATTCGCACCTAGAGCGTGGTAATGGGTCAAGTTATTAATGACCAATGTTTTGAAGTGTCCTATGAACTTATAATAAAAGATGCTGGTTTACGATCAATGAGGGTCAAATATAAAGAAGATCGTAAACCAGCATCTTTTATTATATTAATATGGAGGGTGACACTGCCATTTCTACACTTGTCCTATGAACTGGTAGCACGTTGGTTTATTGCTCTGTCCACCATTATCGCTTATCAAGCCAAAGAAATTCTCAATTGGATCCTGGTTACAATGCTTAGTTTTGAGACGCGTGAAACCTAATTTTTTTAGCTTCACCCATAACTGTTGGAATCCATTTAGAGTGCGTCGAAGGTTTGTCAAACAAGAAGGTTGTCTTGGAGTCGGTTCCTTGTTCACTGGATTTACAAATCGCCATTGCGAAACTTTTTTCCTAGCATCAGACAAAAATTCCATATGGAAACTCGAATCCGTCCATAAAGTGCGATGTTTGCTCCGTTCGTCATATCCAACTTTTCCATTGAAAGCATCGGTCATGATGTTCAAGTAGCCAAAAATTTCTCCTGTGTGTCTGGCTTCTATTGGTAATTGAAGAATGTTCCTTGGTGCAGGCAACGAAGTTTCCCAAGCTGAAATAAAAATAGGACTTTTGTATAAGGTGCTAAAGTTACATTTTTATATTAAAGGGAACAAAAACTCGACCTTAATATTTGTACTTTAAATGAATAAATAATCGTGAATACTTTTAATTTTACGGAAAAGGATTTTGTATAAATATTACCTGGGCAACCTGCCAGAGATTGCAGTCCTGATGCAACATCGGCACTGAAAACCTGATTTACCAGTTTGCAAGTCTGTCGCTTAATTAAGGCAGGATACACGTGCTGGTCGGTAAGCTTCACGAGTCCCCGAACTTTCCTGATTCCATGCACATTAATCTCATATGCCGTGACAAGATGCTCCCACTTTGCAAACTTCCGATCTGTTGTTCTTCCTGGCGTCCATCCAAATTCCAGGTCTTTATCGAGCAGATTGTTTCTGATACATTTCAGAAGGTGAGGCGGGTCGAACAGAGGAATAATCTCTACTCCATGGACTACATACGTGCCATCTGAAAATACAAAAGAATATTTTTATTTTCACATAAATGAAAAATATAATGTTTCTGCAAAAGTGTGAAAAATAATTACTTGCTACGACGTAATCCTCGCCGCGAATCTTTATCGTATCTTGAATCATCTGCTTGATAGATGCATCATTTGTTGAAGCTCCATCGCAGACGGAGGCAACGACATTAAAGCCGGCATTTTGCACAGCTTTTACGACTTCTTTAATGCAATACTGCAACTGATCACTCCTTGTTACAGCATCACAGAAGTTAAAGCAAACAGGGAGATTATCACCGGTTTCTATGCTCCGTATCATGAATACGAGAGCATGGTCTGCGTATTTATCCGATCTTACTGTGCCCCAATCTTCGAAGCCAACGATTTTATCAGCTTCGCTGTCATAGTGGAGTCCCAGATTTAACAGCAATTCATGCCAAAGCAAAATCACCATCAAATCCTTCTCATTCTTGGCGAGAGAAGCTGCTTCTTTCAGCCTCTGCCTCGTACTCTCTGTGACCCCAGTATCCATAGAAATTTTCTTCAGTACAATCTTTAACGTAGATCTTGCTGATAGAGGTATTAGAGTCTGTAGTTACCGATAACATTTAGCAGACTTTTTATAAATTGACAAAGCAATTATTTTCTCTTCCGCTGAAAATCGTCGCCCATTTGGATGTTTATCATGATTTTTTATTATCATTTCTACGAAAAGACGTTCTACCGTCGAAAAACTTGTACTTAAAGTTTCGTAGCGACCTGTCTTTAACATGCTCTCGACGTACTTAATTCTGTCTTGACACCTAATTATAATCGAAAATGGCTACGTTGTACAAGAATAGGTTGAATTACAATTATTTTATACCAAGAAACTTTTTCTTTCAAAAATTGAACGGTTCCCTGTTAATAATTACTAAACTTATTTTAAAAATTATTTTCAAAATAAGTTGAAAGAATTATGTACAATTAAAATCGAAAAGAAATATTATAATTTCTTACTATAAAACGCAAAGATGCATCATAAAAATGTTACGTGAAATCAAATCTTAAGCATCAACCAGAACAGAAACTTATACTCGAAGAAAGTTAACGTTACACTGATAATTAATTATTAAACTTATTTCAAACATTATTTACAAAATAAGTTAAAAGAATTATGTTCCATTAAAATCGTAAAGAAATTTTATAATTTCTTACTTTAAGATAGTTATCACCCACGAAAATTAGACCTCAGGCAAAAATAGATAATTTTGCTTTCAAGAACAGCAATATTATTATTGAAGGGCTATTTTGGAAGAGAAAATATTAATTTCCATGAAAAAAATTGGAAATACAGAAAAATAATTTTATCAATCAATTTTATTTTTTACTCAATTTTTTTTCTTATCGCTTTTCGCCAAATTTTAAAAAATTATGCGATTTTAATAAATTACAAATCACTTTTTCGAGAAAAAGATTCCCTACAACTTAACCATTTCCAATTTTCGAAAATGAATAAATTATTATTAAATTCAGCAATTTGTTTATAAAAATTTCGTTTTGGAAAATTTTTTTTAAATGTTTTCAGCTATTAAAGAATTTATATTTAAAAATCAGAAACGGTGAAGTTGTGGGAAATCTTTTCTCTGAAGAAATGATTCATGATTTATTAGAATCGCATAATTTTTTAAAATTTGGCGAAAAGCGATAAGAAAAAAAATTGGGTAAAAAATAAAATCGATTAATAAAATTATTTTTCTGTGTTTCAAATTTTTTTCATGTAAAATAATCTTTTCTCTTTCAAAATAGTCCTTCAGTAATAACATTGCTATTCTAGAAAGCAAAATTATCTATTTTTGCCTGAGGTCTAATTTTCGTGGGTGATAACTACCTTAAAGCATATTAAGTTATAATTTCTTAGCACAGAATTTGTTATTTACAATGAAAATCGAAAACAAATTTTTAGTTAATTTTAGTTTTCAAGATTTTACTGTGTACACTTCGTTTTGAAATTCGCAGTATTTAAATATCTTTTAAGGAGAGAATACCTTTTTAATTTTCTTTGATTGTAAAGATTATCTTTTCTTTCTAATGTCAGAACATCGAAGAGCATTTTCTTTTGTGGCGAAAAAGTCTGAGTGTCGCTTTTTCTCCAAACGGTGCGAGTATGGGGTCGTGTTCGCACGTATCTTTTCGGAGTAGAAGGCCAGCATGTCTCTTCTTTTTCGGAAGACTCAGCTTGTGCAAGTCCCTTTGGCGAAGTTTCTGTCAAAAATTTGTTTGCTGTAGATTGCGGCTTCTTAACTGTCTTCACTGTTGAAGTCCCCATGTGTTGTGAAATATTAACTTCAAAATCTGTAATTTCTTTCTCAGCATTCGTGATTTCTTTTTCATTCTGTGAAGCAAAGAAATTTCTAAACGCCATTTCCTACGAAATTATTCAATACACATTTGTAAAGAAAGCAGAAGAAAGGTACACAAGTTTTTAAGCTTTCTTTTTACGATCTAGAGTAATCGAGCTCTAACCTCGAAATTCAAATGCCTAATTTTAATCAGTAACAGGGTGACTGTTTTCATCAACAAAGATAATTGCTGGTAATTTCACGGTCATCGGAAATTTTTTTCCAGTCATTAAAAGTTTTAAAATGTTTTTTGTTTAATATTCTGAAAATGACAACATGAATTTGGCTACTTTTTATAATGAAATGTCATTGTGAGTTTTTTAGTTTTTAAATAAAAATTAATAAATATTCTCGACCATTTCCCGGTTTTTGTAGGACATGAATAATTCCCAGTGATTTTCCGGTCCAGCGGGCACCCTGAATAAAAAAAAGTTTTGGAATAAAATTGTACATGCAGAGGGAAGACTGTACTTTGATAATTTTTTTCCAAATTAAATTTGTCGAATGTTCAGGTAGGTTTAGGTTACCATTTGAAAATTCAATTTTCACACACACACTTATATTTCAAAAAGAAGTACCGCTTATTATCTACAAAATATTTAATTCTAGAAATTGTTCAGTAACATTAGGTAATTGAATTTTGAAGTTAGAGCTTGAGTTTAATAGCGTTAAGGTATTGTTCAAGGAATGCCTGAATTTCACCTGATTCAAAACTTTATTTATGCTTATGAGTGTGATGGCGTGTTGAGTGCGTGTGTAAGGAAGTAAGCGATAAGAGTCAGTCAGTGTGAGACTACTCGTGAACCGCGACAGATTATCGTTGTCTATCGAACCTTTAATTAAAAGGACAATTATTCAAACTCTCTTTAATCTTAATTTATAAGTATTAAGTTAACTACTCTAAGTGAGAGTCAGTCCAAAACCTAAAAAAGGAACAAAACTTTAATGTAGTGATAAATAAACAGTTCATAACAAGACGATTTAAATCATCATTGTCTACCTCTTCCGAATCCAGCAACCTCTAGAGAAAAATAAGGAGAAATCAAAAATAAATTAAACATGGTCCTTCGAGCCGGATAGTGCGTGGAAAACGTCTCTAACGGAAAAGGTGTGAAATAACTACCAAAAGACAGTTAGTGAAAATTTGAATGTCGATCGCTACTATAGCATCACAGAGTGGCAAGTTCGAGAAAAGAAGTTCGCGGTTCACATTAAACTCTTATGGCTATCAAAGATTATAGTACCACAATTTTGGCAGTAATCGTAATTAAGTCGCTGCGGTTGGACTTAATAAAATTATTATTATTTTTTTTGATTGGAGAAATCAACAATTTAAGACGCTTATTTGTGAAAAGCAAGTGTGTGAAATTTATCACTGTGTGTGACATTTATCACTGTGTGTAACCTGACATCAGCAGGCAAAGTCAAATTGCTTTCACCAAGGAGTCCTTTCTCTGTCATCTGGATAACGTTGTCCCTCTCAAAATTTGGATGTCAACACTTCGTCGCTTGAAGTCTTCGTAGGATTGAAACTCATCTTCAGTCAAGTGGAGAAATAATAAGTTCACCAGCTTATCATCGTCAACAGCTGAGGCTGTTTATTTCTTACTTCAGTAAGGTTTATATTGATGATGACAAGCATTGCTGTATTATAATATACTACATTATTGAATGCTTTGATTTTAAATTAAATGAAAACTTTTCTGGTGAACTCCTTTTAATGAATTGGTTACAATTCTCACGAAGAATTATGAAAATAACATAAACATGGTCAAGTATTGTACTCACACTCTTAATTCTCATTCCTGAAAAGGGGAGAACTTAAATTAATGCATCAGCGAATTGTTTCTGTAAGCGAAATTATATTTAATTTTTGCAGCACAATTGTAATTTAATTTTCAAACTAATTAAAGAAAATGGAAGTCTTACTCTCCGAGTTAACAGAAGTCTGTCAGTCGATACTTAGGACTGAAACAAATTTCAAAAAGTTAGGTAAGTCGAATATTTCGTTAGCTATTGTTAAATCGAGAATAGAATTTTTAGATCAAAGATGGCAGAAATGTGAAAATTTACACTTACAAATTAAGGCTGCGACCACTGCGGCTGAGTATGAATCAATCTCAACTTATTCGACATGATCTCTCGCCTGTCAAACTGCCTCAAATCGTATTACCTGTATTCTCTGGAGAATTCAAGGCCTGGGAAAACTTTAGAGATTTATTTGACGCCCTTATAATACAAAATGATTCTCTGTCTAACGTAACTAGATGACACTATTTAAAATCCTCTGTAACGGATGAAGCTGAACAATTTCTAAAGCATGTATCAATCACCGAAGCTAATTTTGTTTTTACTTGGGAGTCGCTAAAGGCCAGATATGAAGAGTTAAAAAATTTGCGTGATACCACCAATGAGTCTCTGGCAGCTCTCAAAAATTTAAAACGTCCAGTGGATTCGTGGAGTGATCTACTGGTCTTTTTAACGACCAGAAAACTGGATATTCAGTCCTTAAAGGAGTGGGAGATGCAAATTGGTTCTCAATCTGATTATCCTACTTATAAGGAACTCGATTTATTTTTAGAGAAGCGCATTCGCGTTGTGGAAGCTATTCAGGCTTCTAAGGTTAACACAAAAACAAGTTCACAAGAAATTAAGAAAAGTTCCAAGCAATCAGGAGTTAGGAGCCACTATTCATCTTCCATCTCCAAATGTCTACTTTGTAAGGAAAATCATCCGCTGTTTAAATGCAGTCAATTTAAGGCGTTGTCAGTTGAAGGGCGAAAGGAAGTAGTTACTCGCAACCATGTTTGTTTTAATTGTTTTACGCCTGGTCATAGACCTTTTAATTGTTCCAGCAAATTAAAATGTAGTAAATGCGGAAGGAAGCATAATACTTTGTTACACGCAAGTAATTCGAAACAAGGCGCAACGTCAATAATTGACACAAAGTCACTACATTCTCAACTGGCAGTTTCAGGTTCTCAGGCTCAACCTGATATCGAAAAGGGTAATGAGTTTCAAGTGATGGGAGCGAATCATGTCTCACTTAATAACGAATAAAAAAGTTTCATTTTTTGAATAATCACCCACATTTGCCAAGTTCTACTTTGCTAGCCACTGCAGTTATTACCATACATGCTAATAACGGGAAGGTTCATAAGTTTAGAATTTTACTTGATCAAGGTTCAGAATGTTGCTTTGTTACAGAAAGAGTAATGAAAATTTTGAATCCAACTTTTAAGAAAATTGAGGCCATTGTTTATGGAGTCGGTGGAGTTAATATTGGTTCTTCAAGAAAATTAGCTCTATTACATTCGCTTCCTGCCGAAAAGCATTTTCCTAAGGTTACCATTCAGGCCCTAGTTTTGCTCCATCTTACCTCGTACATATCGCCTGCAGGTCCACAAGAAATTGAAATTGACTCCCCAAAATTAAAGTTAGCTGATCTTTACCCTTTCACTTCTCAACAGATAGACTTGATTTTAGGTGCCGATAAATACGGCTCGTGCTTATTACCAGGGTCCAGTTTTGTCAGATACTCTAAAAACAAACATTCCGCTAACTGTACATCAGAGTATAACTGCTCAAGTTTTGCATGAGGACTTGACTAAGTTTTGGGAATTAGAAGAACTTCCAAATAGAGACCCCTTGAGTAACGATGAAAAATTTTGTGAGGAACACTTTTTGACAACTCATCGACGCACAAGCGATGGACGGTACATGGTACGGTTACCATTTAAGAGTGGGCCACCAATAAAAATTGGCGTCTCACTTTTCAGAGCAAAGATTTTTTTTTGAATAAGGTCCTACATCGCTTGTCTGGAAGTTCAACATTGTTTATACTATATGATCCCATGGGTTGGCTAGCTCCAGTTATAGTGGTGGCCAAGTTATTGATGCAAGAGCTTTGGTTAAGAAAGCTCGATTGGGATGAAAGGTTGCCTGACGACCTTCAGGGCCAGCGGTTTGACTATCATAATACCTTGAACAATCTCGAGTCTCTGAAAGTTCCCAGAAGGACCGGACAACTACAAACCTTAAATATCGAACTGCATGGATTCTCGGATGCCTCATCTAAGGCTTACGCAGCTTCTGTGTATCTTAGAATTCTTAATCAAGATCTAAATAACGCTTACGTTTGCTTGTTAATTGCTAAATCAAAAGTAGCTCCAGTCAAATACGTGTCAATTCTACGCTTGGAATTATGTGGAGCTGCTTTGCTTGCAAAATTGCTTAGATTCTTAATGGAAACTATGTCACTTGAAGGTGTTCCAATACACTGTCATACTGATTCAGTAACTGTTTTGGCCTGGCTTGGCAAACATCCTTCTAATTGGCCGGTTTTTGTGGCAAATAGGGTATCCTTGATTCACGAGCTAATATCATTCGCCAAATGGCGATGTATTTCAACCAAGGATAATCCTGCCGATTGTGCCACACGAGGACTCTCACCAAAAAGAATTTTAACGTACTCATTATGGTGGCAAGGCCCACCGTGGTTGAAATTCCATTCCACTATATGGCCTAAAGAGTTTCAAGACTCCCCTTCGCCAATTTACTTGGAACTGCGAGTGCATAAAAGTCATCACATTTCGACCGTGACTAAGACTCCGCTCAATTTAATGTTCAAATTGTCCTCTTGGCCTAAATTACTCCGAGTGACTGCTTACTGCAAAAGGTTTATCGACATATTTGTCTTAAAATTCAGTAAATCAGCTATGTCTACCTCTTCCGAATCCAGCAACCTCTAGAGAAAAATAAGGAGAAATCAAAAATAAATTAAACAGGGATTTTAAAAACCTTAAAAAATTTTCATACTTTTCATGGAGCAAATATATTTCAAGGCGTATTTAAACGATTGAGGCGTATTTACAAGTTTTCCCGAATTTTTTTGTACAAGGAATATGCATTAATTTATTGAAAGAAATTCGGGAAAACTTGTAAATACGCCCCAATCGTTTAAATTTGAATATCTTAATCGTTCAAATTTAAAGGATTGTAGTATTGAATTATAAATATTAAAATTCTTTGCTAATATTTTGAAATTTTCTAAAATGTTACAAATTTCATTTAAAAACATTGAAATTCAAACATAATATATGTCAAATGCCCTTTCAATCATGTGAAATACCCTTCAAAGTATATTTTCCCCATGAAAAGTATCAAAATTTGGTAATGTTTTTAAAATCCTTTAACGCTGTTAAACTCAAACTCTAACTTAAAAATTCAATTACCTAATTTTACGTAATAATTACTAGAATGAAATTTTCGAATGGTAAATCTTAATTTAAACTTACCGTCTGATATAGAATGGAGCTTTGTCGTACTTCGTCCTCAATGCTATTCGTCTCCATCAACTCATCTAGAAATCTCAATTTTCCGAGAGACGGCGAGTTGAAAATTGGACTGACTTTCATTGACGAAGAGCCTGTTTCCCTGTCGGGTAAATCCAATTCCTTGGAACCGTCAGCGTTATCGTCAGCGCCACTCTCCACGTCCTCAACTTCGGGCAAATTTAAAGTTGGGATTGCATCGGACTTCAATCTCATCGAATTTTTTTAATATTAAAAGTCAAAACATAAAATATACATCCTGTCCCGAAATGTCTCAATGAGAATTTATAGATCTCATTTAGCAAACAATTTTCCATATGAACGTTTTTTTTGTATCTCGCAGATTTTGTCTAAAAAATGGAATTTTTGAATTTTAATCGTATTTCTTGGAATTGAAACGAAAAATATAAGTTTGATCAGAAACTGCGTCAGACAAAATTTGTAGATCTTTTTGAAACGAACAACTTTGTATTCTTACGTTTTTTTTGTATTTCGAATATTATTGTTAAAAAATTGAATTTTGGATTTACAATAGTTTTTTTTTTAATTAAAAAGAAAAATATGCATCTTATGAAAAAATGTTACAATTCAAATTTGTAGGACTTCATGTAGAAAATAATATTGTATCATAACGTTTTTTAGTATCTCGTATAATTTAACTGGAAAGTGGAATTTTGATATTGACTTTTATCGAATTTGAATATGCTGTAACATTTCTAATTTTGATTCAATCAAAAAATGTTATCAGGATAATTTGTAGATATTTATGAGCACTATCAAAAACCAGTATTGGAATTTTTGATTTTTTCAAAAAGTTATTTTCAAAAACACAAAAGTAGTGCTCAATCCCTCAATTTTGATTGGATGTGGCTGGTTAACGAACTTGTCCTTACTTTTTCGGCTCCGATAAAGTGTGCCAAAGCTCAATTCAATCTGATAATTCTATCGAGAGTTATGCCGCACACGACCTACTACAGACAGACAGACACTTTCGTAAAAACCCTTTTTTTTGACTCAGGGGGTCTCAAAACGTAAAGATTTGATGAAAATTTCGAAAGTCATTTTTCACATAAAATTAATACCTTCTCATACATGATGAGAATGTAAAAATTGTCCTTTTTTTATTGTCATTGTATAGCCGCAACTAAATTATTCACGATGTTGCTTTTTTCAAAATCTATCATCCACCTATATGCGAACATTGTCTTACAATTTGAGATTTCCCCGATTAATATTTTTTTAATTATTCAATTGTTAATTTAGCAAAAGTGTCCTTGTTTAGGTCCTTATAAGTTGATGTAAAATGATCTCACGCTGTTGAAAAGTATTGCAATTGATCCAGTGGCCACTTGACTTCATTTTGAAATTACGACAGTTTAACTTTATTGTTTATTCATATATATTTTTTTTTCATTTTGCAGCTAATTGGCATTTTTCAATCAATTGCCCTTTTTGGGGTTAAATATTAATTTTTTCGGAACGGAAAATGCGTTTTTGAATCATCGAATTGTTTCCTTAATTTTCACGTAGATGAAATTTGTTTAAAAGTATAACAAATTGCCAATTAGTTGCAAATCGCAAAAAAAATATAAATAAACAATAAAGTTGAACTGTCGTAATTGCAAATGAAAGTCAAATGGACACTGGATCAATTGCAATACTCTTCAACAGTGTGAGACCATTTTACATCAACTTATAAGGACCTAAACAAGAACACTTTTGCTAAATTAACAATTGAATAATTAAAAAAATATTAATCAGGGAATCTTAAAATTGTCAGACAATGTTCACATATAGGTGGACTATAGATTTTGAAAAAAGCAACATCGTGAATAATTTAGATCCCGCTATACAATGAAAATAAAAAAAGGTCAATTTTTTAATTAACAATCGACTTTCTCGTGAACAATTTCCCTCTCAGGTATCGGAACTGGCTTATTTTGTTCATTAATCATCTGGCTATAACTTTTATTTTTTTTACTTCAACTCGCGATGAACAATTGTTCCGCCTATTTTTCCACTTTTTTTTCGTTTTCATTCTATTTCTTAAATTTATTCACCACCAAAAACCAATTTTTGAAATATTATTACATTAAAACAATGATTTTACGTCCAAATGATTTTCTTCGTTGGAGAAAGGAGGATGAACAACCTGGGACTAAATGGATGTTTCTCAAAATTTATTTTCTTTCAAAATGACGACGTTTCAATGACATTATATTATCCTCTTCAGGTCGAAAATACATTTGTTTCAGTATTTTCTCTATAATAGTTATAAAATTTATGATAAAGTTATAAAATTAATAAACACAAAATTATCAATACACTGAGAAAAAAGATTTGATTGAATCAAAAAAAATAAATTGTTTGAACGACTTTCTTTGATTTAAAGAAATGATTTGTTTAAATGAAATAAAATTTGTTTGATTCAAACAAAATATCTTTGAACCAAATAAATATTTGTTTGAATCAAATTAATTTTTCTTCAAAACAAAGAAATTAATGCATTGATATATGTTCAAAAATATAATTTGTTTGATTTAAGGTAGAAATTTATTTGATTCGAAAAAATATTTATTTGGTCCAAAGATATTTAGTTTGAATCAAACAAATTTTGTTTCATTTAAACAAATCATTTCTTTGAATCAAAGAAAGTCGTTCAAACAAATTATTTTTTTTGATTCAATCAAATCTTTTTTCTCAATGTAGCCATAAAATACTGTCTTGACTTCGCGAGACTGTACCTGAATAAAACTCCAGTCACATGTTCTGGGAAATTCCGGTAGAAATTTCTAACAGTGTAGAACTCGTATTAACAATTCTAAGCTAATTCTCATAAATAATCCTTTGTAATTTTATACTCTATATGTACTTGAATCTATATCTTCAGTAACATTTAGACACAAATATATACTAGTTTTTTAGTTGATGTATCTTAAAGTTATGTGCTAGAATTTTATTGTTATTCCTAAGGAAGTTTTTTGGTAATTTATCGATGTTTTCTGTACAATTTATGTAAATTTTCTCACGGTTTTTTACATTTTTTACATTTTGCATATTACCAAAGTATGTTCCAAAATAGGGGTCCTATGTGCTTTTATATTTTAGAAATAAAGATCACTAATGAGGACTCCAATCAGAATTTGAACGTTTGAAAGTCATAGAGATATATAGATAGAGGAGACCGGTAGTGGTCACAAAAGGCATGATTTCGTAGTAACATAAAGAGATAAAGACATAATTGTATCCCTAAACATTTTTTATAAGGATTGAAAAAATTACGGGATCTTTTCCGTACAATAGGGACAAAACTGTTATAAAGATAAGAGGAAAAATTTTAAAACGAAGCTCAAGAAAAAAAAAATATAAATAGAAAAAAAAATTATTTGATAGTGCGGCTTTTAATGGCTTCTTTATCATTGAACTACATCAAGTAATTAATAAACGCCCTATTAAAATGTCCTTAGAGCATTAAATAATCATAGAAAACATATAAACATTTTACAATTTCATTTTACAATTTCCTTCAGCTAGTAAATCTGCGATAATTGAAGGACTTATTTTATGATAATGTAAAATGTTTATATGTTTTCTATGATTATTTAATGCTCTAAGAACATTTTGATAGGGCATTTATTAATTACTTGATGTAGTTCAATGATAAAGAAGCCATTAAAATCCGCGCACTATCAAATAATTTTTTTTTTCTATATATATATTTTTTTTTTTCTCGCGCTTCGTTCTAAAATTTTTCCTCTTATCTTCATAACAGTTTTGTTCCTATTGTACGGAGAAGATCCCGTAATTTTTTGAATCCTTATAAAAAATGTTTAGGGATACAATTATGTCTTTATCTCTTTATGTTACTACGAAATCATGCCTTTTGTGACCACTACCCGTGTAGAAATTTTGATAGGGGTCTAGTGGGGCCCCGACGAGTTTTCCCCATCTCTATTCGGGATCTAGCGCGGAAAACTAGTCAGGGCCCCGTCGGTAACGTAACGGTTTTGTCGACGTGGGCCCTACTAGACTTTCTAGTAGGGGTTTAGTGAGGTCAGCCCTTACACATCCCCACCTACAAAAAAGGACACCATTAGGGCCCTATTGGACTTCCGCATTGAATTTAAGGGCATATATTAGCAGAGTCGCGTGACCAATTTTGTTCAGGTATCTCACTGAGAAAATAATAAATAAAAACGATTTTCCACACTGAGAGAAAAAGTACAGGGGAAATTCGACTCTAATATTTAACATTTTTAACGGCAATGGAGGGATATTCGCTTGGAAGGTTAAGTTTACTGTTTTCACAGTAAAAAATCTGTTTTCAATCTAGGAAATTTTTTTCTGAGTAAATTGACAGTACTGTTTCATTACACGTACACTGAAAAAAAATCTCAGTAAATTTGACTACTTTTTAACTTACTTTCCATAGTTTACAAAGGCCCCAGTGTAATTTTTGAAGTTCAGTGAACGGCAGGAACATAGGGGTAAATCAAGTAAGAGCAGTAGTTGAATCGATGAATATTCTTATTAGTACATTTCATAATTGTATTTACTTTCAAGTAGACTCTAACTTACTATTTTTATATACACACCTACAAACACACACCCCTCCTTCTACACTACACAAACGCTCGTTCAGGTGGTATTAAAAATTATTCTTAATGCTGCGGGTTCGAACCCTCTCACTTATGATTAACGCATTACTAACCTAAGGACTAAGCCTCTCGGCTGCGCACGCTTGGAATACAAGATAGAAAATAGCGCTTATAACCTGCAACTACTGCAGGGCCGTGTAAGAAGTGTATGGGCCCCGTGTAATCGGGAAGTTTTAAATTTTATGCCAATTTATGATTCTGATTAAAATTTTTAATTATTAAATCGATTTTCTATAAAATGAAATATTTTTGAAATAAAGAGATCAAATTTTTGAATTAAAGAACATTAGATAATAAAAAGCTTCATATACATTTTAGAAGTATTCATTTTTATTATTGTATATTAGTGATACTTTATACACGTTATGATTCCTTTAATTTTTGTTTTTAAGAGTAAAATCAACGTATGTTCAGAATCTAAAAAATTTGAGTTTTTTCAATTCCAAAAATATGATGAAACTTTTGAATCAAGAAAATTATCGCATAACGAAAAAATAACGAAAAACTATTAAAAAAATAGTAAACTTATTTACTTATCAATACTTTGTTTTTCTAACTACACTTATGTAGTAACTTCTACCGCTTATGTTTATTATGAAAGCTTCAATTGATTTTACTATTCACCCCATGTTAATTTAACTACATGTTTCGTTATTGTTATTACCTCGACACAATAAGATACACACACATACACATACGTGCTCGCATATGATTATTATAATTACATGCGAATTCGAGTTAAAATTATGAAAAAGTTTTGTTAAATGTTGTTGCTTCCTCTTAAGTATTGATTTTATCCAAGACCGTGTTCAGAAAATCTCCATTTTTATCAGATAAGATCAAATTTTAATGAGAATAAAGAATAAAGGTTATGTTGTATCTAATGGACCTAACCTTAACCACAAATATTACAAATAGGGATTCTCTAGTCGGGGCCCCGCCAGATACAAATAGATTTTCCATATTTAAGCGAAACAAGGAATTCCTCACTAGAACCTGACAGGGCCCCTATCAGTTTTTTCTAGACTAGAAATACTAATCGGGTGATAAAAAGGCCCTTACCAGTTTTTTCTAGATGAGGAAATTCTAGTCCGGGCCCCACTAGAACCCAACTTGAAATAAGGAAAGATAGGGCAATTTCTACACGGGTACCAACACCAATTTTTTTTTTTCGATCAGCTGTAAAATGACAGTTTCGTGCTATGTATTATCGACCATTTTCAACAAAATCTTAATTTTTACATAAAAGTGATGCTCGCGACCTATATATATTTTTTTTTAATCTGAAAAAATTAGGTAAGTATTTTCTCACCTACAGAAACCAATTGTCGCGATACGGCCGCGGACAAACAAAAAAAGTTTTTTGTGAAACACCCTACTATATATGTACTTGCATCTATATCTTCTGTAACATTTAGACACAAATATACACTGGTTTTTTAGTTGATGTGTCTTAAAGTTGTGCTAGAATTTTATTGTTATTCCTAAGGAAGGTTTTAGGTATTGTAATTTAACAATGTTTTCTCTACAACTTTTATGTGAATTTTCTCACGGTTTTTTACATTTTTTACATTTTTTACATTTTACACATTACCAATAACCAAAGTATACTCCAAAACAGGGATCATATGTGCAATATTTCATTCAATATTTTGATATTTTAGAAATAAAGATCACTGATGAGGACTCCGATTAACCCTCCGTTACCAAACATATGAGGGATTCCCTCAGTATAGTCAGTTTTTTCGAAATAACTTCTAATTTACGCTTCACACAGTCTGTTCCGTTTGAATACCTTCCCACGAATTATTCCTGAAGCTTTTTGTAGCAATAAAAATGTTCAAGTAGAATACTCATTCAATAATCACTTTTCAAAACCAAAGGTGACGTGAATTCTGAGGGAATCCCTCCATAGTTTGGCTTTCGTGCAATGGAAATAGCTTGAGTTCTTGAGTGCGGTGTTGCCACATTTTGATGTTACACGTTCAGCCAAGTAGTCGCAACATTTGGCAACACTGCAGATGTTCTAACACGCAGAGGGCAATCCTCTAGGGTTTGGTAACCGTGTAACAATTTTTTAGTTTGGTAACGGAGGGTTAAAGTCGAAACGTTTGAAAGTATCTAACTTCCTGAGTTATCATTTCTGGACGCTGAAGCCAATTATTAACATCAACATCGTATGAAATTATCATTTGAGGGTCGATACAAGTCCTATTTTATTTTTCAATGCTCCTAGACTCATTTTAAAGCTAAATTTTTACCGAATTGCACTAAGTTGTTAGCAGTAATGTATAGTTTTTTTCTTACATAGTACACGAGTTTTAAATTCGAATAAAAAAGTTGAAAAAATTCCAATATTGTTTCTGCCGAGAAAAACATTTCTATAAGATGTAGAAAACAAATAATCATGAATTTTCTATAGGATTCCTTTAAAATATGTATTCATACGATTTTTATTATGATTTGCGTACAGAAGAAATGTTTTCCAATTTTCCCTACTCTTTTTTTACAATTTTAACTCTTTGCACTATGCGAAAAAAAATTATACATTTGTGATGAGAATAAACTGCTAGTTTGTACAATTGAGCTCACGGGAAGAAGAACTCGCCGAGCGCTCGAAAAAGGGGAAAAGTATTGTCCACTTTCTAAAATTGAAGTAAAAAAAAAGCTATTTAAGACACACCTTTCAAAAAATGAAACAAAGTTTTTTCAATTCGTAAAATGACTAATTTGCAAAACTTTTTGGACTTAGTAGCCAATTAGTAAATTTAACGTTAATATATTTTCTGACCAATTGGATTTTTTTACTTGGGGTATCATAAAATATACATAATTTTTCAGCAATCGAAATCGATAGATCATCTATCGATGCTGCCTCAACATCAACTTCCGAATCTTCTGATGTCGAGTCGATTGATGAGTTCTTGCATCAACAATCACCATCTCGAAATTCAAATGATGTGGTCGAAAGTGATCATTCTCACATGCAACTTACGCAGTCTGAAGTAGTAAGCGATGAATCTGAAGAATATTATAGTTACGATGAAGATAATGGCGTCGAAAATGATCTGCATTTAGGCGAACCTCCGGAAATAATTGAATTAAGGGATTGGGCTTTAGATTGTAGAATCGAACACGCTCACGTGGATAAACTCTTGGCTATTTTGAAAAAAAGATTACTCGTAACTTTGCCTAAATCTTCGAAAACTTTTCTGAATACAAGCTCGGCAAAATATAAAATACAAAAGTTAGGCAGTGGAGAATTCGTATACTTTGGAATTTTGGAATCATTGAAAAAACAATTGATTGTTAATGTACACGAAAACTTGACAATTCCGTTGATGATCAATGTCGATCCTGTGCCACTCTATAAATCAAGCAGTAAAAATTTCACTCCGATTTTATGTAAAGTTTTTTGCGAACCTGATATTTACAAACCTTTTGTGGTTGCATCGTATTCCGGAGATTCAAAACTTGAAAATATAGACCTTTTCTTTCAAGAATTCATCAAGGAATATAATGAATTCCAAAATGGAGTTGTGATTGAAGGAAAAATGTTCAAAATTGTTATTAAATGTTTTATATGCGACACTCCAGCAAGAGCTCTTCTGAAATGCACAAAAGGCCATTGCGGCTACAATGCATGCGAAAGATGCTCGATTCACGGGGTTTATTCAGAAGATTTTCATCGGGTAATATATCCAGAATCGAATTCCGAATTAAGAAGTGACGCTTCTTTTCGGAATCAAGATGACGAAGAGCATCACGTGGGCTTGTCGTCCCTTCTTAATTTAGAACCTCACATAGATTTAGTGAAATGTTTCGTCCTCGACTTCATGCATTTGGGAAGTCTGGGGATAATGAAAAAGTTGCTTTCTTATTGGATCATAGATACACGATACAAATTGCGACTACAAGATAGAGTTTCATTGAATGCAATGCTGGAATCTTTAAGAATCCAAGTTCCGATCGAATTCCATAGGAAACCAAGGTCAACTACATGCATGCTACACTGGAAAGCCGCTCGAGTTTTCTTTTTTTTTTGCTCTACTGCGGCCCTATACTATTAAAAGGTATTTTGTCACAGCCAATGTACCAACATTTCTTACTTTTGCACGTTGCGTTTCGCATATTATGTGACCGAAAATTGGCGGTTGAAAAAAATGCGCAAGCAAAATCGTATTTGAGAAAGTTCTTTGACACTGCTGTTGAAAAAAATCTGTACGACATAGATTTCCTGATTATGAATGTTCATAATCTTTTGCATGTCGCAGATGATGCCAAAAGCATGAATTGCAGTTTAATCCAGATTACAGCTTTTCCTTTTGAAAATCTTTTGGGGCAAATAAAATCAGTTTTACGTTCGGGAAATAGGCCGCTCGCACAGCTTTGCAGACGCATGCACGAATTGAGCTTTTCTTCTTCTGGTAGAAATTCGAACAAAATTAGTCAACCATTAACAATATTGAAAGAAAAAACCACTTTGAATGGTAACTTTTTCGAAGTAAAACGTTTAAAATATCTGAATTACACTTTGACAGCTTCACATCCGGATAATATTGTACTCTTGAAAAATGGCAGTTTCGTTCAAATTGATAAAATTACACGTCCAATGAACAATAATCGTGTTATCTTAAGTGTGGAAAAGCTCGAGGTCAAGCGGCCCATTTTTACCTACCCAGTCGATTCAACGTTGCTGAATGAGTGGGAAATGTATCCAGATAGAATTTTGAATAAGTATGACGTATCTCTTGACCAAGTTGATAAGAAAGTTGTTGGTATTAGTGTGCAAGCTCCCGGAGTCGTTGACAGAAAAAAGTATTTGTAATTCCTCTTCTACATTAATAACGACGCAAATTAGACTAAGTACCTTAGCAGGCCCGGTTGAAAGAATGGTCAGAGAATACTCTGACTGTTATTTGACCACGCATTATTATGGCTAAGAACGGTAAAAAAACATTTAAAGCATTGCAATTATGATTCTATGACGAAATTTGGAATAGAAGGTGTAGGAATAAATACAATAATTTTACTTTTTAGCGATAAAAACAAGGAAAAAATCATATACCTGTCATTGCAGGCAGTGCAGTGGTTCATCATTTGCGGAACGTCTTCACCGTCAGGGTTGACCATTGGTTGAATCATAATTGCATTTACCTAAATGTTTTTTTTTAACTTTCATAGTCATAATAATGCGAGGTCAGAGAATGGTCAGAGTATTCTATGACCGTTCTCTCAACCAGGTTCGCTAGGGTACTTATAAGCTAGATAAATGTACAATCTGATGTAAAAATTTGATGTGATTTTAACGTGAATTTTGTAAACATTTTCTAATATATGTGCTGTTCACAAAACTCAGTAGATTTGAAAACATGAATTCCTAATTTGAAAATAAAAACATTTCATGGACTGAATTTATCAATATTAGTCCATGTTAGTCAACATTCAAATTGAAATATTTGAAACAAATTATAAAAAATAAAATACTTGTTTAAAAAAATATTGCTTGCATCTAAATATAAGAGTAATAATTATTTTACTGCTCATATGAATAATATGTACTATATATTATATATTACGTATAACATAGAAAATATGTTATAAAAATGATATATAATATTATATGTAATATAGTATAACAAAATTTAAAAAGACGTATCCAGAGTTGAGAAACCTAATTCGAATTTCCTGCCCAAGAGAACTGTGTGAAAATGCTGTGAAAGTGCTGACGTGAAAATGCGTTCATCCTTTGTTTTGTTTATGTTAGGTGTCAAATTAATTGTCACTGCTCCACAAATCTCATCAGAATTTTCCTTCAATGGACCTTATAACGGGGAACAAGCCACCAGGTAGGTAAAATATCTCTACATATATCACGCTCCTTGTTCAAATCAAAACATCACAAATTTATCACTGTGGGTCAATAAAAAAATTTAAAAAAATGTACCGGAACATGTCTTACAACAAAATATGACACTCCAGTCAGGGATTTTTTTTGCTGTTACATTTTTTCAAAAGAACTTGAGTTGATTTTGATAAGATAGTTACACTAATTTTATGTCCAAGCATCAATTGCTATTAGTTCAATGAAAAAACCTCCGCTATTACCGAATTTTGCACAAGTGCTTATAAATCCCATATTTGATTGTTTTCGTAGGAGACCCGAACGACGAATATGTTTTTTATTTGGTTGAGTTTTACCAAGAAAAAATTGGCGATTTGTACAAAGCGATAGATTGTGTGCCTTGTACATGGGCAGATATCGACGAAGAGACGAACGAGATCTCAACTTTTTATCCGCCTCTTCCATTCCCTACTTTAGCAAAAATGGTGAAAAATAACGACCCACCAAATATGAACTGGGATATGTATGATGTTCACATCAAAGGTCGAGCCAGTAAGTTTTGAAATCGTATATTGTCATGAAGATATACTATACCATTACCGTTACGTTGTTCGTCTACCCTTATCGTTCGTTGCAATTTTGTAATGATTTGAAATTATCACATTAGAAGATAAGAATAGAATCATAGTTTCCACCATTTCATTCTTAAATGTGATGAATTTTTTATAGGAACTTACAAAGAGGCAATGATAAAACTCAAACGTTTGAAAATAGAGGCGAATGTTTTGACTGATTCTGATGCGCCAGAAGAGGGCAATTCAGAAAACATCATCAGAATTTTGAAAGAAAAAAAGAGGCAAACGCTGAAAGATAAATACGAAGGACTGGTGGGATTTGAAGATGATCATTCTGATAAAAGGGCTAATAATAAATCTCTTGATTTACAAGAATTTCTTCATATGCAGTTTTATACAAACGAAGATGGTTAAAATTTAACTCAATCATTGCAGTAAAACATTTTCAGATGTAAGTAGTGTTAACTTCTCGTTGATTTTTTTCTTTCAGACGAGCAAGCCCAATGCACTTCTCGTCAATTAGAAAATTATTCTGAGCTCTTAAAAACCAAAAAAAGCAATAACGATACGGAAACTTCCGCCCTGAATAAGGATTTCTTTAACTCTCGAGATTCATTTATTTCTGATCCTGTCAAGGTTAACAAGGAAGCTTTTACCGAGCCAAACAAAGGTTTAAAAATACTGTCTAACATATACCTTTCTTAACTTAAAATTGGGTGGTGCTTCTAGATAAAACGTAAAAGTGTAAACTTTTGCTACGATGAAACATGTTGAAAAGTAATACGTACGTAATCAGATAAAAATACTCAGATGTTTCAATTATTTCAGTTCCTCGGAAACGAAAAGCTTCTATCAATGAAGTTGATAAAACTTTTCCCAGAATGGTTAAATTAAATCAACAAAAATTGCCAAGCCTATCTGAAAGTAAGCTTTTACATATTTTGCACTTTTTAAACTTTAATTTACTTCTCGCTCGTTTCAATGTATGTACTACAAAGGAGAAATTTAACTATTTTGTCATAGTTTTGTCGCCAGCGGATAAATCAAGAAAGAAACAACGTCAGTTTAAATCTTCAGGTAAATTTAGTGAAAGTGCAATTTTCAGAGATTAATTCAATTTTATATTTTTCAAACCAAAATTTATTAAATTTTTCAGCTGCACTGGATGGAATTATAAAAATTTCGTCTTCGAATATTCCTGAAGAACACAAGTCTTTGGTTGAAGGTTGAATATATATCATGTTAATTTATTCTTATAATTATACTAACTGACTCTTTGCCGGCGCGCTTTGTGAACTCTGGGAAACCATTGCAACGAATATTTCTTGTTTCTTCCAGCTGTTCTGATAGGAGTTAACGCTCTTTTTGAAAATCACATGATCGCTCTGGAAGAGAAAATGATCATGCTCACAGACAAAATTGACGCTGTACGTGCTTCTGGAAATATTTCTGCCGATGTAAATCACGTTTACAACTTGGATTCATTCGTGAAGAAGTATGAGTTACAATATACGTTCCCTCTCATCAATAAAGAATTTTTCGACTATTTGGAAAGGATTTTGACGGAAGAACAAGTGCAAGTCGATTTTGTAAGTACTTGAAAAATTCACAAATTATCATAACAGTTGCAGTTTTTTTTTTTCCTTTTTCTTTTCGTTTTGTTAAACCATGCATTTATTCAATGAAGTTCTGAGTTATCGGTTGCCAAAGTGACGTAGAGAAATTTCGTAAATGCTAGCGTTCCTAATTTTCTTTCTTTAGTATTTTCTTTTGTGAATTGACAACTTTAAAAATCGATTACTCAAAAATAATTGAGTAAAAAATGCTGAGAAAATTTCATTCACCAAAAGCACAAACTAATTAATTAAAAAAAATAAAACCGAACAATATTCCATCTGCAATTGTGATATTAATTTCAATATGAATGATTTTTTTTATGACATGAGTAACATTTTCCAGCAATCCGCATTGGACAGTGTTTATTCAAATGGTCAAGGAATCTCGATCACGAAAAATTTGACAGTGATTTTAAAAGCGACTATGCACAAAGATTTGGCGATCAAATCATTTGCGGCCCAACGTTTGGTTCAAGGAGTAAACAAAACTATCTTCAAAAATACGAAACTTTCAGCAACCATTTACGGTAAATTATTTAATAATCTTTAAGCTTCATTTTAACTCACCAACTAGAATATAATTAGTAATTAGAATAGGATTACCACGCTAATTTATCAATTGGGTTTCCCAAAATCAAATGAATTCAACAATAGGTAGGGAAGACCACGGCATTTCGGGACTCGGGACAATTAGGAAAAGAGGGGATAACATCAAAATAATACTTTCAAATATCTATTGATGTTGACGTTAATTGCATCTCTATTTTACCATTTAGGTCCGATCAGCTGGCACTTCCACAACAGAATATCACTATTTATTTTATGTCACATTTTAAGGCTAATTTTGGGCTAATTTTGGGCGGTAATGCCCATTTTGGGGCTCTTGTATTTACATAAAAACCTTAAAATTCAAAAACTGACTATACCCGAATTTCGGGATATTTTCGGGCTCTTGAAATACCCAAAAATCAATTTTAAAAAAACAACCCCTATTACTGACAAACAACCCCTAAATTTAAAAAACATATTTTGGACAAAAAATACTACTTCAGAACATCGGGCTAGTTTCAGGCTCCTCAAAAATGTGTCTATCGAATTTTTGGCTCCAACCGTTAACATAAAAATGTACCCCTGCATGGCCATGGTAAATGGCCATAAAAAATGAAAAAATAAACACGACCCTTATTCAAAATCATCTTTTGGGAACTTTATCGTCTGCAAGCACTGTCTAATTTTCGAGCCATGGCCATACAGGGGTGCATTTTGATGTTAAGGGTTGGAGCTCAAAAACCGATGTAGAAATTTTTTTGGAGCCCGAAAATAGTTCGATATTCCAAAGTAGTATTTTTTGTCCAAAATGTATTTTTTAAATTTATGGGTTGCTTGTCAGTGATAGGGGTTGTTTTTGTAAAATTGATTTTTGGGTATTTGAAGAGCCCGAAAATAGCCTGAAATTCGGGTATAGTTAGTTTTTTGATCTTTACGGTTTTTATGTACTGGAGGTGCAAGCTGATCGGGCAGTCAGTACCTCCATCTAAAATTTGGTTTTTCGAAAAAAATACAAGAGCCCCAAAGTGGGCATTACCGCCCAAAGTTAGCCTTAAAATGCGGCATAAAATAAATAGTGATATTGTGTTGTGGAAGTGCCAGCTGATCGGACCTTTACCATTTCACCTATCAAGTTTGGTAAAATAGAAACGTATGGATTCCAAGTTATCTGCACTGTCGCAGATCTATGTCCCGAAATGCCCCGGCCTCCCCTAATTCCAACTGATAAAACAGTTTCTAAGTTTCTGAAAGATCTCTGTGTTTTTATAATTCACAAGTATTAGGCGCCTTTTAAAAACTTGCCATTTTCTTTCTTCCGGTTTAATAACTGATTGGTGAAACCATTTCATTTTTGTAAAACCAATTGGTAAGTTTACAAATTAGTAATTTGGTGTGGCAAGTCAATTTTTTTCATCCGGTGGTGGAGGAAGTTTGTAAAAAAATATTAAAATCTGTATTTTCTTACAGATTTCATCGTCAAAAAAAGAGTGGCGCACAAATTATGTCCGCTCTCAAAGGACGACTACGCTTCAGCTTTATCGACTGTTTTACCAAATGCGAAGGATTGGGATGGTGGTAGGGCTGCGAGAATTAAAAAAAATTAAAACGGCAAATTTTGTTTTATTTCGTTAATAAATATTTGATAATTTACTACTTGTGTAGCTTCAATTTAAATCTAATAGTCCCAATCCCAATTCAATACAGCCTTAAAACCTATTAGCTATCAAAAATTGTGAAGTTTTATACGAGTTTTCGTTGGTACAAGTTTCAGTGGCTAATAGGGAACTCACGAGTTCCTCGCAAGTAACTTGTAATGTTCTAAGCATGAGATTTCAATTCCTAACAAAGAACCATCTATTGCCTCAAAAATAACTAGAGTGCCTCAACAATACTTCAAAAGTTTAGACTCACTAATAACTTAAATGGCGTAGCATTACATTTCTTTAGAATGACTTACAAGTTTTCCTCAAAAGGGCCTCACTAGTTGAAAAGGAAAACTTACGAGTATCTCAAATAAAACTTTTGAAAATTTCTACTTGGGGCTGTTCAACCAAACAGAGGTCGCGCAGCTCTCCGTGAGCTTAGCGCATCAGTTCTACGTGTTGGGCGAGCGGATTCACCAAAATTTTCTCCGTGTAGACGTACAGTACACGCAGCTCAAATCTCGGAACGTATTTTTTAGTGAATAATGAGCGGGTCTAGTTTTCAAACATTTAGCAGTAGCTTTATCATGCCCCATGTAGAAGTGCAATTCTCAGATCATTCCCGAGCAAGAATGATAGTTCCTGCTAATAATGTGAAAGACTTCAATTTTGATGTGTGGAAAAACTACGAAAAATCAGTGTGAAATGAAGAAGAAAAAGTGGAAAGTGCTATTTACATGGAAACCAGAATTTGAAGGAAAGTTTGATGCTGCTTCCTTTGGACAATACTACGATGCCATTATTCTACGAGTTGGAGGTAAGAGCTTAAATAATAATACACTGAGAAAAAAGAATATTTGAATCAAAGAGTATTTCTTTGATTCAAATAAATGGTTGAGCTGGATGGTGACCAATAAATATTTTTTTAGTTCAAAGAAATATTTTTATTGTCTTTAAAAAATGAATAATTAAAACAAATATATGTTTTTCTACTTTCTACATCTGAATCAGTCAAAATCTACTAATTATTATTATTATTAATTATTATTATATTATTAGTTACATGACCCACAGACTCAGATGCCCCATTTTCTTACGAGTTTGACTTTGAAAAACCGTACTGTTGTTGGTGAAATCGTTTCCCAACCGTAAAAAAACAAATTTGTTTTTCTAAATGTAGATTCTACATAGCGATATACAGATGGTCCTTAGTAATTAAAAAATTTATAAAGCCACTTTTTTAAAATAAATATTTTATAAAATTAGTGACTTTTTATGAAGTCAACTTTATGAAATTTTTAATAAAAATTGTCTTTATGAAATGCGTTTTTTTTATAAAAATACAAAACTTTATAAAATCATTGACTTTTATAAAGTTTTGTCTTTTTATAAAGGTACAATTCTTTATAAAAACTCTCAACTTTGTAAAATTTTTATACATTTGACTTTGACTTCACCTGAGGTAGTGTGATGTCTTGGTTACTTACCCTTTATTATTATATTTAATTTGTTTTCCTCGTTTAGAAGGATAGAGAAATCCAGAGGATTTATAAACTGAAACTGGGTGAGGGAAGCCAACAACAAATAAATACTCAAATATTTTACAATTATCAACTTCATGTTATGAGAACTTCCTTTAAATATAAATTTGTATGAGAGAGAGAAAGAGAGAGAGAGTTAGAAATATTCCTAAATATTAGATGGGGTGATGATAAAAACGCTTACTCTTGTTGAATCCCCTCGGCAATCACTGATAAGCCGAATGTTGCCCTAGCTGTCTCTGCTTGATAATGGGGGCGTGAAGGAAGATACTGAAGACGGGCCGAAGAAAACTGACTGATGGTTTGAAGAAGACAATCTGAGTGCCGGGCGATGGTTCAAGGCGATATTGACTTTTGCCAATTAGCAGCTAGTTTTATAGGTCCTCATCTGGGGCAAAATCCTCTCTATTAGTTGATATTATGAGTCAGGAACAACGCGTAGACGCGTTTTCTAAGAATTGTTTTGCTGAATGCTGGCTTATTGTTCGGCACGTGCTGAACTTGTCTCTTCCTGTGGTCAGAATTGCCATATTAGGAAATAGATCTAGAGCGGTACTCCTACTCTTAGGTTTCTCCGATTTTCCTTTTTTCCGTAGCGGCAGACCCTCCGCTCAATCCTTTACCTGTGCTTACTGGTCTGGGAGGTTTGTTGACCATACACGGTTAGACGGAGTTCTTCTTCCACAATGACTAATACCCTTACTATGTTTATTCATGGTCTCTCACTCCTCTCTTTCCCTTTACAACTTGTTTATGTTACGCATCTAATGCTTCCGCGTACTTTACAATTGTAGATTTATTCGTTAATATAAAAGTGTTATTAATATTTATGTAATAGAGATGGTCACAGGACGTGACAGTAGAATTCCTATAAAAAACAGGAAAAATACAGATATATTTTTCTCAGTGTATGTTTCAAGTCTAAAAAATATGTCTTCGTAACAACTACAGCAAACATTTAAATTAAATAAACAAATTTTTTAAACGAAAAATACCTACAGTTTAAGAAAAAAATATTTTTTTTTTTTAAATTTGTTTTTTTGGTTTAAATTATTTTGTATTGATAATGTAGGCGGATATTCCCTAGGAGAAATCTATAATAAACAATTAATTCTACAAAATATGTTGCAAGTTCAATAAGATTTACAATTGTAACAATTATGCCAAACATTTGCATGAAATAAATTATTTATTTTAACTGAACGTACTTGCACTTATTTAAACAAAATATCGTTTTCTTTGAAATAAATGTTCTTTTTGAATAAATGCTTTCATTCTAATGTTCACAAAATACATTTTTTTCAACTAAAGAAATAAATTCAAATTAAGTCGAAAGCGTCTTTTTTTCCACAGAAAGATTTTCAAAATTCTTTAATAAAGAAATAAATATTTATGTAAACACAATATTTTATTCATATACAGAAACGTTACATTGATGTACATGTATTAACTATTTAAATCGAATGAATATCTTTCTAAATTATTTAATAAATTCCTCAATTAAATTAATATTTCCTTGATTCAACTAAACCTTAAGCTTGATTCACCCATCGATAAATTATTTTATTCAAATGCGTCTTGTTGAATTCAAAAAATAGGACCTATTGAATCAAATAAATATTTCTTTGAGTGCGAAAACAAGATTCAAATAAACTAGGTACTTAGTTTCAAAGACATGATTCGGTTGAGTTAATTCCCTAACAGTCACAAGCAAAGAAATATTTCTTTTCAGAGAATGCGTTTAATGCTTCTTATAAATATTTAATTGAATTGGGTAACGAATTTTTCGACACAAAGAAATGGAATCAAAAAGTATTAATTTCTTTATCCTCCAGAATTTCGAATTATTTAACTTCAGAAAAGTGTTCAATCTTATGAATTAAAGTTAATGAAACACTATATGACGCTCTACTGAAGTAAAGGCGGATATTTGACACATAAAAAATCATTTTTTAAATAAATATGCATTTTCGTTAGTTTTCGTGAACAAAAAATTGAAAATAGTATTCTATTTTAACATAGTACCAGCCAGAATTGTCAGTAAACTTAAAAGAATTGTATTTTTCAAGATTTAAGTAAAGACAAGTTTACTCAGTACTATATTTGGCAACCATATTTTTTATTGACCCTTTCAAAGCCTACTTAGCGCTCACTGGTCACGTTCTACCTATCTGTTGTAACCTTAATCTTACTTTTGACGATGGATTGAGGAATGGTGAGGTTAGGTTATATTTTCTTTGTTTTAAAATAATTATTGACTACTATTTTGAGTCACCGGATGAACAAACAATATTTATTTAAGAATCGCATTTACAAAGTTAGGGGTTTTATGTTGCACCCCGGGCAACCTAACCCGGCCACAAAACCATTTCCAAAACTAACCTTAAGTTCGACGAATATAAATTAGTTGAACGCCAGGTTATTTGTTCTAAAATAACCAAAATTATAATTTACAAGCAACTAGGAATTGACCGGCCCACTCATGCGGGTCAGCCTGTACATTCGTAACCGAAGCTACAGGGGCCACTGAAATACCGCGGAGAGCGCGGGGTAAGGCGTAGCGTCACAACTCAAAATCTCGGACACTTGATAGTTCAACGATGAAATTTTGCTTGTTCTTGGGCCCAAGAACCGTGCCCTTAATTGACCTTGCGAGATCCACCAAACTATTCGCGCGTACACTGAATTTAAATTTAACTTTACTATTGAGGCTGACCCAGTCTGCCGCCTCGGAATTTTAGTGGCGAGGTGTTTTAGTCGCACACCAACCAAAATTCTACCGCTCACTTTACTTGGATAATTTGAATATAAAACATAATATAAATAGAAAGAGGTCAAAGGCTACCTGTTATCCGGCAACGTCCTCGCCAGCAACCTCGGCTCGCCATCCTCTTTAGTTTTTCCTTTTATAAAATCTATAGAGTTTAAGATATATGCGCTGGCACCTGCCACTTGGAACGTCGAACAGAGAATGAACAACTATGTCGAGATCCGCTGGCGTGATCGCGAAACCGGAAGACGCTGGCGCTTACAAAGTTTACCGATATTACCGACATTTACGTGGAGTTCTAAGTCGCGAGCGACAGGTGGCGAAAGTACGCCGATCTTTAACGCCGCCACGTAGCGATCAACGAAATTAACCTCGTCGCACAGGTTAGTATGTTGACAACCTGTCAACAAAGTGACGGCGAACTCCTCTCCTTGGTGTTCTTGAGCAGGCGGGACTCACATCCGCCTGAGGCACCAAGGATCCTCTTCATGGTGTGCTGAAGTGTCGTGGTGCCGTGTCCAGTTATTAAGATCCAGTGTTGTGCGTAGTTGAAACCCTTAGTCTGGCAAATAGGGATAGGTTCCCCGGGAGTCTAACCTCTCCCCTCAGGTAACCTTATTTTTAAATTATATACGAGAAAGAAAAAAATAATATACATGTGAGTCATAGTCAGGAGCCTGCCGAGCACATTACGCTCGACCCCTGACTTTTGACTGTCACAGACAGCCTCGGGCATGATTCTCTGCTCGAGGTTTCCCAAATTAAACTCTGTAATGATCTTTGTGCGTGGCATAATACCACGTCACACTGTCTACCAGATTTTTTATTGCACCTTCATTGCTTGGTTTTACAACCCTTAAGCTGCTACAAGGCAAGCGAGGTAGAATACACTGAGGGACGATTCATTTTGGTAATTTATAAAAGCAAACTAAATTTTGTATATTTTGTTTGAAAATAGGGAAAAGAGGATATTAATATAAAAAATTAGTATGATGTTTTTCAGACAGAAGAATTCATATTTTCGTTTGAATAATAAAATTGATATTAAATTACATAGTATGAAATCTACGAGACATTAGTATTCATTATATAATATTAAAATTCAAAAGCGAATTAAGAACAATCTTACTACGATGAATTCAAGAAATTGAAAGAAACTTTCCAAATGAATTTCCTAATAATCGTATTTGTAGCTACTTTTAAAAGTACTTCCAGCGCAATAAAATTACATGCACGAAAGTAAGAAACATTGATCATGGGTAAATAATTTAATTGAATTAAATTATTAATTGACAAATTTCAAAGGCCAGTTTTAAATTTTTATTATAAATATAATTTAAAAAGTAAAAAATTCCGTATTTTATTATTATTTTTCGAATATACGATTTCATATTTGTAAAAAAAAATAACTTCTACTCTCTAAATCTGAATCAGTCATATTTTCACTAATTGCACTCTAAAAACAAGTGTGTTACTTCTACACGTGAATCACGTTAGTAACTTTTTAGGCATTTGAAGTGTGTATTTTTAATACACATTACAAAAGTAACGTTTAATTTTCAAACACTTTAGCGTTTTGTACCCAAAACGTGTGTTAAAAATACACACTTCAAATGCCTAAAAAGTTACTATCGTGATTCACGTGTAGAAGTAACACACTTATTTTTAGAGTGTGAATCAGTGATTTGCCTTCTCACTGATTCATCAGTGAGCAAAATATTTTTCCCTGCTAAATCAGTTAATTTTCACTGAAATATTGAGTGAAATTTGACTGATTCGCAGTAACTTCTTTTTAGCTATTTGAATCACTTAAATTTCACTGATAATAAGTAGATTTTGACTGATTCAGATTTAGAGAGGGAATATTAATGTTTACTATATGTGAAATATTTGAAGGAATCAAAATTAAAATGATAGATTGTATTGAACTTTGATTTAATTTATAATACTTGATACGTTTGCATATATTATCGGAATAACTAGAGTACTTGACATATGATACAAAAAGGAGTACTTTATGTTTTAATTTAAATTTGTGATTGAAAATTGAAGGTTTGTATAATTGATCAGGACTAGAGTTGTTAACTTTGATATTTCCTATTGAAACACTTTACGTAGATGTGCTTCATTTCTTAGAATGGTTTGCAGAGATTCCTTGAGAAACCATAAAATTATTTACTCAAGTTCGAACCCAAATAATTTCTTTGGTGTGAAGCTGAATGTGGATAGTTTGCCCTAGACCATTGAAGCTATTTTTTTAAACAATTTTTTCTGAAACTATTTTAAAACTATATTCAAACTATTTATAAAAAATATTCATATTTTTGTATGTCTTATCCATAACGGTATCTACAAATAAATTCTTTGGTGACAGGTATTTTTAGGCAAAATAGTTTGATAGTATTAACGGTCTAAATCAAGTTCACTCCATTTAACTTGTGACCAAATATTTTATTGTGCATACTGTAATGAATAAGACCTTCAAAAATGCAGAGCTGGGTAAAATGGTTCTCAAAATGTATTTAAAATGTAAAATGCAAAATAGTTTCGCAAAATCCATTTAAAATGCAAAATAGAAAATGGTTTCCTATTTTCTATTTAAAATGAAAAATGCAAAATGTATATTTGAAATAGGTTAGTACAGAATGCAAAATGGATTTTTAATAATACAAAAAATTACATCAAGAATATTTAATATTCTTTGCGGACGTGTTCATTTGCTTTAAATAGCAATTGCTTCTCGAATATTGCGTTCCCCATGGATCTTCTTTTTGGGCGCAAAATCGTGCCTGCGTAACTAAATAGTCAAATAAAATCAGTCTTTCGAAAAATGGCTGCCTGCGCGAGCAGCGCATGTTGGTTTCCCGCTGGAGAAATTCTGCCATCGGCTGTAAACTGGCCTGCGATTCAATATCGAATTAAATTAATTCAATTTTGCATCGCGCGCCAAATTTTGACCAATGGCATTATTTCTCCGATGGGAAGCCAACATGTGCTTTTACATGTGCAGAACAAAAAAAAACTAGTATTATTTTAAGTTGAAAATAGGTTGAAAACCTATTTAAAATGGAAAATGCAAAATGATTTTCTTCTTCCTATTTAAAATACAAAATGAAAAATGGCATTTTGCATTTCAGATAGGTATTTGAAATAGATTCATTTAAAATAGTTACCCAGCTCTGCAAAAATGTGAATAATTTTTTGATAAATAGTTTAAAAGTAGCTTAAAAATAGTTTCCAAACGAAACAGTTCAAAAATAGTCTTAATGGTTCAGATCAAGCTATTCTCATTCAGCATCACGCTAAAGAATTTATTGTAGATACGGTTATGGATATGGGGCATACAAAAATATAGATACATATTTTAACATAGTTTTATTTAAAATAGTTTAAGGTAAAATAGTTCAAAGAAAGCCCTAATAGTCTCAACCAAGCTCTTTCAATTCAGCTTCGCACCAAAGAATTGATTGTGGATACTGTAGTAGATAAAATATTCAAAAATATAAATAATTTTTTAGAAATAGTTCAGATAGTTTGTTCAGTCAAAATAGTTTAACATAGCATTAATGTTCTAACTCAAGCTCATTCTATTCAACCTGTCACCAAAGAATTTATTTGTAGATACTGTTACAGATAAGACATTCAAAAATGTGAATATTTTTCATAAATAGTTTGAAAATAGTTTTAAAAAATAGCCTCAAATTCGCCACCAAAAGTTGTGCACGCTATTTACGGTCTTTCTTTCTAACTATATGTTTCTAGCATTTTTCATGATTATTAAGCAAATTTACAGAGGAATAGGCGAAAAAAGCCGTTTTCGGCTAATTCTACTGGACTAATAATGAATAATTAAATATTTTCTTGTCTCCAACTAGTTTGACTTTTTAATTTCAGTTTCATCTTGGAAATAGCGTATACATTTTAAGCAAACTCTGCAAAACATCCGAGACTACTCTTCAAGCCCTTCAGTTTTCGTCGGAAACCTTGCTACTAACATCTTCGGTAATGAGTTACTAAGCAAGTCAGCAACTACATTGGATCCAGTGAGAATGGACGTCTTTCGAAGTAAGTATAATTATATGAGAAAGTTTTTCAGGTAAAAGCAAACCCAAAATGATTCACTGTGAATGTTATGCCTATTAACTTTTATTAAAATTTTTGTAATGCTTTAGTTAGAACTTTATTATTTTATGCAAACTAATATTGAAACATTTTCAGATGAATATGGTCGCTGGCTTAAAGAAGAGTGGCTCGCCAAGGACCCGACAAATAAATTGGACTATTTTGCCAAGTTTCACCGGTACCTGAATAGAAAAATTAAAAACTCTAAGGCAAAAATAGAAAAGAAGGATGTCAAAACGGTTCCAGTTGTGAACGCGGAAGTAAGGACTCGAGTGAAAAGAAAATGTATTGAAACGTCTCCAGATGGTCATGAAGACACTAGTTTTTTATCTCAGATGTTTTTTAAAAAATGTATGTTTTACTTTTCAATATAAATTCTCTTGTGAATTCTCCTGCGTTCTCAAAAAAATGTTATGTATAATTTTATGTAAATTTTTTCATATTTTTATTCTCCACGCAATCCCAAAGAATTTTCATGCTTTTTTTATCGAAGTTTTTTTGAAATTTTCATCGATGTTTTGTTTGCTTATTTTTAAGGTTTTTATTTCATATTTTATACATCCATATTTTAAAACACACTTATACATAAACGTGGAATAGTTTTCATGTTTTTTTTCAATCAATGTTTTTGAAGTTTTATCGAAGTTTTTACCGAAGTCTTTTGTATATTTTTGAGTTATATTTTTTTCTCACATTTATATACATGCATCTACAATTCAAGTTACATTTATACATAAACGTGCCTAGTTTTTTATCTCAGATGTTTTTAAAAAATCTATGTGTTACCTTTCAACATTAATTCTTAAGATTTCTCCTGTATTCCACCCAAAAAATGTTTATGTACAATTTTATGTAAATTTTCTCATATTTTCATTCTTCACATATTACCCAAGTTGTTCTCAAAAGTGAGACTCACATGCGCAATATTCACTAGTTATTTTTTTCATATTCTACAAATAATGATCACTGATGAGGAGTCCAATCAGAGTCGAAACGTTTGATTAAAACTACTGTTTTTTTCATTTATGGACCCTAAAGCCAATTATCCAACATTACAAATATTATATTATATTATTGTATATATTACATTAAAAAATATACGTATATAAATGTATCTTAATGATCTCTAATTATTTCTGTAGATTTGCAACCCTTTTTGGTGTCTAGCGGCCATTTTGAAACGTGACGTAATTTCTAGTGACGTTGCTAATGTATCATAAATCATTACTAACGATCCATTATCGATTTATGCCGTTCATAAATATAAAGGGATTAAAACCCTAATAATGATGTGATTATTAGGATTTTACCTGCGAGAGGCAAAACGGCCGTGGTCTTCTGGGAGCCAGAATATACCACTTTAAGACCACTTTAAGATCAAGCACTTTACCTGCGGTATATGTGGTCTAAAAGTGGTATTTATTTTCACGAGGGTACGGCATCGCTGATAGCACAGGTCTGCAAGGTTTTGTTGTTGAAAAGTTATGGGTCGTTTCCGGAGTAATTTTTGACGCGGAATCCGAATCCGGAATTAGAATCAGCCTATCACGTCAGGATTTTGAGATATTTGAGGTTATGTGCTTGAAAAATGGGGTTTTTCGCTACTTTTGAGGTTATGTACAGGGCGCAAGAAATTCTTTTTGTTTTTTTCTCAAATGTCTCCATTTAGCACTACTCTTTTCCTCCGAAATGAGCTATTAAACAGTCACGAGCGATTTTTTTCTTATAAAGATACAGCCATATCAAGTTTTGACATTTATCCGAACAACCTTATGAGCATCCACATTGACTCTTTGGTGCATACCATTCTGCATTCGAAAATTTATCTTGAAAATTGGTGCTTGCGGGTTTTGGTGGTCTGTGAATAAGAATTTACAGTCAGAAAATTAACATCTCCATTTCTAAGATGGCGGATCGAAATTTACGAAATTGAACGATTTCGCTCTCTAAAAACTCTTACTCGGGGGTTTCGGAATTGCCGATTACGAAAATGGGGTCGCAAGATTGACATTTTCATTTACAAGATGGTAGATTCAATGTCGAGGATCGAAATCGACAGAGAACACACTATTGTTGTTCGGATAAATGTCAACACTTGATATGGCCGTATCTTTGTGAAAAAAAATCGTTCGTGACTGTTCAATAGCTCATTGTGAAGGAAAAGAGTAGTTCTAAATGATGACATTTGAGAAAAAAACCAAAAAAATTCTTGCGCCTTGTACATAACCTCAAAAGTAGCGAAAAACCCCATTTTTTGATATATTATTATTTGTATTTTACCGCGAGTCTTAATCATTCCCTGCCCGATCCCTGTTAAAAATAAGGTTTGCTTTTATCACGTCTTATTTTACTAGAAATGCAAGATTCTTTTAAAAGATTTAGTTCACTTCCCGTGTCTATCAAAAATACCGCCTTCCCGCCGTGCAGTTTTTTATGACACAAATCTATTGTTGGTGACCTGCCGGGTGATTGTTGATTGATTGCGAGGATTGCGCGTTGGATTGGCGCACTACAGTCATAACACTTTTCCTGAATGTTATAAACATAATTTTTACGGGGTTCCTTTATGACATAATTCGCCCCTGAAGTGAAATTTTCATCGGTAAATGATGAGCCTACGTCTGTTTATGGACTCTCACGCAATCTTCTGTGATGATTCACATTCCTCTCCGCTTCAAATGCAGCATTAATTGCATCTTGAAGTGTAATTCGATTTTTGCCTCTTACTCTGACTTTTAATTCACCCTCCAATCCCAATCTAAAACAAGCAGCTACCTCTAAGTTACAATCTCTTTTTTTTATTTCAGCCACATTAGAAATAGATTGTTTTTCTATCAATTCGGTCATTTTTTCAAACAAATCAATTGCCCACGCTCCGTAAGAAAGTATGGCCTCCCCTTTTCCTTGTAAAATATGAGAAATTTCTTATTCCAATTGAAATGGAGTTTTAGGAGCGCCGAATGCTTTCTCTAGAACTTCTAACAGATCTCCTAGAGTTTCAAAATGTCTACTGCGAATACAAAGATTCGCTTCACCTTGAATTTTTGACCGAATTAATTTTACGAAAAGAGGATGAAGTTCTTCACCAATTCTCTGGATTGCAAAGCTGCATTTGCGCGCAAAAGTTTGGATAGAAATATTTCGACCTGCAAAAACTGGAATTAGTTCTACGAAAAGTCTTAATCCGACAATATCTTTTCCTGAGAGGCGATTTCCAAATTTAATCATTGAATCGTTTCTCACAACTCGTGCCTCAGATTCACCTAACTCTCTCTCATGCTCTCGCAAAAGTAAAATTTGTTTCCGAATTTCCTCACAAAGTTGTGCATTGTCCTGTGAAAAAATCGGATTGCTATCTGTTCCGACACTTGCAGAGGACCTTCGCTCTGAATTATTATTCCCTGAGACAATTTGAATCACCTCATCATGCAAATTATTCAAGTATTTTCTTACATTTTTCTCCCTATTTTCGGTTGTATAGGATGTGGTTGGATCGGATGTCGCTTTGTTAGAATCACCATCAGAATTCGGTTCGTTGGATTCACTTAATTCGATCAATTTCTCCATTATTTTAACGACTCGTAATTTTAAATCAAATTGAATATATATTTATATTTAAATTTTAGGAATTTGAAATCTTTCTGGAGTAATGTTAAAATGTTGGACTCAACTTTCAAATATATATATATATTATTTGTCAATTCAAAATATTCATTATGCAAAAGTGAAAAAAAAAAATTATCACTGAATCAAGCGAATCCCTGACATTACCGACCTAATTATCTTAATCTAGAAAAAATACTTATAATATGGTTATAAAATAATCAAACCTCAAAGATGAGTCCTTACAAGTGTTCGCATATAAGCCTGAAAAGCTAAAATCACTTTTGGTTACGGAAATGAGCATTTACACTCCCGCACTTTCTCACTGCACTGTAATCCAGATTCAGGTAGTTGATGAACCACCGCTGCTGATCTGCCAATTTAGGCTGCCGTTTTCCTGGTGATCCACCGCTGATACGCTGACTGATCTACCATTTCACGCTGACGTTTTCCTGATGATCCACCGCTGATCTTCCAATTCACGCTGCCGTTTTCCTTATGATCCACCGCTGATCTGCCAATTCACGCTGCCGCTCTCGTGGAACCGATGATCCAAAGTCGCTGCCAGCATCAAAAAATTTTCTAACTCACTATTGACGATCTACAAATTATTGTAGAACATTGCTGTCAATTAACGAGTTCCTTTGTGCTCACTTCCACCACAATATATTTTCCTAGAGTTGTTTGTATAAATTTGAAAGTAATGTCTTGACTACACAAATATTATTTAATTCAGAAAAATTGATTGAAAATGACACTTTTAATAATCTTCAAAAGCTATGTCACGTACACAAAACAACACAAAGTTCGCGTTTGTAACCTTTTATGTTTATTCACAATCTTCACATGTCACATAATAAGTTTTTATATTTTCACACAACCATGGTATTGTTTTTATTAATTTATTATTAAAACACTTTAGAATAAATTTTAAATTCAGTTCCTTTTTTTCCGGTTTGGCGAATCCCACCGCTGTCACCAAATTTGTTAAGTGTAGAGCATTCGTACATACGAAATCCTCTTATTGGTAGGGTTGTCGCCAATTAATTAAAAGCGAACGTCTGACTGCTTCTTCACCCAAGATCTAGATCTCTCGTGCTAGTCTATCCTCGCTAACTAGATCCTTGACACTCTTTCACCTCAAATTCATCCAATTACTGCTTTAAATTAAGTTTACGTTAACACACGTCACTTATACGTCCAACCATGCAATAAGAAGGTCTTCATTATTCTTTATAGAAAGACCACCCTAAGTTCACAAGCTAGTTTAATGGCTTCCTAGAAAACCTTTTAAATCTAGAGTACGATTCAAATTTTTCTAAGACTCTTTATCTTATATTTATATATATACTCTTATATTTTTTGACAGTAAGAAAAATTTCAAATATCAATTTATTGGAAATCTTAAATATTCAAATATTTCCGCGAAAATTTTTACCGGTAAGTGCTTCCCTCTTGCGCAGACACGAGTGAGAGATAGTCGCTCGTCACACAGCCTGTATAAAAATCTATCATGAGAATTGAATGAAGCCGAGTAGCGGCGCTGGCTGTACTTTAGGCCGATTGAATCAAAAATTCACGGCGAAAATACAAATTTGAGTATTTTTTAACGTTAATAACCCTTTTTCAAATTTTTTTCAAAAATACATAATGATTCATCTTTTAAGGGTACGTTATTAATTAAATTTTCAATTTTTAAGATTTTAAATTAGAAAGCCAGATGCTGATTCATGAAAGGATATTTATTATTTTTGGTAACAGCGTAAAATATATTAGTAAACATGTGCTTCTGCATTTTTATACATGGAAACACCGTGACTTTTTAATGATTTTTTTAAATATCTTGATAATGTTGGTTCTACAGAAAAAATTGTCCAACTAAAATTGTATTTCTCTTGAAGAAATGTCTCTTTTCTTTTTGCCGCACACATTGTCCCAGTGGGCACAAAAATGAAGGACGTCTTTACGGCATCTTTATAATATTTTCAGAGCGTCGCAAAGACTTCCTATGACCGTGTCGTAAAGATATATTTAACACACTGTAATGTCGCAAAAATGTTTCAAAAGTAAAAATACAACATGAACATAAGACGTCTCTCTGACGCCCTGAATATATCATAAAGGTGCCGTATAAAAGTCCTGTATTTTTGCATCAACTGGGCTTCTCGTAGAGCCATTCATTTTTGAAAAAATCGAAATCAATTAAGCGTTTTAAAAAAACATTTTTTTCTTTTTGACATTTAACCTAAACTTTTTTATTGTAAATGAATTGTTAATTTGAATAAAAATGCATAGAAAAAAAAACTTTTCTCTGCAGAACCAATACTTATCATGATATTTCTAAAAGTTGTGAAAAAATGACGATTACTACAAGTTTTGAGGTTGAAATTGAATTTTTCAAGTATCCTTACTATCGCTTTTGTAATAAAACGTATCAAAATTATAAAATTAGAATGTATTAAGTAAATTTTTAACATATATATCTCGGTATTTCAAAAGTTTCAAATCATAAGTTTTTTTTTTCAAAATTTAAATCAAGATGAATACACACGATTCTATATAATATAATTATGTATGAGAAAATCTGTTGTCAGATCGCTGATGGTTCAGGATCTAAAAATTCGCATAGGTACACGGAGAAAAATAGTTGAAGTAATTTTACTCAACTTCCGATCAAATTTGGGACATATGGACGAATTAGAAGTTATTTAGTATCATTGTAATTATTTGTGATATATTAAATGTTCAAAAATGAATCAAAATTGAGTAAAATTCAGAAGTATAGGGTAAAGTATGAAAGCGTGCATTAAAACTTTTTAAATATATATATTATTACTCGTAATATAATTATAAAAAACCAATCTTTTATTAAATCATAAAAATAGTAGAGCTTTCCGTTCATTCTACTCCACGCTTCAATTAAGAGTTGAGTAAACCGCGAATCGCAAGACTTATTCGACCAGCTACAGCCCCCTGCATCTCTGAGTTGAAAATGACATAAATTGTGACTGGCTGCCATGGTGGCGCTGACTGTTCATTGGGCCGACTTACACGAAAATCACATTACAAATCATATTTTTTTAAGCTTTTCTGTGTAAATTTTGAAATTTTCGAGTTCGTTTTTTCATTGTACCGAAGGATGAAAATACGATAAAATTATGGCAAATTGCTATCCTTCGCGATGACATCAAATTAAAAGCAGGTCATGCGATTTGCGAAGAGCATTTCAAGCCAGAAGATACTCTTCAAGAGAGGTTAACCTATTCGCCCGATGGAGTAACAGTTTTGGGAAGAGTAAGTACATCGAACACATTGTTTATTTTCTTAATTAGTTTAAAATAAAACATTTTATTTAATAGAGATATTAACAATTAATTTCATAATATAATAAAGTTTAATGTCACAATATTAATTAGTTGTATCTAGTTGTGCAATGAATTTTTTTTGCACCGCAATAAATGTCTCTCAAATACTTATCTCAAATAAATTCAGTTACAAACATTTTGTGTGATATAAGTTAAAAAATAGATAAATGAAAGTGACTGAAATAAAGAATAGATGAAAAAGAATATTTTTTAAAATTCTGAATTAAAGTTAATGCGAGCCTGTTAAAATTAGATTGTGTTGAAATGGAAAAAATTTTTCTGATTTCTAACAATTTTGTTATTAAAATAAAGTTTTGAACTTTATAAGAGAATATGTTTAGATTTTTTGTTAATTTAGATTCCTTACTTTTTATAGCTCATAGTTTTACTGAATTACATAGAATTCCTAAAGTAATAGGAATTGAAAACTTAAATTTATAATTTAAAAAAATTAAGATGGCTTATATAAAGAAGGCCGATCTTGAAAAGAAAAAGGCAGCAAAGCTGACTGAGGCCTAACTTAATAATGTGCTGACATACCAAATATTATATTTATGAGATGTTCAAAACGGATGAGAACACCGTATCATCTAAACAAAAAAATTAGACGTTAATATAAGTTATCAGAGAATTACTTTTATTGAATAAACTCCAGTCAATTAAAAAATCACTTTTACTCGATGTTATTTATACAATAATCTAAGTGCAATTTGTTTTAAAACTATTTCACTGCTTTGAATTATAATATATTATAATAATATATTATTAATATATTTCATAGTATAATATTAACAAATTTTAGTCCAAATTCCAAACAGTATTTAATTACAGTAGTAAGATATAGTATATGTATTATATGTTATTGTTATATGTTATATTATGTATGTGTTATATAATATGAAAAATTATCAAATTTTATTATAACGAGGTTAATTATTAGTATTAATATTTAAATGAACGCAAAACAATAATAAAATAAAAAACATGATACAAATAATGCAATTCCCGCCAGAATTTAGAAATTAGATTTTCTGTCTAATGTGAATTTCTTAACCTTTTCGAAGAGAATAAATTTTTGTGAAAAATATGAAGATCTTATTAGGTTATTGCCATGTATGAGAAAATGCGATAAAACAGTTTTTATTAGGAGAAAATTAATTTTTTATGCTCTTTCCCATGCATTTTTTTTTAATCTAGGGCCTATGAACAGTTAGCGCCGCCACCGGCGGCAGTCAGCTTTCACGTAATTTTTTTCTTATGCATTTGGTGGCAAGATACAGGGGGCTGACCAGCTATATCTATTCACGCAAGAACGAATGAAAGTAATCTGCGCGTTGTCACACATAAAATATTTTTAATTTGAAAAACCTGTTGATTTTTCAGCATACTGATGTTCCAAGTTATTATATTTAATAATCAAAATGAATTAAAAACATAAAAAGTACAATTACAGTTTATTTTAGTACTCTCTAAATCCAAAATAGCGGATTACACTTCTAAATAACTAATGATTTTAAAAATTCATCGTACTGCAGTCGTGTTTGATTGTGTTTTATCTATTCGTCACGAAGCTTTCGTACAAACTCCGTAGTGTTAACCACTATTTATTTTTATAATTATCCACTAGTTTATATAATTTATTTAAAAGTTTCACATAATCTAGTCATATCAATTCTGTAATTATAATAAATTCGTGATACAAAATTTGTTCTTAATTAATTTATAATTATTGCTTTCTTTTTCACTTAAGCTTTTAAAATTAAATTCATCTTAAGGAAATTTAAACAACAAAAGTCTTCATAAGTGTATAACATAAAATTTGTAAAATCTACACAGGATTTAGATTACCTGGCGTAACAGGTCCCAGTTCTCTCCCATAGCCGCCTTTTTAAGGCTTCCTATTCGGGGCTGCCTCCCGAAAGGCCGCACAGCGCATAGTCCCCGGCATATGGTAGTTCCGGGGCTTTTGCTCCTTTGCGGCACAGAGAAAGCACCTCGGCTTCCCGGTGCAGGAACCCGCGAGATGCCCCTCCACACCGCATCTCCAGGAGCACCTGCTGCGGTCTGGTCCTCGTCATTCCGCCGCTATGTGGCCAAAGCCAAGGCAGCGGAAGCACCGGTTCACCTCCTTCTTCCTGCGAACTCTGCAGGAGACCCACCCGATCTTGATGTGGGCTCCTCTGAGCAGCTTCAGCGCCCTTTCCTCCTCCAAAAGCACATACGCCTTCCGGTTTCCCCTATAGGGTGTCTTACTTAAAGACATCCTTAGCTCCAGCTCCGTTCCTTGGCCGAAGTAGTTCCTGACGGCATACTCAACGTCTTCCGCTTCAATGGTTGGTTCCAGGTCGCCTATCTTGACCTCGATAAGTCTCAGGTACGGCAGTACCGGAACTGGCTACACCAGCGGAATGAGCAGCAGCTGGAGATCCTTTCGAAGGTGGAATAGGCCCTGGAGAAAATGGAGAACTTCTCTAGGTCCAAGAAGAACATGCACCTCCCTGTCAGGGATGGTATACAGGAGATGAAGAAGGGGCTCAGGGCGCTGCGGTACGACATCGACGATACCGTATGCTACCTCGACTCCTTCGAGTACTTAATGAGAGGCCTCATGATACAGAAGATAAAGGAGGTAAGACCGCCAAAACAGAAGCGAGTCGTCGACGAGGGGAGCCAAACCCTTCCACATCCGGCTGCGAGCTCCACGTCGGACACACGCAAGCGGATCAGAGAGCCGACTGCGAGCACGGAGGAGTCTGCAGTAAAGAAACCGTTGGAGAAGAGGCCTAAAGCCTCCAAACAAGAAGAGGAGTGGGTCGAGGTCCCCAAGAAGAAGGACCTACAGAAAAGGAAATTGAAGAAGCCTTCCAAAACGCCGGAGAAACCTTGCCTTGAGCGTTCAGAGGCAGTGCTCATCAAACCGGCGTCTCCCTGATTCCCTGGACTGTGGCGTCCAGTTCATCAGGGTTGACGCGCTCCAAAGACCTGCTGGTGGAACTAAAATGTTCCACAAAAAGCATAGGGAGGCTAGACACTGCCTTCAAAGAGGCAGTTGGATCTAGGGGGAAGGTCCGTCATCTCATCCCCCGGATCGAAATTGAGATCGCCAACCTGGATCCAAGCATTGGAGCCGGAGACGTCGAGGAGGCTGTGAAAGGTTTCTTCAAGCAAGAGTCGTAGATAGAGCTCACGGTCTCCTTAACGAAGAGACCCTACAGGGAAAACAGGAAGGCGTTTGTTTTATTAGAGGAGGCAAAAGCCTTGAAACTTCTCAAGGCGGCCCACATCAAAATTGGGTGAGTAACCTGCATGGTTCGCGGGAAGAAGGAGCTTAACCGGTGCTATCGCTGCCTTGGCTTTGGACACATAGCAGCGGACTGTCGTGGACCAGACCGAAGTAGGTGCTGCTGGAGATGCGGCGAGGAGAGGCATACCGCGGGGTCCTGCACAAGGCAACCGCGGTGCTACCTCTGTGCCGCAATGGAAGAAAAGCCCTGAAATGAACACATACTGGGGACTATGCGTTGCGCGGCCTTCAGGGGGGCAGCCCCCAACAGGAAGCCTTAGGAAGGCCGCCATGGAGAAGAAATCTGGAGGTGCAAGTCCAGAAAAACAGAAGAAGAAGCAAGGAGGAAAGGCTAACATCGCCTTAAGATGGCCCCCACCTTAAAGTAATGCCTAACGGCGGTTCCGGGGTGGGATTCCACGGCCTAGAGACAGGGAGGGAGTTTTGGTGGGTAGGGCTGCGCGAGCAGCAGAGTCCCACACACCAGGGGGTTACGGAGTTCCCTTGAAGGTGCTTAAAGCATTTCTCCCTTCCTCAAAATAATAATAATAATAATAATAATATGTATTAGATTATATTTTATATTATAAATATTATAATATAATATATATGTAAAATATTTTATATTATATATTAAAATTTTTGCTTGATACCACACCACTATTTTATATTCCGATTTTTCATAAATAAATTAAAAGAAGATCTTTTATGTCCATGACGTTAGCACCGCCATTTTGTTTTAAAAAAACAAAAGCTGTGCTGAATTGCGCTAAGTTTGTAATGAATTTTGCCGCAAACAATTTTTGAAACAAATAAAAATTAGGACCGAAATTTTGAAAAACGTTTTTTTACCAGCACCGCCATTTTGTTTTTTTGAAAAAACAAAAGTTATTCTGATTTTTGCTAAGCGAGCTTATTAAATCTCTTCCTCAACAATTTTCTCTCAGACGCATCCTTTTGAAAATAAATACTTTTTTGTCAATTTCGAAATTTGCATAAACATATAATTTCCTAGAATGTGAATTTTGAAAAAAAAGTTCTACTGAGTTCTGCTAGGCGAGCTTATTAAATCTCTCTCTCAACAATTGTTTCTCAGACGCATCCTTTCGAAAACAAATACATTTTTGTCAATTTCGAAATTTGTTTAAATATATAATTTTCAAAAACACGAATTTTGAACAAAATATAAAATGGTTAAATGTTTAATCATAAAAAAATCTTACAAATTTTTATCATGGACTGGGAAACGATGAAATGACACTCCTTTCGTGACACCATACTTTCTCATGCAATTCTTGAATTTGCACAACATAGTTCTTTTTTACACTTTTTGTATTAGAACGCACTTTTAATTCATTCACTGAGATCATAATTTTCCACGAAAATTTTTTACTCTTGTACATGACACAACTGTTTTGCTCGAAGTGTCAGTAGCTACTGACAATTAGAAAAAAGAGTGTTGAAATGAATTTTTATGATTGAAAAATTCAGGTATTTTTCTTTGCCTTCTAAATGAAAGTTATTTTGTAGACTTTGACAGTAAGATAGGCAAAAAGGCTTCTTTACCACTGGTTTACAGTTTCATAGTTTCTGGAAGGCAGTATCGTAATTGTAAAGAACGATCTCGACGATCGTCACCTCTTCAGATTATAAATATCAAATCCAAGCACCTGCAGGTGTAAAGTGTAGGCATTATAAACGGATTTTTATAGAGGATCAATAAAATCTTGACTTAGTTTCTAGATCTACAGAATTATGACATGAAAGAATATTGTTATTTGTACGAATGTATCAATATTTATTTTTCGATTAAAAAAAATTTGATTGCAAACTAGTTCGTGTAAATTATCTGTTTTAATTTAGTCGATTCAATGGAATTTAATAAATAGAATTTATTCAATAAAAAATAAATGACAGAATTTACGTAAATAAATTATTTGAGTCCCCAGCAATTTTTAATTGTAATTAAAAATGTTTTTTTATTACTTAAACAGAGAAAAATTATTTCAATTAATGTATAGTAAAGAAGTAATAAAGTTAAAATGGTTCATTTTTTATTTTTGGTTTGTAATATGCAATAACTTCCAAACAAAAATTGTAAATGTCTTCATTTTTTCAAAATATAAATCCGATCTTAGAAATGTTACGTACGAATAATTAAATTTATTATAATAAAAATATTAAATTCGATTATACGCCCGTTTGAGGCTCCAAACTGCCAAATTTCAATTTAGGAAATTATAAATTAAATAAACCAAAATTTGTTTTTATTCTGGGATCGTATTTGCCCTCTCCTCTGACTGAGGAGGCTATACCCTGCTTTTAAGAAAACCCTCTTTGATTTTTGGAAAAGAAAACTTGAACACAGGAAGATTTCCAGTTTTAGTGTTTAATGTCCGTATAAAAAGGATATACAAATAAATACATATATTGGAACGATACCTTACTACTAGTTTTCCTTACATCTACCAGTCCCAGGAGAGTGCGAGAGAGAGGGAGAGATTTTTCCCTTAGTTCCTGATTCGTCCTAGACAGGGCAATGGTTTTCTGTTGAGTGTTGCTCAAAATCACACATTGTCCGATTTGCGAGTCGCGCATAGCACACGCGCACACGAATATTGTTTTTGCCACTTTCTATTAGGCTTAATAAGAGAAAATAACGGTTGGCTTTTAACCAGAAAAGGGTTGAGTGCTTTTAAACTCGCCCTTTTCGCCGCTAGAATTTTCCTATTAAATCTAATTACAATATTTTATGAAAAATTATCACTACCGTTTTGAGATGCAGTAGTATTAATTTTTCCGCGATTTCGCGCACCTTTTTGCCGTTTTTTTATTTAACGAATTGGACTTTGAAAATAGCACGCCGAAGAAAGAATTTAATTCTGTTGCTTCTGTCCAGATGAAGTCTTTCGTCTTTTACGTCCGCCCGACACGATTCCAAAAATATAATTTCGTTAGAAAGAGTTTTACGGGTTCAATCAACTAACGAGGATCTAGGAACTGTCGATCTGTGCCGCAGACGGGCACGATAAAAGAAAAATATTTTCTTTATTATTCTAAGGTCTGAATCCGGTCAAGACACTCAGAAGACTGCGAATTTGATTTTGCCTTGATCCGTTTTAATAGTTCATCGCGAGGTGAGCATGGTAGGGTTTTTTGATGATTAAGGAATTAATGATTGGACAGAGGTAATAATGGCAGGGAGGATTTAGGAATTTGCACAAGTGCTGATGTGGTTATTGCGCCATTTGCTGATTTTTAGAATGCAATTATTTCTCCCCTCTTTCTACTCCTATCGTGAGAAAGGAAATGTGCTCATCAATTTTAAGTATTTGATGCATGGTCATCAAATTGTAGAAACAATTTTAGTTTCCAATATATTTCAGAGTAAATCGAAATATATATATTTAATTAGTCTAGGCTTATAATCTTTAAGTGGACTAAAGCTTTGACATAATTATTTAAGTATTCAGATGAGCGTTGGGTTTTAGTTACAAAAAGCACGTGGCTTTTGTGGCGGGAGATCAGCTGGCTAAAGCATTTGAGCAAGGATAGGTGTGTGAGGAGGAGATGCAATTATGAGATGAATGCTAGCCTCGCGATGCACAGCAGAGCGCATCAAGATTTTCTAAAAGAGACCAGTATATTAGACATGTGCATAGGCGAACGAAAGGAGGAATTGACAAACGGCAGAAAGCTGTGGCGATAAACAGTGCATGGGTATACGTGTACTAGATATCTCTCTCTCTCTCCTTCGTTCTCTTTTTCCTCTTCTATTCGTACATTCTATCGTGAGTCTGCTATTGCTTATTCTTTTTCCTATTCTATTCTTTCTCCGCTCATCCTAGTTTTTATATCATCGCTCTCACCTTACACTCATTCTTCGCTTTTCTCTTATTTCATACTTTTTAGATCATAGCGATTGAGTGCCTATGCACTCTCGCTATCAATTAATCTAGATTATAAAACATTAATGCATCTGAAAAACAAAAGGGGGAAATAGTATTTTTAAAAGTTTTATTCAAACTTTTAAAGTTTATTTTAAATGTATTTAAATAACTAGAATATGAATTACTCTACGTCTCAAGACCAGCTCGCATGACCAAAAATGCTGAATTGCATTAGCCACTGGAATGCAATCAGGTTACGAACGTTCAAAAGTGTGCAGTTCATTCACTTTTGAAGCAATTGATATTTCATAAATTAGATTTTGTATACTAATAAAAACTTTTTCCAAAAAAATATTGCGCACTTTGGACCGCCCGTAACAAACCACAACGGAATTTTTAGTGTTTTCGTCCCCGACAAACAAGGGTGGTCTAGAGACGAGTACGGATAAGAATAAGGAATGATAGCCTTATGTTGTTCAGATGCAGTCGCTTCTTTTCATCAAGCTGTGAGAGAATTTACAATGTCTAGGTTTGTAGTATAGTAGATAAGAAAAAAGTCCTACTCTAACAGTTCCATTTCCTAAAGAAAAACAATATAGATAGTACAGTAAAAATAATAACATATAAAAACAATATAAAACAAAAAAAAAAATTTTTTTTTCGGTGAATGTATCTTAGATTCGAGAATTTTAATAGCCATGTTCCATGACTAGTTTTACCTGGTTCTTATGCTGGTTGGAGAGTCTGAGATGGTAACTGAATTACGGGGGTATTCGCTGGTCGTTCCCTTGGTGGTGCAGCAGGTATGACTGCACGAGTGGAGGTACTTGTTTCCGTAGTCGTTTGTGGCAGAGAGTTCTGTGCGGGGATTGGTTCTTGCTCTTCCTTGATGTTAATGGTGCTGAAGTCGACACATCGATCAGCCCTCGTCCCTGGTGAGCGTCGTTGATTGCAGTTGATCATTAGTTTTGAAATCCTGGGTAAGAAGATGTATATAAGTAGTCCAATAGATATGAGGCCTAGTCCGAGGTAGGATCCGTGGATCATCCTTATTTGGCTGTTCCTGCTCGTCGGGCCAGGCTGTAGTCATACAGTTGTTGTTCTATATGCTCCAAGGATTTGTCGTTAGTTTCGAAGACCTTGTCCCTAGGCGTTGTCTCCTTCGTCTGAGCAGACATAGATTTTCTTGTAGGTATGTATCCTTGAAACTCTTGTAGAGCTGGTGACAGCGCAGAGATGTTCAGGTGAAGCAGTGGTGCGTAGATCATTTCGGTTTCTCCCTTCCTGTTGGTGGTACCTGGGAGTGTCCTTTCCTTTAGTCTAAGGTCGCATCCTGGAGCCAGTTGGATTATCATGGTTCCTTTTAAGGTGATCTGGTTTTTGGCCTGATTAGGACAGGTTGTTATGGCGATAGTCGGCTCTTGGAGAGAGTACAACCATCCGCCTAGGCTTCCTATTGAACTCCAATCAAACTGGTCTTCATATGTCACTTGAACGTTACAAATTTGGAAGGTGGATAGCGATGGATTCAGCAGAAGCTCTGATTCGCAAGTTCTGAATTTCCCATTCTCGTTGACGGGTAAATTTCCTTCACAAATCTTATAAGCTGGTAGTTCGGTACATGCCGCAACATCCTGGTGGTTCATTAGAACATAAGTCCTCTGTGATTCTTCTACGGCGATGTGGGAGAATTTAGGTAGAATATATGCCTTCCCGGAGTTGTTTCCTAAGATGGCTTGGGGCACTGGAAGTGGATGTAGTTGATACATCAGATGGTTAGCTCTTCCCAATAATGGTATATCCAGCAGTATTTTAAGGACTCCTCCCTTGTATAATGAGGTGACGGTGGATACGCTGGTCAGTTCCTCGATGTCCACAATAGGTCCGGATATCGGGAAGGACACCTCTGGGCGATGGTCCTGGATGTCTCGGTAGATTAGTTCCAGTTGGCTGGGAGTCAATAATCCTGGATGCATTTGCTTCTGTCTTGCATCGTGAAGGACACTCAAGATTTTGTTAGTTGCTCTTATGTATTCCTCCACAGCTGCTTCGTTCGCTCGCAGGACTCGAGTTAAGGCTTCAGTGTATTTAAGCTCAGTGATCTTCCTGGTGGCCTAACCAAGTTCTTGATTGAGATTGGTGAGTTCGTTCTTGAGTGATTGGAGTTTTTCCTGATGCTGTTGTGCTTGGTTGTGCATCTCCTCTAGTTGGGACCTAACCAAGTGGGTCTGTTGCCCTACTAGGTGTGAAATGTTGGTCTGAGCTTCATTTAACTCTTGGATTTTTGTCTCAATGAGCTGACCATCATCATAGGTTAGGAGTCCAGCTACGGGTCCAATGATTCCGCCAAGGAAATCTAGTGGTGGAGATGCTCGTCGTCTTCGCATTGCTTTGGGTAAACGAGAGAGGAGGATCTTTTCGGCTCGTTGTTGCATCATTGTTGTCTCTTTCATGAGTTCTCCTTGGAGCCTTTCGGCTAGGTTGACCTTGGATCCAAGAGCATGACTTGCGATAACTTGATGGCAGTGTTCTTCGTACCCTGGTTGGCAATGTGCGGCTAAGTGATTCATATTATTTTTATAGGATGATAGTAGGCTCTGGGTTTTAATGATGTCCATGAAGATGGTGATCCTCCAGGTACTGGTCGTCCACCTTACGGTTCCCAGATATTCATAGTACACCCCCGTACTATTGTTGAGTGGGGTAATCTGATACGTGGCTTCCTGGTGCTTCTGGCTGGTGGCAAGAAGAGGTAACAGAAAGTCAACCCATTGATATCCCCTCATTGTCATTGAATTTTGGAATCTGTAAAGGAGGGGCATTAGATTGTCTCTTCACGACCGGGTGAGTACTATCTCGAGATAGGATATGCATTTTGTACTTCTAAGAATACTGGGGCTTTGTCTGGTTACCCATGTAGAGGAGAGAAAGAAAAAAAATTATGCTAACCGTTTTATTTATTTTTTTTTTCTTTCTTTAGGTTGCGCTGGAGTCTCATGGGATTCTAGTAATGCATATTCTTTTTCGGATTTTCATCCTTTAGTCCTAATGTACCTAGCAGTGAGCAAGCAAGAGTTTATCCTTGTGCTTCATGATCCGTTCGCCGTCCTCTGTTTCCAGAATAACATTATTGTTTTCTGTGAAACCGGCGACGGCGTACGGCGCTGTGGCTCGACTGTCGAATTTTCCGTCCCTAATTTCCTTAAGGGCGTAAACCGTATCTCCGATTTTCGCGTTGAGTGGTCTAATTTTCTTGTCGTATTGCTCTTTCGAGCGAGATTTTGCCCTGATGAGATTTTTGTGGGCAATTTTCTGGATCTCGGTTATTCTTACTATCAGGTCGCGTAAGTAAGATCCATAAGTCCCGAGTTCCGTACCCTGAGGAAACGAGCTGGGCGTCCTAGCGACTCGCCCGAAAACTAACTCGTAAGGTGTGAAATTAGTGGCCTCATGTACTGACGTGTTATATGCGAACATGGCGAAAGGGTGCAATCGATCCCAATCGTCATAATCATCAGCATAATGCTTTATGTTATCCGTCAATACAATATGGCTTCTCTCGAGTGATCCGTTAATTTGTGGTCGGTATCCGGAAGTAGTTAGTTGCTTCACGTTAAATAGTCTTTCTAGGTGTTTCATTAGTTTGCTTATAAAACTCCCTCCCCTGTCTGTTAGGATGTATCTCGGCGCGCCATATTGGGAGAAGAGAGTTGTCGCAACCGCGTGAGCAATAGTAGTCGTTTTTAGGTCCGGTATGGCAACTGCAATGCAGTAGTTACTAAAATTATCCTGCATTGTCAGGATGTGTCTATTCCCGTTCGGCGTTGTGGGCAATTTTCCGACAGTATCAAGTGATACCTTCTCGAATGGCTCAGCAGGAGTGTCAGTGATGAGCATTGGTTCGCGGGAACGAGCTCGGACGAGTTTCTGTTCCAGGCCACTTCTGCACCCTCGAATGAACTCGCCGATTTCGTCCCATAAACCGGGCCATGTATATCGCTCCCTAATACGACGGTAGGTTTTCGTTATGCCCTTATGGCCGCCTATAAGGCTGCCATGATATACGGCGATAATTTTTGGGTCAGATTTCTATAGGCGGAACTTCGATTCTTCCTTGGCAGAGTGTAATGGTGATCTTGCTACCCCGGAATATTTCCGCCACGAGTTCCGTCATTTTATTTTGCGGTAACGATCCCAGCAAATCTCCTGAATTCGCCATACGGCAGGTGGTCTGACTGTCCCTTTCTAAAACCGTTCGAAGGTTCCTTAATCCTTGCCCCACATCCTTCCAGTCGATATTTTCGACGTGTCGTCTTTTAATGACAACGGAATATGTTTTATGTCGGCCGTGCGGAGTGACAAGGACTTGTCCCTTCTTAGGGCGGCATCCCCAAAGGTCCTGTAGGTCAAGACGCTCGGTAGCCACAAGAAGTTTCGCTATGGGGTTCGTAGGCTCGCAATCTTCGGATATAAAGTGAGCATAATTGTCGTGTCTGAAAGTTAAAGGTTCTGTCCATTGGTGGATGACATTAGGTTCATCTGTGCAGATGCTAATTGGTTTTTGGTCTGTATTTGGGAGATTCTTGTAGGGTCCGATAGAGGTAGGTGCGTCGTCCACATACGGCATCTTAACGTCAATGATGGAGCTAGGATGGAATATGGGACCTTCGACGGGTTCGTGAAATGGTTTTGTTTGTTCCAGTCTTCTTGGTTTCATTCCTGCTCCTCTTCCTATCGAGTCCTTCCTACCGTCATCTGAGTCGATGAATGACCTTGTGAAGGGCGTTGATCTGGCTCCTGGCGTCGCAGGGGCTGCTGGTGTCATGAGCAAGGACCTTCGGGGGGGGCTGCTTCCCAATTATTGGGGACTCTGAGGAAGATTCGATTTCCTCAGGAGCATCCTTAAATCGGACCATGCTTTTCCTCGCCACCCCAGAATTTTTGTCAGGAAATTCCGTTGACTTGATTATCTGCCCAGTGGTTCTAGATTCGCCTGTGGTTTGTGCTGGGCTTGTAGAGGAACTGGGTGTGGTTTTCCAATCTTGCGGTGTGCATGCTTCCTTGCCTATTTCCTTTTCGTATTTTTCCAAAAAGTTCTTTACTCTATTGGAGAACTCGACGTCGTCATATTCTCCACAGGGATCGAGAGCTTCTAAGTTTTCCAGGAGCTCTTGGTCTTCTTCGCCTTCGGAGACGTAGGTGCACTGAGGTCGATGATCGTCCTGCATATTTTCATGATCCCACCATAGAGACTCATGAACGATGTTGAAGCTGTCGAGCCCTCGGTTTTCCATCGATTTATCTAGCTTTGAAAAAGATTTCTGCAGATCTTCTCTTAATTTGTTCTGTGGTTGGCATTGGCTGGGGATATCCTTATCGGTTTCGTTGCTGCCTTCGCTGTCCAGTGGTTGTGGGAGGACATCAACGATCATTTGTTCAGGAGGTGACTCTTCTCCGTTGTTGTCGATAGACGGTAAGGCTTCAATACCCTCTCTGGCTCGTTTATCGGCCATTTCGTTTCCTGGGATTCCTTTGTGGCTTGGGACATGTTTCCAAATTACGTCCAACGGTTCCAGGGCCGTTTTCATCTTTTCAAACTCGGATCGATTCCTAACTGGTTTATTCTCGTACGTTTTCCAGTCGTTTACCTCCCATTTTGGAATCCATTCTGTGGCACTATTCACTAAAAACTTAGAATCAGTCTTTATTCTCAACTTCTTGATGCCAGCCTCGTGAGCCTATTGAGCTGCTACGGTTGCTGCTTCAATTTCGGCTGAGTTGTTTGTTTGACGTCCCTGGGAGGGGCGTGAAACATTTAGCGGATGGTTGGGTCCAAACCAGACTCCTATTCCCGCCCTTGGTTCACCACGTCCATTGTAACTGCACGCTCCGTCGACGTAAACATCTATGTAAGTGTCCTGTAATGGGTCTGACCAAGGGCTTGGACCCGGAAGTCTAGGGGGTGCACTTTTAGGGGCAGTGTTGTCCGTTTTCGCTACAAGGGTTGGCTTTAAGTTCGGCAAAACACTACGCGATTCGCGAAACACTGGGGGGTCGGAGTCGTCACTATCCTCGTCATCTGACGATGGATCACTGGAAGAGTTTTCGTTTAACAATGGGGCCTCATTAATTCCTCTTCGTCTCGAAAGTCTTTTACCAATGCAACTTTCGTCAAAGTTGGTTGCTTTCGGTTTATTTTGGGGTTTGTGAGCTGCTTGGGGATTTTCAGGAGCCGAATCCTTTCTTGGCCTTCCCCGTCGTTTACGCATTGCTCCGGCTGAGGAGGACGGTTGTGGAGAAACTGTGGTTTTAGTCCTTACTGCGTTGAAGGGGATGGATCGGGGTACAGAAGGTTTTCCTTTGTTCCTTAGTGGCAACGCAGATTCCACACTGGATCTGGAAATGGATTGGTTCCTTAACTGTATGAATTTCTTTGTTTGAGTTATGCGTCCAGTAGAATCTGAGGGTTCCTGGCTGGTGGAGGAAGGTTCACCTCGACTAGGTTCTGCCCGCGATGCTCCGGAACGCGTTATTACTAATATCTTTCGGATGTCTGGAGGTTCTGATGTGGAGCTCTTAATGTCTGCAGAGTTTTTTTGCAGGGAAGAAGAATTGTAGGATTTATTGGAATCGTCAGAATCATAGGAGTCAGTTGAGTCAGAAGATTCTGAGTACTGTTCGTTAGCCACAGGGTTTCCTGACAAAGCTTCAACGCCTCTATTTAGTTTCCCTTGTTTATACTCAAACTTATATTGGTAATCCTGGAGTCTAAGTCGCCATCGCAGCAACCTTGCTCTTGGATTATTAATATAGGTCATCCAGTGAACTGGTTCGTAGTCGCAGGCCAGCACGAACTCCCTTCCGTACAAATATGGTCGAAAGTTCGTAACAGCATACAATACCGCGAGGCATTCCTTTTCTGCTTTCGAGTAGTTTTGTTCGCAGGAATTCATCACCTTGGAAAAGTAGGCGATGGGCATATCTACTCCATCCTTTTCTTGGGTCAACATAGCTCCGACAGCATGTTCAGAGGCATCTGTGGTTAGCTTAAAGGTCTTGTTGAAGTCGGGGTATTGGAGCACAGGTTCGTTGCAGAGGTATCTGCGTATTTTTCGGAAGCTTTTTTGTTGCGAGCGTCCCCATTCCCATTTTGTGTCCTTCTTCAGGAGATTGGACAAGGGTTTTGCTAGCTTCGCGTAGTCTTTTATAAATCTCCTATAGTATCCCGAGAGGCCTAGGAATTGTCGAATAGCCCGGACTGTCCTCGGTTTTGGAAATTTCCTAATAGCGGCTATCTTAGCAGGGTTGGGCTTTACTCCATCACGGCCGATTATATGGCCCGGATAAGCTACCTCGATTCGTAAGAATTCACACTTATCCGGTTGAAGCTTTAGATGCGCTTCTCTTAGTCTATTGAACAGTCTTCTGGCTTTTGTATCGTGTTCTTCCAAGGTTTCTGAATGAATAACAATGTCATCCAGATAGACAAAAACTTCGGTCCCATGCATGCCCTTCAAAACGACGTCCATGAGGCGTTGGAAGGTAGCAGGAGCATTTTTGATCCCCATTGGCATTCTCAGGTACTCAAAGTGTCCACGGGGGGGGTCGAGAACGCCGTTTTTGATCGATCGTCGGGATGCGTTTCTACTTGGTGGAAGCCACTGGCCAGATCAAACACAGAAAAGTACTGTGCATTCCCCAAGTGGTCTAAAATATCTGTGATGTTGGGCAAGGGGTAGGCATCCCCGATTACCTTTTCGTTGAGAGCTCTGAAATCAATAACAACCCTCCACTTCTTCTCTCCCGAGGCATCGAGCTTTTTTGGGACAATCCAAAGTGGAGAATTGTAAGGGGACTTAGAGTCGCCAATAATCCCGCTGTCGTATTGTCTTTCAGTTTGCAGAATGACCTGGTCTGTCGCATCGTGAGGATACCTATATTGTTTCTTGGCAATCACTTCGTTATCCATTGTTGGAATTCGGTGCTGGATCAGATGAGTGCTGCTAAGTCTCTCGCCATTTAGGTGGAAAATATCAGCGTAGTCATCTGCCCACCTGAGGACGTAATCCTTCTCTTCATCATTTAAATGAGAAAGGCGCAGGTTCCTTTTGACTCTATCGGCACGCTCTGCATAAGAGCTCGGATGTTCCTGTATGTCTAGGGTAGAGTACTCGAGTTCTGAGTCAGAGGTTTCTTCGCCAGGAAATGTACAAAAATCGAACGGTATGACCTCCTGGGGGGCAATTTCTATATCTATATCGTCTTCAGTGGTATTGATGTCAATTGCGTGACAGACGCCATTGTGTGTCGAGACTGCTGCCTCTCCAAGGTAGAGCCCTTCAGGAGTGTTCAGCTTAGGCAGGTAGCCTTCAGCAACCTCTGGGTTCGAGACGCTTATAGCAATAGGTTGCCTCGTTTTAGCCCTAATTTTTAATATTCTGGAAAAAGGTTTGATTTCGGTTTTAAGTGATTTTCTGGCATTCTGTGATTCTTGATCGATAAATGGAATCGGTGTGATAGGGTTAGAAGCAGTCACTAATGCGTTGTGCCGGAAGGAAATTTGAGCCTGTTCTTGCCTTAAGTAGGGTCTCCCTAGAATTCCATCTGGTGAAATAGGAATACTATTTTCCACGGCATGGAATTCCACTAGGGTGTTTAGTATCGAAAGGTTGATGGTGCCTATCGTGATTACGGGGTGGTTTGTTATACCGGTGATCGGGACTGATCCTTTCGGATCAAGAATTAGTTCCTGACGCAAGGCGCTCAGTTTAATTAAATTAACGTCCGAACCTGGGTCCACAAGAAAACTAGCTTTGCTGTTGCGGAACTCAGGGGCACTCAACTCAACAACGGGTGAGTCTTCGGTTTTGGATCTTGTTCGAAAGATCCTACTGAGCTCTCCTGGAAGTGGACTGCCTTGGGACGCTCTCGGTGAGGTTGGTTCTTTGCCGCGTCTGAGCGACGAACCTGTTGGGAGTTTAAATTCTCCGGAGGCTCTGGTGAAGTTGATCTAGGAGGTGTCATGGCTCCTGCGGCCTACTATACCCGCGCCATGGTTGATTACTCCCGGGTCCGTTTCTATTCGGGGGTTCAGAAAGGTACTGCGGCGTAGGTGGAAGGGGTGGGTATGAGTAGGGGTATTGGTAGGTTGGAGGGTATGGTGGGGGATAAGAGTAGGGGAACTGTGGTGGGTATGAAGGGTACTGTGGCGGGTATTGATGAAATGGTTGATGTGGAGGTGTTGGATTGCGTGGGTTGGGGACTTCTGGTGCAACCTCGCCCTTTTCCCTTTCTGCCTTATCTGGCTTAACCATCTGTCTGGTATAAGGGCTAGGTGATCGGGCGCGTTCCGGGATTTTCTCGTTTTGCCGCATGATGTGGTAAGATGAAGCGGTGGGCCTTAGTCTTTCCGTTTGCCTTAGTCTTTCCTCTATGTGGAGGGCATGTTCGAGGGCTTCACTAAGGTCCTTCGGATTTCTGGTGTCTACAAATGTAGACATTTCGTCCGGGAGACCCTTAATGAAGGCGTCTAGTGCGCAATCCACTACCGGTTTCATCATGATGGTACTCTCACTTACTTCATGAGGAGTACCGGCATAATGAACCTGCGTATACTTATCCTCGATTGCATGTTTTGCCCCACTCAGCAAACCCTGTACTCGGTCGTAATAGTCGCTTACGTTTTCCGTTTGTTTCATCCGTAGGTTCACGATAGACTCGAAGTACCATTGATATTTCTTCGAAGGGGCGAAACGTTTTTTTAAATGTGCCATTAAGGCGTTTACCCGATTAAATCTTTTGTCCCTAACGCTTTCTCGCGCGACACCCTTGAGCTTATTTAAAACAACTTTTATGAAACCGGGTTCGGTGGATTCCGTGATGTATACTGCGCCGTTTGCGATGTCCTGTAAAAACTCCTTTAGTGGAGGATTTTTACCGTCAAATTGTGGTATGTGATAGGTGCTTTGTTGAAGAGTCATGCACTCTAATACCGAGGCCATAGCCGCACTAGCATCTAAATGCATTGATTGATTAGGAGGCGCGATATTAGGGTTGGGTCCGGATAATGAATTAGTGATATTCGGGTATGCTTCAGTACTTGATTCGTCAGGGTCGTTACCGATTGGCTCCCTAAGATTACGGGTTCGATTGTCGTTCGACATTTTAAAATGTGCTGAGAATCCGGAAAATTCGACGTAAATTTTGAAAGGTTGTAAACGTTTATTTTTAAATAGGTTTTTGTGTTCCTATGGGTGGACAACTTATGAGTATAGTGGTATGCCTATAATAGAATATACATACACGGACACTTATGCACAAAAATAAACAAAAACAATATACAGGTAAAAGAGAAAGAGAGAAAAAAATGTACTTGATAGTGGCCTGTTATTAGAACTGGGAATCTTCAGCTTGCGGTGACCTTTGTTTTATTATTATATCAGCTGAGGCAAATTCAAGAGCCTCAAAATTTTGTCCTCACTAGGAGCGGGAAAAAAAAAGCGAAAGGGGTGACTTTGAACCTTGTCTGGCGTCTTAAAGTTCGACGGTGGAAGAATCGGATTACTCTGACATTTGTTCAGTTTCTGATTCTGAATCAATTATGATAGTTTCAGCGTCAGAAATTTCGTTCTCCGAAATACCCCTATTTTGGGCTCTTCCGATATTAACTTGGTTGTTTTCACGTGGGGGGTGATTCTCCTCTCTATAAGCTTGCCTCCTTTGTTCAAGGGCCTCGCTGATTTCCAAATCTATTATTGTAATTTGAGGGACTTCGCGCGTGATTTCAGGTGCAGGCACTTCTGTCCGTCGGTCAGGTAAGACCACACACACTGGAATGTTTCTTTCGACAGGAAATACTAGATTTTGATACAATGATGAGTATTTAGGTGTGCCTTGATGTTTCTTACCGGAACGTTTTCCCCTTTTGGGTGGTTCCCGAAGAATGGGATTTTTTTTGACAGGACATAGAGTAATGAGTATTCAAACGCTCGACGTGGACAACAGAGCCTACGTCTCACGTACGTACCAAAGAGCGGAAGAATTTTTCAGAAGATTCAAATCAAAAGGGAAATTCTGGTTTGAATTTTCCTCTCCTTACTCTATGGAAAAAGGGGAATAATTAATTCAAACGCTCAACGTTGGCAACAGAGCCTATGTCTCACGTACGCACTACAGAGCGAAAGAACCACTAGAATTTTGATTGAATAAAACTCAATCAAAGTTCTGTTACATTATTCTCCTTCCACCGGTATATGGTATGGAATATATATATATATATATATATATATCTTCAATCGAAAATATAAAGATCGACTAGATATATACTTGGATTGAGGTTGTAAGAACTAGGATATAGAACAATGAGTATTCAAACGCTCAACGTTGGCAACAGAGCCTATGTCTCACGTACGCACTACAGAGCGAAAGAACCACTAGAATTTTGATTGAATAAAAACTCAATCAAAATTCTGTTACATTATTCTTCTTCCGCCGGTATGTAAGATTTACAGGAGAAAACCCTGACAACAAATATTTGTTGTAGGCCTCAGATTGATTGTAGATTATGAGAGAAACAATAAATGATTTAAAAAGGGAAATATGCAATACGTGTGTGGTAAGGACTAATAAATGAGTATCTTCAATACTTGGAAGTGGACGCCTTTTGAGACTCTCGTTTCGCCTGCTGGAATTTTTTTAAGTTAATTTCTGCCTTATCGAGCAGATTTTCAAAAAAGAATGAAAATTCGTCGAAATTATTTATTTCTCTGATTTCAAATTCCTGCGGGTTGAAAGTTTGGGTTGGAGCCTCGGGTGTTGTGCTGCTAAGAGGTTCCCCAGAATCACGAGGAGTCACTTTCACCTTATCCAACCTCTGGTCAAATTTTTCTCTTGCTTGTCGACCCGCACGCGATCTATGTTTGCGCTTACAATCTTGATCAGCGATAGGTGGGGACATATGGAAGAGTCCAGAAGGAAAATTTGAATTCAAAAGAAAATGTGATAAAAAAAAATTGAAGTTTAAAATTTAGTCTCTCTGCTAAAGAGCACAAGAGCTTGAATTTCAGAATTGGCTTTCTGCTAAAGAGCACAAAAGCAAATTCTCAAAAACTCAATTTTTGATTGGAAAGAAGGGATTATTTTCTTTCTGTCGAATTAAGGCTTTCTGCTAAAGAGCACAAAAGATTTAATTCTAAGATTGACACTCTGCTAAAGAGCACCAGAGTAAATCTTTAATGAAAGAAAATGTGATAAAAAAAAATTGGAGTTTAAAATTCAGTCTCTCTGCTAAAGAGCACAAGAGCTTGAATTTCAGAATTGGCTTTCTGCTAAAGAGCACAAAAGCAAATTCTCAAAAACTAAAATTTTTTTTTATGGATAGGAGGGATTTTTTTTTTTATTATTTTTGGAAAGGAGGGTTAATTTAAAACAGGAAATTTCGACAGATCAATATCAACATGAAAAACAGAAACTATTCAATTCAGGAATAATATTAGCAGTTACAAGTGGGTAGTGAGTGTGACTCCGCAACGTGTAACGTGGCTGGGTACAGCGCGAGACAAAATATCCCACCGCTGCCACCATCAGTTTGTTACGTACGAATAATTAAATTTATTATAATAAAAATATTAAATTCGATTATACGCTCGTTTGAGGCTCCAAACTGCCAAATTTCAATTTAGGAAATTGTAAATTAAATAAACCAAAATTTGTTTTTAATCTGGGATCGTATTTGCCCTCTCCTCTGACTGAGGAGGCTATACCCTGCTTTTAAGAAAAACCCTCTTTGATTTTTGGAAAAGAAAACTTGAACACAGGAAGATTTCCAGTTTTAGTGTTTAATGTCCGTATAAAAAGGATATACAAATAAATACATATATTGGAACGATACCTTACTACTAGTTTTCCTTACATCTACCAGTCCCAGGAGAGTGCGAGAGAGAGGGAGAGATTTTTCCCTTAGTTCCTGATTCGTCCTAGACTGGGCAATGGTTTTCTGTTGAGTGTTGCTCAAAATCACACTTTGTCCGATTTGCGAGTCGCGCATAGCACACGCGCACACAAATATTGTTTTTGCCACTTTCTATTAGGCTTAATAAGAGAAAAATACGGTTGGCTTTTAACCAGAAAAGGGTTGAGTGCTTTTAAACTCGCCCTTTTCGCCGCTAGAATTTTCCTATTAAATCTAATTACAATATTTTATGAAAAATTATCACTACCGTTTTGAGATTCGGTAGTATCAATTTTTCCGCGATTTCGCGCACCTTTTTGCCGTTTTTTTTATTCAACGAATTGGACTTTAAAAATAGCCCGCCGAAGAAAGAATTTAATTCTGTTGCTTCTGTCCAGATGATTTTCTTTTACGTCCGCCCGACACGATTCCAAAAATATAATTTCGTTAGAAAGAGTTTTACGGGTTCAATCAACTAACGAGGATCTAGGAACTGTCGATCTGGGCCGCAGACGGGCACGATAAAAGAAAAATATTTTCTTTATTATTCTAAGGTCTGAATCCGGTCAAGACACTCAGAAGATTGCGAATTTGATTTTGCCTTGATCCGTTTTACTAGTTCATCGCGAGGTGAGTATGGTAGGGTTTTTTGATGATTAAGGAATTAATGATTGGACAGAGGTAATAATGGCAGGGAGGATTTAGGAATTTGCACAAGTGCTGATGTGGTTATTGCGCCATTTGCTGATTTTTAGAATGCAATTATTTCTCCCCTCTTTCTACTCCTATCGTGAGAAAGGAAATGTGCTCATCAATTTTTAGTATTTGATGCATGGTCATCAAATTGTAGAAACAATTTTAGTTTCCAATATATTTCTGAGTAAATCGAAATATATATATTTAATTAGTCTAGGCTTATAATCTTTAAGTGGACTAAAGCTTTGACATAATTATTTAAGTATTCAGATGAGCGTTGGGTTTTAGTTACAAAAAGCACGTGGCTTTTGTGGCGGGAGATCAGCTGGCTAAAGCATTTGAGCAAGGATAGGTGTGTGAGGAGGAGATGCAATTATGAGATGAATGCTAGCCTCGCGATGTACAGCAGAGCGCATCAAGATTTTCTAAAAGAGACCAGTATATTAGGCATGTGCATAGGTGAACGAAAGGAGGAATTGACAAACGGCAGAAAGCTGTGGCGATAAACAGTGCATGGGTATACGTGTACTAGATATCTCTCTCTCTCTCCTTCGTTCTCTTTTTCCTCTTCTATTCGTACATTCTATCGTGAGTCTGCTATTTCTTATTCTTTTTCCTATTCTATTCTTTCTCCGCTCATCCTAGTTTTTATATCATCGCTCTCACCTTACACTCATTCTTCGCTTTTCTCTTATTTCATACTTTTTAGATCATAGCGATTGAGTGCCTATGCACTCTCGCTATCAATTAATCTAGATTATAAAACATTAATGCATCTGAAAAAGAAAAGGGGGAAATAGTATTTTTAAAAGTTTTATTCAAACTTTTAAAGTTTATTTTAAATGTATTTAAATAACTAGAATATGAATTACTCTACGTCTCAAGACCAGCTCGCATGACCAAAAATGCTGAATTGCATTAGCCACTGGAATGCAATCAGGTTACGAACGTTCAAAAGTGTGCAGTTCATTCACTTTTGAAGCAATTGATATTTCATAAATTAGATTTTGTATACTAATAAAAACTTTTTCCAAAAAAATATTGCGCACTTTGGACCGCCCGTAACAAGAAAAAGACAAGTAAAGAACGAAGTAGAAGGAAATTGATTTATTTTTTATTGAATATATTCTATTGATTAAATTCCATTGAATTGATTGAAATAAGTCAGATAATTTACAGGAATTAGTTTGAAATCAAATTTTTTTAAATCCAAAGAAAAATATTGATGTATTCGTACAAATAATAATGTTCTTTCGTGTCGTAATTCTGTAGATCTGAAAACTAAGTTAAAATTTTATAAATCCTTTGTAAAAATTTTTTCATAACACCTATACTTTGCACCTGCAGGTAGGTGGATTTGAGATTTATAATCTGGAAAGATGACGATCGAAGAGATGGTTTTTTATAATTACATTGCTGCTTTACAGTAACTGCTAAGTAGTCGTAAAAGAGCCCTTTCGCCTATCTTACTGTCAAAGTCTATAAAATAACTTCAGATCTGAAGCTGGTCATTTACATTCTCTAACAAATTATTATATATTAAGAGCAATACTTTGTTTTAATTTTAATTTCTCTAAGAATTGTAAATTTCTTTAAAAAAGCAATTATTATTGTATCCCTATAGAGAATAATATTAACTTTGTAACCATATTGTATAAACGAGAATTATATTGTATGAATATTGAACTTTCAAAATATCATCATTGATAATTTATTCCCATTGTCTATATGTCTTCAGTATTGTAATCAAGATAATGAAAGAATATTGAAAACAATTTGTCAATAAATATGCAATATATTTTTTAAAAAAAATTGTTAATTTCAATACATGGTTCATTTATATATAATTAATATTTATATATATTCTTTTATATATTATAATACAAAATTTATAATATAAAATATTATATATATATTATATTATAATATTTATAATATAAAATATAATATAATATAAATATATATCATATTATAAAAATTATAATATAAAATACTTTATATATACTCTTTCATGTATTATTTTATATATATTTTTTTAAAAAATTTTTCAATAGGGAATTCAATAATGACCTTCAATTATGACCTTGATGTTGACCTTCATGGCTTTTTGAAGGTCAAATTTGTTTTTTAAAAATCGAAACCCCCTTTTTTCACATCTGCAATCGATAGAGCGAAAAATACTACGTTCATGTACGTACCCAAGTCATAGGTCAATTGTAACGTTTCAGGTCACTTAAAGGTTATTTGAAATTAACAAAGTTTTCCAAGAGGTCAGTGTAATTCCTGAAGTAAATTTCAATGATAAATTCATTGGTGAGCTCTGTATTGATCTTGGTGATGATCTTCAAGGTTTTTTCAAGGATTTTTCCGAGCAGTTTACGTTCAAGTTTAGCATCACCCAGGAACAACGACGTGGATGTAGTAAATTCTGTTCCCTTTGGGGTGCTTGATTAGCGTCTATCAAGGCTGAGGTAAGTACTCCTCCGATGAGAATATTAGCCACGTAACATTTCGAATTTTTCTTTCTTCCACTTTCTTCTGATTCCTCCAAGAGTTCCTCCCTTGGTTGCTGCAGCACATTGGTATAACTCCTTGTTTCTGATGCCACGCCTATTTGTTGACTCTCCTTATTTTTTATAGACGTGGCTGAGGCTCGTTTCCCGACTCAGTGCTTGGGACATCCTCTTCTTCCATGAGTTCCTGTGATACTTCGGCTCCTATATCCATATTACGAATCTAATATGTTGATTGGGGATTATTTCTCCACGATCGATTCTCCGTCGGTTTGTTGCTCCGATCTACGTTTCCATTTTGTTCTGTATTTCTCTCCCCTCGATTTCCATGGCATCCAGGCGTGTTCCTTTGCCATGGTGACGTGTCTACTGGTTGAGGGCGTCTCACTCGATCCTGAAAGCCTCCTCCTTGTTGTGTTCTTATAGTAGTTCTTATAGATAGTTATTTTTAATTTCATCCTGTATTCTCCGCTCCTTCTCTATTTCCCTGCTTTTGTTGATTGGGCCGATTCTGTCAAAATTTTCTAGTAGTTCCACAAGACCATCTATCCGTGTGATTCCTCGTCCAACAATAGCATACTTAATTTCTTCATTATAATGCCGGGCGAGTTTCTGAATGATTTCGTTTGACGACATACTGGATCTCAATTCTTTTGCCTCCGCATATAGCCGGATTGCATATTCTGTTCTTGATCCTTCTCTTCCTCCTGGATGTGTTCCAAATTCCAATTTTCGCCTCAGTTCATGTTGCGCCTGTTCATTCCAGTATCTTCGTAGGAATTTGTTTAAGAACTTTGAAAGCAGCTTACTTCGACCTTGATGATTTGCCACCAATCTCCAGGTGGTCCCGCCAATGATCTCTCAATGAGATAGTGCGTGTCACTGTCTCTTGGTTTTACTGCCTCCCAGTATTGTTTTAACTGGTTAATGTATCGAATGGGACTAGTATCCCCTCTGAATTCGGGCAGTATATATTTGATGCTAGAGCCTCTCTCTGGCCCTCTGATTTCTTCTCTTCTTTCTTCTTCGGCGTTTAATCTTTCCATAATTCTGGTTTGCTGAGCTTCTATTCTAGAAAATTCCGCCTCAATCATGTTGTTCCTCTCTTCCAGGGCTTGTGTGATCCCTGTAGTTACTTCGAGTGATTGATTGATTCCAGCTTCCATTATTGTCAATCTCTTCTGTAGGTTTTTCTCCTTTTCTGCCTCCTGCTTCTCTCTTCTCTTTTTCTCATCATCAATCTCCATCGTACTCAGTACTTCCCTGTCTCCTTGTATCTCTGTTAAGGTCCTGTCTATATATTCTTGGCCGTGCTCACTACCACTGGTCCCCTGATCGTATGCCTTGGTGACTCATTTTTATTCTTTTATTTTTTATTTTTTATTTTTTTATTCTTATTTCTTTTTCAACTCCTCGTTGCCCCACGTTGGGCGCCAATGTAACTTTATGTTTTTTTGTATTCTATTTTATTTAAATTAAAGCTGAGCCAACTCTCACGTGGATCGTCACGGTAAATTCGGGACACGGGAGAAGAAATAAGAATCACATCTTTTTATATGATACACGTCACAATTTAATGTAATCCGATAACACACGATTTCTCTTTACAGAAAATAGGAATAAATTTATAATTTTACACAAGAATTGAAAATCAAAGGAGAGAAATCGTCCTACGCTGATTAAAAGGCTTTACTCGCAGGTGATAAGCCTAGAGTTCCGAACGGCTATATAACAAAAAGATTTTATTCATATGGTTTCACTTCTAATCTTTGGTCGCTTGTGATATTTCAATCTCGATATAATTCTAATGTAAGTAAAAATGGTTTGATATAATTCGAATAAAATAAAATGGCTCTGTATAATTTATATTTGGTAAAAATGGCTCGATATAAATCAAATATGATAATATGGCTCGATATCATTTATATTTGATAAAAAAATGGCTCGATATAAATCAAATATGATAATATGGCTCGATATAATTTATATTTGATAAAAAAAAATGGCTCGATATAATTCAAATCGATCTCCCTCTGGTCAATGATTTGCCACAAGCAGGCAGGAGCTCCAAGCTCTTTACTCGTGAATGATATTCATGAGTGAAGGCGCTTAAGACCCCCCTGGGTGGATGAGAGCACCAGACTCAGATAAAGGCAGAAAACCCTTACCCTGTCCACTGCGCCTCAACCGTGAGCCGAATCAGGACTCAGCTAAGGACAGAAAATCCTTAGCCTGTCCCGAGAACGTCTCAGAGAGTAAATCAGGACTCACCTAACGGTAGATATTTTACTTTTGAATAATCGAACCTTTTATTTATACTTATATATTGAAATTTTCATTTAAAATATGTTATGTATTCTGAAAGTTGTTTCAAAATGTTTTATTTTAAAGGATCTTTTTTTTTTGAACTTCACGGGCGCTTGGTTCCAGCTTAAAGTCGCGTACAACTCTTCCGTCATCCGTTCGCCCGGGACTTTCATCCGCGGCCACACGCGCGCTAGGCGTACCGACAAGCCGCGCCAGCCAGGAGAAGACTAAAAAGAATCCTCCCCGGAACGACGCGGGCAGTCGAATCCGACCGAGACGCAGGACCGCGGGTGCAGGCCCCGATGCGATTTTTACTGGCATGATGAGCGATGAGCGTCCAGAACCGCTCAGACTGGAGCATGAGAAGTTCCATCGTGTCAGGAGTAAACTCGGCACCCACTGCCTGACCGAGGGCCTCCCTTGCTGCACCCCACTTTGCGCAGATGAAGAGAGCGTGCTCCGCGGTATCAACCGGGAAATCGCAGTAGAAACACATCTCCTCGTCTCTCTTCTTGAAGCGCCTCCAGTACGCGTTAAAACAGCTATAGCATGAGAGAGCTTGTGACAAATACAAGCCGACTTCTCCGTGCAGAAAATTCAGCCAGGTGGCGAGCTCCGGGATTAGGCGGTAGGTCCATCTCTCGGTCTGCTCACCATGCCATCTCGTCTGCCATTTTTCGACGCGTCTGCGACTTCCATCCTTGCAGATGGCCTCCTTTGCGCGAGCGATTTCCAGCAGGTCGGTGCAGGTAAGCTCCTTGCGAATCTGAAAGGTCTCCTGCCATTCCTCCGCCAATAAATCTATTGGTGGGACGCTCGCCAGGACCAACACAGCACTCGCCGAGACAGTTCTATATGCTGAAACTATTCTCAGCGCGACAAGTCTCTGCGCCGAGAACAGCTTCCTCTGGATAGCATGGTTTTGCAGGGCATTGGCCCAGACCGAAGCTGCATAAAGCAGCTTCGAATGGACCATGCTCGCCACCAGTCTCCTTTTCACTTCCCTGGGCCCACCAATGTTTGGCATAAGCCGAGCCAAGATTGTTCCACATTGGATGGCTTTGGCAGCTGCGATCTTTAGGTGATCGTCAAAGCTAAGCCTACGATCCAGCTGCACCCCCAGGTACATTATGCTTGTTTTCCATTCAATCTCATGCTCCCCGAGGACGATCCTCGGGTATTCAAAGGATCTCCTCTTCGTAACAAGCAAAGCCTTGGTTTTCTCGGGAGTCATTTTCAGGCTTCTGCTATCCAACCAGCGCTTTGCTCGCCAGAGACATTCATTAATCCTCAGCTCTAGGATTCTGATGTCGTCAGCAGCGCAAACGACAAGTGCGTCATCCGCGAAGCCGATGATGCTCGTTCCAGCAGGCAAGTCCATGCGCAGGAAATCGTCGTATATCACTCACCTGTCGCTCAGATAGTCATCTATCATCCGCAACAGGTAGTCTAGAACCATTTTCCGCATCATCGCCTCGATGCAGATATTCCACCTCGCGGTATTGAACGCATTGCATATATGTCAATGCTGATCAACGCGCAGAATCCCTTACGCTTACCAGTTCCTTTTCTTGCATTTGTGGCGATGTAAACCACAGCTTGCCTAGCGTCCACAGTGGACCTGCCTTTCCTGAATCCGAACTGGTTTTCCGAGAGACCGTTCTCCCCGACCGAGAGCCTGAAGCCGTTGTAGAATCAACTCCTCCAGAAGCTTCCCCATCGTATCCAATAAACATATTGGTCTATACGATGAGGCAATTCCTAGAGGTTACACATTCGTGTAAAAATATTCAATATTTTGAAAAAAAATTTTCAAGTATTTTGCATTATAGTAATGATTTGTCGAATTTACTTCAGACCAAAAAAAAACTAAAAGTGCAAGATGGCATGCGAATTCAAATACAATTTATGCTTTTTTTGTAACATTTAAAAGCTTTCTTTACGCAGACACTTCCTTCGGAAATTAGAGGTTCATGTTATTTAAGCTATTGTTAAAGTAAGTTAATTTTTATAATAAAAGGTTAAAAATTTTTCCTGAAGCTAAAATAAAAGTTAATACAGTTTTGCGTCTAATAATTTACAAGGTTAAACAATAGTATATCACGACTGTAACAAAGTTACATAAGTGCCCCTTGGGGACACAGCCCTGCGACCGGAATTCGGGGGAACCCGGCCTGGCATGCCCTGCGGTCGTGTGCCGTCGCCGATTACTGTCTGCTGGCCCGCGTTGTGGAGCGGAGCGTCGGATTCCCAGTTTTGTTCGTCGGATCCTTGTAAATGCCAATAAAGCGTTTTAGTGCGAATACGCGCATTTATTTAGTGTGCACCTTATCGACGTCCCCTCCTTTTCCCCTCCTCAGTTTGCGATCCCGGTCACACGACCCTAGGCCAGAAAGTTTGAGTTCCTGGGGTATGTGTTATAAATGCCGAGGCGAAGCCGAGACATTCATATCACATACGCCAGGGCATCCAACATTCTGGCTGTGGGTCGTATGATATTTTTCTTGATCTCCAGCAGAAAGTACCCCCAAAACCGAGGCGAAGCCGAGGTTTTGTAGGGGGCACGGGGAGGTCCGCTCGACTTTTGCAAAATCGAGGCGATGCCGAGATTTTTATTGGTCGGGGCGGACATTAGAAACTTTAAAATAAAATTCAATCATACAATAACTGCAAAAAAAAATTGAAGATCAAAATTTTTTTTTAAATTGACTAATACCAGAGAAAATTTATTCTTCGATAACAATATTAATATTGATCAACAGTAACTTTAACATCACACATCCAGTAATACTAATCTCATTGCAATAATTACTACTACTTTTATTGATATAATTATTAATATAAAATAAACCCTGTAAATAAATTTTTTGTTTTTCTTTTTAAGATTTACACTTTCGTGCAATTGCATGAAGTCGCATTAAATTAAATGAAACAAACGAATTATACGATGAATTTAGCGACACTACTGAGCCGAAAGAAACACAAAAAGGCCACAAAAGTCGTTCTTTCTGGAGTGAAATACGGCCGGGAGGACCGTACTTTCGGCTAGGAGATCATGAAAAAATCTATTTTTCTTTATCTCCTAGCCGAAAGTACGGTCCTCCCGGCCGCATTTCACCCCAGTAACAACGATTTTTGTGGTCCCTAATTTCATCGTTTAATTCGTTTGTTTAATTTAATTCAATGTAACTTCATGCAATTACACGAAAAAGCAATATTAATATTGTTTTCCAAGAATAAATTTTTTCTGGTATTTGTTAATTTAAAACAAAATTTTTGATTTAAAATTTTTTTTGCAGTTATTATATGATTGCATTTTATTTTAAATTTGTTCCTAATGCCCAACCCGACCAGCAAAAACCTCGGCTTCGCCTCGGTTTCGCAAAACTAGGGCGGACCTCCCCCTTCCCCCCACAAAACTCGGTTTTAAGCGTACTTTCGGATGGAGATCAAGAAAAATAGTATACGACCCACGGTCAGAATGTTTGATGCCCTGACGGATGTGATGTAAATGCCAGAAACTCAAACTTTCTAGCCTAGGATCGTAATATACTATTCTTCCAAATATTTAAAAAACGAAGAGAATTTATAGACTCTTTTAGAGGAAACGATTTTTTGTATTATCGCTTATTTTGTATCTCACATATTTTGGTTTGAAAATGGAATTTTTGATTTTCAATAGTGTTTTTTTAAAACCAAAACATAAAATATACATCTTGTCAAAAAATGTCCTACTGAGAATTTGTAGACCTCATTCAGGCAAATAATTTTCCACCTTAACGTTTTTGTCGTATGCCACAGATTTTGTTCAAAAAATGGAATTTTTGAATTTAAATCGTATTTTTTCAAATTAAAATGAAAAATATTCGTATAATCAGAAAATATGTCTGAAAATATTTGTATGTATTATTGAAAAGAGCGATTTTCCATTCTTACGTTTTTTCGTATTTCACATATTTTAGTTAAAAATTGAATTTTGGATTTTCAATAATATTTTTTTTAATTAAATTGAAAAATATACATGTTATGAAAAAATGTTGCAGTTCAAACTTGTAGATCTTTATATCATATAGGTTTGCTTTCGTCGGTCTTACACTCAATGAAACAACATTCTATAAAAAACTGCTTTATTATATTTGGTCAAAAATTCTCCTACGTTTCAACCTCACTGTGGGTCTTTTTCGAAGAATGTATAAGTCACTAAAAATTGAAAAAAATAATTTACAATCAAAGTTTTTTTTCCAAAGAGAACTATTTTATGTCGTGTTGATATAATAAATAAGTACTTACATAAATTACTAAAAAACGAAAGCATACATGAAGATTCAGTCTTATTCTTAAAAATGTCATTAAAATTAAAGTTATTATAAGACATGTTTATACTCATGTCTTTGTTTTTTGTCTTGACCCAAAATTAAATTCGTTTAATTATTTTTGTATTGGCATTGGGTCAGTTTCTTTACGTTAAAATCTCTAATTTATGGACATATTATAAAAAGAAAGCTAAAAAACAGAATCATATAAATCATAGGGAAGCTAAAAATCTATTCATAAAAATAATTAAAAAAGGGAGAGGGGTGGTTAAAGGCAAACGTTTCGGCCACAAATCGGGGCCCTCTTCAGTGCCAAAAGAAATGTTTTTCAAGGACTTAATGACTAAGCTGTAAACATAAAAAATTTAGACGTACATATTAAATAAGATTCTTTCTTTTTTATGTTTTTGGATTTTTGCTTTCATAACATTATTGTTTAATAAAAACATGCAGTTGACTCATGTAAGGGTGGGGCAAGATCCAAACGTCCAGGGACGAGACAGCTCAACACCTAGTCCTCAAAAATAAAAACATGAACTCCAGTTCGGCAGATTCGTGGAAAGTGTTGACTGTAAGTCCGCTTCTCCTCAAAAGTGAGCAAGACAGTGTAAAGGGGATGATTTTTTAAATAATATTTTTTATATAAGAAATCAAACACAACTTGGAAAGACACAATTTTCGACACAACACACTTGAGGAGCTTGCACAACACAACACAAAACACGAACGCGGAACGGCGGATCTATGTTAATAAAAAAGAAAAATTGAAACTAAATTAAGAATTTCTCTTGAAATCTATTCTCGATTTGCCGACGCACAGAGGAAGCAGAAAGATAGAGCTGCAACACTCCGTTCGGTATCAAAAAGAAAACTGACTTTGAGGAAGAGTAATAACGTTAAAATTAACGTTAAAACAAGTAATATATGCGGTACCACTTGTTGTGGAGGGTCAAGTTTCAAAACACATTAAATATCAAGTGCAAGTTCTATGTCCTGAATACCCAGGACCCCAATGTGCTCGAGTATTCGAAGAACAGATACAAAAAAGAAGGATAAAGTATTAAGACCACGTGTTCACAGTACCAGCAGTAGGAGCCATCAAAAATCGAGGGAAATGTAAACCTTTCTGAAAAGCGAAAGGGAGGATAATTCTTGTTTCATTCGCGTATAACAATTTATTTCAGAGATTATATTAGGAAAGGTGTATCTATAAGATTATTTCATAACTGAGCCGAGCGCGAAACTCAATTATATTAAAGATTATATTAAGCTGTTTGTTTGAATGTAAGGTATATATATATTATAAATATATACATACAACACACATAAACACATATACATTTACAACTTATTGGTATTCACATATAAGACATGTGTAAGATATGTAGGAAGTATATATTGGCAGTCCAACTCGCGTGTAAAAATGACTCAGGCGGAAATTTACAACCGCCGCAGCACCGCGCCAGCACTGCCAGCGGACTTCCAGCGCTGGCATAGTACTGGCAGTAGAGCCTCATACAGTCTGTCGCGGTGCTGGCAAAGCTTCGAAAGATAACACTGGCATAGTGCTGACCAGTAGTGCTGCGTTAGCGCTGACCTTCAGTGCTGGCGTCACTCGGCTGGGAGTTGTCTTTTAGTACTGGGGCGGTACTGGAAAATGGACCGAAAATCTGTATTGTACTTAGATAAAAAGTACAGGGAAAGTTCGAGTTAAGACTCTAATATTTACCGTTTTTAACGGCAAGGGAGGGATATTCGCTTGGAAGGTTAAGTTCACTGTTTTCACAGTAAAAAATCTGTTATCAAGCTAGAAAATTTTTTCTGAGTAAATTGATAATACTTTTTCGTTACACGTACACAGAAAAAAAATCTAAGTAGGTTTGACTACTTTTTAACTTACTTTCCGTAGTTCGTAAAGGCCCCAGTGTGATTTTTGAAGTTAAGTGAACTGCAGGAACATAGGTAAATCAAATAAGAGCAGTAATTAAATGGATAAATATTCTTAATACATTTCAAAACTTTATTTAATTTCAAGCAGACTTACTATTTTCATATACAAACTTACCTACAAACACACATTCCCCTCTACACTACGAAAACGCTCGTATAGGTAGTATTAAAAATTATTCTTAACGCTGCGGGTTTTTTTTTTTTTTTTTTATTTAATGAGGAGGAAAAATGGCAAAATCTTTTATAGACGTTGTACGGGACTCTCTTAGGATGGGGCTAGGTATACCTGTTAAAACCACAAAACCCGCTCTCTCGAACCAATACACCGCCCGCGGAACCGCCTTTCGGCTTTAAACTTCACGGGCGGTTGGTTCCAGTTTAAAGTCGCGTGCGACTCTTCCGTTATCCGTTCGCCCGGGACTCCCATCCGCGGCTACACGTCCGTTAGGCAGACTGTCTAGCCGCGCCAGTCATGGGAGGAATAAAGCGATTCCTCCCACGAACGACGCGGACAGCCGAGTCCGTCCAAGACGCAGGACCGCGGGTGCAGGCCCCGATGCGATTTCTACTGGCCCTCCCCGTTGTTACGCTCTCTCGTCTTCATCATAAGTGTGACGAATGACTCGATGAGCGTCCAGAACCGTTCAGACTGGAGCATGATAGGGGCCATCGTGTCAGGAGTAAGCTCAGAACCCACCGCCTGACCGAGGACCTCCCTAGCCACACCCCATTTTGCGCAGACGAAGAGTGCGTGCTCTGCGTTATCCACCGGGGAATCGCAGTAGCAACACGTCTCCTCGTGGAGACAGTTCTATATGCTGAAACTATTCTCGGCACGACAAGTCTCTGCGCCGAGAACAGCTTCCTCTGGATAGCATGGTTTTCCACTCGACCTCATGCTCTGCGAGAACGATCCTCGGGTATTGGAAGGATCTCCTGTCCGTAACGAGCAAGGCCTCGGTTTTCTCAGGGGCCATTTTAAGGCCTCTGCTATCCAACCAGCGCTTTGCTCGCCACAGACTTTCAGTGATCCTCAGCTCTAGGATTCCGACGTCGTCGGCGGCGCACACGACAACTGCGTCATCCGCGAAGCCGACGATGCTCGTCCCAGCAGGTAGGTCCATGCGCAGGAAGTCATCGTACATGACGTTCCAAACAAGTGGACGCACTCGCGACCCTTGAGGATTAACGCTGCGGGTTCGAACCCTCTCTACTTACAATTAACGCATTACTAACCTAACGACTAAGCCTCTCGGCTGCGCACGCTTGGAATACAAGAAAGAAAATAGCGCTTATAACCTTCAACTACTGCAGGGCCGTGTAAGAAGTGTATAGGCCCCGTGTAATCGGGAATTTTTAGATTTTATCCCAATTTATGATTCTGATTAAAATTTTTAAGATTTTTAATTATTAAATCAATTTTCTATAAAAAAAAATATTTTTGTTTTTGAAATATTTTTGAAAGAAAGCGATCAAATTTTTGAATTAAAGAACATTACATAATAAAAAGATTTATATACATTTACGAATTATTAACTTTTATTATTGTATATTAGTAATACTTTATACAGGTTATGATTCCTTTAATTTTTGTTTTCAAGAGTAAAATCAACGTATGTTCAGAATCTCAAAATTGTGAGTTTTTTCAATTTCAAAAATATGATGAAACTTTGGAATCAAGAAAATTATTTCATAACGAAATTATGCATTCAAGTTCCCAATAAGTTATTCCAACTTATGAAGTACTATTAAAAAAAATAGTACACACGGACTCCCTACTGGGGCAGTGCTAAACCAGTACCGCGCCGAGAGTTGGCGCGGTACTAATGATCAGTACTGGCATTGCTCCTCGTTTACAACTGGCGCGGTACCCTGCCGTTCGGAAGATCTGGCATAAGCCCGACTTTTCCGCCTGGGTTATCGACAATATACATTTTGCATAATAACTCAGCTGAAGTAGAGAATTCGTATATGTTATATCATAACCGAGCCGAGCGCGAAATTCAAATGTCTCCAAATTATATTTTTTATTTAACATTTATAAGGTTTCGTAATGTTAGGTTGACGGCTTCCTTCGTACCTCAATGTGACACATCTCCAAAAGCAATCTCTTTTTATAATTGCATTCCCTAGGTAGGATCTTGGTACTTTCGAAATCAAAAAAGTGTTTTTTTTCTATTGTGTGTTTCGTTAACGCGTTTTGTTTTGAAGGGGATTCTTTAATATTATTTTAATGTTCTTTAATTCGAGTTTGCAAAAACCGCTTTGTTTGTCCTATGTAAACGGCTTTACAGTTGTTATCTTTACAGGGGATGCTATAAACGATATGAGAAAGCTTCTCTTTTTTCAACTGGTCTTTTGTTGATTTAAAAATAATTTTCAAGCTTTTGTGGTTTTTAAATGCAATATTAATATTGTAATTGCCCAAAATTCTTGAGATTTTTTCCGAAAGACCTTCAACATAAGGGATGCTAATAAAGGATTGAATGTCTGCATCGGCAACTAACTGATTCGTACCTAGTCGTGATTTACGTTCTAACATCTGTAGTCTGAGATAAACCATCTCCTGTATAAAGGTTGGAGGGTAGAAATTTTCTTCAAGAACGTTTTTTATAAGATTAAGGTTTTCTAAGTGAAATTCCCTGCCTGAAAGCAGGATGGCTCTGTCAACTAGGTTGTTTACTACACTTTTTTTGTATCTCAAGGGGTGGTGAGAAAAAAAGTTTAAGTATCTACCAGACCAAGTCGGTTTTCTGTACCAATTGCAAGAGAGTTTTTGGTCCTGTTTTCTAGTAATAGAAATATCTAAGAAATTAATAGTACGTTTTTTCTCTTTTTCTAGGGCGAATTTAATGTTGAATTGGTTTGTGTTAAATAATTGAAGAATGTTGTCAATATCTATGTCAGGAACCACGATTAAAATATCGTCAACATAGCGGAAGTATAATGGTAGTTGAAAACTAAGGATTGGTAACCTTTCTTTTTCCAAATCGTCCATTACTATATCAGCTAGAATTGGGGAAAAAGGAGAGCCCATGGGTAACCCTCGTTTTTGAAAATAAGTTATGTCATTGAAATTGAAGTCTGTGTTGTTTAAACACAGGCGTAGGCCTTCTTTGAAGTCTTCCCATGGCATTTTAACTTTTGGTTGAATCTCTCGCCATCGACTTTTGACTGCAGATAGGGCTGCCTCTTGTAGAACGTTTGTGAAAAGAGATACAACGTCCAAAGAGGCGAGAACTGAATTTTCGGGAATAGTTACATTTTTAAGTTTTTCCACTACTTCAAAGCTGTTAATAACTTTGGATTGTGGAAGTGTAACGTTTTTTGAGATGGCGTTACTGAAAAAGGTAGCAAGGTTATAAGTGGGACTACCCAAATAGGAGACAATGGGTCTAACCGGATGACCCACTTTGTGAATTTTAGGTAGACCATAAAGTCTGGAAGGGACAGCGATAGAAGTTCTCAGTTCCTTTCCTAAAAGATTATTTATTAGTTTTTAATATTCCCATTTTTTAATAAGTGTGTTTCCCTTATTGTATATTTTGGTGGTCCTATCATTAGTCCTAACTCCATAAGTACTGACGTCATCAAGTAGGTTTTTTCCTTTTGTGTCATAATCAGTTCGCGTTAACTTATTTTGAGGCGAACCTCATCTTGTGATTCAACGGGAATTTTACTGATGTTAGACTCAATATCTGCGATGATGTTAAAGGTAGGAATTTCACGATTTTCTACTTTCAAACCAAAATTGGTACCTAAACTAGCAATTTTCGCGACATTTTCAGGAGTTTGAGTTCCAGATCATGAAACACGCGATTTATTTTAATTGACTCAAACTGCAAAAATCTCTGAGTGACATGATCTGGGAAAAAATTGTAAATTTGGTTTTCTAGAAGTGAAATATACTTCTTCAGTTTGACAATCGAAGCGCATAGGTCCCGGAAACGATATGTGCTCTGTATTTGTTGATAAAAACCTTTCGCTCTTTTTCCGCGGTATGTGTTGCCATTATTAAAGTTATTATGAGATATGTTTGTCCTCATGTCTTTGTTTTTTGTCTTGACCCAAAATTGCATTCGTTTAATTATTTTTGTATTGGCATTGGGTCAGTTTCTTAACGTTGAAATCTTTAATTTATGGACATATTATAAAAAGAAAGCTAAGAAACAGAATCATATATATCATAGGGAAGCTATACAACTATTCATAAAAATAATTAAAAATGGGGGAGGTGTGGTTGAAGGCAAACGTTTCGGCCACAAATGGGGGCCCTCTTCAGTGCCAAAAGAAATGTTTTTCAAGGACTTAATGACTAAGCTGTAAACATACAAAAATTTAGATGTACATATTAAATAAGATTCTTTCTTTTTCATGTTTTTGGATTTTTGTTTTCATAACATTATTGTTTAATAAAAACATGCAGTTGACTCATGTAAGGGTGGGGCAAGATCCAAACGTCCAGGGACGAGACAGCTCAAAACCTAGTCCTCAAAAATAAAAACATGAACTCCAGTTCGGCAGATTCGTGGAAAGTGTTGACTGTAAGTCCGCTTCTCCTCAAAAGTGAGCAAGACAGTGTAAAGGGGATGATTTTTTAAATAATATTTTTTATATAAGAAATCAAACACAACTTGGAAAGACACAATTTTCGACACAACACACTTGAGGAGCCTGCACAACACAACACAAAACACGAACGCGGAACGGAGGATCTATGTTAATAAAAAAGAAAAATTGAAACTAAATTAAGAATTTCTCTTGAAATCTATTCTCGATTTGCCGACGCACAGAGGAAGCAGAAAGATAGAGCTGCAACACTCCGTTCGGTGTCAAAAAGAAAACTGACTTCAAGGAAGAGTAATAACGTTAAAACTAACGTTAAAACGAGTAATATATGCGGTACCACTTGTTGTGTTACGTCCCGAGCAAAAGGCGAGGGTAGTTTGGATTTTGGATGTAAGGGAGGCGGTTAGCTGATTATATCAGGTTGGTAAGGCCTGATAATTTATTTTTGTTTGTGGGTACGTTGTCACTTGTCAGGTTTATGGGCTCTGAGTTGTTCACAATGATAATAAAACACTGAATATATAGATAAATAAAATAATTTATTATAAATAAATAAGATTTTGCGCAAGTTTTCACACAGGATGATACTTAGTTGGTAACTTACTTGTCTACCTCTTAAATTAGAGGGCAAAAGAGAGAATTGTCGTTTCTTACTCCTATTATTGCAAGTCAACGGCACAAATCCTTGCAGGATAGTTGGGTTTCGTTTGAGTCTCCGTGAGGTAGCAAAACAACGATAAATTTTGCAGGAGGTATGGTGTAAGGAATGCAAGTCCACCAGCAACTGATGTGATCAATTATCCGCTTACGTATCTTGCTAAGTACACAAGAAATGAATCAAACATGCACTTGTTAACAAGATAGGTTAGTTCGTCCCGATTTCAGAAATGAATCACTATTAACCGACACGACTAAATACGACGATACACGTAATCCAAAGGAACTATCTAGCACTACGGTTTCCGGACTTGCACCACTTGAGGACCTGGGATTTGATTTACCAAGTACCGAATGTTGAGTTGCTCATAAAAATCCAATGAGACATACGTTTATCGAAGAGTCTGCTCACGACGTTGAATTACCGGTCCGGACCTAACAATCGTACAACTGTTCGGAACTTAATGACAAACCTCCAGAGGTGAATCTGGGGTATATATACTATTGATGCTTATATTAGTGGGAGCACATCAACGTAAATCGGCGGCACAGCACGTTCGAATCGCAAATCGGTGACAAGACACGTACGAATTGCGAATCGGTGGCCAGGCACGATCTCTGCAAGGGTTCATGGGTTCATCTCTTCTATTGCCCAATTTTATATCTAGTCTCCAAATAAATGCATTTTTAATTATTTTATTTCTGCATTTTTTTGTTTATGATTTATATTACTTATTTTATGAAGTATGATCATTAATTGATTGCCACGAATCAGTCACTCAATTTCTTATCTAGGATCCATAATCAATGATCGATTTTCATTCATTGATCGTGATTGACTCATCGGCAATCAATACATAATGGCGATAATATTGATCAATACTGTGTTACTACCCGAGATATTAATAATAGTTGTGATATAATGTTAATACAATATTAATATTAATATAATAATGTTTACAATATTTAGACATTATATTTAATGAGGCTGTGCTGATAACTTCTCATTGTCTCATTAGATTATTAGCACAGCGTTACTACTTTATCGGCACGCGGTGTGAGTTACTGACTCATTACCACGGGTGCAGTTACCATATAGACAGAGCGCTGTTTTTCTTTATCTCTTATTACCATGTGTCAAACCGATTCGTCGACGTGAGGTATACGTTGGTTTACCTTATGCGCACAGATACCCGGTCCATATGATAATTCACCATAGCAATACTTATTATAATTAAATAATTCCTTCCTCGCTCTCCTTGGTGTGTGACGTGTTGCCCTTGCACAGGGGCAATGTAAAATTTTTAAAGTTACTGTGATGTAACAGTCCTCCCTCCTTAGAATAATCATCGTCCTCGATGAAATAATAAGTGTCTTGAGTGAATTAGTGTGAAAAAGTGTAGTGGGCGTTCTATATTGAGTTGTGGGCCCCATAATTTGTGGTGTGGATTGCACTTCCGGAATCTCCTTGGTAAGTAAATATTTCTTAGGGAATAGTGATGTCATATTGCAGCTGCAAGCTGATGTTTGCAAGGGCTGAAGTAGTTTTCACTATAATTTGACAAGGCGTTCTTCTTTGTATTTTGTTTTTTCTACTAGGCTATATGTACCCTGAGAACGGTGACACCCGAGGTTTCAGCTGATGTAAGATTATGTCATTTTTTAAAGATGCTGGATGGTGATGCTATGCTGCGGCTGCCATGAGTCAGTTTTCTGTAGAAGTTGACATGGCGAAATTTTGGATCTTGTTCTTTGTTGTAGTGCACGTGTTCCCTAGGAGTTCTGCCTTGGTGGGGTTTTTGGCTGATTTTGCATGGTTGACATGATGTCATCTCGTTGCATGCTGGGTCGTGGGGATGATTTTCTCTTCAGTCTCCAGCAGCCATGGCAGACGATGGATCCTCTTCAAGCTCAGAAACCATCACCTACGAAGAGCACTGCCAAAATCAGCGCTACCTTCTCTCCTTAGTGAGGGGGACTACGTCGGTGCCTGAAGGAGCTGGTAAGTGCCCCTTTTTCAATTTGCATGGTTTGTTAGGGTAGTGCCGCATTCGCGAAGTGTCTTGGATCAGGTCAAGATGTCAGACTCCTGAGACTTCAAGGACGCCTCGTTTTCGGAGTGGTTCGGCTCACCACATTATTCTAGCCCTCAAAACTCCGGTTTTTTCACTCCATTGCGGATTTCGACCTTTCCTTGTTGGAGCCGAGTTCCTCTAGTTCACCTGCTTCATCTGGGGATTCTACTTTGTTTTTGCCGCTACGTGACAGTCTCCAGGTGCGGGTCTCTGAAATCGAAGATCGATTAGGGGTTTTTTATGTGTCGGTTCGCGGTGTGCGTTCAAGCCAGGTCGTGGAGTCGATGACCCTGGCTTGACAAGCCTTTTTTGATCCATCTATTTCTCGTGGTTCCTTTTCGGTAGTCCGGGTTTTAGATTCGAGGAATCCCAGGGTGTTGTTGCGTGTGCCATCGCTGGAATTAAAACATCGTATTTTAGGGTTTAAGAATGCTCTCAAACGTCGAGGTTTAGTGGTAGGGTTGTCATAGGTGCGTCAAATAGGGCGATACATTAGGGCTTCTATTTTGTTTGTTGATTATTGAGTTTTAACTGTCCCTCTTCTTTTTGTTTCAGGTTTGCAGGGGCGTCCGCAATAACTCCCACGGTGTTCCCCAGGTTCGTTCCTGGCCCGGGTTCTCCTTCTTTTGACGGAAATTGTCCAGCAGGGGCAACTTCTCCAATCCTGGCGACGGGTGGCCCGGGAGATCCGAGGTGGGCACCAAAAAAGGCTAATTCGAAGGTGCTGGCACTCTCTAGCGAGCCAGGCTGCTAGGAGAGCGCAGGAGGTGGAACATGCTCGAGCACTGGAGCTGCTACCTCTCACAGAGGCACACATCTCTACACCGGCAGTTCAGGAGTGCATTCATTCTCCTCTGCTGCCTTCTGTTTGCCTTGGGTAAGTCGTCGTTTGCTCGTTGGAATTACCTTGATTTGGCATATTTTATTTATTATCCCCTTTTTTTTCTTGAATGTTCAGTGGTGCCTGGTACATGGGGGATTTCTGCCACTGTGGGCGCTACCTGCGTGGCTCCTTCCATGTCCTCCCGTGCCGATGCAGGACATATTATGATGCTCCGTGGTGTAAGTTGCAGATTTTGTTTCCAATCTTGTTTTAATTAAATTCTCTTCTTCTTTTCATTTTCTTGCCTTCCATTTCTCGTTTCTTATTTATTAATTCTTGTTTCAGACCCGAGGCCTGAGGACGTCCTGGTGCCAACGGAGGATCCGGTGCTGCCTCCTAGTTACCATTAATATTAGTTTTTTTGATGAATTTATATATACCTTTTTATGTGCACATATCTTAGTTGTAAGTACCTAGGTTATGTATCTTATATTTATATTTTAGTATATTATACTTAGTTGTAAATGTTTCCTTATTTTTATAAAAATTTTAACTTTATATAATAGCTTTAGAGGCTGACAGACGAGGCATTTTCAAGAAAGCAATTTTTTGTCTCCTCTGCCCGTCTTTCTTATTTTCGTGTTATTATTTTCCTTCCTATTCTAATACTTCGCTCATATTAATCAAACAATTTTGACCTGAGTTCTATCAAAGGTTCTCAATTATTAGTTCATTTTTTGTTTTTTGTTTTTTTTCTGCAATCACTCCTTTTTTGTTAATAAAAGAATCTTTAAAACAACGAAATCCCTTGGGAGGCTGGTAGAGGAGGGTCATTGTTGTTCAATTTTCCGTATGAGGTAACCCCTCTCTTGCAGTCTCTCTTATCATTTGATGTTGTTTTTCCTATTCCCTTAGTTTACTTATTTTAAAATGAATTAAATTCTCCCTTTTTTGTTAAAAGAAAACCTTTTTGTTTATATATATATTTTTCTCTTTTTTTTTCCTTGATCCCTGTTGCCACCATACTTGGTGGCAGAGTTGATCGTTATAGAATGGAAATTTGTACCAAAGATGGAGTGACAGTATTTAATTGTAATCTTAAAATTGTTTATACTATTAGCTATTAGTTCTAAATATTATACTTCTAATTATGGGCTCATCTACCTGTGATTGCTGCCCCCATTTACACACCTGTATACACACACACGTATGAGTGTACACACGCATGTGGAGACCCAAAGCTATGTAGCCCAATCCGATTCGTATGCATAATTGAGGATGTATAGGTTTCGGATTATACGATATTTTCAGGTTGCGAGGTGATTTTCGTCAATTTTCGACATAGGACCACCCGGATTAGACTACCATAGTAATAAAGTTTTAGCAGGGCAGCATACTGCTTGAGGAGCATTCGTGTCGCCATGCTCATTGAGGCTTTCATGGTAGTGGTTTTTATAACCATACCTTGTTATACCTTCATAACATCGTATATATATATATATATATATATATATATACATGTATAATATACATATAATTCACATAATATGTATGCACATATATGATTCCATAGAAATTATTTCTTAATTACAATAAGGACTCATCATTGTTTATTTCTTATTGTCATCATCGTCGGATTCTGTTGGACACCTCCAAATTTCTATGTTACAAGGTTAACGTAAAATTTGACGATACTTGAGATAATTTTTAGTATAAATTTTAAAATTGCAAAAATACACTGCATTTTCTGGAATTTTTCTTACCATTGCGAAACTAAAGCATAGTTTTGTATAATGCATCATAAAATTATAATTCTGTAATAGAATTTCCTTTTATCTACAACTGCACAAAACTTCAGTTGCCCAGAATGTCAAATCATTTTGTTTTCATTGAAAATTAAAGATCATTTTCTTCAATTCACTAGAAGTAACTGCGTTTTCCGAAGTTCCATCTTAAATTTTTATTTGTACTCTTTCTTTTGTCTGACCGTAATTTAAATTATGGGAGTCAATATTACGGCTATTTTATTGATTCTATTTATTGCTCATTTTTAGGTTAGGTTGGCTGTCACAAGCTTATTCATTGATCAGATCGGATAATTTATACTTGAGGATTCGTGGTTGAGTTTTGAGATACCCGATTTTACCTATAACAGCTTTATTAATTGCCATGCTTGTAATTATTCTTATGTGCCTCAGCCGCGGAAACTCGTTTTTCCGTTACAGCTGAGAGTAAAGCAATGTTTTATATTCCGTTACAGAGGAATACAATGTAGAAATGGAACTGCGCATGCGCATTATTGTCTTACAGCGGAACGCAATCTATTTCTTATTCTTCTTCATCTCACTTCTTCTTCGTACAGCGGAACGCAATCTATTTCTTATTCTTCTTCTTCTCACTTCTTCTTCGTACAGTGTTAGCACTGACTACTACACAAGACCGATAAAATCAAAATCTAGTACTTATTGTAGTTGTTTACTGCGCTAGTTGTACGAAGCGGGCGCAAATTGGCGACTAGTCCCGGCCATTTTGATTTTATCGGTCTTGTGCAGTAGTCAGTGCTAACGCTGTACGAAGAAGAAGTGAGAAGAAGAAGAATAAGAAATAGATTGCGTTCCGCTGTAAGACTACAATCCGCATGCGCAGTTCAATTTCTACATTGTATTCCTCTGTAATAGAATATACAACATTGCTCTACTCTCAGCTGTAACGGAAAAACAAGTTTCCGCGGCTGAGGCACATAAAATAGAATATGTGCCAATGCACACAATTCGGGACATTGCGAGACTCGCGACAATGCTCGCAGGACTGATCGCGCCTCGACTACGCCTTGGCTTCGATCTCCTGCGAACATTGTCGCTCGTCACGCAATCACCCTCATTGTGTGCCTAGGCACATAATATACTATTCTTGACTAGAAATTGGCTTTTTCCCATTAAATAATCAATTACTCGAAACATTGCTGCAGTTAGTTCTAGTACTGCGGTATCAATCATTATAGTTCAGAGAAACCCTTTATTATGTGACTCAGTTTCAATTGATTTACATAATTAAAGGTTTATAGGTATTGAGTAATGCAATTTTTTATTCTTCGCGATTTTCATTCAATCATTATTAACGGAATGTCCTGAATTTGACTGTCCGTTTAAAACTTTCTGTCCGGATAACATACCGTATGTGGAGTTCGCTGTTCTGCATACCTATGTGTATCATTTGTGCCTCCATGATGGTTGTATGTGGCCATTTTTGCGGGGCTGCCATGGAGTTTTTGATAATGATAGCCATCTTGTCGGTGCATCTATTGGTGCAAGACCCGCTGCAATATGAATTTTTGGCATGTCTAATAAAGAACTTGTAATAGGCATTCATATAGGTACAGAAGAACTGCTTAGTATATATGATTCATTCCAGGCTGTCGCGAGTCTTCTTATCGCTGGGCGGTTCGAGTTACGCTCTGTCCGTGTTGTCGGGAGTCTCGACTGCTGGTGATACGCTGCGTTCTGTAAGATGTCACATTGCATTTCTTTATATGATTGGATTATAATTCATTATGGTTGCTCTCGGTGGGTGTGATTAATATCTTTCTCAAGTGGGAGTGGTTACCCTAGCGGACCCGTGTGAGAGAACGGTCAAAGAATACTCTGACCGTTCTATGACCGTTCTATGACCGTTCTATGACCGTTCTATGACCTCGCATTATTACGGCTAAGAACGGTAAAAAAGACATTAAAAGCATTGCAATTACGATTCTGTGGCGAAATTTGGATTAGAAGGTGAAGCAATAAATACAATTATCTTATTTTTCAGCGATAAAAATTAGAAAAACATAATACCTGTCACTTACGCAATAAAAGTTGCTAATATTAATTAAAGTTGCATGAATAATGTAAAGTCTCTGATGTCATTCAATTTTCATTTTTTACTTTTATGCATGATGCGAATTCATGGACCACAGTCACAAATCCTAAAAAGTATTGACAAATGATTTGGGGTAATTCAAAATACGCAAAATAAGAGAAACAATATTTATAATTTGACAGTATTTGTATTTGCATTATTTTGGATGATATTACCTCTAATATACAGATGTATATCCAATTGGAAATTGGAAGAACTTAAGATCATGTATTAACCAGATTGTAGTAACCAGAATTGGCATCATGCATAAAAGTAAAAAATGAAAATTGAATGACATCAGAGACTTTACATTATTTATGCAACTTTAATTAATATCAGCAACTTTTATTACGTAAATGTCATTATTAAATTAATTTATTTTACATATTTGCATTTCTCAATCCAAATGATTTGTTTGATTAGTCACGGCGGTCGGTAAAGTCGCATCATGCACAAGAGAAAAAAATTACAATTGAATGACATCAGAGGCTTTAAAAAATACTGTTTACATTATTCATGCAACTTTAATTAATTTTAGCAACTCTTATTACGTAAAGTTTTATTAAGTAAAGTTCTACTGATATTAGTAATTTTCCGGATTTAATTTCAAGGTCTGTTTTGCCAATTTGTGAAAGTAATTCCACTCTAATGTGTGAAGTAGGAATCGGAAATTCGTAGTCTTTCATTTTAGTGTGTATTTCAGTGATTAATTTTTGCAGTTGGGCTTTGGAAATTTTTTTTCCAAATTTTGTTCAATTACTCTGGGTATTTCACAAGCTGTAGGCAGTTCTGAAAGGATGCAAGTGATTGACGGTCGCGAATGGTCAGCCGGAAAACTAGTGATATCCGTAGTAAGTTCGTCTGGGTATTTGAGTATATTTATTTCCATTCTTTGTATCCGTTGAGTTTTGAGATTTTTGAAAAGGTTCCCAGTAAAAAAAAACTGATTGGGGTGAATTCAAAAGAATACGCTAGGGGCTCTGTAAATCCCGCTTTTTGACAATTACGAATTGAAGATTCCAATTAGTGATGGCCAACTTTATCGTGTGTCGATTTATTCATTTCAATTCGTGACAGCTAAACCACACTTGAATTTCTTCCCATTCGCGAGGGCGAATGAAATTGACGGTCGAGTTATTCATTTCAGTTTGTGATAGTTGCGTTAACGACGCTCGAATTCTCTTCAAATCACGAAGTATTATTTATTATTTAAGTGCATAGTCTATATAAAATAGAAATATTATATATAATATTCATATTCTGGACTTACATTGACCCTTAATTAATAATTGAAGATATTACAATTGCATCTCAATTCCTTACGCAATTTATAATTGTTTACAAAGTTTTTTACTTACATCTACTTGTTAAGCAAAAATCGGCAATTTATTCCCAAAAACTGTATTTTATACAGTGTTATTCTCATTGCTGCACACCAAAGAAATATTTACATAGGTATTTTAGTTCTAGACTCAAAGCAAACAAAAATCTATGTGCAATATTATATGTAAATTTATGTCCTTTCTGTGTACATTCTAAATAAGCAGCCTCATTGTCTATACCCACGATTGAGAAAAACCTTTTGTATAACACTACGGACTCTAAGTCATCGCAATAAAACTGTCAATTTTTTCAATTCTTTTTGCTAAAAAAGTATCACAGGAGACAAAATTCCAAGGAAAATATGCCAAAGAAAAAATGCTAAATTAAATTTTTTTACAGATTTCACTTCATACCAAAAGAGATTTGGCTGTTTTGTATATTTTTAAGAAAGAATGTTAAAAAATTGTATATCTACATATTTAAGCAGGATTTGGCAGTTTTAACGTTGAAGAATGTTCATTTTTTAAAAAAGGTATTTTATCCTGTGACAGTCTTGCCCTCAACTAGCCATGAAAGATGGATATAATCACTGATATATTTCAATACTTAGCTTCAAATAAAGAAAAGTCAATGTTGTGTATAATATTGCATATATGTAGTATGTATATAATATTGTATATATATAATATATGTATATGTATATATATATGTATGTGTGTATATGGGTATATGTGCATATGTATTGTATTAAAAATTACACCAAAAAATTTCAATCTACAACTTCATGCACGAATGTCAATTTAAAAATATTTTTATACTTAGACACTTACAAGAAATCCTATGTTAGCAAACCTTTTTCTTTCTGTATTTTTTAGATTTAAATAAATCACTGATGATGTGTAATAAAAGTATAGTTTTTCATTCATGAAAAAAAAATTATAAGGTAAGAAAATAAATTTTTCTGAAATCTGGGCCACGTTAGAGTCTTAAAAATAAGGTTTGTAATATATTTCACAATGACAAACTGTTTAAAAAATATTCAAATGACAGTTTATAAAATATGTTAAGAATTCAGTGACAAAAAGAAATTGTATACTTCAAGAAATATTTATATATGATTTGCTGTAAAATAAGTTGCCAATTCAAGGGTTAATATTTGCGTAATTGAGAAAATTTTAAGGTAAAGAGATTATTTTTTTATAAATGAAACTCCATATTTTTGAAAATGATATCGTTTTATTAATGATAAACACATGTTGGCTATAAGATTGGTAATTTACAATTATTATTGTTCTTCAAAAATGTTCGGGATTTTACACACAAATGTTTCAGTTGGAAAATCTATTTTTACCATTTTTGACTCAATTTTTGATAGGAAATTAAATTGGATTCTGCAGTTTCCTTTATTGTCCATATATGAGAAATAGTTTCTTCACCAACATGAAATTATTGGAATTTAAGCTGTAAAACTTTCAGGTAAAAGGTTTTGTTTTCGTGAAGACATATATCAATAATTTGCGCCAATTGTCCACCTTTCAACTGAATGACGGTATCAAATTGCGCTCTGAGTAAATTTCTTCGATTCAAAAATACTTTGAATATAGTTATTTACTACATCGGGCAAAATAGAAGAACGATTTTTGTGTTTGTAGGCTAAAAGTTTTAGAGAGTTTTTAGTTATTCGCTGTTCAGCACCTTTTGGACCGTTGAGAGTTCGTTTTAAATAGAAAATATTTCTTTCAAACGGGAAAGCAGAAGTCGCCCACAGAGGACCTGAGCGTCGTACATTTTCTGCTAAGTGCAACAGAATATGCACGTTGAAAGTCATTGCCGATGCGCCGTACAATATCTCGAACTCAGCAACAAATTTCATCAAATCTTCTTCGCACTTATCAATTTCGCTTTTAGATATGACAGATTTTGATAAAGTGTACATAGAATTAACGAACAGAGCATAGTGTTCCATTATTTCGACTGGCAAAAGTCTAGTACAAATAGGAACACTATAATAAAAAAGCCAAGCTTTCCACTGTGTAGCTTTCCATTTGCTTCGATCAGAAATACTACATCGTCTCTGAGTCTCTCGAGGAGGTTTTATGAGAAGCAAAAGATGATAAATTTCCTTTCTTTGTGCAGGTTTCAACATTTTGTACCATAAGTCCCACAACTGAACAGTGACACCTAAAATACCATTATGCATGGAATCCAGAATAAAACTCCAAATCATATCTATGCCAACCATATCACAAAAAGCAGACCAACCTTTTACTCCTCTTACACAATTGCCTCCTTTTAGCGCTTCTTTAACATCTGACATATGTGATTTGTGACTTCTCATTTCTGAATCACTTTCCTCGAAAGGAAATTTAATACTATTTACATAGGTACCACGTTGATAACAGTAACTGCAACTATCGTACGCATTGTACTGATATCTGTTCTGCAGCACAGGTTCCGCAACTGAATCAGCAGTAACGAGTAAGGGTGTCAAAGTAAAATGATACTGCCTAGAAATTCCATTTTCTGTTGATGTAAAATGGATGCCTTCATCGTGCAGACGTTGAACTTGTTCATTGAACACGTTAATAAATAAATTCATTAAATCAGGTTTTGGTTCACGATCCACAATCATTATTCCAACTAAAAATACCAATTTATATCGAATGTTAGTAGGCAGATCAATTATAATAACCTGAAGAGGCCAAAAACCTCTTTTCGAACAATGATGTAGAGGAGCACCGTCTGTGCAAATAATGTAACAAATTGTGTTCGGAAATAATCGATTAGTTTCTTTATATAAGTGTGCATCGTGAATGTCCCGAATTAAATTATTGTTATCTACTTCATTCGTAAATTGTAACTTTTTAATAATTGAATCGCGAAATTGTTTATTATGTTCCAACATAAATCTAATTTGATACTCAAAATTTACTGACAAAAAGAACTTTTTATTACTCAGACTAACGATATTTTCTTCGTTGCAATTAGAACATTCTTTTTTCTGATTTTTAATTCCCTTCTTCACTGAAGAATAAATTATTTCTCTCTCGCATTTTTGGCAATAGAAATGAAAGAAAATTTTATCTGAATGTGGATCAGAATTGTGATGCAGAATGTAGTTATTAACATTCAAGTATTGAAATTTTAATCCCGCACAATTTTTAAGCAAGTCCGTCAAATGCGATCTTGCATCTGAAGTCAATCCGACAGCATTACTGAATGCCATTAGCATTTCCGTAACGTCACTTAATAATAGACCCGAATCTGGAAACATAATGTCGTCATGGAAATCTATAAATGACGAAGAAGTTGGACGACCTAATTTTTGTGGTTCTTTTGTATCGGAACTTGACATTTTCTCATCGGGATTATCATTACTTTCACAATCAGAATTTTGGTCATCAAAATAAATTTCATCTGCCGAGTAATCATCCGTTGGTTCATGTTCATTCATTGTTGATAACCATTGCGCTGTGAAGTCCGGAATTTCCTCGTCTTTAATTAGAGCGGTGACGCTAGAAGATGTTATGGCAATACTAGGTTCCTCTAGTTGAGTAGAAGAGGTTGTTTCACCGAAAGTATTAAAATCTGCAAAAATCGGATTTTTATCTAATGTATTTCTTATTTAGCTTATTTATTATTAAAATCTGTATAAAATTTCTCAGATTGTAAAATGTAAAAAAGGCACACATTTTCAAATAACTTTAAAAAATCATTATAATTATTTTAACGAGACTTATTGATTACACTGGTCAATAAAATATTACCTATGTGTTCATGGAATGAGATATCCCTGACGAAAGTATCGGATTGAAATTCATTCCAAGCGAATCAGAACTTTTCCGAGCCATTCCGGAATCTGTTTCCGAACCATTCCAAGTCATTCCAAACCAATCCGAAAAACGTTTTGTATCTGGTTTGATGGAAAACGGTAAAAAATCAATCCGACTTAATCTGATTCAATTAAAGGCATCAATCCGAACCAATTTTTCAATCCGAATCAATCCGAGCTCGGATTAATTCAAATCAAATTTTCAATCAGAATAAATCCAAATTAATCCAAGGTCGGATTGATTCGGATTGAAAACTTGATTTGAATCAATCCGAGCTCGGATTGATTCGGATTGAAAAATTGGTTCGGATTGATGCCTTTAATTGAATCAGATTAAGTCGGATTAATTTTTTACCGTTTTCCGTCAAACCAGATACAAAACGTTTTTCGGATTGGTTTGGAATGACTTGGAATGGTTCGAAAACAGATTCCGGAATGGCTCGGAAAAGTTCTGATTCGCTTGGAATGAATTTCAATCCGATACTTTCGTCAGGGATATCTCATTCCATGAACACATAGGTAATATTTTATTGACCAGTGTAATCAATAAGTCTCGTTAAAATAATTATAATGATTTTTTAAAGTTATTTGAAAATAAATAATCTAAATAAGTAATACATTAAATAAATTAATCAAATTAATTTTCTATAATTTGTTCAACTCTTGTTAGTTGTTAAATCTGCTATTACTTAGTATAATTTATGTTCAAAATTTGGCAGTACTATTCATTACAATGATTTTTTAATTCTTCAAATTGTTAGACTTGATTTTATAATAAATAAATAAGTATAATATTAATATTATTAATAACAGTTACTTATTTCACTTTCTCCAGCAGATTTGGCCTTTCTTCGTTTCCAAATTTGACGACTTCGTTCCTTTAACATTGTCGCTTTGTAATTGGGATCCAGGATTCGTTTATTTAATTTCTTTCTGTTTTCGTCCATCTTACATCACCAGAACAATATATTCTGTTAAAATAATTATGTCACTTCATAGATGGGCTTTTTATGCAAATTTTTCAAATAGGAATACATTTACTCGATTCACTTACCTGCAAGACTGCCTAACTATTTAGGTTGAAACTAATTTTCACAGTAAAGGTAGCTTAAAATTTTATTTTAAAAAATGGTAATGAGAATTCTGAAATAGCAAATTAATGTGTCACATGTATAACAATTTTTGAAATGTCAGTTTTTATCAGGTTTGATCAACAGCTTATGAACGGGTTAGCAGTGAACTTGAGTGAACTGAGTCTTTTTTTCAATTTTTCTTTTTAACTTCGTAAAAATTCATTTGTCACTATTAGTGTATTTAGATATTACACTCCGCGCTCCCTAATACGACATTTCCCTATACGCCCGCTCCCTTATACGACCATTTACCGCTGCCCTATATAACGTGAAGGTCGTTCCCCTCGACTCCCACTCCTTCACTCTACAGTTACATCAAATGAAATTCTCAAAAGAGTTGCTATGGAAAATAATATGCATTACTCGAAACAAAACACAATGGATTCAATGAGTATGAATGCAGCCCTCGCGCAATCGCTGTGCTTCATCCCTCGTAATGTAATAGTATATTGCATAATGGTAGGGAATAGGCGGCTTCCCCTTGCGCCGTCGTATAAAGGAAAGTTCTCGGTCCGAAGCTCGTCGTATAAGGGAGCGTGAAGTGTATTTATTATTTTACAAAAGTTATTCAATTCAATAATAAAATTGAGAATAAATAAATAAAATTTGGTCCAATTGAATTTGTATTGTTGTTTGGCTTCCGGCGTATACAGCTTTCTTGAATTTCCCCCAGCCAACCTGAAATACCTAATAGGTGAAAAAAAAGAACTGCACCATTCTCACTTTTTCAGTTATACATCGTCAAGTTTATTTCGTTTATTACAATGTTGTTTCTCTACATTTGGCTTTGCTCCGCGAAACGTTTTTTAACAGTGGAACAATCAAATGTGCCTCGGTTCAAAATTGAAAGTCATACAGTGGAAAAGAAATATCCTATTCAGTTGGAAGGCCACGCGAATAGGAATGAATTTTGTAACGTTATTGCCTATGCAGGTACGTATTTCGCTTTTTATTTTTTCTTCTATTATAAGTACTGTACTTATATTTACAAAAAAGTTGTGCGCCAAAATATTATAATTTATCATTTTTCTTCGACAGATTCCCAGGCAAAATTAGAGGTTATTTTAACACAATGTAGAACCCGAATTCCATGGGATAAAGTAATTGTATGTCTCAGTGAACAATCGACAGACGATGAAGAATCAAAAAAGAAAGAAAATCCAACCGGAAAGGTAGTATATTTTTGTAGGTATTTTTTTCAAGGCAAAATTCTTCTTTCTTAACCCTATAATTACTTTGTTATTTTTCGCATTTCGTTAATAGGATTTTTAGTAGTTGATCCCCAACGTTAATTTTCAAAAAATTGAACTTAAATATGCTACTTAAAATTCTACATTTTTCAAATGAAAATTCTATTCACTATGAAATACGTGGAATGTAAATTATTAAAAAAGTTGCTTCAATATTTTTAAATTTTTGGAACATAACGTTTTTTTTGGATAAATAATCTGAAATTATTGTCTTTTGAAAAGTTCCATTTTAAAATGTTACCTTTTATGTATCTTAAGAATTATTTCCTCAATCTGAAATTTTACTTTACATCTATAAGTTTTAATACTTCTTTATAGAATTTTTAATAATTGATGGCAATTTATTTCAAATGCTGCAATTTTGTAGGTACAGAATTTCAAAATTTCGAATTTAAAATTAGAAGCGTATAGAATTGATCGTACTGAATGCAGATGGTTTCAAATGCATAATTTTGTTATTTAACTTAGAATTTTTATTTTCAAGGCCGTACTTTTTTTTTCATTTCATTGACTAGAACTAATTTCTGCAATTAAGGGAAATCTCAATTCATGTAGAAATTCACAGGGCGAAAAAGAAGTGTTGGTCAGCTCTAAATTCCTACAAAGTTGATATCTTAATAAGTTCGTACTTTGGTTAGTATCAACGTAGGCATTTGCATTTGATACATGACCTGAAACATAAGTACGAATGTGGAGTTTACTCTAATCATTTGTAACATTTTTTTTTTTTAAAGGAAACGACATCTAATAAGGCAAAAATCAATAGTTCAATGAAGATATCGACAAAACTGGACACTATGATTCCACCTCCAAAGACAGTAATAAACGAAAATACAGACGCCTCGCAATGTAAGAAAAATAAAATGTTCACTCAAAAAGAATTAATAGATACACTGAAACCAAAGAAGGATTCTCCTATCAGTTCAGATAAAAAAAGGTTGCCTCTCAAACAGGTGACAAATAGTTCGCCTACATTAATGGAAGCTATTCCAGTTGACGATGTTATTTTTCAATCATCAAAAAAGTGTCAAGGAACGCAGCAAAATATGAAAGACAAAAAAGTGAGCTGTGCGAAAGACAATATGAAAAAGACAAACGTTGAAATAACTAACATTTCGAATTTGCCTGGTTATTCGGAAGAAGAAAAGAAAAGAAATGACAGAATTGTAAATCACATTCAAAGAGCCCAATCTTTGCAGAACGAGATTAAAATTATAAAAGATGAATTAGAGAAGAAATACCAAGAGACTAAGGATATGCAAAAAAATTTAGAAAAAGTAAACAATAAACTTAAAGTGTTAGAAGATCTCAACATAGAGTTACAAAAAAGTTGAATTAACATCTGTCATGAGATGAAAGGTAACAAAAAAAATAAAATATTTTCTTCCAATGGATATATTTTTATACAATATTAACAGGTATTTTTTCTTTTGGGCAGCTCTTTTGGATCAACAGAACAACGTTCCCTGTCACACTACGGAAGAAATGGAATACCTGCCATCGGGTTTCGTTAAAAAAGACGGTTCACAAGTGAGTATTTTTTATGTAATTAATGACATTATTAGCTGTGAAGAGTGTTCATTTTGTTATTTCTTTATAACGAAACAAATTTTCGCAAACAGGAGTACTTCTTATGAATATTTTTTTTTTCACCAGATTCACATAGGACGGGGAGTTTGGATGGCTCGGAGTACATACTACTTAGCAATGTCTAATATTACCACCCATTCAATGTTTGTTAAAAACATAGCTGTTGCGGTCTTCGGTGAAAAGATTCTATTGGCCAGCACAATTTCAGGAAGAGGAAGCAACAGGAATAAAGAACAAAAGAAGCCTGAAAATCAACTGGACCCAAAAACAGTTTTTGCAATTAAAGGTGCTAACCATTTTTTTTTTCATCAACGAGAGATTTTTCAATAATATAATGACAGACTTCATATTTATTATTATTTTAATACGTTATCCATTTATTTGGCTTTAGATTTTTATAAATGGTGGTTAACGGTTGAAAAGAAAAACAGTACATTGCAAGCAGAAATCGAAGCTGAAAACACCTGCGATTATATTCGCAAGAAAATTGCGGATATGAAAGGTGATAGTCGAAGTGAGTAATAAAAAAATGGTGTCTTATATTGTTCCGTATGTTGTCAAAATTATTTATTATCGTGATACATTACATTTATATATTTTGTAGGCAAAAAACAGACAAAACCATTTGCTAATGAAAATAAGGTTAGAACTCATAAGGAGAAACAGAGTAACGAAAATGCTAGTGATTCAGATATTCCGCCGGATATGTTGGATCTAGCTGAAAAAGTAATTTCATCACTCAGCAGAAAACCACACAATGAAGAAATTGTAGAAAAGAGTCTTGAGGTAGTTGTTTCAGAAAGTTTGGAAGAAGGTGCTGAAAGGCATGAAAAAAAAGGTAAAGATAGCTCCAAGGAAATTTATGAAGCAATTCTTAGGCGCATTCAAAACGAACCGTCGTCTGATAGTGAAAGTGAAAATTGTTTATCCCAAGGTGAAAACACAGTAAAGGAGAAAAATGACAAGAAAAAGAACGATGAAACTGCGGAGTATGCATTCCATTTTTACAAATGTAGAAACGAAGATGGATGCTTTTCATCTCCATCGAAAGATAATCCTGATAAATCAGATGCTCAAAATGACTCAGATAATGTTCATAATGTAGATCCTTTAAGTATACAAGACGCAGAGAATATCATACCTTTCTCTCAGTTTTAATTGCAAATTTTGAGTGTGTATCTGTTCATTGAAAAAAAGAATGCTTTGTGAGTTTAAGGATTTTAATGTTCAAAAAGTATTTCATAAGCGTTCATAATTATGTGTTGAGGTAACAAAGAAATGGATATAAAAAGGACTGAGAAGAAAAGTTAATAATATTTAATACAGAACTTTTATATCAAATAATGTTTGAGATTCTCGGTTGAAACTTCAAACTTTCATTGAACATACTTTATTCCTGAATTGTAGACTAAAAGTGAAGTCGAAAGCGAAAAATCTTTTCTGCTGTGCTTTCTTAAAACGTATGCACTATTTTCCTATATTATTTTTAGGCTTCATTAGTAGAAAAGTTTTAATTATGAGAAACAATTGGATGAAAAATCTTGATAGTACATTATATTTTAATACTAATTTCGTTTCTTAAATAAAAAGGAGTGTGTAATTTTAAGTTTCTTTATTTAAAAAGTATTATTCAATGCGTTTATAATTTTGCATTTAAGTAAAAGAAAATGTGCATATTGAGAAGACAGGGTAGATTTTATAACAAAGCGTATAAAGAAAAAAAATTGAAATATCATTAAGAAGTAAAGTATATAAGTTTATAAATTATAAAGCCATTAATGATGAGTTTAAAAAATTAATGATACTGTTTAAATCTTCTGAATTTTATCGTGTTTTGTTTATTGTATTCATGGTTCTAATAAGAGTAAATAAAAAAAATATATTGAAGATTAAATATAAGTTAAAACGCCCAGCAATCGCATCGCCGCTAAATTTAGCTTTTTTTTTAATATGGAAATTCATATTTTCATAGCATATACAGTGAGTGTAAGAAGTATTCGTACACTTATTTTTCAATATTTTCGAAAGTTCTTTTTATTTTAATTATATTTAAGATAAAATTTTCTGCCTTTCATAAATTGAAAGCTTTCTAAACTGTGCGTAAATGAATAAGAAGATGAAGTTATTTTGTTATGTTTTAAATAAGATATTGAAAAAAGGAGCAAATTTAATTCCTTTCATAAATTTGAAATAATATCCAAAATAATAAATATCTCGCAAAGTCTTTGTGCCCATTTTAAAACTCAATTTCTGTATAATTGTAGGAACTTATCAGCATAATTGTGAAATTTTTTCCCTGAAGTCTATGAGAAGTTTAAGTGGAAATTAAGAGATTTGAAAAATTTGAAAACAACTCACGTGTAGGATAACAATGAGAAAATCAAATAAATTTATATTTCAAACCAACTTCATGAAAACTTTGTAATGTTCTATTTCATATATTTTACAAAAATATCATTGTCGCAAAAAGAGACATTTCAATTTGTTGAATTTGTTTATTTCAACTTCAGCTTCTTATAAACTTATATATATATGGAAAGAAATTTCACAATTTGTACTTATGAGTTACTGCGATTCTACAAAAATTAAGTTTTAAAATGAGCCCAAGGATACTGAGAAATATTTATTATTTCAGGTTTTATTTCAAATTTAATAAAACAATGAAATTTGCACCTTTTTTGCAATATCTTGTTTAAAACATATCAAAATGACTTCATCTTTTTATTGCTTTATGCACAAATAGGTTTAAAAATACTTTTTACGCTCACTGTAATTTATTGTCACACGTGGTAAAAAATTCTTAAAAATATTCTCGTGGAATAAATATTTAAAATATTCACAAATATTGGCGATGATTGGGTACTTGGCGATTACTGGGCGCTTTACTTTACTTATTCTTTTTTAATTGACTAATTTATAAATAATGTACTGTATAAATACAACAAATTCCTATTTTTCATCTGAATTATCCCTGAATTAGATGACAGCACTTTTAATTGATCTCAATGCGCCTGAATATGCATGTCATCCATCAAACGTTCGGCCATCACACGAATTGGATCGCTAGAAGCTGAATTTACTTCAATTTGGTTGAATACACACTCATGATTTTGATCATTTTAATTCATTTCAATTGCACCTCAAATCGTTTCAACGAATCAGAAAGCGGGATTAAAATGAATTCACAGCCATCAATTCATCTCAATCCGCCCCAATCAGTTTTCTTTTACTGGGTGAGTATTCCAACTCCCTCAGAAGAAGAATTTACCTTATTCAAACCACATTCCATTCCTACATTTATAAAACTTGCAGATAACGAAACAGCAGCTGTTTATATCCAAACACAAACTGCTTATATGGCACTATCTAAAAACAATCAAACTTACTTCTTGTCACCTAATGACCTTACGGAATCTTGTTTCCAAACCAATATGGGCCCAATGTGCCAAAATACAAATCCCTTTTTCAACATCTCGACAACCCCTACTTGCGAAACGGAAATTTTCACCAAATCAAACCCTTACAAATGCAAAATTCATCTCAGCATTAATAGCTACCCACCGTGGACAGCTTTAACTAAGCACTACGGTTGGATTTATGCAACTCCAACACCTCAAAGCATCAATTTAAATTGCCCTAAAAAATTGCGAATCACAATCGACATTCAAAATATAGGAATCCTTCAAACAAAGCCAGAGTGCGAAATCAAACCCCTAAACCTACCCCAACCACAAAGCAAAAATTTCATATTTTTAGATAAATCAATAACCTCAGTGAATACAAACGTTTCTATTTTCTCAGCTGCTACATTCCTAAAAATTCACCTTAAAGGTATTGAAAACAAAATAAAAACCCTTTCAGAAATTGAAGAAAAGGAAGACATTCCACTGTCATTCTTAAAATACGAAATTTTCACCTCGAAACAGTTAGAAACAGAGAAAAAACCCATTTTTTATATTGACAATATAAATTTTACAGACTATATCCTCATCATTATTATTATAATGATACTCCCAATGCCAGTTTTATTACTGAAAATGCTCTTGAGACTAAGGAAATTAGGAATAAAACTAAAACAAAATATAACCAAATTGAAACAGAATGAAAGCGAAAATTCAAAAAATGCAAAAACGCAACTAAGTAACGCTACGGTACCATTATTAGATAACCTTAATTTTAATTTTAATAACCAACTATAATTATTATTATTATTGTTAAAAAATAAAAAACTTTTCCTTCTCACACAACAATTAAATAAATGGCCTTAATAATAGTCACCTTACAAATAACGCTAAATAAAACGGGAAAGGTACACAATAAATGAACACCAATAATTACAAAAAATTAACATTTAATCAAAATAGTCACATAAACTGTCGTAGGTTGTAATTACGATCCATATACCGATCTAAAGAGTCACATATATCGGGCTCTTCTTCATAAGGGGGATTGGTGACATCAATATCTTCCTCAAAGTCAGGTGAAATAAAATCATCATCATCGGGCGGCACCACCCTTAACGGCCATAGCCGACGATCCGGATGTATCCGCCCTTCCCCAACCATAGGTTCGTACTGCAAACAGATAAAAAATAAATAAATACAAAAAATAAGCAAAGAAAAAAAAAAGGAGAATATACTCACCCCCTCATCAGGAAAATGTTCCTCTTGATGTAAAAGACCCTTCCGGTCATCGAACCAATCATAAATCTCGAAATATAACCTCTGTCGACGTTCATCAGGTGCCCGAACGATAAGACATTTTTCCTCTCTCGCTTCCTTGTCTTCTTCTTCGTCTTCTTCTTGGTTGTGGCAGCTAGCAGTACTGCAAATAGCCATATCAAAAGCTTCCTTGTCTTCAACAGAATTATTATCGTCACCCTTAATTTTTTTGGCTGCCGGAACATCCCGAGAACAACCTGGCTTTGGTTGGTCTTCCATACTCTATTACTTCAAAAAAAAACTGGATACAGTAAGAAGTACTATAAGCCCTTAAATACCTACCTGTTTTCACTTTCTTCTTTTCACTTTCTTCATACCTCCCTCCAATTTTCCAGAGAAAGCTGCAAGTCTACTCATACAAAATGAGAAAAACCAATAAAAATATAAAATAATCTTTTACCTTATCCTAAAGTGTCAATTCCTAATCACCACGAACCACAAAATTTTTTTTTACTAACTTTTTATTACTCTTTGCTTTTAAAAAAAGCTTTTACTTCCACGCATAAATAACACTTTTCATCACCAACTACTACACTTCAGCTTACTTGCATCAATCGCTTCCTCATAACAAATGCTATCTTATCTTTACGTAACTCATTACCAAACTTACCTTTCATCAAAACCATCAAATGTCTCAACTTCAAACAAAACAGAACGAAATTACTTACATTGCAAATTTCATAAATTACATAACTGTAAATTTTCACAATTTCAATACAGGAATGATCCCAACGCGAAAGGAGCAGGAATATAAGACTCCCAAGTACGTGGATGAAGTGCGGCCACAAGACTTTCCATTAACTTACAATTATTTGCTACTATGCTTATGTCTTGCAATGCACCCTTCTGTTTTATTCATATACTACAACAAAACCACCCAAAAAAGATTCTGTTCATTTTGTTACCTAAGTATTCCGGAATCTGAAAAATTAAATTATGAATGTAAAGTTAACTGGCACTCTATTGCACACGTACCACACATCTACCTAAAATGTTACGGTTGTCGAGAAGAACTAATATATCCACAATGTAAAGCATCCGATTGTCTCGAGTATATAGAGCAATATTTAATGAGTAAAACGTCAATAAGAAAAGGAAATGAAGTAGAAGTAGAAACAAAAATGTATGAAAACATTTAATTACTAGCATCCTATACAACCTATCAAAGTTTTTTTTCTCTCGAAAAACAATTTAAATAAAATTAAAATAAAATAAATATAAAAAAAAAAATATATATATATATATATATATATATATAAAAAAAACTACTGTTAGAACTCACATCATACTTTTCTCTAATGTAAAAATTGTTTTTCCTACGACATAACTCAAATTATATTCAATAAACGTAACATAGCAATACAAAACAAAAAATATATTAACTTTACCTTATTTTTCAGAAAAATAAAAGAAAATGGCCTTCCAACAAAAAAATCTCCTTAAAGGAAGTGTTGTTCAAATACTCAACGAAATAAGTATTGAATATAATTTTCGCAAACCCGAATACGAGGTAGAATCTTTAGGCGAATATCTCTTTTTATGTATAATCAATAATTTATAATGCTTTCCAGATTTTATTTTTACTAATGTATACATTAACAATCGTAATTCTTGGAAATTACTCTTTACTATTTTATATCTAATCGATAAAATTTTAAATCTTTGATCTTCTTTTTATCAACAACCATTATGTTGTAAGTTTAATAGTTATTATCAAAAAAAAAAAAAAAAAAAAAATTTTCAAATAGGGTCTTTTCATAAAAAAAAAAATATACATTTTTCAATCTAATAATACAGAATTGACATTTTTATGCACTTTTACAATATTAAATACGTGTAAAGTTAGCATGATTGTTTTACATGAAATTAATGATCACGGTATTTTCAAATATTTGAACATGATCGTAAACGCCACGCGATTAGTTCGATTTGCGACTGACGTCACAAACATAGTCACGTGAGTTTTGTTGATGTAAACGCATAGGAAATTGAAGTTCATCGATCTTTTTTACTGCGAAGTGATAACTTATTACCTTTTTGAATGGCCAATAGATTAGTCCCAGGCTTTATGAAGGCAGATTCATCAAATCTGCCCAAAATAGATGTATTTATGGTGGCGGAATATGTGAAAAATTGTGACTTTTTCAACCAAGCTGAAGTTCGCAATGTCAAATTGCAAAGGTAAGAGTACAATTGGAATGCACTATTGATTAATAAATTACGAAGTAACGTATTTATACTGAAATCAATGTTATTGTAGATCTTGTCGTGAGAAGTACGGTGATGAAGCAGTAGGTTATGTCTGCTTGCGAAGTGACCAGTCTCTCTGCACTGTGAAATGCAGAGTAACTCCTGAACATAATGTTCGTTCTTCATCCTACGCTGTTATGATAAAAATTGACGAGTAAAACAAAAAATGTATTGCGCGTCGAGTGCTTCGGTATCGGTTGTGCAGCCTCTGCAGGTTCAATCAAATTTTTGAACAATATTTTAATGCTACATATATTTCAATTAATCTGTAATTCATTTATTTGTACAGTTATTAATTTTACTACAATATATTGTTTCTAATTGCAAATTCAAATATTAAACAACATTATTTGCATATTATTTACAGGTGGATGTAAACATTCTATTGCATTTCTTATGTGGCTTCATCGTGAATCCTCAAAACCGGATGTCACTGACGTTCTGTGCTATTGGAAGAAACCCAAATGATCTCGCGTCGGAACAACGATACCATTTTTTAAAACGTCTGATCTTTGTAATACGACTCTTGATACTTCTGAAACAACAGAAACTTTGAGTGACAATTCGAAATTTCTAAAAAGAGTAATGAGCATTGCTAGAAAACGTAAACTTGATAGCCAGCTGTCGAGACTTCATTATCTTTTAGCTGAACGAGAAACTATTACGTTGTCGATCCATCAGTTACTGGTAAATTATTTGCAAAAAAGTGTTACTTCGTCAGCTGATGATTTCTTGACGTTTTGCTTAGCAAACATGCCTTTAAATATTTGTTCTGCTGCTGAACAATCAAGGAGAAGTCAAAGCAATAATCACGCATGGTTTGAACTGCGTTATGGGCGAATCACTGCCTCAAAATGTTTCCAAGCTTCTAGATGTCAGACTGCTAATGGATCTCTCGTGAATGAAGTAATAGGAATTTCAAAAATGTTCTCAACCGAGGCTATGAGCAGAGGAAAAAATTTAGAGAAAATTGTCGCAAATAAACTGAAGATTGTGCAGAAAATTAATTTTAGTGATTGTGGAATTTTTTTAATGCCGGAATATCCTGTATTAGGAGCTTCTCCAGACGGTATCGGAGACGATTTTATTGTTGAAATTAAATGTCCTTCTACTGAAAACAGTTTCAACAACTTCTTACCTAATAATAAAATAGGCAAGGCTGCGTTTGCTCAAATGCAACTTCAAATGTTTACAACAAGAAAAGGAAAAGGATTGTTTTACGTTGCTCATCCAGATTATGAAGTGACAGAAAAAATTACAACGAAATTTGTTGAATACGACGAGAAATACACAATTGAACTTATCGATTGTTGCTCACAATTTTGGGAGAAAAATATTTTTCCTCGCTTGGTACCCTCGTTGAAAAATTGGTGCATACAATACTGAATTTAATAATAGTTTGGCAGAAACATGATAAACTAAAAATACTGTAACAATTATAGTATCGGTCAAAACAAAAGGTCGCAATAAGTAATCATTTACGTCTTTTACTTGTTATTTTGTTTACATGTTGGTTATGGGTGTGTTTTATCCGGCATACATAGTTATGGCAATTATAAGATTTTTACTTTTTATGTACAAATATGAACGCCTATCTTGACTTTTAAATAGTCAATGCGTTTGTATGAGGGGTTTCTGTAAATTAATTAGTCCGGCTGCAATTTTTGTGACTTGATCTATATATAGCATTGTAGATGGGGGCAAACATGAGTAAGGCGAGAGCATTTCAAATTCTCTAATTCGTTCGATGGAACGCTCAATATGAATTCTAATGTCAGCGATTCTTTTGGTTTCGAGGACTTCTTCTTTAGACGGCTTTACTGAAGAATAAACAGATGGTGGTCTCAGAAGCGTACACTTCTTTTTGCTGAGCAACGTTTCTATTCCCTTGAATCCACGATCAGCTAATACGATATATCCTTCTGGCAGCTTATCTATCAATCCACAATCTTTTACTAATTCAGTATCACTTATTCTCCCCCCATAACCAGGAGATACAAAAGCAATCAACCCATCTGGAGTAATGCCTACTACGTATTTAAGTGTGTTGGAGTGTTTGTAGTTTGACCATGTTAGTGATTGCTGTAATGGATCAGAACGCTTTTGAATAAAAATTTCGAATGCATCTAAAATGCAAACAACCCTGCTGTAATTTGCTCGAAATGCAATAGGTAAATTTTCTTGAATTTTTGATACTTCAGGAAAATATTCGCATCAACTTAAAAATAATTTTTGTTTTTATAAAATATATTGTGGTTGGAAAAATGAATCATCTTACATGGTTTTCATTATCGCCTTGATTGTCTCCTTCTTTTTGATGAATTATTGCATCTGAAGTTTTTAAATCAATATCTACAATTTTCGCTTTTTTATTAGGCTGAAATAGATAAGCATTCTTAATGTACAGATACAAACAAATTAAACAGCTTTTGAAGAAGAATTTCGCAATTGAATTTTTTTAAATAATTTTGTTACCATGCATAAGTTGTAAATTGATTACGAAGCCAATGAATGATCCAAATAAAAATTTTTTTTTTAAATCTAGAATTTAATTTGTTAATGAAATTCCAAGAATGTATTCAAGCTTTGTACGATCTTTATGAAAGTTATTCAAGTGTTATAAAAATATACTTTTGTATAAGGAAATGGATATAATGAAATGATTAAATTTTATTGAAAAAGAAACTTCACGATAATTACAGACTCGATTTGATCGTTTGAGCAAAAGTTATTTTTCTGTGATTCTCGCAGAGTGTCATTTTCCTGGATATAATTTTCAACATCTTTTTTCCGTTGTCTATTGACAGACAAAATTCGAGGCTGTGTATCTCGTCGTTTTCTTGATGGTTGACAATCGAATTTGTGCGGAATAATTCCATTTTTCAATATTAGTGGGCCTCCTAGTAGAATAAAACGCACATAATTCTCTAGATCATTTTTTAACTGTGGAAAAAATTGCAATCAACATAACCTCGTTTTTGTCTAAAGCAAAAATGACGATTATATGTATTTTCGACGTAGTGCCATTTGAAAAATATATAAACTTACATCAAAATGGTCTTCGCAGCAAAAAAAATGTGAATTACTAACATAATATTGCCTGTTAGACCTTTCAAACCACTTTTTCTTCAGCTTCTCGTCTTTGGGCACTTGTAAAAACACTTTCTGTGGTTGATTTTGTGACGTATTTTTGCACAATGGCACAAAACAACATCTATAACCATGTGGCAATTTTTTCTCCATATTAAATCTTTTTTTTTTATTTTACCACGTAAAAAAACAATCGTTCACGCAATTTACATGGCCCAACACGGAAACAAAACTTCGGGTGTATGTTTACTACGTCACTCAGCGTTCGGCAAGACTTGGTTGCCTTCGTCGCGTTTGAAGCTAGTTATTGGCATTGTCTTTTTCAATGTTATTTTAGTCAAAAATTATACAGTAAAAAAAATTGAGAAATTTTTTTTTATTTTCAAAATTGAGCAAAGAAACATTTAAAATTATTTTAAAAATTTCTGAAAAGACCCTATTACCTAACTATAACATATGTAATCAATGATTGTAATATTTTCAGAATTATATCCTCTATTATTACTACGCACTTATATAAAACCTGTTATAGAATTTTAATTCGCAATAATAATTTGAAATGTTAATAAACGAAAATTTTATGTTATAAATTGTCAAATTAAATTAAAAATATGTACTTGATTGAGTAAGCATCTTGGATTAAAAATGTATTCTTCTGCCGAAGTTTCGATCGCGAATCGTTAACTCCCCGCGTTCGAATTAAGGGGGAGGTGTCACGTCCCGCGACTCTACCACCTAGAGTAATAAACAAATTAAGGAACCAATGAAGAGATCAAGGCAACATTACCACGTCCTTGATTATATTGACTCAACAGCAAGATCTAACAAGAAATAGGAAGATCGTTAAAATCAAAAGGGAAATCTAAATAGATATATTTGGCTATGACATTAACGCCAAGTAATAAATTTCATCGGAACGTGACTCATCGGTAAAGACAACTCATTCGACTTTAAACACCAAAATATGGAAAAGATCGTACACCTTGTTTTTACTTTCACAGTAGTTGACCTTTTCGTTAGAATCAAATAACAGATAAAATAGACTTGATATATTTGACTATGACACTAATGCCAGGTAATAAATTTCATCGAAGCATAAGTGACCAGAGAAGACAACTCATCCGATCTTAAAATAGCAAATATGGAAAAGATGATACACCTTGTTTACTTCCACAGTAGTTGACCTTTTCGTTAGAATCGAATAACAGATAAAATAGATTGCGACATTAGTGCCAGGTAAAGAATTTCATTGGAGCACGAGTCATCAGAGAGGGTAACTCATCCGATCTTAATACCAAAGGTGGTACACCTTGGTTTTGCTCCCACCATAAGCAACCTTGCAAAAGTTCTATAAAAGGCAAAAATCCCAAGAGAAGTCAGTCCAGTACCATCATCTCTACGCCGCGAGTCTGGTCCAGTTTTATTATTTCTACGCTACGAGTTCTGTCCAGCCTCATCAGATTTTACCGCTACTCAGACAAGTTCTTACTCGACGCTGAGTTCAACGACATTAGAAAGTGAAGGGGAATCACCGTCCAAAATTCTCTCTAAACTTGGATCAAGAATCGACTAGACCAACCGTCTCAACAACGAATTTCCCATCAAACAAGTACTATCTCAACGATCTCAACAAGGACTCAACTGACCACCTTCGCTCCACTGGACTCAATAAATCACCAGTCAAATTTCACTCGGGTAATTACAAAGGTACATCTAAATTTCAATACGATTTCCAATTCCATGGTGCTTATTCGTTTCACAATTTGATTGTCAATAAACATACTTTATATCAATAACCATTCTCAATCACTGACTTCTCCATCATCCCTTAGAGAGGATCCTTTTCGATCCTAACATAAAACGAGGAATCTTTTAAGAAGGGAAATGTTACGTTTCTGACGTAACAATATAAAACAAAATAAAAATGAAATTTCAGACATAACAAATTATTCTAGATATAATGGAACAAATTCATCGCAAACGCATAGATGATCTCATTGAAATAGTTCCCTGTTTTCTCGACATAGTAGCTCTCTGGACATATTTAATTCAAACTAAAATTTTTATCCAAGACAACTGTAATATTCCCACATGGAGCAGAAACCTAAACAATCCAGATATAATAAAAAACATGTTGTATATAATGAACTAGGGACGCAAAATACAAAAAGTAAATCAATAACTTCAAAAATATACATATGTAACGATAAAACATTTTTCTATTCATATATTACAAAGCAAGCTGCTGATTGGAACCTCCTTTTTCCAGAGATGGGATTACGAGGCTTCCTTTTGGCACTGCTCACTTGAAACTTCAACTATATAAAAGTAAATGAAACTTCAGTTCATAGCGTTACTTTAGCAGGTTCTGTAACACCTAATGGAGACTGTACTGGGACACAATTTTCTGACCCATACGGAACATGGAATAATGTCGTAGTCCAAGCAATATTCAAAATAACTTTACAAGACCATTACGCGACTATTCATTTAAATTCAAATAAAATTCAATTAGGATCTGGAATAATATGCACACTTTCAGACACATTCCGTACAGACATAGAATATGGACAAACATTCTGGGATACATTAACTAATGACGTTTGTAATTTTAACAAATATGAAATTATTTATGGAGGACCAGCAAATAAAACATATGACAACACGACAGACAATTCTGAAACCTTTTAAACTTTAACCACTGAAGATATAACCTTTGTATTGGCTGAAAAAACAAGAAAACCAGTTTGCAATTACGTTTTAATACAAACCGAACAACCAAAATTATTAATTTTTGAAATCAGACCTGGAAATTCATTTTTAGAAAATAAACATTTAGAAGTTCAAAATATGGACATTTTTACATACGTTAACTCTAAATTTATATATGTGGAACGACATATACGCACTGAAATAAATAGACTATATCACGATGTTCTTACTCCACGATGCATACTTGAACAGCAAGTTTTTAGAAATACATTGACCTTAGCAACCCAATCACCAGACGAATTTGCATATCATTTAATGAAAGGTCCAGGATATATGTCAGTAATTGCAGGAGAAGTAGTACATATCGTAAAATGTATACCGGTTGAAGTAAAATATCGCAAAACTGAAGAATGTTATCTACAACTACCAATATTTAGAGGAAATCAATCCTTTTTCCTTTCTCCACGAACTCGTATATTAACAAATCCGGTATCAAACAATTTGCAATTCTTCCCTTCCACCAATGTACCTTTTTGGAGGTACCTGGTACAAATTACTTCCAAATCCTGTCGAATCCATAGCACCAACTATAGTTAAACCTCTCACAAAAGCAACCTGGAAATACACAAATCCTTCATCCTTAGCAACAAGTGGCATTTATTCTCAATCTGATCTTGATAAACTGCGAGATCATATTATGTTTCCAGCAAGAAAAACCAATGATTCTAAATTCTTTAGCTAGAGAAATAACAGGGCATCCAACTATTAATCAAGGAATATCATTAACGAGTTTATTCAATGAAGATGTAATTGATAAAATTGCTGAATCCGCATGGGGTAGATTTTGGACAATTTTTACAAGTTCTGGAACTACTAGTGCAGGCCTAATTGGATTAATAATAATAATTAGAGGGATTAAATTGATAGCGGATACCATTATTCATGGATATGCACTACACAGGTTATTTGGATGGTCTCTCCATCTACTAGGCGCCTTCTGGGATTCAGTCACTAACCTCTTATTACACTTAGGTACCCATCTACCTTCTGGAAATCCTGCTGAGAGCCATCAAGAACTGCTAACAGCTTCAGCGCCACAAAGCTCGAAAGAGGCACCTAAAAGTTCATCGTATTACGCAAATACTACTTCAGGTAAAGATCACAATAATACAAACACAACTCTTTATCCTCACTCTGAACTAAAAGAAGAACTTAGTAGAACCCACTACTCTATCCACATCTAACCTCTTCAGAATGTCGCATGTTCCTTTTACAACCTTACTAAACAAAATTATTCAACAAAGAGGAGATCCACCCCACATTTATGAGATACTCATTGAACAAACCAATAATAATGAATGTCTATTTCACGTTAATTTACAATATAAAAATTATATAATAATGAATAGTGGCAAAGGTAAAGAAAATGTAAATCAAAAGGTAGCACAAAATTTATATAATGCCTTAAGTAATGAATCAAAGGAAACAAATCGAAACGTCCAACCAAACTCTATTAGTAAAAATTGCAAAAAATTAAACGAAATTTGCACTGAAAATAAATTTGAGTATCCAAAATATACAGTACTACAAATAAAAGTTATTAATTCTCTTTCGCAAAAAGACGAGAAATGTAAACTAAGTTTGATAAACTCACTAGAACATTTGCATGTAACAATTCAAGAATCATCTATAAACGATCTAAAACCTTCAACGAGTAGCCAAATAACAAAACCTATTACTTCAAATAACAATCGTGAAAAAAATACAAATTCATATAAAATGAAAACAAATAATAATCATACTGCATCGTCTTTCTTTACGAAAAGCTTTAAAAAATGTTTTAAATGCGGATATAGACCTCCCAAGCAATACAATAAATTCTGATATAAACATTCCATATCGATTCAGGAAATCAACTACAATGGAGCATTACTACGACGAGCCTACCCACGTACCAAGTTACCAAAAAAGAAATACAGAACAGACTCCATGGGATTTTTAAATCATGTAGAAATTTTGAGAAACTTCACGATAAAATATAAATTGCCGTTACCGCAATATGCGGTCTATCCTGATCCGAATTCGGAAACAAACTCATTTTTTCTCGCACAAATTAATATAAATGAACATTTTGTTATACAAGCCGCCCCTTTAGTGAATTAGCAGAAAGCAGAGCAGCTTTAAAATTACTATTACTACTAATGAGATCATACGATCTCTGCGACGAAAATTTTTTTAATAATGATGATAAAAAAATGCAAAAAACCAAAAATCAAAGTATTCAAACCGATCCAAGACCAAAATTAATACCTAGGAAAATTCCGGTAGATTTTGTAATACTCAAATGCATGCTACAAAAGAGTGCCGTAGACGAAATATTTTTAAAGTAGACAAATCAACCCAATTTCCCCCACCAGTTCCACCAAGAAACTCCTCAACGTTTAGCAGACTTTTTCCCCTTTTTTCCAAAAAACTTCTAGACCTAAATCCAACCATATGTAAACATCCTATTTTATCCAATATTAATCCTACTTTTCTTTTTCAGCCTTCCGAGAAGCCTAATGAATTTCCTTAATCAACTAGCATCCAGAGTGTATTTAATTTTAATTCCACTCCTTTTCTCCAAAGCAGAAAAATACTTCATAGACTCACAATTTTCTCATTCTTCAGGGATTTATTTTGAACCAATTTCAAAAGTTCGTCTTTTTTCTGAAAAATATCATTTTATATCTTATATCGATATCTTTCAGTCAGACGTACTTAAATACAAAATTATAGATTTCTCACATAAATTATATGAATATTGCATACTTTCAAATATTGCCAATAATTGTAATTTATACGATCATCAAACACAACTTGGTTTTATAGAACAACGAATCAACTATTTTCTTGAAGAAATATCATTTATATCTAGACAAGCTCGTAATATCACGAATATTTCTAAAACTAATGATCCATTCCTGCAACAGATACAAAAAGTACTTTTAGAATTGAGAATGAGACAGGAAACCTCCCTTTACTGGCCCAAAGAATATCTCAAAAAGATCCAAATATTCACCTATATCGAATATTAGCAGCAAATTGGCTCAAAGACCTGCATAAAATTTCTCAATCTTTTCTTTTACTCCTTGACCAACTCACAGAAGCTATTACCCATGCCGCAACTAATTTATGGCACCCTATGCTACTTCCTGATACCTTCCTAGACTTCAAATCTAACAAAGAAGACCCACACCTTTCAACATCCCTTTTTTCTATGGTCCTCCCATTTTCTAAAATACAATACTTCTTATTCGATAAGTACTTGATTTTTCTTATGACTATACCAATACCATCTGCTGAAGAATCTCAATTATTTAAACCACTTCCAATTCCAATACATCGCGATTTTAATACTGACGTAATTTCCTCTATTTACATAAAACCTCAAAATTCTTATGTCGCTATTTCTTCAAATAACCAATCATACTTTATAACAAATGAAAATTTCCTCAATGCATGTTATCAAAGTGGATTCCAAACATTTTGTCACCCACCAAGATCTATATCTAACATCAATAACAATCCTATTTGTGAAACATCAATGTTTCTAAATTCTCAACTATACAAGTGTAAAATATTCATCAGTTTTAGTGAAATTCCCTTTCTAACACCATTGCAATTTCATCATGGATGGCTATACTCAACAATTTTCCCCCGACAAATTTTCTTATCATGTCGAAAAATTCTGAGACCTTAATCACACTCCAAGGAATAGGAATTTTGCAAACAAAATCAGGTTGCAATCTAGATTCATCAACTCCATATTACCATCTTCAAAACCATTTGAATATAATGGATAATTCAATTCCAGTTAGCAAATCAACCACTTCTCTTGCTATAATTTCACCATTTTTATATAATATTTCCATTCAAGAGCCTCACTTACTAAAAAAGGTATTACCTCTTCTTCAGCAAACAGAAGACATGCCATTATCAATCTTCGAAAACCATGTCTTCATCCTTACAAGATATGCAAACATTCAAGAAATCATTCCATCTATTTTTATTTCTAGTGCACATAAATTAACATTAGCACTAATCATTATCACTTTACTTATGATTACAATTTTAGGATTATTACTATTGAAAATTCAAAAAATATCTAAAAAAATAAACAAAACGCCAACACGTATAAAACTTATCCAAAAAATTACTTTAAGCTCAGTAACAAAATCTTTACTGACCGACTTGACGTTTAACTTTTGACCTTTCCTTTATTCCATCTTTCACCCTTTTCTTTAATAGACTTGAAGACAATTCACAAAATTTTTCAGATACAGGTACATTACGCCCTTACCATCCTCTAAACCACGTGCATGAACGTCCTATACCGTCAGAAAGACAATTTTTGTACCCCCGCCTTTAATGTTTCTTACAAAAGCAATAACAAACTGTAATATAAAAGTTGTTTTTCTGACGGAAAGTAAAATACTTTTAGCAAAATCTTTTACCTTGCATGATTAGAAAATTTATACAAAGTTATTATTCAACCTCCTTATCAGACCTCAACAAAATAAATCTATTCTAACAATTTGTAGAAAATGATACCAACTCCAAATGAACCTATTGTTAACCATCTTGAACCAGTAGACGGTGTATGTCCGCAAGAATATCCGATAGCATACGCGCACTTATTACAGAATTATTGCTTCGAATTAGAACCCTCAACATTGTTTTTATATTATAATCACCAAACCACAAAAAGATATTGTCAATTCTGTTTCGAGAAATTAGATCAGGAAACTCAAAATAACTGAATTTTTTACTTCATGGCATTCCATTTGTAAATTCGAATGCATATATATATGAATTGTTACGGTTGTCAAGAACTATTAATTAATCCGCGACAAAGAGCAGCTAATTGTAATGAATGGATCGAAACATATTCAAATAACAAATTTAAAATCAGTCAAGGAAACGAAGTTCTGCTAGAAAATATCCCTGCATGATCTATACGTATCTACCTTCCACGCATGTACTCACGCATGAAAAATTTTGTAAATTTTAATAGAACCCTTAATACAAAAAAATTGTAAAAGTTTGCACATATTTCAAATTCTTTAAATATTGTAAATTTCTCCTTAGAAAAATGCTGCCCCAAGAAATCGAAACAATCGAAGCAGAAGAAGTTCAAGCAAGCGAGCAGGATGTTCAGCCGTATTTTGAACATCATTTGTGGTCGGAATACTGCTGCACAACCCTTATCAAAAATTTCTATATGAACGTACTTGAAAAAAACTTGTTTGTGAGGATTGTTGGATGACAAAACTTAGTTTCTTTGAAACCGAAGTAACATTACCTGTCCGAATAGATCACATAGTCACTAAAGACTTATATTGTACGTTAAAGCTCTCCAGCCTCGACTGTTCCCTTTGCGATACACAAATTTTTTATATGCGGCAAAGAGCAGATTTATGCGTAACTTGTGCCGAACGTGTAATTCATATATGCCAACAAGAAGCATTATATAACGACGCAGATTCCGAAGCACCCACCATTATTTATATTAACGGCGAATAAAAATATTAATCAAAACATATTTTTTATTATTCTTTTTCCTAAATATAAACAATATCTATTCATAACTTTCGTTCAAAAATTTTCCCTTTTTATTTTGATTCGTTGTTTAAAATCATATTGCATATACATTGATATAAAACATTTTGGCATTTAATACGACCGTCGCTTGATCCTTTTAATTCTAGGAACTCCGTCGACGGCCAACATAGCCAGACGGTATTGTTGGTGGCCAGCTAGCGCTTTCTCCTTGCGTGCCTTCTTCCTTCTCCTTGTCTCCTTCGTTCGCTCGAGCGCACTCTCCTTCTTTACTTATCTCCTCCTTTCGTTTTTCCCCTTTTCTTTTGATTGAAATCGTTTCAGGACAATCATTCTTTAAATTCCTTCGTTTTTAAATAAGTTGTAAATTATTTAAGAGCGTAGAAATTAAAGATTGATATCCAACAATACCTAGGCTTGTATTCTTCATTTCAAGTTCATTAATTTTACAAAATTAAATTTTATTATTCTTATTTTTAAAACTAAAATTTATCTGCTTTCGCCTTGGGATTCCTTTGACAAATTTATTAACATATTTCATAGTTCACTTTTATATAAATTACTTAATTAACTTAATATATATATTTTGCTTTATTGATTTTATTTGAATGGAATTCATAGAATTTCCTCAAGCTGGATTTAACCAGTAAAGACTCCCCGCCTCGGGTTTCGAGCAACGAGCATTGGTCGTTGCTATGACGACGTTGACACGTTCGGCCAATCGGATGCCTCAACTCGAAACTCGAGGAGGAAATCGAGCCGATATAGAAAATCGTCAACGGAGAGTCAGTCGATCCCTGATCAAGAGCATGTAAAGAGAAATCAACCACTTGTGTTGAGGATTAAAATTTGAGTTGTTTCTTAAACCCAGTTTCTTTTTTAGTTCCTTCCTTCTACAAGCACGAGCGACGCGACCAGCGTTCCTGCGGATCCCGGACATCTTCAGCCTCTCATCAAGATCCTTCCTGATTCCTGAGCCAGATTCAGTGGCCGCCTCCAGGATTGTGCTGCTTCCGAGTAGTAGTAGTGTGTCGTGTCGCGTCGCGTAGTGCAGTGCGTAATTCGGTCGAACTCGTGATCCGTACTCAACGGGTGTTAAGAGGACAGTGGGTAAGTCGATGGGTGTCGGACCTTTTAGGGCCATAACCGCCGATTTGCGTTGCCCTCACGGTCGATTGGGCCTGCGCCCTGCTGGGCCACGACCATCGATTTAGCGCTCGTTCGCCGCGCTCCTTCCCCCAACGCGCTACGAATTCCTGGTTAGTCGACGGGCGTCGGACTCTGCGAGGCCACGACCGTCGATTCAGCGCTTGGATCCCGCGCTACGCGCCAAGTTTTCCAGTTTCCTCACGCGAGTATAACCCAATGAGCGCACCACTCGTCAACATCTCCGATCGCCGCTTTAAACGACCAAACCCGGAACGCTGTGGGCGTGAAGAACGCAGGTTCCTGGCGGAATTAGCCGCCCATTCCACGCCAGCTTTGGCCGTCCGGTCAAAGTTATTTCAAACTTCCGCCTTAAGCTCCCCCTAAGGTCCCTTCTTGGACCTCGTCTATCCGTCGGCGAATCGCCAGAAAAATTCTCGCCACCCCCACGGAAGGCCCTACAAAAGGTCAAACGGACACTCTTCCCTCTCAATCCTAGCCCTTCCTCGGCCGCGTAATCTAGTTCGGAAGCCTATTTAACGCCGTAACCCCAGAGCGAACAAACCCAATAAAGCTCAGGGCTAACAACATCACTACTTTTCCTTAACCGCCATAACGTAACGACAAAACTTATTAAATTAAAATGTTCTATCGGCGAAAAAACAAACTTTTTTTGGTACATCTTAAAACAGAGACCACTGTTTTCTCTGCATGGAATATCTCTTTGAGTTAGGAAACGCGGAAAGTGAATATATCAACAAACACAAAATTATTAACAAAAAACCTAACTAACTTTAGAATTATAATAAATTTAAATCATTTTATCTTATTCAAATCGTGTAACGCATTTTAAGCGAAACTAGGACGATACGGATTTTTCGCTTCCAATAATTTTTTGAATAGTATTCAAGATACATGTCAGAACTTTGGAGTTTTTATGATACAAACATTTTCGAAAATGTTAAAATTTATTTGAAAAAGTTACTCTTTATTCACGACTTCAGATGATGTTTTATCTGGTCTCTAATTTCATTTTTCGGGATCTATCTGGGTCTATGCGGTCCTTATCCGGGAAGTGGTAACAGAAAATAAGTTGTAAAAATATTCTACCCAGTATTACCCGATTCCTATCCGGAAAGTGGAGCCAGAAATTAAATATTACCATGAAAAGTTAGATTTCTAACCGAATCCTATCTGGTTTTTATAAGGCAGTTGTAGACTTGCAAATTGTTAAGGTGAAAGTGCAGCTGTTACCCGACCCTACCCGGTTCCCATCTGGCATATGGAACCGGAAATTAAAATACAAAAATATGTTTATACCCGAACTTTATCCGGTTTCTATAAGGCAGTTATCGACTTGCAAATTGTTAAGGTGTCAGTACATCTGCTACCCGGCCCTACCCGGTTCCTATCTGGCATGTGTAAATAGAAATTAAGTTACAAAAATATGTTTATACCCGGATTTCATCCGGTTTCTATAAGGAATTTGACGTCATGTGAACTTTTAAGGTCAAATTGCATCTGCTACCCGGCCCTACCCGGTTCCTACCTGGCATATGGATCCAGAAATTAAAATACAAAAATATGTTTTTACCCGGATCCTGTCCGGTTTCTATGAGGCAGTTGTCGACTTGCAAATTGTTGAGGAGTCGGGCACAAACCGGATAAAAAATCTTAAAGGTCCCGGATAAGACCCATGTAGAAACCGAATACATTGAGAGAAAATGATCACGTAATTTTACTGTTTTGGGAGCTATAGCAAGGATATCCATTAAAACAAGCCTAACAAAAAAATATGCCGTAAGTGTGTTTAAACAAACACAATTCCTATACGACCCACTTTTGCTGTGAGTTGTTTAAAAAAACTCGTTAGTCGGCAAGCAATTTTAATGGTTTTTTTACTGGAAAATTCGGCGGGACAGTGTGAATTCGCAGGTAATCATAATAATCATATGCGAGCACGTGTATGTATGTGTGTGTATCTGATTGTGTCGAGCTAGTAACAATAACTTAACATGTAGTTCAATCAGCATGGAGTGAATAGTAAAATCAATTAAAGCTTTCGTAGTAAACATAAGCAGTAGAAGTTACTACATATAAGTAGTTAGAAAAACAAACTGGTGATAAGTAAATAAGTGTACTATTTTTTTAAAATAAAACTTCATTGGTTGGAATTTCTTATTGCGAACTTGAATGCATCATTTCGTTATGAGATAATTTTCTTGATGTATAAGTTTTATCATATTTTTGGAATTGAAAAGTCTCAAATTTTTTAGATTCTGAATATACGTTGATTTTACTCTTGAAAACAAACATAAAAGGAATCATAACCTGTATAAAGTATCACTAATATACAATAATAAAAGTTAATAATTCTAAAATGTATATCAATCTTATTATTATGTAATGTTCTTTAATTCAAAAATTTGATCGCTTTCATTCAAAAATATTTTATTTTATAGACAATCGATTTAATAATTAAAAATCTTAAAAATTTTAATCAGAATCATAAATTGGGATAAAATCTAAAAATTGCCGATTACACGGGGCCTATACACTTCTTACACGGCCCTGCAGTAGTTGAAGGTTATAAGCGCCATTTTCTTTCTTGAATTCCAAGCGTGCGCAGCCGAGAGGCTTAGTCGTTATGCTAGTAATGCGTTAATTGTAAGTAGAGAGGGTTCGAACCCGCAGCGTTAAGAATAATTTTTAATACTACCTATACAAGCGTTTTGTGTAGTGTAGAGGGGAATGCGTGTTTGTAGGTAGGTTTGAATATAAAAATAGTAAGTTACAGTCTGCTTGAAAGTAAATAAAGTTTTGAAATGTACTAAGAATATTTATCGATTTAATTACTGCTCTTATTTGATTTACCTATGTTCCTGCAGTTCACTTAACTTCAAAAATCACACTGGGGCCTTTACGAACTACGGAAAGTAAGTTAAAAAGTAGTCAAACCTACTTAGATTTTTTTCCTGTGTACGTGTAACGAAAAAGTCCGGCCAATTTACTCAGAAAAAATTTTCTAGCTTGAAAACAGATTTTTTACTGTGAAAACAGTAAACTTAACCTCCCAAGCGAATATCCCTCCGTTACCATTAAAAACGGTAAATACTAGAGTCTTAACTTGAATTTTCCCTCTACTTTTTCTCTCAGTGTAAAGATACTATGCGATCCCAGATAGAACCCGGTTGAGCTCTGGGTATAAACCGGGGACAAATTCAGTAGCGCCGGATGGGAACCGAGTATACGTATTTTGAGAACCCGGCTACAAACCGGATAAAAATCTTCTAGAGCCCAGATAAGACCCGTATAGAAACCAGAGAAAAATATTATATCAACCCAGATAGAATCCGATTAAGCTCCGGGTATAAACCATTGACAAAAACCACTTATAAATGCAGTAGCGGCGGAAAAGAACCGACTTTCACCCGATTCTTATCTGGGTTCTATCCGTCATTTTGAGCAGGGTAATTATATTCCATGAAATATTAGTATACATTGAAACAGCATCAAGTGAGATATTAGTGAAGTTATATGATATATAGGTATTAGAAATTTTATTTTTAAATTCCAAGCTATCTTTAATATGATATTCTGTATGTCTAACAGGTTTTTGCATAGATTTCGAAAGTAATTTGGATAAGCTGTATAATGTTGAACCAATAAGTGAAGTAATAGATCCTAATGGACAGTTTATTTTATGGATTTTAGATAAACCATAGAATTTGGGTGCAACATTGGTACAACAATGAAGAAATTTGTATAGTTTTTCTTTAATAATATTTTTATCTTTAAGTTCATTTAAAATGATAGTAAGTGTATTATACATTTCAATAGTTGGATCTTGTTTTTACTATATGTAGATGGATTGTTAAGAAGATTGTATATTTTTGTGTTGTAATCGTATCTGTTCAAGAGAATGGTTTCATTACTTTTATATTCATTTGTTAGGATTATATCTGTGTTATTTTTTAAAAATTTGAGTGTCTTTAATGTTTTTTTCAAAAAAACATGTTTGTTAATATTTATGTTTTCATTGTATAACCAATTCTGAATCCAATAAGTTGATTCATTTCGTACATTATTTCTATTGTCAAAAGGTATGTTATGAATACTATATTCTAAATTGGTGATAATTTTATAAATAGGAAAAGTTTTTTTGAACAATTTTTTTCTGTGAAAAAAGGAACGCTTCCACTCCGCTGGGTATCGAGCGTATATATGGCGTGTTCCATGGCAAATCGGACGGGTTCAGGACTCCATGTTTCCGATTTCCTTGAAATTTTAAGGATTGATAAACTAACATAAATAATGAAGAAACCCAAAATTTGAGATTATTTCATGCATTATTTAAAAAGTTATGGGATAAACGAACAAAAAAAATATTTTTGTTCTTTTTCAATTATTTACAAACTGAAACTAGGAAAAATTCTGAAAAAACTTACACAAACGTGTCATTAGATGGCCGATGTAGAAGTATTTTTTGGGAAAATTTTTACTCCAAATTTAATGATAAAAAAATGGTTTTTTCAAACAAATTTATTTTTTGAAAAAACGCTATCTTTGAAAAATCTGAAAAAATTCATACTGATAGCCGCAAGTATTACGCAAATTTTAGGTAAATAATTAAGGTGCGCACTCAAAAGTTGTGCGAAATATGAATTTTTTTGTACAGTGATGCGCGTGGAACCACGATCTTCGATCGACGGCGTCGGGCGCAAGTTCCACTAATGTTCTATTACTATCTGCTTTTTCGAAAACGTTACTATCAAAAAGTGATGGGAAGTGATTATTAATTGTTTAATTATCGCTTTACACTCATAAAATATAAGCAATGTAATGAGTTTTATAATTATACATAAATTATCAAAAAAATATTTTTTTTTATTATCATGAAAATAAATTAGTTGGTAAAAAATCCACGAGAGTTTATTTTCAACGAGCAGTTGACATGATTCGACAAAAAGGAAACATTGTTGTAATCCATACAAAAACAAAAACCGTAAGTGAATATTACGTGATTTTTCACTCTCGATACAAATAGAAATATAGTGAAATCATCACGTGCTGATCTATAAATAATTTATCAAGCCTCAGCTTAAAAATATTTTTTTTGTTCGTTTATCCCATAACGTTTTAAGTAACGCATGAAATAATCTCAAATTTTGGGTTTCTTCATTATTTATGTTAGTTTATCAATCCTTAAAATTTCAAGGAAATCGGAAACATGGAGTCCTGAACCCGTCCGATTTGCCATGGAACACGCCATATATTGAAAATTCCATCTGGTCCTAAATGACGTTAATTCTAAATCACAGGTTGATAGGGTCGATATGGTAGAGTTCGGTTATCATGGTGAATGTTACACTCTTCTAATTATCGACATAATCGAATGAAATGATTTAGAAAAATTTTTATAAAAGTTTTTTTATTGTAATTAAAAGCAAAATTACCACCTAGACTCAAAATTTCTGCAACGCTGTCAGGGATTTGTTTGTTCGACATGTTTATAATTACATTTTATAAACTGCGCGTGTGCCCATAACCATACAGCGGACCGTAACCTTCTTCTTCTTCGTACAGCATTGGCACCGTACTTACAAAGCCTTGTACATTTGAACTGCGCATGCTGTAATACAATACGCTACTACTAGACAAGATCAAGAAAATTAAAATGGACGGAACTAGCCGCAAAATATCAAGTGCAATGAACGAGATTCATGATGAATACTAGATTAGATTCTAGTGTACGCATAAAAACTCGTATACGCACCGAAGTCATATAAAATAGAATATGTGCCAATGCACACAATTCGGGTAATTACGAGACTCGCTTAAAATGCTCGCAGGACTGATCGCGCCTCGGCTTCGTCTCAGCTTTGTCTCGGCTTCATCTCACCTACGCCTCGATTACGCCTTGGCTTCGATCACCTGCGAGTATTGTCGCTCGTCGTGTAATAACCCTCATTATGCGCCTAGGCACATAATATACTATTGAACGCTACAAAAAACTAATTGCCAATCTATGAAAAACAAATTCGGTATGTGGAATTTATGACGTGGATTTTCAGGAGAGTAGAAAAGTCATAAATTTTCCATATATTCAAAATTTCCAAGAACAATTATGCAGAATTTTCAAAAAATCCAATTTACAAATAATTTTCACTATTGAAAATACTTACCAATAAAAATTTTTCCCACTATTAAAGATAGAACCCAAAAAATTTTAATATAATGTTATTTACAAAATTAACTGCATCCAATGTAATAAAAAAACATTCTCATTGCGCGCTTGGCGCGTAGCTCGCTTCGCTCGCAAGTTTGAGCGCGCCTAGGGCGCGCGATTCGATCGTCGCGCTTCGCGTTCCGTTCTTTCTGGACCTCGGCTTCGCGCTCAGTCTTGTGCTCTTCGCATACATTTATGTTTATTTCTTATAATTTGATACTGAAGCTCAAACCAATTTTATAATAATATTACAAATGATGTGAATTACACATTTTCTCAAAGTCACTCAATTTCTTTTTGAATTTAAGTGAAACAGGAAACTCAATTTACTTAAGGCTCTATCAGCCTTAAGGAACATATTCTCATCATGACGCTCACGCTTCGCGCTCGATTTTCTGTATACATTTCAGTAACTTTTTAATAAATTACTTGATTAAAATAATTTATTTTCTTCCAAATCTCTCAAAAAGAAAAAAACAATCGTAGACCTTATTTAAGGAAACGATTTTACAGAACAACGCTTATTTCGTCTCACATATTTTGGTGAAAAAAATCGAATTTTTTGAATATTAAAAATCAAAATATAAAATATACATCCTGTCCCGAAATGTCTTAATGAGAATTTGTAAACCTCATTTAGGCAAACAATTTTCCATATAAACGATTTTTTATGTATCTCATATATTTTGTCTAAAAAATGGAATTCTTGAATTTTAATCGTATTTTTTGGAATTGAAACGAAAAATATATCTTTTATCAGAAACTGTGTCAGACAAAATTTGTAGATCTTTTTGAAACGAACAACTTTGTATTCTTACGTTTTTTTCGTATTTCGAATATTATTGTTAAAAAATTGAATTTTGGATTTTCAATAGTTTTTTTTTTATTTAAAAAGAAAAATATGCATCTTATGAAAAAATGTTATAATTCAAATTTGTAGGACTTTATGTAGAAAATAATATTGTAGTATAACGTTTTTTCGTATCTCGTATAATTTAACTGGAAAATGGAATTTTGATATTGACTTTTTTCGAATTTGAATATGCTGTAACATTTCTAATTTTGATTTAATCAAGAAATGTTATTAGGATAATTTGTAGAGATTTATGAGCACTATCAAAAATCAGTATTGGAATTTTTGATTTTTTAAAAAAATTATTTTCAAAAACACAAAAGTAGTGCTCCGTCCCTCAATTTTGATTGGATGTGGCTGGTTAACGAACTTGTCCTTACTTTTTCGGCTCCCATAAAGTGTACCAAATCTCAATTCAATCTGATAATTCTATCGAGAGTTATGCCGCACACGACCTACTACAGACAGACAGACAGACAGACACTTTCGTAAAAACCATTTTTTCTGACTCAGGGGGTCTCAAAACGTAAAGATTTCATGAAAATTTCGAAAGTCATTTTTCACATAAAACCAATACCTTCTCATCCATGATGAGAATGTAAAAATATATTGGGCAAACTTGTCGATTTTTCACAATAGATTGCTTGAACATGCTAAATCAGTTAAAAATAAAGCAAATAAAACCGCACTTGCAGAACATGCTACTTCCTATAAGCTTTCTTGGATTTCAAAAATACAAAAATTTTAGATATTGAAAATAATTTTAAAAAAAGATTATTTCTAGAAATGATTTATATTTAAAAAAACAATCCGCAATTAAGTACAAAACAGACCTAGAAATCCTTAGTGCTATTTACAATAACATTATAAAATCGATGAATTGAATTCTCTGCTTTCTTTCAAATTTTCATATTTTCATAAGTTTCATAAAATACCTTTCAATTTCACCAATGTGTCATATATTACACATCAGAAGTGCTATGAATGCACCCTGAAAGTAACAACGCTACTATAGCCAAAACATCCTGGAATAAATTTCTTTCCAATTTTTAATTTAATTTAACCAAGTTTATGTAAAAACTTATTCAAAAAGAAATTGCGTGTAAGTATTCAATATTTATAAATCATTCACTATTTTTAAAAAAACTTTTTAATACATTCCTTTTTCTGTGCATTTATATTATAGGTGTCTTTGTTTTCATTTTAACCTCAAAATGAACAAACATGCAATTCGGAATTTTTAAACTTCAACGAACTTCTTACAATGAAGAACTTTTATATTATAACCATTTTTATTGATTTTTCCATAAAAACTTTATGTTATTACATGGATTTTGGAAAACAAATTTAATAATTATAAAACTATGACTATGTGATGAACTGTACATGGCGGTATACTCAGTCACGTTCTCCCCCACCAGCATACCGACCAGCACGCGCAGCGACGTCCCCCACTATTCTCCGCCTTCCCTCATCACGCACGAACAGGTATAAAGGGAAGGCCGGAGAGCCGAGAAGCAGTGATCGCAGAACGTGGACGTAAACGGCCCCTACCATGGACCCTACCAGCTCATGGCTTCTTCCTCGCTCCACTGCCATAGGTTGGTTGAATGAGGAAGACACAATGAACTCGAAGCATCTATGGTGGGGGCCGTTTACGTCCACGTTCTGCGAACACTGCCGAGAAGAGACAGTGCGCCCGGGGCAGCGAGCCGGGTCACACCGGAGCGTAGCACTAGGCGGATGGCACGGAGATGCCTGTCCTGAAGGGTACTCCCACAGGAGGGTATCTCCAGTACCCACCGACTTCCATACCTGGTGGAACCGGACCATGGCCAGCTGAGCACGCGCCTAGCTTCAGGTGCCGCTGACCAGGTGCTGCTCAGATTTCACCAGGATATGGCACACCTCGTCCGGACTAATCCCCAGGAGATGCCGCGTTGAACGCCGACGAATGGGTGCCCCCATGGTCGTCCTTCAACATGGGCTGGGAATCGACCGTCACACCCGAAACCCCTGCCCCCTGGATACCGCCATAGACGGGGACACGAGGGCAGGGCGCGGACTCAGATAATACCGCTGCGAGCGCCCTCCTTTGTGACGATACCGACTTGACCCCGACTGGACAGACCATACGAACCCGAAGGAGAGGAGAGAGAGGTTGTTACGAGCACTACCCGAAAGCCCGTGCTCCGGACAAATTGTACACCGTCGCGCAAAATAACGACGATAACCATTCTTCTGTATTTTTATTCCAGAATCATAAATGAATCCAATAGGCCAGTGCTAACCTTGCCTCACGCTTCCATCTCCGCTTTCCTACATTCACGCGCGTGCACACATACACACACACACTTGCTTACACATTTCCGTCTTAACCTATACATTTATTTATTTATTTGTAATTTTCTTTATATCTCTTCTAAATAAAACTTCTTTTCTAAATTGTAAACGGCTGTTCAAACGATTATTTCATCACCTACTCCCCCGATCCTACCGAACCCTGGCTGACTGAAGCGTCTGGAAACCAGGGGGAAAGTAGGGATGTTACAACTACATCAACTTGCAAATTTGTTTGATGTAAGCAAATTATCTTGGAAATTTATCCACGGTATGTGGATTATTTTTTAAACTTATCATCTAATTTCAATATTATTAACATATTATTTATACTGATATTTGTATTTTCATTTTTATACTAATTTTGTTGAATTTTATTCAAAAAATGATTCGAACCGAAAAAATGCAATCGTCCTAGTTTCACTTAAAATGCGTTACAGGATTGGAATAAGATCAAATTTGTCTTTTTATTTGCAGTTAAGTAAAGATCAAGAAGAGCATATGTGGAAATGTGTAAGGCACATATATACGTTGTAACATAGATGTTACCGTTATGTGGGGCCACGGGGTGCGATAGCATGAGGGGCCGTCCTGGGCCCGAGCGGAGCCGAGATTCACCAAGCAACCGCAAGGAGACGAGTCTTCTCTGTTCATTGTCTGCTGGAGGAGATCACTTGTTGAATTATTGCCGACCTCGTGAGAGTTGCTGTCCCGTTTTCGGTCGTCTCACCTTTCCCGTCGATCATATTAAATCGAGAGTGCTTTTTCCGTGATTGGTTTTCTGCCGTAGCTTGTATCATACTACTTGTAAGTGCATAAAGTGATTTACTGCTTTCAAGTCCCTAATTCTCGGCGTCTTTCTCCTTATTCCCCTCTTGGATAACTACAACGTTATATTTGGCGCCCAAGCCAAAAAACCCGTGAAACCTTTTTCTGAAAACTTATGGAAACCTGCTGAGGATAGGAGCAAAATTCAAAGGATTATTTGGCTGACGCCAGATTGGAAGTCCGACGCTTGTGTTGATACTAAGTGTATATTTTTAAACCATTTATCTGATGCTTGTTTATTATTAATAATATTAATAATAAAATTGTGTTAAATCTAATAAAAATAAGTAATACCGAATAATTGAAGGAGGAAAACAGATCGGAAGAAAGTTCTCGAAAAGACTAAGTCGGAATTTAATGTAGATAAATACTCTACCGTCGGAAATTGTGCGCACGGTGCTTGTGAGCGCTATTAAAAATCACTGCTGACTTCGAACCACGATATCTCGGTGAAAAAAAGAGATAGGGCATTTTGTAAAAAACAGTTTGGAAGCTTAGGAAATACCACGTCTAGTGACGCTCATCAAATATTTTTTCACCTTCTGAAAATAATACAGCACACTGAGGAGTTAAAAAAAATTCAAGATTTTCTCAAATTCTCTACCTAAACTTCAACGTTTAGCCTGACCTAGGGAAAATTTTTCCAAAATGTGAAAATTATACAACGTAGAGTCTGAAATCTTATCTTTAATTTAAGCTAAGAAAACTTAGAAAATATTTGTGGGTACCTGAGATACGATTAAAAATTTTCAATCGTATCCGAGTTGAATTTCAATCGACGATCACGGTTCTTGGCCGATTTGTCGCTCACCTCCTTCGTTGAGGCAAGATCGAATAGTCCATGCACAAAGGTGGCTCTTAAGTCGAGACCTCTTATATGTTCTTTGATCCAAGAACGTGTTTCCTTTATTTCCTTTCCTTTCATTCTTAGTTGATATTTACAATGAATATTAAAATTTTTATCATTGTTCTAGTTTATAAGAATTTTAAGAAATAAAACAAGTGTACATATCATTGTTAAATTCGTTAATATAAGCATAATATTGGATTGAAATAATTGTTAATAATCACAAATAACAACAAGGGCCACTAGAAATCATATCGGGGCCTGCTCCCGCGGTCCTGCGTCTTTGGCGGACTTGGCTGTCCGCGTCGATCGGGGGAAGAATGTTTTTATTCCTCCCCTGGTTGGCGCGGCTAGTCGGCCTACCTAAGGGGCGTGTTTCCGCGGATGGGAGTCTCGGGCGAACGGATGACGGAAGAGTCGTACGCGACTTTAAGCTGGAACCAACCACCCGCAAAGTTTAAAGCCGAAACTAACTAACCCTCATTATGCACCTAGAAACATCATATACTATTATTTTTTTAAATTTCGCAAGTTGCTTGAACGACGGCAGTTGTTGGTGTTTTCCAAGCGAATTTACAATATATGAGGTTTCGGAGAAATCATATTCTATGCGTATCTCGTTTAAAACTTGTACAGCAGTACCTTTCGATAGATCTCTTGTTTGCAAGGTCCTTATTCTTATCTGTAAAGAAATGTTTAGAACATTATTTGTAAGTTTATTAAGAACAATGTTGGTTTCATTACATAAATATATTGTTTTACATTCAGTTTCTTTTTCTATATGTTCTTTATATTTTCAAATATAGGTTCCGTGCAGGTAGAACAATGGTCTGTTTGTTAATGTATAAAATTTAATTTACTATCGCAGTTTGAGGTATGAGTTACATGGTTCTGGGCAACGAGTGACAAAAATAAATAAATAAAATAAAAAAGGGAAAGTTAATTAATGAAAGTGATTTGACATTTTATTGTTATAAATAAAAAAAGATTTTTGAGGAAAAAGACAAATTTGCAAAAATATGGTTGAATATATATATATATTTCTGGTACAAGGTGAAGGTGTGATAGAGCGTGATCCTCTTATTAATCGTGTGTGATGGGTTGATTGTGACGCAGCGTTGAATCGTCGGCTCCAAACAGAACTGATTGTAACTATGGTTACACTGTTGTGCTTTGATATCTAACATCTGAAAAAAGGGAACAGCATGTTAACTTTTTTAATGTTCAAGACCACTACATTGGTAAAAGTCTTGATGAATATTATATCGATGATAATGATCAAAATATCTATAACTTTCATTTTTTATCAATAAAAGATCTGTCTAGACTTTTACGCTCCCAATCATCAAGCAATAGACATAAAAAAACATTTGCGATAAATGTCTCCACTATTTTACAAGTGCTAAAAAATTGGCCGTCCACGGAGTAGACTGCGAGACCTCAAACCATTACAAAATCAATCTACTTAAACTTGGAAAGAACTTTGTAGAATTTAAAAATTATCAGATGAAAAAAAAGTTCCCATTCACCGTCTATGCAGACTGTGAATGTTTGCTTAAACCAGCTGAACAATCACAGGGAAATAATCCCCCCTACTCACATATCTATCTCTTCCTATCCGTCAGTCTATCACCCCAGTTTAAGAGAAGATATCTCTTTCAATCTCCTAGTCTATCTCTTGCTATCCCTGACTCTGTCACCTACATTCAAGAATAGCTATCCCTTTCTGTCGCTTAGTCTATCCATGTATGTTTCCTTTTCTATCAGTTCTTGGTGGAAATACTCATCATTTTCGATCCCTCATCTATATCTCCTTGGAATGAATTTTAATATCCTTCTATACCTGAATCGATATTCGTTTCAGAGAATGCTTACCTTTTATTATCCCTCAGTTTATCCCTCTCGACAGAAATTTTTTATTCCTTCCTATCTCGTCTATCCCTCCTTATTACGAAATGAGGTATATCTTATTCCAAAACAACATGTCACTATTTTGCACAATATTAACTATTCTTTGAGTGATATATGTTCTGTAACTAGTGAAAGAATAATAAATCTTATGGAAAATATAGTTACATGATGTTTTGGAATAAGATATATACCTCATTTTAGAATAAGGAGGGGCAGACGAGATAAAAAGGAATAAAAAATTTCAGCCGAGAGACATAAACTGAGGGATAATAAAAGGTTAGCTATCGTGAACACGAATATCGACTCAGATGTAAAAATATATTAAAGTTCATTGTAAGGAAACATAGACAGAGAAATAGAAAAAGATAAAACTGACTTAAATATGAAGGTATGTAAAGTTGTGTTAAACAGAAGTAGACGGAGCGAACAGTCCGTAATTTTAAAACGCCTTACATATTTTTGATCAGAGTAGGATTTTAACCAAAAAGATTGAACTCATTCTAATTTATTAAAAATTAAAATATTTATTAACGCCTTTTATAGTAGAACTGAAATTATCAACATCGAATAAAAAGACGAACATACAACCTTAAGATAATTATACTATGAATTCTAGGCATTCTGTAAATGGGCTAGACATATGTAATGAATTGGAGAAGCTCGAGTATTTCACTGAGAATAATAAAGATATTGAAGCAATGTTAAAATATAAATGATCATAACAAAAGTAAACGCTTACCCTACTATAACTAGAAAGTATAATCAAGAACAATCGACACCCATTAGCACGTGAACACATAATCCTCAAATAATTATCAGGGTGCGCCGAAAACCCGAAATTTTGAACACTTGACCTCTAAATCTCCACTTAGGTCATTTTCAAAACATTTTAACTTAAGAGCATGTAATACATTACTATATTAGCAATTTAATTCCTACAGGTTTTTATCCACAGTTTTCAATTTATCAACAAAATAATTGTCCATCAATACCAGGCTTTACGTTCATCACGTTTATGAACAAATTTTTTGAAAAATTAAAAATTGTGGATAAAAACCTGTAGAAACTAAACTGCTCTCAAGGTAAAGTGTCACATGCTTTTAAGTGTTTTATTTATTAGATCTATAACTTAATTCGTATGGTATGCTAAGATATGGCGTAACTTGATTATTATTACATCGTTCCAATATTTTTTTCACATAAATATGTCAAACTTTGTGCCTGAAAAAGTGTTTTTTCATTACTTTAACATGAAGAAAACTGCTGCCGAAAGTCATCGTATTTTGGTGGAAGTTTATGGTGAACATGCTCTAGCTGAGCGAACGTGCTAAAAGTGGTTTGCACGATTTATAAGAGGTGATTTTGGCTTGCAAGACGAAGAGCGTCCTGGGCAGCAAAAAATCATTTGCGAAACCCGGCCAACCAGCCAAATCAACGGCAAAGCCGAATATCTATGGCGAGAAGATAATGCTCTGTATTTGGTGGGATCAGAAGGGTGTGCTGTATTATGAGCTGCTGAAACCGGGTGAAACCATCAATGGAGAACGCTACCGAATACAATTAATCCGTTTGAAGAGAGCAATAGCTGAAAAACGCCCGGAATATGCGACCAGACACGAGGCAATAATTTTCCATCATGACAACGCTCGGCCCCATGTTGCTATTCCGGTTAAGAACTATTTGGAAAACAGCGGATGGGAAGTTTAACCCCACCCGCCTTATAGCCCAGACCTTGTCCCTTGTGACTACCATTTGTTCCGGTTGTTGCAGAACGCCCTCACTGGAATACAGTTTACATCAGAACAGGGTATCGAAAATTGGCTTGATTCATTCTTGCCCACCAAGCCGGCGCAGTTCTTTTGGAATGGAATCCACAAATTGCAAGAAAGATGGGAAAAAGTCATAGCTTCAGATAGGCAATACTTTGAATAATACTATTGTACATGTTTTTCTTAAATAAACGTTCAAATTTTGAAAAAAACCGCACGAATTAAGTTATAGATCCAATATAATAACACGTAACTGGAAGTAGGCATTTAAAACTTGAAAAAATATATAGGCAGAAAATAAGACGTTCTAAAAAAGAATGAATTGTAGCTTCTTTCGTGCCCATGATACTATCTTAACAAAAGCTATTATCACACTTGAGGTTTGCACTTTGTATTTTGCCATATCAGTTTCTTTCAATTTCACAAAATTCTTTCAAAAAGAATACATAAATCAAATAAATAAAAACATTTTCAGAATAACAATATTGTTCGCTAAAGATTCCGGAAATGGCAAAGAACATGAAAAAGTACATCCGTTTTTTTTCAATGACAAAAAAAGTAAATTCTTGTTTTATCAGTATAATATTTTTTCCCCCAGTTTTTATTTAGAAAAGACAGTGCGCAGACATAGTTTTTCACGTTCTTTGCCCTTTTTCAAAGTTTGAGCTCAAAAATATTTTTTTTTTTGTAGAAAACCCCGGAGGAACTGGTGTGGCTCATATGGCAACTAGTTACTAAGTGTCACATGCCCATGGCAAATAATATTTTTTCTTTTTCTTTGAGAAAAATTACAATCTACTTTTTGGTTTACAACGTAATTTTAGTTAAAAATAATTCGTATCTGAAAGAAATTTAAATATAAATAGCAAAAATACACGCTCACCCCTTATTCTACTTTCTTCGCTTGACAATGTTAGTAAACTCTCTTGAACAAAGATTGTAATAAAATTTTGTAAATACAAAATATCAGTCAGTTGTGGTAGTAAGGTCAAAGTCATTTAAATTCCAAAACAATTCATCTCACGGAATGAAAATGGAATTCTAGTAAATTGAAACAAAGGGAAATTATGAATTTATTTTAAAAAATCTTACCAATGGCGATGGCTCTTCCACCTCTAATTGGTTCATCGGAATCTTGTGTCACGTCCTGTGACCATCTCTATTACATAAATAATTATAAAACTTTTTATATTAATCAACGAATCCACAATTGTAAAATATGCGGAGGCACTAGATGCGTAACGTAAACAAGTTGTAAAGGGAAAAAGAGAGGTGAGAATTAATGAACATAGTAAAGGTATTAGCTATTTTTGGAAGAGGAAATCCGTCTCGCCGTGTTGTGTCAACAAACCTCCCCGACCGGTAGGCACAGGTAGAAGATTAAGCGGGGGGTCTGCCGCTACGGAAAGAAGGAAAATCGGAGAAACCAAAGAGTAGGAGTACTGCTCTAGATCGTTTCCTAATATGGCAATTCTGACCACCGGAAACGACAAGTTTGGCACGCACCGAACTCAAAACCAGCATTTAACAAAACAATTCTTGGAAAGCACGTGAACGCATTGTTCGTGACTCGTAATAGAGGGGATTTTCGCCCCAGATGAGGTCCTATAAAACTAGCTGCTAATTGGCAAAAGCTAGTGTCTTTTCAACCATCGCCCGGCACTCGGCAGTGTCTCTTCAACCATCGCCCGGCACTCGGCAATGTCTTCTTCAATCTTCGACCAGTACTCATTGTCAGCAAGTGTCAACGACCCGTCTTCAGTATTAAATTCTTCAAGTCCCAATCGTTCAGTTCGGCAACTTTATAATACTCCCCAAGTATCTTCAAGTATCGGAGCATACCGCTCTCTCTCTCTCTCTCTCTCTCTCTCTCTCTCTCTCTCTCTCTCTCTCTCTCTCTCTCTCTCTCTCTCTCTATCTCTCTCTCTCTCTCTCTCTCTCTCTCTCTCTCTCTCTCTCTCTCTCTCTCTCTCCCCTCTCTCTCTCCCTCTCTCTCTCTCTCTCAATTTATGTTTGAATCTGAAGAGTGTCATTGAATAAAGTGGATCATTGTAAAATATTTGAGTAATTATTTGTTGTTGGCTTCCCTCACCCAGTTTCGGTTAAGAAACCCTCTGGATTCACATACTCCTGTATTATTTTTGGTGCATCGGCCCGGGAAAGTTATAAGCCAACAATGAAAATTAAATCAAATTAAAAATTGAAATTGAAATTGAATTAAAATTAAATTATATCAAAGTAATATAAATTGAATTGAATTGAATTAAATTGGAATTGAATTAAATTAAAATTAAATTAAAATTTGAGTTGAATCAAATTGAAATCGAATTAAAATAAAATTATTTGAATTGAAACTGAATTGAATTGAATTGTAATTGAATTGAGTTACAATAAAATTATAATATTATAATGTAAGAAATTATTGAAATTTTATGAAAAATTAAATAAATTCGATAATTTTTTTTTAAATTAATATTTAGAGAGATTTTAGTGAAATAATTGAGCGAATATTCCTTCTATTATATTAATAGTACATACGACTAGTGATAAAAATATTACAAGTGTGACAAAATATGACAGGTGTGAATAAAGTGTATTCTCGCGTACAAATTAAAAATAAAAATAAATTATAATTTTCTTTTTAATTTAAATTTTAAATAGAATAATATTGTAAGCGGATGTTATAAGCTCTGTAGATATAAGAAAGTAGGTTAGCCCCTGTAGAATGGCAACTGTGCACATAGTTCTACAGGAAAGAAGTAGGGAAGCTCAGCATCCGGCTGAATCTCAACGCGCGAGCTCAGCATCCCCTCCCGAGATAAATGGACCAGAGTGGGAGATGAGCGAGATGCTATAAAAGGGGGATGCTGAGACCAGGAGTTCGGCGGCTCGCAAGCGAGCCGTAAGCAACTGAGAAGTGATCTCAGGGCAGGCTAAGAGGTTTTACGTCTTAGACCGAGTTCTGATTGACTTCTTGAGGCGCTCTTTGGACAGAACAAGGGGTTTCACGTCTTGTTTGAGTCTGAATTCGTCTCACCCACTGTGGAGCACTGGGCAGGATAGGGGGTTTTACGCCTTATCTGAGTTTGGTGCCCGCAATTCAAACGCTTACGGTTCGTCTGGACTTCCGACCGAACATCTCACACTCTCGAAGTCGATTCCCTCTTAAGAAAGAGAAACACCGAGAGATCCTTAGAGCGAAACCTTAATAGCGTTAATTAGGAATATTTCATAGGTGAATTCTGTAAAAATAGATAGATAGATAGATAGATAGAGATAGAGATAGAAACAGAGAGAGAGAGAGAAAGAGAGAGAGAGAGAAAAAGATAGGCATAGGACGATTAGCACGTAAATTCAAGCCACATTCACATCATCGCTTTTCGATATCTTATAAGATCAATATTATCAAACTATCATTGTTAATTCCGGGCTCATATAGTCTAAGCTACGTATAAATTTCAATTATAAACAAGATTATGGATTACGGAATGTTTCTATTAAATTCGGAAATTCATCCTCACCAATAATCATCCAACCAAATATTGTATGCTGTACTTAAATCAGGTCATTAAGTGTAAGAGGATTTATTTTACGTTTATAATAAAGAGTATGCAATTATATAGAATCTTCACTTCTTCTCTCGTGCATGATCCCACAATTTAATAAAGAAAAATTATATTAGTAAAATTCCACCTTAGCTATAAGCTGAATAAAATAAAGTTACATTGGCGCCCAACGTGGGGCACGAGGAGTTGAAAAAGAAGTGAAGACTCCTAAAATCTTAATTTAGAGGATAGACCCTAATAATAACTAAATAAATAAAAACAAATATGTATATGACCAGTTAAAACGAAAGAAATGAATCCATTAGAACTGTTTGATGGAAAGACACCTCTTAAAAGGACATACTTACCACCGCCTACTAGCAGAAAGTTTGTACCCAAGGGCATGGAAAATTTAGATCAGTACCTAAGAAAATTGAAGCAAAACGAGAAGGAAGCAAAACAATAAAGAAGAATTGAACCTAACGTTGAGTGAACGAGAAGAATCAACTCACAGGTGAAAAATAATCTAATACAAGATTAGTACAAGAGAGTAAGCATTACAAATAGACGAAGGAACAAAAATTATAATGAGTCGTCAAAACCTACGATCATCAAGAACCGGAGAAAAACACGCGAGTGGAGAATCCAGCCAAGACGAAATGGATAAATCAGAGCTGAACCGAACCATCATAGAAAAACCTGTGATAAGAGAAATAACAAATCTCCCTGGAACGGGGGGGCTAGAAACAAAAATGGAAAGTCAGGAGGCAAACACATCTGACACAATCAACAGAAAACTGGAAGAATTAGAAAAGAGAGTAAAAAAATTGTTAGAAACAGAAAGGAAGCACCGTGAAAAACAAGAAATGGAGAAAGAAAAGAAGCTTCAAATAAAACTAAGCCAGATGGAAACAGGAATTAATCGATCAATTAAAGTTATAACGGGGATCACTCACTCTATGGAAGAAAGAAATCAACGAATAGAGGCACAATTCAATCGATTGGAAGCACAGCAGACAAGATTGATTGAGAGAATCAACTCGGGAGAAGTAATGAGAGGAGAAACGAGGAGTAATAGTTACAGCTCGAATATCAAATATGTACTACCAGAGTTTAGAGGAGATACGAGTCCAATCAGATACATAAACGAAATAAAACAATATTGGGAGGCAGTGGAACCAAGGGAGAATGAAACCCACTATCTGATAGAAAGATCTCTACGAGGCCCACCAGGAGATTGGTGGCAAATTGTTAAAAGCGAAGTACGAAATCTACAAACGTTCCTAAAAAAATTTTCACAAAGATACTGGAGTGAACAGGCTCAGCACGAGTTAAGAAGAAAACTCGAATTTGGATATCATAAACCAGAGAAAGTCACGTCAAGAGCTGAATATGCCATCAGCCTATATGCAGAGGCCATAGAATTAAACCCACCACTAACCGCAGCTGAGATAATCCAGAAGCTGGCAAGACACTTCAATGAAGAAGAGAAATATGCCATAATAGGAAGAGGAATCACTCGAGTAGAGGAATTAATAAACCTACTAGAAGACTTTGACAAAATAGGACCCAGCGACTCAGGAAGAGGAGAAAATAAAGAATGGAAAGCAAGAAGAGCATATGAACAACAAGGTGATCGATCAGAAAACACATTCTCTCAACCACCATGCAGAACGAATACAGGAGGAAGCAATACAATGAGATCAGATCCATCACCACGACCAGCATGGCACAACAACATAAGCAACAACACTGGGAATCGAACGAACACAACACAAGGGATGCAGCGACACCAAGGATCAGGAACACAATCAAGATCTGAAGAAAATAAAAACTGGAGAGGGAACGGTCAACAACCTGCATACAGAATGAGAAACATTGAATTAGAGGAAGAAGAACACGAGGAAGCAGCAGTAAATAACGAAGAGCAAACATCAGGCAACATGGGAAACGAGAAAGTGTCACGCTCATAAAATCACTGGAAGGAGGGAAAAGAGACGTGGCACGAGAAATTACCCTCCACACCCACATGCTGTACGATCCGCGTGAAGAACTTCTAGAGGAAACAAAGGGAGCAGGAGTCAATAAGCGCTCTAAATGTTATGTCGCAAATATAATAATAGGGGGTATACTTACAACGGCACTGATAGACACTGGAGCAGAGGTGACATGTCTATCCGAAGAATTTGTCAACAGAAATATGGAACGCTTCAGGGAATGTCCCATGCTACCCATTAATGGTGTCACACTCAAGGGACCAATGGGAGGAAAGGTAGTACGACTGAGCAAACAAATATATGTGGACATACAACTACCTAACTGCCTCATCCAGACAATCTTTCTAGTGGTACCAAAACTCTCGAAACCTTGCATAATCGGCATCGACTTCCTTGATCATCTGAGGAGTAAAATAGATCTAGACAACAAAACTATCTCCTTCCCACATCTGGAAGGGGAACCATCACTGAGAATAGTCAATGAGGAGTCAGATAACGCACACAAGAACACCCCACAAGAAATAAATTCCCTAGAAAAAGACATACCCGCAGTGGACATAGAATATGAAGAAATCAACAGGAAATTAGAAGAAACATCCACGATGGAGCCTGAAGAAAAGAAGAAACTCCAAGGAATACTATGGAAATATAAAAAAGTCTTTAGAAAACAACCAGGTAGATTAACATCGTATGAGCACTCTCTGAAAGTAAAAGAGGATCAACCTTTCGTAGGTCGAAGTTACCCAGTACCCATAGCGTATAGGGAAAAAGTGGACGAGGAAATCCAGAGGATGCTCAAGATGAAAATAATTCAGAGATCAAGCAGCCCTTACATCAATCCATTAGTACCTGTAATAAAAAAGGATGGGACAGTGCGACTATGCTTGGATGCAAGGAAACTCAATGAGATATTGCTGGAAGACTGGGAATGCCCAGAACCAGCAGAAATACTATTTCAAAAGTGTAAGGGAACAAAAATAATGTCTAGTTTGGACATGACTAGCAGCTTTTGGCAGGTACCATTACATCCAAACTCCAAACAATATACAGCCTTTCAATATCGGGGAAGAACCTACGAATTTAATGTAGTACCTTTCGGTTTAAAGACAAGCACTGCAGCATTAGTTAGAGAACTCGATCAAGCATTACAAGGGCTTGGAGATCATATAATATCATTTGTAGATGATACCTTAATAACCTCAGAATCGACACAGCAACATCTGGAACACATAGAGGAACTGCTCAATCGCTTAGAAAAATGCAACCTCACTATAAATCTGAGCAAATCACATTTCTTCAGAAAAGAGACGAAATTCCTGGGATTTGTACTAAATACTGAAGGCATCAAACCTGATCCTGAAAAAATACAAGGAATTAGAGAATTTCCACCACCTAGAAACATCAAACAATTAAGAGGCTTTCTTGGACTAGTAACCAAATCCAAATACGGATATGAAGACATCCTAGTAATGATGGACACTTTTACTAAATACACGAAACTCTACCCACTGAGACGAGCAACAACCAAGGCAGCAATAAGAAGTCTTGAAAACTTCATGACCATAGTAGGTAAACCTGAGAGAGTACTGGCAGACAGAGGCACTCAATTTACCAGTAAAAAATGGACAGAAGCTCTGAAAGAGAAAAATATCAAATCAATGCTAACATCAGTCAGACATCCGCAGGCAAACATGGTAGAAAGAGTAAATAGAGAGTTAGCAAGATTTTTTAGAACTTTCTTACCTATAAATGAACATAAATCATGGTACAACCACGTAAAAAAAATAGAAACTATACTTAACGAATCATATCACGACACGATTGAAATGACACCTCATGAGGCACTGAAAGGAGAGAGACCAACCAGATTCTGGGAAAAATTAATGCCACTAATAAGACAACCTAAAAAAAATAATAAACAAGCAGACATCATGCAAATAGTAAGAGAGAAAATTAGAACAAAAGGAGAGAAACGAATAGCACGATTAAATAAAGATAAAAGAGGAATTACCTTTGAAGAAGGAGAGCAGGTTCTTGTAAGAGCATGTAATGTAGCAAATACGGCTGCAGGACGTGTTGCAAAATTTCTAGCCCTATACGAAGGACCGTACACAGTGAAGAAGAAAATAGCACAAAATACATACATCCTAACCAACACAAACACACACAAAGAAAGAGGCCAATTCCATGCATCCGACCTTAAGCACTACTACCCAGGCAATGGCCCAGGAAGAGAGGGGAGCAACACCTGAGTACGAGAGTGGGGGGAAAGGCTGCAGTGGGGGGAGCAAAAGCAGCACAAAGAGAAGAACGAGAAAAGCAATATCTGAATAGGGGTAGGGGATACTCTAGAAATGAAACAGGGAAGAAAGCACAAGAGAAAACAGGTAAAAAGGCGACACTGAAAAACCATGACTCATGGCAACAGACAAAGGAAAACAACGGATAGGAAAGCATCAGTGTCTTCTCTAGCAGCCAAAACGAGAACAAGCGTCGCCATGTCTGAAGCATCAACCCAAACCGAAACATTAGACACACGTCGCAATGTATACACACAATGTGGAGAAAATAAACAAGTGATGATCACAGTGTTGGTGGAAAACAAAGTATTAAAAGAAATAGAGACGAGGCCAAGGATCCTCACCAACCCAAAAAAGAAGGCGCCTAGGAAACCAGGAATGAGCGTCTCAGAAGTCAACACGGAGAAGAGACACAAACCAGTGCTAAAAAAGTGTGTGGATACTGAAAGTGTGGAAAGACAAAATGAGGAACCGGAAATAATTATATTGAAGGAAGTGAGAGTAAACCACATCAGCGTAGCAGCCACCACGGAGAAGGCAGAAGAAGGGAGGTTGGGAAAGGAAGAAAAGGAAAATCAGGAAAAGAAACCTGCAACAAAATCAGGGACAATGAAAAGAAAACTCAGTCGACAAGAAAAATTATAGAGACATCATGAGAGATAGTTTAACACCAGTGAGCAAAAGAAGCAGAGGAATACAGGAATCAGAAGATAGAAAAAATCAGACCATAGCCTATGCACGGAAAGAGCGTAGAGAAGCAGAAAAACAGCGTCGGAAGGAACTAAAAAAAAAGACGGATGGAACGAGAAATTTCAGCAGTGGTCACCAAGCCAAAGCTGGCCAATAACTGAAAGCTGGGAAAGGGCAGAGGACGACAACGAAGGAAAGAGGTCACAACGCAGCAATAGGGAAACGTATTTGTATCTAAAATTTTAATAACGGTAAGCCTTTAATATATAAAATCTTTCAACCATGTGAACCGTTATCAAAATTTAGAGGGCAGATGTAAGCGGATGTTATAAGCTCTGTAGATATAAGAAAGTAGGTTAGCCCCTGTAGAATGGCAACTGTGCTCATCGTTCTACAGGAAAGAAGTAGGGAAGCTCAGCATCCGGCTGAATCTCAACGCGCGAGCTCAGCATCCCCTCCCGAGATAAATGGACCAGAGTGGGAGATGAGCGAGATGCTATAAAAAGGGGATGCTGAGACCAGAAGAGGAGTTCGGCGGCTCGCAAGCGAGCCGTAAGCAACTGAGAAGTGATCTCAGGGCAGGCTAAGAGGTTTTACGTCTTAGACCGAGTTCTGATTGACTTCTTGAGGCGCTCTTTGGACAGAACAAGGGGTTTCACGTCTTGTTTGCGTTTGAATTCGTCTCACCCACTGCGGAGCACTGGGCAGGATAAGGGGTTTTACGCCTTATCTGAGTTTGGTGCCCGCAATTCAAACGCTTACGGTTCGTCTGGACTTCCGACCGAACATCTCACACTCTCGAAGTCGATTCCCTCTTAAGAAAGAGAAACACCGTGAGATCCTTAGAGCGAAACCTTAATTAGAAAAACTTCGCAAGGTCTACTTAAACCAAAACGGAAATCTCGAGAAGATACAGATAAATTCTTGCAATATTCAGAAAAATCGAGTGCTTTAGATCAAACTGATCTGTTAGACATCAGCGTTGGAAGTATTTCTGATCCCGATATCAGTGCTCAAAATAAATCAATAATTGAAACAAAAAACCCAGAGTCCCTTTTTTGATAAGTTAAAAACTTTCATCAGACCGAATAATAGCATCATTATTGCAGGAGATAAGTACAACGATACATCACAAATTAACCAGTCATTTGACGATACCACAGGAGATATAACACTAAGAGGAGAATCAATATTTGAAAGCATCGCAGCAAATTCTACTTTGTATGATAAAACTTTATGCCCAGATCAATTTGGTGAAATTTCAAACGATAGAATTTTTTCCCTACCTCAGAAAAGATACAAATCAATAGATCCTTTTGCAACAAAATCACAACTAAATAGGACTCCAGAATCTTTCAATCAAACAACAATATTTAAAAATCCAAATCTAGAATTTGAACAAGTCCAGGAAATCTTACCATATAAAAGCAATCAAACTATAATTGACGATTCTGCAAATATTGAACAGAATCTTAATTCACCAAAATCTTCATACCCATTATCAACCTCTAGGAAATCTGATAAAGAAGTTTTAATACATAAGTTACCAAATAATTTACCAAGTAATTTGTCGAATAATTTGCCAACACAACCTACCGAAATGAATTTACCGACAAACCAATAAGTATCTCTACGAGATGCTTTAGAGATTGTTCCATATTTTGACGGATCAAATAAAGTACCATTAAAAATTTTTATCGAAGCTTGTAAAGAAGCCAAAGAAATGGTCCCTAATGCAGAAGCAAACTTGATAAAATTGTTAAGAAGTAAACTTACAGGAGAAGCAAGAAGATGTATCATCGGAAATTATTACAATAATTTAGATGATTTCATTTCAAAATTAAAAACATTTTTTGCGCCTTCAAAAACCGTATACCAACTACAAGGAGATTTGGGTAGAATATATATGTGGGAAAATGAAAGTGTTCTATCTTATGCAATACGCATACAGGAAATTGCAGCAGAAATCTTCGAATGTCATAAAAAAAGTAATAATGGTAAGGAAACTGCTGAATTTGAAAGAAACCTGGAAAGAGACGCGATCGATTGTTTTCTCCGAGGTTTAAAACCAGAAATAGAAATTCGAATAGGAACAGCCAGTAAATTTGACGAAATAGTAAAAAGAGCAATACGAGAAGAAAGAAATTTAACGACCAGAAACGAACTACGAAGAGGAAACAGACAACATTCATTATTTCAAGAACCTGAAAAATCGACATATAATAACCGAGAATTCGCAAAAACAAATAAAATTAACTTAGCGCGAGAAGAACCAATTAAATGTCAAATCTGTCAGAAAATAGGTCACACAGCAGCAACCTGTTTTCAATATATTCAAAAAATAACAAATAAAAGCTTACAAGGGAATCAGTCAAGAAATAATTTAAATAGAGAAAATAATCAATACGAGGGAAATAGGCAGGGTCAGGGAAATCAGTGGAGACCCTCACAGAGATATCAGATGCAAAACTCAAATCAGCAAACAGGTAGAAACGATTATAGAAACATAAATATTTTCCCAACCCACCCAAATTTTTCCCAAGGAAATAGATTCAACCAAAACCCAAACTTTATTCGGAATAATCAAAATATGTATCGCAATCCTACTCAAAATAATCAAAGTCGAAATTTTAACCAAAATTCGAATTTTAACAGAAATTTTAATCCAAATTTAAATTTCAATAGAAATTTTATTCAAGGTCGAAATTCCAATCAAAGTCAAAACTTCAATCAAGGTCAAAATTTCAATCGAGGCAGGAATTTCAATCAAAACCCTTATTTCAACCAAAGACAAAATTATAACTACAATCAAACTAGAAATCAGAATCTAAATTTTGATCAGAACCCAAATCCAGGTCAAAGTTTTGAACTTATTTGCTATTCATGTAACACACCAGGACATACATCTAGGAATTGTAACAAACAATTTAATATGAATCAAAAATTACAACAACCACCACAACAACAGCAACAACAACAAGAATTTGATAAACAGGAAAACTCCAATGCCCTTCCCAGAACGGGTGCACAAAGGAGGGCTTAAATGGACAATTGAATGCACCTAACTTTATTGAAAATAAAACAGAAAAAGTCAATTTAAGTACAAGCAATACAATTCCTCATATAATTTTATCAGCTAACGGATTGAAAAATCCTATACACATGATGATAGATACAGGAGCCGGATCAAATTTAATCAAACAACAAGCAGTCAAAACAAACGTAAAAATAAATAAATTTGAATGTCTAAAGCTAACAGGTATAAATGAACACCCTGTATTTACACTTGGCCAAATAACAATCAATATTTTTGGCTACTTGACTACCCTCAACATAATACCGAACGAAGTACCTATTGAACATGATGGTATATTAGGTACAGAGTTTTTCAGAAACAATAACGCAAAAATTAATTATGCAGAAAAACAGCTTGAAATAAATGACAAAATTTACCCATTCGAAATGCAAGGAACTATATTGGTACCAGCAAGAACAATTTCAGATTTTTACGTAAGAATTAAAAACAGTGAACAAAAACAGGGATTCATTCCACAGTTACATCTATGTAATGGAGTTTATTTAGGAAATGCAATTGTCTCTAACAACAACAATAAAGCGTACATGAAAATGAGCTGATCAATAATAAAATTATCAAACCTTTACAATCACCATATAACACACCTTTTTGGATAATACCAAAGAAATTAGACTCACATGGAAATAGGAAATGGCGAATGGTACTCGATTTTCGCAAACTTAATGAAAAAACGATTGGAGATTCTTACCCTTTACCGAATATTATTGATATTTTAGACCAATTAGGATCAGCACAATATTTTTCTGTATTTGATCTTGCTTCAGGATTTCATCAAATAAAAATGAGTCCAGAAGATTCTCATAAGAATGCTTTTTCAACCCCCTATGGCCATTATGAATTCGACCGTATGCCATTTGGTTTGAAAAATGCACCAGCTACTTTTCAGCGATTAATAGATTTGGTTTTAACAGGACTTCAAGGAACTCAATTATTTGTCTACCTAGATGACATCGTTTTATATGCAAATTCCTTAGAAGAACACGACGAAAAATTTAACAAACTGATGGAAAGACTGAGCGCAGCAAATCTTAAATTACAACCAGATAAATGTGAATTTTTACGTCCAAAAGTTGCATACTTAGGACATATAATAGACAAAGAAGGAGTACGCCCAGACCCTAAGAAAATAGAAGCAGTAAAAAGTTTTCCAACTCCCAAAAACCGTAAAAATATTAAACAATTTTTAGGACTAGCTGGATATTACAGAACATTCATTGATGGATTCTCTAAAATTGCAACACCCTTGAACCAACTTGTAAAGAAAGATGTAAAATTCAATTGGTCAGAAAAGCAACAACAAGCATTTGAACTTCTAAAGGAAAAATTGTGTGAAGAACCCCTTTTACAAAGACCAGACTTCTCACAACCTTTCATTTTAACAACTGATGCGTCGGGATTCGCTATAGGAGGAATACTTTCTCAAGGTAAAATAGGTAAAGATGAACCTATAGCTTACACCTCTAGATCATTGAATGATTGTGAAAGAAAATATGATACATATGAAAAAGAAGCATTAGCAATTATTTATTGTGTAACATATTTTCGCCCTTACTTATATGGACGAAAATTTACCTTAGTCACAGACCATAAACCATTAGTATGGTTTCAAAACTCGAAAGACCCTTGCTCACGAGTAACTAGGTGGAAACTAAAACTGGCAGAATATGATTTTGATGTTGCATACAAAGCAGGTAAAACTAATGTGAATGCAGACGCTTTACCTAGAAACCCTATTGATTTAGATGATATTGAAAATGATGATATAAATACTAAGGGTAATATTGAAAAAAATTTTATTGAACAAAGAAATGCAAAATGCATAGCTGATCTTAAATGTAAGAAAAAGGTACCAGAAACAAATCTTACGTGCTATGAAAAAATAGATTATGATGTAATTGAAGGAAAGATTGAAGAAAATAATTTCAAGGAATTCAAACAATTTATGAATAGGAAGGATGTATCTAAAAATAAGAATAATCGAAGAAATTATGATGGATTAAAAAATAAGGCTATTGAAGACGAAGATGCTGATTATAGTTATTTAAGAGGAAACGAAGATATACTGATAAATGATGGAAATTTAATTAAGAATATGAAAAATACGGAACAAAACGATGACATAAATAATGAAGATATTGAGAAACAAAAAATTTATGAAAATTATGAAGAAATAAACCAATTAAGCGAAGGAACGTTATTTGAAAATATTGATAAACGCTATTATGATGACTTTAACGAAGAAAATATTGGTTGAAACGACACGCAAGAAATTAAACAATTATTAAAAGAAGAATACTTATTGAAAAATGATGATGACAATGATGGAAAAAGTTGTATTGAATTAGATTTTAAGAATATAAAAAAAAAGCAATATATGAAAACAAAGAACAAACTACTGAACAATTGGACGAGGAATTTAATATAATTAATAAAAGGTTGATTAATATAGTAATGAATAAAATGAAAAATAAGGAAAATGGAATCACTTTTTGCAAAACAATTAATGAAGAAATTATTTCGGAAACATTTGTTATACAATTTTTAAAATGCGTTATGGACTCGATTCCAACTTTACTAGAAAATAAAGAAGAATGTTATGCTATGCAAACAAGGGGTCAGTTAAAAATTTGAGAAATATGAATATGGATAAAAATGAAGATACTAATAAAAATAAACTACTAAGAAGTGTTGAAATAATGAATAAGGTACAAAAGAAACGTGGAAGGCCACGGAAGATTATTCAAGAAGTAAAATTACAGGAACCAATTAAAAAAAGAGGTAGACCCAGAAAAGTTATAAATGAATCACCTGAGAATGATAAAAAACGTAAATTTATAGAATCAGAAGACGAATCTGATTCTGATGCAGATTATGATATCAAGAAAAAGCCTATAGCAAATAAGAAGAAAAAACATGTTAAAGAAGATGGAAAATTTAAAGAAGGAAGTTATTTTGAATCAAATTCTGACTTATCAAGTGAAAACGAAGAAGAAATCCAGAAAAACTTTCAAAATGTAGAACAAGGAAACGAAAACGAACAACCGGATATACTAGAAATAGAGAATTCTGAAAACTCTGAGGAAGACGATTTTACAGACGAAAGGCCACCCCCAGAGCCACCCCCTGATCAACCTTCAACATCCGGACTGCCTAAAACACAGAAAAATATAGTTGAATGCCGAGACCAATTAACAATGAGAAAAGATAATTATGCGTATTTTTTAAGCAATAAAGGAGAACCTCGCGATGTAGGCTCTAAACTTTTAGAAAAACGTGGAAAATTACCTAACTTTAAAAATTTACAGAAAGGAATAGTCCAAAAATTACGTAAGGGAAATCAATACCATTTTGTACTTCCAATAGAAGACAAATTTAAGGCAAGTCTAGGAGAAACGACTAAAGATATTAAACTAGCGATTTATTCTCTTCACTCCATGGTAAAAGAATTAAATATTAAATCAATTAGTATTGCGAAATAACCACACATTAACAATGTCTTGTGGGAAGAAATTTTGGCTACATTAAAAATAGCATTTTTGGATTCTACGATTAAAATAATAATTTGTAATGGAATCACACAATACCCTACAAAAGAGCAGAGAAATCAATTAATTGAAGAAGCTCATTCATCTGCAATTGGAGGACATAGAGGAGTAACAAAAACTTATAATAGAATCAGACAAAGATACTATTTGGATAATATGAAATTGGACATACAAAAATATATACAACTCTGTTTACAATGTCAATTTAAAAAACTTGTTCGGGTCAAAACAAAAAACCCCATGATAATTACCGATACCCCAGGAACAGCATTTGAGAAAATTTCAATGGATATTGTTGGAAAGTTACCAACAACTTCATCACAAAATCAATATATACTTACTATTCAAGATAATTTTACTAAATACTCTTTAGCAATCCCACTCCCAAATCACCAAGCTGGAACAATAGCAGACGCTTTTGTAAAAAAAATGTATCTGCATATATGGATCACCAAAAGCAGTTTTAACAGACCAAGGAGCAGATTTTCTAAGCAATTTAATCAGAAAAATGGCAAAACGATTTCGAATGCGTCAGTTTAAGACTACTGCTTATCACCCTCAATCAAATGGATCCTTGGAAAAATCCCATCACGTTCTTAAAGAATATCTTAAACAATTTATCGAAAATAATACAGAATGGGATGACTGGATTGAATTAGCAATGTTTTCATATAACACAAGTGCTCATGAAGGAACGAAATGCACACCTTATGAATTAGATTTTGGAAAATTAGCACGTTTACCATCTGGCGATCCTCTACCAGAACATGAAAAAATAGAAACTTACGATATGTACTTGACAAAATTGATTACAAAATTACATGAAATGCGTGGAATAGCAAGACAAAACTTAATAGCAGCTAAAGAAAAATCAAAAGAGTATTACGACAGAAAAATTAATCCACAAAATTTTAAAATCGGAGATAATGTATTTTTACTAGAAGGAGGAGAACTAAAGAAATTCGAAAATCAATATTCAGGACCATACGAAGTACTTGAAATATTAGGCAAAGGAAACATAAAAATTTCAGTTAAAAATAAACCTAAAATCGTTAATATTAATAGACTTAGATTTTCATATGTAACCCCATCAGCAAGCAATCAGAGGAGAAAGAATTAAAATTAAATAAAAATGATTACAGATAACAATGGAACAAAAATATTGCAAACGCATTGACTTATTGTGTGATTTAATCGTTCGCCAAGTTGATATAAAGGCATTATGAGCTTTGTTAAGTGATTATGGAGATTTGGAAACACAAAGAATTTTTACGTCCAAAAATGATACCTTTATACAAAATATGTAAAAATCCAACTAATATCTCAAACAATTGTTCAAAGAAATCAACGAAAAAAAAAACTACAATTATTAGAAAATTTTTCAACTTTTTCTCATAAACGAGGTTTGATCTGTAAACCTTTTTCCCATCTAACAAATAAATCTTCTTTTAGGTCAAATACGAATAGTCTTTGTTCTCTTTTCTAGGAAACAGTCATTCAAGAAGCATTTTGTCCGAAAGACATTTTATTCATTTTATAATTAAAGTCCATTATTTGTCCCAAATTTTTCACAATTCAATTTTTATGATTACCATATAAAAAAAAGAAATCAGATCATTCAACCAATATTTATTTCCAACCTTTGTAAAATTGAATTTTATTTTTGGGAGAAGATAGTTATTCACTGTTTTTCAAGGATACTCGCAAAGTACTTAGTTTCAAAAGAACACTAATCAAAGGGAACTAAAATATTCATTAAAAACTGAAATTTTATCGATAAAGAATTACTAATAAAAAAATAAATAAAACAACAAATAAAATAAAAGATTATCTTTCTCCCTTAACAATACAAATATTTTCAACTTTCTTGGAGATTTATGGATATTTTTCATGCACATGATTTACTCGCATTAAGAAAATTTTCTCGTGTACTATGATAATTATCGATAACGAAAATTTTCCTAAAAATTTTCTTAAGATAATATATGCCCTTCTGCTATGGAAATAAATGAATTTTATGTAAAGAAAAAACACTTATTTAGATGTGCATTGAATGTATATATCAAGTTTTTACGTGAAATGAATCTTATCAATGATATTCTAAAGCAGAAGGCCCTCTAAAATAATATATAAGGTATCTATTTCGGAGTTTGAATATAAAAAACAATGAATGTCATTAATGACTTAAGCTGACGTTTTGATGATATAAAAAGTAAGCTTGAAACACGATTGTAAGGGCTTAAATGTTTAAATTAATCAATGTGTAAATTTCCTAGTAATATACCAACACTAATAGCTATATGTACCATAAGAAAAAAAAAAAAAAAAGAGAAGCCAAGCACAATTCAGCACGAAAGCTATTAGAGTCTTTATATAAAGACTATTTTTTTAGTGAACAAAGAGAGCCCGAAAATAAATTTAAAAAACCTGTAGAAAACGACTCCGAAAAGACTATACTATATAAATGGACAGGTACATGCGAGCGTTGTTATCAAAGAGGTCACAAACCAGTAAAATGTCATGGTCCAAAGCGTAATAAAAAGTTTGTAGAGTAAATTTTAAAGTTTCTGTAAAGAAAGATAATAAATTTTATACAGATAGATATATGATTTTCACGCGATGTGACACATTTTTTCATAAATTTAAGTAAAGTGGACGAGTAAGTTCGAACATGTTAATTTCATCCCCATGTTCAAACAAAAGGGGGGAGGCGTCACGTCCCGTAACTATCACAAATACGATTGAGTTAACCAACTTTATACGAAAATTTGATAGAAGCAAAAATCCAAAAACACTCGAAAAAAATATATATATTTTTGTGTTTTGTATGTGTAATAGACGTATAAAGAATAAGGCTATTTAATTATACGTGTTCCCTTTTTTAAACAAATAATGTTAATTAAATATTTTGAAAGATGAAATTCTCTCTCTCTCTCTCTCTCTCTCTCTCTCTCTCTCTCTCTCTCTCTCTCTCTCTCTCTCTCTCTCTCTCTCTCTCTCTCTCTCTCTCTCTCTCTCTCTCTCTCTCTCTCTCTCTCTCCCTCTCTCTCTCTCTCTCTCTCTCTCCCTCTCTCCCCCTCTCTCTCTCTCTCTCTCTCTCTCAATTTATGTTTGAATCTGATTGTGCTTGGAGATAATAGTGCAATCAAAATTAAATTTTGAAAAAGAACGCCATTAATGAAACGAATAATAGAGTGAAAGGATCGAGACTTTTGAACTCACTAGTGTTTTTTTTTGCAAAGTTTACTTCAAAGCTTAGTTATATGCTTGCTGATGATACTTAGTATATCGTTCCAGAAATAATTTATCTGCACTGGACCGTAAGGTAACACTCCAGTAACACTACTTTTTATAAGCACTTTTAATCCAAATGTTGACTCAGATAAGTTATTAATGAATTTCTGGGGAGATTTTGCCACCACCAAAACGTAGTCATATTAAAGCACCAAATTTGTCGAAGGTTTCTTTTCCAAGTTGGTTTGCTGCATCCTTTTCTATGTCCTGAATGTTTCCTGTAAGCAGAGAAATAAATCAATAATTGAATATATCACTTAAATTAAAATATATTCATAAATAGAGGCAATTACTTTATACATACCAAACGTTTTGAAGTTTTGCACGGTACTTCTTCACATAATTCACCAGATAACGCTGGGAGCTTTCCTGTTTTTTTGAATAATTAATAACTTTACAATAACAAATTAACCGATTTTTTTAGCGAAAATCGATTTTTTGGCTTCCAAGTACTACGAAAAATTAAAAAATCGAAAAAAATCCTTCCAGCGTTACCTCGAGAAACATCTCTTTTAACAAAAGCATTTTGATTTTTTATGTTTCAGATGATTCTGTTGCGAGGTATCGTGTACACCGCAAAACAACTTTTTTCCAAGGCGCCTCCGGAGATTCACTGTCACTCGGTCAATTTTCAATATTATGCAATGAAAGTTTATGAAAATTTTGTTCAAATGTTGCATTATTATATGGAAATTGGCTCAATAAATTTACACTATCTGTATCGCTAAAAAAAATTCTTAAAAACATGCCTTTTTTTCAACGAATTAACATCCCCCCCTCCCCCCTTAAGAGGATGCTTACTGAAATCGATGGCCCCAGGGAAAAGAACACAGGTCTGCAAATGAGCTATTGAACAGTCACGAGCGGTTTTTTTTCACAAAGATACGGTCATATCAAGTTTTGACATTTATCCGAACAACCTTATGAGCATTCACATTGACTCTTCGGTGCATACCATTTTGCATTCGAAAATTTATCTTGAAAATTTGTGCTTACGGGTTTTGATGGTCTGTGAATAAGAATTTACAGTCAGAAAATTGACATTTCCATTTATAAGATGGCGGATTCAAAATGGCGGATCGAAATTTACGAAATTCAACGATTTTGCTCTCTAAAAACTCTTACTCGGGGGTTTCGGAATTGACGATTAAGAAAATGGGGTCGCAAGATTGACATTTTCATTTCCAAGATGGTAGATTCAATGTCGAGGATCGAAATCGACAGAGAACACAGTATTGGTATCTGAAATCCTGCATTCGGGTGTTTTACGGTCGTCAAGTATTTCATGTAAGAAAAAAGAATTTTATGCTCAAGGTGATGAATTTAAAATAAAGAATAAAAATTAGCTAAATAGTGATAAATAGTATAAATTTCTTGATTCCGGTTTACCATTTTGATTTTTCTGTTGAAATCTGTAGAGGTCGATTCCGATTTTGTAATAAGCGACCTAAAAAAAGCGTAGAGTACACATTCTCAGGGAAATGAAGTAATGTGAGACTTTTCATCGGCTACATCAGATCATCTACTTTCAATTTTTAGAAATAAAATAATATTTAAAATCAGCGACCTAATAAATCCTCTTATAATAATTTTGAATAAAATTTATCGAAGGCTCCCTCTTTATAAAGAAGCATTTTCGACATTTTTTTTCCTAAGTCTTTTGTTGTCTTTTTAACTTCGAATCATAAACGAAAATATCTAAATTAAAAAATATATTGAATGGTTCTTGGGAACGTTTGTGATAAATAAAAATCATATTTCGAAAAATCAATCAGGCTTTGACAGCAATCAAAGTTTTTTTAGAGTTGACTGTATGTTGATTATTTTGAATTTAAGTCTACTGTAAAGTAACGTGAAACCATTGCCATTGTTTTAACAATGATCATACCTAAGTGTTCAAATGATCCTGACAGTTTTTGTTACATTTCCGGTCGTTTGACGTTTACTAAGAAAAGGATGAAGATCGATGATAATGTCAAACAATTGTATCGCAATTACTTCAATATGTCGATATCTAATCAAGATAAGTCTTGGGTTCCACATACGGCTTGTAAATCATGTGTTGAATCTTTAAAACGGTGGAATAGTGCCAAAAGTGATGTACCATGAACGCCTTTCAAAATACCCGTGATTTGGCGTGAAGCTGCTAGCCACGATGAATGTTATTCTTGTTTAACCAATACATTCGGATATAATGTCAAAAATGCTTATCATATTAAATATCCAAACGTAGCAGGTGTTACGAAACTCATTTCATATTCATTTGATGATAGACCTCGAACTCCTCCACTGTTCAAAAAAGAAGTTGAGGAAAATACAGACGTTCATTTTACTGAAGATCGTGAATCGGAATATATCTCATCAACTTCTGACTTTCTTCCAATTCTATTCGATTAGAATTCTCTTGATGATTTAGTTAGGGATCTAGGTTTACCAGAAGATAAGTTTGAATTGCTAGGATCAAGACTTCAAGCGAGAAATCTTCTTTCTCCTGGAACTACTTTCAGTTGGTATCGTCATCGGGAGGAATCATTGATCAAGTATTTTTCTGAAAGTGATAACTATGTCTTTTGCAATGATGTTAGTAACTTCATGCAAAAGTTGGGAGTACTTTATGATGCCTCGCAATGGAGACTATTTATTGATTCCTCAAAGACAAGCTTGAAAGGTGTTTTATTGCATAATTCAAATGAATATGCATCTATACCAAGTGCTCATTCCTTCTACTTAACGGAATCACATGAAAATATGAAAACCATTCTTGAAGCAATTAAATATGAACAATATGAATGGCAAATATGCAGAGATTCCAAAGTTCTTTCCATACTTCTTGAACAACAATTGAGTTTTACAAAATACCCGTCTTTTTTATGTTTATGGGATAGTAGAGATAGAAAGCAGCATTGTGTTAGAAAAGAATGACCTCTCCGCGTGACTTTCAAACCAGGAGACCCGCACATTCTAAACAATCCACTGATTGATCCTAAAAAATTTCTGTTACCTCCGCTTCATATAAAATTAGGATTGATAAAGCAGTTTGTAAAGGCCCTTGATCGTGAAGGTGCATTATTTAAGTATCTTGCGCGACAATTTTCTTATTTAAGTGACGCTAAAATAAAAGAGGGAATATTTGTTGGACCACACATACGAGAACTGATGAAAACAACAGAAGTTGAAAATGTTGTGACAACTGAAGAGTGGACATTCAAAAGGGGGTAACCCACATTTTTTTAAATTTTACACGGTGGCACAGAAACGTTCCCATTTCGACACCTCGAGATACAGATTTTTGATTTCCAAATCGAAAATAAAAATATTTCCGATTGGAAAAAAAAATCGTTTGCGCTATTGTATTGGCATAAACCTCAAGAATTTGTTTCGCCAAAAAAACGATTTTTGAAAAGTTGTGGGTTACGCCCTTTTGAATTATATCAGCTTTTGCATATACGAAATATTTTCTAATTTATATGTACACAAAAGTCATAATTTAAGAAAATACTGTTTGGTAAGTACGAATAATGTATACGCTATTTTATAAGTATAGACGTTATTAAGAATATATATGTATATATTTTAAGGTTATGTTTCATAAAATGATAAATTAACAGTTACTCCGGTTATTTCAGATGAAGAGCTATTATATAAAGTCCGAAATATTTTATGATTAGAGTAAGATGAAACAATTTTCTTTTTTTACTGTTTATTGAGGTTCCTAACTTCAACGGACCTCTTCGAGACCAAAGACTTAACCTCGGCTCTCTGCCCGACCACCTGATCAAGCGCCTTCTCGAAGGCCGAGACGTTGCCCCCCTTCTTCAGGACCAAGAGGATCTCCTCCTTCCTGGTTCTCCGGATGGAGAGAACCTCCACTCCCGAATTCTGAGGGTTGACCTTAGCCTTCACTGCTTTCAGGATCTCAGCGTAGGACTCACCGTCCTTCACCGACACCCTGATAGCGTCGCCCGACCTGGCGGCCGGGGAGCGCCGTGGCACCTTTTTTCTCTCCTCAAGTTCCTGCGCAGAGGGCACAGGAACTTCTCTCTCCTTCTTCTTTTTATTTTTCTCCTTTTTTTTCTTCTTTTTTTCCACCAGATGCCATTCACCATCGTTTTGTGGGGTCTGGCCTCTGGTGGCCGCGGCGTAAGAGGGCGATTTGGGGTATCTCCCAGAGACGCGGAACGCGGTCTCCGAAAGATACCCATCCTTTTCGAAGCGGGGTGGGATTCCAGCCTTTTCTGGATTTCCACCCCGGTTTCTAGTAGGCACTTGTGGGTGTTGAGCATTCCACTATACACCTCCGTAGCCTCACTAACACTGTCCTTAACATGGCCAGGGTTGTTTCTCAGCATACCCTGCTGGATAACGCTGAGAGCCCTGGCCAAATTCTCCATTTTTACGCTTTGCTCCTTCAGGAGCTGGAGAACGTCTTTCCATCCCTCAGCCCCTGGAGGAGTGTGTGAGTGTGCATCTGGCAAGGCATAAGAAAAGCCGACTTCAGTGCTGGAAAGACTTGATCGGTGAGGTCGAGAAGGACCCATGGGGCCTCGTCTTCAAAATAGTCACTAAGAGATTGATGACTAGGCCTGGATAATCCCGATCGAGTCAAGTACATCGTGCGAAGCTTGTTTCTGCATGTAGAGCCGTTCCAAAGACAGGACCGAAGCTCCTGCGTGGTCCGGTGCGAGGAACTCTTCACTCTCGAAGAACTAAAGAGAGCGGGTGGAAGGCTTAAGGAAAAAGAGCATTAATTACCTGGGAATGCAGTTGGATCGAAGGCTTAGCTTCGGCGAACACCTGCAGGTCGCGACTGCCAAAGCCATCCAATGTGAGGCCACCCTGACTTGGCTCATGCCCAACATTGGTGGACCCAGGGAAAATAAGAGAAGGCCGGTGGCGATCGTGGTAAACTCGAAGCTGCTTTATGCAGCTCCGATCTAGACAAGTGCCCTTAACAACCATACTATCCGGAAGAAGCTGTTCTCGGCACAGAGAGGTGTGGTGATGAGAATTGTCTCAGCATACCGAACTCTGTTGACGAGTGCTGTGCTGGTCCTGGCAAGCGTCCCGCCAATTGATTTATTGACGGAGGAAAGGAAAGAGACCTTTCAGCTCTGTAAGGAGCTCACCTGCTTAACCAACCTGCAGTAAATCGCTCACGCAAAGGAGGCCATCCGCAAGGATGGAAGGCGCAGACTCGTCGAGAAATGGCAGACGAGATGGCATGGTGACCAAGCCGAGAGATGGACACACCGTCTAATCCCGGAGTTCACCACCTGGCTGGATAAAAAGCACGGTCAAGTCGGCTTTTACCTGGCGCAAGCGCTTCCAGGCCATGGCTGCTTTAATGCGTATCTGAAGCGCTTCAAGAAAAGAGACGATGAGTCGCGTAGCCACTGCGAATCTTTTGTGGAAAATGCAGAGCACACACTCTTTGTCTGTATCAGGTGGAGCGCGGAAAGGGAGGCTGTCGGTCGGGCAGTGGGCGCACAACTCACTCCTGACACGATGGTCTCTCTCATGCTCCAGTCTGAACAGATATGGATGCCTACCTGGTCATTCGTCACCTTGGTGATGAAGACGAGGGAGCTCGATGGGAGTACAGAGCGCGGCAACAACGGAGGCCAGTAGAAATCGCATCGGGGCCTGCGCCCGCGGTCTTGCGTCTCCGGCGGACTTGGCTGTCCGCGTCAGTCAGGGGAGGAATCGCTTTATTCCTCCCCTGGCCGGCGCGGCTAGTCATCCTGCCTAACGGGCGTGTGGCAGCGGATGGGAGTCCCGGGCGAACGGATGACGGATGAGTCGTACGCGACTTTAAGCTGGAACCAACCACCCGTGAAGTTTAAAGCCGAAAGGCGGTTCCGCGGGCGGTGCATTGGTTCGAGAGAGGGGTTTTTTTGGTTTTAACAGGTATGCCTAGACCCGTCCTAGGAGAGTCCTGTACAACGTCTATAAAAGATTTCGCCATTTTTGCTCCTCACCCAAAAAAAAAAGTAAAAAGTGAAGGGGAATCGCCTTAACAAATCTTCTCTAAAACCTGGAATCAGAGAATCGACTATCCTAACCGGCTGGACCACAAATTTTCGATCTGACTAAATACGTAAGAACCAGATACTTGATGCGAATTATGATCCGAAAGAGATACATACGATAACTTGTTGGCGATGGCAGAAAAAATTGAAGCAATTCAAGGAGAGTTTAAGAATTGGTAAATATACAGGGTTAGGCACATAAAGTGTTACAGAGCGATTGCACTCAAACTATAGATCATATCCAAAAATGTTTCAGACAAATCTTTCAGTGTTTGAGAAGGCTGTCATACTCGACAACCCTATTTTTTTATCGGTGGAGGTGCTGAAGCTACGTCAAGGTCAACTCCACTTTTTTAAATGGAACCATGTATTTTTTTTTGATGAAATTATTACCGATTTTAAGAGGAATCCAGCGACCTACAACACAAGGTCATTCTCATCACGCAAAGTACGAAAATAGTCGAAAAATCGTAACGTATATTAATCACTTTCAAAGGATCCACTATCCTTGGTTTGGGTTAACCTACAGAAGATGCTCGAAGTGATGACTCTCGACTTACAAGCACTTGTTAATTCGCTGATGAAAACACCGTCTAACTTCAGCCACCATTGGTGGTGTATTGGGTGTATAACTTAATTCATGCGGTTTTTTTTTCAAAATTTGAATGTTTATTTTAAAAAAACACGTACAATAGTATTATTCAAAGTATTGCCCATCTGAAGCTATGGATTTTTCCCATCTTTCTGTCAATTTATGGATTCCATCCCAAAAGAACTGCGCCGGATTGGCAGCCAAGAATGAATCAAGCCAATTTTTGATACCCTGTTCTGATGTGAACCGCATTCCAGTAAGGGCGTTCTGCATCGACCGGAACAAATGGTAGTCAGAAGGGGCAAGGTCTGGGCTATAAGGCGGATGTGGTCAAACTTCCCATCCACTGTTTTCCAACTAGTTCTTAACCGGAATAGCAACATGGGGCCGAGTGTTGTCATGATGGAAAATTATTGCCTCGTGTCTGGTCGCATATTCCGGGCGTTTTTCGGCTATTGCTTTCTTCAAGCAGATTCATTGTGTCCGGTAGCGTTCTCCATTGATGGTTTCACCCGGTTTTAGCAGTTCATAATACAGCAAATCCTTCTGATCTCACCAAATACAGAGCATTACCTTCGCGCCATGGATATTCGACTTTGCTGGTTTTCGGATTTGGCTGGTTGGCCGGGTTTCACATATGATTTTTTGCGCTTGGGGTTGTCGTAATGGATCCATTTTTCATCACCAGTAAGAATCCGATGCAAAAATTAATTTTTTTTTTGGCGTTCCAGTAGCATTTTGGACTTGCAAAACCGTCTTTCAACGTCTCTCGGCTTGAGTTCATGTAGAACCCAATTTCCTTGCTTTTGAATGTATCCGGCTGCTTTTAAACGTTTTGAAATGGCTGCTTGAGTGACTCCCAAAGATTCTTCGAGCTCTTCTTGTGTTTGGCAACAATCTTTATCGAGTAATGCTTCCAGTTCTTCAATTACGCGGTCTTTGACAAAACCCCATAAAGAGTAATCTGGTGATGTTAGATCATGCGAACGAGGTGTCCAAGCTACAGGGCCGCCTCGTCCTATCTACTTTTCGTCAAAAGTCTTATTCATCGATTGTTTCGAACGCACAGCATAATGGGGTGGTGCACCATCGTGTTGCATCCACATGTTCATGCGAACATGGAAGGGCACGTCTTCCATTAATTGAGGCAGTACGTTTTGCAGAAAATGAGACATCTGTGCGCATTTTTCTACGAATCCAATTACAGACATTGACGCGATTTAGCAAATCATTGCCGTACAAATCCTAATGTAATGACATACGATACGGATTAGAAGGTAATGCGTGACTAACTGATGTGTCAACAGTAAATGCTTCCCCATCCTGTATTGGTTCCAGCTAGGAAGAGCCTCCGGAAGAAAAAGCCTAAACCGGAGGCTAAGAAACCGGATTGGAAAAGGCGTGCTCGCCCAGAAGCGGTGCTAATAAAGCTTACTGAGGGAGTTAGCTACGCGGCCATTTTAAAAGACCTCAAAAAGCATGTCAAACCTGACAAACTGGGTGTTACAGTCCATGGAATTAGGGAGACGCGTTCTAAAGACCTGCTGGTAGAACTGAAATGTTCCAAAGAAGGCAGATGGCGGCTAGATACCAATAGGTGCTAGTGGAACTGTCCGTCACCTCATCCTCGGGATCGAGGTCGAGATCGCAGACATAGAACCTAGCATTGAAGCCGAGGATGTTGATAATGCTGTAAGAGGCTTTTTTTGATCATGCATCGGAGTTAGAACTCAAGGTGTCTCTTACTAAGAGACCATACCAAGGAAAAAGAAAGGCGTTTGTTCTTCTGGAAGAGGCGCGGGCCTTGAAATTACTCAAGACGATCTACATCAAAATCGGGTGGGTCTCCTGCAGGGTCCGCTAAAAGATTAAGATAAATCGATGTTACCACTGCTTTGGCTTTGGCAACATGGCGGCGAACTGCCGCGGGCCCGACCGTAGCAGAAGTTGCTGGAGGTTCGGCAAAGAGGGGCACGCTGCGGCCTCCTACACAACGAAACCGCAGTGCTACCTTTGCTCCGCCAAAGAAGATAAGCCGCGGGACGACCATATCCCGGGGACAATGCGTTCCGTGGCTTTTCGAGAGGCAGCCCCGAAGAAGAAAAATTCTATTTCTGAAGCAGAATTGAGAGCGTGTGAGGGAAAGCTCCTTATCTTTGTTGCAAAGGCCCAGGATATGTCTAGACAGAGCGTGATGACCTTCAATATATATAGTCTGTTACATTTAGTTCAGCTAGTGCGAGTGACAGGACCTTTGTGGTCTTTGTTCGACCGAAAAAACGTGCTTTTTTTAGAAATTTTTTTTGGGGAACGTATTTAAGATAAACACTTGAAATTACTTTTCCAGTTGCAGGTACAAGTTTATTGTACAACTACAAAAAGTTATTTTTCACTTTATACAGAAGCAAAACTTTGAACGCATTTTTCTCAAAACTATATTTTTTGGCCTTGCGGAAGTGATTTAAGCCAGACGAGTTGAGCAATAGCCACTAGATTTTTAACAGTCGTGTATCAAGGGCTTAGCTATGGCTCGTACTAGAATCTTCAAAAAACATCAACAATTTTTCATTTTACATACCAATTTGTATCGAAAAAAGTGGGCAAAAATCGAGTTTTTCATTCAAAATCGCATAATTTTTTCATTTTTCATTTTTTTTCGAAATCCTAGTAATGGCCAAAGACAAAAGTATACAAAGTAAGAATATATTTTATTTTTGTGTTTCAGGTCATCTGAAACAGCGGCAGGACTTCCGAGAGTGGGAAAAATTCGTTCGGCGCGCCGCCATTGCTCGATGCCCCCCCCCCTTGCATATTTCTGCTAAAAACTTTTTGAACTTGTACAATAAACTTGTACCTACAACTGAAAAAAAAATTTCAAGTGTATATCTTCAATACGTTCCCCAAAAAAAAGTTCTAATAAAAGCACGTTTTTTCTGCCGAACAAAGTATAAACCCCCCTTAAACGGGCAATAACGGGATAGCAGAAAAAACAACAGCTTACTTTCGATCACATGTACAAAATACTTGCAACCACTGAAACGTGTGTACATTTTTGTAAAAATATGTTTTCTCATCCTGATTGAAAAAATTCTGTCAAGGCAAATGACCAAATACTACTTTTCGGACCTCTTGGACAATCTGAAGATGAGGCGCAACTATTTTGGCGTTGTATATTCAAGTCATCAATGTTTCATAGCACAAAGTATATCAGGCCTACAAAAACTAATGACACTTTTATTGTATTGACTTCAATGGAAATTTGTGAATTTACAGACTGTAAGTATAAATATGGTAACACGTACGTATCATTACACTTGTTTAGCGAAGTTCCCATTGATTTGCAGATTTCTCATATTAGGAAAATTCGACGCACTACTCTAACCATATATTTCCATTGGAATTCATTGATAGAAAATTAATGTATATGAAAGTCGGGGATTCTTAGTTTGTCGCTAAATTACCTAACACTGTTGAAATCCAGTAATATAATATTAATTACTATTATATTGTACCATTTGATCATCTGATGAACTGAAAATTTTGCATTTTATATTTACTGACGAATTTAGATATGTGAAAATAAAAAGTGAATTTCTTACAACTGAGCTACATCAAACTTTATCAGTATGTACTGCCACAACATTAAATTTAGATAAAGTATGCTATATACGTATACGTATATAAACGACAGATAGGTTGTGGTACAATGGGAGAGATTGGAAGAGATAGAATAGTGATTAGATTGGCAGAGAGATTGAAAAAGATAGTAGTGGATAGACGAGTGATAGGCTGGTACAGAATAGTAGAGATTGGAAGCGATGGGCAAATGATTACATTGACAGAGAGATTGAAAAATATAGAGGTGGATAGACAAGAGATAGAAGAATATAGAGATGGATTGCCGAGAGATACAAGAATATAAAGGTGAACAGAGGAACTGTTTGAAAAAGATAGAGCTGTATACAATAACATAGGAAGAGAAAAATGAGATAAATATTGACAGACTGGAAATAGAAGGAGATAGAAAGTGATAGAAAGTGATAAGATTCATATCCTTTTACTTTTAGCAGGGCCAATACGGAAGTTTACCAACACCATGAAATTTTCAATATTTGATATTATTTAAAATACAGCTATGATGATTCTCTTTGTGGCTATCATTCCAGTTCTGAAGGTGTAGACCCTGTAGAGTGGTTCATGAACGTATTAGAGCAATTAGCCAAAAGCGTTAAAACACTCTTTCTATATTAAATTCCTATGGATGATCTTACACGTGAGCAAAAGTTTATTTTCAGGGCAGCAACTGTGTGCCACATTTGCGAGTGGTTTCGAATGGGTTGAAATTGTAGATATTAAAAGATTGCCGTCCGAGTGTCTCGTAAAAATTTCTTCGCCGGCAGCGATAATTTGAGCACGTCACCAATGTGGTGTCGCCAGACGGCATAATGTTAGGATACACACTATTTAGGATATTTACTTCTTTCCTTAAATATGCAAATTACACGTTCAAGTCCTTTTTTATACTTCTACATGCAGTTTTTTCCACGAGTTCAGGGCTTTCCCTCCAATATAATTTTAGTTCTACTTTCTGCCCAGGTAGCTGTGAATCTGTTACGTCGTAGAATCACTACTTTAGGATATTCACTTCCCTCCTTATATGCGCAAATAACTCGTTTATGTCAGGTTATATACGTATCTCTGCAGCTTTTTCACGAGTTTAGGTCCCCTCCTCCAATATAATGTCCGTATTATTTCCTGCATAAGTATCTGTGTATCATTTACATCAGAGCATATTTATCTTAGGATATAGGTACACGTTTCTTCTTATATGCACAAACTAATTTCTTGAGTACAATTTGTTACTTTGTTACTTTGTTAATTTGTTATTTGTGTTGTTTTTTCCCCGAGTTGCCGGCCTTCGCCAATTATAATTTTAGTTTTGTTTTCTGCCCAAGTGGCTGTAAATCTGTTAAGTCGGAGGATAACTATCTTACGATATACACTTTTCTCCTGATATGCGCAAATTACTCGTTCGAGTCCGTTTTATACGTATCTCTACAGTTTTTCCCCGAGATGGACGCCCGTCGCCCATTATAATTTTAGTTCTACTTTCTGCCCAGGTTCCTGTGAATCTGCTACGTGGGAACATAACCATCATAGAATATACACTTTTCTCCGTATACGCGAAAATTATCCGCTCAAATCCGATTTTATACGCATCTGTGCAGTTTTTTCACCGATTAACGGCCGTCTGCCCGAAGAAATTTTAGTTCTATTTATATATGCACAAATTACTCGTTCAAGTCTGTTTTAATAAGTATCTCTGTAGTTTTTTCTCGAGATGACGGCCCTTCGCCAATTATAGTTTTAAATCCAATTTCTGCCCAGGTGGGGTTGAATCTGTTACGTCAGAGCATTACTGTCTTAAGATATACACTTTTCTTCTTATAGACGCAAATTATTCGTTCAAGTCCGTTTTTATACTTCTCTGTGCAGGTTGATACACAAGATGAGGGCCGTTTGCTCACTATAATTCCATTTTTATTTTCTGCCCAAGTATCTGTAAATCATTTACATAAAAGCGGGATTATTTTAGGTTATATACGTTTTTTCTAATAGGTGCAAGTTAACCGTTCAAAACGATTTTTACATGTGTGTGAGCAGTTTCCGCACAGTTCTAAGGCTATCCACCCTAGATAATATCAGTTTCAATTCTAGCTCTAGTAGATGTGAATCTTTTACGTCGGAACATAACTATCTTGGAATATACACATTTTTTGTTATATTCACAAATTAATCGGCTGAGTCCATTTTTTTACATCATTGAGCAGTTTCTTCCCCGAGTAGAAGACCCCTCGCCCATTATCATTTTAAGTGCCAGTTTCACCAACTTTAGTTAACTCTTAGTAGGCGGTTAAACTCTCAGATTAACCAATCAGAATTTAGAATGACCGATCTAACCGCGGATTAAAATTTAAACGAACTTGGTCAAACCGGCCCTGATTCTGCTTACTGCCCTGATTCATTTGGATCTGTTACGTCGGATATACAATTTTCTCCGCAAATCCGTCAATTACTCGTTCAAGTCCGTCATTTTACGTATCTCTACAGTTTTTCCCCAAGATGAAAGCCCTTTGCCCATTATAATTTTAGTTCTACTTTCTGCGCAGGTTCCTTAGGATCTGTTACGCAGGAGCATAACTATCATAGGCCATACACTTTGTAACATCCCTACTTTCCCCCTTGCTGCCAGACGCTTCAGTCAGCCAGGGTTCGGTAGGAGTGGGGGAGTAGGTGATGAAAAGAATCGACACTAGAGAAATTTACAATGCAACAATAATAAAAGATTTATTCAATAAAATATAAAAAGGGTACAGATAAAAGTAGTTTGAGTGTGAGTATGATTACGATAGGTTGAATGTGCCGGTGTCAGTGTGCGTGATGAGCGGAATGGTGTGGGCCCTGCTGGTCTGGGCGGCTCAGCTGGTGTGGGCAGCCCTGCTAGTTTGGGCGGCCTTGCTGGTCTAGGCGGCCCGGCTAGCCTGTGAGCGGCCCTGCTGGCCTAACGTCCAGGCCGTGACCCCGGTTCCATCAGTAATGCGGCTATTATTGGCACCGGCCGACGCCTGTCGGTAGGTGCAAGAGTTGCCGCCTGTGTTGGGATCTCTGGTGTGGTGGGGGGCGAGTCCGTGACCGTCAGTGGCCTACGGGCGCTGATGAGGCCCAGGTATTTGGCCTTTAGTCCTGGGTTGGCCTCTGGATGGTCGGGCCCTGTTGGTTGACCTGGTGGTATTGGGGTCCTATTTCCCTGAGGCGGCGGAAACCTTCCGCCTCCAGTGTTGCTTCCAAGGCAGCTAACTCGCCTTCGTAGCTGCTTGCGTGTTCGCTGCTCGGCATCTTGATGTGTCGTTCCTTTGCTACCGTCGTGGCCTCGGTGGGGGTACTAGTCTTCTCTGATTGGTCGATGTGCTGTCGTTCATCAACTGCTGAGTTTCGGCTGCCTCTAGGTATGGTTTCAACTTGCTGATGTGTTCGTGCCAATGGTACCTCCCCCTGACGTCTTGCGGGTCGAAAATTACTGCCGGAGAGGTGTTGCGTTTTCTTTAGGACTTTGTCTCCGTTTGACGGTGTCCAGCTCCTCCGTCTGAGGTCGTAATTCTTCTGTTGCTTCTGGAAGCTTTGCGCGATTTTGACTCTCGCGAGCTCCAGTGCTTCCTGCAGTCTCTGGACTCTGCGGAAGTTTCCGTCATTCCGGGGTAGAGCGGCCTCCTGCTCCAAGCTTCCAGGGCTCTTTAATTCTCGCCCGTAGTTCAAATAAGCGGGTGAGTGTCCGGTAGATCCATGCAGGGCGCTGTTGTAGGCGAAGGCCAGTTCGGACACGTTTCTATCCCAGGTCTTCTGGTTCTTCGCGATGCCAGAGAAAACCATGATAGCCCGGAGGCTATCATGGTTTTTATGACCCGGTTGGTCCGCTCCACGGGGTTGTACTGAGGTGTAAACGTCGGGGTTGGCTTGTGCTTGACGTGCCATGCCTTGAGCAGGTCTTCGAACTCGTGGCTCGTGAACTGGCGTCCGTTGTCGGTAACTATAACGTCCGGGCATCCGTGTTGTAGGCATATCTGTTCCCTCACGGCTTCTGCCACAACTCTTCTAGTGGCCCATTATAATTCTAGTTCTGTTTTCTGCCTGAGTATCTATGAATTATTTACATTAAAGCATATCTATCTGATGATATACGCTTTTCTTCTTATATGCGCAAATTAACCGTTTATTTCCGATTTCATACGCATCTGTACAGTTTTTGCACCGTTTGAGGGCAGTCCATCTTTCATTATTTCTTTTTGAATTCCTGCTCAATTAGCTTGAAATAAGTTACGTCGTAGCATAACTATCTTAACATGTACACTTTTCTCCTTATATCTTCAAATTACTCGTTCAAATTCGATTGCAGACGTATCCGTGCAGTTTTTTCCCCGAGTTGAGGGTACTCTGCTCATTATAATTCTAGTTCTATTCTGCCAAGTTGGCAGTGAATCTGCTAGTTCGGAGCATAACTATCTTAAGATGTACACTTTTCTACCTATGTGCTAAAAATTACCCGTTCAAATTCGATTACATACGTATCCGTGCAGTTTTTTCCCCGATTTGAAGGCATTTCACCCGTTATAATTCTAGTTTTATATTTTGCCAAAGTATCTGTGAATTATTTGCATTAAAGCATATCTATCTGATGATATACGCTTTTATTCTTATATGCGAAAATTAACCGTTCAAGTCCGCTTTCATACGCATCTGTGGAGTTTTTACACCGTTTGAGGGCAATCCATCATTCACTATTTCATTTTGAATTACTGCCCAATCAGCTTTAAATAAGTTACATCGTAGCATAACTATCTTAGTTTATACACTTTCTTTCATACATGCGCAAATACTTATATTTTCATACGTATATGCAGAGTTTGACCATATCGGTTGTAAAAAGCAAGACAATGTTAGAGCTTTTCTCAGCACGGGAAGACATGTACATTTTCATTGATTCTTTCTATGTGTCACATATGCTAGAGTCCCTAGACAATTAGTTATAGACAATAACAATCTATTGGTTCCCTTTGGGCAAGATGAGTCAAATCTCAAACATGTACTCACAGTTATGGATTAATATTTTCTTAATTTGAAAATGTATTTTTGTTGTTACCAGTATAAAATTGTAGATTGAGTAGATGATGGCCTTTCTGGTATTTATTAAGATGTTAAAAGAAGGAAATCAAAAGTTCAGTTTCAAAAATTCCTTTGAAAAAGAAGATTTATTAATTTCCTCATCAAGTCAACGTTTCGAATGAAGCTTCATTCCTTATCAAGACTAAAATAAATAATAATACATATAGGTTATTTGAAGATGAAACGTGTAACAAAAATAGCCAAAGACTTTAGTAGAAAATATCATAAGATGTTACCTTAAACAGTTCATTGCAAGGATTTCGAATTGATAAAAAAAAAAATTTTTTATAAAAAAGACGTCACATGATTATATAATGCTTCGTAGAGATTACAGATTAATGAAGTATAAAGTTAGTTCCTCATTTTATTATCACAATTTCAGTATTGTGGAAACATGTTTAAAATTATTAAAAATTGTCGAGAGATTAAAGAAAAAATCCAGTTATAAGTATGTTGTGATTATTGTTTTAAAAATGCATCGTTATGTGCAAAATTGTCAACTTAACCTCCAAGAGGTCAAGTTTATATCCAAGTTGTTTAGGATTCTATAAATTAAACAGAAATATTCAGCAAAGCAAAACTTAATAAGAAAAGATATTAAAATTATATTTGAAATGTAAATTAATTTTAAAGATGAAGTTTTATAAACTTCCTCATTGTAAAAGATTAATCTATGTGTTCAAAATATCACAACAACTTTCATGGAGAGTCCATGATGACTAATTTGAAAAGTAACAGAAATGTAAGGTTAAGATAGATAGTATAGCTAAAAGGCGGGAAAAATTTTTAAATTCAAAAATTTATTAGGTCAACAGTTATTAAGCAGGTTGAAAAATATTAAAGTAAACAGTTATTTGGCAAGTTGGATAATATTAAAGTAAATATCACTTAGATTTTCGATATCTGTTCTAAAATTAATTGAGTTATTATTTTTTTAGATATGAATCATTTCAAGGCAAAGTCTTTTTTTAAAATTTTGTTCATGTTCTAAAATTTTTACTTCTTTGAAGTCAAAATTATGTTTAAATTTATAAGCATGTAGTGCAAGTGCAGTACTATTACTATTGTAATTTTTAATTGATTTGGCATGTTCTAACATTCTAGTATGTAAAAATCTACAAGTTTGACCAATATATAAACTATTGCATTGTATACATTTAATTTTATAAACTACGTTGTATTTAAATTTAGTAGGTGTAGGTGTTTTAACTGACTTAAGTATTTTTTGCTGAATAGTGTTGTCGTAAGTAAAAATGATTTGGATATTAGAGTTTTTAAATATTCTGTGAAATTGTTCTTGAAAATTATTAATGTAAGGTAGATTAATTATTTTTTTAAATTCTTTAGACTCAATAGTTTCATCTAATTTTTTGTTATGATATTTATTAGTTAGAAGATATTTGTATCTATTGGCAATTTTTTCATTCAATAAAGTTAATGGATATCTATTTTTAACTAAGACTTCCTTGACTAAATTTAAATTTTCATTGTGGTATTTTTCGTGTGATAAAAGTATAGCCCTGTCTGTCAATGAGTATATAATACCAATTTTGTTTGCTAGGCTATGATTAGAGTAGAAGTTCAAGTAACGTCCAGACCAAATTGGTTTTCTGTACCAATTTGTAACAATTTTATTATTTTCTACTTTAATATTAAGATCAAGAAAATTAATGCTATCATTGATAGAATTTTCCTTTGTAAAAACTAAATTCGGGTGTATACTATTAAATTTATCAAAAATATCATTAATTTTATTTTTTGGTAGACAGATTAATGTATCATCAATGTAACGATAGTAAAATTTAATGTAATAAGTTAGTTCATTTATGATTTTAGTTTCAGCTTCTTCCATAACAATATTACCAAGAGTGGCTGAAAGAGGTGAACCCATTGGTATACCATTAATCTGTTTATAAATATTATTATCAAAATTACAGTAAGCAGAGTTTAAACATAGTAATAATGCTTTATTAAAATCTTTGTAATTTAAAAATGTATGTGATTTAATACTTTTCCATCTATTTTTGATAGATTTTACAATCAAATCCCATGTGATACTAGTATACATGGAAACAATGTCTAAAGAAATAATAGTAAAGTTTTTAGGTATAGTTAAATTGTTAACTTTGTGTTTGAAATTCCAACTATCTTTTATATAGAATTCATTTAGTCCAACTACTTTTTGTAAAGATTTAGAAATGCATTTTGATAAATTGTAAGTGGGTGAGCCAATAAAAGAAGTGATGAGTCTTAGTGGACAATTAGGTTTATGTAATTTTGGCAGACCATAGAATTTAGGGACTATGCATGTGTTTGAGTGCAAAAATTTGAAGGTGTTATTATTTATGATTTTTTTACTTTTCCAAAATAATAAAGTTGATTTTAATTCTAAATTAATATCATTAGTAGGGTCTTTATCTAATTTAATATATGTAGAATTGTCTGATAAAAGATTGAATATTTTACTATTATAGTCAATTTTATTCATAATAACTGCTTTATTACTTTTGTCTGCATTTAAAATTATAAGATCATTATTATTTTTGATAAAGTTTTTTGTCTGTAAAATTTTTGTTAGATTAATATACAAAACCAAATTTCTATCATAACAAAAAATTAGATGAAACTATTGAGTCTAAAGAATTTTAAAAAATAATTACTCTACCTTACATTAATAATTTTCAAGAACAATTTCACAGAATATTTAAAAACTCTAATATCCAAATCATTTTTACTTACGACAACACTATTCAGCAAAAAATACTTAAGTCAGTTAAAACAACTACACCTACTAAATTTAAATACAACGTAGTTTATAAAATTAAATGTATACAATGCAATAGTTTATATATTGGTCAAACTTGTAGATTTTTACATACTAGAATGTTAGAACATGCCAAATCAATTAAAAATTACAATAGTAATAGTACTGCACTTGCACTACATGCTTATAAATTTAAACATAATTTTGACTTCAAAGAAGTAAAAATTTTAGAACATGAACAAAATTTTAAAAAAAGACTTTGCCTTGAAATGATTCATATCCAAAAAATAATAACTCAATTAATTTTAGAACAGATATCGAAAATCTAAGTGATATTTACTTTAATATTATCCAACTTGCCAAATAACTGTTATCTTTAATATTTTCCAACCTGCTTAATAACTGTTGACCTAATAAATTTTTGAATTTAAAATTTTTTCCCGCCTTTTAGCTTTACTATCTATCTTAACCTTACATTTCTGTTACTTTTTCAAATTAGTCATCATGGACTCTCCATGAAAGTTATTGTGATATTTTGAACACATAGATTAATCTTTTACAATGAGTAAGTTTATAAAACTTCATCTTTAAAATTAATTTACATTTCAAATATAATTTTAATATCTTTTCTTATTAAGTTTTGCTTTGCTGAATATTTCTGTTTAATTCATAGAATCCTAAACAACTTGGATATAAACTTGACCTCTTGGAGGTTAAGTTTACAATTTTGCACATAACGATGAATTTTTAAAACAATAATCACAACATACTTATAACTGGATTTTTTCTTTAATCTCTTGGCAATTTTTAATAATTTTAAACGTGTTTCCGCAATACTGAAATTGTGATAATAAAATGAGGAACTAACTTTATACTTCATTAATCTGTAATCTCTACGAAGCATTATATAATCATGTGACGTCTTTTTTATAAAAAAATTGTTTTTTATCAATTCGAAATCCTCGCAACGAACTGTTTAAGGTAACATCTTATGATATTTTCTACTAAAGTCTTTGGCTATTTTTGTTACACGTTTCATCTTCAAATAACTTATATGTATTATTATTTATTTTAGTCTTGATAAGGAATGAAGCTTCATTCGAAACGTTGACTTGATGAGGAAATGAATAAATCTTCTTTTTCAAAGGAATTTTTGAAACTGAACTTTTGATTTCCTTCTTTTAACATCTTAATAAATACCAGAAAGGCCATCATCTACTCAATCTACAATTAATATTTTCTATAAAGATAAGATCTCGAATGTGGGTAGATATAGAGAAAGATTTGGCGTTTTTGTTAATTTATATATATAAGGGATTGTACGAGAATAATGTAGCCATAGTTTGATACATCAAAGTATCAACATGTTCTACAAAAAGAAATAAGTACTCCGTAAAATTGTAAAAACTAATGATGGTATTCGTCAGAAATTTTATCTTACTCCCCTTCCCATGTTTCGTCAAAGAAATGCATCGTTCTTTTTTGAATTTAAAGAATCCATAGTAGAATTTTTATTCATTTTGTTGTTTTAGCATAGGGTTAGATTCTTTTTATTTTCACATTAAAAATTGTTATCAATGGCAGATATAAAAGAACGTAAAAAGTAAGGCAAACGTTTCGGCCACATATGGGGGCCCTCTTCAGTGCCATAAATTATAAAATCTTTACGTTATTTTATATCTGCCATTGATAACAATTTTCAATGTGAATATAAAAAGATTCTGACCCTATGCCAAAATAACAAAATGAATAAAAATTCTATGAATACACGGAGAAAAATAGTTGAAGTAATTTTACTCAACTCTGTCGACTAAACTTGGGACATAAGGACATTTGAACATCTATTAAATCCTAGTCGGGTAAAATCAATTTGATATATACCTAATTCACCCAAATTGAATAACAATAAGCGTTACATAGGGAATAGTAAGGAGTTGAGTAAAACGTTATCGACGACAGGGCACCAACATGCGTCAGTGGGTTAACATGAAATGTATAAGTATATCACCGACGCTTGAGGTGCTTCAAACCGTAGTTGGGTAAAATGAGCATCGGACGTATTATTTCAACTGGCAATGGTATGCTTCTCTCAAATAAAAAAAAATTCTTACCTCGAGCCTACCAATAGTCATCCGGTACATACATAAACAACTTACAAATACATTCACACCATTCAGACGTAGCCAATCACATTTCAAATTACAAATACACTTAAACATATAACCTTACATATATAAACCTAATAACTACACTTATATATAGTACGATACGCTTTCATCGAATCACGCACACGCTCGCTTACAATGCTGAGATATAAAATTTGGAACTTTCTTATATAGTGACTGCATGAGTTATTCAGAGCTTGTGAGAGTAAGTGCCGTGAATAAAATTTTTTAGCCTTACTCAAGTAAAAATAAATCGACTTTTTTCATAAATTATTAATAAAATATTTTAAAAAATTAATATAATTAATCAATTATTATAACTATGATTATTGATATATATAATATAATTATTAAATTACATTTAGTATACATTTTTATTATAACGACGTATGAAGTTTAGTGAAACTAAATTTTCAAATGTACATTAAAAAATTGCATTATTATTAAGAAGTATTTTGTATAAAAACATTTAAAAGAAGGTTCTTTTATTTTCTGTGTTTTATATTTTCAAAATATGGATTTTACATTTGCCAATTCCAAATTATTATTCTGCCTGAGTAATTTATGTGATATTTCATATTTTATGTAATACACTTATCGAATTTTTTTTGTTTAAATTTTCATAATATCAATTTAATTTTAAGAATTTAAGTTTTTGAAATTAAAATTTTTTTATGTGTGCCCAAGGCGCAGATTACTTTCATTCGTTCCTGCGTGAATAGATGTAGCTGTTGGAATAAATCTTGCGATTCACGGTTTACTCAACTCTCGATTAAAGCGTAGAGTAGAATGAACGGAAAGCTCTACTATTTTTGTGATTTAATAAAAGATTGGTTTTTTATAGTTATACTACGAGTAATAATATATATATTTAAAAATGTTTAATGCACGCTTTCATACTTCACCCTACGCTTCTGAATTTTACTCAACTTTGATTCATTTTTGAACATTTAATATATCACAAATAAATACAATGATACTAAATAACTTCTAACTTTGTCCTTATGTCCCAAATTTGATCGGAAGTTGAGTAAAATTACTTCAACTATTTTTCTCCGTGTAATGGGTCAATATAACAGCAGAAATGTTCTTAAATATGTCATATCATATAATCCATAGTATGTTTATTTTTTATCCAAAATTGAAATTTCCCTAGCGGATCCAGTCCGTTAAACGGTCAACGAAAAATCGCTTAATATTCACTGATCACGGAATAATATGAATAAGAAGAGCATAAAAAATATTTAAATTGTTCCAATTATGATTCTGCGGTACATTCTGAGTTTGAAGATATTGGAGTAATAACAATAATATTATTTTTTAGCATTAAAAACTGAAAACACATTGTGTAAAGATTGTTAACCTCAAAGTTAAGTTAAGTGATTAGACCCCGATCTGTAATGTATTTAATGTAGTTTGTTTTTGTACTCTATATGTGGAAGTTTGATTGTCTCAAAAGTTGTATACTTACGAGCATAATTTGTTGAGATTTGTTTCCAAATTTGATTGTATTGTTGTAAAATTAAAAATTTTCTCTTCGTAAATATATAGCGGTCTATTGTGGTTGTATGTTGGGTATTAATTTGTGAGTTTAGCGCTGTATGCCAGTATGGAAGATTTGAATTACACGTTGTATAGGCGTGTAGGAAATTTAAAATAAATTTAAGAATTAGAAATCTTGATTTTTACTATCGATTGATGAGTTTAATGATGTTTTAATAAATATTACTGAAGTGTTTTTAATTGCAGTAAAGACGTCCATTTACGACCGGCGTTTTCATATTGTATCTGTTTTCGTTCCTTGCGTCTACTGAACAGCTGTAACAATATGGGTTACACTTTTCCAGTGTGCTTCGTTGGCACGCAGCCTGCATTTTTGATATAGCTAGTTTGCATATACGCAATTTAAAATTTCTACAGACACTTGAAACACTTCTTTATGACGTATTTTACAAAAAATATCGTGTGTACTACGGAGCTCGGACATTTTGGGACTCGACCGATTTAATCAATGCTCGCCTCAAAACGCGTGCATCAGCTCCCAGCAACACAATATACTATTTCATCACATTGGATACATTCGACTCTAAATATGAGATTATATTTATATTTTGGCGGAGTTTTATATTTTGACTATGAGAAAACTTTTTTTTAAAGTATTCTCAATTGTAAAGATGATTTGTAATTTTGATTTTTCGAAAAACCTACAAAGTTTTTCTCGTAAATTTTGGATATATACGGAAGGGTTATGATTTTTCTGCTTTCTTAATTGTCAGTTATAATAATAAATTGTGTTTTTTTAAAGCTTAAAATTTTATAATGCTCATAGATTTTAAATGCTTTTATGCATTCCTTAATGATTTTTTCTCGAAAAAATGTTAATGGTGAAATTATTTTCATTGCTAAACTAATTTTAAATCCAATAACTTATATTACCTCTTACCGTATTTCTTTTATCATATGGTATGTTGTGGATGTTATATTCAGTATTTGTAATAATGTTGGAAATTGGCAAAGTTTGTTTGCTATAATTAAAAGAAAATTTTCCACTAAGACTTACAATGTTAGTAAAGTTGTCAGGGATTAGTTTATCCGACATATTTATGAACCAATTTTTTTATCTGTGACTAATTATGGGATTTACATAACTCATAGGTTTTCTACACAGAGAGAAGACTGTTGCGAAAATAGCATGGAAGTCCATTCTTTCTTAGCATGAAACTTTAACGTGCGTGTTAAGTAAGTAATTCGTGATATATTTTTACGAAGACGTGTTTTTTTAGCACGGCATGTAATCGAGGTTAAAAGGCATGATTCTTTTATAGTTCGAACTTGGTGATACTACAATACGGTCAATGTGCAATAGAAGCACGCCACTTGTCGTAACTGAAATTTTCGAACCCTATTCCTTTTTTGCATAGAGTCACAGCATTTCAGGCACGAGGCATGCTGTGCTTGTATCGCACATCAGTGCTATTACGGTATCAAACTTTTACGATGAACGCATACATTCAGTACAGATACATGGGTAGCTGCAAAAGATTTCAGCAGGAGTTAAATAAAGTAAAGTCAATTCATATAGTATACGGCATTCGAAAGAGCGCTGTTCACTGAATGTAAGCATATAGAGTGGTGGAGGTTGTATTGACGGGATATTCTCGAGTGGTGCAATACTGGCCTTCATTATTGCTTTGAGCGACAGGCAACATGGATTTCACGGGACGTGATTTTCGGGCAATGATTTTGTATAATTATAAAAAGGTCTTTCTGCATATGAATACTTCACAAGTTTGACTTAAGCTTTTGGAGGGTCTGTCCCTTCATGAGCAACAGTAGGTAATTGGTTCAGGGAATTTAGAATGAAACGCAAATTTCTAGAAAACGAGCCTCGTGCACGTTGGCTACACACTTCGGTAAGGAATGAAAGCGTTGGGGCTGTGCGCAAACCGATCACCGAAGACCCACATTTATATTATAGAGATTAGGTCAACTGCCATAAATACCATTCTACATGAGTATTCGCAGGTTAAGAAGTTCTGTGCTTTATAGGTACCCCACAGTTTAACTGTGGAGCGAAAAGCTGCTCGTGTGGATTGATCTGACAAAATTTAAAAAAAAATGAAAGATGGGAAAACTAAAGACATCCTCAATCAAAGAAGGGACATTTCCTTGTCCATCATGGCAATGCTTGTTTGTACACTGTACTAAAAACCGTGGACTTTTTGGCGGACGAGAGAATCGGAGTGTTGCCCTATCCATCTTACTCGCCTTATTTGTCCCCATGTGACTTTTTCCTTCAACCTCAAGTAGAAAAAAAGTTACGTGGGTGTTACTATTGTTACGTCCGGAAACGCACAAATTTAAAATCAACAATTGTTGTTGATTATCCTTTAGGCCAACACCCACGTGCTATAGCCTAGGGAACGCCTAATGTAAAATAGGTTGTTAGCAAACGTGAGCCACGAGATGATTACGGACCGATACTAAGCATTAATTCCTTGTTTCGAGAAAATTTTAGGGTTGAACCCCAGAATCCTTAATTATGATGAAATTCCTAACAAATATAAATATATACCATAAGGTATGGAAAATTGAATATATGCTAGGCTCTATTATAGGCCTGGCACCATATAAGTTAAACACCTTGGCACTAAGATAAATCTGCGAGAAATGTACCTGTGCTAAACTCTATTAAAGGCCTGGCACTGTACTGATATAAAATACGAAAAATTGGTAATACCAGAAGAAAAGATCGAATGTGTTAAGCTCTATTAAAGGCCTGACACCACATAAAATGCAAAATTCGGTATAATTATAGAAAACTTGGATCGTGCTAAGCTCTATTAAAGGCCTGACACTGCACTAATATAAAATACGAGAAATTGGTAAAATCAGAAGAAAACATCAAATGTGTTAAGCTCTATTAGAGGCCTGACACTGCACTAATATAAAATACGAGAATTGGTAAAATCAGGAGAAAACATCAAATGTATTAAGCTCTATTAGAGGCCTGACACTGCACTAATATAAAATACGAGAAATTGGTAAAGTCAAAGAAAAACATCAAATGTGTTGAGCTCTATTAGAGGCCTGACACCACATAAATATAAAATTCGAGAATTGATAAAGTCATAAAATCATAAACTGTGGTAAGCTCTATTAAAGGCCTGACCACACAAATATAAATTTCGAGAATTGGTAGAATCATAAAAACATAAACTGTGGTAAGCTCTATTAAAGGCCTGACCACACAAATATAAATTTAAGAATTGTTAGAGTCATAAAAACATAAACTGTGGCAAGCTCTATTAAAGACCTGACCGCACAAATATAAATTTAAGAATTGTTAGAGTCATAAAAACATAAACTGTGGTAAGCTCTATTAAAGGCCTGACCACACAAATATAAATTTAAGAATTGTTAAAGTCATAAATACATAAGCTGTGGTAAGCTCTATTAAAGGCCTGACCACACAAATATAAATTTAAGAATTGCTAAAGTCATAAATACATAACCTGTGGTAAGCTCTATTAAAGGCCTGACCACACAAATATAAATTTAAGAATTGTTAAAGTCATAAATACATAAGCTGTGGTAAGCTCTATTAAAGGCCCGACCACACAAATATAATTTTAAGAATCGTTAGAGTCATAACAATATAAACTGTGGTAAGCTCTATTAAAGGCCTGACCACACAAATATTAATTTAAGAATTGTTAAAGTCATAAATACATAAGCTGTGGTAAGCTCTATTAAAGGCCTGACCACACAAATATAAATTTAAGAATTGTTAAAGTCATAAAAACATAAACTGTGGTAAGCTCTATTAAAGGCCTGACCACACAAATATAATTTTAAGAATTGTTAGAGTCATAAAAATATAAACTGTGGTAAGCTCTGTTAAAGGCCTGACCACACAAATATAAATTTGAGAATTGTTAAAGTCATAAAAACATAAACTGTGGTAAGCTCTATTAAAGGCCTGACCACACAAATATAAATTTAAGAATTGTTAAAGTCATAAAAACATAAACTGTGGTAAGCTCTATTAAAGGCCTGACCACACAAATATAAATTTGAGAATTGTTAAAGTCATAAAAACATAAACTGTGGTAAGCTCTATTAAAGGCCTGACCACACAAATATAAATTTAAGAATTGTTAAAGTCATAAAAACATAAACTGTGGTAAGCTCTATTAAAGGCCTGACCACACAAATATAAATTTGAGAATTTGGAAAATTGTGAAAAATAAACTTAGAAAATTGAGAGTTGGGAGAACAATTGGATTTCAATGTAAAAGAAAATAGAAATTGAAGAAAAACGTTATTTTCTTACTTGTAATTTATTAAAGTTGAAGTTGTACAAATTGAACTTGAACGCCCCACAGTTGAACTAGTGCTTATTGTAGAAACTAGATGAGGTAAAAACCTCAGATCTAGATCTAATCGAAGACTGACACCCGTTAAAATTTGGGCTCATATTTATATGCCTTAACCCCCATAAGGGCTATGTGTAAGACAAGGAGAGCAAGAGTGTAGATAAGGATTATACCGAGTGTCCTCGTATTCTCCTTGCCTTTTACATGAATCTATTATTCATATCTTGCATTTGTTATCTTCTGTATTTTATAGTTTTTTTAAAATAACTTACTCTGTTAAGGGAAATTGTTATTTATGTGCGTAAGTTTATATTTGTAAGCCTGGGTTGAAATGAAAAATATTTCTATTTAGAATATAAGAAGGTAATATTTGTATATATTGAATTTATGGAAAGTCTATGTGAAATCTTAAATGATTATTATTTAAAATAATTTTATCAGGTTTTTAGATGTACATTTTTGATTGAACGCAATTCTTATTTGCATGCTTAGTATGTATAGTATTACAATATATATGTCTATATATTCAACTGTATATATATATATTATAATACTTGCTTGTTAAAACTATTTTATACGCATACCTATATAGTTACATATATATTGGTAAAAAAAAGGAAAATATAATAAAATTATATTTGAATAGTTTAAAAGGTGGGTTGAGTCAATCAGTATATGCACCGGATATCGCACCTTGGACCGGCAGTTGCACTCTTATCTCCAGTGCTCAGTCTCTTTGTTAAGGGACAAGGTCCATTTTATAGGGCGTTTTTCCACATTTACCGGGTGATACAATTTCTTCTGATCTAAATCTAACCGATGTTACTAATTTGTTTAACTACACGTCTAATTCGATGGGACGTAACACTATCCATCAGATGAAGAAGCTATTGAAGCATATATGGAAGTGGTTAATGACATAGAAAAACAGGAGTGGACATTTGCAATTTCCCAATGGATTTTAAAGATGCACAAGTGAATTGAAACTAGGGGAAAGTAGTTTGAAAAGGTGTAAGTGGTGTTGCCTTGATGTATCTATTCCACCAAAACATACAAAAAACTTTTGCAGTAACCTACGTATTAATATGAATTTGATTTAAAATATGAGTAGGTGGATATTGTAGGAGTCAAATTCGCAAAAGGAACACCGTCTGGATTGCACTTTTGTTTAAGTTAAGAGCGAGTTATGTATAAAATTTTATGTATAATTTTATGGTGCTGATTATATTCCTGTCGCAAGTAGTTTTACAATCCCTGCGCGTTGTTCATGTTAATGTTGTATTTAAGGTTTCAAGTCAAATAAATTTGTTCTATAATTGATTTTACTGGTAGTTGTATTGTAAATTCACATTAGTGGCCTTCCTTTAAGCGCAACGCCCAAGCATTTTGCAGGCAAAGTTTGAGAAGAAAATAATTGAAAAGTTCTATTGATTGTAAATTCAAATGTGTTCGATAAATATAATTAATAATAGGATTGATGGAGTAAAATATGTAGATGTATACAATGCAATATTTTATATTTTAAAGCATGCAACTTCACCGATGGCGGTAACATCATAAATAAAAAGTTTTTCATTTTCTCAAAAAACAACAAAATTAAGCTTCATGACAAGTTTTTAGTATTACACGTTATTCATACAACTTGAATGTACATATATAGTATTAAAGTTGGAATCATAAAATATAACTGAATATAACTGAATGTTTTATCATTTGATGCTAATTTCAAAGACGCGATTTCTTAATAAATTTTTAGAGGTATTAATATTTCTACATTACCAAAGGCATAATCTAATTTGGCGTAAGTAAATAAATTGAAAAATACTTTTACAACCACCATACACAAAATTTCCGATCATCTAGTATAGGCAAATTAATGTGGAACTCTGTCATTTTAGGGTATATTATGAGCATAGCTTTTCAACGCCATCACTCAAAATATTGACCGTGCAGCATAGGGAAATCGATTTAAAAATTCTTCGCGTAATGCCCTCACTCCAAACGCCAGAAGTTCTCCGACTCATAATCCCGGCTCTGCTACTACAATATTCTGACAGAACTGTTAAGTAAAAATTTAAGTTAAAGTTCTGTGTGACCAATAAATTTTATATTTTCCGTTTGAAGTTTCATAATTGAAACATTTACCTGTTTATATTGATTTTGAATATTTTTAATAGGGCTTATCTCACTTTGGCTCAAATTTGCTGTTTAAAATTATTGATGGGGTCTCACGAAAGGAGGCAAATTTCGCGACGAATAAGAAACAATAACTACGTTAAGTTACATGTAATGTGTGATCCAACTGACGTTTAAAAGCAATTGCAAACGAAGAATAAATGAAGCAGCCTAATACGCTCTGGATTAGCAGTTTATTGTATTTCTGCGAAAAGAAATGAAACAAAGAGATGTTATAATAACGTTAAGGCACAGTTTAATTTTTGGAAACCCCTACCACCTGAAAATAATATTTTTCTGAACTTGGAATATAATTACATACATTTATTTATCGACGTCCTCCTAAGTTTTGAGAATTGTGTTCAATATCAGGTCGTCAAGGTCTGTGATCATTAGTGAGTTACACTTTGCTTGACTTGATCATCATTTGTTGCATTCCACTCTTTTAAATGAGAAATTGTTCTGCGTACGTATTCTTGGAAATCTCAGTGGAAAAAGGTTTCTTTTTGGGCTTGAAAAGAAACGAAGATCACACGAACAGCTCCAAAAGGTAGATGGGTGTGCCTTCGTCAGAAATAACGATAAAACGACTAAATTTTTTTTGGCTATTTGCGTGACGATCTCAAAACGATTGATTCACTGGTGCTATAATGTAGCCAAACAATCACCAAGTCTTCTTCCTGTATTTGAAATAGTCACAATCCTAAGGAAACTCGGACCAACGAAAAGTTGCAACTTTTTTTCATGGATCAGAGTGGTTACTCGAACCTACGTCAAGTAGGTACTGAGAAAGAAGTGATTTTTGATTATTTGACACGATGCTCGTGACCTCGATTTTTCTCTGATTCGCTGCGAATAATTCTCACCTTTTTAAAATTCCACAAAATAAGGGCTAAGGTGTCTGCTTTGATTCGTAGTAGTTATCAATGGGGAACCAATGGGAGTGGTAAAAAGAACTGGCAAAAAAAATTATTTTTTTATTAAATAATGGTTATTTCACCATTTTATTCTCTCGAAATACTGCGCGCTTCGCTGCACGTTACAAAAAGCTTTTTTCCATATTTTTATTATCTTTCGTTCGCGAGAAAAATTCCCTTTTGCAGTTTCATGCATCCAGAGATAAAGGCAAAAGAAACAAGACCAGCACTGGTAGAAGAAAACAAATCCACCCGTCCTCACTTCGTGAACGGCCTTGACCCGCAGTCAGAAAGCAAAATATGGACACAAATATTTTCATAATTTTAAATTCCCGTGCTGATTATGTAATTTCATGCCAGTGCTTGCTTAAAGCAATATACTAAAATTAATAGTCAGTTCGCGAATATGCCTGTTTTATGATTTATTTCAGGCAATTCATATATGCTATAACCTGAATTTTCACTTTTACTGATGGGTCGCGGTTAGGTTATATTTTCTTTGTTTGAAATAATTATAGACTACTATTTTGCATCACCTATAGGGTAAACAATATATATTCAGAAAAGTCGTATTTACAAAGTTCGGGGTTTTATGTTGCACCCTGGGCAACCTGACCCGACCACAAAACCATTTCCGAAACTAACCTTAAATTCGACTAATATAAAATAGTTGAGCGCCAGGTTATTTGTTCTAAAATAACCAAAATAATTATTTAACTGCGAACTATGAATTGACCGGCCCACTCATACGGGTCACCCTGTACCTTCGCAACCGAAGCTACAGGGACCACTGAAATCACGGCGGAGAGCGCGGGGTAAGGAGCAGCGTCACCACTCGCGATCACGGACACTTAAGAGTTCGATTTTACGATTTATGAGGTGGGCGCAAGAAACCGTGCCCTTAAAGCGACCTTATTAGTCTGACGCTTCGGAATTTTAGTGGCGAGGTGTTTTAGTCGCACACCAACCAAAATTCCACTGCTCACTCTATTTGTCTAATTTGAATTTAAAAAAAAGAAATACAAAGAGAAATAGGTCAAAGGCTACCTGTTATCCGGCGGCGTCCTCGCCAGCAACCTCGGCTCGCCATCCTTGATATTTTTAATTAAAAGAGGAAGACCGCAAAGTGTATTTTTCTCCTAGGTTTACTTGCTCCTACAAACGCCGAACAGAGAATGACCAACTATGGCGAGATCCGCTGGCGTGCTCGCGAAACCGAAAGACGGTGGCGCTTACAAAGCTTACCGACAATACCGACATTTACGTCGAGTTCTAAGTCGCGAGCGACAGGTGGCGAAAGTACACCGATCTTTAGCGCCGCCACGTGGTGATCAACGAAATTAACCTCGTCGCATAGGCTAGTGTGTTAACAACCTGTCAACAAGGCGACGGCGAACTCCTCTCTTTGGTGTTCTTGAGCAGGCGGGACTCACATCCGCCTGACACACCAATAGACCAAGCAATAGGGAATTTGTTATGACATTATTTATTTCAGAAAACCAAGATTGACGTTCGTTTGTGCTTGATTTATATTTTTAAAAGCCGTTTTCAAAATAAAAATCGGACCACCTCTGCGGCAAGCAGACATTTTACAATTAACGCATGAAATAAATTAAAGTGTCAATAGCGCGGAAACGTATTATCTTAAAGTGTTCTTTTTTTTATACATTTGAAGAGCATAAAGTCGGTTACTTTTCCACTAAACCTCAACCTGAAAAGTTAAAAATTAACTGAGATATTAATTTGTTTAACAAAAGCTCAATTTCCCGATTTTTCCGAATTTTCTCCGCTTCTAATTATCCAATCAGATCAAGCGACGACTCATTTTGTTCGCAATTCAATTTTCTACAACTTTTCAATTAATGTCATTAATATTGGATAATTACCTTTAATGTTATAAACAAAAAACTAAAAAAGTGCGATTTTTTTGTCTTAAATGTTAATAAGAAATTTATAAATCATATTTCGTTTTCCAAAACATGACACAATTACTCTATGACCAACCTCTCTTCTGATGGCGCAGTCCGTTTTCTGAAATAAATAATGTCATAAATCATTCATAACAAATTCCCTGTTGCTTGGTCTACAAGGATCCTCTTCATGGTGTGCTGAAGTGTCGTGGTGCCGTGTTCAATTATTTCTTCCATCGCTCGTGGTGAAACTTCGACCGTGACGCGAGTATTGATCGCCATCGACCGGGCGGTGATCTCGTGGTGCTCGCGTGTGAGTGTGAAAATAAAACATAAAAATAATAATGATTAAAATCCAGTGTTGTGCGTGGTTGAAACCCATAGTCTGGCAAATAGGGATAGGTTCCCCGGGAGTTTAACCTCTCCCCTCAGGTAACCTTATTTCTAATTAATATACAAGAAAGAAAAAGAAGATGAATGTAAGTCAAAGTCAGGAGCCTGCCGAGCACATTACGCTCGACCCCTGACTTTCGACTGTCACAGACAGCCTCGGGCATGATTCTCTGCTCGAGGTTTCCAAAATTAAAGACTCTGTAATAATCTTTGTGTGTGGCAAAATACCACGTCACAATGCATACGTGACGAACAATCAATATTTTTTAAATTGTTTAAATTATTTCAAATTGCGTGCCTGATTTCAAGTTCCTCAGGTTTCGATTTTTATTTATTATATTTGAGGATCGTGTAGAAGACATTGATGATCTTCACTGGCCAACAAAACAAAAAAAAGACAATGAAATAAAATACAGCAAAGCAGAATAAAATAACAGAAAACCAAATAAAATGGAAATAAAATCAAAAGCAAAAATATTAGTAAGGACTCCCATCCGAGCACTCACCGTACTTGGGCTTGCTTCACTTCCATGATCAGCCGAGAACTGGCAAACCCAGCCTTGTATTGCGCTGTCTGCTCTCACAAACGAAAATAGTCGTAAAAACTTGATGCCTTTGTTTGACTCACGTACGCTCTTTGCGTGCAGTGCAACGCGTAGTTAGTGTAATTATAGTTGGTGGAATTTAGTGAATTTTGCGTGCGAGGTCACACTCACGACGCACAATCTTCTCATGTAATTTTTTCGATCTTTTCGTTATATTTTCTTCATAAAAAGGCTGAGACTTGAGACTGAGCCGTCTCAATGCATATCATATCTGTATCTCTTAAATCAATAAGTTTTCAAAATATAAATCGTAATAAGTTAGGAAAATGACTTTAAAATTACTTGGAATTTAATATATACATATTGACATTACTAGCAAATTGATATTATCTATGAACCACTTTTAAAGTACAAAGTTTGTGTTTTACTTCAATCCTTCTTTAAAATTTTCAGCACGTCAGGAATTTTCTAAAATGGCTGTAAATATTGTTTTAATGAATTTCAAGAAATAGTTACTTAAGAACTAGATCCAATTTACATTTTTTGAGGTCAGACTGATGTTTAGTGTACCTCATTTAGTGAGAAAAAAAAATTTATTCTCCAATAGACAACGAAATGTCGCCCAGTATTATTTTCTCGCAAATGCGTAGTGCGCTTCACAACGATTCGAGTTTGCTTATAAATTCTAAGTGTATAATAGGAGAACTGTCTTTATAAAAATTAATTTTTATTAAAGATTATACATATTTGCTTATAGGATTAATTAGGAGTGCAAAAAGTTTTTGCAATAAAATTTATTACTTCACTAGTAAGTTTTTCTTGAAAAACAATAATGTCGAAATAGAACCAATATCATCAAAGATTAATAATTGGTAAGAAGGATTAGTCTAGTAGATGAAATGTCCTCAATACTATGTGTTATTCCATATGGCCTTAAGTGATAGATCAGATACTCAAGAACATACATCATATTAGGAGACACGTAGTGAAAAGATATGGCACTGTCGGAGCAGCAATTTAAACCATCTTTGGTATCGTAATAAATGTACTTCCAATACCAAAAGTTTTTATCGAGAAGATTCGGTATTAAGTGGTCTTCTGGCACAAATGGGAAAAATCTACCACGCCCATGAGGATCTCGAGTGTCCATGGCACGAACACCGACCTTTTCTAAGCACTTTCCCATCTCTACATCTTCGGATCCACCATTATCTGGACGACACTTTGTCTGGTCTAGTAACCCTTCCTCAACAAATTTTCGGAGTCCTTCTCTGCTAAGTACATATCCTGCTCCACCGCTCATGTAACCTTGCTTCACGAACGGTTTGAATCTACATCCAAAGTACAGCGGCGACATAGGGCTGTATGAAGAAAGCATATATCGCAAATTTTCAACCACTACATATCTGGAAAAAAAGGAATATTAATATTCAAAGTATGAAAAAATGCATCACCTCTATTCAATTTAAATTAGTTTTGAATATATTAAAGTTAACGGCAATAAATCACATTTGAGGAAGAAAGTCAAATTATAAAGAAGTACTGTTATAACGTAAGGAAACAAAAAAATATATTATTTGCAGAAATAAAAGCATCCACAACATTTTGCTTTTTTCAAAATTCATAGCACGAACTGACGTGCTGAAGACTTCAAAAAAAGGCTTTAAATGAAGCTTAAATATTGTACTTTACTACTCATAACTTAAAAATTACTTATGTGTGTATGTGCACAGGGTGAATTAGAAACACTATGCGTTTATTGTTCACTATCGTTTTAGAGATGCTTAAAAATAAATGGACATTTATACTCATTTGCTTACGAACCAAATTGGAATAGTGCTTCTATTTCACCTGAAGCATCTACATACAGCTAAAAATAAAACACGTCAGAAAGACAATTATGCTTGCTACAAAATTTTCGAATTTTAAAAAGTGAAGTACAATACTTATTTTTCATTTCAAGCTACTCTTAAAGTCTTTGGTATTCCAGGTCGTTATGCTATCAATTTAGAAAAACAATTAAAATCACTTTTTGTGGGTGTCTCAAGCCCATTTTCCTCAAAAATGTAAGCTGATAAAGAATTTCCGACTGTAGATACGAATTCAGAGCTCAAAGAATCAAAAGGAAGACACCTATATTCACCAGGTTGCAAAACCCATGCATGCCCGTGAAAAAATATTGATTCATGGGGTCAAATATTTCGAAAACTATGCGTTTTAAGAATGTCTTCTACAAAAATTCTAGAGTCTGAAGTCATCTATTTCACAGTGACCTTAAATTTGGGTTTGGAGTTGAATTCTAAGAATATTAAAATATCAATTTTCTTTTTTCAATAGTACTAGATTATTTTTTACACTGAACATTGATGGAGCATAAAATTTCGAAGTCAAACCATGGGGTTATAAGTTGGATCAGACTGACCCCAAAAATTTGGCCATGCAAGCTTTTACTGGCTGGATGGATGAATAATCTTGCTTTGGTAGGCTTGATATAAGTTTCTTTTTGCCTTTGTTGGCCCCAAGAAATAATAACCTTACTTTTCATTACCAGATCGATAAATCATTCCTTTTTTTCGAAAAATTATTGTTTTTGAGATATTCAAACGTTTCAGGACTTTCGTCCCACCCTATATTATAGATTTCGAGTCAATCTTCAACGACGTGAAACTAAAGTTGATCTGTCTGTTTTTATTAGGAAATTATTAAATTTAAAAATTGGCCGTTTCCTGGTGCTTCTCGGCGCCCTCGAGCCGATTGCGTTTTTCTCCCCCCACACACAACACTTGTTCACATTTCGTGTACGTATGGAGCTGGTTACTTGGGCTATGATCGGTCGAAAACGACATAAGTGGAGAGGGAAAAATACAACGCTCGACTAAGGTATACGGAAGCTCGAAATCGAGGCATTTTTTCTCGGCCCGTTCTGTAAAATTTGCCTCGGAACGCTTAGGTAGGTTTCTTCGTGCGGCGTCACATACACCATATTATTCTGGGCTATTCCCAGTAAGAAGAAGTTGATTTGAAGTTAAATTCATAATTCGGATCCAAACTGACGTCATTTCTCAGATCAGTTTAAGATGGCTACAATTCCTAAAAGATGAATAGATTAAAATTAAATGAAGTCAATCTTCGTCATAGTCACGCCGAAAAATTAGAAAGATAGAAAATTGTTGGACACAGTAACCAAGAATCACGAAAAATCAAAGGCCCTCGAAATACGTAAAAAAGTAATAGAGATGTTTTTAGAGTATTACAATAGGTATACCAGCTCATGCTTATTGACCAAAAGAAAATCGAATTGGAATATTATTTAAACAAATTATTCATTTTAATTAGTCTGCATAATTAATTTTGATTTGTTAGCTATCCTTAACGCTATAAGTAACCGGTTAAATGACCGTCTTTTAGATAAGGACTTTATTTTCCCTAATTGAATGGAAAAATATTGAGTTTAGTGCAATAAATAATGTGAAATTAATTGTGTATATTTAAAAGAAAAAGTCACGAAGTCAAGTGTGAAAAAGCGATAACATTTTATGCGAATTTTCTAATCAAAAGTTTACAACCGGTCACCAGACCGGTCATGGTACGTTTAGTGTTAAACCCCAGTTCTGGAAAGTGCATTGACTCATTAAATTTTAAGGCTGCCCAGCAGCAACTAATAAAATTAGCTTTGTTCTAAATGCATTTTTGTTTGGCGTCATTGGAAATAATTAATCGCCATAAGACATTTAAATTGATGGAAACGACACCATTTAAATTACAGTGGAGCACCTTTCTAGAATTCGACCGAAAAAGGAATTAATTTGGCCTGCATATGAATTGTTGTGTTTGACACTTTGAATTCAATCAATCTTGTTAGCGACGGCTTGATTCAAACAGCTGCATATAAAACCAATCTGATCATAAATATTAAAATAAAAAACGTTATAATTCAAGAAAAATATATTATGAAATTCTTATGTTATTTTCATTCTAAATTGAATTTTTGACTGACAAAAAACATTATTCTTCAAGAAAGCAACAGAAAAAATTGTAACTGATCAGTGAAAGACGAAAATTAAAAAGAGGGAAGAAAGAAAAAGGCGACATCCATAACCCTTTTCTTCATATATTTTTATAAAGGAAAGAATGGGTGGCTTTATGCTATTTTTAATTATATTAAGAAATTCGATCAAAATGTATGTGATTAAATGATTAGTGGATCAAAAATATTGCTAAACAGCTGGGAATTACATGCAATTTTTTGTACGCAAATAAAACTTTAAGACGTTTCCTCCTCTTTTTGACCTGACCATTTGCTGAAAGAATCCTCTAAAAATTATTCATAAGACGGTGTAAGTTTTGGTGCCTTTGCCGAGTAATATCTCTCATATCCGGGGTACCATAAGCAGGACGCAATGTGTGCACAACAACCAACTATTATTAATTTAAATAAAATGCATTAAAAGTAAAAATAATTACCTTTAATACATTTTACCAATTAGTATAATAAGTACGCGGAGGTCATCCAAACTGCCGAATTTAGTTAATATAAATATTAGCTAAATTCGTTTATTATTATGTGGGGTCGTTGGCCTTCTACTCTCGGACTGAGAGAGTATTCTACACGCCTACGCTTATCACTTTTAATTTTGAAGGAAAGAAAAGGGGAAAGGTGCTTCAAGTTAAGTTTGAATCAAGCTGCTGAAATTCATATACATAAAAAGAGAGAATTTATTTTTTAGGAAAATAAAACAACCAAACCGATGTGAACATTTTTACATGAGTTAAAACGGAAAAAGTAAATTAGAACGATACAAAGTATACGTTACCGCCTTCTTGGTTTTTTTTCTAGTTTCTTAATCCTACCGGATGTCCTGGGAGCAAAAACAAAGAAGGAGAATACGTTCTGGCTGCTGAAATCCTGGAGATCCGGGCCAAATTCGATTTAATGTTGCCGTGGTTCCAAAAAGGAAACACTCTTGTCCTTACGCGACTCACTCGCGCACACACCCTTTTTCTTTACTTCAACCTTATAGCTTTAATCCTTTGCGGCATACATTTTTTAGGGGAACGAACTCTTATGATAATTGTTACATAAGGGTTTTTGGGGTCGCTGATCACAAATCTGAACTCAGATTTTGGAAATTCAAAATGGCGGCTCCAAGATGGCGGTCATAATATTACATTTTTTTAAATTTGTTTTTGAAAATTGGTATACAGGGGTTTTTGAGGTCATTAATTACGAATCTGAACTTAGATTTTGGACATTCAAAATGGCGGATCCAATATGGTGGCCAAAATTAAAAATTTTTTAAAATTTGTTTTTGAAAATTGGTATAGAGGGTTTTTCGGTGTCGCTGGTCACGAATCTGAACTAAGAATTTGAGAATGGTAGATCCAAGGTGGCGTCTAACAATGAAATATTATTGTAACATTTTTGAAATTGCTGATTATAAACTTGAACCATAATTTCGAAAATTCTGATGGGAAGGTTCCAAATGGTGGAAGTAACAAAAATGGGGTTCTAAAAAGTGCAGATTTATTTGAGTACAATCGGAAATAAGCAAAGTCAAGAGATTTTTTCAAAAATATTAATTAAAAAAATATTATTTTGGCCGCCATATTGGAGCCGCCAGTTTTAATTTCCAAAATCTGAATTTAGATTCGTAATGAGCGACCTCGAAAATATCATGATGCAATTTTCAGAAATATCCAATGATATTTCTATTCATGGACGCCATATTGGATCCGCTATTTTGAATTATCAAAATTTGAGACTAGATTCGTGATCAGTGAACTCAAAAACCCTGGTGCATAAATTTTCGAAAAAAATTCCTAAGAGTTCTTCCAATAGTGAATTCTTTTCAGAAAAAGGGTTTTTTCTGAATTTGTTTATTAAAATTGACAAATTTTTACAAAATCTGGTACTTTTAAACGTGAATTTATATTCGATAACATCCTAGAATCGTAAAATAACAAAAAACAGTTGGATAATCGGATAAACATTTCATTTAAATCGCGAAAATTTGTAAAAAAATAAGTGGCCTCAGGTGATGCCACTGTGCCGTAAAGGGATAAAGTGGGAAAGAAGTTGATAGCTTTGAACTAGAAGGGAAGCAGTACTTTTAAATTGCCTGTCCTTCGCCACTCCTGTCTCACAATAAACCTATTTCTGGTTATAAGGAAAAAACTCCTCGTCGTTTTGAGATTCGACGAAATGTAGATTCCCTTAGCTAGTTAGTACTTAACTAGCTAGGTTTTCAACGCCAGGCTGTACACGCACAGTTAACTCTCGCGGCTAACCAACCACAGACACACTCAAAATATTATTTCAGCGCGAAGCGTAGTAGTAAAAATTTTACTTGTATAATTTTTTAGCGCGACAACCCCGTGGACGGCTTTCGTCGGAGGAAATATTTTAGAAGTACTTACGTCCGCCCAATTACAATCCCCAATTTGTGGCCCTAGCTAGATCTTTTTACGAATCTAAGTCAACTATTCAGGTGGTAGGACGTACTTGTTCCCAACCGCGGACGGGCAAAGTAGAGAAAAGTACATTCTCTACTGTCCGAGTAGTTCTGGTTAGTACCAGGTTGCTCGAGTAACCGCGAATTTTGGCTTCAAATTGATTTATTTTATAGTCTTGCATCGATGATGCTTAGGTGGGGTATCTTGATGATTTTGGGATTTTTCTGGGTGGCCTGATATTTGGAAGGAATTCATGCTTACCGGTAATTTTGCAATTACCGATTGCCTAAATACTTGGTAGCCTACTTGTAATTACCTGTTGCCAAGTAAAGTTTCTGATGAAATGGCTATTTCTGACATAGTTGAAATTTTTGGATCATATTTCATGACACCAATAAATCAAATATCGATATAATATAATTAAATCGATTCCGTTGATTATTAATTTTGGATTCTGACACCTTAAATATTTTTCATAGTTAGAAAAACAAATGGTTCAGATCCTTTTCAGAAATATCGTCTGCACTGGCTATGGTAACTTGCAGCTATCCAAGTTTGTTTATTGTATTTATAGTTTGTAGTGTTTATAGAAAAAGCACCGTCGGACTTATGCGTTTAACAATAACATAATAGGAAGTTCGGAAGGGGATATAGGGAAAACTATAGAAAAACTAGATGGAAGCTATTTAGAAACTATGGAAAAACTAAACATCATTGATACTAGTGTTCGAGGGATTTTCCTCATTGTGAGTCTGATTTTCAATGTATTCTTATATCGCAACGTAGAGCTGAAAAATGATTGTGTGCGCTAGCGTACTATTTTCAATATTTTCGTTTTTGAATTTATTCCTTTAAGCCTTGTGTTCTCCTTCTTGCTCCTACCTTCCGGTCATCCTAATCCTATGCCAATTTATAATATAATTTATAATTTATAATCGTCATATTTTATAACAGACTTCAAAGAATCTAAATCCACGAAAAAAAAAATTTCGAAAGCGGCCAAATTTGGAAAAAAACGATTTTGCATTTATTTCTTCGCTTTTGTATGTTAAAAAATATTTAAACAATTTTTTCGCAACAATCTCTGTAAAGAAGAGTCAAAACCATAACTTTCGTAATTTGGAAAAATTTTCGTGCGAACAATTGTTTTCAAGATAAAAAGGTTTGAAAGTAAGCTTTCTATGTCGAAAATATCATTTCTTAGAAAATTCGAAAAATCGTATACTTGTAAAAAAATTTGTTTGGCCAAACAAAAAAATATGTGTCTATTTATTGTTGATAAAGAACCGAAAAAAATTATCTCGTTCAAATCTGCGACATCGACTGTCAATCTAATGTGGAATGACCCATATATATTTGAAATATAGTATAATTTAGAATTTATGCAAACCAAAATGTACGATTATATGAATTCATACAGATATTCAAGCGTTAGTTTTTATTATTTACATTAATTATCTAAAACAATATAGTATAAACCAGAATATAGAAATATAACACATATGATTATATGAGTGTCTGCAGACATTTATCTATTAGTTTTCGTCATTTATATTTATAATGATCCTACCTTTATTTAAATTTTAGTTTTAATTTCGAATTAGTTTGGTAAATTTTTACTCTGGTAAAATTTTTTTGAATACTGTTAGAAATTTCTGTATTAAACTTTCATCGCATATAATGGAAGTTTGTTTTTTAGTAGCGTATATTACATTCGAAATACTTTCATCTTAAGAGGAATACAGCTCCTAACTTGAATTTTAATACACTTTATGGATATATTTTAATAATGCTAACTTTAATTTTGATATATTTTGATTGAAAAGTTATTTAATTTAATACGAATGTATACCGATTTTTCATAATATACAATTGCATTGACTTTAATCTACTATTTGAATGTTCAAGTACATCAAAATTAATAACATCTTAACGATGGAGTGATATAATAATAATTTTAAGTTAATAACTATTTGGCTTAAAGTAGCAAGATTGAGAATTTCTTTCCAGAACCAACCATTTTTTAAAGTCTGCGACCCGAGCAATGATGAGCTGCATCAGCGGTTTTGTCAAGGTGCTCGGGTTATGGGCGCTTCAAGTGGCATACAAATTTAATTAATGATTTATTATTACGAATTTTTGGAAAAATTCCGCCGCCTTGATACGCTCGTAACATTGTGCTGAAAAGACCTGATCGGTAAGGTCGAAAAGTACACCTAGGTTCTTGCTTTCAAAATCGTCAGAAAGAGATTAGTGACTAGAGGAAAGACCCCCGGCCTGAACAATCCTTATCGGTCAAGATGCATTCTGCAAAACCTGTTTCTGCAGGTGAAATCATCGAATACCAAAAAATCTACCTAGAAGCCTTCAACTCCTGTCTTCGAGTGAGACACAACAGTTTAAAAATGAAGTCGGTAGCGACAATAGCGCCACCACTTGTTGATGGCAAACATTATAATTCGTTCCCCTTTTCTCCTATATGAGTGGACCCACTGTGGAGTGAGAGAATTATTCGAGGACTGGAAGAAGCAGAGGTTGGCCCTCTTCAGGACGGTAGAAAAGTGTTCAGATAAAGCTTTATCCTATAGACCAAATATGTCTATTTTGAAGAAAATTTTCTGTGAAAAAAGGAACGCTTCCACTCCGCTGGGTATCGAGCCCAGGTCCTTTCGATTGCCGGTCGAATGCTCTGTCATCTGAGCTACGGAGGATCCACAACTTTTCTCACAGAAACTTGTTAACGCCAATCTTGGCTACGGATAAACCGGGAAATATTTTCTGATTTTTCTAAATCATTTCAGTCGATTATGTCGATCATTAGAAGAGTCTATCACTGTATGTGATAACGGAACTCTACTATATCGACCTTATCAACCTATGATTCAGAATTAATGTAACGTCTCGCAAGACTAGATGGAATTTTTTAAATCATAATTATTAAGAAAATTTTCTGTGAAAAAAGGAACGCTTCCACTCCGCTGAGTATTTTCCTCCTCAGCAGAGAAAAAAAATCTCATATGCACGCGGAGAGTACCAATAACGCCATATAATATTCGCTATTGATGATTCTCCTTTTCTCAAGATAATCGATGGATAAAATACCATGTGCATCCCAAAATATGGAGGCCAAGACCTTACCAGCTAACATTTGCGTTTTTGGTCGCTTTGAACGGTTTTTACCCTTTGTTGTCCACTTAGCTGATTGCCGATTCCTGCCGCCATCAACTCCAGAGTTTCATTCCGTTCACTAAACCGTCAAGTTCAGTTCAGTTCGTGATCAACTCCGTTAAGTTCGGTTCAATACTTCATCAACCCCGTCAAGGTTCAGTTCTCCTCAGTCAAAAATTTTATAAAGTACTTCTTCTTCACGAGTCTTTAAGTTAGTTTTCTACAAGATTACGAAAGCCTCCCAGTTTTGATCAGAGTTTTTAGTATAAACAACTTTGGCAATCAAGTAGTGATTTATGGGATTACCAGTGCATCTATCTGGAGGGATTCCAATAACTAAAATTTGGAAACCAGTGAGAGTCCAGGAGAAAGGAGTCGAACTCTCACTTGGTTAAAATCATTATGTGATCCAAGGACTCAGTTAGCACATCTCTGAACAGGTTAGGATTCTTCGTATACCATTATATCCCTTCCAATTTATACTTTGATTTGTTTACTTAAAATCAATTCACAAATAGAATTGTGTATTATTATTGTATTTCCGATTTTTATTGTTGGTTATCCTCGTCCCAGTTTCGATTTGAAAATCTTTCAGATATTTTCATTGGTCTAAAACGAGAAATTAATAATCATTATAGTAGATAAGTAACCACGACGTTACATACCTACTTATGATTTTTGACGCATCGGCCGGAAAACTACAATATAAGCCAACAATAAAAAGAAATAAGAATTAATTGAAAATAAAAATTAAACTCAGTGATTTTTTAAATGCAAACTTTTTCAGAATAAGATAAAATCAATATTTTATTTTAAGAAGCATGTGAAAATTCCCCCTCTAATTAGATATTAAGAAATTATACAAAATACGACTAATATTTGAAGTGAATAAAAATTGTGTTAGTGTTAAAAATTTAATCGTTGGTATACTGCACCTGGTCGCAAGCTCTGCCACCGTCAAAAAACTAATCGGTACCTTGAATTTAACCTCGCATGCATTCTTTATAGCACGATTGTGCAAGTGAAGGGTTTAAATAAAAACAAAATATAAAGAAAATAAATTCAACAATTTTAAAAATTAAAAAAAAACTAATTATTAATTTTTTTGGTAAATACTTTTTTTTTATTGCAATACTTAACATTTTTCTGAATTTCTTCAAGTACAAAAACTAAAAAGGGTTTTGTGCTTGAGTCAGACTTATCTAATTTAGTACTACATACATTCAAATTTGTTAACAAAGTTTAAATTCAAATTTGAAACACAGAAGAAAAAAAGCATACGAGAGTATAAGTCCTTTTACGATTCGTCGAATGGTCACCATTGATTAAGATCAATTGGATAAGGCCAAATTCGAAGTGCTTACATTTTACTCTGTTCAACATGTATTTTTTCTGTTGACAAAAAACTGACAATTTTAAGTTTTGGCGATTATCGGGATTTTGCAATTACACAAATTAAGGTTTTTGTGAGCTTGGAAAGGTAAAAAATTAAAGTCAAATATCTGAGAAACGACCAGATGCTCTTTTTCTGAATTGTCTTGATTTTTTGGGGTAAACGAACGTTCAAGATGCTTCACAAAAGTCGATGAAATGTTAAGGTGTACATCACCTTGGCCATCATGACCTTCAGGTCAATTTTCAAGGTGACTTGAAGGTCAAGTAAAGTACCATTAACTATTTTCATTGAAGCTTGTCCCAAATGCAGAAGGAAATTGGTAAAATTATCATATTAAAAAGCAAACTCACAGAAGAAGCAAGAAGATGTATAATCGGAAATTACTATAATAATTTAGAAGATTTCATTTCAAAAATAAAAACAATTTTTGCCCCCGTAAAAACTGTGTCACGTCCTGTGACTATTAATATTTATTTAGAAAATAATTTGTCTAAAATTAATAATGTAAAAGCATTAAACATGTAAAAGCAACAGGCTCTAAATGTATTGATCGTAGAAACCCCTAAATATCTAGACAAAACGAAATTGTACTCAATGGGTAACACCATCGGTATGTATTATAATGCGTTATGTACACTAACCATTAATCCTCTAATACCTGAAAAGTCCATTAACGCAAGGGAAACAAGGAAGCTAGGGAAATACGAAGAAAAATCTAGAAGACCTGTAACTGAGTTGGAATAAATTTAGCATCATGCCGCTATAGATCCAAATAAAAGAAAGTCTTGGAATCTTCGAGGAAACTATACTGGTCTCATCTGGCTGGAAAAAAACCCATTAGGCAGCATCTTGAAACGTCATTTTAATATCGATCGGAAAATAGCGGATATCATGTCAGTATTGACAAAAAAGCTTCTATAAAAGCACCTGCCATTCCGCAAAACTTCAATGACTTTCAAACCATCTTCGGCCTTGGAACTTTCCTCAGGAAAGTACACTACCTGTCAAAATTGTGGGACCACCTACAAAAATTGTATTAAAAACATGCTCGTCTTTGAAAGCGGCTATCTCGGTGAAAAATTAAGTTAGAAATATTTTCAAAAAGGCGTTTGAAAGATTATAAAATTTTGCGTCGAATAAGCTCTATTTAAAGTATTTTCATTAAATAGAAGCCAAGATAGCGTGTGAGAAAGGCCGACGTAATTTGCGATTTTGACAAATTTTCACTTTTAAACTTCAGCTGCCTGCATACTTTAGGGAAGTGATAGGAAAAATTTGAAACTTTGCTAAAATAACACCTAAAGCCTCAGCTATAAATTGAGCACAAAAACATTTTAAAAAATTCATTAGTTTCCGAGACATGACTTTATTTGTTGAGCGATGCTCGAAAGATTTTTGAAGCAGCGTTTCAGATGGTCGCTCGACCCACGAGACACTGTCTGAGCACAATAGGCGGTAGGCGCCAAACGGGGTGCCACGATTGGGAGAATATTCATTCTTCTTTAAATGTCTTGACACTCAAATACATTTTAATTGTTTATAAAGTTTCCAAAATTAATAATAATTTTGTACTGCATGACGAAATTTGAATTTAAACAAATTTCAAATAATATGTAATATTTTATGAAAAAAAAATTTAATTGTTTGAAAATTATCCTGATTGTTACAAATTTTTCATTATTAACACACAAATTAAGCTGTTTTTTTGTGTGTAAATTGAAAAAAGCAGTTAATTAATTAAAATGTTTTAACTATCTTTCTTGATACCTACAATTTTTCGCAGGGGTCTATACAAATATTTTATTTCTAAATAAAGAGCCCTTAAATAAAGAGAGAAGATCTTAACTATGTAAAAATATTCTATTTGCGAAAACAATTAAAATGTATTTGGGTGACAAGAGATTAAAAAAAGAATAAATATGTTAAAATGTTGAGGTTATTTGTTATTCATGTAATACACTAGGGCATACATATAGGATGTTTAATGAGCAAATATATATTAATCAGCAATTGCCACAACAATTGCAACAACAACTACAAAAATTTCAAGAACAAGAATTTAATCAGCATGAAAACTCCAATGCCCTTCCCGGAACGGGTGCACAAAGGAGGACAAACGAAAAATTGAATGCACCTGATTTGATTGAAAATGAAACTGAATAAGTGAATTTAAGTACAAGTAATACAATTCCTCATATAATTTTATCAGGAGGATTAAAAAACCCTATGCACATGATGATAGACACAGGAGTCGGATGGCATTTAATCGAACAAAAAGCAGTCAAAACAAATGTAAAAATAAATGTATCTGAATGCCTAAAACTAACAGGTATAAATGAACATCCTGTATTTACACTTGACCAGATAACGATCAATATTTTCGGTTACCTGACCACCCTCAATATAATACCTAACGAAGTACCTATCGAACATGATGGTATATAAGCACAGAATTTTTTAGAAATAATAATGCAAAAATTAATTATGCAGAGAAACAACTTGAAATAAATAATGAAGTTCATCCCTTTCAAATGTAAGAAACTATATTGTTACCAGCAACATTTACTTGTATGTTAGATTTTTATGTAAGAATAAAAAACATCGAACAAAAACAGATTTATTCCACAATTACATCTTTGCAATGGAATATACTTAGGAAACGCAATTATTCCTAGTAATAACAATAAAGCGTATATGAAAGCATTCAATAAGAATACACAACCTCAAAGGTTAACTACATCAACGTTTGAATTACTAGATTTTGAAGATCTATCAATACATGAAAAATCAATAAATGAAACTGACAAAAAATCAAGTTTACAAAATAAAAAAGAATTCAATTTTTCACAACAAAATTGTAATGATCTTATTAATCATATACTACAAACAAATGATTGTGACCAATCATTTAATATTTCAAATGAAAATCGAGAAAATCCCGTCAAAGAATTATCAGTATTAAATCATTTAACAGGTGTACAAATAAGCTTTCGCCGTTTTCTATAAAAAATTGAGCATTTATTGTGAAAGAACGGAACCTTATGTTATATTGGAAGTATTGTCCATCGTATTGTTCTTCTTGCGTTTAGCATGAGTCTTGATTCAATAATACTTCCCATTCCGCGTCTCCGTACACTTTCGGCCTTCCGCTACGTTCGTTGTCTTCGATGTCAAATCCACCGTTCTTAAATTTTTGAAACCACTCACGACAACCGCTCACTTAAAGCAGCCTCACATTATGTTTCTAAAAGCAATTAATGCACCTCAGCTGCAGTTTCTTCAAATTGAAGAAGTAAATCAAAAGTTCCTGAAAATGACCATTATTCGGCTCAAAACTCGACATTTTCGCAAACACGAATATATTATACTGATAAAAATTCACTAATATTTCAAGGTTGTGTCAGTGTCTCCAGAACGTGGGATTTTTCGGCCCCCACCACGTTCCCATCTGGGAGAAACACATGCAAACGTGGCGTGTCAGTGTGTCGGCTCTGCTACACGCTGCGGTCACCAGCTTCGTGTAAAGCCGAAGGTGCACGAAGACGGACTTCGTTACAATGCTTGAGTTTTCAAGTTATTTTTAGATTTCACGCTTTCGTTTATCGAGTCGAAATTAAGAATTGTATTTTTCTCGAGTACGTGCAAAAGAGGCGCGAAGCAGACGACGAATTTGAATTTACGAAGTATATAGTTCAAGAAATAACACTTTTCTTCAATTTCTTGAAGAAAGTCTGCATGAAATAAACATTAGTATGATCTTGGAAAATTTCATGAGGATTTCAACACTTCAAAAATAAACTTTCAGTGAAATTTAGTGACAATAAATGTATAAAATTTGAATCAATATATAATTTTCCATTCAAATTTATATACTTCTTACTAATTTTGTACATTTAACAATTTTTCAATTAGAACAATATTTTCTATCAAGATAAAATGAACATAAAATTCAAGTTCATAATTTATATTTTCAGTTATATGTTAGAAATATTTTCATCTCACATTTTTGTAGCTTAAGCACAAACTTTTCATTCAAAAATTTAAAATCTCTACGGAAATGGAAAATTGTCTAATAACAGTAGATAAATTAAAAAGCAAAAATATGTGTTTATTGGTATTTCCATATTAACATATAAATATCAATCAACTTTAAATTTTACATAAAAATGTTCGTTCGAAGTGTTCAAATCTTGTTACAATTTGACAAGATTTTATGGAGGAGTGCAATCTTTTGGATGAAATATTTTGTAGTTCTTAATTTGTCTGTCCGTCTGAAATCGAAGTAAGATTTGAACAGTAAACAACAAATTTTCCAATAGAATTCAGGATCAATAATAATTGATTCAGGAAATACTTCAACTCTGTAGAGCATTTTTGTATTTCGAATTCAAAATGTGTGCTTAAGCCACAAAAAAGTAAGCTGAAAATGTAGATATAAAACTAATTATGTCATGTTTATGTCTTCTTAATGGAAAATACTTTGCATATAATTCTCTAATTCGATATTTTTTTAATGTATGAACATTCAAGAAATTGATGAATATTCCATCTTTTTATAGGAACTAAAAATTTCCGGATAATGCTTTGATTGAGAAAGCTAAAAACTTGTCAAATATTGATATAAATTGCAATTTTACAATTGCATTATTTTTCAAATATTTTAACATCTCTTCAATCTTGATATTTCTTACAGAAGTTTATTTCATGTGAGTGACTTTTTCTTTTTCTAATGAAAGATTTCGTAATTCTAAATTCGGCCCAATTCGTAACATTGTAAAAAGATTTTAAAACTTCATAAAAATTTTTTTTCTGTTTTATTCAAAGTCAATAAATATTCAATGTTTGGAATCGAAATATTAAGTAAATGATTTTTAATTTCTGGGAATAAACTGCTTTAATAATACAATCTTTCTTCTTTGTGAGAAATCTAAATTTTAAAATTAAAATTCTACGCATAGGATACAAAAACATAATATGAAAATACTTTTATTACAGAATTTTGAAATATACAAGTTGACCAATTTTTAATCGAGTAAATCGGCTACTTTAAGCAAAAAATTATGTTAAAAATATTTTATCAAAAAAATAAGACACATTAAATTACGGTTTAAAATCCACATTCATAGATTGATGGTAAAAGCAGTTTAAAGTTTTTTAATCTTACGTTTTAGTGACGTATGCACAGACTTTTAATCAGATAAATGAAATGCTTTATAGAAAGTCAAAATTTTCTTATTACTGCACTTAATCAAATTTATAAAGTAAAAATATTTTTTAATTGATGCTTTCACTCAATTCTTTAAACATTCATTAATTGAAAATTGTACTCTAAATTTAATCTTGCAGCGTTCCAATATTCCCACAATGTTACAAAATCTTATTAATCATTATTTTAGTCGAATTATTTTCAAAATATTTAAAAAATAAATGTAAATATTTTGATTAAATACTCTGTCAAATTTTGCATTTGACTGATCTTGCAAAATTGTTGAAAGTTTTGAATGCCGATAGAAGAAACTTTAAATGAAATTTTATGTCCATAAATGCTTAAAGTTCTATATAGAAGTATCAACTACAACATTCTCAAATTTTATAAATAAACTACTAAATTCAAAAAGTTTCGGATTTTTTTAAAAACTGTACAAATTTCAAATATGAATCAGTCAAAATCTACTGATTATCAGTGAAATTTGACTGATTTAAATAACAAAAAACAGGTTACTGTGAATCAGTCAAATTTCACTGATTACTTCAGTGAAAAGTAACTGATTTAACAGTGAATAATATTGTTTCCACCGATGATTCAGTGAAATGGCAAATCACTGATTCAATCAGTGAAAATTTGACTGATTCAGATTTAGAGTGTATACAAATTTCAAATATAAAGTGTACTCTGTACATTAATCAAACAAATTTAGAAGATGAATATTTTAATAAATATTACTAAATATTATTGGAATATGATACATATCGATTTAGAAAAACTTCTTCAAAGTACTCAGACATTTTTCTTATTTTACGACATTTTTGCACCATGTTTGACCTTTGGTTAGGATTCAAGAAAACAATTGTAGACATACTTTCATTACTTAGTAAAATACTATGAAGACTTGCTTTTTAAATGAAAGCGAAAACTTTTAAAACCTTTAACAATCGGTTGCATAGATTCTGCTCTAATCTTGGACGCAATTAGAGAAATAGTTTTTTTTACTTTTTTTAGATCTAGTTTTTGCCTTAAACATAAAAGAAAGAAAACACATTTGAAATATTAAAATAAAAAAGCTGGTTCATTCTTAGAGAATCCCAAATATTCTGAAATAAAACTCCTTCCCACACCACCACGGAGGTAGAGTTTAAGGCTCGTTTTTTTTATGTGGTATCCCCTGTAGGCCTAGTCCACGTCCTACGAAACAAAAAGGGTTTTTGCTTTCAAGCAAAAAGAAAAAAGGAAAAAAATGAAGCAAAGTGGTAAAAAACGCTACAAATGTAGCCCGTACTTCAGGCTTGCCTCTATCAAATGCCAGTATACGTCGAACAAAAATGTTTTGTTTTAAATCAAATAATGAAGAAGTTTGATTAATTCGGGATGATTTTGGGTGCTTGATTATTGTGAGTCCCCTTGCCTCTCACTTATGCCCAAAGCGTGATATTACTCAATTTCAGTATGTTTTCTTACTCACAAAATAATAATTAAAACTAAACAATTTCCATACCCGAGGCAGGCGAAGAAAGGAATAAAGAACGTATCTCTGATATAAGAAATAAAATGTCATTATTTTGTGAGTAAGAAAGGGGTTTGAAATTGATTAACGCCATGCCTTGGCCATTAGAATTGATCCTCTCCTTCGTGAGCGAAGAGCGACAAACCACTTTCCCTATCACTTTCTGCCATCTCATATAGATTTTCGGTCATTAATTGCAAATGCTTCGAAGTGATGCTCGTTGTTCTGGCTGTTTCAGCTCTCGCCTTTAGGGCTGATCGAGTAACACAAATTGAGTTGACCGTCCTGTTTCCTAAGCGATTTCTTTTGGGAGTTTTCGCGTCCGTGAGCATGGAGAAACCTCGCTCCGCCTCAGCATTTGAATGAGGAAGACTCCGAACATGATTCAATACTGAGGTCAAATTTGGAAAAAGTTTTTCTCCTGTACTCGTCGAAGATACAACGATACTAGACCACATTTCGTCAAAAGATAAATTCGACCACTTTTCTTTGAGTTCCTGTCTGATTTTGAGTAAAGAATCCCACTCTTTTTGTACACCTATTCTATCAAACGACCCTAAATCTTGACAAACTTTCCAGACCCTAGGAAAAGTTTCGCTTCGATCAGCATAGAAAGCTACTTGAGGCCGGAAAACAGCAACGCAAGACAAAAAGATGTCATCAAAAGGAAGTCGATTGCGAATTTCTTCGCTTGCTGTGACATAAAATTTCAAGCAATTACGAAGAAATAGATCAACTTCTACTATTTGCAATTTCTTTTTTGTAAGTGTCTGCTGGAAATATTCTCGCGTTTCCTTACCAACGTCAATGTCTTGAAGCGGCTTTTGATTACAAGGATCTGCAAAGTTAACATTTCTAATGATTTGAAAGAATAAATTCGGTTGAAGAAGACCCTCTTTCAAATAACTGCTAAGAATCCATACGAAGAATTTAGCCGAGTTTGGCTGGAGTTCCTGACCCATTGTTTCGCGACTTTGAAATTTCGCATTGTATACGTTGAACCTATTCAAAGTAAATTTCAAGAATAGGAAATATGCGAGTGTCAAAGGATTCTGCATTTTTCCTAATAAGTCTTTGGCCTTCTCTACCTTCTCAGATACGAGGACCATAAAATACTGAAGAATAACTTCCCAATTCTTTATTATAATATCTATGCATCGATAGCGGACAAGCCAGCGAGTTTCAGAATTTAAATGAGGACCTATCGCCGACCATCACCTGTGCATTATCACAAGCTAAAGCACAGATATTAGATAAAGGGATTTTCTGCCCGGACAATGCTTTTTCGAACGCATCAAAAATTTTAGAGGCAGAACAATCCGAAGCATTTACATTAATAAGCTGGAGCAATTCCACCCTGACAGAAAATGTCGTTGGCTCCACATATCGAACCATTAATGACAGCCACTTTTCTAGAGTCCTGTCGGTCGTTTCGTCTTCGTACACTGAAAATGATTGCTTACGCAAAATATTTGCCATGCGATCAGTTTCAGCAGCACATACGACGTTATTTACAACTAGGACCATTTTAGTGTGGCTCAATCTAACGTCTTTTAAAACCGAAGGTTCCATATCTTGGAAAAGTCCTATCAATTCTGATGAAATCGCGAATGGTAAATTATGCTCTACGAAAAATATACTAATCCTAATCTCTGCTTCTTGTACTTTCTGTTTGAAAGTAACACTTTCCGGAATCGTGGAATTTGTGAATTCTGAAGCAGAAGAACTTGCTACACAAGGTTCAACACTGTAAGAATTGGCAGTTACATTAGAAGAATTTTCACTTACTACTCCATAACATTCTAATTTATTTGAAAACTCTTGCTTCTTTCTGTGTGATAAAGATGCTTCATGCTTTTCAATTTCCGATTTGCCACATAGCAACGTTTTATTGCAAATTTTGCAATGAAATCTTGTTTCATCTGCTAATGTAACCACCCACTCTCTCCACGACGGAAATTCCTCAAACCATCCGAACTGAAAGTTTTTTGCATTTTTCATGACTTTTCTAGCGGGTTGACATTCGTTTGAACCAGAGTTCAAACGGTGGTCAACCTTCGTTTGAACCTGGCTGTCCTTCAAAACACTAGAATTTGGGTCAACCGGATTACTCATTGTGAACAATAAATTATACGACGAAGGAAAACAGAATTATTTGAAAAGAATTAATAAGATGAAAAGTCGATAAAATTGAGCGAATGTGAATAATTTGTAATCTGCACACAAATTAAGTTTCACAAAATAAACTTACCCACAAGCATCAAACAATAACGTACGTAAGAGCACTCACGTATCACCAAATAATAATATAATATTCTTACTTTTGCCGTTTTCAATAAGGAATTACGATAAAAATATGAAGAATCCACACTCTTGCCTTCTCAAATAACGCATAAAGCGAGAATCAAGTATATCTTAGAAGAAAACAAAAGAAGGTTGCTATTATTATTTGTTTTCGTCTCCAATTTGACAACTATACCGTTCGTTTGCGATTTAAAACATTGGTAACTTTTTGGCTATTAATCTGCTTGAGCTACAACTTTTCAGAAAACTTTCTTTACTGAAGTATTAAAATTTTTCTCCTGTAGATAGTTTCAGAAAATGTAGACACTTAATACAATATTAATAAAATCGTAAAATTCTGAAAATTTGTTAAGCTAGCGCGAGTGGAAGTAGAGGAAACAATTTTTTTTTTAAATGTACTTCTCCCAATTACTTGAAAAATTAGAAGTTATAAAAATTTTTGCAAAAGGAAAAACGATGTGCCTTGAAAGTGTGTACAAGTCCTTGAAATTCAAATTCGAACGATTTTTATAATTAATTATCCTGTACATTTAAAGATACAATTTTTGTATTTGGAATAAGTTTTCTGCAATTACGAAAAAATTTATTTAGAGTACATAAAATTTATTGAACTATTACTAGTAAACTCTACCTCCGTGGTGGTGTGGAAAGGAGTTTTATTTCAGAATACTTGGGATTCTCTAAGAATGAACCAGCTTTTTTATTTTAATATTTAAAATGTGTTTTCTTTCTTTTATGTTTAAGGCAAAAACTAGATTTAAAAAAAGCAAAAAAACCTATTTCTCTAATTGCGTCCAAGATTAGAGCAGAATCTATGCAACCGATTGTTAAAGGTTTTAAAAGTTTTCGCTTTAATTTAAAAAGCAAGTCTTCATAGTATTTTACTAAGTAATGAAAGTATGTCTACAATTGTTTTCTTGAATCCTACCCAAAGGTCAAACATGGTGCAAAAATGTCGTAAAATAAGAAAAATGTCTGAGTACTTTGAAGAAGTTTTTCTAAAGCGATATGTATCATATTCCAATAATATTTAGGAATATTTATTAAAATATTCATCTTCTAGATTTGTTTGATTAATGTACAGAGTACACTTTATATTTGAAATTTGTATACACACTAAATCTGAATCAGTCAAATTTTCACTGTTTGAATCAGTGATTTGCCTTTTCACTGAATCATCAGTGGAAACAATATTTTCACTGTTAAATCAGTTACTTTTCACTGAAGTAATCAGTGAAATTTGACTGATTCACAGTAACCTGTTTTTAGTTATTTAAATCAGTCAAATTTCACTGATAATCAGTAGATTTTGACTGATTCGTATTTGAAATTTGTACAGTTTTTAAAAAAATCCGAAACTTTTTGAATTTAGTAGTTTATTTATAAAATTTGAGAATGTTGTAGTTGATATTTCTATATAGAACTTTAAGCATTTATGGACATAAAATTTCATTTAAAGTTTCTTCTATCGGTATTCAAAACTTTCAACAATTTTGCAAGATCAGTCAAATGCAAAATTTGACAGAGTATTTAATCAAAATATTTACATTTATTTTCTAAATATTTTGAAAATAATGCGACTAAAATAATGATTAATAAGATTTTGTAACATTGTGGGAATATTGGAACGCTGCAAGATTAAATTTTGAGTACAATTTTCAATTAATGAATGTTTGAAGAATTGAGTGAAAGCATCAATTAAAAAATATTTTTACTTTATAAATTTGATTTATAAGTAAAGTTAAGTAAGTAAAGTTAAGTAAGATTAAAAAACTTTAAACTGCTTTTACCATCAATCTATGAATGTGGATTTTAAACCGTAATTTAATGTGTCTTATTTTTTTTTGATAAAGTATTTTTAACATAATTTTTTGCTTAAAGTAGCCGATTTACTCGATTAAAAATTGGTCAACTTGTAAAGGGTTTCCCAATGGGGGTGATATGATTTTGAATGTCCCTATCGGGCTGATTTGAACTGAAATTTTTGACGTCTGCTGTCAGTTGTCATCAGTAAGGTTTGCCATTTAATCATGAGTAGTTTCACGCTTCCACAACGTTTGGAAATTGTCCAATTATTTTATCAAAATTCGAGAAGTTTTGTCGGTGTTCAAAGAGCATATCGTGCAAAATATGGTCGTCATTCTGCTCCATCCGCGCTCTCAATTCGTCGAATAATCGATAAGTTGGAGAGTGAATTTACTCTATTGGATACTAAGCCTAAAAATCGTATGCGTACCGCACGTTCTACACAGAATATAGCCGCCGTACAGGCCAGTATCGAGGAAAACCGTGAATTGTCCGTGCCACGCCGATCTCAGGAATTGGGCCTGTCCAGGATGACTACCTGGCGTATTTTGCGATTGGATCTTGGCCTGCATCCCTATAAGATGATTCTGGCCCAAGAACTGAAGCCTAATGACCATCGTTTGCGTCGGGAGTTCGCGGATTGGGCTCTGGAATCAATTGAAAATCATCCCAATTTTCATCAAAAAATCATCTTTTCTGATGAGGCGCATTTTTGGCTCAAGTCTCGGGGTACATTTGCCCGATATATTGTTTAAATCATAAATGGCATAGAATATCCAATATAATAAAAAAGATTTCGATCAATTCCGAATGAATATTCAGTGTTTTTTTTCAATTTCAAAACATATCACCCTTATTGGGAAACCCTTTATATTTCAAAATTCTGTAATAAAAGTATTTTCATATTATGTTTTTGTATCCTATGCGTAGAATTTTAATTTTAAAATTGAGATTTCTCACAAAGAAGAAAGATTGTCTTCTTAAAGCAGTTTATTCCCAGAAATTAAAAATCATTTACTTAATATTTCGATTCCAAACATTGAATATTTATTGACTTTGAATAAAACAGAAAAAAAATTTTTATGAAGTTTTAAAATCTTTTTACAATGTTACGAATTGGGCCGAATTTAGAATTACGAAATCTTTCATTAGAAAAAGAAAAAGTCACTCACATGAAATAAACTTCTGTAAGAATTATCAAGATTGAAGAGATGTTAAAATATTTGAAAAATAATGCAATTGTAAAATTGCATTTTATATCAATATTTGACAAATTTTTAGCTTTCTCAATCAAAGCATTATCCGGAAATTTTTAGTTCCTATAAAAAGATGGAATATTTATCAATTTCTTGAATGTTCATACATTAAAAAAATATCGAATTAGAGAATTATATGCAAAGTATTTTCCATTAAGAAAACATACACATGACATAATTAGTTTTATATCTACATTTTCAGCTTACTTTTTTGTGACTTAAGCACACATTTTGAATTCGAAATACAAAAATGCTCTACAGAGTTGAAGTATTTCCTGAATCAATTATTATTGATCCTGAATTCTATTGGAAAATTTGTTGTTTACTGTTCAAATCTTACTTCGATTTCAGACGGACAGACAAATTAAGAACTACAAAATATTTCATCCAAAAGATTGCACTCCTCCATAAAATCTTGTCAAATTGTAACAAGATTTGAACACTTCGAACGAACATTTTTATGTAAAATTTAAAGTTGATTGATATTTATATGTTAATATGGAAATACCAATAAACACATATTTTAGCTTTTTAATTTATCTACTGCTATTAGACAATTTTCCATTTCCGTAGAGATTTTAAGTTTTGGAATGAAAGTTTGTGCTTAGGCTACAAAAATGTGAGATGAAAATATTTCTAACATATAACTGAAAATATAAATTATGAACTTGAATTTTATGTTCATTTTATCTTGATAGAAAATATTGTTCTAATTGAAAAATTGTTAAATGTACAAAATTAGTAAGAAGTATATAAATTTGAATGGAAAATTATATATTGATTCAAATTTTATACATTTATCGTCACTAAATTTCACTGAAAGTTTATTTTTGAAGTGTTGAAATCCTCATGAAATTTTCCAAGATCATACTGATGTTTATTTCATGCAGACTTTCTTCAAGAAATTGAAGAAAAGTGTTATTTCTTGAACTATATACTTCGTAAATTCAAATTCGTCGTCTGCTTCGCGCCTCTTTTGCACGTACTCGAGAAAAATACAATTCTTAATTTCGACTCGATAAACGAAAGCGTGAAATCTAAAAATAACTTGAAAACTCAAGCATTGTAACGAAGTCCGTCTTCGCGCACCTTCGGCTTTACACGAAGCTGGTGACCGCAGCGTGTAGCAGAGCCGACACACTGACACGCCACGTTTTCATGTGTTTCTCCCAGTACACCTGATAAATGAAGAAGAAAAATAACACGTTCAAAGTCTAATAATAAAAAACGTAAATTTATGGAATCAGAAGACGAATCTGATTCTAAACGAGATTACGATGTTAAGGAAAAGCCAAATGCAAATGAAATAAAAAAAGGTTCTAAGGAAAATGAAGATGAGGAATTAAAAGAAGAAGACTGAGGAAAATTTCCAGGAAGAAAAACATGAAAATGAGCAATTGGATATTAAACTAGCACTTTATTCCCTTCATTCCATAGTAGAAAAAAATTAAATCTTAAATCAATCAATATTCCGAAATCTCCACACATTAACAATGTATTGTGGGAAAAAATTTTGGCCACATTGAAAATAGCATTTTTAAATTCTATAGTTATAATAATAATTTGTATTAGAATCACAAAATATTCTACAAAAGAAGAAAAAAATCAATTAATTGAAGAATCTCATTCATCTGCTATAGGAGGACATAAAGGAGTAACAAAAAATTATAATAGAATCAAACAAAGATATTATTGGAAAAATATTAAATTGAGTATACAAACATATATACAACTTTGTTTACAACGTCAACTTAAAAAACTTTTTAGGGTCAAAACAAAAAACCCTATGATAATTACCGATACTCCAGAAACTGCATTTGAGAAAATATCAATGAATATTGTCGAAAAGTTAACAATAACTTCATCATAAAATCAATACATATTTTCAATCGAGGATAATTTTACTACATATTCTCTAGCAATCCCACTCCCAACTCATCAAGCTGGAACAATTGCAGACGCTTTTATTAACAAAGGACCCCGCACCAAATGTACAGAAAATGGCCTCATGATAAAAAATTGTAAAAAAAATTTTTTCTTGTATTTTCGAACGTGCAAACTACAAATTCGAAAGAAAAATGTCAGAAAGATGGGCAGTTTTTAGACAAACACTTGTCAAAATTCCGATTTTTACATGCATTTTAATGGAAAAATGCTTATTTTACCAAAATGTTTTTTTCCTCAAAAACTCTATGATATATTTGACTAAAACTTTTATATTTTGACGATCAGGCGTACCGAATCAAAAGATTCATACCCACGAACTAGAAAGATTAACGATTCTTTGGGTATACACTATGTTTTTGGGGGTGTGTTCGTACCCTAAACATCCAAATCCAAGTAACATATGTAAATCATCATTTCTTAGTAACTAAAATCAATATAGATTTTTATTCAACCGCTACGATATGAAATAAACGACTTTCAAATAAGTACAGGGTTGTTTTGTTATCCCTCGAACATTGAATCCGGAATATTTACATGTCTTTAAAACTAAAATCACTCAAAGTTTTCTGATTAATCTGTGAGGATATAGGAAATCATATTAAAGTAAGTACAGATTTTTTAGACGACAAGGATATGTCTGAATATTTTTTTTATTTTATTTTTTAATCATCCCTCAATTAGAGAAGCGGATAAGTTAACATTTCGTAAGGGATAAATCTTCAAATATTTTTTGTCTCAAGAATCAGGTGAACAAAATAACTTTAAAACATATACAGAAAGCGTCTTTTAGCAGGATTTGCATTAGAATTTATTTTCAGGGTAGTTTAATCATCACTAAGGAAAATCGATACTCATTAATAACCTGATTACAAGAGCATTTTTACACGGGTAGTTTAAATATTCATAAACACAAACTTGCACCAACCTGTGCAAACCTGCTCTAACTTGCGTAAAGCGAAGATGTAAGTATAGTTAACTTAATCCTAAATAATAAAAATAATAATAATAATAATAACTTACCTAGAAATAGTATAATACATTACAAGGGGCGAAACATAGTGATTGCAATGAGTGTGAAGTTTGCTGCCAAGGTGAAACGAGGGCTGCAATCACACAAATTGCTTTCACTGTGTTTTGTTTCGAGTAATGTATACTATTTTTCATAGCAACTCTTTTGAGAATCTGATTGGCTGTAACTGTGGAGCGGGTTGAAACAGCGATTTCAACCCTAGGGTTGAAAATCGTACTTTCGACCCGCTCTACAGGTACTGAAAATCGGATTTTCATAGGAGGCGCTATGAAATAATAATTTCCTTTCTTTCATATTTAAACGATGTGAAATCAATAATTAGTACAAATTCCCATAGCTCCTTATCATTATTACGAGTATAGTATCTATAACTCAGGGATGAATAAACTACCCTGACAATAAATCCTTATGCAAATCATGCTAAATGACGCATCCTGGGTATGTTTTAAAGTTATTTTGTCTACCTGATTCTTGATACAAAAAATATTTGAACATTTATCCTATAGGAAATGTTAATTTACCTGCTTCTCTAATTAAGGGATGATAAAAAAAAAAAAAAAATGAAAAATAAAAAAAAATAAAAAAAAATTCACACATCCTTATCGTCTACACCTTTTCTACTTATTTTAATATGATTTTCTATATCCTCATAGATTAATCGGAAAACTTTGTGTGATTTTACTTATCAACAAATATCAATATTCCAGATTCAATGTCCAAGGGATAATAAACAAACCATGTACTTATTTGAAAGTCGATACATACCGTAGTAGTTGATTAAAAATCTCTTTTGATTTTAGTTACTTAAAAATGATGATTTCGATACTTGGATATTTAAGGTACAAAAACACCCCCAAAAACAAGCTTTATTCCAAAAAAATCGTTAATCTTTCTAGTTCGTGAGAACAAATCCTTCGTTTTGGTAAGTCTGATTGATCGTCAAAATATATAGCCAAAAATAGAGGTTTAAAAAAAACATTTTACTAAAATAAGCATTTTTCCATTAAAATACATGTGAAAATTGGAACGTTGATAAGTGTGTATCTGAAAACTGTCCATTTTTCTAACTTTTTTGAATTAATTGAATTTTTGATATATTTAAAAATATTTAGAGTTGGATGAGTTCCACATGTACTGAGTAGTGGAGACTTTTGCGTGAACTGTTCGCATGAATTGAAAAAAATGATCAGCAAAATCCTGGCATATTTTGGAATTGGGCTGTTTATATTGGATTTTAAAAATATTTGGGGGTGACTTCTACATGTGCTGAGGTTTTGAAACATATTTTTGCTTCTTTGGCATCAACTAAATAAATTTCCAGAAAAATCCTGGTGTACTTTGAAATTAGTGTGATTGTATTGATTTTTAAAAATATTTACCATATGGGTTGCTGGGGTAAGTTCTACATGCGCTGAAGGGTTGAGACTTTATGTTTGCCCCTTTGGCATCAATTGAAATCATTATCAGCAAAAACTGGGCGAATTTTTGAAATAGGTTGGTTTTGTTGAATTTTAAAAATATTTAGGGATAGCTTGGATGAGTTTCAGATTCGATTAGCGGTTGAAAGATCTTTAAGAAGTTTTTAGAGTTGTACGCGACAATTTTTTGTCATAAAATAGCAGCTTTCATGCACTTGAAAATAAACTTATTTTTAGTAATTGATTAATGTTAGGAATTTCAGACTCATTGTTTAAGGGATGGTAAAATATACCCTAAAATTAGGTCAAAACATATTCTTTTGATTCGCTACGCCTGATAGTCAAAATATAAAAGTTTTAGTCAAATCTATCATAGAGTTTTTGAGGGAAAAAAGCATTTTGCTAAAATAAGCATTTTCCCCTTAAATTACATGTAAAAACCAAAACTTTGAAAAGTGTTTGTCTGAAAACTGTCCATATTTTTGACATTTTTCTTTCGAATTTTTAGTTTGCAGGTTTGAAAATACAAGAAAAAATTTTTTTTACAATTTTTTATCATAAGGCCATTTTCTGTACATTTGGTGCGGGGTCCTTTATTTGCATTTATGACTCTCCAAAAGCAGTATTAACAGATCAAGGAGCAGATTTTCTAAGCAATTTAATAAGAAAAATGGCAAAGCTATTCCGAATACGTCAATTTAAGACTACTGCTTATCACCCCCAATCAAATGGATCCTTGGAAAGATCCCATCACTCCTTAAAGAATATTTGAAGCAATTTATCGAAAATATTGCAGAATGGGATGACTGGATTGAATTAGCAATATTTTGATACAATACAAGTGATCATGAAGGAACGAAATGCGCGCCTTATGAATTAGTATTTGAAAAATTAGCATGTTTAGCATCTGGCGATCCTCTATCAGAATATGAGAAAATAGAAACTTACGATATGTACATGACAAAATTGATTACAAAATTACATGAAATGCGTGGAATAGCAAGAAAATAGTATATTACGTGCCTAGGCGCTGAGAACGAAGCAGTCTGCTTTTCACGGACATTTTCGTTCGTACTCTCAGCGAGAGCCACACTAACCTATGGTTGCTGCCACCCGACCAATCACTCAGATCAAGCAGCGTGTGGCATGGTCCGCTGGATAGGCGGGCGTCCCACACTGTTACTTTTTTTTATATTCTTTTTTATTATTTATTGCAGGATCATTTGTTAATCTGCATGTGTGGGAGTCTTAATTAATGATTAAATAAAATAACCAAATAAACAAATGTAATATATAAATAAATGAACCAAATTGTATGGTTATAAATAAATGCAGTTATTATTATATTCTAAATAAGCAAATATAATTGTTATTTCATTTTAAATAAATAAGTATAACTATTGCCACATTGCAAGTTTATAGATCTTTGATATTATAAGTAAAGATAATTATCATTGTACCGTAAAATCCATTAGTATTAAACATTACGAATAACTGTATTTATAAAAATGGGTCACTTAACAATAATAAATAGAGGCTGATTTATTGAAATTTCCTTTTTATTATAAAAAGCGTTACACGACGTTCAAGCCTGCCACACAGCTGTCCAATAGGAACCCGCGCCCACGCAGGTAGCACGCACCAGTGGGAGGTGAAATGGGAGAAAGGCTTTCTCGTCATCGTCGCGCGGTGTGCTATCGTTTTTGAGTGCACATCAATTTTTGAACGCTTCCACGGGACGAGGTGTGCAACTTTTTGGAATTTGAAAGACATCGTTATAATCGCGAAAATATTATCTTTCTTCCGATACCGATTTCCAACCTTAAAACAGTCGCGAAAAGGGGGAAAACATCGTGTACAAAATTTTTAATTTATTGATTGAATTGGATTTGATCGTGGTCGCTAATTCAGGCGCGCGCATGTTAATTAAGAGGGAATTGATTAAGAGGTGGAAATCCGAGGCGACGTGTTTGATTGCGGATCCTGAAAAATCAGTCCGGGTGCCGCACCTTTAAGAGGTAAGGCCACATCGCTCCTGGCAATCACTAAAATAATCAAGGATAGATCGAGGCTCGGAACAGGCATTGTGCATTTTAGCATCACAGCGCCTGTCTCTTGAGAACTTGGTCGCACATGTCTTCTCCGCCCTCCTTTAGTTAGGGATTAAGAGGTTTTGACTCTTTTAAGTCATTTTGTGAAAAAAAGGGGATAAAATAAATATCGGAAAGTTTAGATTTCAACGATAAATTCACTCGAGGGGTTTTTCTAACTGAACAAAACGCTTGGTAGGCTCACGTCGCACTACTAGTAGGGTGAACTTTCATCTAGGGAGACACCTCCAAAGTAGTGCTCCAGAAATTAAATAAAATTGACAAGATTTTGGAATTGAATCCAAGGTGGTCGAATCCCCACGGGGAACTTCCTCCAAAGATTTGATACTAGCAGAATACTTCGAAGGGTGACGAATCCCCCCGGGGAACTTTGCCTTGAGAATATTTTTGTTCCTTTTTCTCTATCTCCTGTCCGTTGAGGGAAGCCTTGCCAAGTGTCGGAAGCTTAGCGCGTTATTTTCAATTATGGGTGGACGGGCAAATGATGAACTATGCCAAGACTAGGTTGCCTCGTCTCCAGTGTTTCTTGGTTATCTGATGCTCAGGGTTTTTAAATCGCAATAAACTTTTCTTAATTATGACGTAACGATGGACAGGTAATGAGGATAAATAAAATAATATCGCTCAAGCGAAACCAGAAACCTCTTAGTCAACCAATTTTTATTTCCAGAAGTAGGGACGACGCCCCAAAATTAAAACGTGTTTTCGTTTTCTGGCGCGATTGCGCGAAATTATATTAAAAAGAAATTAATCAAACTTTCTTACGCTTTTTAGATTCTGTTCATCAAAATTCCAATCACGGACAACAGTCACGAGGACGCGCCCACGTTTTGCTTTGTTCTCTCAAAAAAAAACTTGAATATCGTGAGTTTTATTCGGTATTCTAGCTCGTTAAATTAAGAATTCCACTTCGCGAGATTTTCACCCTTCGTGTGACCCACTCATGTATTTCGAAAGTAATTTTGACTCGAAATAGGGCAAAATTGCTGGTTAAAATTTGGAAAACTGGTGAAATTCAAAATTGAGAGCTTTGAGTTTAAATATGAATATGAAAAGCGAGACTTTCGGCTCAATTGGGCTCGCAGGAGGTCGAAGCCAAGGCGTAGTCGAGGTGCAGCCGATGCGTAGTCGAGTTGTAGCCGAGAAAAAGCCGAGACGAAGCCGAGACAAATCCGAGACGAAGCAGGGGCGCGATCAGTCCTGCGAGCATTGCCGCGAGTCTCGTAATTTCCCGAATTGTGTGCATTGGCTCGTATTCTATTTTATGTGACTTCGGTGCGGATACGAGTTTTTATGCGTACACTCGAATCTAATCTAGTATTGTAGTTGTTTGCGGCGCTAGTAATTACATTTGATATTTCGCGACTAGTCCCAGCCATTTTGATTTTATCGATCTTGTGTAGTAGTAGCTTGTTGTAATCGAGCATGCGCAGTTCAAATGTACAAGGCTTTGTCAGTAGGGTGCTAACGCTGTACGAAGAAGAAGAAGAATAACAAGAAGATTCTGCTCCGCTGTAAGACTATATGTGCATGCGCAGTTCAATTTTTACATTATATTCCTCTGTAACGGAATACACAACATTCCGTTACTCTCAGCTGTAACGGAAAAACGAGTTTCCGCGCCGGAGCCACATAAAATTTATTATCAGCTAATGAGAAATCAAAGGAATATTATGATAGGAAAATTAATCCCTAAAATTTTAAAACCGGATATAGTGTATTTTTATTGGGAGGTGGAGAATTAAAGAAATTCGAAAATCAATACTCAGGAGCATATAAGGTACTTGAAACATTAGAAAAAGGAAACATAAAAATTTTAGTTAAAAATAAACCTAAAACTGTTAATATTAATAGACAGAATATTGTGCTCGAATCCCAGCGCAAGCGAAAGCGTCTTTTTTTCCACAGAAAGATTTCAAATTCTTAAATTTGAATTTAATTTACGAGGACACCTGTCAGCAACGTCTCCTATCTGATACGCGACTAGTGATTCTCCGATAATGTAGGCAGTGGCAGAAATTTCAAATTAAACTAATTAATTTTAAATTATATATAACCCCATCAGCAAATTACAACCAAATAAAATAAAAACGACTCTAATCTCTTTCTCTTTTGATAATAGAATTATTTTTCACTTTATTGGCGGTCTATGAATATTTTTTATGCACATAATTTGCTTGCATTAAGAAATTCTCTCGCGTACTATGATGCTTATCGATACCGAAAATTTTCTTCAGATAATATACTCCCTTCTGCTATGGAAGTAAATGAGTTTTATGCATAGAAAAATGCTTATTTAAGTAATTATTGAAAATGAATATTATCACTGATATTCTAAAGCAGAAGGATCTCTAAAACAAAATATAATGTATCTGTTTCGGGGTTTGAATATGAAGAACAAGAAATGTTAAAATGTTCAAATTATTCAATGTTTACATTTTCTAGTAACATACCAATATTCATAGCTATACGTACTATTAAAGGATCAATAACCAAATGGGAGCTAAGCATAGTTTGACAAAAATATTATTATAGTCCTTGTACAGAGACTATTTATTCAGCGAAGATAAGAAACCTAAAGATGAATTTAAGATGTTAGACAATAATTAAGGGAAAATGATATAATATAAATAAACCAGCACATGCGAACGTTGCTATCAAAGAGGTCACAAAGAAATGAATTGTACTACGCCAAAGCGACTCAACGTGATGTGCCACACTATTAATAGAAGAAAATAAAGTAAATAAATAGAAATTAAGTAAGTTCGAACATGCTGATTTCATCCCCATGTTCAAACAATAGGGAGGAGGTGTCACGTCACGCCCCTTAAAGGACCGAGGCTTTGCTGATCACGGACAGGAGATCCTTCCAATACCCGAATATCGTTCTCGGGGAACATGAAATTGAGTGGAAAAAGACCAACCTGCGGGAAATCTCTCGCGCGAAGGAGGCCATTCGCAAGGATGGAAGGCGTAGACTCGTCGAGAAATGGCAGACGAGATGACATGGTGACCAATCCAGGAGATGGACACACCGTCTAATCCCGGAGCTCGCCACCTGGCTGGATAGAAAGCAAGGTCAAGAAACAAAAAGACTCAGCAAAGACAAGCTTTGAAAATATCTCAAGGAAACCAGGCTCATTGATTGGCTTGGTTGGGCAAAGTCTGCTGGATCGTTGGAAAAAATAATGCGGGAGTTCCAAGGACTCCATGTACTGGTAGAATGACCAGTTGTCTGTCCTGCGTCCTGAATGTCTTACAGCACGGCGGGAATCCACTCGCTTGACGGGTGATTCCCTACTGCATAAGACATGGCAGATAGCTAAAACAGCTCTGAGGCAAAGCATAAAGAAATGCCGACTTCAGTGCTGGAAAGACTTAATCAATAAAGTCGAAAACGACTAATGGGATCTCTGTTTCAAGATAGTTACCAAGAGATTGCTGACTTGGAGAAAAAACCCCGGCCTAGACAATCCCAATAGAGTCAAGTAAATCGTGCGAAGCTTGTTTCCATAGGTGGAACCATTGTGCATGGTCCGGTGCGAAGATTTTTTAACTCCCGAAGAACTAAAGTGAGCGACCGGGAAGCTTGAAGTCAATATAGCGCCTGGAATCGACGAGATGCCAAACGAGATCCTCGAAGAGTTGATCGTGGTATACCCGGAGATCCTTCTGAAAGCCTTTACCTACTGTCTTCGGGAGGAAGAATTCTTTGACGAATGTATGATGCAGAGGTTAGCCCTTTTCAGGAAAGGAGAGAAACCTCTGGAGGATGCTACATCCTATAAACCGATATGCTTTCAGAAAGGCAGGTCTACAGTGGACGCCATCCAGGCTATGGTGGACATCGCCACTAAAGCAAGAAAAGGAACTAGTAAGGGTAAGGGATTCTGCGCGTTGACTAGCATCGACATACGCAATGCGTTTAATACTCCGAGATGGAAGAACTGCATCGGGAAAATGATTCAGAAGAAGGCTCGAGACTATCTGTTGTGGATGATAGACGACGATCTGAGAAACAGGTGGGTGATATACGAGGGCGAAAAATGGTCTCTCAAAGAAAAGATGACATGTGGTGCCCACCAGGGGTCGCGGGTAGTTCCACTCGTGTGGAATGTTATGTATGATGATTTCCTACGCATAAATCTACTTGTGCGAATGAGCATAATTGGTTTCACGGATGATGCACTTGTCGTGTGCACCACTGATGAGGTCGGAATTCTAAAGCTGAGGATCAATGGAAGTCTGTGGTGAACAATTCAGCGTTGGTTGGATAGCAGAGACCTGACAAGGGCCACTGAAAAGACCGAGACTTTGCCGGTCACGGACAGAAGATCTTTCCAGTTCTCGAAGATTGTTCTTGGAGAACACTAAGTTGTATGAAAGAAGAGTATCAAGTACCTGGAAGTGCAGTTCGAACGAAAACTTAACTCCAGTGAACAGCTGCAAATCGCAACTGCCAAGGCTATGCAATAAGGAGCAAACTTAGCTTAGCATATGACCAACATTGGAGGAGCTAGGGCAGCTAGAAAAAGACTGGTTGCAAGCGTAGTGCACTTGAAGCTGCTTTATGCAGCTCCAGTCTGGGTTAGTGCCCTTAACAACAATGCTATCCAGAAATAACTGTTATCGGCATAGAGAGGAGTGGCGCTGAAAATAGTCTCAGTATACCAAGCTGCGTAAGGAAGGATTTCACAAACTCGCCATGGCTTCTCTAATGCATACCTCAAGTGCATCAACAAAAAAGACGACGAGTGGTGTCAATACTGCGGATCCCCTGCACCAGGTGGGGTGAAGTAAGAAGGGAGGCCGTTGGTCAAGCGGTGGGTGCAGAGCTTTTTTCTGACACAGTGGTTCCTCTCGTGCTTCAGTCTGAGGGTGTTTGGAAGCACATCGAGTCATTCATCACATTAGTGATAAAGACGAAGGATCTCGATGGGCGTAGGGAACGTAGCAATGGGAAGGGCCAACAAAAATCGCATTGCGAGTTGCACCTACGGTCACGCGTCTCGAGCGGACTGGGCTGCCACGGTGGTGGGGGTGGGATCTTCATGCTTTTCTATCTGGCGCGGGATAGGGCCTCAGGTGAACGGTTTTTTTTCCACTTGTGATTTTGATCCAAATTTGGGTGTGTTTTTTGTATTTTGGGGATTCGATTACTTTCGAATTCTTGAAATTTTTAATTTAAGGATAAAAGAAGAGTCGTTCATGATTAAAAACCGGAACCAGCCGCTCGTGAAGTTTAAAACCGAAAGGCTGTCCCGCGAGCGGCAATATACAACCAGATCTGAACGTAAAGTTAATAAGATTTATCAGATAAGATCAGTTCTTCACCCGAAAAACAGGCTTATTAGATTCATATGCTAATCTCATATGATCCATTATGTTCTGAATATTTCTATTTTTCGGAACCTTAGTTTGCACAGGATACCTTATATTTTTCGAATCGCAATTATTACGTTTATTTTAACTCTGAACCCATTCTCCAGGATGAAGGCACTGATTGCATTTATATAATTTATTAAATTGGTCAAATCCTTGAACTGCAGCGCGAGCTACTGAATCACCACAATAAATTTTAGTGACAACTTTGATGTCAATTTCTTTGTTGTTTTTCTTATACTGGCCTCCTAAAGTTGCAAGAGTATTCATTTTATCTACGAACGGGACGAGGAACACGTTCATCTTTGGCTTGTCTTTACCAAACCCAAGACTAAGTAGTATTAACTCTTTTATTCTAACATTCATCAGTAATTCGTTTACCATTATGAACATCGGTCAAATAAAATACGTTGAAATACTGAATGCCGGTGCTTCAGATTGAAGTAGCGTGATTGCGTTTGTTGATTTGATTTAGATTTTTAGCGAACTCACGCTTACCGTCATTATTATCATGAAAAACACCTTTTTGTAAACTCTTTCCTTAGCCATGAGAGTGTGATAATCGTTATTTGACTTAATCAACAAGGATATGTGTGAAGATGGATCCATCATAACGAAAAAGTTCTTGTATTTATAATCTTGGAAGTCAATTTTGATTTTGCACATGTTACACTTCATAAACCGATCTTTTCGTACAAATACACCGATATACATATGCGCCACACTTTGGGCATGTTACATGGAGTCACATACTATGTTTCGGTCAGTGACAATACATGAACAATTACATACTTGAGAACCATTAGAATTATCTCGCCTTGACATTGGTTGACTGGACCAGTTATTGGAGTCTTGATTTCTTCATTGGTTGCCATTCAAGCGATGAAAACATTTTTTAAACAGGAATTTGACACTGTCAGCTGTCATTAAGATTGAAGATACAAGAAAACCTTAAACCATATCATATTTTTCCGAATGGTTCTTTATTTCTACATATACTGCAATTAAAATAGCGACTTCATAGAGCAGTTACATTTTTTTACATACCTTAAAATCGTGGGCACAATCATTTTCAATTACTTCTGAATCCTCAGCTAAAAGTTAAAGAACCCTCTGAGCGCGTTCCTTAGTGGCACTAGAGGGCACTTCCTCATCGACTTACAAACATTTTGAATTCAAACACCTGATTTGAAATTATAACAGCTGTAGGGCAATGCCGTTAGAGGCAATATGTTAGTAAGAGCAGTTGTCCGCCAATCGAAAGATCCGGGCACAAATATCGGCACAGCATTTGATATATATGTAGTATTATAACCCTCCATAGTATGTAATAAATATAGTCGATCCAGTTAGGGATTAAAAAATAATTGAAATAATCATCTTTGATTAGTCATGAGCAACGTTTCGTTGGCTTTGTTCGTCAACCTCATTAGACCAAATTTAATAATTTACATTTAAAACACTTAGATTGTCAAAAATTCATGTTGATTTCCAATGTATTGAAAACAAATTTTAATGTAAACTGAAGAGTCCCCCTTCGATCCAGGACTAGTAATTAATATATGTATATGTATTACTATCACCCTCCATAGTATGTAATAAATATAGTTGATCCAATTAGGGGTTTAAAAATAATTGAAACAATCATCTTTGATCCGTCATGAGCAGCGTTTCGTTGGCATGATTCGCAGCTTCATCATGCTAAATTTACCCTCAAGATAGTCAAAAATCCATTTTGGTTTTAAATGTGTTGAAAAAAGTTTTTAATGTAGACTGAAGAGTCCACCTCCGACCCATGATTAGTATTTGATATAAATGTAGTATTATCACCCTCCATAGTATGTAATAGATGGAGATAGTCGATTAATATTATTTTTCGATTGTAACATTGAAAACTGCCTGCTATACATGAAATTCAAATGACTTCAAACAAATCATCGATATAAATATGCAAATATCGCAAACTTACCTTATTATTAAGAGTACTTCTGACTTTCACAAACATATACTTATTGAAAATGTATGAAAAATAATAATCCAAACTTTTTTATTTTATTCTTATTTTAAATTGAAAAATTTTATATCTTCAATTGCTTCTGAAATAATTTCAAATTAATTACGTAGTTGAGTTTGAAATTTTTGTCACTGCCTTCATTATCGAAGGATCACTAGTCGCATATCAGATAGAATACGTTGTCAATAGGTGTTCTCGTAGACAATTTCAAACACTTATATCGCGAATAATGCAAATGAATTCAAATATTTAAAGAATTTGAAAATCTTTCTGTGCAAAAAAAGACGCTTTCGACTGCGCTGGGATTCGAGCCCGGGTCTTTCGATTGCCGGTCGACTGCTCCGAAAGACCGGGCTCGAATCCCAGTGCATTCGAAAGCGCCTTTTTTTCTACAGAAAGATTTTCAAATTCTTCAAAAATTTTTGAAATATTTACAAGAAACCCATTTTCTTATGAAATCAAAAATGTCTCGTTGTTCACTTTAACTCACGACAACTTTACCAATTTTTATAATTTTTTTTATAAATCCGACAGGAAATAACGTGTTATAATATTCTGAAAACAAAAAAGAATGAAAAAGTAAATGTGCTTATTATTATTAACGAAAAAATATTAAAATTTTTTTTTGACACATTGCCAAAATCATAAATTTTCATTTTTAATCGCTTCTTTTGTCGAGCAAATTTTGAGCTACAAAAAACTTCCATTAAGAAGGTTTTTGATCAAAGTACAACGAAGTCTTCTGAATTTTTAGTACAATCGAATTTTAAAAATATTTGAGGAATCTTGAAATAGTAATTTTTGAGACAGGCAACAGAAAACGTCTTCAAAATAAATGGAATGCTCGCGAATTTAAAAAATTTTAATTTTGCAAAGGTAACGTAAAATTTAAGGATATTTATGATGTTTTTGAGTAAAAGTATCTTGAAGTTGCGAAACATGTACTGAATTTTCTGATACTTTCTTAATATTATGAAACAACTGAATTATCGAAAATAATTTTATGTGTTTTTATCAGAGGTTTTTATTATTAAGAAAGTGTTTGGACACTATATTGTTGGAAATGTTCAGAAATTTGAAAAATATTAATTTGACAAAGGTAAAGTAAAATTTGAAGATATTTATGATGTTTTTGAGTAAAGGTATCTTGAAATTGCTAAAAATGTACTGAATCTTCTGATATTTTCTTAATATTATGAAACAAACCCTAGCGAACTGGCTGAACGGTAGCTTTACGCTGTACCGTAAAGCTATCATAAAGCTATCGTAAAGTTATCGTAAAGTAGCATTATAACTCATGAATGAGACAAAATAAACATTCAAAATGTTTTTATCCTTATTCTACGTTGAAAATAACGTTAACTGGTAATTGAAATATGCAACAATTTTATTTACTTACGCTAAAAATTGAAAAAAACATAATACCTGTCATTCAAGGCAGTGCTATGGTTCATCACTTTCCATGTCTTCACCGTCAGGATTGAATATTTGTTAGAGTGAGATGAAAGTATAGTTGTGTCTCACTCCAACCAATGGTCAACTTTAACGGAGAAGTTCCACAAAAGGTGAACCACTGCACTGCCTTCAATGACAGCTATTATGTTTTTTTTTTAATTTTTAGCGTAAAAAATTAAATTATTGCATATTTCAATTACCAGTTAACGTTATTTTCAACGTAGAATAAGGATGAAAACATTTCAAATGTTTATTTTGCCTCATTCATGAGTTATAATGCTACTTTACGATAGCTTTACGATAGCTTTACGATAGCTTTACGGTACAGCGTAAAGCTACCGTTCAGCCAGTTCGCTAGGGAACTGACAGAATTTTTTTTGAATTTATCATAAAATTACGAAACTGCAACGAAATTTTCAGTTACATGTAAATGCATTAAACTTCAGTTACCCAAAACGTAAAATGTATATTTAATAATATAAGGTATATATCAGGTATATATTATGTATATATAAGGTAATATTATGGAAGATTTTTTATTTTAAGGAATACCTGAAGTCATTCTGTCGATTGAAGGAAATCATAAATTGAAAAAACCACAAATTTTAATATTTTTCCACAAGAATTGTTTATAACAATGATTATTGTTACTTTTTCAAATATTTTTGTGATTGAATGTCATTCCTACATTAGTAGAAAGAATTTTTAGCGAAAAGAACATTTTTTTTACCGACAGTCTCATTATCATATATCACGTCCCGCGACTCTACCGCCTTGAGTAACAAACAAGTCAAGGAACCAATGAAAGGACGAAGGCAACATTACTGCGTGCATGATTTTATCGACGCAAGTTACAAGCAGATCAACAGAATGATTAATATGGAATTACCATGTGTCGTTATAACACCTACACATTATAACAAAGCGACTGACCCAGAGAGAAAGTAAATGAAGCCCTACAGTACCAACGCACTACTACATGCAATTATCACACACATTACAGTCACAGCATGTAACTTGCAATAACATGTGACTGGTCATAACATTTAGCTCGTCATAATTGACCTTTCAAAGTTCTATAAAAAGCGAAAGTTTCAATAGAAGTCAGTCGAGTCCAGTATCATCTTTTTTACACCGCGAGTCAGTCCAGTCTCATCAGATTATTCACCGCTAGTTGGTCCAGTTCTAATTCGGCGCCGAGTTCAACGACAGTAGAGAGTGAAGGGGAATCGTCTTAGAGAATCTTCTCTATAACCTGGGATCCAAGAATCAACCATCCCAACCGGCTAGACCACAAATTCACAGACAAATTAAAATTTATCTCAACATCTATAAGGTGAGGACTCGACTAGCTACATTCTGGACTCAATTGTATCGAACTTACTTACAACCAAGGGTAAATACGACCAACTTCAACTTTATATATATTTTTCACTTCCATGGTGCTTACTCAACAATAATTTTATATGTTAATAAATATAATTTATATAATCAACCTTTCTTGTTCACCGACTATTCCTCACCCCTTAGAGAGGATCCTTCCTATCCTTGCATAAAAGGAGTCAATCTTTAAAGAAGAGAAATGTTACGTTTCTGACGTAACATACCCAATCTGTTTTTTGGTCAAATCGGCCAGGAAACTTAAAGTCATTGAATGGGATATCGAAATTTTATGATTACTAGGAATCAAAAATTGATAAATTACAAATATAATTTATCTGATTTCACACATATTTTGCCAGGATAAAATGAATTTGATAGAATCAAAAAGGGATTTGACCTTCAGGCTAACCTGAGTGATTAAATAATCATTTTATTTTATTTGAAATTTTACACACATATTTTGTTAAAATAAAATAATTTCATCAAATAACGAAGGGATCTGATCTTGAGATAAACCAGAGTTATAAAATAATTATTATATTTGAAATTTGAAAAATTGTTTAACTTCCTTCTTTCTTTTAATTTTGTTCAAATTGTGTTAAAATAAAATAAATTCTATTTAGTCACGCAGAAACTTGACCTTGAGGCTAACCTAAGTGATCAAACGACTTATTTAATCTGAAATTTCATTATCTGAATTTCTGAAAGTACAAAGATTACATAGGATTTTGTCCTTGAGTCATGCCTGTCTAATCTCGTACTTTTTAAATTCCAAAGTGTTAACTAAGTTCTAATTCGAGTTCAAAACGAGAAAAAATAGCACACGAGAGTTTAAGTCCTTTTCAGATTCGTCGAACGGTTACCATTGATTACGATCAATTGGGTAAGGCAAAATTCAAAGTGCTCATGCAGTATTGTTAATAACTTCTATTTCAACTCTGTTCACTAACAGAATATTTTTAATTGCAAAAGATTGACCAAGCTGTTGTGCTTGAGTCAGGCTTGTCCAATCTTGCATTACTAAAATTCTGTTCTATTTTATGATTATTTTTTATTGTGCATTATATAAAAAAATATTTAAAAAACGAAAGATATTTTGAAGTCTTTTCGGTTAATCCAATTGATTATTTATGTATATTGCAATTTCAAAAGTGTCTCCATGTACGCATCAGTAAATTCTATTTTGTAATAACCTATGTCAAGCCCCAATCCCAGTGAATTAGGGAAATCCAAAAATAAATAAAACCCTATTACACGCAGTCAAGCTAGGAAAATACTGAACTTGCAAAATTTGTGGCACAAAATCAAATGGGTCCCCTTAAAACAAAAAAAAACAGTTACTCTGAAGGAAAAAGTAACTAAAGATAATTTTGAAAATATTTTTAACAAAAATAAAAAAAATATCAGTTTTCAATCAGACAATATTTCATTAGAGAAAACCTTAACGTCTGATTAATTCGAAACTGTCGGAAAAAGCAGTTTATCTGACGCGAATAATTGGTTCAATTCAACGATGATTGCAGAAAACACATTGCAAAAATAAATTTATCAAAAAATTCCCTTACTCGCCAAAAAATTACTAGTAATCACAATAGCGACGATAATATTGCTGACAACGAACAAATAGAGCAAAATGTTCACAACAGTACTAAAGAGGACGCTAATAGTCAACAAGTATCCTTGCGCGACGCGTTAGAAGTAGTACCCTTATTTGATCGAAGTAACATTCCAATATCAAATTTTATTGAAGGATGTAATGAGACAAAGACAATGCTGCCAACACCCGCAGCTCGAAAAAATTCAGCGCGATAATTGAGAAGGAAATTAACAGGTGAAGCAAGAAAATGTATCTTTTGATCAACTTATAATAATATAGAGGAATTAATTGAAAAACTCAAAAAAGTATATGCTCCTGCAAAAAGTGTGTATCAATTACAAGGAAAACTAGGGAACATTCCTATGCAGCTAGAATTAAGAAAATTGCCGACAGAATTATTCGCGGTCTGCGACCTGTGTTAGAAATTCAAGTAAAAATAAAATAAACATTCAAAGAAGTTTGCAATGACACAATCAACGTAGAAAGAGACTTGGCTGCATCTTTTGCACTAAGAAGAAAAAAAATTCAGATTATTTGGAAATGAATGATTCTAATTCTAATTCTAAATAATAGCAATAAAAAAACAACTCGATTCAATGTTGCACGAGACAACGACATAAATTGTACAATACCAGGTCTAGAAGTATGAAACCGGAATTTTTTTGCAAAAGTTACACGTCTGTTGCATGAAAATGATCAAAAATATTTTATTCAAAGTAATCTCCATAGCTATTTACACATTTTTCCCACGTCTCCGGAACGTGATGAATGCCACGCCAATAAAACTGTTCGTCTTTTAAATCAAACCAGTTATCCAGCCATTCTCGTACATTTTCGTACGAAGTGAAGCGTTGTTCAGCGAGAGCGTGGCCGAGTGATGCGAACAGATGGTAATCCGACGGAGCCAAGTGTGAACAATAAGCGACATACGCCAGTATTTCCCAACTGAACGTCTCGATCGTTCCCTTGACCCGTTTCGCTGTGTGTGATGGGAAATTATAGCGAAGAAAAATGACTTTGTGTTGCCTTCTTCGATAATCCGGTCGTTTTTCTTGTAATGCTCGATTTAAATCGATCATTTGCTGTTGGTAGCGATTCGTGTTGACAGTTACAGCAGGTTTTAGCAGCTCATAATAGATAACACCCTTCTGATCCCACCAAACGCACTTTTTCAGTGGTTTTCCACGATCTTCGTTTCTCACATCAAAATTACCACTTTTGAATTTTTTAAACTACGCGAAACACTGTGTTTTGCCAAGAGCATATTCACCGTAAGCTTCGACAAGCATTCGATGCGATTCTGCAGCAGTTTTCTTCAAGTGATAACAAAAAACCAGTGCTGTCCGCAAAACGTAGGTCGTAGGCACAAAACTCGACATGTTGATGCTTGTAGTAAATACACTGGTATATCGAACTTGGGTTGCTGTTTACTGAAAATCTTGCTCAGCTGCTAGAGGGAGAAGATGGCGCTGCAGAAGCGGTCGTGCGGTCCCTAAACTGATGGCAAACACTATCAATAGGGAAATTCCGGTTTCATACTTCTAGACCTGGTATGTAAAAAACCAGGTCATGTTGCTGACAATTGCTATCTTTTAACTAAAGCAAAAGAAGAAGTTTCTAAAAAACAAAATACTAATTTTGTTAAGCAAAATCAACAGCTTAGTAACAATTACCAACAACGAGAAAATAGACTTCTTAACCAACTTCTAAAACATAATACTCCTTCCATATGGACCGATAAACAGGAAATAGCTTTTGATATTTTAAAATCAAAATTATGTAAAGAACCACTTTTACAACGATCCGATTTTTCTCAACCCTTTGTTTTCACAACAGATGGCTCAGGATCTGATCCTGAATATTTGGACTATTTGAAAGAAATCCAAGCAAAAAATAAGAGGGAGAAAAATGTCAAAAAGCATAAACAATTCATTATAAATACCTTAAGAGGAAGGAAGCGAAAATTATTTTTCTACTTCTGAAGATGAAGGAAACTCTGAAAACTCTTGTGTTGGACAAATTTTTGAAAATAAAAATGTTAAAGACACTTTTAATGAACAAAATTCTAAAATAAACAAAAAACAACAAATAAAACCAGGGAAAATGTCGATAATTATAATAATTCAGAATCCGAAGAAAAGCGTCCACCCCCAGAGCCCCTTCCACCCAACTCCAACTCTACCAGGCAAATTTTAATGAATAAAAATATCGTTGAATGTCACGATCAATTAACGATACGAAAAGATAATTATGTATATTTTGTTAAAACAAATGAAACTCTTCGAGATAATGGATCAAAAAGTCTAGAGAAACGTGGAACCTTACCAAAATTTAAAAGTTTACAAAAAAGAACAGCAAAAAAAATTAAAAAGGAGAACTACTATCATTTTGCTCTCCGGATTGAAGAAGAAGCTGAAGAAAATTTATCTGAAACTTTCAATATAATAAAATTGTCAATTTACTCATTACATGAATTATTTCGAAAATTGAATCTAAGATCAATTAGTATTTCAAAGACTTCAAAAATTAATCATATAGCTTGGGAAGAAATAACACGACCCTTTAGCCAAACACAACCTTCAGCACTAAATTATTCAAAATAATAAAAAAATAAAAAAAGTAAACAAAATAAATAAAAATCAAATATTTAATAATGAACAGGACTTATAATATATCGACCCTTAGTATTAATATTCAAATATTGTTGATGTTCTTAGTTGGTTTTAGGGTCCAGAAAAAATGTAACTCAAAGTTTCATGTTTTTAAACGTTCCGACTCAAATTGGAGGCCTCATCAGTGAGTATTTATTTCTATAAAAATACAAAGGAAGAAACTTAAAAAATTTGAACGTGTGACCGCTGAACATTGTGGTAAAAGCAATATGAATGAAGTGTATATGTGAAACTATAAAATTCGTCTGAATAACTAAATTTACACAAAATAAAAATTGTAGCAAAATTTTTTCTATAAAAATACAAAGAGAAGAGACTTAAAAAATTGCACGTGTGACGGATAAACCTTGTGGTAAACGATATAAATCTATTGCACATGTGAAACTGTAAAATTGTTCTAAATTACTAAATTAAACGAAATAAAAACTGCACACTTTTTTTCCCATAAAAGAATACGGTCTGAATAGCTGAATTCAGGAAAAACTAGACAGGAAGTTTTTTTCAAACTACCCTAAGAAAGATTATATATGCAGTAAAATTGTGGAAGTTAAGAAGAATTATTACACAATAAGAAGTCTAAGAACTGTGAACTCATCGTAATACGATATCACCAAAACAAAAACTGACCTGTTATTTGATTGAGTAGACGGACAAACCGTTAGTGAACAAAATAATTGAAGTGACACAATCACAAATTTCCTTTTTTTATTTTTTCTTCTATTTCGTCGCGAACAAGTTGACCACATAATTTTCGAGAAACACTCCTGTCACTACGGATTTTTCTTCAAAACTGAGTTGCATTTGGCAACAGATTTGGAAAAGGCTTTGTAAAGTAAAGTGGTGGGTGAGGTTTTTAACTTTGGAGAGTCTTGGTTAAAGGGAAAGGAGAGAAAAAAAGTGTGTAAAGATGTGCACAAGATGTCCAGAATACTGTGACAAAGGAGGGCTCTGAAATTTGAAACGAGTCATAAACAGTCTGTATATGACTTTTAGAAATTTTTACCGCAATGTACCGAATCTTGTGACTGGGGCTTTTTATTCAGTCACATTATCGCAAGATTAAGATTCAATTGAGTTGAATGTTCTGATACCTATATCTGGGAATTATGAAACTTGTATCAGGAATCATTTTACGTTTATTGGAGTTTTAAATGCAGATACAGTGTTAAATGTTCTGATACCCGTGTATGGTATTATGAAACTTGTAAAAGAAATAATTTTACGTTTTGGGTAAATGGAATTTAGCGCAGTTGCATATAACTGAAATTTTTGTCAAAGTTTTGTAATTTGATGATAAATTTAATAAAATTCGATAAAATTCACAGCATTGTAAATTTTTTTTAAAATTTGACAAGAGAAGTGTATTTTTGACCTGGATAAAAATATGCATTTTTGAAGAGGTTGAAGTTAATTGTTTAAGAAGGGGAGGTAAAAAACAGATAGGTTTTCTGTGTCTGTTCTTTGATTAACAACATCAAATTTGATGGCTATATCTCCAGTATCATTCGTTTTTTATGGCCATGGATGATTTAGGAACGAAATGTATATCATCTTTACGTTTTCAACTATCCATCTTTTTTCGATGTGTGGATGACATCATAACAGCAGTACCTACTAATGAAATTGACACAATCTTAAATACATTTAACAGCTACAACCATAAAATATAATTTACAGTAGCAGAGGAATCAGATAGAAAAACTTGTTACCAGTCAAAAATGCATATTTTTATCAAGTTCAAACATACACTTCTCTTGACAAATTTTTAAAAAATTTACGATGTTGTAAATTTTATCAAATTTTAACAAATTTATCATCAAATTGCAAAACTTTGACAAATATTTCAGTTATATGCAACTGCACTAAATTCCATTTACCGAAAACGTAAAATTATTTCTTTTACAAGTTTCATAATACCATACACGGGTATCAGAACATTTAACACTGTATCTGCATTTAAAACTCCAATAAACGTGAAATGATTCCTGTTACAAGTTTCATAATTCCCAGATATAGGTATCAGAACATTCAACTCAATTGAATCTTAATCTTGCGATAATGTGACTGAATAAAAAGCCCCAGTCACATGATTCGGTACATTGCGGTAAAAATTTCTAAAAGTCATATACAGACTGTTTATGACTCGTTTCAAATTTCAGAGCCCTCCTTTGTCACAGTATTCTGGACATCTTGTGCACATCTTTACACACTTTTTTTCTCTCCTTTCCCTTTAACCAAGACTCTCCAAAGTTAAAAACCTCACCCACCACTTTACTTTACAAAGCCTTTTCCAAATCTGTTGCCAAATGCAACTCAGTTTTGAAGAAAAATCCGTAGTGACAGGAGTGTTTCTTGAAAATTATGTGGTCAACTTGTTCGCGACGAAATAGAAGAAATAATAAGAAAAGGAAATTTGTGATTGTGTAACTTCAATTATTTTGTTCACTAACGATTTGTCCGTCTACTCAATCAAATAACAGGTCAGTTTTTGTTTTGGTGATATTGTTTTACGATGAGTTCACAGTTCTTAGACTTCTTATTGTGTAATAATTCTTCTTAACTTCCACAATTTTACTGCATATATAATCTTTCTTAGGGTAGTTTGAAAAAAACTTCCTGTCTAGTTTTTCCTGAATTCAGCTATTCAGACCGTATTCTTTTATGGGAAAAAAAGTGTGCAGTTTTTATTCCGTTTAATTTAGTAATTTAGAACAATTTTACAGTTTCACATGTGCAATAGATTTATATCGTTTACCACAAGGTTTATCCGTCACACGTGCAATTTTTTAAATCTCTTCTCTTTGCATTTTTATAGAAAAAATTTTGGTACAATTTTTATTTTGTGTAAATTTAGTTATTCAGACGAATTTTATAGTTTCACATATACACTTCATTCATATCGTTTTTACCCCAATGTTCAGCAGTCACACGTTCAAATTTTTTAAGTTCTTCTCTTTTTATTTTTATAGAAAAAGTTTTTATGTGCCTCAGGCACGGAAACTCGTTTTTCCGTTACAGCTGAGAGTAACGGAATGTTGTGTATTCCGTTACAGAGGAATACAATATAAAAATTGAACTGCGCATGTGCATATAGTCTTACAGCGGAAAACAATCTTTTTCTTATTCTTCTTCTTCTCACTTCTTCTTCGTACAACGTTAGCATCCTACTGGCAAAGCCTTTTAGATTTGAACTGCTCATGCGTCTATTAAAATCCATTACTACTAACTACTACACAAGATCGATAAAATCAAAATGGCCGGGACTAGTCGTGACATATCAAGTATAATGACTAGCGCCGCAAACAACTACAATACTAGATTAGATTCGAGTGTACGCATAAAAACTCGTATACGCACCGAAGTCACATAAAATAGAATACGTGCCAATGCACACAATTCGGGAAATTGCGAGACTCGCGACAATGCTCGCAGGACTGATCGCGCCTCGGCTTTAATCTCCTGCGAGCATTGTCGCGCGTCACGCAATAACCCTCATTGTGCGCCTAGGCACGTAATATACTATTGTACAGTTTTCATTCTGTTTAAATTTAGTTTTTCAGACCAATTTTATAGTTTCTCATATACCCTTCTTTCATATCGTTTTTACCACAATGTTTATTTTTCACACGTGCAATTTTTTAACTTTCTCCCCTTAGTACTTTTACAGAAAAACTTTTGTACAGTTTTCATTTTTTTGCAAATACAGTTATTTAAACCAAGTTTATAGTTTCATACTTGTAAATATTTTATATCATTTTTTACTATAATGTTCATCGGTCACACGTGCAGATTTTTTAAGTCTCTTCTCTTTGTATTTTTATAGAAAAAATTTTGCTACAATTTTTATTTTGTGTAAATTTAGTTATTCAGACGAATTTTATAGTTTCACATACACACTTCATTCATATTGCTTTTACCACAATGTTCAGCGGTCACACGTTCAAATTTTTTAAGTTTCTTCCTTTGTATTTTTTATAGAAATAAATACTCACTGATGAGGCCTCCAATTTGAGTCGGAACGTTTAAAAACATGAAACTTTGAGTTACATTTTTTCTGGACCCTAAAATCAACTAAGAACATCAACAATATTTGAATATTAATACTAAGGGTCGATATACCAGGGGTGTTAGTTGAAGTTAGCCGGTTTTTTCAATAAAGAAAACACTTAACACTAGAACTACCCACGATCGAGGTATACCTACTTCTACTATATCAAACAAGTCATTTTGACCCCCCTTGGTAGTTCTAGTGTTAAAGTCGGTGAGGGGAAATTGAATAGTAATAATTAACTGTTCTTATATTTTATTAAAAGTCGTAATAAAATTCTAAAACAATAACATAAATTATATCCAATTTTTAAGCATGAAAGGTGAAAACCGTCAAAATGACGGTCTTGGTAGTTCTAGTGTTAATTCTCAAGGGAATCTCAAAAAAATTTTATTCAAAGTATTGACCATTGGATTCTACACATTTTGCCCATCTTTCAGGCAAATCATGGATACCATTCCAAGAAAACTTTTTCTCTTTCAAGGCAAACCATTCGACGAGCCATTTTTCGATTTCTTCAAAATTGGCGAAGCGCTGCTCTGCGAGTGAGTGTCCCATCGATGCGAAAAGGTGATAGTCGGATGGGGCGAGGTCTGAAGAGCACGGCGGGTGCGATAATATTTCACAATTCAATGCTTTTAATGTGTTCGTCACCACTGTAGCGGTATGAGACGGTGCGTTGTCATGTTGTAGAATAACTTTGCCATGTCCTCGGGCCCATTTCGGCTCTTTTTCGATCAACGCATGATTCAAATTGATAATTTGTTGTCGGCAGCGATCCGTATTCGCCGTCTCACCAGGTTTTAATAACTCGAAGTACACCACACCACACTGGTCCCACCAAATACAGAGCATTGTCTTACGGCTAAAGCGATTTGGCCTTGAGGTCGATGGGCCGACCTCACCAGGTGAAAGCCATGATTTTTTCCTCTTCGGGTTCTCGAAATAAATCCATTTTTCGTCCCCCGTGACAATTCGATGCAGAAAAGATTTCCTTTCGAACCGTTGAAGCAGCATTTCACAAATGGTTTTTCGATTTTCCATTTGTCTATCGTTGAGTTGGTGTGATTGGTTCTAATCACTGGAGCATGTTCACCATAAGTTTCTAACAGCAATCGATGAGCTTCAACTGCTTTTTTCTTTTTATGAAATAAGAAAAGCAATGAATGCCGCAAATGCGATTTACTTGGAACGAAAGTCGACATATTCACTGAGGTAAACAACTATGATGCTATTATTTTGGCACAATGTAATTGTGTATTTTTGAAGGTTATTGTCCATAGAAAAATATGACATAGATGCCAAATCATAGAAATGTAAGTCCTGTTCATTATTAAATATTTGATTTTTATTTATTTTGTTTACTTTTTTTTTTAAAACTATTTTGAATAATTTAGTGCTGAAGGTTGTGTTCTGGCTAAAAGGTCGAGTCATAATTTTTGGCGCCCAACGTGGGGCTACAATTAAAATTAAAAAAAAAAATTTATATACTTAGTTAATTCAATGGTTAATTTCTCAATTTCATTTGAATTTTGGGTTATAAAGTTTGATATCGGAAACTTTTGAATTTTGATTTCAAATTATTTTCTACAGTTATATAAACTAAAATTAATATAATTTCAATATTTATTCTCACCAGAAAAATTAATTAATTTTGATTTCCCTCAAAATGCAGCATCAGAATTTGATATTATTGTTACGTCACAAGGACGTAAATACTTACTTTGATCGAAGATTCCTCGTTTTAAGTTAGGATCGAGTGATCCTCGCTTAGGGATGAGGATAAGTGAATGAAAAGACACAACGATTATTAAATAATACAAATTAAATTTATTAAAATGATTATAATTTGTGATTTATAAAAATGTCGATACAATTGGTATGAAATTGGAGGCACAGGCTGGTTGGAAGGAAAAAGACAGAAGATAGAGAGAGAAGTACGGTACCTGTTGTTGACTTAGTCGAATGGTTCCCTTTTAATTAATCCGCACAGGTGTGAGGAAGACAGCAATATAATCCAATTGGTGTGAGGAAGACAGCAATATAATCCAATTGGTGTGGGGAAGACAGCAATATTATCCTCTTGGTGTGAGAAAGACAGCAATATTATCTCACTTAGACACTGACTCTAAAATCCTTTCAAGGATTTGAAAACGGACCACGGTAAATTTATGACTCTCGGGTCTTCACACTGGTAAACTGCACGGTACAATTATCTCACGCTGAGAATCCTTTTTAGTTTTTAGAAATTTGCCGCACTTGAATTCTGCTCACAAGACTAGTTTTCCCTTGGCGGCATGTCCTTCTTATATTATATTTTTTGGTGACGTCACGCATTGCGCAGTCTCCCGCTGTGTGTGACGTAGTTATATCTCTCTTTTCAATAGGTGATTTTCTCTCTCTTTTAGTAATTTCCCCAGATTTTTCTCTAGACCTAGCCGGTGCCTATAGTACATTTAAATACGTCGCGGGACGTGACATTATGATGAAATAGAATTTAAAGTTTTCTGGTAATAAAAATGAAAATCCTGAAAAATGTTTAATGAAAATTATTGAGGGTAGAACTATAGTCTCTCTAGATGATTTGATAATTCTGCAAAAATCCCTTTCATCTTATCTGGAATAGCTTCACATTGGTATTGCAGTTTTCGACATACTTGGAAAAATTTCCATGAATTCTCTGCTTCCTTTAGATCTAGATTCGGAGATGTAGATTTTCGATTTGAGCTTAGACAAGGAATTTACAAACGTACACAAGGTAAAAATAAACCAGTTGCGGATTATTTAACTTGTATGATGACCCTTTTTGATCGAGTAGTTCCCAATTCTTCTGATTCTGAAGAAGTCAGTTTTGCACACAGAAATTTATTGCCCCGATTACAATTACATATTCCAAGACAAAATTTTTCCACTTTCTTCCACCTGGAACAATTATCTGTTGCAGCTGTGAAAAGTATCAGAGTTGCAAAATTATTTAGACCCTCTCCTGTCCCTGAACGTTCTCTTCTTCCTGATTTAGCCTATAAAGATAAGCCTAGAAATAGAGATAGGCAACGTGAATTAATATCTCAATTAGAGGAATCTAATTTTGATAACAAAAATCCTGCTGAAAACTCGATGGATAAATTCTTCCTTGCTAAAGAAAATACTCCTTATCTTCAAAATCCTCAGTTATCTCAGAAAAACAATACTAATGAAACTTCCAATATTTCGAGAAACAATAACCCTAAATATTCTAATCAAACAGATTCTAATTCTAATAATCAAACTAGAAATACGTCTAGAAATCCATTTTTGTCCTATTCGGACTCTCAAAAAAACCCCTCATTTCTTCTGAAGAAATTATTTGTTGGCATTGTGATAAAAGAGGTCACAGATTCGGTGATTCTTCAGAACCTAAAAATCTGTTCTGTTATAAATGTGTAAAGAAAGATTTTACTCGGCCTAATTGCCCGAAGTTTTCAGAAAACTAGACGAGGAGTTATTTAAAGGGTCTGAAATCTCTCCTGAATCTAATGTTGATCCTTCTTCTAAATTGAATAAAAATAATGGTTTGATTGATTTTTCCGATTTATTAATCATTAACGTAAATAAAGATTTTGATTTTCCCTCTAAATATAATGACCCTCAAACCCAAAGTAATTTAATTACTCTTGACATGGATTCAGACTCAAATAATTTAAGTAATTCTAATAATAAAATATCGACTCCTGAAGTTATTTTGAATCTTATCCTGACTCACAAAAATTTAGATAATTTAATTCAAAATAAAGACCCTAGTATCGATCTTGAATTTTTTGTAAATCCCGATAATCTTGTGAATTTTTTCCATTCTAATGATAACTTATTAAATAACAATGATGGAATTTCAATATTTTCAGTTTTTCATTTATCAGAAATCCCTTACCACCCAAAACCTTTATCTGGTTCTAAACCACTTATGTATGTTGTTTTATACATCAATAATTACCCTATCAAAGCTTTAGTTGATGGGAGAGCCTCAAGGTCATTTATGGGACCTGAAGGTTTCGGGTTAATTAATAAATTGGGTTTTAAAATTAACCATAAACATGGACTAGTTCAAGCTGCCAACAGTCATGTTGAGTTGGTTTCCCAAGAAGTAGTTGCCTCTATGAGATTAGAAAGTAAGATTAAAGAAATGTCAATCCGTATTTTACCCTCACTCCCTGTTTCTTTTCTGATCGGCTCAGATTTCCTTAAAGTAATCAGAATGGACATAGATTTTGAAAACAGAACTTGGATTTTTAAAGAAGACCCTTTTAAAATCGTTATAGTTCGAAAACCTGATGGAAGTTATCAATTCTGTTTAGATTTCATAAAATTGAATAAGGTTACCAAACAAGATGCTCATCCCTTACCAGAAATGGAGAATATTTTGGAAAAATTACGTAGTGCAAAATATATTTCCACCATGGATATACAAAAAGGTTTTCTTAATGTTGCCTTGAAAAAGAAAGTTGAGATAAAACTGCATTTTCTGTTGCTGGCCGAGAATTATTCCATTTTAAATGTATGCCCTTTGGATTAACTAATGCCCCCGCCACCTTTCAACGCCTTGTAGACTCACTTATTTGTGCCGAAATGGAACCCTATGTTTTCGACTATTTGGATGAGATTATAGTTATTATGGAAACTTTTGGAGATCATTTAAAATGGTTATCCATAGTTCTCAAAAAAATCAAAGATGCTGATTTATCAATAAATCCTGCTAAATGTGAATTCTGTTGTTCTCAAATTAAATACCTCGGCTTCCTAGTTAATGAGAATGGTTTACTTGTTGACCCTATTTTAAATTATCCCGTCCCAATGAATATTAAACAATTACGGCGTTTCCTTGGAATGGCATCTTGGTATAGAAAGTTTATAAATAATTTTGCCACTATTGCAGCTCCTTTAAATTAACTTCTTAAGGAAAAGCAAAATTGGTATTGGTCTGATGATCAGCAATCTGATTTTGAACAAAACAAAGAATATTTATCTAAAGCCCCAATTTTATCATGTCCCGATTTTAATGTCTCCTTTGTTCTCTAGATTGATGCTGGTAGCACAGGTTTCGGTGCACTTTTGACCCAAACTACTGATAGAATAGAATACTTAATATCATATGCCAGTAGATCCCTTTCTCATGCAGAGAAAAATTATACTACTACAGAACAAGAATGTCTCGCTATAATAAGCGCCATTCAAAAATTTCGTGCTTATCTTGAAGGATATCATTTTACGGTAATAACTGATCATAGTAGCTTAAGATGGCTCCATAATATCAAAAATCTTTCTGGTAGATTAGCGAGATGGGCTCTTTCACTTTTAGAATATGACTACGAAATTATCCATTGCATAAAAAGTTATAATTATGTCCCAGATGCCCTTTCACGAATGTTTCAGATTCCCAAAGAACAAATTAATATAATAAATGATGTCACACCTTCATGGTATGTTCGTCGATTCTTAGCCATTTCCAGTTTTCGCGAAAGATTTCCTAATTGGAAAATCAGAGACAATAAATTATACCATTTTAGACCCGACCCTCTTATCTCATCTCTAGTTTGTAACTTAAACAAATGGAAATTAGTTCCCCCCAATGAAGATAGAATTAAAATTTTTTTTCTGAAGCTCATGATGTTCCACAAGCTGGTCATTTAGGAACTGAGAAAACTTATAACAGAATCGCAATTGATTATTTTTGGCCTGGATGTTTTAAAGATGTTGTAGATTATGTGAGGAAGTGTAATGTCTGTCAGTGTTGTAAGGTTAAACAAAAAGCTTCATCTGGAATGATGGGTGATAGAATAGTTGAGCAACCTTGGATAGTTGTTGCAGCAGATATCATGGGTCCTGTACCTCGGAGTAAATCTGGTTATCAGTATATTCTAGTAATTCAAGATTTATTTACGAAATGGGTTGAATGTTTACCTTTAGGAAAAGCAACTGGTATTAAGATTAGAGATGCCTTTAGAGAATTAATTTTAAATCGTTGGGGAACACCTCAAGTTTTATTAATTAATTGCGTGTTTAAAACTATGAATCCAAGTTATGAAAGATTGGGTAATTAAAAATTTTGATAAAACTTTTAAGAAACAGTCCAAGCAATATAATCTACAATGTCGTCAATTCCAATTATCCGAAGGAGATCTCGTCGTTACTTGTAGCCAAATATATTCATAAAAATGGTGAATTTTGCCGCTAAATTGAGTGCGAAATTTATTGGTCCTTTAAAAGTTACTAAAATTCTATCACCCAATGTTTATCAGATTAGTGATTTAACTATTAATAAATTAAGTAAAGTCTACGTTTAAGACCTAAAATCCTATATCCCGAATGATTAAGACCCAATTCCATTTGCACTATTATTTTTTCCATATTTCATTATAATTTTTGTTGTCTTTTCTTGATCTGTTACAGGATACACATTTAGTCGCACCTAAATCTTGCCTTCTTTAAAGGAAATTTAAAATGGAAAATTAGGATTTTGTAAGTCTCTCTATTTTTCTTGATCTTCGAGAAAAGTATCTGGAATTGGAGAGGGCTTATAAGGAGCTTGCGGCAAAGTACAAAAGTAAGGCTATCGATGCCGAAATTGATGCTGAGTGGAGCCAAGAAGATGAGAAGGGAAAATTGCTTTCAAGTTAGAGAAATATAAGCCCCTTCCACCCCTGCCGTTTATAGACCCACCAAAAAAGATGCTTCCACCCATTTGAATTTACCCCCTAAAAATAGTTTGGATCAAATCAAACCAAGGCCACAACTTTCCTTATTCTGACTTAAATTCTCTTCGGAAATTTTCTTCTAAAATACCACCTATCACAACCCAAAATGTCCCTACAAGACCTAATCCCGGACAAAAAAGTTTCTTCTAAGAAACTTTTAAAATGTGAAATTTAAACAAAAAAATTCAAATACCCAGGAAAGTACATTATAAAAATAGAGAGACCACGATCCCGTATAAAGGATTTTCCTATAGGGACATAAAAATTTTATCTATGAATAAAACACAGAAATATTTGAGATATTGAGTTCAAATGTATTGTGAGTGTAGTGCAAGCATTACATTTTATGAATGAAATTCGATATCGATCATATGACCACTACGAGCCCGTTTACAGCGGTCAATTCTTTGGACCATATTTCCCACCACTCTGGCACACATTTCGACCGGAACGTTGGCAATCTCGCGTTGAATGTTGTCTTTTTCTCGAGATTACACGTTCACCGGAATTGCCTTTGAATAAATCGATTGTGACGCGTACTGTGTGGCTAGTGGCACCGTCTTGTTGAAGCCACATATCGTTGATGTCAAGTTCATCCAATTCTTGCCACAAATAATCTTCCAACATAGCACGATAGCGCTCTCCATTCACGGTAACATGACAGTCGTTTTCATCCACGAAAAAATACGGCCCAATCATACCTCCGGCATGAAAACCGCACCAAACAGTCACTTTTTGCGGATGCAACGGTGTCTGAAAAAGCACATTTGGGTTTGTTGCTGACCAATAACGCATATTTTGCTTATTAACAAAGCCATTAAGCCAGAAATGAGCTTCATCGCTGAAGATGTAGGCCAAGGTCTTTTCGCATAATACGCCACAGTGTCGTTTGAGCGATGCCCAATTCTTGAGAACGACCTGGACTATTATTACGGCCGAAAATTGGAGTAAGCGGTCTTAAAGTTGCGACCACCGACTCAGAATTTCGGTAGTAATTTTTAATAATTTCCAAACGTTGCTGGTTCATGAACTTTACCATGATGAAAATGTTGACTTTAACTAAGGTTTTGACATTGACAGTTCATTAAAAGAGTTTAAGGGTGCGTTCATATAAAGATACGAAATTGTTATGTCCCTATTGGAAAACCCTTCAATAATTAAAAAAAAGAGGACACTTTGTGCCCTGCAGTTTGAATTACCTCCATATGTGGTAACAGTTCAAAGATCAAATTTATTAATTCAATTTGATAATAGTCGTACGTAACAATGTTTGATCCGCCGTGATTTTTGAGGTTAGAAAAAATCGTAATATGATGGAGCAAATACGGCCTCGTATTCGTATTTAATGGGTCAAAATATTTACGGATAGGGTACTATAGTCTGCAGCGTATGACACTTTTTTGTGGGTCTGTGTTATTAAACCGAATCCCACCACCTAATGTTGAAATAAAGAACTATTATTTAAAAGCTTATTTAAGCTTTTGAAATTCTGTACATTACATTTATTGAAAACTGGGAACACTATGAGTTTAACACTGGTATTTTTACATTGTTTCAAGATGATTTGGAAGATACGTACAGAGTTGAATTATATTCTTTCTTTCTATTACATTTCTTCTTATCATTTGAATTGACGTACACTCTTGGAAGTAAATCATCAAGAAAGCTTATTCCAGTATATGTCAAGTAGCGATATAAAGCCTTTACAAGTTTACTTTCTCCAGACTATACCGTCTGTATGTTGGTATAACTGTAATTATTCAGTGTTAACGAAGAGTCGATATAATGCCAAATCGGACCTTAGTTTTTACAGTCAAATTGATCTCCAGGAGGCCTCATCCACGTTAAGCGCCCCTTAAATCCCTCAGTTTATCCGCGTTTTCTTCTTAACTTTGATAGACCTGTTAAATATTCGTTCTGACTAGAAATTTCAAAAGGGTTTTTTGAAGACTTCTTTTGGAATTAAATATAGCCAAAGACTTCAAATCAGGCAAAACTAAAAACCAGTGCCACACACACTGTAAGAACTACTATCATTGAGGTGTCTTGTTAAGAGACACTCAGATAGTTAACCAATATGTTTCCAAGACGTAAAAGCGAGTTACCAAATGTGTTCTTTGTTGAGGCAATATATCCGATCAGATGTTTGCCGTGAATTAAGATAAGACCCTACCAAATCCAAGCCACAAAAAGTAAGAACTTCTTCTGTTTTTGTTTTGTACAATAATATGGTTAGTGTCTGGAGTGGAGTCATCTGTAGTATCTTTCGGTTATAATACTAAACGATGTCTGAAGACAACAAATGTATTTTCGACAGATACATAAATTTTTCCAGAGTTAAATCAAGACTATGATTATACTGTTCCGTTTTTATACAGAAAATCTGCGTATTTAGACTTTGGTTGCATTTCGGATCAAAATTTTTACAGATATGGCCAGTTGCTCAATGCGCGAAAAATATTTGAGCATCGGCAATACTTCGGTGGTAGGAAAACGATATCAGGACTCAAGTGCATTGTAATTTGCAAACGTCACAGTGGAGAATCTTGCGAAAGCATTACGCAGTGGGCCCATCGAGTGAAATAGACTTCCTGATGACACGACGTATTAAAAAAACACGCCTTTATGTTGGTTAACCCATTAGCGACGAAGATTGTTTTCTTCAAAATGGAGGATTCGATATGAAAAATACGGCGTAAAAAATAAGAAATTTTTCAATTTTTCCACGATTATCTGCTATCTATAAACATATCATGAATTAGACATGTGACCATTCATATTTTACAGTGATAATCAGTCAAATTTTTTAAACTCAAAATGCCGGTTAAATATAGTGACTTTGAAGCAACAAAAGTATGCACTATTCTCTTAAGTATTCAAAGATTCTTAGACATTTATGAGCTCATCATTGATAAAGCTTGTTTCCCCCTTGTTACATACTTTCTTGATGCATAATTCAAAATTAGGGTTTCACATTTCGCTATCAGTTTCACCCAAAGACTAAGTAGATTAAACTAAGTAGAATTTCTTCTTCTGTCATATGATTCATTAGAGTTAGTTTTTTCTTCTCGTACTGTTTTTGACAACACTCAGATTCCTACATATTCGTTATTTATTTTCTCAGTAAATAAAAATCCGGCCACTACTGGCAGCAAAAATCCAAGTTATCAAAATTCGATCATATCCAAAGAATGATGTTGATGCTCATTTTATACTTTGAAGTGTTTTTCTAGTGGAACTTTGCGAGAGTTGCCTTTATGAAATTCCCGTGTTTTTTCCTCCATCTAAAATATTGTATAATCTATACTTTATGAGTCCGTATTACCAAAAATCTCCCATGATAGATCAATCTTTAAGTGAACATTCTTAAAATTATGCAACTAAACTAAAATCTCGTGACCTCATGACACAACTATGTATTATATTCTTGTATTCAATGTCTCGAAAAGGACCAGCGCGAAATATTTCTCCTGGTATTGAAGATGAAATATATACCTCAAAAGATGCTTATCATGAGGATGATGAAATAGTTGCAATACCGAAACCATATGATTTTGGTTGTTCAGACGATTCAGATTTTGACTCTGATTTCAAAGAGAAATTATCGAGTGTCACTTATGAAAAAGCTTCATAAAGTTACCAAGTAGATCAAGCTAATTCAGAAAAAGATCATGAATTCCATTTGGTAAATGGTGAAAGAATGTATTCTGATGACATTGAGGATAGAATACTGTAACGAACCGTACATACGCGCTAAGCCACCGCACCCCTACCCCGGCGTTCGGAGGGGTACTCCCACCGCCGCTACTCACGTCAGTACCCCCACCGACCACTGAGCCACGCGCGCAGCTACGAGGGAGGAGGGACGGAACACCGAGACGGGGCAGTTCGGCTGGAGCGACGATCCGGGTCACACCAGAGCGACGCTCTAGACGGACGGCATGCACATGCCTCTCCTGATGGGTTCCCCCATAGCAGGGTATCCCCGACCCTGACCGCGACACACCTGGTGAAGCTTCAGGTTCCCCTGACTGAGCCTCACGCAGACATCTCTGGGTGAGACTCTACGACACCGGTTGTCCTGGTTCAGCCACATTGAGCATCGAACGATGGGTTACCCCATGGTCGACCCTCGGTGGAAGCTTGCACCCAGCGTCAGGTTCCCCTAACTGGGTGCTGCTCAGGCTGTGCCAGGACGAACCCAGATGACGCTACCACCGTATGCCACCGTACCAATCCGTACCTAACCAAATTCAAACATACCAGTCCGTATAAACAAAACCGGCGAACCAGCTCATCCCCTGACAGGGCGGTGCGTGACGTCAGGCACACATGATCACTCGGTTCTCACGGGGGCAACGTAAACCTGACCATTTCACTGGACGAATATACAAGTTCTATCCTTCAAACCACTTCTGTCAAAATTTGAGCCAAATTCATCCATTAATTTAATACTTACAGTGTCTGAAAGCAACCAACCTCCGAATTTTTTGCAACGATGTAAAAAAGTGAATTTCATGTGATGATTAAACACTACTTTTTGCGTGGAAAAACCTTATGAGAGACTAAGGCCAAGCTCGATTCATATTATCCGGACTCTGCTCCGTCGTATGTAATGATTTAGAAGTGGTTTACCAAATTTCGTTGTGGGCATACAAGCACAGAAACCATACTAAGTCCAGGTCGTCTAAATTAGATCATCACTACACCCGAAATGATCAATAAGATCCATGATATTATTTTGAATGACCCGAAAGAAAAGGTGCGTAAGATAGCTGAGATCGTATCCATCTCAACTGAGCGTGTAGTCAATATTTTACGTACACATTTGTGCATGAGAAAGTTCTGTGCAGGATGGATGACTAAAAACGCATTCGTGTGACCACTTCAGAGCAAAATTTGAGCTATTTTAACTGCAATCCGGAAGAGTTTTTGCGTTGATTTGTGATGATAGATGATACATGGTTCCACCATTATACGCTGGAATCACGTGAAGGGTTATTATAATGGGTGAAACCTAGTAAAAGTGCACCAAAGCATCTGAAAACGCAACAATTGGTTGGGAAAGTTATGGCTGGTGTTTTTCGGGATGCACATGGAGTAATCTTTATCGAATACCTTGAAAAGGGAAGGACGATTACTGGAGCATATTATGTTCTATTATCGGACCGATATACTCTAGCACACCAGAAAGCGAGAGGCAAGGGTACCCATTATAATTTAGTACCCCGATTAATGACAGACAAGGGGACACACTATAATCTAGCACCCCGAATAGCGACAGGCAAAGGAACCCATTATAATCCAGCAACTCGAATAGTTAGAAATCCGAGAATCTTGAAAAAGTTCAGAGAAAGTGCATACTTTTGCTGCTTTATTTATATTGGATACAACGGGGAAGCTCCTGGAGGAAATTATTCTACAACGAATACAAAGTCGCATGGTTGGCGAGAACAGTCTCTCAGAGAACCAGTTCAGCTTTCGAAATGGCAGGTCCGGAGTGGACGCCAGCCAGGTAGTGGTGAAGATCGCCACTGAAGTAAGAACAGGAACTGGTAAACGTAAGGGACTACCTGGATGATAGACGACTATCTGATCAACAGGTGCATGATATAAGAGGCGACAAATGGACTCTCAATGAAGAGATGAAATGTGGGACCTTCACGAGTCACGGGTAAGACCACTCGTATGGAATTTCATGTATGATAATTACCTGCGAATGGACCTACCTGCTGGAAAAAGCATCATCGGCATCGCGGATGGTGCACTTATCGTGTGCACCACTGAAGACGTCGGGATCCTGGGGCTAAAGATCAATGAGAGTCTGTCGTGGGCATGTATTGATTGGATCAGAGGCCTTAAAATGGCCCTTCAAATGATCGAGGCTTTGTTGACCATGGACAGGAGATCCTTTCAGTACCCGAAGATTGTTTTTGGAGAACATGAAGTCGTGTGGAAGAAGAGTATCATGTACCTGGGAGTGCATTTGGATCGGATTCCCAACATTGGTGTATTCAAAAAAGCTAAGAGAAGACTGGTGGCGAGCGTGGTGCAAGTCTAGGCAAGTGTCCTTAGCAACCACGGTATCCAGAAAAATCCGTCCTCGGCACAGATAGGTGTGGCGCTGAAAAGAGTCTCAGTATACCGAACCTGTATCGACAAGTGCTGATTTCGTTCTGGCGAACGTCTTACCAATAGACTTATTGGTGAAGAAAAGACAAGCAACCTTTTAGCTCCACAAGGAGCGTACCTGGAGCGCTTTAAGAAAAGAGACGAGGAGTCGTGTCGATACTGCGGTTTCCCTGTGGACGATGCAGAGCACACACTCTTTGTCTGCGCCAGGTGGGGCATGGCAGGGGAGGCCGTTTACTTTTCGGCAGAATCTGCTGCATTCATCAAAATTAAAATTACATGTTGCACACAATAGTTTCATAACAAATGTAAGAAATATACTACTTTGTATACATATGTAGCGTGCAGAACGAGGTTTATCATTTCAGGTTCTAATGGTTGTCGAAATCAAATCGATAACTCGAAACGGTATTCAACTGTTTCTATTGACCAAAATAATTTACACCTCTAAAGTTCATCATGAAGGCACTTGGAAAATGTAATTTTTTGCTCGATGTGCGTATGTGTACTGTGGAAAATATTATTTTCCTACAGGGACCTGAAATCGATCATTTTTGGAATGCTCTACATGCACAAAAAATGTCACATTCCTTGCATGTATTATAGAAAATACATTTTACTGTATGAATTTCCAAGAAAACATCTTAAGCATAGTAAATCGAATTCACGTAGATCAAACAATAAAAGTAACAATATTTTTATGTTAAATTATTCTTATCTCCATGCTAGGTTGCAAATAAATGTGAAAGTACTAACGTGTCATCATCAGCTTTCATAAACCAGTCAATATCATCCTTATAGTTTTCGTACGCATACTTAAATGCTTCTTTGGTTTTAGCCCAAAGGTTATCTCTGCCTTCCTTTACGGGAAGCACAACTGTAGGTAAACTTTCATCTGAAATATGATTTGAATTCTAAGTTAGACAAATTTGTACATCAATGAATTACATAAAAGACATGTCAAATTTTACGGAAATGCATAAATTTTCCCTCATATCAATGATCATGTACATATAAAACAATGGCCAAATATTTTATAGCGCACATTTCAAAAACAGCAACAGAAATCTTTCGTCAAAAAGTAGTGTAAAGGTTACAGAATCACACGTTCACTAACAAGGGGAACCTCAGAAGTGCGGTTTTTTGTTTAAATTCATAATTTCCTCAAACTAAGGTCATAACCCTAAATAAAAATTGTGAAATGGGTAAGACATAATTTTTGACCAGTTTCCAGAAAAAAAGATTTGGAAATTACACGTTACATACGTTGCTGACTAGAAAAATTAAGGAGGCTGAGAAGCAGGAAGTGGAATTCCTGCAACTCAAGCTCAGAAGAGGGAGGGATGCCAAGACCTCCTGATGCTAATTCTTTCTGAAAAAATTTTCTGTGAAAAAAGGAACGCTTCCACTCTGCTGGGTATCGAGCCCAGGACCCTTCGATAGCTGATCGAATGCTCTATCATCTGAGCTACGGAGGTTCCACAAAACTTCTCACAGAATCTATTTACGCCAATTTTGCCACGGCTATATCATGAACTATTTACAAATTTTTCCAAATCATTTCAGTCGATTATGTCCATAATTAGAAGAGTGTATCACTCACTATGATAACCGAACTCTACCATATCGACCTCCGTAGCTCAGATGATAGAGCATTCGACCGGCAATCGAAAGGTCCTGGGCTCGATACCCAGCGGAGTGGAAGCGTTCCTTTATTCAAAGAAAATTTTTTAGAATATATATTGAAAATTCCATCTTGTCTTAAATGACGTTAATTCTAAATCATAGGTTGATAAGAATGATATGGTAGAGTTCGTTATCATGGTGCGTAATACACTCTTCTAATTATCAACAAAATCGACTGAAATGATTTGGGAAAATTTGTAACTAATTCTTTTTCTCATAAAAGTTTAATTCGTTTTGAAAAAGTATTATGGACGTTATTATGAAAAAAAGATCGAAAGAGAGGAAAGCGTCAGCTAATCAACCTCTCACGCTTTCTATCACCGTTTTTTTCTTTCTTTATCTTATTTTTATATTATTATCGTTATTATTTTACGAAAGTTCCACAATATGAAAGTTCTAGGTCTCACTCGTTTTTTTATTTCGGAAGGGCCTTCGTAAAAATTTAGAAATTTCTTAAGAATTTTCCTTTTTGGGTCAGATTTGTTTATAGCCTTAATAAGTCCATTGTCACCTTTCAAAGTTGCTAAACGATGGGCTTAATTAAACTTTGCCGCCTTATTTTTTCCTTGTTTAGAAATATAATCATTTGTCATTTGAAGTTTCCTTTCCTTATTAATTTTAGAGCCATTAGGAGAAAAATTTAACCAATTTTTCAATGGTCTTTTCGATTTTTTTAAAAATTTAATTCAATTGGAGTAAATTCAGTAGTTTCGTGGTAGGTTGTATTTTTGAAGGAAAAGCAGGTTGAATATCTTTCATTTTCAAGAATTTGGACCAAATAGGAAAAGTAAATTGAGTCCCATAACCCATAATTACGAGTATATTCAAAACTTTTCCATATTTTGAAAAATGATCTTCGCTCAGCTTGCTTATGTCGGCTTTTGTATTTGCTCGTTTTAGTGGGCATAAAACAACGTATTTTTATTAAGCATAAATTGTGGATAGAATGTATTTAAAAACATCTTTTGATGCTGGTAATGTTAATTAATAATATTGACTTTGTTGAAGGGTAATTTTTCATTTCAGAAAAACAAGTTAAATTCGTAATTTTGTTCCTCTAGCAAGACTCACAACTGGTCAGACGTCGCCTGATTATTTTGGTCGGTTCTGATCACGATTTTTCCGCCCATGACGTAAGAAAGAAATTTTTGTAGAGCCCATGCAACCACTAACAGCTCCATTTCAGTTGTGTAGTGTGCCAGTACAGCACCCTTCAAGATACGGCTGGCATAATTTATTAGACATGGATTCCCATCTTTATATAATTGGAAAGGAACGGAACCCAATGCCACGTCGCTAGCATCAGTTTGAACATAAAGATGTTTTTCAATTTCAGGATAATTTAGTAAAACTGAGCTAGAGAACAGAGTTTTTATTCCTTCAAAAGCTCGTTCCAAATCGTCATTTCATGATCATTTAACTCCATTTTTTAGGAGCTCCAAAAGTGAAACTATTTTCGCAGCATGGTTTTTGCTGAATTTTGTATAGAAGTTTATTAAACCAGAAGTCCTCCTATTTCTTTCAAATTTCTAGGTCTAGAAAAATCATGGATTGTTCGATTCTATCGGGATCAGGTTTTATTCGAGTGTGCGTCAAAATGTGTCTCAGGAATTTATCTTCGGATTTAAAAAAATGAAACTTTTCCAGATTGATTATTGAATTATTTTCTCAAACTCTATGTACAAGCGATTTTAAATATTCTAAGTGCTGATTAATATCTCTAGAGCAAAGAAAAATGCCGTCAATAAATGTCGCTTAGAAATTCCCAAGACCACAAAGTACGAAATCTAGGCTTCTGACTAGTGCTCTATTGATCTCATAGGGATAGAATAAGTTTTTATGATGACAGGCTTATCATCTATTATTTTCAGTTGGTGTCCACTTATAAAAGGACTGTCGGGTTCCTTTAAAAACACGTTTCTATATTTTTTACCGCCTCCGAAAACCTCTTTTTTTCTTCACCTTTGAGTAATTTGCAATACGCCACTTTTTTGTCGATTTCAGCACCGTTACATAGAATTTTCCTTCAATTTTAATATATTCTTTAATTTTGCTAAATTCTTCATATTTCTCGGGACAATAATTTTCATTTGCAAAGTTCTCTGAACCAATATCTTCTGATTCTGATAAATTCTTTCTAATGTCTAATTCTAGAGGTTTTAAAAAATTATTAGACCCTGGGTTCGCCTCTTACATATTCGTCTGTAACGGCCCTGGGCTATCTAATTTCCCTGGTTATTTGATTCATTAATATTATTAACAATTCAAGAAATCGAAAGTTCGCAATCATTAAATATATTAGAACTATCGTTAGTACGATTATTTATTGTTCTCGGCATATTTGTTATTGGGCGTATCTACCTTATTGCGCTAGGTGGGCTTCCGATATTCTTCTGCTGCGCCCCGATACTACCGACTTGAGGCCGCCTTTCATAACAAATAATGTTACTTGGTTCGAATTTTTAAAAAATTCACCTATGTTAAAACTACTAGCCATCATAGACTGAGATTATTTTAACGTTTTTCAAGGCGTTTCACTTGGAATGGCCACTCTGAAAATGCATAAGAAAAATGTAACAATATCAGTGATATAATGAACCAAAATAAATATGCTTAACACTAGAAAGACGGAAGCTTAGTATATATAAAATGATTGCTTTTCGGCAATATAGGTATAATACACATATATATGCCGGAAGTGAAGGAGGGGTGGGGGGCAACAACAATGATTAATTAACCCATTTATATGTTGTAGAAAAAGTCACAAAATTATAAGAAGCTGTGTCATTATTTAAATAATCATTTTTTTAACTGAAATTCAAAAGCAGTCAAAATGACTTGCTTAGGCAATCTAGTGTTAATAAAATAGAAAAATAAGACCGGTGTATATATATACCATAAATAAGACAGTTCAAAACATGAAACGAAGAACGACGAACTGTATATCTTACTCGGTGAATTTTACCTAAATTTCGAAAAATTTAATAAATACTGGCGTTCTTCATCTTTATTTGAAGTGTGAGAATTGCATTTCGTTTTAAACTCAATTAATGAGATAAAAAAATATGGAACGTTTAGAACAAATACCGGCAATAAACGAAACATTAAGAATAGCTCCGGTAGCATTCGTTAGAACATTGGAAAAACTTATTTTCGAAGGAAACGGTGATCACGGAAACCGAAAATGCCTTCGTGCATTCTCGTGTTTTATTTCCCCAGATAAATCTGGAGATCTTAATGTAAAAAAGGCATACGCAAGACAAACTCTTACAGGAGGAGATTTGACAGCTATATGCAATCTACTTGGATAATACTACGCAGGCACAAAAGAAGAATTGATTGATTGCATTTGTTAATAACTCATGGATTTCAATTCTCTCCAGAAAAATGTTAATCACGAAGCTGACGATGAAGAAAGAAATGACAATAACATCGAGAACGAGAGACAAGATAGCAATGACAATGATGACAACAACGAGATTCTTATTCTGGATGTGAATCAATGCTCACGACAACCTTTGAATATCTCGTTATATTGCAAGGACGTAGATGACTTGATTCGTTCATTCCACGGCAGCGACAAATATCCTGTTGAACGATGGGTAGCAGGATTTGAAGAAGCGTCGGAACTGTTCAGTTGAAACGAACTCCAAAAATTAATATTTGCAAAGAAACCACTCACTGGAATTGGAAAACTCTTCATTCAAAATGAATGCACTATAGACACATGTAGGACTCTGAAGGCCGTATAAGTTGATGAATTATCTATGCAGATAAGCAGTGCCCAACTACATAAAAAAATCGACAAAAGAGAGAAGGAGAAGTACGAGACAGTCCAAGAATATTTTCTGGTAATGGAAGAGTTGTTTTCAAGAAATCACATTGAAACCATCGCATTGATACAATACGTCATTGATGGAATATCCGATGACATATCACGCAAAGTGATACTTTTTGGAGCCAGAAAACTCAATGAATTTAATGACAAGCTTCGTACTTACGAAGAAATTAGCAAGAAGGAACATCACAAGGAAAAAACAATACCGGGAAAAATGATCAGCAAAGGAAGAAAACTCAAGATACCGCAGAGAATAAGAATATTACTCGATGTTATAACTGTGGTAGTATAGGACATTTTTCTACAGACTGTAAACAAATGACGTAAACGTATGACGTGCTTTCTTCGTCAACGATAGTACCCAGTGGAAACCTTAGGCGGATCTATACAGACACCTGTTTCTTTCGATGATATTGAATATCCCCTTACATTGTACGTCGTTCACAATAAATATAAGAAACAAGGACCAAGATGATTTCCAACAATATAAACAGAAATCATAGACAACAAAATAGAGGAATGGATAGAAGGAGGTTCATTAAAACCTGGCTTATTCAGATATGCACGCCAGGTAGTAGTAACTGGTCGAGTTTGTTGCGACTTTCGGCTACTTAACGAAAAAATCATTAAGGATCGATTCCCATTACCTTTGATATTTACGACGATCGATTTGAAGAATGCCTTTTTCACGTGTCTATTGCTAAAAAGAGTTAGAAGTACGTGTCAATAGTGACTCACTCAGGACTATATCGATGCCTAAAGATGACTTTTGGCATTTGCAACGTCTCTAAAATGTTTCAAAGATTAGTGGAAACTATTTTTCACAAACTCATGAAGAAAGGAATATCTTTTTCTTATATTGACGATATTTGCATTCCAGCAGGTGACTACGACGGATCCACAAAACGATTTAAACTACTTTTACAGACGGTTAGAGACTATGGATTACAAGTAAACAAAACAAAAATGCTAGCTTAAGCACCCACGGATTGGATTTTTAAGACACATAATTGAGGATGGCATAATCCACTGTTCTCCCGAGATTAATAAAGCAGCCCTGAATTTTCCTGAACCCAAGTCAGCTAAAGATGTTCAAAGCTTCGTGGGACTCACGCCACATTTTCGAAATTTCATCAACATTCACTCAATCATAACAAAGTAATTATCATCATGAGCTTGGTTGAGTCTGCCCTGCTGGGCCCTTAGAAGCAACTGCGTGCTCCGCGAGGCAGAAGGTAGTCGCAGCTTGCGACTGCTCGATGCTTCGCCGCAAGCGCAGGCAAGCCATGGGTTCGATGTTATAACGGGTGAACTCCGCTAAAACGTCAAAAAAAATAAAACTCATCAAAGCGGACCCGAGGACTAGGGATTACCCTCGGCGTCACCGGCGTTACTTAGGCGGCTTCTAATGTGAGCGCCTGGCGTCTCCCGACGCCATATTTATAAATTGATGACACTGAAAATATAAAAACTTAGCATGCAAAAGACAAAAAAAAGCGAAGCCAAGGAGGGGTTCCGGCTAGGGTGTTTGTGGTTCCGGGAATTCAGATCAGGTACGGTTTTGAGGTTAAGGAAGGAATCTTAATCTAAACATAGGAGCTCTTGTGCAAACAAAAAAATTAAATAAAGTAGCGTATAAAATTACTAAAGCTACAATTTATTTGTTAGTGGGCAAGGGCCTGGCTCGATATAAACTCAAAAAGAATTATAAAAAAATCTGCCCGCTTCGCGGGCACATTCTCATTGCGCGCCTAGGGCGCGCGATTCGATCGTCGCGCTTCGCGCTCCGTTCTTTCTGGACCTCGCGCTTCGCGCTCGGTCTTGTGCTCTTCGCATACGTTTAAGTTTATTTCTTATAATTTAATACTGAAGCCCAAACCAATTTAATGATATTAAAGATGATGTAAATTAGTCTTTTTCTCAAATTCACTAAGTTTCTTTTTCAGTTTAAGTGAAACAGGAAATTCAATTTACTTAAGGCTCTATCGGCCTTAAGGAACACATTCTCATCATGACACTCGCGCTTCGCGCTCGATTTTCTGTATGCATTTTTGTAACTTTTTAATAAATTACATGATAATTGATAAATTTATTTTCTTCCAAATATCTCAAAAAGGAAAAACAATCGTAGACTTTATTTAAGGGAACGATTTTGCAGAACAACGCTTATTTCGTATCTCACATATTTTGGTGAAAAAAATCGAATTTTTTCAATATTAAAAATCAAAAAATTAAAATATACATCCTGTCGAGAAATTTCTCGATAAGAATGTGTAGACCTTATTTAGCCAAACAATTTTTCATCTCAAAGTTTTTTTTATATCTCACATATTTTGTCTAAAAAATGGAATTTTTGAATTTTAATCGTATTTTTTGGAATTGAAACGAAAAATATATGTTTTATCAGAAACTGTGTGAGACAAAACGTGTAGATCTTTTTGAAACTAACAACTTTGTATTCTTACGTTTTTTTCTTATTTTACATATTATTGTTAAAAAATTGAGTTTTGGATTTTCAATAGTTTTTTTTTAATTAAAAAGAAAAATATGCATCTTATGAAAAAATGTTACAATTCAAATTTGTAGGTCTTTATTTATTCAATAATATTGTATCATAACGTTTTTTCGTATCTCGTATAATTTAACTTGAAAATGGAATTTTGATATTGACTTTTTTCGAATTTGAATATGCTGTAACATTTCTAATTTTGATTTAATCAAAAAATGTTATGAGGATAATTTTTAGAGATTTATGAGCACTATCTAAAACCAGTATTGAAATTTTTGATTTCTTCAAAAAATTATTTTCAAAAACACAAAAGTAGTGCTCAACCCCTCAATTTTGATTGGATGTGGCTGGTTAACGAACTTGTCCTTACTTTTTCGGCTCCGATAAAGTGTACCAAAGCTCAATTCAATCTGATAATTCTATCGAGAGTTATGCCGCACACGACCTACAGACAGACAGACAGACAGACACTTTCGTAAAAACCATTTTTTCTGACTCAGGGGGTCTCAAAACGTAAAGATTTGATGAAAATTTCGAAAGTCATTTTTCACATAAAACCAATACCTTCTCATCCATGATGAGAATGTAAAAAGATTAAAGTATTGTGGCCAACAGAAGCACATGGCACGTGAACCTGATACGCAGGCTCTGAGAAAGTCTGAGAGCCACGCAGTCTAAGGAGATACATTTTATTATGGTCCGGAATAAAGTCTCAGAGACTTACCGGGTTGCAACGACAGAATAGAGCTGCGCGCCAAAGGTGCCGCACAGTTTTATTACATCAGCTGGAAAGGCTAGCGCACGCGCATGAAGCTCAGGTTTGCGCGGGTGACTTGCCTTGTGAGAACGACGGCGCCAGGCAACCAATAAGCTGGAGCGTCTATCGGTTAGCTTGCCCCATTGGCTTAAAACGTAGAGGGGTGCGTTTAAATCACGTAGAGTTTGTACTACACAACACAGGAGATACAAACAGGCAAAACACCTCCCCTTGGACTGTCACCTTGACGAAGTCCTTCTCTTGGCTATGCCAAAAAAAGGACGGGTCGGGAGGCTTAGCAGGCGGCACTTGGGCGGCGTGTCCGGGCTTGGCGCGCGGGCGTTGCGCGCGCGGTGCTGGCGGCGGTTCGTGTGTGGGGGTGGTTGCGCACGTGGCGAGGTGTGTCTGCGGTTCGCGGTGGTTCTCTGTGTTGTCTCTGGTTGGGGGTCTGCAGCCTGTAGGTTCTGGGAGCCTTCGGCCGGGGAGAGCTCGGGAGGCCGCTGCGGAAGGCGAGCGCGCTACTCTTCACGCGCGGGTGTTCTCACGTGCGTGCTATTGTTGGCGTTGTGTGCGTGGCGTTCGCGTATCGGGTCTGGGTTCGCTGCCCTTGGGCCATGGGGATTGCAGTGTCCCGATGAATCTGTGAACAATTGCAGGGGACTCTATGAACGGGCATCTTTCCATTGTGTGAAGGGTGCCCTATAAACGGGTCTATCCCAGGCTGAAAGCGGGGGACGCTATAGACGCGTCTATCCCCATGCATGGAGAGGGATGTATGCCCCAGGCAGCAGCGCTGTGTATGAGAGTGCGAGTGTCTGTGAAGAATGAGTGGCATCCCACTGGGAGTGCTTCGTCGCCGAGTGGAGTCTACCCCGGCCCACGAGGAGGCGAGGCTGATGTGAGCCTAGCTCTGCCGAGGTGGTGTGCCATGCGGGATTAGGAGCCAGCCCCTTCGGGACCTTGATCAGGTAGTGCGTATTGAAAAAAGGTGTCGAAGCCTGTGTTGCTTCGAGTGAGTCCGGTCTGTCCGTGTATTCCGGGACCGGCTAAGCGGAGATTGGGCTCAGGGAACTAGGGTAGGACTTCGGTCCGAGGGTACACCCGTTCCCAACTATTTCGACCCGCTCCTCTACGCACGATGCGCTGGTGAAACAATTTATGGATACCAAAAAATCGCAAATGGGTAACAACGAGTGTGAGATTCTTTCGGAAGAAGGAGAATTAAAAGACATCCTCCAGCTCCTGAAAGAGCAAAGCAAAAAAATGGAGAGGCTGGGCATGGCCCTGAAAGTTATACAAGACGGGATGCGTCAGAACTCCCCGACCAACGTCAAAACGAGTGTTGGAGAGGCTGACAAGGTTTTGGACAGCCTCTTTAACACTTATGAGTGTCTGATGAAAAGCGGGGTGGAAATCCAGAAGAGACTGGAATCCCACCCTACCACGAAAAAAATGAGACAAAGCGGGGCAAGAAAAACAAAAAAACAAAAAAAAATACATCGGGGAAAAAGGCGAAGGACCCTGTGGAAAAAGCACAGGGAACTGTCGCCAAACAGAAGTCGAAGCGCTCCACGCCCGCCAGGTCGGGCGACGCCATCAAGGTGTCGGCGAAGGACGGCCAGTCCTACGCCGACATCTTGAAGGAGATGGAGGCGAAAGTCGACCCCCGGAAGGTAGATCTTGAGGTCCTGTCTATCCGGAGGACCAGGAAGGAAGAAGTCCTCTTGGGCCTCAAAAAGGGGGGAGACGTTTCGGCCTTCAGAAAGGAGCTCGACCTGGCGGTCGAGGAAAGGGCGCTAAATTTCAGCCCTGGTCTCGACGAGGTCCCTCGAAATTAGGGACCTCGACGAGACCGTTGAAAAAGAAGAGCTCGTGGATGCCTTGTGCTTGGCACTGGGCAGACCGCACTCGACGGATCCTGCAGGCTCTTCACCCGCTTTGGTGGGGTGAAGACTTTAGTGATCAGGCTGGCTGGGGCAGACGCCGCGCGTCTGCTTCAGCTAGGTAAATTGAGGATCGGGTGGGTTGCGTGCCAAATTCGCGAGCACGCGGAAGTCGCCCGCTGCTTCACTCTCGAGGAACTAAAGAGAGCGGGTGGAAGGCTCGAGGCAAGGACAGCGCCAGGGATCGACGGAGTGCCGAACGAAATCCTCAAAGAGGTGATCGGAGCATATCCGGAGATTCTCCTAGAAGCCTTCAACTTCTGTCTTCAGGAGGGGAGATTCTTCGCAGACTGGAAGAAGCAGAGATTGGTCCTGCTGAGGAAGGGCAACAAACCTCAAGGGTCGCGGGTAGTTCCACTCATTTAGAACGTCATGTATGACGATTTCCTGCGCATGGACATACCTGCTGGAACAAGCATCATCGGCTTCGCGGATGACGCATTTGTCGTGTGCACCGCTGATGACGTCGGAATCCTGGAGCTGAGGATCAATGAAAGTCTGCGTCGGGCAAAAATGCAAAAAAAGCCTTAAAATGGCCCCTGAAAAAACCGAGGCTTTTCTCGTCACGGACAGGAGATCCTTTCAATACCCGAGGATCGTTCTTGGAGAGCATGAGGTCGAGTGGAGAACAAGTATAAAGTACCTGGGAGTGCAGTTGGATAGTAGGCTTAGTTTTGGCGAACACCTAAGGATCAAATCTGCCAAATCCATCCAATGTGGAGCAAGCTTGGCTCGGATCATGCCAAACATTGGTGGACCCAGGGAAGTAAAAAGTAGACTGCTGGCAAGCGTGTTGCATTCGAAGCTGCTTTATGCAGCTCCGGTCTGCGCTAATGCCCTGCAAAACCATGCTATCCGGAGGAAGCTGTTCTCAGCGCAGAGATCTGTCGCGCTGAAAATAGTTTCAGCACATAGAACTGTCTCGACGAGTGCTGTGTTGGTCCTGGCGAGCGTTCCGCCAGTAGATTCATTGAAGGAGGAAAGCAGGAGACCCTTCAGCTCCGCACAGAGCTTACCTGTACCGACCTGCAGGAAATCGCTCGCGCGAAGGAGGCCATCCGCAAAGATGGAAGGCACAGACTCGTCGAGAAATGGCAGATAAGATGACATGGTGAGCAGACCAGGAGATGGACCTACCGCCTGATCCCGAAGCTCGCCACCTGGCTGAACAGAGAGCACGGGGAAGTCGGCTTTTATTTGGCGCAAGCGCTTTCAGGCCATGGCTGCTTTAACGTGTACCTGAGGCGCTTTAAGAAGAGAGACGAGGAGATGTGTTGCTACTGCGATTTCCCTGTGGATAATGCAGGTCGAAAGATTAAACAGGACTATTATAAATGTTTTGACAAAATTGTCTCTAGACACTTTATCCAAATGGTATCGTCATGTCAACGGTCTGCAGCAGATCATTAATTCGACATACCATCGTAGCATCAACATATCTCAATTCCAATGACTTTTTGAAACTAAAATGTATACGCAGAAAGACCTGAAGATTAAAGAACTTATTGAAGAAGAAGCTCAAGAAAAATTTATAGAAAATCGCAATGAGCTAAGACGGACCACTGAAGAACAAATCAACAAAGTTGAACAAGTCGTAGAACATACAATCTTTGAAGACGTAATGCTGTTAAATCTAAAATAGGCAACGCTGTAGCGATATTGCGTACAAAAGTAGGTCCAGGGAGAAAAATCAAGAAAAAATTTCATGGATCCTATCGAATTGTTTGATTGAAATCGAACAATAATTACGACGTTACACGTTTAAGCGTCCACTAAGAACCATTAAATACTAGCACCTGAGCAAAATATATCAAACCCTGGTTAAATAAGTAAAAGAACCTCTCTTTGTGTTTGGGAAAAATAAATCGGATACGATGTCATGGATTTTCTCGATGATTTCTAGAGTGGTAACGTCTTTTAGCCTTCCTGATCATTCAGCATCATTTATGCTCGTACGAACTCGTTTAAATTCACCAATCCACTCCCTAACAATTTTTATCGAAGGAGATAATTCCTTATAATATTTATAAAGCCACTGCTTCATCTGCACGGTGTTTTTTCCCATTAGGAAACAATGTTCAATCAGCACATGAAATTTACTTTTTTCCATTTAAATAAGAAAAAATTAAATGTGTTCGTTTCTATCGTCTGTAGCTTTAGAAGTAAACAATGAAATCGGCTCAAATTTTGACAGCTGTCGTCTAAAAGATTTCGCTTCATAGAAAAAAATATAAAAATGTAATTAGTGGTGCCGTCTCTGTATAATCTTACGGACTTATTGAACTCCCCAGTACTCACATACTCAATATACCCCACATTTCTTAGGAGCCAAATTGGCGGATTCACACTCCTGGTTGTTATAGTACCCTAGGCACAAGCGGTTTCCGAGCAGACAACAAGAAACGGGTAGCCATGACACAGAACAAGCAACAACCCATCGATGGATTAACCATCGCAGTCATCGATCAGTGAAAAACGACTCGCCCGACGATCAGCTCCAACCTACCGACCCAGAAGTTAAAGTACCGGGTGCAACGACCGCAGAACTGCATACTTAGCACTTCTAATATTGGAAGTACTAAAATTGTCGGTTATTAGAATTATAAAGCACGACACTCTCGTCCTGCGACTATTAGTGACAGTTAGGGCCGGTCAACCTGTATTAAATGAGATGTCCACGTAGCATTATTGTTATTCTTAGTTCAGGCGGATAGTTGTACGCGTGCTAGTTGTGACAAGTGGGTGGAGTGCGGCAAGGGAGACTGGCTTCGTAAGCGTTTTCGACCCTTCCGAATAGGGCAGTGTCAAAAAGAGCCAAATATTTCTGTATAATACGTGCTACGCTGATTGCAATGACAATAAATACAAAAACATTACACGCAGTGTATTCCCATCATCTGTGTTAACTTCTTGCGAGTTTCCTGAGTGCTACGCTGACAAAATTTGAATAAATACCAGCTTGTGCTTTTGCGATAACTTATAATATGCAATAACAAAATGTTATTCGATCACACTTAATATTAATTGCCTTATTTTGAAAATAATTAAACAATCCATTTTCAACAGCTATAAAATTTCGAATTTTTTTTTGAAAAAGTACAATTAATAATTTGTTTTAGACATTTTGGTAAGGACTAAGCCGAGCTTTATCAATTTGAACAGGACACTTAGGTATAAATATTGCCATCTGTTAGCGATCGATATGTCAAGGGGATCGAAGGCCCAGGAAGGAATCGAGTGTCTTGACAAGGATCAATGAGTCATTCGGTTGCCGAACTTTGACGTGTCAACAGTGTTCACTCTTAGAGCCTTACGTGTGTAAAGAGAGTTTAAAAATAAAGTATCTAGCGTTATTCAATATATAGAGAAATATAATGTGTTATAAATTACCACCCTTAAATTAATAAATCCAAAAAAATTTCTATCAGGCTCAAGTTTACTTACATTTTTAAATTCCGAGGTGAGCTGGAGATTGAGGGGAACGCTCTAGCGTGTTCGAGCGAGCATTAGGGGAAATGACTATTTTAAAAGAGGCCTCATGGAGAGATTTGACTGCAGTTACAAAAATAGTATTGAGCATAAAAACTGCATAATTGTTATACAAGAATTAAGAAGAAAGTTGGTTATGATAAGGAGTTCATATCAGAAATAAAAAGGATCTTTGAATATTGTACAGAAGTATCAAAGCGTGTGACGGAAGAAGAACCATTTCGATGTAAACATCGAATCATCTGGGACTTTTTGGAATAATTGCTGAGTATGAGAAATCTTTACAACAGCATATAAAGTTACATGGCAAGGAAGATCGGGGATCGATATACTACGTATATTGTGGAATTCATAGATTCGGTGGCTAAAGAAGTATTGTTATCACATAATGTGAGTAATCAACAGATCTCACGCCTTAGGATCTAGGAGGCAAGGCACACTTTTTCACAGTTTCCTTAATCTATTTATGAACGGATCAGTCGAAAACAGCAATTTATGCCCCGAAACGACGTTTGTTGCTATTCGACAGATTTTTCGCGTGTTGGATTTCCTACTCCTTTTTAGGTTCTTATTACCTGCCTCTTGAGCTTATTAGTTGACAGATAGGAAGAGGAACAGAATGAATCATTTCAACACCATGCGAAAGTATTTTATGCGCTGTCGCGCGCATGTAATACCAGGCATACAGATTTACGTAAAACTCTGCAGTAACCTAGCATTACCTCTAAATCTCAGGACATTTATACTCTTGTTGAATGCCATAGCCTGAAGAATTATACTGAATCTTCTAATTAACTCCTTATTAACCCCTGTGATTTCTGAAGTTAATTCAGGATCTTGAAAAAATTTTCGAGCTGTATTTCCATCATTAGAGGTCCCACATCCATGTTTTGGAACGTCTACGACCAGACATATTTTCGCGCGAAATTCATTTTGTATCCTTTTCTGGGCAGCATCCATTTTTTTATTTTTTCTCATTCGATTTCGATGCCCATTTCCAAAAACCCAACCGATATGCTAAATGGAGCATGGTCTATCATCGTCATTGTAAGGTATAATTTAGTCTGCTTCTAATTGAGTAACAGTTACCTACTTTATCGCCATGAGACAAAAGCTTATTAATGGTTTTAGCGATTTGAGTTTTACCTAAAGATCATAAGTTATTCAGAAACGCATACTGAATTTCAATTTCAGAACAATGTTCCTGAATTGCGAGAACTTTTGGTCATTTTCTCGATTTTGAACTATTTTCAGAATCTTAAAGTCTGCTACCGAACTTTACGTCACCGAAGATTACAATCTAATCAGAACTCAGCCATTCTTCATTGTTTGCATAAAATGTATTTACATCATAAAATGATGCTTTCCATAATTTTTTGAAAATTAGCATAAATAATGACAGTTTATTCTCAATTAACTTAAGTTTTCATCTTCTACATTACAATAATTATGTATTTAAAGAAAATTTTTCGATATAGTTCGGTATCAGTTTGCTGCAGTTATTGTTCCGTTGAGCTTTTTTCCTAAGTTGACCTCTGATCCGTCGGCGAGGATGGTGTATTCACCGCTATCTTCCGCCCTCCTTCGTTGCTTCCGGTATTGTTGCCCGGTCTTCTGACCCACATGCGAGGTCTGTCCGGAAAGTATCGGGCCCACCTTTATATCTCCGCGCCATAGTGTTCAAGCGACCTCTGCGGGGCATTAACGTCAACAGTAAAGCCTCACGAACCTATCGGTTGCTTGCTGACATGTGCCGGGCGTATAGTTCATGCGCAGCGTGTCTTTGTTTATAAAGCTATTTTTCAGTTCAGCGGATTTTGTGATTGTTAAAAATGACTGAAAAACAAGACCAACGAATTTGCATCAAATTTGGTTTTCAACTCGGAAAAACGAGTTGGGAAAATATTTAGATGATGCAAAATGCCTTTGGGAATAAGCGTATGAGCAAAACACGAATAAAAGAGTGGTATAATCGTTTCAAAGGAGGCCGCACTTCTTTCAATAGTGATTCTCGTTCTGGCCGACCTTGGACGACAAAAACATTGGATAATATTGAGCGGGTGCGACTTGCGATTGAAGGTGATCGTCGATTAACTGTTCGTGAACTAGAAAATGATCTCGGAATATCGAAAACTACTGTTTCGGAAATTTTGAACAAGATTTTAGGAATGACTCGCGTGTGTGCGGTGACTGGCTTCTTCGCCAAGATAACGCGCCAGCGCATTCATCGAATCTTGTGCAGCAATTTTTGGCGAAACACAAGATTGTACAGTTCCGACAGCCTCCGTACAGTTCCAACATAGCTCCCTGCGACTTTCGAAAGTTCCCAAAATAGAAAATGGCACTCAAAGGAAAGCGGTTCAACGACATCGAGACGATTCAGAGTAATGCGACGCGCGAGCTGAAGGCCATTCCAAACAGTGAGTTCCAGGACTGTTTCGAGATGTAGAAACATAGCTGGAACCACGTTATTCAATCAAGTGGGGATTACTTTGAAGGATGCCATCCATTCGATGTTGAAGAATAACGCCAGCACGGAGATATAAAGGTAGGCCCAATACTTTCCGGACAGACATCGTATGAGTGAACGGATCCGGGATCAAGTAAGACTGTGATCCAGTACATGCCTATTTAGACACTGATGAACGCTCTCGAGTCGGTGCTGTTACTTTCTCCGACCGGGCAGCAGGTGGTGTTGGCCCAGTTTGTCAAACGTTTCCCGGTTTTGGACACTGGCATTCCTTCCTTAAAAATGCTGCTTGTATGCTTTCTAAAGTTCTCGCACCTGTTCCAGAAACTCATAAACGCCCCTTCCATCAAAATGGCAGTTCCACTTCCTTATTTGATTGAGGGTATGAGCTGGCAAATACCTAATTTCTGGCTGGTCTGCGTTCATCTAGATATTAGGATTTTTCTGCCGGCTGGTACTGGGCGGATAGTCCAAATATAGATTGTGGTCGAGGTCACGGCGTTCAGGGGTAGAGCCTAATTGTAGACAGCGTGGTTGCACTTCTAGGTTTTAAGTCATGTTGACCATGGCGGTATCCAGGGGGCCGAGGATACTGATTAATCGGTCGGTCATTTATTTTTGCGCAGTGAGACAGTTGGGTCAAGATGCCCACGGGAGAATCGAGCGAGGTGTCATTAGGACCGCCTGACGTCGCACATCACCTACATGCTGGTAACTAAGTAAGTCGTAACGAATCGGTAAAATTTGGTATCGTTTGGTTATGATCGGTGTGGTTCGGTAACGATGGTCTGGTGAACGGTATCGGTGAGTAATGTCCTAGCGCAGCCCGAGCAATACTCAGTCAGGGGCACCTGACGCTGGGTGTCAGCTCCTACCGAGAGTCGACCATGGGGGCACACATCCGTCAACACCGTTCGCGAACGGTGGGGGTAGTTGCTTGCGCAGCTCGGCGGTTGGTGGAGGTACTCACGTGAATAACAGTGGTGGAAGTACCCCTTCGAGCACCACGGTAGGGCAGCTGTGGCGCAGTGCCTAAATACGGTTCGTTACAAGCTCAAAACGCAGAAATTTGGGCACAAAATATGAAGGAATCGTTAATGGCATGAATATCTTGCATTAAAAGCACACATAGAAAAATTTGTACTTTAATAGTAAATTTTATACTCAACGGGAGCATTTCGTAAAGGAAGATTGAGCCTAAACAAATGACAGCACAAATAAACAAAGACGTGAAACAATGGCAAAAATAAGAAATAAGTGTACTCGCATATGTTTACAAGAATTGTTGATAACAATGCCGAGGTTTTTCAATGAAAATTTGTTATGCAACAATATTACTCTTGAGATGAAAACAAATAAATTTTCAAAAAAAGATTAATAATGCATTTCAATCTCGAAATTAGTAGCATGTGTCAGTTTTATCCATTGATTTGTTTATGAAAATTAAAGAAATAAAAGGATTTTATCAACAATGAAAAATTTCATTCATCTAGAGTACTAATTCCATTAGTTTTTGCGAAAAATCATCAGATGGGACAAAGTGGGTACCTCAAATATGAAAAATTGTAGTTTCTTTGTAGCATCTACCAATCGATAAGATTGGACTCAAGACGATTTTCTGCTTACTTGATGGATATCTTACATATCTTACATTTCACATAAAAATTAAGGTATACGACAATGTATTTTATTATTTTTTCGTATCTTCACATCTGAAAGAAGAAACCAACTGGCGACTGAGAGTGGGAACTCTAGCGAACCTGATCCAGTGAACGGTCAGTGAATTCTCTCACAATTCAATAACCGTTCACTGACTACCCGCTGATCGCGTAATAACATGAATTAAGAGAGCGTAAAAAATATTTAAATAAAAACATAATACTCGCCATTGAAGGCAGTGTGGTAGTAGTAGTGAAACATTGCTAAACCACTGCACTGCCTTCAATGACAGGTATTCTGTTTTTTTATAGTTTTTAACGCTGAAAAATTCAAATATAAATATGTTCTACACTAACACGTTCTATATATAGCTTAGAATCACTATTTTGAGTATCCCGCGTTCAGGATAACAGGTATCAAAAATTTAGTCCGCGTAGTGGATGAAACTTTTTGATATATATTCATCTATATTTACTCGCGCCAAAGCGCGTTCTTAGATTCGTGATGATTCGACCAGAGCATTCATCTGGTGTCGCAAGTACAAATCAATATTTACTTTCAACAAAGAAAATTTGGTGCCCAGACTCGAAACCATGTTAACCTTGAAAGGTGTTGCTGATATCTTTGCTATTCTTTTGATTTGCTCTGTTCAATATTCTGACTTTAATCCAATGTAAATTCACTGATCAAGAAGAATTCACAACAATAGATTTAGCAGATTAATAAAAATACACAATTGTAAAATGCCATCCTGTAGATTTGGACACCACCTTTGTCTTTAAATTAGAACACGGCGTTCCCTTTTTAAAATCCGAACACGCGGACAAAGCGAAATTCTGCCTATAAATGTGAGGTAAATTACCGCATCCGGAATCATGTCAAAGTTCCCCAGTGCTTGAGGTGCCAAGGGTATGGCTATGTCTTGCGTGGCTTCACTCGTCCAAGCAGCAAAGATCTCTGTTGGAGGTGTGCTGACTCAAGGCACAGGGCCAAGGAGTGTGAGGCCCCGCCGAGATGCCTAACATGCACTGATAGGTGCAAAAAGATGTAACCCATGTTTCTGGGAGCGGTTTTTTCCCTGTGTTTCGGGTAAAACTCTGAAGATTAAGAGGTGGGAAGTGAAATTCCTACTGCTCAACCTCGAGAAGGGGAGAAAAACCTAAGACCTCCTTATACTGCCGGACAGGGAAAGAGGGGCCAACGTACTGCTCATTAGTAAGCAGTACTAATTGTCCGAAAACTCTTCCTGGTACTAGGATGCTAATGTAGGTAGAGGTGGCGAGGGTGCGTATGTACAGCTGCTACTTATCTCCGAACGATCCTTTTAAGGTCTTTGAGACTAAGATTCTCCTCCATAAGGAAAGCCTTAGCGAGGCTATTGGACGGACCCTCATTGTGGATGACTTCAATAGAAAGTCACCCGAGAGAAGAGAAGCCCGCCTACATAGGGGAGGGGAATACTGATCGGTGAGATGATCGCCAGAAACGACCTGAATGCGCTAAACAGGGGTTAATAAATGACATTTAGGCAAGGGGGGGGATCGATTATTTACCCCAAGATCGCCGCGTCCCATCATGCCTCAAGAATAGGCGCAAATATCTCACAGCGTGGCGGAAATAAACCCGCTCAAAGGATGATGCTCTGCTTCAAGAGAGCGGGTGGGAGACTTGAAGTCAATACAGCGCTGAGGACCAATGGGGTGCCAAACGAAACCCTCAAAGAGGTGATCGCAATATACCCAGTGATCCTTCTGGAAGTCTTTAACTCCTGTCTTTGCTAAAAAAGGTTCTATATCACATCTCTGGTCTGCAAAGTGCCCTCAACAACCATGCTATCCAGAAAAAGCTGTTCTAGGCACAAAGAGGCGTGGCACTAAAAATAGTCTCAACATACCGAACTTCATCGATGAATGCTGTGTCGTCTTGGCGAACGTCCCGCCAATTGACTTATTGGTGAACGAAAGACAAGGGGCATTTCAGCTCCACTAGGAGCTCGCCTGTACGATAAAAAAACAGGTAATTTTCCGCGCAAAGGAAGCCTTCCGTAAGAAAGAAAGACACAAACTCATCGAGATATGGCAGACGAAATGACATGGTGAACAGACCGAGAGATGGACATGCCGTCCAATAGTCCAGTCAATGGGTGTCTGGAAGCACATAGGTCATTCATCACTTTAGTGATAAGGGCGAAGGATCTCTATGGGCGTAGGGAGCGCAGTAACTGGGAGGGCCAGTAGAAAACGCTTTGGGGCCTGCACCCCAAGTGAAGGTCATTCCTGAAGTAAATTTCAACGAGGAATTCAATGGTGACCTTCGTTTTGACCTTGAAGTTGATCTTCATGGCTTTTTCAAGGTCAACTTTGTTTTTTTTAAATGGAAACCCCCTTTTTCACATCTGCAATCAATAGAGCGAAAAATACTACGTTCAAGTACGTACCCAAGTGATGGGTCAATTGTAACGTTCCAGGTCAGTTAAAGGTTATTTGAAATTAACAAAGTTTTCGAAGAGGTCAGTGTAATTCCTGAAGTAAATTTCAACGAGAAATTCATTGGTGAGCTCTGTATTGATCTTGATTACAGCGTTTTGGATATTGTGAAATCATATGTATAGGAAATTTTTCATTAAAAGTTCCAGGAGTTCTGGTGAGAGTTCTGTTTCTCCCCAAAGAGTTATATCGAAAAGTCCTATACCGTTTATCGATACCTAAGTCAATACCTAAGGCGATACCATAAGTCCTATACCGTTTTTCTATCTCCATACGAATATTACAAATCGAAACTAAATTTACGTATTACGAGTACATACTTACTATCTTTCACTAAAAGATTATTATGGCGCAAGCTAAACTTTCGGAACGAGAGAGGGTATCTTTATTAACGATGCGTGGTTGGGGAGATCGAGTTCGATTTTATGATCAAGTTCGTTTGTTTTTTAATCGCACTTTTCGTAATGGAGAAGGGTTAAATCCTGTCTCAAAATCAACAATTGAAAGAACTGTAAGGCGCTTTATGAAACATGGATCTATCAAGGACATTCAGAGAACTGGTCGGCCAAAATCTGCAGGATCTGAGGAGATGCAGATGGACAAAGCTCAAGCATTTGTTGAAAAGCCACACCTTAGTTTACGTGAAGCTAGTGATAAGCGTGACGTTGCTCCTGAGACAGTGCGAAATATTTTAAAAAGCATTAATTTCCACCCATAAAAAGTTCATCTGGTACAAGAGCTCAATGAAGACAATCCTGATCGCCGGGTTGAATTTTGTGAAATTATGATGGACAGAATTGATAGAGATCCTCTTTTCTTGTACAATACAGTATTTTCAGATGAAGCTACTTTCACTTTAAAAGGTGAACTTAACAGGCAAAATTGTAGATATTGGTCCGACACAAATCCTGATTGGATGTTGGAGAGTCACACACAATATCCACAAAAGATTAATGTTTAGGCCGGTATCTTGAATGATACATTGATAGGCCCTTTCTTCATCGATGGTAATCTCAATGCCCGTGCAAATGGAGAGCTTCTTAGAAACCAAATTGTGCCAAGAATAAGGGAGATTACAGGCGATGATTTTCAAAATACTCGGTTCCAGCAGGACGGAGCAGCGGCTCATTACGGGTAGGGAGGTTCGAGCATATTTGGATACTCAGATCCCTCATATGTGGATTGGAAGAAGGGGTGAAATCGAGTGGCCTGCTAGATCTCCTGATCTGACGCCTCTCGACTATTTTCTTTGGGATTATTTAAAGAGCAAAGTATACTACACGCAACCCCAAAGCTTAGACGAATTGCAGAATCGGATTCTGCAGGAGGCTGCTTTGATTGATAGGGAGATGATTCGTAATGCTGTAACTCATTTTTACAATCGCATAGCTTTTTGTCAAGAAGCTGAAGGTTTTTAGTTCAAACATCTTCACTGAAGCGTAAGAAGCAAGGGGACTCACGCTAATCAAGCACCCCAATGAGAACATAATTTACTACATCCACGTCGTTATTCCTGGGTAATGCTAAACATAAACGTAAACTGCTTGGAAAAAACCTTGAAGATCATCACCAAGATCAACACAGAGCTCACCAATGAATTTCTCGTTGAAACTTACTTCAGGAATTACACAGACCTCTTGGAAAACTTTGTTTATTTCAAATAACCTCTAATTGACCTTGAACGTTACAATTGACCTATGACTTGGGTACGTACTTGAACGTAGTATTTTCCCCTCTATCGATTGCAGATGTGAAAAAAGGGGGTTTCCATTTAAATAAACAAAGTTGACCTTCAAAAAGCCATGAAGGTCAACTTCAAGGTCAAAATGAAGGTCACTATTGAATTCCCCGTTGAAAAATACTTCAGGAATTGCATTGACCTCAAGGAAAACTTTGTTTATTTCAAACACCTCTGATTGACCTTGAACGTTACAATTGATCTATGACTTGGGTACGTATCTGAACGTATAATTTTCATGGGAGATTTACAGTCAAAATTTTTTTTTCGACAAAATATTTTTTTTACCTATTTGCTTTGAAAATAATCGACACGTATTTTTTTTCAATATGATACTTGAAAATTTCGAGATATAATTTTTTTAAGTTTGGCACTCGGGAAAATTTTTTTTTTCCAACAGCTCACTGTAAAAGCAGTCTTGAATATAAAATGTAACCTTCGCACTTGAATTGCGCGAAAGAGTACAAGCTTTCAAAAAAATTATAGCACACATTTCGTTGTTTTTTTTTGTAAGAACAATATAGTACATTTTTATAAACAATTGAATTTTTTTAAAATTTGGGACTAATTTTTTTCTGATTTTTTTTGGTTCTAAATCTTTGTTGAAGTTTTTTCAATATGCAGGCAAAATTTTGAAATGGAAAAATGAAAACTGCAGGTGTAATTAATTTATAAAATCGGTCCCGCGCGTTGCAACGAGCGAGCTCGCACGCTGCAACTAGGCTTAAGCTTGATTAGGCATGCTCGGACTCGAAGCACGTGTGGCAGTGAATGCAGTGACCGCTGTTTTAGTTTTCTGTGAATGTTCCTCAAGTGTTCACCTACTTCAAATTAATACAGAAATTCCAAGTTCTCGATTTAAACATGTCTGGTGCAATCCGTTTAATAAAAAAAATCATAGTGGAAAAAAGCAAAAAAAAATTTCCGTCTTAAGTGTATCATTTAGAGTAATTTTCTCGTAAAACTTCACTCATCAATTCATCATTATAACTAATGATTCGTTTTGAAATAGTCTACGCAAAAGTTTGAATGAACTTACAACAAAAATCTTCCATCTCCATTTCATTTGCTTCTATTCTGCATTGTGTACAAGAAACATCATTCGGTTTGAAAATTTTCAATTTTTCAAGTATCGAGGACGAAACGCGACGCAAATTTTTTTTTTTGCTTTGTAACATCCCTACTTTCCCCCTGGTTGCCGGACACTTCAGTCAGCCAGGGTTCGGTAGGAGTGGGGGAGTAGGGAATGAAATAATCGTGCATACGGTCGAATAAAAACTAAATGACAGTTTATTAAATAAAAGGGCAAATGAAAATACATATATAATATAATTAGATTTAAATAAAAGTGTGTGTGTGTGTGTGTGTGTGTGTGTGAGTGTGTGTGAGTGGATATAAAACTAAATGATTCGTTGTGTGCCAGTGTGTGTGTGAGAGAGTCTACGTGCGCGTGTGTGCGTGTATGTGTATGTGTGTGCGCGTGAGCTTTAGCGTGTGAATGCCGGAATGCGTGAGAATGTAAGCGGAGATGGATGTGCTGGCCTATTGGCTTCGCGATTCTGGAATAAAAATGCAAACAAAGGTCATTTATTGTTCGCGCTGCGACATCTAACTGATCCGGAACACGGGCTTCCAGGAAGCGCTCATAACCGCCCCTGTCCCCTCTCCTTCGAGTACGTATCGTCCGTGCGGTCGGGTCGGTGTCGTCTTAGGGCAGGGTGCTCCCAGCGGTATCGGGGTCCGCGCCCTGCCCTCAGGACCCCGGCCATGGCGGTATCCAGGGGGCCGGGGTTTCGGGTTTGTCGGTCGGTAGATCGGTCGGTCAGTTATCAAAAGAAGGGAAAAGGAGGCGGCGTCGCGTGGTTGGTTGAGCCCGGTGTTGGTTTCGGCGTACGTTCGGTCGGGTCAGGTCGTGTTCCAGTCGGTCGGACATGCTTGAAGTGCGGGTCAAGTTCGGGTCAAGTGCGGGTCAAGTTCACGTTAAAGCGTCCGGTCAAGTGCGGGTCGAGTTCGCGTTAAAACGTCCGGGTCAAGTACGGGTCAAGTTCGCATTAAAGCGTCCGGGTCAAGTGAAATGACGTCCTCACCCAGGGATGTCGGGGCCAGGGTGCTCGCTCGTTGCAACGCGCGGGACAGATTTTGTAAATTAATTACACCTACAGTTTTCATTTTTCCATTCCAAAATTTTGCCTGCATATTGAAAAAACTTCAACAAAGATTTGGAAACAAAAAAATAGGAAAAAAATTAGTTCCAAATTAAAAAAAAATTAAATTATTTATAAAAATGTATTATATTGTTATTACAAAAAAAACAACGAAATGTGTGCTATAATTTTTTTGAAAGCTTGTACTCTTTCGCGCAATTCAAGTGCAAGGGTTACATTTTATATTCAAGACTGCTTTTACAGTGAGCTGTTGGAAAAAAAAAATTTTCCCGAGTGCCAAACTTAAAAAAATTATATCTCGAAATTTTCAAGTATCACATTGAAAAAAAAATACGTGTCGATTATTTTCGAAGCAAAAAGACAAAAAAAAAATTTTGACTGTAAATCTCCCATGAAAGGACCCATATACATAATAACTTATTAAACAGTAAACATGGATATAGAAGAATTTATAACAAGGAACAATATTTATGTGGTACCTTACTTGTCGACCTCTTAGATTAGAGTGCAAAAGAGAGAATTTTCGTTTGTGAAGCCAACAGCCAACAGCACAAAGTCTTGCCAGATAGTTTGTTTTTCGTTTGAGTCTCAGTGTGGTGACAAAACAACGACAAATTTCACTGGAAGTGGTTTGGTCTGAGGGATGCATGTCCACCAACTGGTATGAAAAATACCAGTTTAAAGATACTTACGTATCTTGCTAAGTACACGAGGAATGAATCTAGCATGCAACTTTTGACAAGATAGGTTAGTTCGCCCCGATTTCAAAATTGAATCACTATTAACCGAAGACGTCTAGATGCGACGATTCACGTAATCCAAAGAAACTAGATAGCACTACTGTTTCTAGACTTGCACCACTGAAGGACCAAGGATTTTATTCACCAAGTACCGAGGGTGGAATTGTGCTCAAAGACTCTGATGATACTTACGTTAATCGAAGGGTCTGCTCACGACGTTACATTATTGGTCCAAAATGAATCGAGTTGACTTTACAACTGATCGGAACATAATGACAAACCACCAGAGGTAAATCTGGGGTATATAACAAATTACTTAATATGTTTCCGGTTTGACACATAGATGGCACCACTGTTGTCAAATCCATATAATTTATAAATAGTACCTACCATCAAACGTTAAGTGTCAGAATTCCATGACAATCTGACGTTTAGTTCAGAAGCTACAGAGTTTTTGGTGAAGCAACTTTTGTCATTTTCGAAACAACGGATAAAAAAGAGTTTCGAGTGATAATCAAACATTGCTTCTTAATAGTAAAAAATACTGTTGAAGCATAGCAGTGGCTTGATAAGCGTTATGGGGACTCTGAACCAGGAAAATCAACAATCATCGACTGGTATGCGAAATTTAAACACGGTCGTACAAACATTGATGACGCTTAATGCTCTGGCCGCCCAAAATCAGCAGTTATACCGGAAAACATAACAAAAGTTCACAAAATAGTTTTGGGCGATCGTAAATTAAAGTTGCGTGATATAGCTGACACCTTAAAGATATCAGAAGTTAGTGTGTTTATAATTTTGCACAAATCTTTGGGGATGCGTAAGTTATTTTCGAAGTGGTTGTCGCGTTTTTTCACACCCCAACAAAAACAACAACGCTTCGAGAATTCAGAGCGCAGTTTGGAGCCGTTCCAGCGAGATAAAAATAATTTTCTGCGTCGATATGTGACAATAGATGAAACATGGATCCACCACTACACAGTTGAAACAAAAAGATCGTTAGATGAGTGGACAGCAGTTGGTGAAAGTCGTCCAAAGCGACCAAAAACTCAACAGTGGGCTGGCAAAGTTATGGCATCTGTATTTTGGGACGCGCATGGTATTTTGTTTATCAATTATCTTGAGAAAGGTCGATCGAGCGGAAAAATCAAGGAAAAGCGTCCTCACCTGAAAAGAAAAAAGTTCTGTTTCACCAAGACAATGCACGGTGGTATATATCCATGAAAACTGTGGTCAAATTGAATGAATTAAGATTCGAATCGCTTCCTCGCCCACCATATTCTCCAGATCTTGCCACCAGCGACTACTACCTCTTAGCTGATCTGAAAAACATGCTCTAGGGAAAGAGATTTTGCTCCAATGAAGAAGTGATTGCCGAAACTGAGACATATTCTAAGAGCAAAGACGAATCATTTTACAAAAATGCATCGAAAAGTTAGAGAAGCGTTGGAATGAATGTATTACGCTTGAAGGAAACTATGTTGATGAATAAAGTAGAAATTCTCGAAAAAACTGTGTTTTTCTTAGTTAGACCGGGAACTTATTGAGTGATGGGTTATACTATTGGTTCTTTTCATAGTGGGAGCAGATCCTCGTAAATCGGTGGCAAGCCACGTTCGAATCGCGAATCGTTGGCAGGGCACGTTCGAATTGTGAATCAGTGGCAAGGCAGGATCTCTGTTAGAGTGCATGGGTTCATCTCTGCTCTCTGCTACCCAATTTCATTTATAGTTTTCAAATAAATGCAGTTTTAACTATTCATTCCTGCATTCATTAGTCCGTAATTCGTATTACATATTTTATGAACTATGATCAATAATCGATTGCCGATGACCGATCAATCGATTCTTCATTTATGATCTATCATAGCCAATCTATGATTTCTCTATTGATTATATGTGATTGATTATCGGCAATCAATAAACATTAGTATTGGTAATAATCAATATTAAATCAATAACAAAAGTGGTGATAATAATTATTATTCGCTGAAATTTGGGGGGGGGGGTGCAATTTTCAGACTTTTGATGGGAAGCCTCTTGTTCAAACGAATATAACTTATTTCTTTTTCCATAAAGCAAAATTGTACTTCATATGTATACTTCAGTCTTTTTCGTGATCTTTCAACTGATTGCAACCATTTTTGAAAAAAATCAAAATCTGACCTCAATTTTTGAAAATCAAAAATAAATTTGACCTTTTTATCAAATTTGAACCAATTTTATTCTTTTTTAAATCATCTAGTCAAGAAGCTAAGATTTTTTCTTATAAAATAGCAAAATTTTAGGATGGCGTTTTCGATAATTGCTTAAATTATCGTAATTTGAATTATGCGAGTGAAAAAATTTGTTCTCTTCATTAAAATCCAAGCTATCAAAATTCTTTATAAAATGAGCCCAGCATGAATTCGTTTTATTAAATTTTGAAAAAGTTATTGCAGAAATAGTAAAGATTTCAATGCTTTCTTAAATTTAAAATAACTCATTTTAAAGCTAAGTTTCTACAAAATCGAACGAAATTATAATCATTAATGTGTAATTTTTTCCTTACATAGTGCACGAGGTTAAAGTTCAAACAAATAAGTTTGAAAAATCCCAATATTTCTTTTGCTAAGAAAAGCATTTTTATAAGATATATAAAACGTATAACTATGAATATTCTACAACAAAAAAATGTCATTGGAGCCTGTACACTTGGGCACGCGACACGGGTTAGCAAGTTGGGTGGCTCGCGATACTTAAAGCCGCATGGCCGTTCCGCGAGTGGTATAGGGGTTCGAGAGAGCTTATGGTTTTAACAGGTAAGTTTAGACTCCTTCTAGTAGGATCATGTACAACATCTATAAAAGACTTTGACATTTTTCCACTCACCAAAAAAAAAGAAAAGAAAATATATTATTCAAATTAAAATATAATCATGATTTTTTAAACACATTTGCACGTCTTATTGGCGCTACACTTCAACACGACGGAAAACTGGATCATTGCTAAACCTTTTGGTACCAACTCCAATTAACTAAGGTCGAAGTTTGATTATATTTCACTACTTTTATATACAAGGAGCCTAGATCCAATACCTTCCAAGTCCAAAATATAAAATTTCGAGAACAATGCAAAATCTGCATCTGTATCACAAATGATTAATATGATAATTTTGAAAGAGGGACACGATGATACTTTGGAATACAGAAGTTTTATACAGAATGTAGCAAATTAAAGATCTTCAGTTTATATGATATATCTCATTTGTTATTATGCCCTGATAGAAATGCATGTGCATCTCATTTTTTATTTAGGTATATACCTCCGTAGAAATAGCTCAACCGGTACATTTTAGACATTTTCATCCACGACTTGTAATCCGCGATTCATAGCATCAAAGAAAGAAATTTTGGACGCGATTAAGGTTACTAGATCATAGAAGTTTGAATTGAATCGAACGGACGTAATTAAAAAAATCTCAGTGACAAGCAGAGTCTGCTTCACAATTTAAACTGTTCAAGGAGACAGATCGGACTTAAGTTCGTGCCAATATCTCTAGTTATGAAACTGTGTCCCTAAATAGGAATTGTATTCAGAATACATCCATCCGGTTTGCCTTAGCAGGAAATTTAACTTTGATTTTTATCCAATTTATAAAGTAAAGCAATATCTTCCCCTAGACTGGAGCCTTGACGAAGTCCTTCTTTTAGCGATGCCAAAAAAGGGCGGGTGAAGATGTTATAGCAACAAATTTTGAAACTATCCTTAAAGGACTTGTTTGCAAGGTTATAGTACGCATTGCGTCAGGTACTTGTGTATGTCCGATTCACGAAATTGGCATTGTTACCAGTTTAAATTATACACAAATAGATTGTTTAGTTATTGTTGTGTTCGAAAATTATTTTAACTTTGTTAGGTACAGCTAGTATGCGGTTATATTACTAGGCTCCAAAGGGGACGGAAACGTTGAAATATGAGATGTAGTAGTGAGCTTAAGCTAATTTGTGTGCCCTTTACGGGTCAAAATTAAAATATAACTTTATAGCACCTTCGCTAGTAGTGCCAGTAAGTTATTCTTTGGAAAATAAAAGAGAAATTGTTTCCAAGTTAGTGTAGTCTTCGCTTATAGTATTTGTACATTGGGACATTTTTCTTTGAAAATAATCGTAAAATAGTCATCACAGTGAATTCTGAACGTTATCGTGGCATGCTAACTGACTTTTTATAACCAAAATTGAATGAATTGAATGCGAATGAGCTTTGGTTTCAACAAGACGGCAGAATGTCGTACACAAGTCGTCAAACAATCAACTTATTGGTGACCAAGTTGAGTGAACGAATGATTTGAAGAAATTTTGATGTGGATCCGCTGTTAAGGGCATGCGTTATAACACCGTTGAATTATTTTCTTTGGGGTTTTTATCAAATTAAAGTGTATTTTAATGCTCCACGAACAATTCAAGATCACAAACGTAAGATCCGACATAAAATTGAGGCTGTGGATCCACTTTTACTGTAGAGTCATCGAAAATTTCGACATTTGGATGCTGTCCTGTAAAAGGAGCCAGGGTGGACATATGAACAGGATTGTCTTTCATACATAAATGGCATAGTACCATCTTTTATTATCAATAAACAAATTTGAGTTGTCATGATAATACGTGTGTTTTATTTGAAATTTATAAACTCGGTTACAGATGGCCCACCTCGTACTAGTGTATATGAAGGCACAAAGTATTAGGAATTCCTATAATTAATACCATGACGATAAAGTAATTATGTATATAAGGTAAAAAAAAGTATTAGCTCATGTCGAGAGATCACCTAATCACATGGTAATGAGTGGAAATGAACATTACCATGTCCACATGGTAATTAATCGCATGATAATACGTAGCACCTCATATTGGTAAAGCAATTTGGAGCTAAATGTCTTCAATATATTAGTTTTTGTACACCTTGTTCTTTTTCGAGTTGTGATCACTTTTATATCAAACAACATTTCTGTTTTTTTGAAAGTTTATAATTCAAATGATTTTTCATAGTGCCTCCTTTGAAAATCCGATTTTCGGTACCTGTAGAGCGGGTTGAAACTACGATTTTCAACCCTAGGGATGAAAGTCGCCGTTTCAACCCGCGCCACAGTTACAGCCAATCAGATTCTCAAAAGAGTTGCTATGAAAAATAGTATACATTACTCGAAACAGAACACAGCGAAAGCATTTCGTGTGATTGCAGCCCTCGTTTCACTCGGGCAGAGCAAACTTCACACTCATGCAATCGCTCTGTTTCGCCCCTTGTAATGTAATTTACTATTGTTTGTACTGAGAAAATCATTTGAGCTTCTTGGATCTCTGAAAAAGAGAAAATAAAATTAGAATGAGATTATACATGATTTTATAGTATATTTGTCCTGAATTTTGTTTACTTTTCCATTGTCTTTTTTTTGAATACGTATATGCGAACGTATAGGTCTGTTAATGTGACTTAGTGTAAATCTGTCTTTATAGTTTATTTTAGCATTCCCTTCTAATACGGATAAAACTTCGTAAGATCCCATATAATGATTATCAAGCTATTCAATCTTTCCTCCTTTTAATGAAAATACGTTATTCCCCATTATTATTTCAAAGGGATTTTTTTTTTCGTCATAATATATTTTCGATATTTCTTTTGCTGATAGAAGACTTTCTCTTGCTTGTGCTCGTATTTTGTGTAGATATGTTACGAAGTTGATCACATGATTGTCATGAGTTTGTAATTTTTATTGTTGTGATGAAGGTCGATAGGAAGGTTCACGAGTTAATTTACAAAAAGCACTAGGATTATATGAAAACATTACTAGTTCAAGCCAATTATCCTATTCTGAAGTTTTCGCAACAAATTGTTTAACATATATATATCGTGAATTTAATTTTTGAGATAATGCATGTAGAAAGTGAATTGGTGATGCTATGTAATTTGAAGTTTCGGACAAATGGTCCTTAGTATCTTCTTCAATTGAAGGAGCAAAATGGTAGTGGTTTAAAAATTTACTTCGCTGCTCATTTTTATAGATTTTTAAATTGCGGTAAAGTTCCATGGTTTTCTAAAGTTTGTGAATCGTTTTTACCATTACCATTTGATAACACAAAATATACAATGTATATAAACTACTCAATAAAATAATCTTTTCACATATTTAATGTGATTTAATTTGATTGATTATGATTATTGGGGGTCAATGAGAGGTCAGTATCTTGAGTTAAATCCGGGTTGAAGGAGGGTTTCATCATAATTGAATTTAGGGTCTGCTTGGGAACGAAAAGAGGAACATTGACCCTGAGCTTGCTCTCTTTTACACGCTTTCCTGGCAGTAATCGGAGTCGCATGTTCGCTTTACCCTATCATCTTTATCGCAAATGTGGCAGAATCTGACCCAAGGTAAGGGGGTTCCGGCTATAGAGTGCGTTCTCTTTTAAGGCCTAATTCGTTGATTCCAGGGTGATTACTATCGCTGGTTTTATCGGAGCGCGACTTCATGTCGTCCACTTTGCTTTTATTTGAAAGAAAAGACCTAGGCCTATTTTTACTCGAAGAGGCAAATTTGGGGAAAAACGATTCTTCCGATCATGGGGGGGACTTTTTCGACTTCCCAAGTTTCGAGAATCCTCTCAACGTCAGTCGCTAGATTAGTCAACTGAGTTTATTCTCCAAATTCATGCCTTCGAATGACACTTTTAAGTCAAGTTCACATGTTCATATAGGCACTGCCTATTTGTTCTATCAAGAAAACAGGGCGTTCGAATTTCTGATAAAGACTCTAGAGACAGGTCAAGTAGTCAGCAGTAGGTTTATCTTGGCCTTGAACCCTACTACTACTCTCAATTTGACTCTAACAACTCCGTCTTAGAGGTGTCATTAATTTCGCGAATCAAGTGGATTAACTCCGTTTTAGTCACCACGTCAGCATGCAGGGGAATGGATCCAACCGTTTCTGGATTCGATCTGTCGTTTTTCAGTGGCGATTGATTCATAGAAAATGTTTGAAACTGTGCTGGCGTATTCTGGAGAGCAGAGATGACCTTTAATCGAAAAGTTTCCGATCGGTGGATTTCACTGATGACCGTATCCGGATCCATATCTACAAGTCTACTCGCGCTCGTAACAATAGTATTATGTAAACGAACTGACCATAGAGATATTATAGATAGAGGAGACAAGCCATAGGCCGCTCTGTAAGTGGCAACGTCAGTCTGCAAACTCGCCCAAGCTAACAGGTTTCAGGCTGGGTTGTCTCCTCTATCTATAATATCTCTATGGAACTGATTCCTTTTTCGATGTTCTTTCATGACCTCCCTTACTGCGTAATCGCGTGCTTGAGTCATCTTCAGGGTCCGACTTTGCGTTCGGGTAATTCGTTCTCCGAATATTCTAACATATGTGGAGGAACCTCGAACTCAGGGTAGTCACGCGTAACTTCTCAGTTCCATTCCAGGATTTCAACCCGAATGTAGAAATAACAAAATATAAAATCTCTAATAAATAATTAAAACACGGTTACTGACTGATTATACAGTCAACCATTTGATTTTAACGAGCTTGATTCTACCAGAAATGGCGAATCATCGAAGCCAATCCTGCTTAATTGAAGTCCTGTCTGTCATGATGTAATCTAATCGCATAACAGGAATCATACCCAAAGAGTCAATAAGTACTGGCAATGTTACGAGCGAACCGTAAAGAAAAATGTTACAAGTTATAAAAAAATTACAATCTCATAAAAATAATTCCCTTGAAACTTAAATAAATTATAGGAAGTTTATTCACTGTTCCTTAGCGCTTCTGAACGCTCAGCATAGACAGGTAAGGGGGTCGGTCAAATGATCTAAAAGTATTAAAAAGACATTCAGAAATTTAAAGAAATGAACTAAATAGCCGGCCGGTTGATGGCGGTCGATATTCGCGCTCGTCGACGAGGCAGCGTAGCGAGAGAAAAACAACACGGCGGATTCACGGCGGACAACTGCACGAAGAGGCTCCTTGGTGTGTCAGGCGAATGGGAGTCCCGCCTGCTCAAGACCACCAAGGAGAGGAACTCCTCATCTCGCTGTTGACAGGTTGTCAACAAACTAACCTGTGCGACGAGGTTCATTTCAGCAATCGGCGCGTAGTGGCGACAAACTTCGACGTACCTTCGCCATCTGTTGTTATCGGTTGCGAAACTTGATGCAAATGTCGGTAACGCGGTTAAAAGATGTAAGCGCCACCGTCTTCCGGTTTAGCGAACATGCCAGCGGATCTCGACATCTTGATTCATTTTCTGTTCAACGTCCGCAGTGACAGGTGCCACTAAATTTCCGCACGAACGTTATTCAAAAAGAAAAAGGAGAACAAAAAAAATGTCCGAACGAGGGACCTGGAGTGAATGTCGTAAAGTCTCAGGTAACTTCTATTTCTCTCTCTGTTTTTGTGCGTACCTTCCTGTTTGTTGTAGAGTGTGGTACTTTAATTAATTTAGTCGTTTTTTTCTCAACAACATAATTATGTATGCCACGCCCGAGCCAGTTCTGCGTAGGTATTCAACCAGGATGTCGCCAGGATTGCCATAAATGAGACAGGTCTACGCTAATATTGCCTCAGTAAACTTTCGGACTTGTCCGGTGTCAGGCAGGCTTGTGCCAGTGTTGAATTAGGGTTGTCGTAACATCCAAGCGATACCTGCCAAAACTGAACCGAATGCGACGTCACTCCTTGTTCAAAATTCTATACTTTGAAGAGAACCCAAATAAAATTTTTATCTGCAATCAGTTTGTTGAATTTCCCAAATTATGCTGACATTTCTTTGATATCGTTTTATTCTAATTCAGTGCAGGCGAATCTTCAAAGCCAAACCTGATTTTTGAGTGACATGTGACTTCGTTTCGATTAGCTCTTAATACTTGAATATACTCTGCCCTAGGGCGGTATTATGGAACACCTACTAATATAAACCAAGTACACCCAAAATCTTTCATATATATAAAAATAAAACATAAAAGCGGCCAACAGCCAATTTCTGATGCTGGAATTTTCAAAAACAGTCCTGAAACAATAGAACTCGATTTGACAACCGTTTGCACAAATTTCATCAAATTATCTGCCTTACTAAGAAAAAGTTGTAATTGGCCAAGATTATTTTACAATTTATTCGAAATAATTCAATAGATTCCTTTCTAATGATTATTTGATTTTATGGACCATTCCGGCATATCCGCTGTTCATTTCTCTTTCGCTTTTGTTTTGTTAAGATCGGGTGGGTCTGCTGCAGGATCCGCAGGAAGACGGGGCGAAACCGCTGTTATCGCTGCCTTGGCTTTGGGCACATGGCAGTGGACTTCTGTGAATGTGTGGCATGTGAATTGAATAAACCGGAAAAAACTCAATCTAGGGCGATAAGCACTCAGCGGATAGTTCAAGAACCCTGGTCGGTCGTAGCAACCGACATAGTCGAAAGGTTTGTAAGGAGCAAACGGAGTTTTAAATACCTCGTGGTCTTTCAGGACTTAATCACTTATTCTCGTAGTATCAAAAATGGTTTGGTTTTAGTAATCATCATTACTCACTAGAAAGCCATTAAATTCTTAGTTACATCCATCACATGGTTTCATTTTTATTTTCGATTGGAGCAAAAAACTTTTCTGTATTTAGAAAAATGGAAAAAAGTGAGTTTCGAGCGGTGATTAAACACTTATGTTTAGAAAGCTTAACACCACAAGAAGTCAAATTTGTGTTGATAGAAGTTCATAGTACATCTGCTCCTATGTTTGCAACTGTTTACAATTGGGTAAATAAGTTTAAACGTGGCCGTACATCCTCAAAAGATGAACATCCTTCGGGAAGTCCAGTGGAAGTGACTACCCCCGAAATGATTGACAAAATCCACCTTATGGTTTTGAGTGATCAATGAATAAAAGTGCGCGAAATAGTTTAGGCTACATGCTTAGCGCAAGGTACAGTGTTTTCAATTTTACACGAAAATTCGGTGTGAAAAAAATATTGGCAAGATGGGTGCCGCGTTTGCTTTCAGAGGAGGATAAACGCAATCGTGTGCTATTTTGGCGCTTTTCCGTGGCATTTCGAATTATTCAATAACCACCGTATTCACCGGATTTATGCCCCAGTGTTTTTTTTTAATTTCCAAACCACCGAGACCGCGTCAAAAAATCGAACGAGATAGTGTTCAGCGCAGCAGGTAACGTGGCCAGTAAATTGATACCTAGATTTACTATACCTAATGGTAACAAGGACAATGATGAACCTTACGATCCTGAAAGGGAATCAACTTCAGCGTCTGAGTCAGCGTCCAGCAACGATTCTTCCATAAATTCTAGCTCCACGGGCCCTAATAGTAACCAGCCAAGCTCCATGGAGCCCAACAGCAGCCACCCCGTGCCAAAGGACTCTACGAAGAGCGCCCTCCTCTAAATTCAAACTGACCCAGCCTTTCGTCAGGCCATTAATGCCGGCTATTGGGGCCAGCACAAGGCCATGAAAGATCTCTACAACAAGTACCACTAGTCAGGGCATACGTATCTCCATTGCACCCAGTGAGGCAATACTAGATACCTCAAAGAGAGGAACTAGCTTCCTCTTTTTTTGTGTAAGTGTAATTTTGGCTATTCAGCTGGAATGTAAGCCTGAGTTTGGGGGGGGGGGGGGGGTAAATACTCCAACTAATAAATAAGCCATATTCAGACACGTTGTTAACTTCATTCACCCTATCATTGATATCAGTTATTTCTTAGCATATGAATGATAAGTAGCATGTAAGACAAATTAAAACCTATAGTCTGGCACCTGGGAATAGCAAAGAAAGATGATTGAAATCCCGTTCGGATCATTAGGCCTAATCTTGGGCGGGGAGAGGTGTAATGTGTTATTTTTACCACGCAGAGAATCATCCCCAAGGCTGTCTGTAACAGTTGTAAGTCAGGGGTCGAGCGTAATATGCTCGATAGGTACCTGACTCTAACTTATTGTAGTATTAAGAATGAAATATTGACAGGTTACCTGAGGGGAGAGGCTAAGTTTCCCAGGCACCTATTCCCAATAGCTAGACTGGAGGTTTCTACCACAATTTCACTACTCTTTGGTTTTAAATATCACTTCTTTTACGTTACACGCACTCAACACTACACAACACAACTCAATGAGTGTTTGAGAGCATCAGGACACCGGTCGGTCGATTGCCGTCGATATTAGCGTTCGTTGACAAGTGATTCGCGATTACGGGCTCGTATTAGATGTCGGTAACGCGAGTAAAATATGTAGGAATCACCGTTTTCCAGTGTAGCGACTACGCCGGCGCATCTCACCATTTAAAATTATTCTCTGGTCAACGTCCGAGGTGATAAATGTACCCTGTTTAAAGTCTAATCATATTTTTTTTAAATAAGATCATGTCTGGACGTGGGAACTGGCGTGGACGCCGTCAGCTTTCTGGTAGCTTTTAATAATTTCTATTTTGCTTTTGTTTTGTATTTCGTGTTATCTCCGACTTTAGGAAAAGAAGCTGCCGCTTATTCGTCGAACACCGTAATAGCGCGATTTTAGCTCCTAAAGTACGAGGATTTTGTAAGAGAGCTATCGCTGTCCGCGGTGGCTGAGAAACCCGGTGACCTCAGTAGAAGATTGTACAAGATGGCTCACGACGAGTTGACCTGTCATCCTCCCACTGCATATTTGTAATTGAATCGTGACTTTTGGTCCTTTGATAGAAATTACCTGGCGCCTAACCACTTCAGAACAGCTCCACGATCTTTTGCAACTCGGAAATAATTGTATGTTGTGGGGTTGGGTTGCCCGTGTCAAGTTGAGTTAGCCCGATTTTTTAAATTAATCTTGGTGTGGAATAAAATCATAAGTTGGTAATAAGTAACCTTGCCTATATTTATTCTAAGGTTAATTAAAATAAATACCTTCATGTAATTCAAATAATTGGTTACAATACATATATATATAAATGTATCTTATTTTCCATGAACATAACTACATTTTATACGTGTATTCATTAATCAAAACATCAAAATCTATTTAAGATAAAAAATATATGAGCCTTGTGTTGTGCAATATTCAAGTCAAACTCTCCGGACTTTTTGCATTGAACAAAATGTCAAACAACAATCGAAACATAAATTCCTACACTGGAAAAATTTCGGTGCACCGGTTGCACCTATAGGGACAGGAGCAGCGCCAAATGCAAAGGTAAATCTTATACCACAGTTCGGGATTTATGAGTTGTGTTGATTCATCATAGAATTTTGGATGAAGTAGACGGAAACCGTGAGTAACTATTTCCACTGGATACACGGTTAACTGAGTAAAGCAAAACACGCAATCAATGAAAAGTATACGCGGATTCATTATGTAGGTACTGCTCATGAAGTAAGCGAAAGTACCATCATGATGAAACCAGTGATAGACTGCGCACTAGACGCCACCATCAAATGTCTTCAGGACGAAATGTCTACATTTGTAGACTCCAGAAATCCAAAAAACCTTTGTAACGCACACGACCATACCCTTTACACAGAGGAATCAGTTAAACAAACGGACACAGTAAAATCATTCGTATCGTTATACCATATTATTCGAAAAAAAGAGAAGATCTGGACCGCCCGCGATCGCCTAGCCTTTTTATGAGACAGATGGCGGAGCTAAAAAAAGGAGAGAGTAAAAATTAAAGGTACTACCTCTGACAGGCACTCCTAAAAACGATAATTATGCTCATTTCATATTTAGGGATTGTGAACCGACGAATCCCATTGCAAAGTTCCTCGTGGCTACCGAGCGTCTAGACTTTTAAGACTCTGGGGATGCCTCCTAAAGAAATAAGTTCTGGTTACTTCACACGGTCGACATAAAATCTTATAACGTGTGGACTATCCATTGAAACGTAAAAAAAGACAATCATTATCAAAGCGGATCCAAGAATTCGGGTTTATCTTAAGCGTCCACAGTGTCACTAAAAGCGGCTGCTAGAATCAGCGCCTGGCGTTTGTTGACGCCATATTTATGAATATTGTTTCTTGCCCCGAGATAGATTTATACATTAAGAAAAGACAAGCAACACGTTACCGACTAGGGCGATTAGATTCAGAAGCTCTGGATCGATTTTGATGGAGGTTAGGCAAAAGTTACCCTAACTTTTGCAAAACCTTAGCCCTTAAATAAAATAAAAATGAAAGCAGACGTATAAACTGAAAAAATCTACAATTTTATTTCATAAATGGACCGAGCCCTGGCTTTATAAAATATTAAAAAAGAGACAAAACTCGGGCTTTAATGTGGCGTCTAGCGTCTTGTACTTCTTAAAAAGTGACTTTAAGAGAGCCTGAAAACCACACTTGCACATATGTTGATAATATTTTTAAAGAAGCGAAATGTGACCAAAATATGATTTTAACGACTTAACCGGCTCCTGGTCGCGATCTTGTACCTCAAATCGTCTAAGTTGAAACTTTGGGCGTTCATTACTCACGGAGATAAAGTTAATGCGAGAGTTTGCCCTCTGGACAACGACAGAATAGAGTTCTCGCTTTGTATGTGTCTTAATGTGCTTAATTGGATAGACCTGCCCGATAGGCTTACAACGCCGAAAAAAAATGAATAAAATATACAAAAGTAGTTTTCAGACCTTTTCTTACAATTTGGAGATTTTAATAAGAATGCGATTTACCACATTACGACCTACTTAATTAAAATACATAATTAAAAACATAATTAAGAAAAGAAATTTTGATGATGTCGACTGGATAATCTGACTCAGGCATGACCCAGGGTCATAAAAGTATCAGGTTGTCGTCCTTGCAGAGTTAAAAGTCGCCTTTAATTACCTTTCGTTGTATATGACCTTCGATAAGAAGACTTGATTCCTAAGGGTACAAAAATGGTTAAGTTTTCGTCGTTACCACTAAAAGTTTGTATTAAATACAATCTAGGAGAATCAGCACAGAAACTGCGGGACTCTTTGTCACCACACTGGTGTATCATGAAAAGGACTCTGGTTCTCTGTAGATCTTATATGAGCTGCCAGATGTTTTACAGTCAGATGTTTTAAGACTAGCGTCTTGTGCAGTGTGAAGGAGATGAGCAAAGGGATACCAAATATTATTTCATACCGTGGATATCTCATGAACCATGGTACGCTCGACACTTGTGACATGAGCCAAGAGTTCGTAAACCTAATTTTGCACGTACAATAATACTTCTGAATTGGATCGTCATTGCAGTCTGATTCGTTCTTGTCAGTTGGTATATAAGCAATTCAAAGTTGGTGCTTAGCTACATTTGTAAACCGTGAATAAACTCTGACTCTAATCATACCAGACACCGGTGTAATTTCACGATGTTGCTGATTCATGACTTTTGAATGGAATTCTTTCGTTTTACTCTTTTGGTAGCTTTTCTGATTATTCGAAGGAGCTAAGTTGACCTGATAGATACCAACTGTCAAGTCTTTGAGAAACACCAATGCCAAATAATAAAGCAAAACATAAAAAACTGAATGTTTACAGTTTTTACGTTGGGCGCCAATTGGTAACTTAGAGTGCAATTACGCTAACGTGTAAGGAAATTAAGAACAGAGCGCCAAGTACAAATTATTGCAGAATTTATGTATAGAGAAATCCAAGTTGGCGACACAGGCTGCGTGGTAGGTGTAGATTATCAGGAAGATTAGTCTCTGATGAAAATAATAATGCGAAAATGTACAGGATTGAGTGAAAAGAAGTTTTTAAACCTACAAACATGTCAGAAATTTATTAATAATTATATTTTGTTTAATGTGAAATAAATTTATGCATTTTTGAAGCATCTCTCCATCGTTTAACAATCTTTTGATTTGAAATTATAAAATAAAGTGTCACTTAATTTTTAGGTTATATTGGCCGCTTGAATATACATGAATGTTCGTTTGGATAGCAATATATAAACAAGAACGATGCGTATTAAGTGCTTGATTGAAAAATGTGCTAGTGTTACTGGAAAAGAGAGAAAATTTTTTTTCCGATCGTTCAGATCCACAGATCGAAGAAAATCAAAAGTCTTACAAAGAAAAGAAGAAATGCTTGGCTGAGGGCAATAAGACGTGAAATATCATATTCTTAATAAAAAATTGGGCGAATTCGTAAATAACATTTTATTTCAGGCAATATATTTTATGTGCCTCCAGCGCGGAAACTCGTTTTTTCGCTACAGTTGAGAGTAGCGCAATGTTGCATATTCCGCTACAGAGGAATGAAATGTAAAAATTTAACTGTGCATGCGCCTATAGCCATACAGCGAAGCACAATCTTCTTCTTATTCTTCTTCTTCTTCGTACAGCGTAAGCACTCTACTAACAAAGCCTTGTACATTTCAACTGCGCATGCTCTATTACAACACGCTACTACTACACAAGATCGATAAAATCAAAATGGCCAGGACTAGTCGCGAAATATCAAGTGCAAAGGACGAAAATCATGATGAATACTAGATTAGATCCGAGTGTACGCATAAAAACTCGTATACGCACCAAAGTCACATAAAATAGAATATTTGCGATCACACACTGATGTCGCTCGTCGCGCAATAACCCTCATTGTGCGCCTAGGCACGTAATATACTAAACTTGTATTGATAAATGATTAAAGTAGTTGCATTGAAAAATTTATTATAAAAAGTAAATCGTGTTACTTAATTATTTTTGCACTGGCTCATACATTTTTTAGGTCGTCCGACTGCCCTCGATGACGAAAATAATTTTTATTGGGTGCCCTGTCAGAATTTGGGCTTCCAGGTTGGTTATGCTTTAAAAGTGAAATCTGATCTAGATATATTCAAAAGGTTTAAGAGAAGGGTAAGTGATTCACAACAGAATTTATTTTATCGTAAAAGTAAGACCAGAATTGAACGTATTCGTATATCTTAGGTTTAAATCTTGTCAATCAGTGTTTTTTTTTTGCTACTTAAATATTTACATAGGCTTTTCCTGAAATTTAACAGGTCGTTGCAACAGTAGAATACCATAAGCCGAACAACTATTCCAGTCAGCAAGTCGATGTTTTCTTGTTCAATATCTTAACTGCAACCAACGAGACTATCTCTTTGGAAGAATCATATAAACAAAGTTCAGTTCATACCCTCAAATATTCAGGTATAGTTGAAGGAGATAATGAGGTTACACAAGAAAAAAATGAGGATAATGTGAATGATGCTTGTTTAAAGATGATTGTTCAAACTGAAGAAACACTTAGGTCAGAATCATTTGTGCAAACAGAATTAACATCCTTGTAATTAACGCTTTATTTCAATCATGTAAATTTCACAAACTCACTTATTTTAAAACTAAAGTTTGCACTTAATAAACTTATAGTACTTTAAAAGAAAAAGCCTCAAAATAAAATTATATTAAGACTAAATATTTCACTGGTCTTGAAACCTCTAAAGCACTTTTACGGTATAGTTATGTCGTATAACAGATGGTCATATGGATAGCACGTTAGAGAGACATTTTTATTCGCCTGCATGTCCAGCATGTTTCACATGCACGCATTCCTATAACTACTTGGTCAATGACTACATGTTACCCGGTGAACGCTCACAACTATTACGTCATTGTTACGTAACTGTTCTTCATAAATGTCGCTCCATGCATATCACAGTTGCATAGCTAGAACTTTTATGTAATGATTAAAGAAAAATTATGTAAAGTTTTTTGTTATGTAACTGTGTTACACAGTGTCATCTAAAAATAACCGAACTTTTTAGTGTAAGAATAAAACAAGCATGGTATTATGTTTCAAAGCTAATATTTATTCAAAATAGGATCCATTTAACTCAATGCAACGTTTGGAACAATCAACCAATTTATCCAACGACTTTTTAAATTCGTTTTTTGGGAATTTGAAACAATTTTTTTCTGTGAAAAAAGGAACGCTTCCACTCCGCTGTGTATTGAGCCCAGGACCTTTCGATTGCCGGTCGAATGCTCTATCATCTGAGCTACGGAGGTGCCACGAAACTTTTCTCACAGAATCTATTTACGCAATATGGCAACGGATATATCATGAACTATATACAAATTTTTCTGAATCATTTCAGTCGCTTATGTCGATATTTAGAAGAGTGTATCACTCACCATGATAACCGAACTCTACTATATCGAGCCTATCAACCTGTGATTTAAAATTAACGTCATTTAAGACCAGATGGAATTTTCAATATATATTTAAACAATTTTTTCTGTGAAAAAAGGAACGCTTCCACTCCGCTGTGTATCGAGCCCAGGACCTTTCGATTGCCGGTCGAATGCTTTATCATCTAAGCTACAGAGGTTCCACGAAACTTTTCTCACGAAAATTAGATGATTAATTTTAAATTGAGTTTTTATTCAGTGAATTAATTCTAAAATTAATTGAATTGAGTCAATATGTCAGGTGATTAGATCCGCTAACAATTGATATTAATGTAATATATACATACCTTATAAAAATGTTAACTTGCAATGAATTTATTTTTCCGAAACAATAATTACATTTGTAGAAGTGGTAGTGTCACCCTCCATATTAATATAATAAAAGATGCTGGTTTGCGATCAATGAGGGTCAAATATAAAGAAGAAAACTCTTTATAGTGACAAAATTGTTGCGACGTTTCGTTGGCTATGGGTTTGCCAACCTCATCAGGCTTTATTAAATTACAAAAACACCAAATATTAAAATTGTCACACACAAGAAAAATAAAAATTAAATTAACTTAACATCCAGAAGGATGTTAAGTTCTAGTTGGTAGGGAGTTGGTAGGGAGAACTAGGGAGTTCTAGTTGGTAGGGCTGCGGTAGCAGCAGAGTCCCATACACCAGGAGGTCACGGAGTCCCCTTGACGGTGCATAAAGCATTTCTCCCTTCCTCAAAACAAAAAAAAAACAAAAAGAAAGAATAGACCTCGGAGCACTTCATATAAGGATCATCAAATTTTTCACGACCGATTTGAGTACCTATTTTTAATTGAACGGAAGCATAAATGATAACTCAAATTCTTTTAAATTATCCATAATTATAATATAAAAATAACAGTACACATATTACGGCTGGCATATTGCTGTTCATATATAGTTTATAACTTCTACCGCAGGAATTGAATATTTTCATTATTATTTCTATAGCATCAACTCATTTTAAAACAAAAATTCAGCTAAAATTAGCAAATGTATTAAATTATGTAGTCACACTAAAATTTGCCTACTCGAGCGCAAACTCTGGGCGAATCGACGCAAGATATATTTAGAGGTCTTTTTTTAAAACACATTATACGTTTTAGTTATAATGCATTCTATTTTTCCCACTCCTGTCACATACATGCATGCGTGTTTTTGTTTATTTTGTTGCAAGGAATCTATATATGAAGGTATATGAGTTCAGAATTACCTTATATCTGTTCCACATTTGTATACTTTTCATCTTTATGTTTGTGAAACGAGGATGCATCAACTTACCTTTTACGGAACTCATGAAGAGAAGAACATTACACCGTTTACCCCAAGTGGTTTTAACATGTCTGGCTCTTGTTTGGTGATTTTTTGGACCAGTCATCACCCAACAGAGAACACGGACCTTCTTTTTTAGTTCTTGTGCTACCTTATCCTCACCTTTATGAAAAACCTCATCAATACCGTGAAATTCTACGTTAGTCTCAGGTCCAATCTAATAATATTTGTGAATTAATATAACAGTAAAAAGACTTTTTTGTCTTTTTATCAGTATAACAAATTTTGAGACATAAATATTAGCTTCTAAGCAAAAGGTCTTGTCAATGTTTTTCATCAAAAAATATTTAATGCAATTCTTAGGACTTTCAAATAATTAGTCATAAACCTACTTGTGGATCAATAGACGAAAAATGATGACGGTCCTTTGAAGAGATAGAATTACCAGGGAACCAGCTGAATATATGTGGTACATCTTTTGAAGCTGTTATTAAAAGACACGCTGATAGAAAGCCAAAAATTGTTCCCACAGCAAGAGTAAGTACAAAGCGCTTTCCTCCTCGACCTTGATAAAAGATTTCCAAGTTAATTTAAAATTTTTAAATTATAAAGAAATATTTCTGAATTTTCAGTATGACTAAGTGGTCGTTAACGCTAAAATCAATCATTCACATGAAGCGTTTAGTGTTGGTGGGATCCAAACATGTTTTGAATGAACAGTATTGTTTTAAATAGCTATAAGAATTATGAGCGTGATTTTAAGAATAACTTTGTTTGGTATTGAAGACGATTTGGATTTTGTAATGTACTGTATTTTTTATAAAACCTTTTGTCTAATCAAAAAAGTTTTATGTTTCGGGAACAGGTAGCATTCCGAGTGAGCTAGATCAGACGGATAGAGTGGATGCGGCAGAAGTTCAAAATCTAGTTCGGCCAATTTTTTCCCAGTGACACGGTTCGAATGTGCTGGTGCGTTGTCGAGGTGAACCACCTTTTTTTTGGCTCTTTCAAGACGTTATTCCGCAATAGCTGTCTTCAATCTATCCAAAAGTGCTGCGTAGTATCCTCCAGTAATAGTTTTTCCCTTTTCAAGGTAATTAATGAAGAGGATTTCTTTCGCGTCCCAAAAAACTGACGCCATCATTTTTCCAATGGGTGGAACGTATTACGACTTCATCGGAGCCAGTTCACCTCGTGCATTTCACTATTTGGACTGCTGTTTTTGTTTCCGGTATATAGTGGTGAATCTAAGTTCCGTCCATGCTTACAAACACGTGAAAAATCGTTGGAATCTTCTCAAACACTTGGAAAATCTTCCAACGTTCGCATGCGATGTTGCTTTAGCTCTTTAGTGAGCAGACGCCACACCCATATCAAGCAAAGATTTTCCATATGTAATTCATTATGCAAAATAGGGTAAACTCACTCAGTAGAAATACCAAAGTTAAAAAGTTTTATAGAAAGGAAAGGAGCCACTCAATGTAAGTAAAATCTTTGTATGGATTTCCTTCGCAGTTTTCTCTTCAAAAAAACAGAATTGAATCACAACACAAAATGCAAATTTTTTTATTTCACATTTCACTTAAAAAGCTTGTGTTTAACACTAGAAGTACCATGTGAGTCATTTTTTAACCATGAGGGTTTGTCGAGAGCCCTACCCCCCTCCATAATCATTGCAGGACCAAACGCTCCCGTGACTTTTAATCATTTATGGGGTTGTACAACTCACCAAAATTTCATCCCCCTAGCCCACCTAGAAGTATAAAAAATTCGTCTGTTATACGTGAAGTACCACGTGGGTCAAAAATCACCCCTGTCGTACTTTAAGGGGTACGTCGAAGTCCGGTATTTCTAGTGCTAAGCAACTTAAAAACAAACAATTAGATGAAAAAATACTTATAACTACACGATATCTATCCATACAAATGAAGCTTTATGAACACTTATAGATGATGCTGTCAGTCTATATTAATATGCAAATCAAGTTACTCATCAAACAATACAAACATCAAATATACAAATTTTTCTAAATCGTTTCAGTCGATTATGTCGATAATTAGAAGAGTGTATCATTCACCATGATAACCGAACTCTACCATATCGACCCTATCAACCTGTGATTTAGAATTAACGTCATTTAAGACCAGATGGAATTTTCAATATATATTTGAACGATTTTTTCTGTGAAAAAAGGAACGCTTCCACTCCGCTGGGTATCGAGCCCAGGACCTTTCGATTGCCGGTCGAATGCTCTATCATCTGAGCTACGGAGGTTCCACAAAACTTTTCTCACAGAATCTATTTACGCCAATTTGGCCACGAATATATGATAGATAGATATATGATAGAGCATTCGACCGGCAATCGAAAGGTCCTGGGCTCGATACCCAGCGGAGTGGAAGCGTTCCTTTTTTCACAGAAAAAATTGTTCAAAAATAAAAAAAGTTGTTTTTGTCAGTTTATCGTATCATTTATTGAAAAATTATTTACATATTTGCAGTAGTTTTGTACGTTCAACGTAGCTTTATGATTTGAAGACATTTTTGATGCATTTTACTGAAATTGTAATAAAAATATATAAGAAAACAGCCTATAGCCGAAAATCGTGAAGTGTCCAAAACTGCCGCATTGGGTTTTCAGTTTTTTTTCGTACAAAAATCGATTCGGCTGCGGTTTCAAAGGTTACATGTCAATCATTTAAACAAAAAAAGATGGTATTATCGTGTCTGGTGCATTGAAGTGTCATAAAAAACTGTAAGTCTGTTAATTTGACAGTCATTGCTTTTATGCACAATTGTGCCCGCTTTTTCGTTGAAATAGCCTCAGAATTGTATTTTACAAGATTGCAAATAGTCAAGAGAAAGGAAATATATGTCGAGAAACGGGCCCAAATCATTATTTTGCAGAAAACAGGCTAAAACTATCGAGAAATAGCCAAAATATTGAAAATATCTTTGTGTTCAGTTCATACGGCCATAAGAAGATATCGGGAAACTGGACAAAATACTAACAGAAAACGATCTGGTCGACCAAGAAAGACAAATCGAAGAATCGACAACAAAATATATGCAAAAGGTAAGGGCAATCGACAGAAATCTGCATCAGAAATTCGTGCTGAAATCAATGAAGACTTGGATTCACAAATATCGCTCACGACAGTCAAAGGACGGCTTAAAGAAAAAGGTATGATTGGACGCATTGCTGTCATAAAGCCACTTCTACGGCCAGTAAATAAACAAACAAGAATGAAGTTCGCTCAAGAACACATTGACTGGACAATTGATCAGTGGAAATCAGTTTTATGGACAGACGAATCAAAATTCGAACTTTTCGGTAGCCATCGGCGTCAATATCTTCGCAGAAAATTCAACGAAAGATTCAAACCAGATTGTATTGTGCCAACTGTAAAACATGGCGGTGGCTCAGTAATGGTTTGGGGCTGTTTCATCCACGCTGGCGTTGGTCAACTTAAAAAAATTAAACGAATTATGAAAAAAGAGAAGTATCACAGTATACTCCAACGCCATGCAATACCATCTGGCATCAATTTAATTGGTCGTGGATTCATTTTCCAACAAAATGACGATCCGAAACATACACCAAAACTTTGTACTTCTTATTTGGAACGAAAAAAAGTCGCAGATGACCTTAATATAATAGAATGGCCGCCTCAATCCCCCGATTTAAATCCCATCGAGCTATTATGGGAAGAATTGGACCGACCTGTGAGAGATCTAAAGCCAAAAAGCCTTCCTGGTCTCAGGGATTGTTTGGACGAAGCGTGAAATAATATTCCACCTCAAACACTTTAAAAACTCATCGAAAGAATGCCAAAATTGTGCGCTGCAGTCATTAAAGCAAAAGGTGGCTATTTGAAAGAAAATCGCTTGAGATAACATATTTACTGTTTCCTTATAAATTTTGATAAAAATTTCAGTAAAATGCATGAAAAATGTCTTCGAATCATGAAGCTACATTGGACGTACAAAACTATCGCGAATATGTGAATAATATTTCAATAAATGATAATATAAACTGACAAACGACTTCTTTTATCTTGTTCTAATACTTTCCGACTGTACTGTACAAGTTTGGGAAAATGTCTTAGAAGTACTGAAATTCAGAGAAAAGTGTTTAAAATAAAAGTTGTCAGGCTTTGGAAGTTCTGTTTGATAGTGAAGTTAGTTACGCGTTGGAGCCTTGCATTTGAAAAAATTACCAAGAATAAATGTACTTTATTTTCAGCTATAAAATCCCAATCTGAAGTAAAAGATACATTTTATTATTCAAAGAAATTGACTTGGGCCGAAATGATAATGATAAATAGAATACAAATATTGAATTAGTAATAATATAAACGGAAGAAGAGCAAGGCTTTGAAAAAGATAAAGTTGAACCAGAAACTTACGATTCAAAAATCTACAGATACCAAAGTCGTTTTATAGAATATGAGAGAAAGAAATTCTGATCAAGAATATATAGAGTTATTGCTCATTTCTTTGTTGCTTATACTATTGTTGTTGAAGTCAAGTGACAAAAAAGGTACGTTCCTATACCATTTTTCCCACCTCCTAGCCAATCGAAGGAAGGTTGTATGTTTACAAATACTATTCATCGATGTATGATCTACGACCGCTACCGATATTGGAATTGTTACGCTAAACTGGGGACATCATTGGGAAATTGGAATTGTATTTCCAGTATCCTCAAATCGCACGATCCGACTTGTTCTGGTCTTTATCAAAAATACAATTTCGGACTACGCATAATGACATACTTTTGCGTCGATATTCTCTCGCCAAATAATTAAAATGTTTCTTGGATACTCGCTCAACTTGAGATTCTTTCGTGAACGTCTACCCAAATAAAATCTGGAAGTTCTGCTGACAAAACAGCTTTTATAAGAACAATACAGTTGTTGATTGTATTTCGGCAAATTTCACAGATCGAAGTGCGAACGAGCAAAATGCAATATTACCTGTTTTTGATTTTTCTTAGAGATCTTGTCTTGTACGAGGTGCCTGTCAGACTGCACTTCTCATTTTGACTTGTCTATATTGCGGCAGGCTGGTATGAACATTGTGATAGGTTTGGAAATATCTCAAAATAATGAGTAGAGAGCGGATGAGAGTTGTCTGAACTTGACAGTGGAGTGTTTCTGGGGCTCCCATATTGCGAAAGACTTCTGTGGCAAAGTCAGCTGGCCTTCATGCGCACGCTGACCAATCACGATGTCTCGGACCCCCCACTTTCCCGAGTCTTTCTTTTCTCGCACTCGATCAGTGTCTCCAGAACGTGGGATTTTTCGGCCCCCACCACGTTCCCATCTGGGAGAAACACATGCAAACGTGGCGTGTCAGTGTGTCGGCTCTGCTACACGCTGCGGTCACCAGCTTCGTGTAAAGCCGAAGGTGCACGAAGACGGACTTCGTTACAATGCTTGAGTTTTCAAGTTATTTTTAGATTTCACGCTTTCGTTTATCGAGTCGAAATTAAGAATTGTATTTTTCTCGAGTACGTGCAAAAGAGGCGCGAAGCAGACGACGAATTTGAATTTACCAAGTATATAGTTCAAGAAATAACACTTTTCTTCAATTTCTTGAAGAAAGTCTGCATGAAATAAACATCAGTATGATCTTGGAAAATTTCATGAGGATTTCAACACTTCAAAAATAAACTTCCAGTGAAATTTAGTGACAATAAATGTATAAAATTTGAATCAATATATAATTTTCCATTCAAATTTATATACTTCTTACTAATTTTGTACATTTAACAATTTTTCAATTAGAACAATATTTTCTATCAAGATAAAATGAACATAAAATTCAAGTTCATAATTTATATTTTCAGTTATATGTTAGAAATATTTTCATCTCACATTTTTGTAGCCTAAGCACAAACTTTTCATTCCAAAACTTAAAATCTCTACGGAAATGGAAAATTGTCTAATAGCAGTAGATAAATTAAAAAGCTAAAATATGTGTTTATTGGTATTTCCATATTAACATATAAATATCAATCAACTTTAAATTTTACATAAAAATGTTCGTTCGAAGTGTTCAAATCTTGTTACAATTTGACAAGATTTTATGGAGGAGTGCAATCTTTTGGATGAAATATTTTGTAGTTCTTAATTTGTCTGTCCGTCTGAAATCGTAGTAAGATTTGAACAGTAAACAACAAATTTTCCAATAGAATTCAGGATCAATAATAATTGATTCAGGAAATACTTCAACTCTGTAGAGCATTTTTGTATTTCGAATTCAAAATGTGTGCTTAAGCCACAAAAAGTAAGCTGAAAATGTAGATATAAAACTAATTATGTCATGTTTATGTCTTCTTAATGGAAAATACTTTGCATATAATTCTCTAATTCGATATTTTTTTAATGTATGAACATTCAAGAAATTGATGAATATTCCATCTTTTTATAGGAACTAAAAATTTCCGGATAATGCTTTGATTGAGAAAGCTAAAAATTTGTCAAATATTGATATAAATTGCAATTTTACAATTGCATTATTTTTCAAATATTTTAACATCTCTTCAATCTTGATAATTCTTACAGAAGTTTATTTCATGTGAGTGACTTTTTCTTTTTCTAATGAAAGATTTCGTAATTCTAAATTCGGCCCAATTCGTAACATTGTAAAAAGATTTTAAAACTTCATAAAAATTTTTTTTCTGTTTTATTCAAAGTCAATAAATATTCAATGTTTGGAATCGAAATATTCAGTAAATGATTTTTAATTTCTGGGAATAAACTGCTTTAATAAGACAATCTTTCTTCTTTGTGAGAAATCTCAATTTTAAAATTAAAATTCTACGCATAGGATACAAAAACATAATATGAAAATACTTTTATTACAGAATTTTGAAATATACAAGTTGACCAATTTTTAATCGAGTAAATCGGCTACTTTAAGCAAAAAATTATGTTAAAAATATTTTATCAAAAAAAAATAAGACACATTAAATTACGGTTTAAAATCTACATTCATAGATTGATGGTAAAAGCAGTTTAAAGTTTTTTAATCTTACGTTTTAGTGACGTATGCACAGACTTTTAATCAGATAAATGAAATGCTTTATAGAAAGTCAAAATTTTCTTATTACTGCACATAATCAAATTTATAAAGTAAAAATATTTTTTAATTGATGCTTTCACTCAATTCTTTAAACATTCATTAATTGAAAATTGTACTCAAAATTTAATCTTGCAGCGTTCCAATATTCCCACAATGTTACAAAATCTTATTAATCATTATTTTAGTCGAATTATTTTCAAAATATTTAAAAAATAAATGTAAATATTTTGATTAAATACTCTGTCAAATTTTGCATTTGACTGATCTTGCAAAATTGTTGAAAGTTTTGAATACCGATAGAAGAAACTTTAAATGAAATTTTATGTCCATAAATGCTTAAAGTTCTATATAGAAATATCAACTACAACATTCTCAAATTTTATAAATAAACTACTAAATTCAAAAAGTTTCGGATTTTTTTAAAAACTGTACAAATTTCAAATATGAATCAGTCAAAATCTACTGATTATCAGTGATATTTGACTGATTTAAATAACTAAAAACAGGTTACTGTGAATCAGTCAAATTTCACTGATTACTTCAGTGAAAAGTAACTGATTTAACAGTGAAAAATATTGTTTCCACTGATGATTCAGTGAAAAGGCAAATCACTGATTCAAACAGTGAAAATTTGACTGATTCAGATTTAGAGTGTATACAAATTTCAAATATAAAGTGTACTCTGTACATTAATCAAACAAATTTAGAAGATGAATATTTTAATAAATATTCCTAAATATTATTGGAATATGATACATATCGCTTTAGAAAAACTTCTTCAAAGTACTCAGACATTTTTCTTATTTTACGACATTTTTGCACCATGTTTGACCTTTGGGTAGGATTCAAGAAAACAATTGTAGACATACTTTCATTACTTACTAAAATACTATGAAGACTTGCTTTTTAAATTAAAGCGAAAACTTTTAAAACCTTTAACAATCGGTTGCATAGATTCTGCTCTAATCTTGGACGCAATTAGAGAAATAGGTTTTTTTGCTTTTTTTAGATCTAGTTTTTGCCTTAAACATAAAAGAAAGAAAACACATTTGAAATATTAAAATAAAAAAGCTGGTTCATTCTTAGAGAATCCCAAATATTCTGAAATAAAACTCCTTTCCACACCACCACGGAGGTAGAGTTTACTAGTAATAGTTCAATAAATTTTATGTACTCTAAATAAATTTTTTCGTAATTGCAGAAAACTTATTCCAAATACAAAAATTGTATCTTTAAATGTACAGGATAATTAATTATAAAAATCGTTCGCATTTGAATTTCAAGGACTTGTACACACTTTCAAGGCACATCGTTTTTCCTTTTGCAAAAATTTTTAAAACTTCTAATTTTTCAAGTAATTGGGAGAAGTACATTTAAAAAAAAAATTGTTTTCTCTACTTCCACTCGCGCTAGCTTAACAAATTTTCAGAATTTTACGATTTTATTAATATTGTATTAAGTGTCTACATTTTCTGAAACTATCTACAGGAGAAAAATTGTAATACTTTAGTAAAGAAAGTTTTCTGAAAAGTTGTAGCTCAATCAGATTAATAGCCAAAAAGTTACTAATGTTTTAAATCGCAAACGAACGGTATAGAGGTCAAATTGGAGACGAAAACAAATAATAATATCAACCTTCTTTTGTTTTCTTCTAAGATATACTTGATTCTCGCTTTATGCGTTATTTGAGAAGGCAAGAGTGTGGATTCTTCATATTTTTATCGTAATTCCTTATTGAAAACGGCAAAAGTAAGAATATTATATTATTATTTGGTGATACGTGAGTGCTCTTACGTACGTTATTGTTTGATGCTTGTGGGTAAGTTTATTTTGTGAAACTTAATTTGTGTGCAGATTACAAATTATTCACATTCGCTCAATTTTATCGACTTTTCATCTTATTAATTCTTTTCAAATAATTCTGTTTTCCTTCGTCGTATAATTTATTGTTTACAATGAGTAATCCGGTTGACCCAAATTCGAGTGTTTTGAAGGACAGCCAGGTTCAAACGAAGGTTGACCACCGTTTGAACTCTGGTTCAAACAAATGTCAACCCGCTAGAAAAGTCATGAAAAATGCAAAAAACTTTCAGTTGGGATGGTTTGAGGAATTTCTGTCGTGGAGAGAGTGGGTGGTTACATTAGCAGATGAAACAAGATTTCATTGCAAAATTTGCAATAAAACGTTGCTATGTGGCAAATCGGAAATTGTAAAGCATGAAGCATCTTTATCACACAGAAAGAAGCAAGAGTTTTCAAATAAATTAGAATGTTATGGAGTAGTAAGTGAAAATTCTTCTAATGTAACTGCCAATTCTTACAGTGTTGAACCTTGTGTAGCAAGTTCTTCTGCTTCAGAATTCACAAATTCCACGATTCCGGAAAGTGTTACTTTCAAACAGAAAGTACAAGAAGCAGAGATTAGGATTAGTACATTTTTCGTAGAGCATAATTTACCATTCGCGATTTCATCAGAATTGATAGGACTTTTCCAAGATATGGAACCTTCGGTTTTAAAAGACGTTAGATTGAGCCACACTAAAATGGTCCTAGTTGTAAATAACGTCGTATGTGCTGCTGAAACTGATCGCATGGCAAATATTTTGCGTAAGCAATCATTTTCAGTGTACGAAGACGAAACGACCGACAGGACTCTAGAAAAGTGGCTGTCATTAATGGTTCGATATGTGGAGCCAACGACATTTTCTGTCAGGGTGGAATTGCTCCAGCTTATTAATGTTAATGCTTCGGATTGTTCTGCCTCTAAAATTTTTGATGCGTTCGAAAAAGCATTGTCCGGGCAGAAAATCCCTTTATCTAATATCTGTGCTTTAGCTTGTGATAATGCACAGGTGATGGTCGGCGATAGGTCCTCATTTAAATTCTGAAACTCGCTGGCTTGTCCGCTATCGATGCATAGATATTATAATAAAGAATTGGGAAGTTATTCTTCAGTATCTTATGGTCCTCGTATCTGAGAAGGTAGAGAAGGCCAAAGACTTGTTAGGAAAAATGCAGAATCCTTTGACACTCGCATATTTCCTATTCTTGAAATTTACTTTGAATAGGTTCAACGTATACAATACGAAATTTCAAAGTCGCGAAACAATGGTTCAGGAACTCCAGCCAAACTCGGCTAAATTCTTCGTATGGATTCTTAGCAGTTATTTGAAAGAGGGTCTTCTTCAACCGAATTTATTCTTTCAAATCATTAGAAATGTTAACTTTGCAGATCCTAGTAATCAAAAGCCGCTTCAAGACATTAACGTTGGTAAGGAAACGCGAGAATATTTCCAGCAGACACTTACAAAAAAGAAATTGCAAATAGTAGAAGTTGATCTATTTCTTCGTAATTGCTTGAAATTTTATGTCACAGCAAGCGAAGAAATTCGCAATCGACTTCCTTTTGATGACATCTTTTTGTCTTGCGTTGCTGTTTTCCGGCCTCAAGTAGCTTTCTATGCTGATCGAAGCGAAACTTTTCCTAGGGTCTGGAAAGTTTGTCAAAATTTAGGGTCGTTTGATAGAATAGGTGTACAAAAAGAGTGGGATTCTTTACTCAAAATCAGACAGGAACTCAAAGAAAAGTGGTCGAATTTATCTTTTGACGAAATGTGGTCTAGTATCGGTGTATCTTCGACGAGTACAGGAGAAAAACTTTTTCCAAATTTGACCTCAGTATTGAATCATGTTCGGAGTCTTCCTCATTCAAATGCTGAGGCGGAGCGAGGTTTCTCCATGCTCACGGACGCGAAAACTCCCAAAAGAAATCGCTTAGGAAACAGGACGGTCAACTCAATTTGTGTTACTCGATCAGCCCTAAAGGCGAGAGCTGAAACAGCCAGAACAACGAGCATCACTTCGAAGCATTTGCAATTAATGACCGAAAATCTATATGAGATGGCAGAAAGTGATAGGGAAAGTGGTTTTTCGCTCTTCGCTCACGAAGGAGAGAATTAATTCTAATGGCCAAGGCATGGCGTTAATCAATTTCAGTCAAATATCACTGATAATCAGTAGATTTTGACTGATTCATATTTGAAATTTGTACAGTTTTTAAAAAAATCCGAAACTTTTTGAATTTAGTAGTTTATTTATAAAATTTGAGAATGTTGTAGTTGATATTTCTATATAGAACTTTAAGCATTTATGGACATAAAATTTCATTTAAAGTTTCTTCTATCGGTATTCAAAACTTTCAACAATTTTGCAAGATCAGTCAAATGCAAAATTTGACAGAGTATTTAATCAAAATATTTACATTTATTTTTTAAATATTTTGAAAATAATTCGACTAAAATAATGATTAATAAGATTTTGTAACATTGTGGGAATATTGGAACGCTGCAAGATTAAATTTTGAGTACAATTTTCAATTAATGAATGTTTAAAGAATTGAGTGAAAGCATCAATTAAAAAATATTTTTACTTTATAAATTTGATTATGTGCAGTAATAAGAAAATTTTGACTTTCTATAAAGCATTTCATTTATCTGATTAAAAGTCTGTGCATACGTCACTAAAACGTAAGATTAAAAAACTTTAAACTGCTTTTACCATCAATCTATGAATGTAGATTTTAAACCGTAATTTAATGTGTCTTATTTTTTTTGATAAAATATTTTTAACATAATTTTTTGCTTAAAGTAGCCGATTTACTCGATTAAAAATTGGTCAACTTGTATATTTCAAAATTCTGTAATAAAAGTATTTTCATATTATGTTTTTGTATCCTATGCGTAGAATTTTAATTTTAAAATTGAGATTTCTCACAAAGAAGAAAGATTGTCTTATTAAAGCAGTTTATTCCCAGAAATTAAAAATCATTTACTGAATATTTCGATTCCAAACATTGAATATTTATTGACTTTGAATAAAACAGAAAAAAAAATTTTATGAAGTTTTAAAATCTTTTTACAATGTTACGAATTGGGCCGAATTTAGAATTACGAAATCTTTCATTAGAAAAAGAAAAAGTCACTCACATGAAATAAACTTCTGTAAGAATCATCAAGATTGAAGAGATGTTAAAATATTTGAAAAATAATGCAATTGTAAAATTGCAATTTATATCAATATTTGACAAATTTTTAGCTTCCTCAATCAAAGCATTATCCGGAAATTTTTAGTTCCTATAAAAAGATGGAATATTCATCAATTTCTTGAATGTTCATACATTAAAAAAATATCGAATTAGAGAATTATATGCAAAGTATTTTCCATTAAGAAGACATAAACATGACATAATTAGTTTTATATCTACATTTTCAGCTTACTTTTTGTGGCTTAAGCACACATTTTGAATTCGAAATACAAAAATGCTCTACAGAGTTGAAGTATTTCCTGAATCAATTATTATTGATCCTGAATTCTATTGGAAAATTTGTTGTTTACTGTTCAAATCTTACTACGATTTCAGACGGACAGACAAATTAAGAACTACAAAATATTTCATCCAAAAGATTGCACTCCTCCATAAAATCTTGTCAAATTGTAACAAGATTTGAACACTTCGAACGAACATTTTTATGTAAAATTTAAAGTTGATTGATATTTATATGTTAATATGGAAATACCAATAAACACATATTTTAGCTTTTTAATTTATCTACTGCTATTAGACAATTTTCCATTTCCGTAGAGATTTTAAGTTTTGGAATGAAAAGTTTGTGCTTAGGCTACAAAAATGTGAGATGAAAAATATTTCTAACATATAACTGAAAATATAAATTATGAACTTGAATTTTATGTTCATTTTATCTTGATAGAAAATATTGTTCTAATTGAAAAATTGTTAAATGTACAAAATTAGTAAGAAGTATATAAATTTGAATGGAAAATTATATATTGATTCAAATTTTATACATTTATTGTCACTAAATTTCACTGGAAGTTTATTTTTGAAGTGTTGAAATCCTCATGAAATTTTCCAAGATCATACTGATGTTTATTTCATGCAGACTTTCTTCAAGAAATTGAAGAAAAGTGTTATTTCTTGAACTATATACTTGGTAAATTCAAATTCGTCGTCTGCTTCGCGCCTCTTTTGCACGTACTCGAGAAAAATACAATTCTTAATTTCGACTCGATAAACGAAAGCGTGAAATCTAAAAATAACTTGAAAACTCAAGCATTGTAACGAAGTCCGTCTTCGTGCACCTTCGGCTTTACACGAAGCTGGTGACCGCAGCGTGTAGCAGAGCCGACACACTGACACGCCACGTTTGCATGTGTTTCTCCCAGATGGGGACGTGGTGGGGGCCGAAAAATCCCACGTTCTGGAGACACTGACTGGTATATAAAAGACCGACAAACAATCCTTCCTTAAAATGACAGTTAGAAATTGCACCCCCCTTATTTCAGAAAATATTTGTCAAAACGAAAAAAAAATTTTTGTAGCAAGTACCATCAAATAGGACTCTATACAGACAAACTTTAAGCCCGATCGGACGACTTCGTTTTTTTGGGGTGGTATCACTTGAGAAATGATGCCCCTTATATATAAGACATTACGCTTTCTTCAAATCACGCACATGCACCTCCCCTTGGACTGGCACCTTGACGAAGGATGGAAGGACGTCCTTCAGCTCCTGAAGGAGCAAGATGAAAAAATGGAGAGGTTGGCAAAGGCTTTCAGCATAATACAACAGGGTATGCTGAGAAACAATCCTCACCACGTTACCGACAGTGTGAATGAGGCTATTGAGGACGCTATTAAGGTGTCGACGAGGGACGGCCAGTCCTACGCCGACATCTTGAAGGAAATTAAGGTGAAGGTCGACCCCCGGAGAGTAGGACTCGACGTCCTGTCCATCCGGAGGACCATGAGGGAGGATGTCCTTCTGGTCCTAAAAAAAGGGGGCGACGATTCGGCCTTCCGCAAGGAACTCGACCGGGCGGTCGGGGAGAGGGTGGGAATTTCGGCCCTGGTCTCGTCGAGGTCCCTCGAAATTAGGGACCTTGACGAGATCGTTGAGAAAGAAGAGGTCATGTCTTCCCTGTGCTTGGCACTGGGTAGACCGGCACTTGACGAGTCCTGCGGCGTCTGAATCAGCTAGGTAAAATTAGGATCGAATGGGTTGCGTGCCGCATCCGCGAGCATGCGGAAGTAGACCGATGCTTCAGGTGCTTTGGTTACGACCATGGGTCCCGAGGCTGTGGCAACCCCGACAGGAAAAAAGCCTGTTGGAGATGCGGCACCACGGGGCACTTTGCCAGGAGTTGTAAGGTGCCGCCAAGGTGCCTGAAGTGTCTAGACAGGGGCAACAAAGATATCGCCCATGTCCGGGGGGTGGCTCCTGCCCGGTCTTTCGCGAAGAGCTTCGTAGGTTGAGAGGCAGGAATTAAAGTTTCTGCAGCTTCTTCCCCAGCGATCCTTTCGAGGTCTTCGAGACCCAGATCCTCCTTCTTGAGGAAAGACCCAGTAAGGATGTCGGGCAGTCCCTCAAAGGGGGTGACTTCAATAGTAAGTTGCCCGAGTGGGGTGAGGCCCACCTAGATAGAAGAAGAATCTGGGTTGGCGAGATGGTCGCTAGGAATGACCTGATCGTCTCAAATCAGGGCAAGTAGGCCAGTAGAAATCGCATCGGGGCCTGCAGCCGCGGTCGTACTTTCAGAGCTTGTGAGAATAAGCGTCGAGACTAGAGTTTTTGAGCCTTTCTCGAGTAAAAATAAATCAACTTTTCTTATAAATTATCCACAAAATATTTAAAAAAATTAATATAATTATTTATCATAATTGTTACGTCCCGAGCTAAGGCGAGGGTAGGTTGGGAAAGTTAGAAAAAGGGAGGAAAGTTTGCTGATTAAATCAGAGTGGTAAGTTCTGATTATTTATATTTTTGTGTGATTGTGGTCACTAGTCAAACCTATGCAGCTCGAGTTGTTCATAGTAATAACAAATTCGATTAAATTGCGTTGTACAAGCTTTATTAATTAAAGGTTTGGTATACAATAAGTTTTGAGATGCTTATGTGTATGACTTATACTACTTCTCAAGATGAGAAGGCAATGTTAAGAGTTTTATGTGTCTTTAAGTTAATATTACAGGTTTTGAGATGCCTATATACTACTGTGGGCAAAAACTAAGGTGAATTTTGTTATAAAAATAAAAATCTTTATTTATTTATCCAAATCAATTTCATCCCCTTGAAAGTAATCCCCTCTCGATATAATGCACTTATGCCAACGTTTTTTCCAATCGTCGAAACACTTGTTAAATTCTATTTCCGGAATTGCCTTCAAAGCCTTTTTTGATTCGGCTTGTATCTCATCAATCGGGTCAAAACGGTGTCCTCGGAGTGGTTGTGGAACGATTTTTTTTTCGGCTAAATGGTCACGAAGAACGAGTGCAGTGTGAGACGGCGCATTATCGTGATGGAAAAACCACGAGTTGTCTGCCCAAAATATCTTTTAAAACGGTGTTGAGTGATCCTCTTGAAATGCCAATAGTGTCAGTAAGGTTTCTAATTGTCAATCGACGATTTTTGTGCACTAATTCTTTGATTCGACTGACGTATTGCTCGTCAGTTTATGACATTGTAAAAATCGATAAAATCACTTTTAGTCGTTTAGAAAACACAAGCGTAACTATGTAACAAATGATTACATTGACATCAAAATTTGGCACATAAGTCAGTAACAGTAGAACCAACATAAAAATAAAAGAGTTCGCCCGAATCGGTTAGCCCGCGAAGTTTAAATTAAAAATTCACCTTAGTTTTCGCCCACAGTTGTATACAACTCACTCATTAAGGAGTGTGCGTCCAAAAGTTAATAATACAGGTTCTGAGATGCCTATATAGTATGTGTAACTCACACATTTAAGTGTGTGCGTCTTCAAGTTGATATAACAGGTTTTGAGATGCCTATGTATACAACTTACGCATTAAAGTGTGTGCATCTACAAGTTAATGTAACAGGTTTTGAAATGCCCATGTATACTATTCACGCACTAAAGTGTGTGCGTCTACAAGTTAATAATACAGGTTTTGAAATGCATATATATATAACTTACGCGGTTGATTGTGTACGTTTTACGCTAATATACTAGGTTTTGAGATGCCTAGGTATACAACTCATGCACTACAAATGAGCGTTATAGTTAATATGATAAGTTTTGAGATGCTTATATATATATAACTTACGCTATTTCTCTGCTTGAGAAGGCAAGAGAAAGAGTTCTGTCGTATATTGCTCCTTCCTGGTAACTGGATAACGGCACAATCCTGGCTGGAGTTAAGTAGTGCTAGTCAAGTATTACAGGAAGCATATCAGACAATCCAACTTGCTTGCTAAACACTAGTTAAGTTCCTTTTCCGTAGATTCAACTCTCAGAACTCGACTTATTACGACGATACACGTATTTAACGGCACTTGATGATTCTAGTTCTCACGCAGGTCATACTATCGGGATCAAAGTCCATTGACGCTCGATACGGTTCATCTTTCTCTCGTCTTTTCAGCTATGTTACTTAACATGAATATGTTGACAGGTCGGTGCAATTGTACTAGGTTATAATTGCACTGACTCATTTATTATTTTATACATTGGTTTATAATCTTATTCTTATAGTATTTATGTAATACATGATTTATTAGTGTCTACATTTCGGAATTTTATTTAAGTTATTTTGCGGATCCCCAATAATGTGATTGATTGATTATTCATTATTGGTTATCGCTGATAATTATGTGCTAATGTTTGATTATTATTATTAACCATTTAACGACTGTTGTTAACAATAATGAATTTTATTGTTATTTATTTTCGTTAAATAATTATTAATGTTTATTTGCTTGATTTGACACATTACCGACGGTAAGGCAGTTTTCTTATTTTATGCAACTCAACTGCCTTGTCGATCTCGGGTAATTATCCTATCGACAAGTAGTTATTATTGCTGTGATGTGACTTACATCCGTCAATTGCCTGGTTGCATGTCGGGTTGCCTTGCTGTAGGCGCAAATTTAAATTTTATTAAATTTTACGAGATGTAACATAATGATGATTATTGATATATAAAATCTAATTATTAAATTATATTTAGTATACATTTTTATTATAACTACGTACGAAGTTTAATGAAACTAAATTTTGACATTTACATTAAAAAATTGCATTATTATAAAAAAGTATCTTGTGTAAAAACATTTAAAAGAAGGTTCTTTTTTCTCTGTGTTTTATATTTTGAAAATATGGATTTTATAATTGAAAATTCCAAACTATTATTGTGCCTAAGATGTTAAATCTAAATCAATCATATATTCTTAAGTTTTTATTGAATAATTAATATTTTGCCGCATTGTCTAATTGGTACAATGCGTGCTTCGCTGCGCGTTAAAAAGAGCTTTTCCTCATATTTTTAACTTTGCTAGATCCCAAGAAAAATGCCCTTTTGCATCATTCATTTGAAGCATAAACTACAATAATTTTTTTTCACTCAAATATGTCGAACTTTGTGCCTGAAAAAGTGTTTTTGCGCGGAGTTCTTCTTCATTACTTTAATATGAAGAAAACTGCTGCCGAAAGTCATCGTATTTTGGTGGAAATTTATGGTGAACATGCTCTACCTAAGCAAACGTGCCAAAAGTGGTTTGCACGATTTAAAAGTGGTGATTTTGGCTGGGAAGACGAAGAACGTCCTGGGCAGCCAAAAAAGTTTGAAGATGAAGAACTGGAAGCATTACTCCATGAAGATTGTTGCCAAACACAAGAAGAGCTCGCAGAATCTTTGGAAGTCACTCAAGCAGACATTTCAAAATGTTTAAAAGCAGCCGCATACATTCAAAAGCAAGGAAATTGGGTTTCACATGAACTCAAGCCGAGAGACGTTGAAAGGCGGTTTTGCATGTCCGAAATGCTGCTGGAACGCCACAAAAAGAAGTCATTTTTGCATCGGATTGTTACTGGTGATGAAAATGGACAAGAGCGGTTCCTTCTTTTTGGAACCACAATAATCTCAACTCAAATTTGGCCCGGATCTCCAGGACTTCAGCAGCCAGAACGTATTCTCCTTTTTTGCTTTTGCTCCCAGGATATCCGGTAGGATTAAGGAACTAGAATAAACACAATAAGGTGGTAACGTACTTTGTATCATTCTAATTTACTTTCTCTGCTTCAACCTATGTAAAAATGTTCACATCGGTTTGGTTGTTTTATTTTCCTTGAAAATAAATTGTATTTTTATTTATGTAAATTTTAACCGCTTGATTTGCACTTATTTGAAGCACCTTTCCCCTTTTCTCATTCAAAATTAAAAGTGATGAAGCGTAGGCGCGTGTAGAATACACTCTCAGTCCGAGAGTAGAAGACCAACGATCACACATATCCGTTTGAAGAGAGCAATAGCCGAAAAACGCCCGGAATATGCGACCAGATACGAGGCAATAATTTTCCATCATGACAACGCTCGGCCCCATGTTGCTATTCCGGTTAAGAACTATTTGGAAAACAGTGGATGGGAAGCTTTACCCTACCCGCCTTATAGCCCAGACCTTGCCCCTTCTGACTACCATTTGTTCCGGTCGATGCAGAACGCCTTCACTGGAATACGGTTCACATCAGAACAGGGTATCAAAAATTGGCATGTTGAATTCTTGGCCGCCAAGCCGGCGCAGTTCTTTTGGGATAGAATCCACAAATTGCCAGAAATATGGGAAAAAGTCACAGCTTCAGATGGGCAATACTTTGAATAATACTATTGTACATGTATTTCTTAAATAAACATTCAAATTTTGGAAAAAAAACCGCACGAATTAAGTTATAGATTCAATAGTATAAGTACCGTAGTACTTATGCGTAATAGGAAATTTTGGGAGGGAATATAAGGAAAACTATGGAAAAATTAGATGAAAACTATTTAGAAACTATGGAAAAACTAAACATCGTTGATACTCCTGTTTGATGGGTTTTTTTTTAAGATTATCTCGAAAACCGTTATACCATAAATATCGCTAATGTAAGGCGATATTCGCAAACTACGTTAATAACAAAAAACAATTTTTTACTCTTAAGATAAATTACTTAAAAAATTTTATCAAGAATTTAAATTGCAAATATCTATTAAACTAGGTGTGATAGCAACAAACGGAACCCAGATTCATGTTCAGCATTGAAAAGTACTTAGAAAATAATATGTCGCGTTCAGCGAGGACTTAGATCATTATTATTAAACGGACTCATGGAATATGCGACCGTGGAACGTAAATCCTCGAAGGCGCATACAGCACAATTGTTTGGAAAGGAAAAAGATAACTGCGATGTAAATTTGAGCAGCCAAAAATCATGTGGTAGACTCAGAAGGATTGAATTTCTGATGAAGCACGAACAGCACACCACACACATATACGAACACGAAAAGTTAAGGGTTATTGAAGTTAAAAACGGTCACGATTTTGAAATTTAATAAGAATTTTTTTGGAAAAAATCTAAAATCTCTCCCTCCAAGCGCAGAGTCGACAGACGGTTGGTAGTCTGTCACTTCGTTACGCCACAGAAAGAAAATTGATTTAGAAAACAGTTGTATATACACGGAGAAAATAGATCTTCTAAGTTTAGAGGACTAGTTCTAGATTAGCGGATACAAAACATAGTTTAATAAAAATTAAAGCCGTCTGTTGTAGGATATAATGAGCTAATCTAAAACATCAATCAATAAGTTCACAGGATGACATACAGATGGCGCCACTATTGACAAATTCATACGATTTTTGGTAAGTAACAACCTTTAAACGATACGTGCCTAAACTTCATGACAATCTGACGTTTGGTTGCTTTTTAATGGGAAGAAATGCGGTTCAAGCAAAACAATGTCTCGACAAGTATTATTCGGACTCTACTCCAAAGAGACAAATAGTAGAGAAGTGATTTGTTGATTTTAAACGCGGTCGTACAAACACCGATGATGATGAACGTTTTGGTCACTTAAATTCGACAGTTGTTCTAGAAAATATAAAAAAATCGACAAAATGCTTTTTGCTAATCGTAAATTAAAGTTGCGTGAGATAGCTGACACCTGAAAGATATCAGAAGGCAGTGTATTCACTATTTTGCATGAACATTTGAGCATGAGAAAGCTCTGATCAAAATGGGTACCGCTTTTGCTCACAGTTGATTGAAAACAACAACGCGTCGACGATTCAGAGCGTTATTTGGAGCTGTTTCAGCACAATAAGAAGGATTTTTTCATGCGGTATGTGACGGTATAAGTATGTGACATTCACTACACTCTAGAGTCAAATCGCCAGTCAGATGTGGACACCAAAGAGTGAAAACTGTCCAAAGGAACCAAAAATGCAAATTTCAGCTGGTAAGGTTTTGGCCTCCGTATTTTAGAATGCGCACGGCATTTTATTCATCGATTACCTTGAGGAAGGAAGAACCATCTATACAAATATTATATGGCAATAATCGTATAATTTCGCAGGAGACAATACTCTTTGAAAGTAATGTATTTCTAGTAAATTGATAACGTAGTTCAATTTATAGTACTGAACATCGTGAAGAATTACACTTTCCAGATAGGCATATAAAACACGAGTAAAAAATTAGGTTTATTTTTTTATAAATTATAATAATCGTATGAATTTCAAGTACGGCTATTATTAAATTAAATTAAGCATAAGAAAAGAAAACAATTGTCCTCGGTATATTTTATTCATTCGTATAATAAATACGTGGAGGTCATCCAAACTGCCAAATATTTAGTTCTTTAGTACTAAATACTTGTTTATTATTATGTGGGATCGTTGGTCATCTATTCTCGGACTGAGAGTGTATTCTACACGCACCTACGTTTACTACTTCGAATTTCGAAGAAAGAAAGGGTGCTTTTGAAGCAAACAAAATTGCAATATAGTTACGAAATTTATTTTGATTGAACATAAACGAAACTAACGTAAGCATGCAATTTTAAAGGAAGAAATAAGAACGATATAGTGTATATTATTTATACGTTACCACATCGTAGTCCTAATCCTACCAGATCGCCAGAATGGTAAAGGAAAAAAGGAGAACGCGTCCTAATGTGCTGAAGTCCTGATGATCTAGACCAGATTTAATTTGATGTCGTCATGGTCCCAAAAGAAGGAACCAATCTAAATTCTTGCGCGACTCACTAGCACACACTTCTTCCTTTTTTTTAACAATCAGTGTATTGAGAAAAAATCAAGGCAAAGTGCCTTGAACAAGAGAAGTCAACGTGCTTTTGAACGAAGCACTTCTCTTTACCAGATTTTTGTTAAATTCTCATCAGGATATTTTAATGAAAATTACATCTTCTCGTTTTGAAATTCAAAAAAGTGTAGTTTTCCGCGATCTCTCACGCTCTCCGAAACCGTTTTCCGTGTGTAAAAGCTGTTTCTTCCGCCTATTCTTGACAGTTTTCCTTGGAGTGGAATTTTATGTCCTTCAAAAATATGAGATCGGCTTTACGTCCGCATGCATGATATTTTGACACCCCCGAGCAGAACTATTACGGTTCTTTCGATACATCATTATGCGAATCAGCTACTTTTAAAACTTGAACTCGACTTTATTCAAAAGGTTGACCGTTCGACAAAGCGAGCTAAATTACGGTGAATCGTACGTTCCAAATCACGGACGGGAGTCTAATTGCCACGAGGTAATTTTTAAGATTGGGGAACTTGTCTCGGTCAAAGTTCTTCCTTTAACTGCAATTAATGTCTCCAAATTTGGTACTATTGTAGATTACAATTATGGCGGGCAATTTTGATGACTTTGAAATATTTTCAGGATTGCATGGTTTTGAAGGTAGGATTTTAGTAATTGGAAACATCTAAATTTTGAACTTCGAACGCTTCGTGGCTTGAGCTCATTGAAACCTGTTGCCAAATTGAAATTTTTCCTCAATACCACACATAGCTTTGCGAAACTTTGAGATTTTGGTTGGTTATTGAGGTGTAGATTATCATTTAAGTCCTTTTTCAATGCTGAAAACTAGTTAGTCATGCTATGTTTCTAATTTTCAGAAAGTAGCTTCTTTACTGGCTAGAGTGATTTTCTGGCGTTCGCATTCATTCTTTTCCGGTTATCATATTTTTCTAATTCATAAGGTTTTAAATGAGGTATGAAATGACAGTAACTTGTCTTGCTTTTTATCAATATTCAAGAGTTTTGATGTTTGACTACGCGCGTGTCATGGTATTAGTGTTTTCAAAGCGTAGGAGAGTTAAGCGACGTAGAGGTGTGCGTGCGCCCTTGCTACTTAAGGGGGGCGCCCTATCCAGCATTTTAAAAAAATCGAATTTTTTTTTTTCATTAATCGATTGGGTCATGTCTTGAAAGTATATTCTCAAAATATTATGACTCAACTCTGAATATTGTGACACCCACAGTTCGGGCGCGCTGTGGTCGCTGTGGGTGCGATTTGGCGCGCGATGCACAGCAAATGTTTCTCGCTCTTTTTATGCTTGTTAGATCCTTCTAATTGTTCCTTTCACGCTATTCTTTATCGACAGAGGATAAATGCGTTATACTTTATCTCTCTTTATCGGCAGAGAACAAATTTAACCTAACCCCTATTTAAACTTTAAATCGATTTTTCTCAAAACTATGTTTTCCAAATTGCGGTACACGATTGTGAAAAAACTACTAAACCGATTTTCGATTTCTAAAAAGTTTTTATTAAATTATTGAATAAACGAGTGCATGAATGTCTGAAATTATAAACAAAAAGTTTTTTTATACACTTTTTAGCCATATTTAGCAGCCAAAAATGACGAAAAAAAAGCACTTTTTTTTCAAGACGTGATTTCAATATTTTGAAATCAAATTTTTTGGAGTTGCTGACATTCATGCACTCGGGGGAAGCCTGCTGAATAATAAAAAAATTGGGTTGCATGTTTCAGATGAAAACTTTGGGCTCCACGATGTACCGCGAAAAATCCGTCCGCCGCGACACGCCACACGCGATCATCAATAAGTCCGCCATTTTTTTATTTTAGTTCTTGAAAAAATGCTTTTTTTGTAGTTCAAACATGTCTTTAAATATATGAAAAAAAATCAAAAAAATGACCACTTTTTGACGTGCTGGATAGGGCGCCCCCCTTAAAGTAACTGCTTCACTCCTTTTAGAAATTGCTATTCTCCTTTTTGCCTTTGCTTCCTGGTTATCTTCTTCCCTTATATTCGAAGTTTACAATAATTTGCAGTAAATTCTTGCAATTGATCTGTTTTTAATTAGTGCTTTTCTAGCAATATTATTATAAGCTGAAATTTTGATATGTAATTTAAAAACAGGTACCACTTCTCTTATTTTCACATCCATTATTTACATTAAATTTAGAACAATTTTGAGTATAAAGAGACAATTGTATAACTCCAACAAGTAAACAATTAATTCCGGACAATATTATATTACCTGTATTATTCTTTTTCGGAATAAGTTCATGGTTTTTTTAAAAATCTCTGACCCGAACAGTGATGAGCTGCATCAACGGTCTTGTCAAGGTGCTCGGGTTACGAACGCTTCAAGGTGAAACGCGACTTTATTTGGTAATTTAGGAAAAATTAAAATTCTAACTCATATCTAGTACAGTAAAATCTCATTTATCGGGACACCCTTAAAATGTAAACACCTCGTTTATCGGGATTTGGAGGGGCTCCCCACTACCACCTACAGTCTCATAGTGGGTTGCCATGACTCTTGTTGTATGTTGCCATTTAGTAATGGTTATATACAATGCAAAAAGTGCACGTGTACATAAGTTATAATTTAGTTGCAAATTGTGTAAATTTATTTGGTTTTTCATGATGGAAAATCAAGATAGAAATACAAACGAAGGTATGTAAAAAAATTGACATAATAAAACTCCTCCAAATGAAACATCTGGAAAGTTGGCGATTCTGTTGCAAAGTAGTCGCAATTTTAGATTTACAAAGTTTTATCTTCAATATTTTTTTTTTCATTATTTCGAATTTTGTCGCAGTTTGAAAGTTTTGACTCTCTTAATTTAATGTTAACTGGGCTTTGTTTCTAGCTTTATTTCAACTTCGATGTTTGATATTACAAATATTATTTTCTTTTTTATACAGGGTGTTCCTGAGGAAATGGGGCATCTTTCATCTTGCCTCTCTTTTTCTCATTTGTAATTGCCTATGTCAGTTCGCAACTTTGAGGATCAATTACTAAAAAATGGTGCTGTAAAAAAATCTGAAATAATTCCCTCGGTATATTAACTATTAAATGAATGTTATCACCAATTTTCCAAAAAATCTTGTGCTAACTCGATTTGTGCTCTAACTGTCTCAACGAATAAACAATTATTTTATGAAACAGAGTGAGATAGTATGTTTTTTGTTGCGAATATGTTTTGCTTTTTATTTTACGACTGTAGGTAATATTTTCGTGGACTGGTATCGAATTGTTTTTATAACTTCTGTTAAAGAGAAGAAACCTGGACAATATGAGAAGTTTATCCTTTTAATTGACAACGCCCCCTGTCACCTATCGTCTGATACACTGAATAGCATTGAACCACAATTTCAAGTCTTTTTTTGCCTTCCAACGTTACATCCATATTGCAGCCGATGGATCAGGGAGTCATCGAGTGCATGAAACGACATTACAAAGCCTTATTTTTTAAGAAACTGATTTTACATGACTCTGATTCCCCAACCGCGATAAAAACTTTTCTGAAAAACTGGAATTTCTTGAATACAATTTCAACAGTGTCAATCGCATGGTCATTAGTACCACAATGTGCTTTGTCGAAATCATGGAAAAAATTACTGGGTGAAACTTGACTTCCAGCAGTTGCAAATGAAACAACTACAAGAATGACTTCCTTGCTGAACCGACTTTACAGCTCAAACATTTATTCGGAAAATAATATTGAAGAATGGATTCAAGAAGATGCGACCGCACCAACATGGCGCGAAATTTCTGATAGGGAATTCGTACAAAACTTTTTAAAGGTGAAATTTTTTAAATTCTCTAATTCCATATTAATTTTAATACATAATTTGATGACTAACAAAAGGTTTAACTAGGAAATAGAAAAATAAAGAAATTGTAACTAAAAGGTATTTGAAATAGTAAACATACGTATAGAATGAATAAAAAGTGAAAAAATAAATATAATAACTAAATAAATTGTAAATACATTGATGAATGTATAAATAAAACATTAAAGAATAAATATTCAATAAATCATAGAAAAAATAATAAATCACATAATTAATTGCAGGGTAACAACGATGCTGAAAGTAACGACGAAACTGACAGTAGCGATGAGATCTCCAGAAACGAGGAGAGGGCCCGAGACAACAATGACGTATCTTTAGGAGACCAAGACGATTCTCTGCTACAAGAAACACTAAAGGAAAATAAAATTATTCTGAGAGATATTTACAAAGGCTTCAAAAAATTCAAAGATTGGTACGAAACCCGTGCTGAGTGTACTCAAGAGGATGCGTGTCGTTTGAATCGCATGCAATCAGTAGTGGAAAAATCTTTATTAAACGAAATTCTCGAGAAAGATTAATTACATCAATACATTTGCAATATATTGATGCAAAGATAAAACTACGAATGTAAAACTGTAAAACTGAAAATGTAAAACTTTATGTTACAGTACTTTTGAATAATAAATTTGTATATAATATTGCTGAAACAACTTATTCATCAACTTTTGAAACAAATTTTTTTCATAAAAAATATTAATCTTAAATTGGGTTTTATTGATACGATTTTGTTTACATGTGCTCATTTCAAATGTCAACATTTTTCATGATTTCAAAATTTTCCTTTTCAATGTCCTTGAAAAGTTAAAATATAAACAATACATGAACGTTTGATCGCAAATGATCAAGAAAAAAAATTTTAAATTCCCGCTACTCCCACCATGCTCTAACCTTACCCCACTCCACGTCACTACCAGGGGTGTTGAAATTTGCTGGTTTTTTCAATAAAGAAAACACTTAATTCTCAAGGGAATCTCAAAAAAATTTTATTCAAAGTATTGACCATTGGATTCTACACATTTTGCCCATCTTTCAGGCAAATCATGGATACCATTCCAAGAAAAACTTTTTCTCTTTCAAGGCAAACCATTCGTCGAACCATTTTCCGACTTCTTCAAAATTGGCGAAGCGCTGCTCTGCGAGTGAGTGTCCCATCGATGCGAAAAGGTGATAGTCGGACGGGGCAAGGTCTGGAGAGTACGGCGGGTGCGATAATATTTCCCAATTCAATGCTTTTAATGTGTTCTTCACCACTTTAGCGGTAAAAGACAGTGCGTTGTCATGTTGTAGGATAACTTTACCATGTCTTCGGGCCCATTCCGGCCGTTTTTCGATCAACGCATGATTCAAATTGATAATTTATTTTAAATTGACGAAACCATGTCTCACATGTTCTGATCATTGGAGCATGTTCACTATAAGTTTCTACCAGCAACCGATGAGCTTCAACTGCTTTTTTCTTTTGATGAAATAAGAAAGCAACGAATGCTGCAAATGCGATTTACTTGGAACGAAACTCGACATATTCACTGAAGTAAACAACTATGATGCTATTATTTTGGCAGCATGTAATTGTGTATTTTTGAAGGTTATTGTCCATAGAAAAATATGACATAGATGCCAAATCATAGAAATGTATACATATCTCTAGCGAAATCTATGAGTAAAAGGCAAATTTCAACTAGCACCCCTGGTATGTACAAGGAGTGGTGGCTGGAGGAGAAACAAAATGTCCCGTTAAATGAGGTTGCGAGATCCCGATAAATAAGTGTCCCGATAAATAAGGGTTTTACTGTAGATACTTTAGTCATACCTCTTCAGAGAAGTTAAAAATTTCTATTATCACTGTAATTTTTTGTGATGTATTAAATGTTCAAGAATGAATCATACTTGAGTAACATACAGAAATGCATAATAAAATATGAAAGTATGCACTAAAGATTTCTAAAAATATATATCATTACTCGTAGAATAATTATAAAAAACCAATCTTTTATTCAATCGCAAAAATACTAAAGCTCTCCATTTATTCAACTCTAACCTTCACTCGAGAGTTGAGTAAACCGTGAGTCGCAAGACTCGTCCCTTCAGCTATATCTATTCACGCAAGAACGAATGAAAGTAACCTGCGTCTTGGGCACACAAAAAAACTTATTAATCTCAAAAACGTGTTCAATTTTCAGCATACTTATGTTCCACGTTATTATACTTAATAATCGAAACCAGTTATAAACATACAAAATACAATAAATTTTAGTCTTATCAAAAAGTGATTTCGTTACTTTTAAAGTATAAAAACTATAGTCAATTTAGTGAAAAAAGTAATTCTTCTCATCTAACACTTTTATGAAAAATCCTGTTTTAGTCTAAGAGTTTCACAAATTCCTGATTCAACATTTTTTTGATTCATTTATAATTCCTTTTTTATTTTCCACATAAATTTTTAAAAATAACCTGATTTTATGAAAATTTAAACACCAAAAGTGATAAGTGTGTTACATAAAATATAAAAAATCTACACAGGATTTAGTTTTCACATATATTTCTTAGGCACAATAATAATTTGGAATTCGCAATTGCAAAATCCATATTTTGAAAATATACAACACAGAAAATAAAAGAATCTTTTTATGAATGTTTTTAGACAAGATACCTTTTGATAATAATGCCATTTTTGAATATACATTTCAAAATTTAGTTTCATTAAACTTCATACGTAGTTATAACAAAAATGTATAATAAATATTTATTAATAAATATATTATATATATTGTATATATCAATAATGATAATTATAATATCAGGTGTACAAATAAGTTTCCGCTGTTTGACAAAAGTTGGCGTCACCAGTAAGTTTTGGTTGAAATTGACAGATGTAAAACGTCACTCTCGTAAGGTTGGACATCTGTCAACAACATAATCTTGAAATATTAGTGAATTTTTATCAGTATTATAAATGCTTTTGTGTTTGAAAATGTTGAGTTTTGAGCCGAATAAGCGTCATTTGCGGGAATTTTTGATTTACTTCTTCAATTTGAAGAAACTGCAGCTGAGGCACATCGAGTGCTTGTAGAAACATATAACGAGGCTGCCTTAAGTGAGAAAAGTTGTCGTGAGTGGTTTCAAAAACTTAAGAACGGTGAATTTGACATCGAAGACAACAAAGGTAGCGTAAGGCCGAAAGTGTACGAAGACGCGGAATTGGGAGCATTAAAATATTTTATGAATAATTTCTGAAAAAAGTTGATTTATTTTTACTTGAGAAAGGCTCAAAAACTCTAGTCACGACACTTACTCTTACAAGCTCTGAATAATTCTCGCAGTCACTATAAAAGAAAGTTCCAAGTTTTATGTCTCAGAATTTCAAGCGAGCGTGTGCGTGATACGACGAAAGCGTATCATCCTATACGAGAATATAAGTGTAGTTATTAGGTTCATATATGGGGCAAAATTCGTCAAGTGTACCCGCCTAAAAACTTTTTGTCTCCGATTTCCTTGAAAGTCCGCGAAATTATTGTCGTAGTGAACCTCTTTTAATTCCCCTAAGAGAACGTCTCTAGTGCGAAAGACAAAACTCTTTGAAAGCATTGTATTTATAGTAAAATGATACCATAGCCTAATTTATAATCTAGGATACGCGTCGAATTACACCTTTTTATTACACCGTATAATATACGTGTAAAAATCATGACAATTTCTTATAATTTTTAATATTCGTGTGATTTGCCGACAGACAATACTAGTCTAGACTTTTGGAACGGCTTGGTTCCTGTACACCTTGGATTTTTCCTGACCAAGTGTCCTTTCGAATGCTTTTATTTTGCTCTAAATCATTTAATCAAGAAGGAAGGAAAAAACACAAAATGATTTATAAGCCTTGCATGTTTTTAGATGTACTTACAGTTTTGAACGTTCAATGAACGATGAAAATTTTTTTTTTAAATAACGAAATTTTTTATGTCTACCCTTAGGATGCTCTAACAATATAATCTGTGATAAAATATATAAGACTTTGGTATTTACGGGGTTAAAAACTACATTTATTCATAATAAACGACATAAAACCAGCTTCATCACTTTTAACGCAGTATTTTTTTTTTCCAAAAAAAGTGTCTTAAGCATGAGCACTCATCACCTCCGAAAGATTACGTTTGGTGAGAATTCCGGCTACGGTAATTGTGAATTCGGTAGTCCAGATCAGGTAAGGTTTTAGGTTAGGGTAGGAATCTTAACCTAAAACATAGGAGCTCTTGCATAAACAAAATAAAATAAATTAAGCAACTTATAGGTTAACTAGAGCTACAATTTATTCATTGGTGGGCAAGGCCCTGGCTCGATATAAATACAAAAACAAAATTTAATTCGAGGCCAAAGTGGCGTACAGCGACTAAGAAAAGAGGCAGAGCTCTGAGAGAGCCTGAGAGCCACTTGGTTTACGAGAGTAAAAATTTTGTGACAAAACTATGATGGCTGAGCTATTATTAACGGCCCGGAATATAGTCTCAGAAACTTACCGGTGATCTGGCCGCTATCTCGCGCCTCACTTCCTCCAAATCGAACTCTGTGGTGGCGTCCATCAGAAAATTTTCGGCCTCTTGGAGGTTATTTAACGCTCTTGCGACAACGACAGAATAAAGCTGCGCGCCAAAAAAGTCGCGCAGTTTTATTAAATCCGCTGGAAAGGCTAGCGCTCGCGCATGAAGCTCAGGTTTGCGCGGGCGACTCGTCTTGTGAGGACGACGGCGCCAGGCAACCAATGAGCTGAAGCGTCTATCGGTCAGCTTGCCCCATTGGCTTAAAACGTAGAGGGGTGCGTTTAAACTACGTAGAGTTTGTGCTGCACAACACAGCAGTTACAAATAGACAAAGCTAATATACAATTATGCTGGTGTTTTTAAATGAAACAAATAAAAAATGAAAACGGCCAGAAAAACAATCAAAAATAAAAGAATCTTGTGAGCATCTCTCAGACTATTCCTGACAATGTCGAGTTTTAATTGAAAAAGGTGGTTTGGGCTCGATCCTGTCGTCGCCGGTCGAGGTAAAAAAAAATTTAACGTTATTTACCACGTTACAATACATATTATTCATATAACATGTTCGTAGTCCACCGAGTCATAAATGGATACCCTCAATACCGCTCTACTGACGCTCAAAATATTTCGTTAGGATGTATTTTGCAAAAAGTATCGTGTGTGCTACGGAACTTGGTCATTTTGGCACTCGACCGATGTATTCAGTCCGGGACTCCACGTTGCGCGCGCGTTCGGTTAGGACTCGGCCTGAGTACATCGGTCCTTGCGCCAAAACACGTGCCTTGGCTTCAGCAACACAATACAGATAAATTACATTGTTGAACGTTCATTGAACAATGGAAACGTTTTTTCTATTAAAACAAAATTAATTATTGTGTATAAATATAAAGCCTTTTTTGTTTTGCTGTTTCTTTTGTTTTTAAATTTGTTCTTAAATATACCCTATTTTCTAATTCAATTGGAAAGAAACCAATCGTGGAAAAATGGCTATTTCTCCCAAAGCACACCTATTTGGCTTGAAATGTCGTGTTTTTGTTTTTTTTTATCAGCCTACAGAACACATTCTTATCATGACACTTGTACTTCGCGCTCAATTTTCTGTAAACATTTCTGTAATATTCTAATAATTTACATGATTGAAAAAAATTTATTTTCTTCCAAATATCTAAAAAAAAAGGAAAAAAATTCATACTGTTTTTCAGCAAACTTTCATTGAATATTATGGTTTTCATAAAAATCAACACGGAGAAAAATATTTGAGGTAATTTTACTTAACTCAGTCGATTAAACTTGGGACATAAGGACATTTGAGCATTTATTAAATCCTAGTCGGGTAAAATGAATTTGATGAATACCTAATTCACCGAAAGTGAATAACAATAAGCGTTACATAGGAAATAGTAAGCAGTTGAGTAATGGCGAGCGTCCCGCCAATAGACTTATTGGCGGAGGAAAGGAAGGAGACCTTTCAGCTCCGAAAGGAGCTCACCTGCTTAACCAACCTGAAGGAAATCGCTCGCGCGAAGGAGGCTATCCGCAAGGATGGAAGGCGCAGACCACAGTGCGGCCACTACCATGTATTTTAGGAGGGTAATTAAAAAAGTGAAAATGAGCATCAGCGCCGCCAAGTTTTGAAAGCAAGAACTAATATCAATGCAAACGAAACGCCCGTCTCCCCAACCCGATGTATTCTAAAGAGCGGAAAATTTCGAAATATATTGTATGAAATCCATTTCATAAATTTAAATGATTGAAAGTTGAAAATAATTTGTAAAAGAATAAAAATACAACAAGAATTTTAAAATATGAATCACAATGAACAGTTAAATACTGTACTATTACACGGAGAAAAATAGTTGAAGTAATTTTACTCAACTCTGTCGATTAAACTTGAGATTTAAGCACATTTGAACATTTATTAAATCCTAGTCGGGTAAAATGAATTTGAAAAATACCTAATTCACCCAAAGTGAATATCAATAAGCGTTACATAGGAAATAGTAAGGAGTTGAGTAAAAAGTTGTCGACGACAAGGCATCACAATGCGTCAGTGGGTTAACCTCAAATGTATAAATATATCACCGACGCTTGAGGTGCTTCGAACCGTAGTTGAGTAAAATGAGCATCGGCTGTATTATTTCAACTGGCAGTGATATGGTTGCTATGGTTACAACAGTTTAAAAATAAAATCGGTAGCGACAATAGCGCCACCACTTGTTGATAGCAAACATTATAATTCGTTCCCCTTTTCTCCTATATGAGTGAACCCACTGTGGCGCAGACTCTTCGAGAAATGGCAGACGAGAAAGCATGGTGACCAATCCGGGAGATGGACACACCCTCTAATCCCGGAGCTCACCACCTGGTTGAATAGAAAGCACGGTAAAGTCGGCTTTTACCTGGCGTAAGCGCTTTCAGGCCACGGCTGCTTTAATGCGTACCTGAAGCGCTTCAAGAAAAGAGACGATGCGTCGTGTAGCTACTGCGGATCCCTTGTGGACAATGCAGAGCACACACTTTTTTTCTGTGCCAGGTGGGGCGTGGCAAGAGAGGCTGTCGGTCGGGAAGTGGGCGCACAACTCATCCCTGAGACGATGGTCTCTCTCATTCTCCAGTCTGAACAAAAATGGATACTTATCGAGTCAGCGTCGATCGGCGGAGGAATCTTTTTATTCCTTCCCTGGTTAGCACAGCTAGTCGGTCTGCCTAACGGCCATGTGGCCGCGGATGAGAGTCCCAGGCGAACGGATGACGAAAGCGTCGTACGCGACTTTAAGCTGGAATCAACAGCCCGCGAAGTTTAAAGCCGAAAGACGGATCCACGGGCGGTGCATTGGTTCGGGAGAGAGAGTTTTGGGTTTTAACAAGTATGTCTAGACCCATCCTAGGAGAGTCCTGTACAACGTCTTTAAAAAGTTTTAAATTCGTCAGTCGATAACATGAAATGTATTAGTATATCACCGACGCCTAAGGAGTTTCAAACTGTAGTTGAGTAAAATGAGCATCAGGCATATTATTATTCTGAGACATAAAACTTGGAACTTTCTTATATAGTGACTGCAAGAGTTATTCAGAGTTTGTGAGAGTAAGTGTCGTCAATAAAGTTTTTGAGCCTTAATCAAGTAAAAATAAATCAACTTTTTTGATAAATTGTTCATAAAATCTTTTAATAATTAATGTAATTAATCAATTATTATAACTATGATTATCGATATATATAATATAATTATCAATTAAAATTTAAGAATTTGAAAATCTTTCTGTGGAGAAAAAAAGCTTTCGACTGCGCTGGGATTCGAGCACAGGTATTTCGATTGCCGGTCGACAGCTCTGAATTTAATTTGCAATTATTTGCGATATTAGAGTTTGAAATTGTCTACGAGGACACCTGTCGGCAACGTATCCTATCTGATACGCGACTAGTGATTCTCCGATAATGTAGGCAGTGGCAGAAATTTCAAACTCAACTAATTAATTTGATATAATTATCAATAACTATTTAGTATACATTTTTATTATAACTACGTATGAAGTTTAATTGAACTAAAGTTTGAAATGTACATTAAAAAATTGCATTATTATCAAAACGCATCTTGTGTAAAAACATTTAAAATAAGGTTCTCTTTAATTCCTGTGTTGTATATTTTCAAATTATGGAATTTACAATTGCGAATTCCATATTATTATTGTGCCTAAAAAATTAATGTGAAATCTAAATCCTGTGTAGATTTTTCAAATTTTATATAATACACGCATCAAGACTTTTAATGTTCAAATTTTCATTAAATCAATTTAATTAAATAAACTGAAGTGAAAAATAAAGAAGTAATTATAAATGAATTGAGACAAAATAATGAATCAAGAATTTATTAAACTTACATAATCTATTTAACTAGATTATGTGAAACTTTCAAATAAATTGTAAAGAACTAGTGGATAATCATTCAAACAAATGGTGGTTAACACTGCGGAGCATGTACGAAAGCTTCGTGACGAACAGACAAAACACGATCAAACACGACTGCAGTACGATGAATTTTTAAAATTACTAGTTTATAAGTGGAATCCACTATTTTGGATTTGAAGAGTACTAAAAGAAACTGTAACTGTATTTTGTATGATTTTAATTGATTTTGATTATTAAATATAATAACTTGGAACATCAGTATGCTGAAAATTCAAGACGTTTTTCAAATTAAATATTTCTTATGTGTGCCCAAGGCGCAGATTCCTTTCATTCGTTCCTGCGTGAATAGTTATAGCTAATGGAATAAATCTTGCGGTTTACGGTTTACTCAACTCTCGATTAAAGCGTAGAGTAGAATTAAGGGAAAGCTCTACTATTTTGGTGATTTAATATAAGACTGGTTTTTTAATCATACTACGAGTAGTAATATATCACCCTACACTTTTGAATTTTACTCAACTGTGATTTATTTTTGAACATTTATATATCACAAATAACTACAGTGATACTAAATAACTTCTAACTTGTCCTTGTTTCCCAAATTTTATCGGAAGTTGAGTAAAATTACCTCAACTATTTTTCTCCGTGTACATAGACTTAAAAATCTGAATTTATTAAAATTTACAATTAAATTACAATCCGAAATTTTATTTCTGTTGGAAAAAAACCGGAATAATTATTGTTCGTCTCCTGAATATAATAAAATAGAACTGTGATAAAAAGCGAGAAAATCTATAAATTTTCAATGAAATTGAAAAAAAACCGTTGCGATATCTTAGAATGTGAATAAATTTTAATTTTGTTTTTTAAAGTACAATATTATTGTCACGTCCCGCGACTCCACCGCCTTGAGTAACAAACAAAATGAGGAACCAATGAAGGAATCAAGGCAACATCACCACGTGCGTGATTTTATCGACGCAACTTATAGACAGATCAACAGAATGATCAATATGTAATTACCATGTGTCGTTATAATACCCATACATGATAACAAATCGACTGACCCAGAGAGAAACTGAATGAAGCCCTACAGTATCAACGCATTACTACATGCACTTATCACACACATTATAGTAAATGTAGCTCGTCATAGTTGACCTTTCAAAGTTCTATAAAAAGTGAAAGTCCCAATAGAAGTCAGTCCAGTGTCGTCATTTTTTACCGCGAGCTCAGTACAGTCAGTCCAGTCCAGTCCAGTGTCATCTTTTTTATACCGCTAGTCAGTTCAGTCTCATCAGATAATTCACCGTCAGTTGGTCCAGTTCTAATTTGACGCCGAGTTCAACGACTGTAAAAAGTGAAGGGGAATCACCTTAACAAATCCTCTCTAAAACCTGGGATAAGAAAATCGACTATCTCAACCGGCTAGAACACAAACCCATCTTACTAAAATTATCTCAACGTCTACAAGTGAGAACTCAAGTTATAACATTCAATCTACTGGACTCATTTTATCACCGACCAATTTCCAAGCCAGGGTAATTACTAAGTATTTCAACTTTTATATATCCATTTCCATTTTTTCATGGTGCTTACTTTGAATAATTTTCATGTTAATAAATATATTTCATATGATCAACTCTTCTTATTCACTGACTATTCCTCATCCCTCAGCGAGTACCCTTCCGATCCTTACATAAAACGAGAACATCTTTAAAGAAGAGAAGTGTTAATTACAACTGTTTGAATGTACTAATTTGATCAAAGCTTAATTCTATTTATTTATAATTCCAAATGAAAGCGTATTCCAATTCACATTAATAATTCAACACGTATTATTTTTCATAAAATTCAAATTTATAATTAAACAATGATACAAATTTAAAATAAGATCTGTAATACAAATTTCAATTAATAATAAAGAATAATTTCAAAATAGTAATAAAAAAAAATGCCGACGTTTAAAGTTTATATGGAGATGCATACTAATATGATTGATAAAATTGAATAAAAACATTCTTTAAATGAATTTTGAAAATACTTAACATTACATTATATAAACCAAGATTTTAATATTTATTACATATTTTTGTATATAATATCATTATAAGTAAATATTGTAGTTGTAATTATAGTTTAAATAAACATTGCAAATAAAGTTATAAAATGATATTAAAAAATTTGAATCACAACATTTTTTATTAATGTTAGTTAACTATTTTATGTGCCACCGGCACGCAAACTTGTTTTTCCGCTACAGTTAACAGTAGCGCAATGTAGTATATTGCGCTACAGGGGAATGAAATGTAAAAATTGAACTGCGCATGCGCCTATAGCCATGCAACGGAGCACAATCTTCTTCTTATTCTTCTTCTTCTTTGTACAGCGTTAGCACCTTACTGGAAAAGCCTTGTACATTTGAACTGCGCATGCGTCTTTTAAAATCCATTACTACTGCACAAAATCGATAAAATAAAAATGGCCGGGTCTAGTCGTGACATATCAAGTGGAATTGACTAGCGCCGCAAACAACTACAACACTAGATTAGATTCGAGTGTACGCATAAAAACTCGTATACGCACTGAAGTCACATAAAATAGAATACGTGCCAATGCACACAATTCCAGTAATTACGAGACTCGCTTAAAATGCTCGCAGGACTGATCGCGCCTCGGCTTCATCTCGGCTTTGTCTCGCTTTCGATCTCCTGCGAGTATTGTCGCTCGTCGCGTAATAACCCTCATTATGCGCCTAGGCACATAATATACTATTAAAAATATAAATTAATATTGACCTTGTTTTATATTCTATTTTCTTTAATTATTCATAATTATTTCCAACTAATTACAACTCTCATCAACTTCGTTCCTTGTTTAGAATTTTTCATTTTTTTCCATTTTTCAACTTAATTTTACCTCAAAAAAAATTATATAAATGCAGTGATATGTAGACAATTTAATATAAAAATTTTGAAAAAGTTATTATTCAATGCCATAAAGGAATAAAAGAGATATTAATATTTAAATATTAATATCAGCTGAATGCTTCTAAATAGTTTTTGTACGAGATTAATATGAATAAAAAGGGGAAAATTTAATTAAAAATATGCAAGTAATAGTAATATTTAAAGTCTGATCTCTTTTATTTGTTTATGGCATTGAATAATATATTTTTAAGAAATTTTATATTAAATTCTCCGTATATTACTGTGAATTTTCATGAAGTGATGGTACAGTTAGCGCCGCGTGTGACGATTCGGCAAACTAATGTAGGAATTCAACTTAGAACACTAACGGGGCGCCATTTTCTTTTCTGATGCATACGGCTGGTTCCAATTAATAAGTGTACAATGCAACGTTGCCACATATGTTAACTGTTTCAAGTTTCGAGTCAATTTTGCAGATCGTGGACGATTTCTTTCATCGCCACTGTCCCGTGTGCCCCCACTTCCTCGCTTCAAATCCACGCGGTCGGCTGTTGAGCCAAGATTAAGAAACATGTTTCTCTCGACTACGTGGAAAAGTAGCGCGAAAAAGACGCCAAATTCAATATTACAAAACACAACATTTCAAAAATTACACTTCATTTTTACATATTTTGAAAAAGATTAACCCAAAATAAATGTCTGAAAGATTTTGTAAAATTGTAGAATAATTTTAACACTTAAAGAATCATTTTTCAGTTAATTTAAAAGTCAATTAATGTTTAAAATTTCTAAAAAAATAAATCAATTTTAATATTTTCTGTTTTCGTAAATTTACTGCTTTAATTAAAAAATTATGTGGAGAATATTCTATATAAAGATATGATTGAATATTTGCACAATACATAAATTATGTCTTAATTTACGCATGGAAAAAATTTGAATACTGATAGAATGAAATTGTTATGTAAAGTGTGTATCGTATTTTAAAAGTTTTTAATTATTATAATATTTGTCAATATTTTACTTCATATTTTCGTTTGAATAAATGGAATATACGTTCTACTAACTGTTTAATTGTTAAATAAATCTATATCTACATAAGTAAACGCATTCCTAACGCCTAAAGCCTCTCGACTATTCTCGCTTGCCATATTCTGAAAAAAATCTCGGTTATAACCTACTCCTGTCAAGGCTGTATAAAATTGTCGTTTGTCCCGGTAATAAGCACTTTTTTGTTTTAGGCATTTTAATCAGTTATTGGTTTTAAATTTTTCTACTTCCAATCATTCAATCAAATTTCTATGGAACACTGTATTTTTGTATTTAAATTTTATACAGCCTTGAAAGCAGTAGGTTATAACCGAGATTTTTTGCAGAATATGGCAAACGAGAATAGCCGAGAGTCTTCAGGCGTTAGGAATGCGTTTGGTTATGTAGATATAGGTAGGTTAGAGGGTTCGAATCCAAAACCGACAATGAAATTCTTAATTGAAGCGTGCAACTACAAAATAATGTTTCATTGTGTACTTGAATATGTGAACACACAAACAAGGTATTATAATAATAATACATGTATCTCGATTCCACTGATATCCCTCCACTCCATTTAGTACCAAAAACCCCCCTCTTTCTTTCTTTTGTTTTGCACGCAATAGAAAACTTTAATATAAAGAATTTTAAATTTAAAACAATTAAACATTTAAGCAATTAAACAGTTAGTAATTTAACAAGGAACTGGATATGGTCAGTGCGGAGCTGGATGAAGCCGTCCAAATAACAGAAAGCTATGGGAGGAAAATGAGGCTGCGCGGAAAACATTTAATGAACATGCCGCTCAATACAATAATAATAAATAAAATTACGAAATCAAATAAATACTATTAGTATTGATGTACAATTGAATGCATTAATTTTCTGTATTTAATAAAATTGAAGTTAGATTCGTACACAGTTTCACCATTTTACGGAAATGTTATAGGATAAGTTACAGTTTTGAACGCTGATTGAACGGTGAAAAATATTTTATTTGTAAACTACGTGTTTGGTTTCTTTCCAATTGAATCAGAAAAAAGGGTATATTTAATAACAAATTGTATATTCACAAGGCTTTGTACTTATACACAATAATTAATTTTGTTTTAAAAGAAAAAACGTTGGCATTGTTCAATGAACTTTCAACAATGTAATTTATCTGTATTGTGTTGCTGGAGCCAAGGCACATGTTTTGACACGAGGACCGATGTACTCAGGCTGAGTAACTAACTGAGCCTAACCGAACGCGCGCGCAAGGTGGAGTCCCGGACTGAATACATCGGTCGATTGCCTAAATGACCAAGCTCCGTAGCATACACGATACATTTTGCAAAATACATCCTAACAAAGTATTTCGAGTGTCTGTAGAGCGGTATTGAGGGTGTCCATTTATGACTCGGTGGACTGCGAACATGTTATATGAATAAAATGTATAAATATAGTACTTACTCAGTGGGAAATTTGAAATTGCGTACTCAAATACTAGCAAGCAACAAAAGTAGGACCTAAGGAACGGAAAAAGATCTAAATGAAAAAGCCGGTCGCAACATTTTCATGAAACCAAATTTGATAATTATTTTAACATCAAATCGCTCTGATGGACATAGATCTTTCGGGGGCGATGAATGCTTATGCTTAAGACACTTTTTTTGAGAAAAAAAAACAGGTTACATTTGCCGTGATTTTTTAGCATCTTTAGATATTTTATTACTAGGGGTGGTTTTTTTATTCTTTCCGAGAATTCTCACCACCCGTAATCTTTCGGCGGTGATGAATACTTACGATTAAGACACTTTTTAAAGAAAAAAATAGGTTACGTTCGCCGTGATTTTTCAGCATCTTTAGATATTTTATTACTAGGGGTAATTCTTTCCGGGAATTCTCACCACCCGTAATCTTTCAGGGGTGATGAATGCTTAACCTCAAGACACTTTCTTTACACATACTTATTGAAGCAAAAATTATTCGTTTTTCAAGTTTTTATACTTAGCCAGATATCGAAAAAGATTTTACGTGTAAAATTATATAAGTATTTGGAAAAAATTCATATACATTTGCAACAATGAACCTCATTTGTCCATATTAATAATTTGTACAATCTTCGAGATGTTGCTATGACATTTTTTTCCACGTTTTTCTAATTATTTTTTTTTTCGAAATTGTACTGTATACCAAAGAAATCCGAATGTCAAAAATTTGTTGTGCTTATATGACGACAGAATATATTCTCGCGTACAAGTAGTATAGCAAGGGGGGTTCTGGATAGTTGGCTTTTTGTGACACTACACGTCCATCGAGGTGTTCAAGATTACAATAATTTTTCGAGGAAAAGCATTCTCGAGGGGGTGGTGGATCAATCGCTATAAAGGGAGATTTTTTCCCACAAGTCGTCAGAAAATCGATGTTGCCACCGAATTGATTTAATCGTTTTTCGAGATACTTTTTATTGATGATTCCTCTGAACAGCCTGTAACATTTCTTTTTCAACCACCAAGCCCGTGGCATAGTTTGCCTATTAAATGTAAGCGTATGAATGCTTGGTTGGAAAGAAATTGGCACTGAATACCATGGAACTCAGGCAATATAACGTATCAAAAAGCGAGCGTAATTCTTTGCAATATTCTGCAACACACAGGCATTATATGCGCCAAATGTTCAGAAAAGATGAAATGGCTTAAGGGGGTCTCCTTATCCAGAACTTTCAAAAAATCGATTTTTTTTTCGTTTCAATCGATGGATCTATTATCAGAGAATATTGTCGCAAAATTTTACAGTCCATATCGGAATAGTTTTGATGGTAGAGTTCCGAGCAGTGGCTTGCGCGGAGCGAGCGGAAGGTTTTTTTCACCGTCTGAAAACTTTAAAGCGCGTTTTCTCAAAACCACATTTTTCAAAATTGCGTGCACGATTAAAGGAGAACCATTTAAGCTATTATTATAAGCTTTTTTTTTATTTGTAGGTAATTAAAATGCGCATATAGTGAACCTTTAGTTTTCATGATACACTATTTATTTTCGTTATAAATAACGCATTTTAAACAACAAAAAAACGGTGAAAAATTTGATTTTTCTGGAAAGTAACTCAAAAGATCGATAAAAAAAATTTTTTTTTACAAGTTTTCAGGTTCACTATAAGCGGAAGACCCTTCTGAATAAAAAAAAACAAATATATATGTGTTTCAGATGAAAACTTTGGACAATATCATGCACGCAAAATTAATTGTCCGTGGTGAGACGCTGCGCGGGATCTTCGATAAGTCCGAGATTTTTTCTTGTTTTCAAATAAAAATTTTTTTTTAACAAGTTCAAATATGTACCTAAATATATGCGAAAAATCTTTGACCAGTGTTTTTATTTTCTGCTTTAAAGAAAATTGGGAAAAAGTGCCTTTTTTTAAGGTTCTGAATAAGGAGACCCCCTTAAGAATATCGTCGTAAAAATCTTCAACTATTATAAATTTTGACGATTTCAATTATCTATCACTACGAAAATTCCACGAAAATCATCGTGCCCAAACATACAGCCACATCTCAATTCAATTGTGCTACGCAAAATGTAAAACTATTAAAAAGTTGGCTGTTAGAATCATATAAAAGCTTGTAACATGGGTTTTTATTCAATAAATATTGAAATGAATCTATGAATTTCATTATTTTTACCTCGAACAAGCATACATCATAGGGTATAGAGATTAAAGATTTTCCTCTTCAATATACGTCTAATTTCGAGATGTCTCAGGTTCGAAATATTAAAGAAGAGGAGTACATATGTTTTAACCAGGCTATTCATTCTGTTATTTTCTACTCAATTCGTGAGATGTAAATACTGCAGCATCGAGAGCACGAAAATCTTATCACTGAATGAAACTCGATATTCTTGCTCAAAGTCAAAAACAGTGGTCTTTATTCCAGTGGTGATATTTGTGATTTAGTTTGAAATGCAAAACACTTCAAACCAAAGAAAATGTTTCAACTTGTCAGTCATAAAAAGATCACATTGTATTTGTATTTAATTTCGGTGTGTAAGTTATACACCACTGTTTTAGATAAAATGGATTGAATTCCATGCATTGAAACTTGATACTTGTAGTGAAGCCTACATGTTTGTCGAGAAGCAGTACCCTTTAAATTTTTATCTCATTACTATGTGTCTTCCTTTTTGAAATATTTCACATTTATGCGATCGTTACTTCGTAGTCATTATTCAAGACATACCATATATATATACAAGTATATCAGAGAGCGCGACGTGCTTTGCAACAGCGCAATATTAAAAGCAATGTGGATATGTACATGGATAGTAGGATATAAACACTGCAAAATCTTGAGAGCATGCCAATCACATTCATCAAAAGCATTTTTACGTATCTTTCAAAAGATTTTCTGTATCCTCTTGATAATTAAATGAATTCCTTTTCGAGACCATTTCCTTTGCTCTAGCGGTACTTCGTAGAATTGTTATTTAAGAGCGATACTTGGAGCGATACTGTAACGTCTATGAGATGTAAGCATCGTAAGCGGATACCGCGAATTTGGATGTGTACCGAAAAACAATACTCTTCAAGTATTAATACGAAAATATGGTGTTTCGAGTCCTTTAACGTCTGGGAAACGGATAAAGGTTTCAAAATTGACGAAATAAATTTCGAATGCGACTTCTTCCAGAGAAAATTATGTCTATTCAAACAGAATAATGATGAACACGACGTTTCGGCCAAAAACTATTGTTATTGGTTACCTTATTCTATAAAACAATATATGGCACAATTGAAGATAAGGTATAATTACAAAATTTATATTGAACAAGACAGGGCAAGCATAAATTAGACGGAAGAAATTTTAAACGAAAAAATTTATATAAAAAAAACAAAGAGCTCATGAAGACGTACAATACTAAAGCGAAAGAGAGAAATTAAAGTGCGAGTAATGTGTACAAAATACCATAAGACATAAGTATAAAAGAAAAAACAAATGATCAAATCTTAAAGTTACAAAAATAAAAATAAAAAGTTTTTAGAAGCGAACAAATTAATAACAGTATATTCAAATAAAAGGCGATAAAAACATTAATGATTAAACAAAAAATTTACTCATTGAATACGCCTCTACGCTCTTATGAACATGGAAGCTCACTCAATAGGCAAAAAATGCTATCAAAATTGAGACTTTAAGTGAAAAAACCCAGTAGCATGTTATAAGAAGGGTTTTAATGTTCCAAATCAGTGATCGTATTTGAACAGTTATGACCTTTTTTGATAAAAACCACTTCAGCAAATAATCTTTTTTTAAAGTTAAGTTTCTGGTGTAAAATTTCAATGTTTTCCCGATTAATAAAGTTTGAATCGCCGTCATGATAGAGAGACTGATGTCTGCTTATAAAGTTATGGTACTTTTCTATTACCTTTATGTTCTTTTTGTGTTCATAACGTCTAATGTGTAAAGGTCTTTTTGTTTGAACATCATAAGATTTACCACATTGGCACTTTGATCTGTGAACTATATCACATTGGTTTAGAATTCCCAGTTTATCTTTACTTAATTTAATAAATTTTTCAAGTTTAGAACCAACTCTAAAAACGGTTTTTATTTTAAGATTTTAAGATTCTTTGAAGATTTTCACAATAAGAATGGATTTTTATGTGCCTCAGCCACGGAAACTCGTTTTTCCGTTACAGCTGAGAGTAAAGCAATGTTGTATATTCCGTTACAGAGGAATACAATGTAGAAATTGAACTGCGCATGCGCATTATAGTCTTACAGCGGAACGCAATCTATTTCTTATTCTTCTTCTTCTCACTTCTTCTCCGTACAGCGGAACGCAATCTATTTCTTATTCTTCTTCTTCTCACTTCTTCTTCGTACAGCGTTAGCACTGACTACTACACAAGACCGATAAAATCAAAATGGCCGGGACTAGTCGCCAATTTGCGCTCGCTTCGTACAATTAGCGCAGCAAACAACTACAATAAGTACTAGATTAGATTCCAATGTACGCATAAAAACTCGTATCCGCACCACAGTCACATAAAATAGAATATGTGCCAATGCACACAATTCGGGACATTGCGAGACTCGCGACAATGCTCGCAGGACTGATCGCGCCTCGGATTCGTCTCGGCTTTGTCTTGACTTCGTCTCGGCTTTGCCTCAGCTACGTCTCGGCTACGCCTCGACTATGCCTTGGCTTTGATCTCCTGCGAACATTGTCGCTCGTCACGCAATCACCCTCATTGTGTGCCTAGGCACATAATAAACTATTATCTTATCCCTGTCCAGATGTTTCTTCCCGAACAAAGCACCGTGCCATCCTCATTTATGTAAAAGCTGCATACAACCGTAAAGATTCTATTTTGGGTACTTTCACAAAACGCAAAGCAGAAGAAACCAATTATTCCGATGGAAATCAAACCATGGAACATGAGCCAACCAGAAACTTGCCACAATTATTCGATCAAAAAAGATTGAATGATTTGATAAGGGATCTGAATTTATCTAAAAATCAGGCTGAAATCTTCGGCTCTAGACTCAAGGAAAGAAATTTGCTTGAAAATGATGTTAAAATATCTCTTTATCGGAATCACAAGAAATATTTAACCACATATTTTTATAGCCAAGATAACCTCACTTAATGTAATGATGTACTATAGATGGACTTATGAGGGCCGTTGGACATGAACACCAGCCAAAGAATTGGCGTTTATTCATTGATTCGAATAAACTTAGTTTAAAAACCGTATTCTCTCACAACGGAAACGAATATCTATCTATACCCGTTGCTCATGCCACCAATATGAAAGAGTGCTATGATGTCATGCAACTTTTACCTGACAAAATAGATTACAAGTTCCATAAATGGTTCATCTGTGGTGGTTTTAAAGTTATTAGAATCCTCCTCGAATTGCAATCTGGCTATACGCCTCCCCTTGGACTGGCACCTTGACGAAGTCCTTCTCTTGGCTTGGCCAAAAGAGGACGGGTGGGGAGACTTAGCAGGCGGCCCTTTGGGCCATGGAGGTTGCACTGTCACAGTGAATCGGTGAAAAAATGCAGGGGTCTCTATAACTGATTGTTCCCGTATGTCATCCCACTGGGAGTGCCCCGCCGCCTGGTCGTGTTTTTCCCGACCCATCAAAAGGCGTGGCTGATGTGAGTCTGGATCTGCCGAGGTGGTGTGTCATGCGGGATCAGGAGCCAGCCCCTTCAGGACCTTGATCACGTAGTGCGTATTGAACATAGGTGTCGGAGCCTATGTTACTTCGAGCGAGTCCGGTCTGTCCATGTACTCCGGGTCCGGCTAAAGGAAGCTTAAGCCTCAGGGAACTGGGGTAGGACTTCGGTCCGAGGGTATACCCGTTCCCAACTATTCCGACCCGCTCCTCTACGCACGATGCGCTGGTAAACAAATTTTTCGATAAAAAAAATAAAGTAAGGGAAACGAGGAGTCTATGGCTTCTTTAGGGGCTGAAAGATGGAAGGACGTCCTTCAGCTCCTGAAGGAGCAAGATGAAAAAATGGAGAGGTTGGCGAGGGCTCTCAGCATCATACAACAGGGTATGCTGAGAAACAACCCTCGCTACGTTAAGGATAGTGTAAATGAGCCTACTGAGGTGTCGGGCGGAATGCTAAACACCCATAAGTGCCTCCTGGAAAGCGGGGTGAAAATCCAAAAAAATATGGAATCTCACCCCGCCATGAAGGAATTGGGAATTTTTCAGAGAAAAAAGAAATGGTCTCTCATAGAGATGACATGCAGCGCTCCTCAGGGGTCGCGGGTATGAACACTTGTTTGGAACGTCATGTATGACGATTTCCTGTGCTTGGATATGGGGGTTCAGTTAGATTGAAGGCTTAGCTATGGCACACACCTACAGATTGCAACTACCAAAACCATCCAATGTGGAGCAAACTTGACTCGCCTCATGCCTTGCATTGGTGAATCCAGGGAAGCGAAAAGGAGACTGGTGGCGAGCGTGGTGCTGCCGAAGCTGCTTTATGCAGCTCTGGTCTGGGCTAATGCCCTGTAAAATAATGCTATCCAGAGGAAACTGTTTTCAGCGCAGAGATCTGTCGCGCTGAGAATATTTTCAGCATACAAAACTGTCTCGACGAGTACTGTGTTAGTCCTGGCGAGAGTTCCACCAATAGATTTATTGGCGGAGGAAAGAAAGGAGACTTTTCTGCTTCGTAAGGAGCTTACCTGTGCCGACCTGCAGGATCCATAAAGACGAGAGAGCTCGATGGGCTTCAAGAACGAAATAATGAGGAGGACCAGTAGAAATCGCATCGGGGCCCGCACCCGTGGTCCTGCGTCCCGGGCGGACTTGGTCGTCCGAGTCGTTCGGTGGAGGAACCTTTTTGTTTCTCCCCTGGTTGGCGCGGCTAGTCGGTTTGCATAACGGGCGTATGGTCGCGGATGGGAGTCCCGGGTGAACGGATGACGGAAAAGTCTTACGCGACTTTAATTCGCAACCAACCGCCCGCAAAGTTTAAAGCCGAAAGGCAGTTCCACGGGCGGTGTATTGGTTCGAGAAAGGGGGTTTTTGGATTTAACAGGTGTGCCTAGATCCGTCCTAGGAGAGTCCTGTACAACGTCTTTAAAAGATTTCGCCATTTTTCCTTCTCACAAAAAAAAATTTGGCTATACGAAATACTGTTGCTTTCTATGCCCCTGGAACAGCAGAGCACGATACCAACATTATAATGTTGAAGTTCGACCAGCGCCTGAGACGTTAGAACCTGCAAAGATGAACGTCGCTCAACAATCACTGGTTGATCCCCAGAAGATCTTTCTACCAGGATTGCATATAACGCAAAAACAAAAAAAAAACTTACAGGAAATGAAAGTGAACATGTCACTGGAAATTCACATGATGCATTCTCACTTGGACTTCTTCTCAGAAAATATGGGAGCAGTTAGTAATGAACATGGTGAAAGATTCCATCAAGACATCCCTACAATCGAGAAGAGGTTCAAGAGTAAGTGGAGTAAAAACGCTTCAGCGGACTACTGCTGGAATCTAATCACTGATGAAGCAAATGCTCATCATCGTTGAGTATGCAAGAGGAAAAGTTTCTGCTAACAACTAGCAACTAGCAACTAGCAACAAAAACATATTGATGAATGGTAGAAGTTATCGCCCTCCATGATTAAGTATAAGTAAAATACTCGATCGATGCAGGAAAGGGCCAACAGAAAATGAAAAGACCAAGTACCTTCACAGGTCAAAGTAGCGACGTTTCGTTGGCTTGCTTCGCCAACCTCATCAGGCTGATTTATTGAAAAATTAAATTATTAAAATTCATTAACACATACAAGTAAAATACATTTATAGTTAAAATTTCACATAGATTGAAAATTACCTCAAAGGTTCAGTTCGAATTAAAAAATTCAAGATTTGTGAATAGTCAAAAATTTTCAAAACATATTTGAGCCGACGGTGTTCTGTCTACTGAAGGTATGTCATGATCGCTCATCGTATTTATGTATTAATAACTAATACAAGTAAGAAAACAAACAAATATTGGTGACTGGTAGATGTCTAACGGAGAAGCTTAAATATAGAAGTCAATCATGAATTTATTAATTTGAGAATCGGGAAATAAATTTTGTTTAGAGTATAAATATCTTCTTTTTTGTTAATACTATTGTGATTGGATTTTATGTGTATCATTTCTGACGTTAATCTTTTCTTATAATTTGATTCCTGATTTATAATTTTAGTTTCTTCCCAATTACATTCATGATTGTAATTCACTTGGTGCTGACAAACTACAGATTCCGTACTTTTTTTGTTTTTATGCTCATTAATACGTGTTTTTAAAGATCTCTTAGTCTCACCTATGTACGTTGCTGGGCATGCTTTGCATGTAAATTTATAAACTATATTTGTTTGATTCCATTTGTCCAAAGTATCCTTGCCTAATTTTACAATTGGGCTTAAATTTTTACAAAATTTTGGTATTGAGCTGAAGTTATATTTGTGAAAAATCTGCGATAGTTTCAAAAAATAATTTCTGTTATGTATGGAATATGAACTTTTATTCGTTGTTTGTAAATATTGGTTGGCTTGTTGTTTTTATTATTATTATTATTATCTAAAGAGCAATATTTTATTTTAGACATACGTCTTTTTACATTATTTTCAATAAAGTTAATAGGATAATTATTCTTAGTTAATAAAGATTTTACTTTGATAAGATTTTTATTGTGGAATATTTTTTCAGACAATAACAACGCTCTATCCACAAGATTATAGACAATGTTTTTTTTTTGTTCGATTGGATGATTTTAAAGATAATTAATCATTCTACCAGAAGAAGATGGTTTTTGAAACCAATCGGTAATAATGGAATTATGGTGTCTGATTAGAGTCATATCTAAAAAATTAATTTTTTTATTGTGTTCTAATTCGAATGTGAATTGTAAATTGGAGGAATATAAATTAAAAGTGTTAATTATTAAATCGACATGTTTTTTGTAGACACATAAAATAGTGTCATCTACATATCTGTAGTAAAAAAGAGGAGTACAGTACATATTGCTTTTTATAAAAAAATATTTTTACAACATTTTATCTAATGATTCGTGATTTTTCAAAAAAAAAAAATTGTATTAGAAAAAGCTCAAAAACCTGATGTTCTGATAAGAAATGGAGGCCAGATTCAAATTCAACACAAAAAACTACTCTGAAAATGACATATCTCATCCCATGAGCACATGGGACCAGTGATATTAACAGGAAAAAGTGTCAATCAGTGTCCAAATCAGCAAAGGAAATCAATTGAAGTGAATTTTGGAGAAAAAAATATTTTTGTAATAGGATATCCATATCCATATTTTACGTGAACGTTTCTTAGAATATCTTTCATAACATATATTTTTGTTGAATTTTTTGAAGGGGTGGAACAATGTGAAAAAAAAATAAAAATCGCGCATGCAACACTGCGCACCGTTATGGTGCATTGCTCCCGATCGCATACTTTGGAACACAACTCTATTACATTTTTTCATGGTTAGAAACGTTGTTGAAAATGAAGATAGCATTGTAATTGATGTAACTGATGTAATTAAATATATCATGAGTAATATTTGCTTCATAAACGTCTGCAGTTAGCCTATCCAAATAATAGTTTCCAGAGTTCACCACAAGGAGGTTGCCATACGATTTTAAACTGTTTTCTCCAGGGAGCGTTATTATCGTGAGGCCCCTCGCCTCTCACAAATCGGAGTGTTTTATTATAATTAGGGTGTTTTCAAATATATATCATAGTCAGTACATATGAGTTTTTTATAATATAATTTTATTTATAATTTTACGCTCTTCGTTTGTTTCTTGTCAGCAATAGTCGTTCAGGCGTTACTCTACTCAGTTAGAAATATAACTTTTGCGATTCAAATATTTATTGCGATCCTATTATCACAATATGTCTACATTGCAACAAAAACTGATGTGCGTTGGTTGCGATACTAAACTTAAAAACAGTGTAGGTAAAAAAAAATCAGTAAGTGATGGAGTTGAAGCAAATGCCTTTTTTCGCTGCCTTAAAAAACATTCTGTGTAATAAATGCCGACTATCTATTTATAGAAATAATTCTGACAAAGATTCAGATTGTGAAACTGAAACAGATCTTTTTCCCTCTGGAGCAACTTCCGATGACCCAACATCCGAAGTTAAGGTCAAATCGAAGGAAGCTGTTTCTGAGGCTGAGTAATTTGAATTTCCTATCCAGAAGATAGTTGTTACTCATAAATATTGTTCAGTAAACTATTAACTTCTATATTGAACATAAATAATGAACAGTCAATTTCGGAATATTCTAAAAGTATAATTCAATTTTTGTAAGCCCTTCACTATTTGTACAACTGATGGATACGTAGTGGACATGCTTGGGCCGTATCCTGCAAACAAAAATGATGCGGATATCATGAAAACTATCATTGAGGATCTAAATGGTTTATGCAAGGTTTTGAGAACGAATGATGTCTTTGTTCTTGATTCAGGTTTCCGTGACGTAGTTAAAGATTTGGAAGACAAAAATTTCAAAGTACTGATACTTGCTTTAAAAAGTAAAAGAAAGCAATTGTCAACAGAAGAATCCAACCACTCACGATTTGTGACTAAAATTCGATGGGTGGTTGAAGCTGTTCATGGTATGTTCAAACAAAAGTATCGTCTTCTGGACCATAAAACAGATAACAAGTTGGTACCAAATATTAGAATCTATTTTAGAGTGGCATCATTTCTTAATAATGCCTCTCGCATGCTAATTATTTGTAGAAAATTCTTCAACCAGCACAAGCACTGAGCGAAATGTAAGTATTATTGAAAGTTTCACCATTCAAGGAGTTCTGCAAAATCGAAATAAATAATAATCACGTTAATTTTTAGCAGCCTGTGCTGCGTTCTTTCCCTTACGGAAATAAAAAAGCAAAAAATGACAAAAATGCTCGCTTTTACACTCCATCTTAAAGTTGATGCGAAACTAACAACTGTAAACGAAATTACGCGCACTTTGTTTGTAAAGCAAGCTAAGAGTGACAGCTAATAAATGCCAGAAGAAAATATCATGACATTGACAGAAGTCATTCAAAAGGATGTTCAAAGACATTTATATGTGAAATCGGCAATTACTTCAAGGACAACCCAATATTTTATTATTATAAATACGGCTGGGACCCCGAAGGGCCCCTGATGCTTGGGTAATCCCGTTGCATCACCAACTAAAAACCTCATGCGCGACCCCACAGCCCGTGCCAAAGGGCAAGGACCTGGGCCACGCTTTTGGTCTGAATCACGGCTACGTCTATGGAGACGCAGCCCGCGAGAGACTGTCGTTTGTCCCCAATTGCTGGACAATGGCAGAGTATATGGGTGGAAGTTTCATTGTCTTCCCCACATAGTCGACAAAGTGGACTTTTAGCAAGCCCTATATTGTGTCTATGGTAGGCGAGGTTGCCGTGACCAATACATTTTCCAACCTCACAGCTACGTAATAGAAAGGTTAGTTTTCACGTTTTCTAATCCTTTTTAATGAAACCGAACAATGTAGATGCTTTATCGAAAACCGTCATGAATTTGTATTTTTTTCACACACTACATTTTACTGTTTTCCATTTCAATCACAATAATTCTTTATTCCACGCACGTGATATTCGTTGTACACATATGTTAAGTTTTACTTTCTTTTTATTTTTTATTTTTTCAACACAATCAACGAAAGAAATATTATTATAAAATTTATGCATGATATATATATATATATATACAGAGTGGGCACGAGTGGGTTGCAGAATAGGGAATATAATTGGGAGTAGTTTAATATACGAAATGCCGCCCAACATGCACTTTCGCTATTCGAAAAGATCTTTTTCAGGCGTTTTTTTTAAATTCGCGCCAGCTCGAAAGAGGTCGTGCATGTCTTGCGCATGTCTGTTCGCTTTTTTCTAGGTCGGTAACAGTGAAACCTGTCCATATTTAATTTTAAATATGGTACAGGTTAGGTTTTCAAATGTCATTTTTAAAAAAATAGTAAAAATATTAAAATTAAAAGTGTCATGTTTTAAAAATATTGTCGAAAGTGCGGCAGAATTTTAAACAACAGTGAGTGAATTTATTATTTAGACACACAAGAGTAAATAGTTGAAAATTGGAACCAAGTTTGACAGCAAGAAGCTCACCTTTGTAGTGTGTGATAAAAATAATAAATTTTAAACAAATAAAGAGCTTTGTTGCTCTAAAAGATTGTTACGGCATGGAGAATGGTAAGATTTTAAATCTCTACGATAAAAAATATTGAATATTTTTTTAATATAAAATTTTCAATAACAATAATATGTTTTAAATTATCAGAAAAATATCTACTCACTTCAAATGAAGTTAAAAAAAAAAAATTAAAAATTTTTAATTTGATGGGAAATTCAGATAAGTATTTTTTATTTCACTCTAAATGATATTCTTGAAAAGAGACGTTTACTTTGTGAAATGGTTTTTTTCTTTTTCAGGAAGAGTCAAAAATGAATCAAGTGGGAAAAATAAAGGATTTAAGAACTAAAATTGTGTAGGTATTTATGTTAGTTATAAGTTGCAGTAGCAAAAGTAGATACATAATAATGTAATAATAGTTTGAAATATCTTAAAGCTAAACTTTATAATTTATCATTCTGAAGAAAATATCAAAACACTAACTGATGTTTATGTAATCAAATCCTCTATAGCCATTGATTATTGTAAAAATTGTTCCCGGGACTAAAATAAAGGTTTCAAAATTCTGTAAACTGGCTCAGGAGAGTATACGTTCATGTATTCTGTTATTTCTTATACTGAAAAGTTGTAAAAAATTATTTTCACAAATCTTCAATACTCATACTGACCGGTCTAGAGTGGCCAAGTTCTAAATACACACAAAACATTACCTAAACCTTTGACTGTAACCAAAATAATATCTATAAATTCTTTCAATTCACTTCATAAGTAGCTATCACTGTCTCTTATCAGTTCCCACAGCTAAACTGTATAATTTGTGATTTAAAAAAAATTTTGAAACATTAAATGGTGTTTTTGGAGTCAAATCATCGATAGCCAATCATTATTGTAAAAATGGTTCCCGGGACTACAATTAAAGTTTTGAAATTTTGCAAACTGGCTCAGTAGTCCTAATTCACGTACTCTATTAGCCCTCATAGTAACTAGTCCTGAAAAATCATTAGTTTAAAACTTCAATACTCATAGCTGCCGTTCTAAAGTGGCCAAGTTCCAAATACACACAAAATATCACATAAATCCTTGACTGTGAGTAAAAAAATTGCCCCATATTCTTCTAATTTGGTTCTCAAGTAGCTATTCCTGTCTCTCATCAGTTCCTAAAGCTATACTTTATAATTTGTCATTTTAAAAAAATTTCAAAAACACTTACTGATGTTTATGTAATCAAATCGTCGATAACCAACGATTATTGTAAAAATTGTTCCCAGGACTAGAATAAAAGTTTCAATATTCTGTAAAGTGTCTAAGAAGTCTTAATTCTCGTACTCTATCAGTCCTCGTAGCAAACAGTTTTGAAAAATAATTTTTACAAAACTTCAATATTCAAAGCTGCCGTTCTAGAGTGGCCAAATTGCAAATACACACAAAATATCACATAAATCCTTGACTGTAATTAAAATAATTGCTCCAAATTCTTCTAATTTGGTTCTCGAGTAGCTATTCCTGTTCTTCATCAGTTGCTACAGCTAAATTTCATAATTTGTCATTTAAAAAAAGTTATGACAATGCCTACCTAGAATTTGATTACATAAACATCAGTGAGGGTTTTTGAAATTTTTTTAAAATGACAAATTTTAAAGTACAGCTATAGGAACTGATGAGAGACAGGAATAACTACCTGAGAACCAGATTAGAAGAATTTGAAGCAATTATTTTAATTACAGTCAAGGATTTATGTAATATTTTGTGTGTATTTAGAACTTGGCAACTCTAGAACGGCAGCTATGAGTATTGAATTTTTGAAAAAATCATTTTTTAGATCTCTTTAATATGATTACTGATATAGTGCGAGTATTAAGACTTCTAAGACACTTTACAGAATTTTGAAACTTTTATTCTAGTCCCGGGAACAATTTTTACCATAATCGTTGATTATCGAGGATTTGATTACATAAACATCAGTGAGGGTTTTTGAAATTTTTTTAAAATGACAAATTATAAAGTATAGCTTTAGGAACTGATGAGAGACAGGAATAGCTACTTGAGAACCAAATTAGAAGAATATAGGGCAATTTTTTTAATTACAGTCAAGGATTTATGTGATATTTTGTGTGTATTTGGAACTTGGCCACTCTAGAACGGCAGCTATGAGTATTTAAGTTTTGTAAAAATTATTTTTCAAAACTGTTTGCTACGAGGACTGATAGAGTACGAGAATTAAGACTTCTTAGACACTTTACAGAATTTTGAAACTTTTATTCTAGTCCCGGGAACAATTTTTACAATAATCGTTGGTTATCGAGGATTTGATTACATAAACATCAGTGAAGTTTTTTGAAATTTTTTTAAAATGACAAATTATAAAGTATAGCTTTAGGAACTGATGAGAGACAGGAATAGCTACTTGAGAACCAAATTAGAAGAATATGGGGCAATTTTTTTAATTACAGTCAAGGATTTATGTGATATTTTGTGTGTATTTGGCACTTGGCAACTCTAGAACGGCAGCTATGAGTATTAAAGTTTTAAACTAATGATTTTTCAGGACTAGTTACTATGAGGGCTGATAGAGTACGTGAATTAGGACTACTGAGCCAGTTTGCAGAATTTCAAAACTTTTGTTGTAGTCCCGGGAACAATTTTTACAATAATGATTGGCAATCGATGATTTGACTCCAAAAACACCATTTAACGTTTCAAAATTTTTTTTAAATCACAAATTATACAGTTTAGCTGTGGGAACTGATAAGAGACAGTGATAGCTACTTATGAAGTGAATTGAAAGAATTTATAGATATTATTTTAGTTACAGTCAAAGGTTTAGGTAATGTTTTGTGTGTATTTAGAACTTGGCCACTCTAGACCGGTCAGTATGAGTATTGAAGTTTTGTAAAAATAATTTTTTACAACTTTTTAGTATAAGAACTAACAGAATACATGAACGTAGACTCCTGAGCCAGTTTGCAGAATTTTGAAACCTTTCTTCTAGTCCCGGGAACAATTTTTACAATAATCAATGGCTATCGAGGATTTGATTACATAAACATCAGTTAGTGTTTTGATATTTTGTTCAGAATGATAAATGACAAAGGTGAGCTTCTTGCTGTCACACTTGATTCCAATTTTCAACTATTTACACTTGTTTGTTTGAATAATAAATTCACTCACCGTTGTTTAAAATTCTGCCGCGCTTTCGACAATATTTTTAAAACATGACACTTTTAATTTTAATATTTTTACTATTTTTTTAAAAATGATATTTTAAAACCTAACCTGTACCATATTTAAAATTAAATATGGACAGGTTTCACTATTACCGACCTAGAAAAAAGCGAACAGACATGCGCAAGACATGCACGACCTCTTTCGAGCTGGCGCGAATTAAAAAAAAACGCCTGAAAAAGATCTTTTCGAATAGCGAAAGTGCATGTTGGGTGGTATTTCGTATACTAAACTACTCCCAATTATATTCCCTATTCTGCAACCCACTCGTGCCCACTCTGTATATATGTATATATATATATATATATTTCTCCTGGATAAACGATATCATCTTTATACAAATTCAATTTAGTGTTACTTCAACCCTAAGCCGTTCCTATGTGGTTTCTTTATACACAAAAATTTATGTACACCCTTATGCGGCTCTTCATGTACACCTTTATGCGGCTCTCCATGTATACCTTTATGCGGCTCTTCATGTACACCTTTATACGACTATTCAAAGTATACTTATGGGGTATAATTTCTCAAGTCGTCCGATCGGGCTTAAAGTTTGGCTGATTCGAGTCCTATTTGATGGTACTACAAACAAATTTTTTTCGTTCCGACAAATATTTGCTGAAATAGGGGAAGGGTGCAATTTTCAGACTTTTCAGCCTCAGCCTCAGCTTTTTCAGCCTCTTCTTTAAACGAATATAACTTATTTCTTTTTGCATAAAGCAAAATTGTACTTCATATGTTTTCTTCAGTCTTTTTGGGGATCTTTCAACTGGTTGTAACCATTTTTGAAAAAAAAATCAAAATTTGACCTGGATTTTGGAAAATCAAAAATAAATTTAACTTTTTCTTAAATTTGGACCCATTTCATTTTTTTAAATCATTTAGTTAAAAGGCTGAAATTTTTCCCTGTAAAATAGCGAAATTTCAGGATGGCGTTTTTTTTTGTTTTCGAGCAATTGTGCGACGAATAACCGGATGCTTCGCCGGAGCTGAGGCCGCGCGACCATTCGCTACTGTCTTCACGCTGGGGAACCCGTAGAACACCATCAAGCTAACTTTTTACATTACATAATATCATACGCGGTTAGTGTAACTGCTCTCTGTGAAATACATGTGGGATGTTTATAAACCTAACCTCAACATTTAAATATATGATATTTCATCATGTGACATCAAAAACACGTGGCAGGGTTTGTTTCTTTGTCCATTCGTTTCTTCATTTGTCTTCATTTGTTTCGTTGCTTCGTCACTTCTACCACCAGAGTTCCACTATTTTCGTTCCCCATAAGAGAAAATACTTTGACTCCGCATAATATCCCAGCATACGACTTGGGTACAATATGTCCAGATTTTATCTGAGAAGAGTTTCTTGAAGCAGGTTTGTCTAGAAATAATTCAATTTCATAATATAATTTTGTTGCTCCTGTTGAATTATTCTAATTTCAAAAATCAATTACATCTGCAGTCGCAATATTCCATTTTTCTTCCTTCTGTTTCCTCTTCTGCTTTTCTTTTCTTTTTACTTCGTATATTACTTTCTATGTAAGCTTCCTTCTTGAATTGCGAAGAAGTACTTTTCTAATGATGTCTTCCAAAAAAGATCGCGAAATTTGGAAAGATAAATGTATTAATCTGTTTTTCCCAAATTCCCAAATTTGCGAGAAGATTCACAAATTTGAAATACATGCAGATTTGAGCTTACGAACTCAAAAGGAAGATCATTCTTGAATTGCGACAATATAGTACTGCAAGGATTCCTCATCAAGTTCAATCAAATGTTGACACTGTTGTTGACGATGATGATGCAGATAATAATGAATGTGATCCAGATTTTTCAATACCTTTGAAGGTCAATGACACAAAGATGCAGTGTGATGGCGGGTATCATAAAGCGGGTGTTGAAGTACTTGATCAAATTATCGAAAAATTCAACGTCTCTAAAAGTAGACAAGAAAAATGTCAACTCCTTTCACTTGCACCAAAATCTTGGGGGCGCAGAAAACTAGTCATTTGCAGCTCGTTCTAGCTTATAACGTTCTTCAAAACATCACATACTCAACCCTCAAGCTTCATTCCAGTGGGCAAAGAGTAATTGCAAAGAAACCGAAATTTCCTTCAGCAGCAAAGAAGGTTACGCCATAGCTACCGAGATTCTGAAAGGACGATTTGACCAAACAGTAACGATTCCAGGTACACTGCAATACCACGCTTTTATTTCTACTCAGGATAGAAAACTTTCAATGAAAAAGTTTTCATCTTCTGAAAAGTATGACATCTTCCCAGAAGTCCGGAAAAACAAACCGCAGAAGAGGCCCGCGAAATTACCTCTAAAAGCGAAAAAATCGCCAAGAAACATAATTCTACGAAATAAGCTATGTATAAAATGTCAGAAGGTTCCAAAAAAACAAAATCCATCAAACTCACATTCAAATAATTCACCCAGATAAACAGAAACATCACTTTCCTACACATTCAATAACTAGATATAAATTCAATAGACTTAATATTCAAAACATATTCCAAATTAATCCTACACTAACTGTAATTCAGGCATTGTAACTTGTAACTTAACAATGACTGTCCCAACTCTGTAAATGCAGAAAGCAGTTACACTGAGAGACTTTTCGTTAGAATAAATCGTAAAAGTGAGTCATATTTTAGTATAATATCGTTTCAAAGTGAGGCAAGCAGGGTTTACGTATCAGCAATTAATATAGTGGTTTTCAAGGGGCAAAGTTGATATTTTCGTTTGTATAAATGGAATATATGTTTTACTATCTGTTATAAAACCGACGAGAATTTGAAATTCACTATATTAAAGTTGCGAAGCGAATTTAAAGTGGTGTTAATACATTTTATTCGAAAGACTGAAAGAATCTTTTCAAATTTTCAAACAATGAATACGGGAATCTGAAAACCACTATATGAAAAATCACTCACTCCATCAAAAGGTTTGACCTTTAGAAGTGACGGCTTCAGAAAATGAATTCTTGTGTCTTTTTCTGATGCGACATTCTGAAACACACACACAAATATTATTATTATACCTTATTTATGTTCACATATTTAAGTACGCAATAATACACTATTTTATAATATAACATACTTGAATTAAATTTCAGAATCGCTTTTTGGGTTCGAACCCTCTAACCCTACCTATATTTACATAACTAAACGCATGTCTAACGCCTAAAGCCTCTCGGCTATTCTCGCTTGCCATATTCCGAAAGAAATATCGCTTATAAGCCACTACTGAGTTGGGCAGACTTGGATTGAGTCTACGAAGCCAATCGGAAAACATCGGAAGCACTCGTACTGCATTCTGAAACGAATTATACGAAAAACCGAGAATATACATTTTGATTTTTGCTGCGCGTCGCCAGGTTTCTAGCAAGTTCATATTCATAATATGAATTTCTCAAACATGCTTTCCAAAATCTGATATTCATTATTCATCTTATTCAAACTATTTTTAGACAACTTAGTAATCATAATATCATTTTCTCGTACTTTCAATTTCTCGAATAGAGATTCATAATATTTAGTATTTAAAATACTACTTTATCTTCTTCATGTATTAAAGACCGTTATGACTATATCAAAGTTCGATGTCATAATATGAATAAGTCTAATAAAGCCTCGGCTTTTCCCATTTTGAAACGATATTATACTAAAATTTGATTCATCTTTATCATTTACTCTAACGAAAAGTCTCTCAGTGTACACTAACAGCGGAGCATCCGGTTATTCATCGCACAATTGCTCGAAAACAAAAAAAAAACGCCATCCTGAAGTTTTGCTATTTTATAGGAAAAAATCTCAGCTTTTTGACTAGATAATTTAAAAATAAATAAAATGGGTCCAAATTTAATAAAAAGTCAAATTTATATTTGATTTTCAAAAATGGAGGTCAAATTTTAATTTTTTTCAAAAATGGTTGTAACCAGTTGAAAGATCCCGAAAAAACATTAAGAAAACATATGAAGTAAAATTTTTCTTTATGCAAAAAGAAATAAGTTATATTCGTTGGAAGAAGAGGCTTCCCATCAAATGCCTGAAAATTGCACCCTTCCCCTATTTCAGCAAATATTTTTCGAAACGAAAAAAAAAATTTCTGCCATATATTTTAGGAAATACGGAGAGCTGAATGCGCTCGAGATTGATAAGAGCAAAAATGCTGGTCTCACGACACTTATGAGGAACTACTTCTCGCAGAGTCACGGTTAGACATCTCTGCTTGAAAATTCTGGTTGGATCGGTAATGATGAGCAGATCAGGATGACCGATGAAAATGGTTATTTCAACATTACTATATCATTGAGTAAGATACTAGACTTTGCTGAAGATTATCGTCGAATCATCGTTAATGCGAAGCACGAGCTAATACTTACAAGGGCAAACACCGATACCAATGCCGTTTTACAGACACCTCCAGCTGCAGATGCTGCTGCTGAGAAATTCAAATTGTCACTGCTTAGAATCGAATGGATGATTCCCTACACTAAGCCTGCAACCTAATCGCAAAGGACAAACCCATTTCCATAAGTTTTCGTACATGGGAATTGTACGAATACCCGTTACTACCTGCTACCTCAAAGCACATCTGGGCGGTGAAAACTTCCACGCAAGGTGAGAAACCTCAACACATAATTATAGGATTTCAGACTGCATGCAAAAATAGTGTCATGAAGAACACCAGTCACTACGATCATTGTAATTTGCGAGACATCAAACTATTTCTCAATTCACAAAATTATCCTTATGGGAATTTGAATCTCGATATTAGTCACAATCAATTTGCTCTACTTTATGATATGTATATAAATTATTAAACCCCTTACTATGGCAAGGAGTGTGAACCACTGTTGAGCAGAGCGAACTTTTCTAAATACGCACCACTCGTTGTCATCGATTGTTTAAAACAAAATGAGTCTTTGAAATCAGGGCCATTTGAATCGTCGGACAATTTTTCCACTGGGACATATGCATATTGCTTGATTCTTTACGACCGAATAGTCGAGTATAATTGTATCAGTGGAAAATTAAAAAAATTGGTATATAATTAATTAAACTAGCCTCAAGAAATTTTGTTGTATGTATTACTAAAAATAAAATATGTAAACCGTTTTAATTTGATTGCATTTTATTCATGCGTTTCGTTCATTTGTTGTACAAGATTACTGTTCGAAGTTTCTGTATTATTTCCGAAATATTTGACTAAAATGTCTTCGTAGTTGCAGAGAAATGGAGAAAGAATGCATAGAAGGCTCACTTCATCTGGAGTCAAATTTTCCATGACAGCGAATACTGATGCAAAAAAATTCAATTTTAATAATCTCTAAATGACAGTTGTAATTTTCTTCATTTAAATACGCACTTCAAGTAAAACTGCAACGCAAATTTTTTGCCCGAACTTTCGTAGAATCCCAAACCATTGAATCAACTCGTTGGTACGAGCGATTGACCGACTATTTATGGGGAAAAGTCTCTCTTTATAGCGATTGTACCACTATCCTCTCCAGAATTGTTTTTCTCGAAAAATTGTTCTTAAGATAGTCGATAAACAAAATACGGATCCCATAACCTTGCCAACCCACTGTAGAGTTTTTGGTCGCTTTGGACGGCTTTCACAAGCTGTTGTCAGTGTTGCCGGAGTGAGAGCTCTTAACTTCCCGGCAGCTCGATAGAAAATTCCTAACTTTTCCCGGACAAATTTCAAAACTTCCCGGAACTTTCCCGTAAATTAAAATCATCTAAAACTTCTTAAAATTGTTTAAATATTTTAAACTCTGTTAAAAATATGTCTTATCCTAGGTTTTCATAGTTTTAAAAATATATATATTTGTTAATTTCAAAAAATAATCAAAATTCTAAATCAAATAATTGTCCATCGACCTCAGTCTTTATGTTCTTTACTTTGATGAACAAATATTATTTTGAAAAATTGTGGATAAAGACCTGTAGGAACTAAATTACTCTTATGGTAAAGTACCACATGCCCTACTAGAGACAATATTTTACTAATAAACGTATAAACAATATATGCGTACTGATCACGTTTAGAAAATACTGTACAGAAACATAACTTTACTTTTCTATCTTTTCACTCCTATAATCAAAGAGAATCAAAATAATTATATAATTTATACTTACATGCATACAAGGTAATTTGGGGTTCTTTTTTCTAATAAAAAATATATCCATTTCCGAATCCTATATTTTAAAAATCTATTTCAAATTCCATTCAATGATTCTTTTTTGGGACATAATATTTTTATCCAATCAACATAGATACTGTGAGAAACTTTAGGCTAATTTTACACATAAGCGACTATCAAGAGATGTGACTTATTCATTTGAAAACCTGAAAAATCTGTTCATCTCACTTTAGCATATGACGTCAGAAGGAGTTAGAGTGAAATGAATAGCAATAGGCCTTTTCCACTTGGTGACATGAGAGCACTATGACATATGAAAGCGCCCTAAGGGCCTGCAACCAATAAAATGCTTTTTTAAAAATAAAAACTCATTATGATTGGTTGTGTTTAACGAAAGATCTCTTATTAAATCTTCTATGCAAATTTAATACATAATAAGGCAATATCATAGACAATATCCCGTAAATTCCCGGAATTTCTTGACATCCCGTAAAATTTCCCAAGTCAGTCATAATTTCCCGGATTCCGGGAAATTTCCATGCAATTGGCAACACTGGCTGCTGTCCATGCACCTGACGATCTTTTTATTTCAGGAGTGTAGTGGTGGATCTATGTTTCATTTGTTGTCACATACCGACGCAGAAAATCCTTTTTACCTCGCTTGAATAGCTCCAAACAGCGCTCTGAATCCTTGACGCGTTGTTGTTTCTAGTCGGATGTGAGCAAACGCGGCACCCACTTCGAAAACAACTTACGCATCCCCAAAGATTCGTGAAAAATTGTAAGCATACTAACTTCTGATATCTTTAAGGTGTCAGCTAAGTCACGCAACTTTTAATTTATGATCACTTAAAACTATTTTGTGGATTTTATTATGTTTTTTGGAACAACTGCTGATTTTGGGCGACCAGAGCGTTTAGCGTCATCGGTGTTTGTACGACCGCGTTTAAATTGGCCATACCAGTCGATGATTGTTGTAACTTCTGAACTAAATGTCAGATCGTCACGGAATTTTTGCACTGAACGTTTGGGAGTTGGTACTATCTAGAAATCATATGGACTTGACAACAGTAGTGCCACATATATGTTAGACCGGAAACTTATTGAGTGATGTGTTATACTGTATTTTTAAATCATAATACTGTGCCTTACATTAAAAAACCTAAAAATGTTTTAGTGTTCAATTTTTGCTCTTCTAATTTGAAATACTGAATTGTGCTTTTGGTTGCTAATCCTTGCTTTATTGTGGCTACATTTATTTCAGTTTATAATACAATTAAGTGATCAGTGAGTTATTTCGCCCATCAGGACTAAAACCTTGTCAACTGGATTTTTATGCGTTTCGAGCGCACACACAAGCGCAAACTTAGTCTGAGAGACTTTTAGTGTAAAAAAAATGAAAGGAAGAGGTGGTTCAGCGCTAAGAAGAGGAGAAAGAGGTTTCAGTGAAAACATGGATACAAACATTATAATAATAATACCTTATTTTTTTTCAGATATTTAAGTTAAACAATGATACATTATTTGTAATCACATGCTTGAATTAAAAATTTCATAGTCGCTTTTGGATTCGAACACTCTAACCTACCTATATCTACGTGACTAAACTGAATACAATAAAATTTGAAAGAATTTCGTTCTTTGACTGTGCTTGAATTATTCTAGGACATTTTTTCTTTTTTTCGATGAAGTTCGAAGCTTCTTCATAAAAATTAAATAGGATCTTCGGAAAAATTTGTCTTGTCCAAAAGTCGAGGACTGTCAAGTAAATTTCCCAGTACTTATTTTTTCCGTGAACCTTTCTGAATAACCCCGAGGAAGGTAGGGTTTTTCAAAACGTTACGTCACAAAGTACATAGAATGGAATTGCTTATGTGTTCCTTTTTTAGTAAGCTCAGTATATCAAGTACAAAAAATAATTTTAAAAGATCTTTTTTCAAATATTTTTGGCATTTAAATATTATTATACATATGAATAATTATCTATCTTGGGGTGCTCATTCTACTGCCAAGTCACTGGACATTCTTGAATATCTTTCGACTTTTTCTCGTACAGCTTCATCATCATTGAAAGTTCTACCATTCAAGGAGTTCTGCAAAGATCGAAATAAATAGTAATCTGATGGTGCAAGGACAGGGTTATGTGGTAAATGTAACATCACTTCCCAACCAAACCTTAATAATTTTTGTCGAGTGGCTAAAGATGTGTGTGGTGTAGCGTAGTCTTGGTGAAAAATTACACCTTTACGATTGATCAATTCAGGGCGTTTTTCTTTGACCGCTGCGTTCAATTTGTTCAACTAATGGCAATAAACATCTAACGTGAACGTTTGGTTCCTTGGGAGCAGTTTAAAAAATACCACACCTTTCCAATCCCACCAAACAAACAGCATAATCTTTTTTTGATGCAATTCAGCTTTCGATGTTGTTTGTAGTGGTTCATCGCGTTTGGACCATGATCTTTTTCGAACGATATTATTGTAAATAATCCATTTTTCATCACCAGTGATAATAGGTTTCAAAAAAGGATCGAATTCATTGCGCTTAAGATGGGATTAACCTTGTAGCTGCGGGGAAATTTCAGTACAAATCGACCTCTTATAAAATGAAAAATTTATACATAAAATCATTGGATATCTCAGGTAGAGTCCCCGACCTGACTGCTGGTCGATATATCGAATAGTTCCGCAGGCAATGTGAAAAATTTGTCTCATTTGTCATGAAGGTTTGAGAGAATATTTCTATGTAATTTCACGCGCTGCATATGAAAAAAATAGTAAACAAATTCTAGCAGACACCCTTGTCCTTGAAAATCGCCAATTCAAGGTCAAATTTTATTTCTGATATGAGCCAAGCTTTTAGAAGGTTTTCGTATGTAGTTTGATGCGCTGAATACGCAACTCTAACTTTCGCTTATGCAAAAAATGAAATGTGACCTTGAATGTAGATTTTCAAGGTCAAGGATACCTCAGTGATTTTTTTCAGTATGTATTTCTTTCATATTCGATCCATCAAATTACGTAGGAAAACACTCTGAAATCCTTGCTTCTACTAGAAATGAAATTTGACCTTGAAATACCGATTTTCAGATAAAGATTAAACTGGAAGAAGAGAGAAGGGCATGAGAACCAATGAGAAATTAAAATAATGGGAGGAAAAATATCAAAGGAAAGAGCAACGACAGGAGGCAACAAAAAAGATGAGAAAAGAAAACGGAAAAGAATCGTAGATAGTGAAAAAAATGAGGTTAATAGAAAGAAGATGCGAAAAGCTGAAAGCCGGAGGAAAAAAATGTATAGTAATTAGAGGAATGCAAAAGGATAAAAGGGAATTAGAGAAAGAAATGTAAGAATTTTTCAAGACGAAACTGGAAAGGGAAGGGAAAGTGCAACAGGCAAGCATTCTGGGGCAGACGAGAAAAGTTATTTGGGTGAAATATACAACTTTAGAAGACAAAGATAAAATAATGGAACGGAAGAAGAGACTTAGAGAGGAACCGATCTTACATATTATAATTCCAAATTTTCAGACATGACTTTTCTAGTTGTTACGTCACAACTACGTAAATACTTACATTGATCGAAGGTTCCTCGTTTTAAGTTAGGATTAAGTGATCCTCGCTTATGGAGAGAGGGAGGGAGGAAGGAGGGGGGGGGGGTACCTTATGGGTTCCTTAAGTTTCCCTTAGGTAATCCTCACAGGTGTAACTGAGATGCGATTCCCACAAGTGTAACGAAGACACAACAACTATTCTTCTCGACGCTGAGTATAAGATCCTTTTAAGGATTGTAAAATGGACCACGGTAAATTTATGACTTCGGTTAACTGAACTAAACGAGTACTTCACGCTGTGGATACTTTCAAGTTTAATAAATTTGCCGCACTTTCTTCTGCTCACAAGACTAGCTTTTCCCTTGTTGGCGTGTCCTTTTAATATTATATTTTTAGACGACGTCACGCATTGCGCAGTTTCCCGCTGTGTGTGACGTAGTTTATACCTTTCTTTTCTATAGGTGGTTTTCTCTCTCTTTAGTAACTTCCTCAGATTTTTCTCCAGACCTAGCCTGTGCTTATACTACTTTCAAATACGTCGCGGAAGGTGACATAATGTTCAAAATTATAAATGTTCAAATTAACAAATTTCAATGTTTGTATTTAACAACTCTGGTTTCCAGGGTTTTTGGCCTAAAACTCAAGATTTCAAGATAAGGCCCACTGAAATCATCATAAAAGGATATCGGTTCATTTTGTAATTGGCTCGGCCATAAGCTCCACTTTGAAAAATTCCCGGAATTGGAATAAATCGATAATTCTACATCCGAGTATGAACTTGATAACAACCTTGTTGCTTTTCAAAACCATAAATGCGTAAGTCTCAGAATAAAAAAAACTAATGGCTGACCGTTGCCGCTTGTATTAGCATTACTTAGAGTCAGTATGTCAGTCATTGTAGTTATAAAGTCCATCAGTATTATGCTTGGTCTAATTCCGGATCTTGAAGTTGTCATCAGTTTTATATTTGTTCGAAGTTTTATATTTCATTTTAGTATAGAGTTAGTATCGCTATAATTAAGACCATAAACTACGTAGTCACAATTAAGCCTTTTTTAGTTTCTCTAGTCATTCTAGCCTATCTAGTCTTTTTAATCTTTGCAATTTTTTTTTGTTTGGATCTATAACTTAATTCGTACGGTTTACTACGAGATGGCGTAACTTGATTATTATTCTATTGTTCCAATATTCTGAACATGCGTTGGAAAGCTACTGTCATTGTGCGTCTTTTTCAGTATATGTCATTCATTTGAAGCATAAACTACAATAATGTTTTGCACTCAAATATGTCGAACTTTGTGCCTGAAAAAGTGTTTTTGCGCGGAGTTCTTCTTCATTACTTTAATATGAAGAAAACTGCTGCCGAAAGTCATCGTATTTTGGTGTAAGTTTATGGTGAACATACTCTAGCTGAGTGAACGTGCAAAAAGTGATTTGCACCATTTAAAAGTGGTGATTTTGGCTTGTAAGACGAAGAACGTGCTGGGCAGCCAAAAAAGTTTGAAGATGAAGAACTGAAAGTATTACTCGATGAAGATTGTTGCCAAACACAAGAAGAGCTCGCAGAATCTTTAGGAGTCACTCAAGCAGACATTTCAGAACGTTCAAAAGCAGCCGGGTACATTCAAAAGCAATGAAATTGGGTTCCACATCAACTCAAGCCGAGAGACGTTGAAAGACGGTTTTGCATGTCCGAAATGCTGCTGGAACGCCAAAAAAATAAGTCATTTTTGCATCGAATTGTTACTGGTGATGAAAAATGGATTCATTACGACAACCCCAAGCGCAAAAAATCATATGTGAAACCCGGCCAACCGGCCAAATCAACGGCAAAGCCGAATATCCATGGCGCGAAGGTAATGCTCTATATTTGGTGGGATCAGCAGGGTGTGCTGTATTATGAGCTGCTAAAACCGGGTGAAACCATCAATGGAGAGCGATACCGAACACAATTAATCCGTTTGAAGAGAGCAATAGCCGAAAAACGTCCGGAATATGCGACCAGACACAAGGCAATAATTTGCCATCATGACAGCGCTCGGCCCCATGTTGCTATTCCAGTTAAGAACTATTTGGAAAACAGTGGATGGGAAGTTTTACCCCACCCGCCTTATAGCCCAGACCTTGCCCCTCCTGACTACCATTTGTTTCGGTCGATGCAGAACGCCCTCACTGGAATACGGTTCACGTCAGAACAGGGTATCAAAAACTGGCTTGATTCATTCTTGGCCGCCAAGCCGGCGTAGTCCTTTTGGGATGGAATCGACAAATTGTCAGAAAGATGGGAAAAAGTCATAGCTTCAGATGGGCAATACTTTGAATAATACTATTGTATATGTAAATCTTGCTCTTTCTTGGTCACGTTGGGAACTTTTCAATCCACCCTCGTAATCTAATGTTTAAATTGCATAATATTGAATAAAGAATTCAACTTTTCCCTCGTAATTAAAATGTAATAATGCAGTGTAAAATGTTTAATAAAAATTCATTACCTTACCATCAAATCCTGGAAACCTCTGTTGAACCATGATCATAACTAATTCAATAAGACTGAGAATTCTCTATAATTTCTGCAACATGATATTATTCCGGATCTTTTTTTTTGATTTTTCGATGCATGTCTTAAGTGATGATAATCTGTTGGTCCTACCATAACGTGTTCACTTTTATTTTATTTCCTGCAAATAAAATGTTTTCTTAAGTGCATGTATCAAATGATTCATGGGATCAAGAAAAGCATTTTAGTTTCCCTTAAGGAGCAACATCACTGTAAACGCCAAAAAAACACGTTTTTTCAAGAATTTTTTTTGATGGAAGGAAAGGGAATACAATTATAATGATTTGGGAAGTTATTATTTATATATTGAAATAAAAAATTACAAATTTTCAAAAAAAACTTGAGGACGTGACAAAAGATGTACTAGCGGAGGTCTGTAGGAACAAATAAGTTTTAAAAAATATATAGTGTTACGTCCCGAGCAAAAGGCGAGGGTAGGTTGGATTTTCGAATGTAAGGGAGCCGGTTAGTTGATTATATCAGGTTGGTAAGGCCTGATAATTTATTTTTGTTTGTGGGTACGTTGTCACTTGTCAGGTCTATGGGCCCTGAGTTGTTCACAATGATAATAAAACACTGAACACATAAATAAATGAAATAATTTATTATAAATGAATAAGATGTTGCACAAGTTTTCACACAGGATGATACTTAGGTGGTAACTTACTTGTCTACCCCTTTAATTAGAGGGCAAAAGAGGGAATTGTCGTTCATTACTCCTATAATTGCAAGCCAACGGCACAAATTTCTTGCAGGATAGTTTCGTTTCGTTTGAGTCTCCGTGTGTAGCAAAACAACGATAAATCTTGCAGGAGGTATGGTGTAAGGGATGCAAGTCCACCAGCAACTGATGTGATCAATTATCCGCTTACGTATCTTGCTGAGTACACGAGAAATGAATCAAAAATGCACTTGTTAACAAGATAGGTTCGTTTGTCCCGATTTTAAAAATGAATCACTATTAACCGACACGACTAAATACGACGATACACGTTATCCAAAGGAACTATCTAGCACTACAGTTTCCGGACTCGCACTACTTAACGACCAAAGATTTTATTTACCAAGTACCGAATGTAGAATTGCTTATAGAAATCCACTGAGACTTACGTTTAACGAAGGGTCTGCTCACGACGTTGAATTACCGGTCCGAACTTAATAACCGTACAACTGTTCGGAACTTAATGACAAACCTCCAGAGGTGAATCTGGGGTATATATACTATTGATGCTTCTATTAGTGGGAGCAGATCAACGTAAATCGGCGGCAAGGCACGTACGAATCGCAAATCGATGGCACGGCACGTACGAATCGCAAATCGGTGGCACAGCACGTACAAATCGCAAATCGGTGGCACGGCACGTACTCTGCAAGGATTCATGAGTTTATCTCTTCTATTGTCCAATTTTATATCTAGTTTCCAAATAAATGCATTTTTGATTATTCGTTTCTGCATTTATTCGTCTATGCTTTATATTATCTATTAACCATAATTAATAATCGATTGCTGATGATCAATCAATCAATTTATGATCCATAATCGATAGTCGATTTCCGTCTATAGATCTCGATTGATTATCAGCAGTCAATACACCGTATAACTACTAATGATATGTTATTATGACTATATAAACAATGCTAACCGCTATATTAATGATAGTTGTAACGTTACACTACTATGACAATAATTAATTTTAATAGTAAACTACGTATACTATTTAGACATTATTTTAAATGAAGCTGTGCTAATAACATCCTATTCTCTTATTAGGTTATTAGCACAGCGTTACTACTTTATCGGCACGCGGTGTGAGTCACTGACTCATTACCACGGGTGCAATTACCATATAGACAGAGCGCTGTTCTTCTTTATCACTTATTACCATGTGTCAAACCGATTCGTCGACGTGAGGTATACATAGGTTTACCTCATGCGCAAAGCTACCCGGTCCATATGATAATTTATCATAGGAACACTATTATATTTGAATGGTGTCTTCTTCGCTATCCTTGGTGTTTGGAGTGTTGCCCTTGCACAGGGGCAATATAAAATTTTAAAAGTTACTGGGATGTAACAGTCCTCCCTCCTTAGAATAATCATCGTCCTCGATGAAATAATAAGTGTCTTGCGTTAATTAGTGAGAAAAAGTGTAGTGGGCGTTCTATATTGAGTTGTGGGCCCCAATATTTGTGATGTGGATTGCACTTCCGGAATCCCCTTGGTAAGTAAATATTTCTTAAGGAATAGTGATGTCATATTGCAGCTGCGAGCTGATGTTTACAAGGGCTGAAGTAGTTTTCGCTATAATTTGACAAGGCGTTCTTCTTTGTATTTTTTTTTTTTTTTTTTTTTATACTAGGCTATATGTTTTCTGAGAACGGTGACACCCGAGGATCCAGTTGCTGTAAGATTATGTCATTTTTCAAAGATGCTGGATGGTGATGCTATGCTGCGGTTGCCATGAGTCAATTTTCTGTAGAAGTTGACATGGCGAAATTTTGGATCTTGTTCTTTGTTGTAGTGCACGTGTTCCCTAGGAGTTCTGCCTTGGTGGGGTTTTTGGCTGATTTTGCATGGTTGACATGATGTCATCTCATTGCATGCTGGGTCGTGGGGATGATTTTTTCCTCAGTCTCCAGCAGCTATGGCAGACGATAGCTCCTCTTCAAGCTCAGAGACCATCATTTACGAAGAGCACTGCCAAAATCAGGGTCAAGATGACAGACTCCGGAGACTTCCTGGACGCCTTGTTGTCGGAGTGGTTCGGTGCACCACATTATTCTAGCCCTCAAAACTCCGGTCTTTTCACCGAACCTTCGTTGGTCGACTCGATCGTGGATTTTGACCTTTCCTTGTTGGAGCCGAGTTCCTCGAGTTCGCCTGCTTCATCTGGGGATTCCACTTTGTTTTTGCCGCGCCGTGATAGTCTCCAGGTGCGGGTCTCTGAAATCGAAGATCGATTAGGAGTTTTTTATGTGTCGGTTCGCGGTGTGCGTTCAAGCCAAGTCGTGGAGTCGATGACCCTGGCTTGTCAAGTCTTGTTCTATCCATCTATTTCTCGTGATTCCTTTTCGGGAGTCCGGGTTTTAGATTCGAGGAATCCCGGGGTGCTGTTGCCTGTGGCTTCCCTGGAGCTAAAACGCCGCATTTTAGGGTGTAAGGATGCCCTAAAATGTCGAGGTCTAGTGGTGGGGTTAGCTTAGGTGCGTTGAACAGGGTGGTGCATCAAAGCTCCTATTTTATTCATTATCAATTTTAATTAATTAATTTTTAATTATTTATGTCTATCTGTTTTAGGCGTGCAGGGGCGTCAGCGTCAACTCCCACGGTGTTCCTTGGGCTTGTTCCTGGCCCGGGTCCTGCTCCTTTCCACGGAAATTGTCCAGCAGGGGCAGCTTCACCAAAACTGGAGACAGGTGGCCCGGGAGAACCGAGGTGGGCGCCGAAAAAGGCTAATTCGAGGGTGCTGGCACTCTCTGGCGAGCCAGGCTGCTAGGCGAGCGCAGGAGGTGGCACATGCTCGAGCACTGGAGCTGCTAGCGCTTGCAGAAGCGCATGTGGGCACGCCCGCCGTGCAGGAGTGTATACACTCACCCCTGGTGCCTTCTGTTTGCCTTGGGTAAGTCGTCGTTTGCTCGTTGGAATTACCTTGATTTGGCATATTTTATTTATTATTCCCTTTTTGTTTTTGAATGTTTCAGTGGTGCCTGGTACATGGGGGATTTCTGTCCCTGCGGGCGCTACCTGCGTGGCTCCTTCCATGTCCTCCCGTCCCGATGCGGGACATACTATGATGCTCCGTGGTGTAAGTTGTAGATTTCGTTTCCAATCTTGTTCTATTTAAAATTCCCTTCTTCTATTCTGTTTCTTGTCTTCTATTTCTCGTTTCTTATTTATTAATTCTTGTTTCAGACCCGAGGCCTGAGGACGTCCTGGTACCAACGGAGGATCCGGTGCTGCCTCCCAGTTACCATTAATATTAGTTTTTTTTTTTTTTGAATTTATATATACCTTTTTATGTACACATATCTTAGTTGTAAGTACCTAGGTTATGTATCTTATATTTATATTTTAGTATATTGTACTTAGATGTAAATGTTTCCTTATTTATAAAAATTTTAACTTTATATAATAGCTCGAAAGGCTGGCAGACGAGGCATATACAAGAAAGCAATTTTTTTTTTTTTTTTTTTCTCTGCCCGTCTTTCTTATTTTTGTGTTATTATTTTCCTTCCTACTAGTTTAATAGCTAGGTTATATTAGTCAAATAAATTTTACTCTAAAAGACATAAAATATATGAAAAGTTTTTCTTGTCAATATAAACACAATGAAAGCGGTTGAGAGGCGGATGGGGGGGGGGGGGTGTCAGTGTAGTTTAATTTTCGGTATGAGGTAACCCCTCTCTTCCGGTCTCTCTTATTGTTTGATTTACTTTACTTTAAATTTTACTTATTTTAAAATGAATTTAATTCTCCCTTTTTTATTAAAAGAAAACCTTTTTGTATATATATATATTATACTATTAGCTAATAGTTCTAGGTTATACTTATCATACCTCTACTTATGGGCTCATCTACCTGTGATTGTTGCCCCCATTTACACAGGTCCGTGCAGCTAGCACCCCTTCAGTGGAAATTTGAATTTTTTATTATTCCAGAATTTACGGCTTTTTTACGGCTATTTTTAGGCGCACAATAAAAATTTACGGCTCTTCAAGTTTTTTCAAAAAATCAATTTTTATGTGTGGGGCGCTAAGTGCGCGTTCACTCAGCACCCCCACCATAGAAAAAATACAAATAAAAAAAAACAAACACACCATATTTTACGGCTTTTTTACGGCTCTGAAACGCACCAAAAATAAATCTCCAAAAAACAACCCCTAAGTCGGAACGCAACCCTCTCTTACTTACAATGTGCAAAAGTCGGAAATCAATTACATCACATTTCACGGCTTTTTTACGGCTCTGAAACACGCCAAAAATAAATCACCAAAAAACAGCCCTTATGTCAAAAATCGACCTCCTCTTCGTAAATTTGAAAAATGAAAATATATAAGTTTACAGAGTATCAAGCCTATTTATTTAATATCAATTACACAGTTTAAAAAATTGATTTAATTTACTTTCACATCATTTGATCATCCGCGGGCAATTGATAATTTGTTTTGGATAATTTTTATTAACAAATATCCAGTTTGACTTCTCTTTGACATGTAAATTTTTAGTGTTGAACAACGATCTGATAAACTCATTTGTCTCGCTCAAGCTCTTTTGATCATGAAGTGTGCTCATCTCAAATAAAGCACTTATATCAAGTTTTGATCAACTCATCTCATCTCATTCCTCGATCTTTTCTAAGTGTAAATCCCACAAGAAAGCGAAATATCAAATTAAAATGAGGCATCTTATGAAAGTCGAAAACGGCCTCTAGAAGAAAATCCAGATGAACTTGCCACTAATGACTCAATCCAGCTTATTCAAGCTTTTTATGGTTATTTTCTTAAATTAAATTAAATTGATATTGTGTGTATCTGTCTCTTAACGGTAGTTGTCAGTTTCCCGCGCTTGATGAAATTTGAGGTACGTTAAGCTGGCAGAACCACATTGTTGTATTCAAATTTTTGATATGTCATAATTTAGTACTAATTTAGTGCTAATTTAGTACCGTATTGGCGAATTTAGTGCTCTTTAATTTTTCAAAATAATGAGTGGCACCGCTGGCTTAACGTTAAGCTAGCATGACCATAGTCAAAAATACATGAAGATATTAACTAAATTCATTTTTCAATATATCAGAATTTAGTGCTCATTCAGTGCTCTCAAATCACCCTACTGCGAAATTTATTACTTTATAATTTTTTTAAATAATCAGTGGTACCGCTGGCTCAACGTTAAGCTAGCATGAACATAGTCAAAAATACATGAAGATATTAGATAATAAGATACTAAATTCACCTTTTAATGTATCAGAATTTAGTGCTCAATTAGTGCTCTCAAAATGCCCTATTGAAAAATTTACGAGACTATTATTTTTTTTGATAAGTTGTACTGAATGCTTACCCATACGCTATTACCGTCTTGCATGGAGTAGACATTAACAAATGATCAAGCACATTCGACAAAGCCTTATAATTATTTATGAATCCAATATATTAAACTCAATATGAAGTTCAATTTTTAATAGGTATTAAATAAAAATTTCGTCATAAAATAATTTGAAAATAAATTTTGGATTGCAAAAAATGCTAAAGGAAGGGGAGTCCCAAATTGTTGGTTATAAGCTTCTCTTATGCTCACCTAACAATTCGGATTAAAAATCCTACTTTGCCTGTACTTTATCTTTGCTGAAAAAATTCATAGATTCAGAAAATAAAAATGATTTTGAAGCTCGACTAGTACTTTGAAATACCCTTACCGAAATTGACATAAAAAAATTGTCTTATCTGAAAAATCTGACGTGCTCTTTGCCAGAACACTGAACCATGTAGAACTAGGTAACTTTTATTACAGTTTACGAATTATTAACAGGCTCTATAAACACAAGTTTTTCGAACAAGGGTTGGTAAACCGAAAAATTATAAGTGTCTCTAAATAAAAATTAGATTCTCTAATAATTTTTGAGTTTTGGTTTTTCTTTTTATCCATATATTTTCTTTAAAGTTTGTAAGCACAAAGATATTCTAAGTATTATCTCACCTCGAATTTTTTAGTTTGTTCTTAAAGTACTCTATATATACGAAAACGATATGCCGTTAGTTACAAATGGATATTGGAAATAAAAGGGCAATATTTGGACTGTAGAAGTATAGAGACACGCATTAGCGCGCTATCATTCTGGAAACTTTAAACGCGTTTTACTCGAAACTGCATTTTCAAAATCAGTGGGCACTCTAGCGTTGCCAATTTTCAATCAATCGACTTAAATATTTTTTTAATAGAATCATTAGATGTTTTTCTAGTGAAATAGATAGGATTATTTTTTAAACTTGATATTTTCATTATTCATGCAACTTTAAGTAACGAAATTTAGTGCTAAGTACATATTTTTTTACTTTAAGTCTATGCCATTTTATTAAAAAAGATTTAAGCCGATTGATTGAAAATTGGCAAAGCTAGGGTGCCCACTGTACGACCATCTATTTTTAAAGCGATCCAGTACATCCCCGGTCAAACCGTCATTTTTGAAAAAATAAATAAATAATAAATCATTTTCTAGTTTAATAGTGTAGTATAATTTCACGATGGTGAAAAAAATTGATCGAAATGACACAACCACAAATTTCCTTTTTTTCATTCTTTTCTTTTGTCGCGAACAAGATAAGCACATAATTTTTGTAAAAGCACTCTTGTCACTACGGACAATATTTGAATATTAATACTGTGACGTCCTAAGTTTTAAATTAATATAAATATTTCCTACCTAAAGTCTAGAGCCAATTACCCTATGTTCCTCTGTTTATTGTTAAAATTAACAATTAACCGGGTAGAGGACAAGCCAAATGAATCAATTTACAATTATTGTTAATAATAATTTATTATAAAAATACAAATTTTATTTTAACCCCAGCGACTTTTTAGTTGTTGGTTGCAGGCTGTTTTCCTTTGGTTGGTCAAGTCTGATTGGTCCAACCTTAAAGAAAAACACACCGTGAGTCCAAAGGGCTCAAAAAAAAAGAGAACTTTAATAAAAACTAGTTATTTGACTTGCCGATTGTTCTTTATGAGGTGGCCTCTTGAAAATGATAATCCTTTAAGTTCTGTGTATCCTCTGCTAATCGGGTACCTCCGCTAATTATCCTTGTTGAACAACAGTGGCAGTTCAATCCTTTGTTTAACCGGTATCCTTATTTTGATGCCTCGATTACAATGACACTATATCCAGTTTTATTGAAATTCACTCCGTTGTTATTATATTGGTTTTCCCGAACACGTGGAAATTACGGCCACTTAGATTTATTGCGGTACTGCGACGAAAACCGGTTCTAACGATGCTGCTTGATCGTACGCCCCCTTAGACTCCCTTAGACTCGCTTAGACTCAGACTCCGACGCGCTTAGACTCAGACTTGTGCTTAGGCCTTGCAGCCTGGTTTATATTGTCGTCTGTAGTTTCAACTCGTAGGTAGAAAGTATGGGAATTTGAGTTCCATGGTTTCAATAGCTTTTTCGAAGTCCATTAGAATCTTAGGTGTCAGTGTGGTGAGTTGAGACTGTGGGCCAGTTTGCTGGTGTGCTGCGTTGGTGAGCTTAGGGACTCATACCGATTTTCCAAGTCCGTATGGGTCATGCTTTCGTGGTGTGGGCGTACTCACATCTTCTCAAGGGCTGTGTAAACCCGTACCACCAGGTTTTTAGGTAGATTTAGTCGCAAGGGTCAATGACGTTATTTGTATACATAGGTAAGTAATAGAGTAACTATAATACAATTGTTGTACATAAATGGTGATTATGATTTGTTTATAATTCTATTAATCTTTATATTTAAACATTGCTTTTGTTTATAAAATAACATAATAGTAATAGTTATTAAAAGAACGTATTTTATAATAAATTGCTGATTGTTGATTAACATCAAATAAGAATACTAACAATAATGATAATTATTATAAACATTATTATTATAAAATTTGAAGTAATATAATTATAATATTTGTTGCAAATTTTAATAACAATATGAAATAATTATAATGAAAGTGATTGATAATTATTGCAAATCAAGAAATTGAAGTAACATTGTTATTATTTAATATTTGTTGCATTTTGACAATTAATGTTAATAACAATATAAAATATTAATAATAATAGTGATTAATAATAATTTTAAATATAAAGGTTGAAGTAATATTGTTGCTATATAAGATTTGTTGGATTTCGTTAATTGTTATTATTAACAATAGTAATAATAATATTTAATAATAATAAAAGGTAATATTTGTTGTAATTAGTATTTTATCAATAAAATCAATTGTTTATTGATATTTTAGTTAATAGTAATAGTGAAATTATTGATAAAAACAATTACATGTATCTAGCAACAATATTTATAGCAACAATAAAACGTGTTATATGATATAATAGCATAATAGTTTTATATGATTATAATATATAATATAACTGTCATGGATACGTGACAATACTAAGGGTCAATATAAGTCCTGTTTCATTATAATATTTGAAGATTGAAGAATTTGTTCTACTTTTTATTCGGACTCTTTTTGTGCTCTTCGAAAATGTCTATATCGATTTTTGGGCTTCAACCCTTAACATCAAAATGCACCTTTGTATGGCCATGTAGAGACGACTTTGACTAAAAATCATCTTTTTGTAAACTTTATCGACTAAAAATACTATTTGATTTTTAGGCTCTTCGAAAAATAAAAACGTATATTAATTTTTCATAATATACAAAAATATTAATTTAAATTTACCATTTGTATTTGAACGTTCATTGAACGATGACAAACATTTTTTTTTCAAAACAAAATTAATTTTTATGTCTATATTGAGAGTCTTTAAAACTTATAATTTGTTATTAAATATAACCTACTTTTTAATTTAATAGGGGAAGAAATTAATGATTTAGTTTTCAAAGAAAATATTTTTCACCGTTCAATGAACGTTTAAAACCATAAGTACATTTCTATACTGGCGTCGCAAATGGAATTTTCGATAAATATATGAAATGAAAAAAAATATGTGTGACACAGGCAGAAGCAAAAATTTACACCACACGGAGAAAAAAATCTAACTATTATAGTAAGCTGAGCTCTTTCTATTAGAGCACTGAACTTAATGTGCGAAATTGGTATGAACTTCTACCAATATTGGCATCAAATCAAGCATTTTTAGCATGGAATGTCTTCTACCATAAAAAAAATCAATCGCATTCCATTATTTTGCTAGTGTCATATGCTCTCAGAGCAATGTTTCTTGCGAAAATAGCTCGACCTTCGCATTAATGTTAAGGGATGGAGCCCAAAAATCGATTAAGACATTTTTAAAGAGCCCAAAACTCAGAGAGTATTCCTACACCATACAGTTTGCAAAAAGATTATTTTTAGTCAAAGTCGTCTCTACATGGCCATGCAAGCGTGCATTTTAATATTAAGATTAGAAGCCCAAAAAATATACTTACAGTTTTGAACGTTCATTGAACGGCGGAAAACATTTTTTTTGCAAACTAGCTGATTAGTTTATTCCCTATTAAATTAAAAAGTAGCGTATATTAAATAACAGATTGTATACTTAAAAGGCTCTGAATATAGATATAAAAACTAATTTTGCTTTGAACAAAAATTTGTTGTCATCGTTCAATGAACGTTCAAAACTGTGAATACATGCCCAAAAATGGATAGAAACATTTTCAAAGAGCCCAAAAATCAGAGAGTCTTTTTAGACGATAATGTTTACAGTAAGATGATTTTTAGTCAAACTCGTCTCTATACGGTCATGCAGGGGTGCGATTTGATGCTGAGGGTTGGAGCCCAAAAATCGATAAAAATATTTTCGAAGAGCCCAAAAAGAGCCAAAAATACAGCGCGTCTCTTCTTGTAAAATTGCAAATTATTTTCCAAGGGTTGATTATTTTATGGAAGGGTCTAGTTTTTTGTCATCGATATTTGATGGTTTGAGGAGCCCAAACAAAGCGCAAAAATTAGGGTATATTTGTATTTTTGTTCAATACTGTTTTGAGATAAAGGAAGTGTTAGCTTTATTAGAGCCAGTGGTACTACTCATTATTTTAAAAAATTAAAAAGTTATAAATTTCGCAGTAGGGTGATTTGAGAACACTAATTGAGCACTAAATTCTGATATATTGAAAAATGAATTTGATTCCCATCTTCACGTATTGTTGAGTATGGCCATGCTAGCTTAACGTTAAGCCAGCGGTACCACTGATTATTTAAAAAAATTATAAAGTTATAGACTTCGCAGTAGGGTGATTTGAGAGCACTAACTGAGCACTAAATTCTGATACATTAAAAAGTGAATTTAGTTAATATCTTCATGTATTTTTGACTATGGTCATGCTAGCTAAACATTAAGCCAGCGGTACCACTGATTATTTTAAAAATTTATAAAGTTATAGACTTCACAGTAGGGTGATTTGAGAACACTAATTGAGCACTAAATTAAAAGGCATTGACAAATGTGGTATTTCACACGCTGTTGTCTACTGCATGTAAGATAGTGATGGCGTATCGGCAGGCCATTGGTACAACTAATTGAAAAAAATAATAGTGTCCTAAATTTCGCAATAGGGTATTTTGAGAGCACTAATTGAGCACTAAATTCTGATAGATTAAAAAGTGAATTTAGTTAATATATTCATGTATTTTTGACTATGGTCATGCTAGCTTAACGTTAAGCCAGCGGTACCACTGATTATTTAAAAAAATTATATAGTTATAAATTTCGCAGTAGGGTGATTTGAGAGCACTAATTGAGCACTAAATTCTGATATATTGAAAAATGAATTTAGTTAATATCTTCGTGTATTTTTGACTATGGTCATGCTAGCTTAACGTTAAGCCAGCGGTACCACTGATTATTTAAAAAAATTATATAGTTATAAATTTCGCAGTAGGGTGATTTGAGAGCACTAATTGAGCACTAAATTCTGATATATTGAAAAATGAATTTAGTTAATATCTTCATGTATTTTTTACTATGGTCATGCTAGCTTAACGTTAAGCCAGCGGTGCCACTCATTATTTTGAAAAATTAAAGAGCACTAAATTCGCCAATACGGTACTAAATTAGCACTAAATTAGTACTAAATTATGACATATCATAAATCTGAATACGACAATGTGGTTCTGCCAGCTTAACGTACCTCAAATTTCATCAAGCGCGGGAAACTGACAACTACCGTTAAGAGACAGATACACACAATATCAATTTAATTTAATTTAAGAAAATAACCATAAAAAGCTTGAATAAGCTGGATTGAGTCATTAGTGGCAAGTTCATCTGGATTTTCTTCTAGAGGCCGTTCTCGACTTTCATAAGATGCCTCATTTTAATTTGATATTTCGCTTTCTTGTGGGATTTACACTTAGAAAAGATCGAGGAATAAGATGAGATGAGTTGATCAAAACTTGATATAAGTGCTTTACTTGAGATGAGCACACTTCACGATCAAAAGAGATTGAGCGAGACAAATGAGTTTATCAGATCGTTGTTCAACACTAAAAATTTGCATGTCAAAGAGAAGTCAAACTGGATATTTGTTAATAAAAATTATCCAAAACAAATTATCAATTGCCCGCGGATGATCAAATGATGTGAAAGTAAATTAAATTAATTTTTTAAACTGAGTAATTAATATTAAATAAATAGGCTTGATACTCTGTAAACTTATATATTTTCATTTTTCAAATTTACAAAGAGGAGGTCGATTTTTGACATAAGGGTTGTTTTTTGGTGATTTACTTTTGGCGCGTTTCAGAGCCGCAAAAAAGCCGTGAAATGTGATGTAATTGATTTCCGACTTTTGCACATTGTAAGTAAGAGGGGGTTGCGTTCTGACTTAGAGGTTGTTTTTTGGAGATTTATTTTTGGTGCGTTTCAGAGCCGTAAAAAAGCCGTAAAATATGGTGTTTTTTTTTTTTTTTATTTGTATTTTTTCTATGGTGGGGGTGCTGAGTGAACGTGCACTTAGCGCCCCACACATAAAAATTGATTTTTTGAAAAAACTTGAAGAGCCGTCAATTTTTATTGTGCGCCTAAAAATAGCCGTAAAAAAGCCGTAAATTCTGGAATAATAAAAAATTCAAATTTCCACTGAAGGGGTGCTAGCTGCACGGACCTCATTTACACGCCTGTATACGAACACATGTATGAGTGTACACACGCACGTGGAGCCCCAAATTCATGCATCTCAAATTCGACTGCGATACCTGATTGAGGGTGTATCGGTTTCTGATAATAGATATTTTCAGGTTCCGAGGTGAATTTCCGCAATTTTAATGCAGGACCACCCGAATTTGAGCGTGGAACTAGTAAAGATTTAGTAGGGTAGCATAATGTTTGAGGAGCATTCATGCTATTATATCTCCCTGAAGCTTTCTGCAGTATGTCGAAATTGCATATGCATTCACAACATTATTTGTATCATACATACAATTCATATAATATACGTATGCAATCTCGACATTGCTTTTTGATTGAGATAATGACACCTCGGAGTTCGGTTCTTATTATTTCATATATTCTTTGGAAACTTCCCGAATTTCCATGTTACAAAACTAACACAAACTTGATGCTATTTATGATGTTTTTGATTATAGGTATTTTAAAATTGCAAAATGCCCTGCATCCGTTTGAAAAACTGTAATTCAGTATAAAATTCATCGTAAATTATAATTTTGCAAGAAAATTTCCTTTTTCATGTCACTGCATAAAACTTCAGTTGACCAAAATGTTAACTTAGTTCTGTGTAATTAAAATTAAAACATTTTCTTAAAAGTATTGTTATTTTAAATAATTCTACCCTATCTTTAACTTATAATCTGATTATAATCCAAATTTTGGGAATCCATTTTATGGTTATTTTAGTGATTCCATTTATTGCTTATTTCTAGGTTAATTTGGCTGGCACGAGCTCATTTATTGGCCAAATCGGGTAATTTATAATTGAAAATTCATGGTTAAGTTTTGCGTTACCCAATTTTACCAATAATGGCTTTATTAATCGCCATGCTCGTAAATATTTTCTTTACAAAAATTTTGGCCTTATCCCATCAACTACTTATTTAATTAATTATTTGAAACATCTCTGCGGTTATTTCTAGTATTGTGTTAACAATGGAGATATGTGCCCTTATAGTTCGGAGAAACCCTTAGTTATGTGGCTCAATTCTGATTGATCCACATGATTAAAGGTTTATGGATATATAGCAATGCACATCTTTTATTCTTCGCGGATATTATTCAATTAATGTTAATGGAATCGCCCGAATTTGATTGTTCGTTTAAAATTTTCTGACCGGATAACATACCGTATGTGGAGTTCGCTGTTCTGCATACCTATATGTATCACTTGTACCTCCATGATGGTGGCATGTCCAACAATACTTGTATATTAGGTGGCCATTGTTGCGGGGCTGCCATGGAGTTTTTGATAACGATAGCCATCTTGTCGGTGCATCTATTGGCGTAAGGCCCACTGTAATATGAAAATTTTTTTTGGCACGTCTAACAATGATCTTGTATTAAGAATTCATATGGATGCAGGAGAACTTGTTTAGCGTGTGTGAATCATTCCAGGCGGTCGCGAGTCTTCTTATCGCTGGGCGGTTCGAGTTACGCTCTGGCCATGTTGTCGGGAGTCTCGACTGCTGGTGATACGCTGCGTTCTGTAAGGTGTCACATTGCATTTCTTTATATGATTGGATCATAATTCATTATGGTTGCTCTTGGTGGGTGTGATTAATTTCTTTCTCAAGTGGGAGTGGTTTGTTAGCTCGCTACGGCTAATCTCCTCGTACTTTCTGCGATCCTTATTCTTTTTCCTCTGTTGCTTTGATTGTTAATTTATTATAGCTGCCATTATGTATCGTGATTAATTATTGTATATTCCTGGTGGTATCCATAAGGATGTATCGTAATTCAGGGTGATTTTTGGCAAAAATTTTGTCTACTTGGGTACTTGTCCTCCCTCCTTAAAAGTGTCGTTGTCCTCAACGACTTGCATTTGTTTATGCAATTCTAACATTTGTTGTTGGGATTTTTAATTCTCTTGGAAGGGGGTGAATTTCTTCTATGTTTGTTTGGTTGTCTACCGAAAGGGGTTGTAGTTCTATTTCCTCTTGTTTTTCTTTTATGTTTATATTTTTATTATTACAGGTTTTACAGTTTTTACGGATTATTCCTTGTGTGAGGTATATTACTGTTGTTATTATTAATAAGGTTAGGATACTGGACCCTCCTAACCAATACTTTTGAATTAATTTATGTTTGTAATGATTATTTTCCATGTCGAGAAGTTGTTCTTCTATGGTAGAGAGTGATTCTTCCGTATGCAGATTTTTTAATTTTTCATCCTTTTCTGTTTCACAAAAAAATGATGTTATCTTAGGAATATGCATCGTTTTATAGATTATTGGGGAAATTTCTGATATATTCAATGAAAATCCGGGGTTGTAGATAAATTCTTCTGAGTTTACATTTATTTGAGTTCCAATTAAAGTTGTCTGTTCCGTTCTGACAATACACCCTGCACTTAATCTTAATATTCTTGAATTTGTAATATGTCCTTTTTCTGTTCTTCCCTTTTTACAGGTGATGCTGATTAGCTCTGGTTTTTCTTTTGAAAATATCCATGCGTTTAAGGATGAGATATGCTTCCAAAAAACTGAATTTTTTGTGTTTATTTTTATATCTCATTGCTGTAAAATTTCCATTGAAGGGCGTGTCAGCATTAGACATTCGCAGGACGTAGTTGTGACTGTTTTGTGTATTGGTTGGGTGTTTTTGCAAATTGGGTGATAGATTGTTTTCTGGCAGGTGTCATAGTACTCTTTATCTGCCAAAAAGAATTTTCTTTCGTCTTCTGTCAGGGCAATATGTTGTTTTCTTGGAAAAATGTAGATGGCTCTTGTATAATTTCCTGAAATGTTCTGGTACACAGGAAATGGATAAATTTTATATAATTGTAGTGCTTTCCTATCTAGCAATGGGATGTTTACTGATATTAGTAATTTTTCAGATTTAATTTTGAGGTCCGTTTTGCCAATTTGTGAAAGTAATTCCACTCTAATGTGTGAAGTGGGAATCGGAAATTCGTAATCTTCCATTTTAGTGTGTATTTCAGTGACTACTTCTTGCAGTTGGGCTTTGGAAATTGTCGAAGGGTGTAATTTGCCTTCTCGTGCGTATTCTGTTATTTTAATGAATTGTTTTATTATTTCATATAAATTTTCCAATTTTAGTTCCAAATGAGTTGACCATTGCATAATTTTTTCATAATACATGTAATCATTCAAATATTGTCCTTGCGATTCTATTTTGTCGATGGTTTCAATTAATTCTTTTTGAATGATTTGAATTTGATTAGTTTTCTTGCTTAAATCCTGATGAATATTATTTACTTCTGCTTTTATTATGTCTGACGTGCACGTTTTTACTACTGTGAATGCTTGTTACTCTGGCTGTTTCACAAGCTGTAGGCAGTTTTGAAAGGATGCAAGTGATTGACGGTCGCGAATGGTCAGACGGCAAACTAGTGATATCCGTAGTAAGTTCGTCTGGGTATTTGAGTATATTTATTTCCATTCTTTGCATCCGTTGATTTTTGAGGCTTAGGTCATCATCTAGTTTGTCTGGAAATAGCGTGGGAACATCCTTGGGTTTTCTGAATGCTGAAAAGGTTGTATCTCATGCTGTGCTGGAATTTCTGGTGGATGCAAATAAAAAGCATTGCTTCATGAATTATCCATGTCTCCTGAAAATGTTGTTCCGCACCTGCACATTCAGAAAATTATATAAATATTTTGATGTCATGGAAAGGATTTGTGTTAGATTGTCGTTGAAAAATTTAGCTATCAACAATTAATTTAGTTAATGTTCATTGTTCACCATAACTACACACAAAACTCGTATATTATGTAGCTGAAACTTTAAAAAAAAAATCATTTAATAATCACTTCGGATGTTTTATTTGTATGAACTATTGTTGTTATGAAAATGGTATTAACAGTATAAAATATTTAGACTTATATAGAGATTGAAATCGTTTTCTATTCAATAATTTTATAATTGGGATATAAATTTTAATGAAAACACTATTTTCTTATTTTTTTTTTAATTACTAAGTTTTAGTATAGGTGATAACGTTCCTATAATATATAATATGTTAGATAGTAAAGTATGCAATATAGATACACAATCTGAATTTACTCATATTCCGTCAGAATTTTCTATGCGAAATTTAGAAGGTAATGCATTGAACAATTTTGTTTTAGAATCCTTGCATTTTATAAATTAATTTTGACACAGTTATTTTCATTAAAATAAAACACGATGAGAAAATTCTGGATTCGAATATTATTAGAATTGATATTACTTTAACACTAATAAAATTTCACAGAAAAATTATTTTATGATCATCCTGTTCAACGGAATTCCAGGAATATCAACTAATTCACTTATCCATAAAATTGCCATATTATCACAAATTATTGCCATTTTACTGATTATTCAATGAACTTAATTTTGAAACGCGGAAATTTTGAATTAAAATTAGACATGCATGTCATAATACTAATATCTTGAACGACTATGAAAGAAATTAACATTTAAAGACTGAAAAGTTTCTAGTTAGTGATTTGAATAAATAATTTATAGACATATTAGTCATAACTATTAAATCTTATGATTAATGAAATCTAAAATTTTAATATTATGTAATCTGGAGGTAACTTTTTAAGTTAGAAGTTTAGTTTAAGCTAAAGTTATTTTGAAAGGCTGCATTTATTAAGAGATAGAAGTATATTTTTATTATTAGAATTTGATTTTTTTTTTAAATAACATCTGTATAATGAATCAAATTTAGGTTATGTTTACTATCATAAAGTATTTAGTGCAATGAAGGTCTAAAAATTACTTTAAGAATTGTTTACCTTAAATCAAGATTTAAGTCTTGCCAACTGAAAGCTGTACTTGCTTAAAAATCCTCTTCTTGAATTGAGAATTCACTGTTAATTAAATCAATAATTGAATTTTTAGTTTCACCTTAAATAATGCACGATCGACAATTAATAATAGTAAAAAAATTTTACTGTGTGAGGCAGATGCTCCAATTAGCAGTGAAAGGATTACAAAATTATTGTGAACATTACCTTTCAAATATACGTTAGGAAAATCGTAAAAATAGGTGAGAATTATCATACATATATACTTTATGAGTTATTCATGTCACATTATTGCCTGGGAGTCATCATATTATCCGGAAAGTGATTATAAGTCACTTAACCAATACCACATGGCTCCCTTTCCAGTGTGCGCTGGATTGGATACTGTGTCCAGAACTGTTACGTGCGAATCCATAAAATAAAATCTTTTTCCTGAACTAATGTCAGTATAAAATATTATTCCTAATGCTGACATTGGTTCATGAGTTACGATAAAGCAAGTCTACACTTGAATCGCTCGTAACCTGAGCCTTCCTGATAACCACCGCGACTCAACATTTCTGGGGTGGCGAGTTGGTTCGAGGCAAATGCGAGTGAAGAATGAGAGAGCACAAAAGTGTAAGAATGAGAGAGCGCAAAATTGTAAGAATGAGAGAGCGCGGGAAGGTAGAAGTGGATCGAGATGCTATGTAACACGCTCGTCCCACCGCTACGAATAAGAGTAAGGAGAAGCGATTAAATATTATGTACGACTCGAAAGAATTTTTTCAAGAGCGTCAAAATCCCAATTTATAAATTTCAGGACGATTAGTTATCCTCATTCAGAACCTATGTAGCCATGTACGAGAGGCTTTTCGATATGGGTTCTGAATGGGATAACTTTTGCAAATCAAACTATGTTGCACGCATTGAAATTAATGTGACATGCACGTATGTATATATGTACATATATATGCATATATATATGTGTACTGCATGCCTACCACACGAAAATCATCTCACGAATAAAAGAGAATGAACAAATAGGGAAGATGAAGGAAATGGAAAAGAGATGTAAAGAATAGAATAGGAAAAAGAGAACGAAAGAGAGGGAGAGAGAGAGCTATCTCCCTGCAGCTCAAGCTAGCATCTCGCGTTAAGACCACCTTTCTGCTTTTGCTTCTTCCATCTTTCGTCCGCCCAGGCGCGCACTAAAGAAAGCAAATATACGCATATATTTTATCTGATTCTATGACTGCCACGATTCGGCTCTGCAGCTCAGCACGGGGTCCAGCATATACCTATCCCTTTCCCTTCCCCGCACCCATCCGAGCCTAAATGCTTTGCCGACTGACCTACCATAACAAAAGCCACGCGCTTTTAAGACATCAAATAAAACTTGTCTGAACAATGGAATTGTTTCAATAACAATTTCATTAATACAATCATCATAAATAACAATTAAAATTCAGACAAGCTATAATATTTCAACCCAAACTGAAATGAGAGAAACAAAAAAATCGTTTCTAAAATTCTTGATGAATATGCATCAAATGATAGTTGCAAGCCACTTCCTTTTGCCATAATGGCAAGGATGAAGGTATCCAATGGCACCTAATGGTCAGCATGAAGTCGGATTACAACATCAGCATTTATATGGTTTCCCACGCACCCTCACCACTTTTATTTCGTCCAATCCTAATCTTCTTAATAGGCAAAAAATCCCTACCGTGCTCACCTGGTGATGAGTTTATGAGCCGAGTCGAGAACATCCAAAATTCGCAGTCTTCTAAGTGTCTTGACCGGGTTCAGACCTCAGAATAGTAAAGAAATATAATTTTCTTTCATCGTGCCCGTCCACGGTTCGGAACAATCGCGTCTTATCACCTGACCAGTTGATTTAATTCGTAAAGTATCTGGGTCAGGGCTTCAAATTGGGGATCGCGTTTGGGCGGACGTAAAATATTGAAGTCTTCATTTGAACGGAAGCAGTAGAGTAAAATAATAAACTATATTTTTAACATAGTTTATTAATCTTCGGCGGGCTAATTTAAAGTCCAAAAGTTATTGGAAAGAACGAGAAAAAGCAAGTGGCGAAACGGTATTTTTTTTGTGTGCGCATATTGTGCGCGACCGACCAATAAGACTGAAGTTGTGTTTTGAGCAACAATAGGAAACCTCTCCGCCCAGTCTAGGACGAATAAGGAGCCCAGGGGTAAACTTCTCTCTCTCTCCCTCCTAGTACTGGTGGAATTAAGAAGTAATCAATGTAAGGTATCGTTCCAATTCTATATGTATTTTATTTACACCTGTGTGGAAAAATAAAATTGATAATTTTTGAGCTTATCTTTTCATCCAGTTTTATTTTCAAGAAAAAGGGGGTTTTCTTGTGCAAAGGGTATAGCCTCCTCAGTCAGAGGAGAGGGCAAATACGATCCCAGATTAAAAACAAATTTTGGTTTATTTAATTTATAATTTCCTAAATTTAAAATTTGGCAGTTTGGAGCCTCAAACGGGCGAGTAATCGGACTTAATATTTTATTATATTAAGTTTAGTTATTCGTACGTAACAAACTGATGGTGGCAGCGGTGGGATATTTTGTCTCGCGCTGTACCCAGCCACGTTACACGTTGCGGAGTCACACTCACTAGCCACTTGTAACTGCTAATACTATTCGCAAATTGAATAGTTTCTGTTTTTCATATTGATATTGATCTGTCGAAATTTCCTGTTTTAAATTAACCCTTCTTTCCAAAAATAATTTTAAAAAATCCCTCCTATCCATAAAAAAAATTGAGTTTTTGAGAATTTGCTTTTGTGCTCTTTAGCAGAAAGCCAATTCTTAAATTCAAGCTCTTGTGCTCTTTAGCAGAGAGACTGAATTTTAAACTTTAATTTTCTTATCACATCTTCTTTCATTAAAGATTTACTCTTGTGCTCTTTAGCAGAGTGTCAATCTTAGAATTAAATCTTTTGTGCTCTTTAGCAGAAAGCCTTAATTCGAAAGAAAGAAAATAATCCCTTCTTTTCAATCAAAAATTGAGTTTCTGAGAATTGACTTTTGTGCTCTTTAGCAGAAAGTTAATTCTGAAATTCGAGCTCTTGTGCTCTTTAGCAGAGAGTCTGAATTTTAAACTTCAATTTTTTTTTATCATTATCTTTTGAATTCAAATTTTCCTTCTGGACTCTTCCATATGTCCCCACCTATCGCTAATCAAGATTGTAAGCGCAAACATAGATCGCGTGCGGGTCGACAAGCAAGAGAAAAATTTGACCAGAGGTCGGATAAAGTGAAAGTGACTCCTCGTGATTTTGGGGAACCTCTTAGCAGCACAACACCCGAGGCTCCAACCCAAACTGTCAACCCGCAGGAATTAGAAATCAGAGAAATAAATAATTTCGACGAATTTTCATTCTTTTTTGAAAATCTACTCAACAAGGCGGAAATTGACTTGAGGAAATTCCAGCAGGCAAAACAAGAGTCTCAAGGAGCGTCCACTTCCAAATAATAAACTTGTTTAGCTCTCTATTCTTGACACACGTATATTACACATTTCTTCCGACCCATTTAGTATACTCTACCATTAATCTTAGCCCAACAATAAATATTTTTTGTTAGGATTTCCAAATTTTTCTAAAAAAAAAAAATCATTTTTTTTTTAGTACCGGCGGAAGGAGAATAATATAACGGAGTTTCGATTGAACTATTAATTCAATCAAAATCCTAGTGGTTCTCTCGCTCTGAAGTACGTACGTTGAGTCACTGACTCTGTTGTCACCGTTGAGCGATTGAATTGATTATTCACCTTTTTCCATAAAATAGGGAGAGGAAAATTCAAACTAGAGATTTTCTGATTTGAATTTTCTTAGAACTTCGTCCCCTCTGTGGTACGTACGTCGAGTCATAGACTCTGTTGGCCACGTCGAGAGTTCGAATACTCCCTATTTTATGTCCCATTAGATGAAAATTCTATTCGATCAAAATCTAACAGACCTCTACACTGATAATAGTTTTGTTTAATTTTTTTTATTATTATTCATTTTTTTTATACAAAGACAATTAATAATAATTTCATCCCAATTGTACTTCTTTTTCTCTCTCAAGAGCTCTATATCTAAACACAGTGTTTGAAGGTTACATACCGGCGGAAGGGGAATAATATAACAGAGTTTCGATTGAATCATTAATTCAATCAAAATCCTAGTGGTTCCCTCGCTCTGAAGTACGTACGTTGAGTCACTGACTCTGTTGTCACCGTTGAGCGATTGAATTGATTATTCACCTTTTTCCATAAAATAGGGAGAGGAAAATTCAAACTAGAGATTTTCTGATTTGAATTTTCTTAGAACTTCGTCCCCTCTGTGGTACGTACGTTGAGTCATAGACTCTGTTGGCCACGTCGAGAGTTCGAATACTCCCTACTTTATGTCCCATTAGATGAAAATTCTATTCGATCAAAATCTAACAGACCTCTACACTGATAATAGTTTTGTTTAATTTTTTTTATTATTATTCATTTTTTTTATACAAAGACAATTAATAATAATTTCATCCCAATTGTACTTCTTTTTCTCTCTCAAGAGCTCTATATCTAAACACAGTGTTTGAAGGTTACATACCGGCGGAAGGGGAATAATATAACAGAGTTTCGATTGAATCATTAATTCAATCAAAATCCTAGTGGTTCCCTCGCTCTGAAGTACGTACGTTGAGTCACTGACTCTGTTGTCACCGTTGAGCGATTGAATTGATTATTCACCTTTTTCCATAAAATAGGGAGAGGAAAATTCAAACTAGAGATTTTCTGATTTGAATTTTCTTAGAACTTCGTCCCCTCTGTGGTACGTACGTTGAGTCATAGACTCTGTTGGCCACGTCGAGAGTTCGAATACTCCCTATTTTATGTCCCATTAGATGAAAATTCTATTCGATCAAAATCTAACAGACCTCTACACTGATAATAGTTTTGTTTAATTTTTTTTATTATTATTCATTTTTTTTATACAAAGACAATTAATAATAATTTCATCCCAATTGTACTTCTTTTTCTCTCTCAAGAGCTCTATATCTAAACACAGTGTTTGAAGGTTACATACCGGCGGAAGGGGAATAATATAACAGAGTTTCAATTGAATCATTAATTCAATCAAAATCCTAGTGGTTCCCTCGCTCTGAAGTACGTACGTTGAGTCACTGACTCTGTTGTCACCGTTGAGCGATTGAATTGATTATTCACCTTTTTCCATAAAATAGGGAGAGGAAAATTCAAACTAGAAATTTCTGATTTGAATTTTCTTAGAATTTCGTCCCCTCTGTGGTACGTACGTTGAGTCATAGACTCTGTTGGCCACGTCGAGAGTTCGAATACTCCTTGTTCTATGTCCTGTCAAAAGAATCCTACTCTTCTGGAACCACCCAAGAAGAAAAAGCGTTCCGGGAGAAAACACCTTGACACACTCACCCAATCAACAATTTATCGAAGCCTGATATTCCCTGTTAAGAGAAATATTCCTGTGTGCGTAGTTTTACCCGTTCACCGGATTGAAGTGCCAGCACCGGAAAACGTGCTAAGAATCCCTCAGGCCACAATAATAGATCTGGAAATCGGTGAGGCTGTTGAGCAAAGAAGACAAGCTTATAGAGAAGAGAATCATCCCTCACGCGAAATCAACCAAATTCCTATTGGAAGGGCCCTAAATGGGAATATTTCCGAGAACGAAATTTCTGACACTGAAATTATCATATTGGACTCGGAATCAGAAACAGGACAAATTTCAGAATAATTCAATTTCGGCACCGTCGAAATCTGATACGTCAGCGAAAGTTCGATTTCACTCCTTTTTGTTATCACTAGATAATTCCTAGTAAGTTCGACACCTTGAGTCTCTTGAATTGCTCCAGCTGGGATAATAAAGACGACATTTTCCTATTGTGAGCCTGAAAATTTCCAGATTTAATAATAGGCCATTATCTAATCCCCTTTTTCTTCCGTATATTTTTTGTTGTTGTTGCATATATGTATTCTAATTTTTATTAAGCACTGTACTCGTAAGTATCCACACATAGGAACACAAAGCCCTATTTAGGATAAAAATAAAACTTATAACCTATCGAAACTTCACGTCGAATTTTCCGAATCATCTGCAAAATGTCGAACGACAATCGAAACCGTAATTTTCGAGAACCAATCGGAAACGACCCTGACGAATCAACCACTGAAGCATGCCCGAATATCACAAATTCATTATCCGGACCCAACCCTAATATCGCGCCTCCCAATCAATCAGTGAATTTAGATGCTAGCGCAGCAATGGCCTCGGTATTAGAGTGCATGACTCTCCAACAAAGCACCTACCACATACCGCAATTTGACGGTAAGAATCCTCCACTGAAAGAGTTCTTACAGGACATCGCGAATGGCGCAGTATACATTACGGAATCCACAGAACCCGGTTTCATAAAAGTTGTTTTAAGCAAACTCAAAGGCGTCGCGCGAGAAAGCGTTAGGGACAAAAGATTTAATCGGGTAAACGACCTAATGGCACATTTAAAAAAACGTTTCGCCCCTTCAAAAAAATATCAATGGTACTTTGAGTCCATAGTAAACCTGCGGATGAAACAAACGGAAACCGTGAGCGATTATTACGACCGGGTACAGGGTTTGCTGAGTGGGGCAAAGCATGCAATCGAGGATAAGTATACACAGGTTCACTATGCCGGCACTCGTCATGAAATAAGTGAGAGCACCATCATGATGAAACCAGTGGTGGATTGTGCACTAGACGCCTTCATTAAGTGTCTCTCGGACGAAATGTCTACATTTGTAGACACCAGAAATCCGAAGGACCTCGGTGAGGCCCTCGAACATGCCCTTCACATAGAAGAAAGACTAAGGCAAACGGAAAGAGTAAGGCCCTTCGCGTCATCTTACCATATCATGCGACAAAACGAGAAAATTCCGGAACGCGCGCGATCACCTAGCCCTTATACAAGACAAATGGTTAAACCGGATAAGGCAGGAAGGACGAAAGGCGAGGTTGCACCAGAAGTCCCCAACCCACGCAATCCAACACCTCCACATCAACCATTTCATCAATACCCGCCACAGTACCCTTCATACCCACCACAGTTCCCCTACTCTTATCCCCCACCATACCCTCCAACCTACCAATACCCCTACGCATACCCACCCCTTCCACCTATGCCGCAATACCCTTCTGAATCCCCGAATAGAAACAGACCTGGGTGTAATCAACCATGGCGCGGGTATGGTAGGCCGCCAGGAGCAATGACACCTCCTAGATCAACTTCACCAGAGCCTCCGGAGAATTTAAACTCCCAACAGGTTCGTCGCTCAGACGCGGCAAAGAACCAACCTCACCGAGAGCGTCCCAAGGCAGTCCACTTCCAGGAGAGCTCAGTAGGATCTTTCGAACAAGATCCAAAACCGAAGACTCACCCGTAGTTGAGTTGAGCGCCCCTGAGTTCCGCAACAGCAAATCTAGTTTTCTTGTGGACCCAGGTTCGGACGTTAATCTAATCAAACTGAGCGCCTTGCGTCAAGAACTAATTCTTGACCCGAAACGACCAATCCCGATCACCGGAATAACTAACCACCCCGTAATTACGATAGGCACTATCAACCTTTCAATACTTAACACCCTAGTGGAATTCCATGTTGTGGAAAATAGTATCCCCATTTCACCAGATGGAATTCTCGGGAGACCTTATTTGAGGCAGGAACAGGCTCAAATTTCTTTCCGACACAACGCATTAGTGACCGCTTCCAACCCTATCGAACCGATCCCTTTCATCGACCGGGAATCACAGGAAGCGAGAAAATCACTTAAAACCGAGATCAAACCTTTTTCTAGAATTTTAAAAATTAAGGCTAGAACAAGGCAACCCATTGCTATAAGCGTCACAAATCCAGAGGTTGCTGAGGGCTACCTGCCTAAACTAGATACCCCTGAAGGGCTCTACCTTGGGGAGGCAGCAGTCTCGACACACAATGGCGTCTGTCACGCAATTGCCATCAATACCACTGAAGACGATATAGATATAGAAATTGCCCCCCAGGAGGTCATACCGTTCGATTTTTGTACATTTCCTGGTGAAGAAGCCTCTGACTCAGAACTCGAGTACTCTACCCTAGACATACAGGAACATCCGAGCTCTTATGCAGAGCGTGCCGAAAGAGTCAAAAGGAACCTGCGCCTTTCTCATTTAAATAATGAAGAGAGGAATTACGTCCTTAGATGGGCAGATGAATACGCTGATATTTTTCATCTAAATGGCGAGAGACTTAGCCGCACTCATCTGATCCAACACCGAATTCCAACACTGGACAATGAGGTGATTGCAAAGAAGCAATATAGATACCCACATGATGCGACAGACCAAGTCATTCTGCAGACCGAGAGGCAATACAATAGCGGAATTATTGGTGACTCTAAATCCCCTTACAATTCTCCACTTTGGATTGCTCCAAAAAAGCTCGACGCCTCGGGAGAAAAGAAGTGGAGAGTTGTTATTGATTTCAGAGCCCTTAACGAAAAGGTAATTGGGGATGCCTACCCCTTGCCCAACATCACAGATATTTTGGACCACTTGGGGAATGCACAGTACTTTTCAGTATTTGATCTGGCCAGTGGCTTCCATCAAGTAGAAACACATCCCGACGATCGATTGAAAACGGCATTCTCGACACCCCGTGGACACTTTGAGTATCTGCGGATGCCAATGGGGATTAAAAATGCTCCTGCTACCTTCCAACGCCTCATGGACATCGTTTTGAAGGGCATGCATGGGACCGAAGTTTTTGTCTATCTGGATGACATTGTTATTCATTCAGAAACCTTAGAAGAACACGACACAAAAGCCAGAAGACTGTTCAATAGACTAAGAGAAGCGCACCTAAAGCTTCAACCGGACAAGTGCGAATTCTTACGAACCGAGGTAGCTTATCTGGGCCATATAATCGGCCGTGATGGAGTAAAGCCCAACCCTGCTAAGATAACCGCTATTAGGAAATTTCCAAAACCGAGGACAGTCCGGGCTATTCGACAATTCCTAGGCCTCTCGGGATACTATAGGAGATTTATAAAAGACTACGCGAAGCTAGAAAAACCCTTGTCCAATCTCCTGAAGAAGGACACAAAATGGGAATGGGGACGCTCGCAACAAAAAAGCTTCCGAAAAATACGCAGATACCTCTGCAACGAACCTGTGCTCCAATACCCCGACTTTAACAAGACCTTTAAGCTAACCACAGATGCCTCTGAACATGCTGTCGGAGCCATGTTGACCCAAGAAAAGGATGGAGTAGATATGCCCATCGCCTACTTTTCCAAGGTGATGAATTCCTGCGAACAAAACTACTCGAAAGCAGAAAAGGAATGCCTGGCAGTATTGTATGCTGTTACGAACTTTCGACCATATTTGTACGGAAGGGAGTTCGTGCTGGCCTGCGACTACGAACCAGTTCACTGGATGACCTATATTAATAATCCAGGAGCAAGGTTGCTGCGATGGCGACTTAGACTCCAGGATTATCAATATAAGTTTGAATATAAACAAGGGAAACTGAATAGGGGAGTTGAAGCCTTGTCAGGAAACCCTGTGGCTAACGAACAATACTCAGAATCTACTGACTCTACGGACTCCGACGATTCTGACAACCCTGACCAATCGTACGAATCTTCTTCACTCCCAAAAACTTCTGAAAACATCCAGAATTCCGTGTAAAATCCCTATAATACCGGAAAAGTGTTGGTTATAACGCGCTCTGGAGCATCACGGGGAGAGCCTAGTAAAAGTGAATCCCCCTCCACTAGTCAGGAGCCTTCAGGTCCCACCGAACGCACAACTCGAACGAGGAAACCCATTCAGACAAGGAACCAACCCACTTCTGGATCCTGTGTAAAATTCGCAAACAAAGGGAAACCTTCTGTACCCCGATCCACCTCCTTCAACGCAGTAAGGACTAAACCCACAGTTTCTCCACAACCGTCCACCTCAGCCAGAGCAATGCCTAAACGACGGGGAAGGCCAAGAAAGGATTCGGCTCCTGAAAATCCCCAAGCAGCTCACAAACCCCAAAGTGAACCGAAAGCAACCAGCCTTGACGAAAGTTGCATTGGTAAAAGACTTTCGAGACGAAGAGGAATTAGTGAGGCCCCAGTGTTAAACGAAAACTCTTCCAGTGATCCATCGTCAGATGACGAGGATAGTGACGACTCCGACCCCCCCGTGTTTCGCGAATCGCGTAGTGTTTTGCCAAACTTAAAGCCAACCCTTGTAGCGAAAACGGACAACACTGCCCCTAAAAGTGCACCCCCTAGACTTCCGGGTCCAAGCCCTTGGTCAGCCCCATTACAGGACACTTACGTAGATGTTTACGTTGATGGAGCGTGCAGCTACAATGGACGTGGGGAGCCAAGGGCGGGAATAGGAGTCTGGTTTGGACCCAACCATCCACTAAATGTTTCACGCCCCTCCCAGGGACGTCAAACAAACAATTCAGCCGAAATTGAGGCCGCAACAGTAGCAGCTCAACAGGCTCAAGAAGCTGGCATCAAGAAGCTGAGGATAAAGACTGACTTCAAGTTTCTAGTGAACAGTGCCACGGAATGGATTCCAAGATGGGAGGCAAATAACTGGAAAACATACGAGAATAAACCAGTTAGAAATCGACCTGAGTTTGAAAAGATGAAAACAGCCCTGGAACCCTTGAATGTGATTTGGGAACATGTTCCAAGCCACAAAGGAATCCCAGGAAATGAAATGGCCGATAAGCTAGCCAGAGAAGGGATTGAAGCCTCACCATCTACCGAGAACAAGGAAGAAGAGTCGCTTCCCGAACAAATGATCATTGATGTCCTCCCACAACCCCTGGACAGTGAAGACAGCAACGAAACTGATGAGGACACCCCCAGACAACACCAATCACAGAACAAATTAAGAGAAGATCTACAGAAATCTTTCTCAAAGTTGGATGAATCAATGGAAAACCGAGGGCTCGAGAGCTCCAACGTCGCACATGAGTCTCTGTGGTGGGATCATGAAAACATGCAGAACGATCATCGACCTCCGTGCACCTATGTCTCCGAAGGCGAAGAAGATCAAGAACTCCTGGAAAACTTAGAAGCTCTCGATCCCTGCGGAGAATATGACGACGTGGAGTTCTCCAACAGAATGCAGAACTTTTTGGAAAAATACGAAAAGGAAATACGCAAGGAAGCACGCGCACCACGAAATTGGGAACCCACACCCATCTCCCCTACAAGCCAGGCAAAAACCTCAGGCGAACCTGGAGCCACTGGACGGGAAATCAAGTCAACAGAATTTTCCGACCAAAATTCCGGGGTGGCGAGAAAAAGCATGGTCCGATTTAAGGATGCTCCTGAGGAAATCGAGTTTTCATCAGAGTCCCCAATAATTGGAAAACAGCCCCCTCGAAGATCCTTGCTTGCAACGCCAGCAGCCCCTGCAACGCCAGGAGCCAGATCAACACCCTTCACAAGGTCATTCTTCGACCCAGATGACAGTAGGAAGGACTCAATAGGAAGAGGAGCAGGAATGAAACCAAGAAGACTGGAACAAACAAAACCATTTCATGAATCTGTCGAAGGTCCCATATTCCATCCTAGCTCCATCATTGACGTTAAGATGCCGTATGTGGACGATGCACCTACCTCTATCGGACCCTACAAGAATCTCCCAAATACAGACCAAAAACCAATTAGCATCTGCACAGATGAACCTAATGTCATCCACCAATGGACAGAACCTTTAACTTTCAGACACGACAATTATGCTCACTTTATATCCGAAGATTGCGAACCTACGAACCCCATAGCGAAACTTCTTGTGGCTACCGAGCGTCTTGACCTACAAGACCTCTGGGGATGCCGCCCTAAGAAGGGACAAGTCCTCGTCACTCCGCACGGTCGACATAAGACATATTCCGTGGTCCTAAAAAGACGACATGTTGACAATGTCGACTGGAAGGATGTGGCGCAAGGACTAATGAACCTTCGAACTATCTTAGAAAAGGACAAACAGACCACCTGCCGTATGGCAAATTCAGGAGATTTGCTGGGATCGTTACCGCAAAATAAAATGACGGAACTCGTGGCAGAAATATTTCGGGGTAGCAACATTACTATTACTCTCTGCCACGGAAAAATCGAAGTTCCGCCCGTAGAAATCCGACCCAATATTATCGCCGAATATCATGGCAGCCTTATAGGCGGCCATAAAGGCATTACAAAAACCTACCGCCGCATCAGAGAGCGATACACCTGGCCTGGCTTACGACACGATATCAGCGAGTTCATTCGAGGATGCAGGAGCTGCCTCGAACAGAAACTCATCCGAGCTCGTACCCGCGAGCCAATGCTCATCACTGACACCCCTGTCGAGCCATTCGAGAAGGTATCACTCGATGCTGTCGGAAAATTGCCCACAATACCAAACGGGAACAGACACATCTTGACAATGCAGGATAATTTTAGTAAGTCAGTAAGTTTAGTAAGTTTAGTAAGTTTCCCATACCAGACTTGAAAACGACTACCATTGCCCACGCAGTTGCAACAACACTCTTCTCCCAATATGGCGCGCCTAGATATATCCTAACAGGCAGGGGAGGGAGTTTTATTAGCAAATTGATGAAACACCTAGAAAGATTATTTAACGTGAAGCAACTCACCACTTCCGGATACCGACCACAGACTAACGGATCACTTGAGAGAAGCCATACTGTATTGACGGATTACATAAAGCATTATGCTGACGATTATGACGACTGGGATCGATTGCTCCCTTTCGCCATGTTCGCATATAACACGTCGGTACATGAGGCTACGAATTTTACACCCTACGAGTTAGTTTTTGGGCGAGTCGCAAGGACACCCAGCTCGTTTCCTCAGGGTACGGAACTCGAAACCTATGGATCCTACCTACGCGACCTAATAGTAAGAATAAGCGAAATCCAGAAAATTGCCCATAAGAACCTCATCAAAGCAAAATCTCGCTCGAAGGAGCAATATGACAAGAAAACTCGGCCACTAAACGCGAAAATCGGAGATACGGTTTACGCCCTTAAAGAAATTAGGGACGGAAAATTCGACAGAATAATCGAAAAATCGTCCAAAATAATAATGTTATTCTGGAAACAGAGGACGGCGAACGGATCATGAAGCACAAAGACAAGCTCCTGCTTGCGCACTGCTAGAAACCCTCCGATTAAGGGGAAGAAAAACCCGAGTAAGAATATGCATTATTTAAATCCCAGGAGGTTCCAACATAATAATTTTCTATACGGTAAAGCAAATAGAGCTCCGGCATTCTAAAAGTATGAAATGCATATCCTTTCTCGAAGTGGTGCTATGCCAGCTATGAAGAGACAATCTAATGCTCCTCCTTTCCAGATTCCGAATTTCAATGACAAAGATGGGATGTCGATGGATTGCCTTTCTGTTGCCTCTTGTCACCATCAGCCAAGGGAACCACGAAGACACATTCCGGGTTACCCCACTCAAGAGTAGTACAGGAGTGTACTATGAATACCTGGGGACTATAAGGTGGACAACCAGTACCTGGAGAATCACCATCTTCATGGACATCAATAAAATCCAGAACCCACTGTCATCCTATAAACACAATATGAACAGCTTAGCTGCTCATTGCCAACCAGGGTACGAGGAACACTGCCACCAAGTCATCGCCAATCATGCCCTTGCATCCAAGCTTAATCTGGCCGAAGGGCTCCAAGGAGAACTTATGAGGGAAACAACAATGATGGAGCAACGAGCCGAAAAGCTCCTTCCCTCTCACCTGCCAAAAGCAATGCGAAGACGACGAGCGACTCCACTACTAGGTTTCTTGGGTGGAATCATTGGACCTGTAGCCGGGCTCCTGACCTACGACGATGGTCAGATGATCGAGGCAAAAATCGAAGAATTGAATGAAGCATAGATCAACATTTCGCACCTGGTAGGGCAACAGACCCACTTGGTCAGGTCCCAACTAGAAAGGATGCACAAACAAGCTCAATAGCATCAGGAGAAGCTCGAATTACTCAAGAACGAACTCACCAATCTTAATCGGGAACTTGGGCAGGATACCAGGAAGATCACTGAGCTGAAATATACCGAATCCCTAACCCGAGTCCTGCGAACAAACGAAGCAGCTGTAGAAGAATATATAAGAGCAATCGGAAAAATTTTGAATGTCCTTCACGCCGCCAGACAAAGGCAGATGCATCCAGGACTATTGACTTCAAGGCAACTGGAATTAATCTACCGCGACATCCAGGATCATCGCCCAGAGATGGTCTTCCCAGTATCCGGCTGTGGACATCGAGGAACTGACCAGCATATCCACCGTCACCCCCATATACAGAAGGGGAGTCCTTAAAATATTGCTGGATATACCGCTGTTGGGAAGAGCTAACTACCTGATGTATCAACTACATCCACTTCCGGTGCCCCAAGCTATCTTAGGAAACAACTCTGGGAAGGTATATGTGCTACCAAAATTCTCCCATATCGCTGTAGAAGAATCACAGAGGACCTACGTCCTAATGAACCATCAAGATGTTGCGGCTTGTACGGAACTATCGTCTTGCAGAATTTGCAAAAGAAACCTACCTATCAATGAGAATGGGAAGTTTAGAACTTGCGAGGCAGAGTTTCTGTTAAGTCCCTCATTATCCACCTTCCGAATTTGCGACGTCCAAATAACATACAAAGACCAACTCGACTGGAAATTATTAAGCACCCTGGGCGGATGGTTATACTCTCTCCAAGAACCAATTACTGCTACAATAGTTTTCCTTCACCAGAGCAGCAACCAGACCGAACTAAGAAGAATAGGCATCGTTCAACTGGCTCCAGGATGCGACCTCCGAATAAAAGGGAGAATGCTGCCAGGCACGATAAATCAGAAAGGGCAAACCGAAATCATCTATACTCCGCCGGTTCACCTAAACCTCTCCGTATTTTCATCAACTGTGCAGGAACTTCAAGGGTACACACCTGTAGGGAAATCAATGCCTGATCAGACGCAGGAAATCACGCCCGAGGATAGAGCCTTTGAAGCCAGCGACAAGTCCTTGGAATACCTAGAACAACAGCTGTATGAGCTCAGCTTGGCCCGACGAGTGAGAAACAATCAAACAAAACTGATCCATGGGTCTTACCTCGGCCTAGGAATCATATCCACCGGACTGCTGGTATACCTTATCTATACCAGAATACTGAAAAAAATTATTACCTGCCACCCACGACTCTCGCCAAGGATGAAAGCTGATCAAGATGTTGACTTCAGTACTATCAAAGGAAAACAGCAGAACATCCCCACGACGGCAGATAACAATCAGACGATCAGCCCCAGTCTTGCACCTGTCGACGAGAAGTTACAAAGGAGGGATTCCAGAGATTCTACAACAAAGACATGCAGAGCCTCGATTGACCTGATTCGTGCTGCCATGCCTTCAGTGACATCGAGGGAGAAATCATCCATGACTGCGGTAGTCCAGCTACCACCACAAAAACTTCAGCCTGCTTAACTTGCGCAAGGAACAATAGACATATTTCAAACTACTACGAACTAAGTATTGAGAACTATCGCTCCGTCTTCCAGCGCTGCCTATCTCAAACTTACCTTTCCCTGACCATCACAGGTTGAATGTCTGAACCTCCAAACCCTAGCATCAGAATTCACCTTACCTATCTTATTTATTATGATTATTATCTATTTCATTTTCTTTTTCTTATCTACTTATCACCCTATTTACCTTATTGATATAATTATTATAATGGGTATCCAATTGTATTTAGGTATTATAAAAGGAGTAAAGCCAATTAATTGTTGGACTGCAGTCAAAATTTGTTCAATCGGAACATTATGTAAATTAGATCTAATCATTTTATTTATAGAGACTGGCCTCGCGTACGCATACAATATGTGTATTTATTATAAAGGGTTTCCCAATAGGGGTGATATGATTTTGAATGTCCCTATCGGGCTCATTTGAACTGAAATTTTTAACGTCTGCTGTCAGTTGTCATCAGTAAGGTCGTCATTCTGCTCCATCCGCGCTCTCAATTCGTCGAATAATCGATAAGTTGGAGAGTGAATTTACTCTATTGGATACTAAGCCTAAAAATCGTATGCGTACCGCACGTTCTACACAGAATATAGCCGCCGTACAGACCAGTATCGAGGAAAACCGTGAATTGTCCGTGCCACGCCGATCTCAGGAATTGGGCCTGTCCAGGATGACTACCTGGCGTATTTTGCGATTGGATCTTGGCCTGCATCCCTATAAGATGATTCTGGCCCAAGAACTGAAGCCTAATGACCATCGTTTGCGTCGGGAGTTCGCGGATTGGGCTCTGGAATCAATTGAAAATGATCCCAATTTTCATCAAAAAATCATCTTTTCTGATGAGGCGCATTTTTGGCTCAAGTCTCGGGGGACATTTGGCCGATATATTGTTTAAATCATAAATGGCATAGAATATCCAATATAATAAAAAAGATTTCGATCAATTCCGAATGAATATTCAGTGTTTTTTTTCAATTTCAAAACATATCACCCTTATTGGGAAACCCTTTATTATTGTTAGCACTGTCATTACTATTATTGTAATTTTTTTTTCTTTTTTTTTCTCTCCTTCTTCCTTCTCATATTCATACTCGGGTGGGCGCAGGAGGCCGGAGTTAGTAGCAACCCGCCCGTATTGGCTAACGCCAACTCTCCCAATGCTGCTCCAGATCAACTGCATAACGCTGGAAATTATTAATTATTAGAATTGTTTTTCTCTCTCGTTTGTAACACTACCTCAAGGAAGGAAGAAGAATACCACTTACCAACTCCCAATTATACGAGACTCGCGGTTCGTCGGGGCCCACAAAGTAATGGCGCTGGACCGACACCAAGGTGTAGGCCTTATTGCGGGGTTGATACCCAGTGCGCGGAGGAACACCAGGAAGGTCCTTAAAGATACTAGAAGCAAAACAGAAAAAAAAGGAAGGGGGATGAATATGTGCACAAATATATGTGGTTTCCCACGCGAATAGCCGTGGTTGCGCGTTAACACATCTCAGTGATTATATATTGCTATACTAGTATAATGACAGGAAAAGCAACTAACCACGTCGAAGTCGGAGGACTGGAGCAACTCGCCCCCTGCCACATCTCCATGCTCGACATCTCCAAGTCCGCCACCATGGGATGGCGATAAGGAAACTAGAAAAAAAAGGGAGGGGGCATTAATTAAGAATATATATATATAGAGAGAATCAACTAAGATCTTCTAAAGGAAAAGAGCGTAAAAGAAAAGATTCGGCAACATGCGTCGCGACAGTGAATGACCAACATGAAGACGGAGTACCTACCTTGGCCCAATACCCTCTACAAAAGTAGGCGCCCTCTGACTCCATCCAGGTGTATTCCTGGATCCATCTCGACCTAAGTAAGGGCTTTGGCGGAGCCAGGTGTCGGAGACGACCCTCATATCCCCAAGGTGCGGTAAAAAGGGGTCGCGCCGGCGCCAACGACCAATCACCAAAGATTACCATAAATCTGAAACAAATAAACGGATGTTTTAAACTCGGTTGCTTTAGGTTACAAATATAATGCACAGGTAACCAAACATTGAGAAAGAAAACTGTATCCCTTAGATGCAGTCGCCACAAACCATAGTACCATCTCGTAAAAAAAAAAACAAAAAAAAAACAAAAAAATTTAGATTTTTGGAAGATGAAAAGTTAAAGGTGGCGGTTCCCTTCAACAGGGAAGGATAATATAAACAGAAAATAAAAGGGAAGATAATTATAATAAAAAAAAAATATAAGGCGATAGAGAAATATACCATTTACAAGATAAGTCCAGTTTGCTAAAATGGTATTCTTTCGGGTTATGAATAAATCTCCGTTTGTATATATATGCCTAGATTTCCATCAATCTGTTTTGTATAATTCCACACTGTTTAAAAGATTTTATTCGCGTCAAAAGAAAGGCTGAATGTGTCAATTTGGGAAGAACAAATAGAATTTTTCTATCAAAATGCACAAATTTGTTTATCTTGAATGATAATTATTCAAAAGAATTTTGTTTGTATTTATCAAATTATTATCTCAGTGCAATTTCAGCAGTTTCATTTTAAGAGCATAGGCCAAGTCTGAAGAATACTCACACCCGACCATATAAGGGAGAACGTATACACAAACTCGATAAAAAGGCTGTTCGACTGATACGATGGTCAACCACACGGAACACAAACATTTTCCGACAACTTATTTTTTTTTTTTATTGTTATTATTATTAAAAGAGCACCACGGGCAGTTAAGCCGGTCAACAAAAAATGTATATATATAGTAATAATAATAAATAAGAACGACATCAGAGTCAGCCACGTCGCTAATCTAGTAGCCTGATACGGCGGCCGAAAAGATTTGACAAAGTCCGAGGGATGCACACATAAATGTAGCAAGAAAAAGGATAAATGGTAATACAGGACTCACCCATCTCTTAGTGATCCTCCCAGGGAGGCGGCCTTCTGATGAGCCAGGAATAAGGGCAGAAGACTGGAGGGGGGTGGTTTCCTGAGCCTCCGGAATTCATCCTCCAACGATTGGTCGACCCTCCCCAACAGGCCCTGCAGCAATGCAACCTTAGAAGTCGACATCCCGTTTTTTGTTGTTGTTTTGTTTTTACTCCTCTTCTCACCAAGTTTTCGCAGCTTAGCCCGTACTAATAATCCTGGTTAGCCACTGCACACTGGTATCACTACCGTGACGCGCGAATCACTCGGATCGACGATTAAAATCGTAATGAACGACTGACGAAAAGTGGGTGGTCAAGAGCAGCATACCTTATGGGACCTCTTATAATTATGAAAAGGGGGGGGGCTGCTCACTCCGGCTTCCTGCCTATATCATTTCTGAGAAGTCCAATGCGATAGGAAGTAAGCGACAAATTATGTCTTCACGGCACCATACGTGTAGAACAAATATTTTTTTTTTAAATAAGACCATTGTAAGGGAAGTTTTTTTTCCCTCTCTCTTCTCTCTTTCCTAAATAGATATAAGGAAAAGGTACGGACGCACGATGCCACCTGAAAGCATGGAATAAATGCAGTTATACTTGACTCGAACCACCCTAGTTTGTCGGGGACGAAAACATAAAAATTCCGGTGTGGTTTGTTACGTGCGAATCCATAAAATAAAATCTTTTTCCTGAACTAATGTCAGTATAAAATATTATTCCTAATGCTGACATTGGTATGTACGAGAGGCTTTTCGATATGGGTTCTGAATGGGATAACTTTTGCAAATCAAACTATGTTGCACGCATTGAAATTAATGTGACATGCACGTATGTATATATGTACATATATATGCATATATATATGTGTACTGCATGCCTACCACACGAAAATCATCTCACGAATAAAAGAGAATGAACAAATAGGGAAGATGAAGGAAATGGAAAAGAGATGTAAAGAATAGAATAGGAAAAAGAGAACGAAAGAGAGGGAGAGAGAGAGCTATCTCCCTGCAGCTCAAGCTAGCATCTCGCGTCAAGACCACCTTTCTGCTTTTGCTTCTTCCATCTTTCGTCCGCCCAGGCGCGCACTAAAGAAAGCAAATATACGCATATATTTTATCTGATTCTATGACTGCCACGATTCGGCTCTGCAGCTCAGCACGGGGTCCAGCATATACCTATCCCTTTCCCTTCCCCGCACCCATCCGAGCCTAAATGCTTTGCCGACTGACCTACCATAACAAAAGCCACGCGCTTTTGAAACATCAAATAAAACTTGTCTGAACAATGGAATTGTTTCAATAACAATTTCATAAATACAATCATCATAAATAACAATTAAAATTCAGACAAGCTATAATATTTCAACCCAAACTGAAATGAGAGAAACAAAAAAATTGTTTCTAAAATTCTTGATGAATATGCATCAAATGATAGTTGCAAGCCACTTCCTTTTGCCATAATGGCAAGGATGAAGGTAATCCAATGGCACCTAATGGTCAGCATGAAGTCGGATTACAACATCAGCATTTATATGGTTTCCCACGCACCCTCACCACTTTTATTTCGTCCAATCCTAATCTTCTTAATAGGCAAAAAATCCCTACCGTGCTCACCTGGTGATGAGTTTATGAGCCGAGTCGAGAACATCCAAAATTCGCAGTCTTCTAAGTGTCTTGACCGGGTTCAGACCTCAGAATAGTAAAGAAATATAATTTTCTTTCATCGTGCCCGTCCACGGTTCGGAACAATCGCGTCTTATCACCTGACCAGTTGATTTAATTCGTAAAGTATCTGGGTCAGGGCTTCAAATTGGGGATCGCGTTTGGGCGGACGTAAAATATAGAAGTCTTCATTTGAACGGAAGCAGTAGAGTAAAATAATAAACTATATTTTTAACATAGTTTATTAATCTTCGGCGGGCTAATTTAAAGTCCAAAAGTTATTGGAAAGAACGAGAAAAAGCAAGTGGCGAAACGGTATTTTTTTTGTGTGCGCATATTGTGCGCGACCGACCAATAAGACTGAAGTTGTGTTTTGAGCAACAATAGGAAACCTCTCCGCCCAGTCTAGGACGAATAAGGAGCCCAGGGGTAAACTTCTCTCTCTCTCCCTCCTAGTACTGGTAGAATTAAGAAGAAATCAATGTAAGGTATCGTTCCAATTCTATATGTATTTTATTTACACCTGTGTGGAAAAATAAAATTGATAATTTTTGAGCTTATCTTTTCATCCAGTTTTATTTTCAAGAAAAAGGGGGTTTTCTTGTGCAAAGGGTATAGCCTCCTCAGTCAGAGGAGAGGGCAAATACGATCCCAGATTAAAAACAAATTTTGGTTTATTTAATTTATAATTTCCTAAATTTAAAATTTGGCAGTTTGGAGCCTCAAACGGGCGAGTAATCGGACTTAATATTTTATTATATTAAGTTTAGTTATTCGTACGTAACAAGAACAACCCGTTGATTTCAGAATTAAGTTGTTGGTTGTATCCTTTTTTCAGTTCCATAGGCATGTAAATAATCAGTGCTTTAGCGAGGTCAGGCGTAGACGAGGCCGTTTGAATGTCAGCTTCAGGTGATGCAGTGGGATAGACGCTTGATTGATGCGTGTGAATGCTTCGTGACTTATAATGCTTATCTGATTCTGTTGACGTATCTCGCGATTCTTCTGTAACTTTTGCAGTCTTTTCAGAACCAATGAATGATGTCCTGGGAATAATAGTATTTAATAGGGTCGATGCTTTTACTATTTTTAGAGCCAAAGGGGCTTCACTTTGAGGATCCGAAGTACTTTTTTTTCGTTTTCTGCATTCTTTTATAACTTTTTCTTCTCTCATAAAGTCTTCATTTTTAGTTTTTATTCTTTCTTTATTCGATCTTCAGAGTTCTTTAGACTTCAGAGTCTAAAATTGAGTCACTTTTTAGGGTATCTTCGAAGCGTGTGGTTTCGCATTCTTTCGCATTCTTTCGCATTATTATGTTCTGTAAATGCATTAATTAAAACAGTTGATTCTGGCAGACATAACTCTTCACGTTGCCAATAGTCTATTCTATAATCGGGGCTATGATTAACTTGGCGATGGTTATAATTTTGATGCATTGAAGAATTTTGATAAGGGTTGAATTTTACATTTAGTATATGTCGCTGTTGCTGGTCACAGTTACTTTCAAACACCGGACTTTCGAAATCGCAGAGCCTTTTATCTGGGTCTTGCGTGGGGTTCGTAGAATTTGGTCCATTAGGAGTAGAACGTCCTTCAGGGCTAAAATTTTTCTCCTCCGAATCGTGATAGCTCGGCTGCTGATACCGCGAAAAGTGTTGAAAGGAAAACCTATCAGTTAGGTGTCTTGCTTCATAATCAAGAGCATATCCGAATGCTTCTTCCAGGGTCATAGGATCTCGCGCCTCTATCTTGGCCGACATTGCGCCAGGTAAACCCCGAATGAATACTTCCAAGGCACAGTCGTTGAGGGGAAGTACCATCTGATTGGCATTTTTATATCTATTTTCAAGAGCTGCCTGAGCTCTCGACTTTAAAAATGTTAATCGATCATAAAATTCAGAAACACCTTCATTTTGAAGCATTTGAATGGTAGTTATTTCGCGTACGTACCACAAATAAGTTTTATGGGGGGCAAATCGTTGTTCGAGGTGTTGAATTAGGTCACTCAGTTTAGAGAACGTTTTTCCATAAGTGCTGAATCGTGCAGCACCTTTTAATCGCGCTAACACCGCTATAACGTATTGTTTTTCGCAAGTTTCAGGCACGAAAGACTGTCCAGTTATAATATTTTCGATAAAATCGCTAACAGGCATGTTTTTGCCATCGAATATACGAATGTTCATAACTCCTTGTTGCATAGCAAAACATTCTGCCATTAACTTCATCATAGCATCTTTCGGGTCGCACGAAATGTCATCCTTAAATTTTCTACTCTGAGTTTCCTTTAATATAGTTTTTTCCTGGAAATGAGACATTTTGTCTCATAGTGTTTATTAAACGTTATATATGTAATTTAGATTTTGCACCGCGGGTTATTTATTCATTAATTTTTGTTTTTTTGTTCAACCAAAATTTTTACCAACTTTCTGACGTGATTTTGCGTTGAATCTTCTGATTTAAAAATTTCTTGCCTTATACTATGTTTCTGAGCAATAAATTTGGCAATTATGAGAATTAATATATTTACAAATTATTCAAACTATTTCTGTAGTTAATCTACATTTTGAACGAAATTTTGTTTATAATTATGGATAATACGAAAAGCTGCCGACTTAATTTTTTTAGTGTATACGATATGTATAAAATATGGTTTGAGGCATAATGTCAATGACCTTACATTTTGTCTTTTTGTGTGCAAAATTGAGAATTTTTTGATTTTTAAAATTTTGATAAACTATCCTGTAGACCTTAATTTCTTCTTCCTTGGTTGCCTTGACCGTATGGTCACGAATTTTGATTGCTGCTAGCAAATCAGCTGTTATAGTATTGAAATTGATTCTTTATCGTTTTTGTATGAGAATTTGTTCAAAGTGTTGAATTAATATTTTAAAAAAACTATTATAATTCAATTATTATTATATACTATAATATCGTAGTTACCTTGAATTTTATTTTTAATTGTTAATTTAGAAAATTTTATTTATTGCTGAATTCGTTTATTTATTCGTCTGTAATTGTTTATTGTTAAATGGGTGCGGTAATACTAATTTTTGAACTATTATTGTCAATGATTTGTCCTAGCTATTACTGCACTGCAAATTCTTGCTGTGGCGCGCGCAGTCGCTGCAGCGTTTAACCTTGGAGTATATGTTTTCAGTGATATAAGGTGGGTCAGGCCTGCCGCGACCGCGAATTCTTGAACAAATCTTTGCAATAGTTGAATTTATAATTTGGTTATGTGTATTAAGAACTTGCGTTTTCGGTGATACAAAATTAATTAAGCCAGACTCAAGCACAAACCCTTAATTAATCTTTAAAATCACAGAAAATGTTTATTGTTAATAAACAAAAAAAAATTTGTTTAATGTCACAGAATTTTAGCGATGCAAGATTGGACAAGCTAGACTCAAGCACAGATTCTTGGACAATCTTTGCAATCAAAAATATTCTGTTAGTTAACAAAGTTAAAATGAAAGTTATAAACAATTACAATGCTAGCACTTCGAACTTTGCCTTACCTAGTCGATCGTCATCGATGGTGACCGTTCAACGAATCTAAAAAGGACTTATACTCTCGTGTGCTGTTCTTGTTTTGTTTTAAACTTAAATTCAAACTTAGTTAACAATTTGGAAATTTCAGTAGTACAAAATTAAACAAGCCAGGCTCAAGCTCAAAACCTTGTGTAATTTTAGTACTTTCAGAAATTCAGATAATTTTAATATTTTGAATTTAAATATTCAATATTTTACTACTTTAAGTTTATTCAGGTAATGGTTGAGACACAATTTCCTGCGTAAACTCTAGGTAGAAAAACCTCTGAATTTTAAATTGATTTAAATCAAAATAATGATGTTTTACTTTTTCTTATACTTTTTAAACCCTTCACTTGCACAATCTTGCTACAAAGAATACATGCAAGGTTTATTCAGGGTAATTCGCTGATGTTATTGACGATGGCAGAGCTTGTGATCACACGAAGTATACCAACGCTTAAAATAAAATAATTTATTTTAAGATTTAATTCCAATTATGTAAATTTTGACGAGTAGAAATATCTTATCTAATTATTTCTACTAAACTTATAATTTTGTAATTTTGAAAATTCCTAAATTTCGAAGCTTTTATTTATGCACAATTAAATAACTTTTAAATTATTATCAATTGCGACAACAAAAGTGACTATCCCACCGCTGCCACCAAATCAGCTGTTACGTCCCGAGCAAAAGGCGAGGGTAGGTTGGATTTTTGGATGTAAGGGAGGCGGTTAGCTCATTATATCAGGTTGGTAAGGCCTGATAATTTATTTTTGTTTGTGGGTACGTTGTCACTTGTCAGGTCTATGGGCCCTGAGTTGTTCACAATGATAATAAAACACTGAATATATAAATAAATTATTTGATTTATTATGAATAAATAAAATGTTGCACAGTTTGTTACTTAGGTGGTAACCTATACTACTTCTCAAGATGAGAAGGCAATGTTATGAGTTTGTTATACGCACAGCGAAAGAAGGGAATGAGATTTTATAAAATTTAATATATTTTATTCAAATAACGAAAAATCTCATTCCCTTGAACGGCGCTTACTTGACCATCATCTGGCGACAGCATGCCCTTCCACCTCTTAGGCAAGAGTGGAACAAAAGGTCCTCTGTCTTCTTCTCTCCCATACCTCGGTACGCTCTCTCGCACTCGCACCAAGTACCAGCTCAGCGAGGAGTCACACGCTGTGCATGCGTTCTCTCTCACTCCACTGGACATTCTCATCACTCTCTTTCGCACTTGTACAGAGTGGCTAGAGAACCCTTACGTTCTCCCACTACCAGGGCCCAGCAATGGGACTCTCTATGTAGAAAAAACAAAGAAAAAAATTAGAAAGTGCGAGAGACGTCCAAGCAAGGGAAACTGCACTAGAAAAGTCGGGGAAATCGACCCCTTCCACAGAACCACCGAAGGGAGAGAAGCAAGATAAAAGGGCGCGTTTTCGCTGGGAGATTCATTCGGGGTGTAGGTCTCGCCTACGCTCTTAACCTCGACCCAATAAAGTCGCTCGAGAAGAAGCTGAGTTTTGCTGCTATCAACCTCTACATCCTGGTAAGTCCTAGCCAGAAGATCTCTCTAGGTCTTCTCCCCTGGAAGATCGACAACGGTCTTCCATCTCTCTCCCTCGCCAGAAGATCTGCCTAGGTCTTCTCCCCTGGAAGATCGACAACGGTCTTCCATCTCTCTCCCTCGCCAGAAGATCTGCCTAGGTCTTCTCCCCTGGAAGATCGACAACGGTCTTCCATCTCACTCCCTCGCCAGAAGATCTGCCTAGGTCTTCTCCCCTGGATGATCGACAACAGTCTTCCATCTCTCTCCCTCGCCAGAAGATCTGCCTAGGTCTTCTCCCCTGGAAGATCGACAACGGTCTTCCATCTCACTCCCTCGCCAGAAGATCTGCCTAGGTCTTCTCCCCTGGAAGATCGACAACGGTCTTCCATCTCTCTCCCTCGCCAGAAGATCTGCCTAGGTCTTCTCCCCTGGAAGATCGACAGCGGTCTTCCATCTCCCTCCCTCTTACTCCCTCTCTCGCCTTTTAACCATGGCCCAGCCACGCGCCGTGAATCAAGAAGAAGAAGAAGCAGAAGAAGAAAAGCGGAAGGGAAGCAGAGGAAGACGAGCCGTCCTGCAACGTGTTTGACTGAAACCAGGCGCTATCCAGGCGCTACTTGGGTTGCCCGGTTTCAGTAACGAAGACCACCATTTCGCACCAACCCGCATCTCCACCCACAACACCACCACGCCGCGCATTTTTTTTCCCCGCCGTAACAAGTTTTATGCGGTTATGAGCCAAATATACAGGTTTTGAGATGCCTATATATGTAACTTCCGCAGTTGATTGTGGATGTTTTACGCTAATATACTAGGTTTTGAGATGCCTAGGTATACAACTCACGCTCCACATTTAGCGTTATAGTTAATATAATAAGTTTTGAGATGCTTATTTATATATATAACTTCCTTGTCTACCTCTTAAATTAGAGGGCAAAAGAGAGGATTGTCGTTTATTACTCCTATTATTGCAAGTCAACGCGCACAAATCCTTGCAGGATAGTTGGGTTTCGTTTGAGTCTCCTTGAGATAGCAAAACATACAAAAAGTGAATATTCTTATATATAGTTTATAAATATTTTAAAAATAGTTTCAGAAAAAATAGTCAAAAGATAGTCTTAATGGTCTAGACCAAAATATTTACGTTCAGCTTCGCACCAAAGAATATATCCAAACTTTCCTTCTTCATTTAATATATCAAGTACTCCTTTTTGTATAATATGTGAAATAATTCTTCAGAAATAGTTTAAAAATAGGCTGTTCAATCAAAATATGGACTAGACATGCAAAAAGTGAATATTCTTATATATAGTTTATAAATATTTTAAAAATAGTTTCAGAAAAAATAGTCAAAAGATAGCCTTAATGGTCTAGACCAAACTATTTGCATTCAGCTTCGCACCAAAGAATATATCCAAACCGTCCTTTTTCATTTAATATATCAAGTACTCCTTTTTGTATAATATGTGAAATAATTCTTCAGAAATAGTTTAAAAATGGGTTGTTCAGTCAAAATATAGACTAGACATGCAAAAAGTGAATATTCTTATATATAGTTTATAAATAGTTTTAAAATAGTTTCAGAAAAATAGTCAAAGGATAGCCTTACTGGTCTAGACCAAACTATTTGCATTCAGCTTCGCACCAAAGAATATATCCAAACCGTCCTTTTTCATTTAATATATCAAGTACTCCTTTTTGTATAATATGTGAAATAATTCTTCAGAAATAGTTTAAAAATGGGTTGTTCAGTCAAAATATAGACTAGACATGCAAAGATGTTGAATATTCTTATATATAGTTTATAAATAGTTTTAAAATAGTTTCAGAAAAATAGTCAAAAGATAGCCTTACTGGTCTAGACAAAACTATTTGCATTCAGCTTCGCACCAAAGAATATATCCAAACTTTCCTTCTTTATTTAATATATCCAGTACTCCTTTTTGTATAATATGTGAAATAATTCTTCAGAAATAGTTTAAAAATAGGTTTTTCTCCCGATAATTTATCGGAAATCTAACGGACCATAGAAAGTCCCATAATTCATCGGACTTTTTTATATTCAGTTACTGTACATATTTTTTTTAAGTAAGGTACTATTTCCGTCAAAATTTGAATAACAACTTTCCTATAAAAAAAAAGTAAATACTTTCATTTTTTATCCTCATACTTCACTTTCGCAATAGTATATATACTTCTTTTCAACTAGCAAATTTTCTTCTTTTCTACCCCCTGAGGTAGAACTCCTATAAAAAACAAGAAAAATTCAGATATATTTTTCTCAGTGTAAATTTCGATATTTTGGTCAATTTGCATACTGATAAAATGAAATTGTCATGTGAAATATGTTTCACATTTTAAAAGTCTTTTAAAATATTTAAATTATTATAATATTTGTCAATATTTTGTTTCAAACCATACACAGAGACTTTTCGTAAGAGTCAATCATAAAAATGAATTGTATTTTGGTACAATATCGTTTCAAAATGAGGGAAACAGGATTTACGTATCAGAAATTGATATAGTGGTTTTCAAGTGGCAAATTTGATATTTTCGTTTGGATAAATGGAATATATGTTTAATTCATTTTTTAGCTTATTACGTTAGGTTTTCAGATAAATATTTTCATAATTTTTATTTTGTTAATTAACTTTTATTAAATATGCGCTAGTTATATTGAGACATAGAGCATATGATAGTATTTTTTCAAAATTATAAATTATTACTAAATTAATACTAACATACTATAAAAATAAATACTTCCAAAGTTTACAACATTTTATCAGGTAATATTTTTAATAAAAAAGTATTTTTCAAGTTTTGTACAGAAATACAGTGTTTCATAGAAATTTAATTGAATCATTGGGAGTAGAAAAATTGTTAACCCATAACTGATTAAAATGCCTATGTGACGTCCTAAGTTTTAAATTATAATATATATATTTCCTATCTAAAGTCTAGAGCCAATTACCCTATGTTCCTCTGTTTATTGTTAAAATTAACGATTAACCGGGTAGAGGACAAGCCAAATGAATTAGATTGCAATTGATGTTAATAATAACTTATTATAAAAAAATACAAATTTTATTTTAACCCAAGCGACTTTTAATTATTGGTTGTAGGTTGTTTTCCTTTGGTTGGTCGTCTGATTGGTCCAACCTTAAAGAAAAACACACCATGAGTCTAAAGGGCTCAAAAAGAAGAGAACTTTAATGAAAACAATGTTATTTTGACTTACCGGTTGTTCTTGATGTGGATGCCTCTTGAAAACGATAATCCTTTAGGTTCTGTTGATCCTCTGCTAATCGGGTACCTCCCCTAATTATCCTTGTTGACCAACAGAGGCAGGTTAATCCTTTGTTTAACGGGTATCCTTATTTTCATACGTCGATGACAATGGCACTAAATCCAATGTTATAGAAATTCACTCCGTTGTTAATAGATTTGTTTTCCCGAATACGTGGAAATTACGGCCACTGAGATTTATTACGGTACGGTGACGAAAAACCGGTTCTAATGATGCTGCTAGATCTTATGCTCCCTTAGACTGGTGTTTAGGCCTTGCAGCCTGGCTTATATTGTCGTCTGGAGTTTCAACTTGTAGGTAGAAAGTATGGGAATTTTGTTTATAAAATAACATAATAGTGATTTGAATAGTTATTAAAAAGAACGTATTTTATAATTAATTGCTGATTGTTGATTAACATCAAACAAGAATATTAACAATAATGATAATTATTATAAACATTATTATTATAAAATTTGAAGTAATATTATTGTTACATAATATTTGTTGCAACTTTTAATAACAGTATGAAATAATTATAATAATAGTGATTGATAATTATTGCAAATACAAAAATTGACGTAACATTATTATTATTAAATATTTGTTGCATTTTGACAATTATTCTTAATAACAATATAAAGTATTAATAATAACAGTGATTAAGAATAATTTTAAATACAAAGGTTCAAGTAATATTGTTGTTATATAACATTTGTTGTAATATTTGTTGTAATTGATGTTTTATCAATAAAGTCAATTGTTTATTGATATTGAGTTAATAGTAATAGTGAAATTATTTATAAAAACAATTAAATGTATCTAACAACAATATTTATAACAACAATAAAACGTGTAATATGATATAATAGCATAATAGTATTATATAATTATAATATATAATATAACTGTCATGGATACGTGACACCTAAAACAATAAAGTGCTTATTACCCGGGACATACGCCAATTTTATACAGCCTTGACACCAGTAGGTTATAACCGAGATTTTTTTCAGAATATGGCAAGCCAGAATAGCCAAGAGGCTTTAGGCGTTAGGAATGTGTTTAATTATGTAGATATAGGTAGGTTAGAAGGTTCGAATCCAAAAGCGGCTATGGAATTCTTAATTCAAGCGTGCAACTACAAAATAATGTTTCATTGTGTACTTACATATGTGAACACATAAACAAGGTATTATTACACGGAGAGACTTTTTGTAGTAATCTATGTAAAAAATCACCGTAAATTTTATTATTTTGACGTAGCAAAGTAAGGAAAGTAGGGAACTACGTGACTATTTATTGTTGAAGTATTAAGATGTACTACATTTATTTCAACTTGTTCTTTTTCAAAGGAGCAAATTTTAATATTTTCTGTAGGAAAATTAGTAAGTAGGATTAATTAATAGAGAAATTATTTAATTATACAAAAATAATAGAGGAAATAAGTATTTAAAGCTATAAAAATAGCTAAAATGATAAGATAAATTACTATCGTCTGTAAGAACGTGATTCAAACAAATATTTATTTGGTTCAAAGATATTTTGTTTGAATCAAACAAATTTTATTTGATTTGAACGAATCATTTCTTTAAATCAAAGAAAGTCGTTCAAACAAATCATTTTCTTTGATTCAATCAAATCATTTTTCTGAGTGTAAGTATTTCAAATGTATAATTAAATATATATTGTAGCTTTTTATTATTAGAAATGATAGAAACGAAAATAATGATAAGTTTTAGGTTAGGATTGCCAAATACGATTTCCATTCAATACAAAAAGAGAAATTTTTCTGTTAGCAGTAATATTAAATTTTTATAATGGGAACATGAGCTTTATTTATAAATTTGTGTTTTTAAATGGTCAATAAGTGAAATAGAAATAATGAAAATTTTTAGGTTGAACTCGCAAAATACAATCTTGTTTAGTTATAAAAAGATAAATATATTGTATTAGTAGTAGTGTAAAATTTATATGGCAGAAAAATTTGTTCTAATTTAAAAGCAGAAGTTTTCAAAACAATAATTTTCACGCTTAAGTCATCTTTTACTTGGGAAAATTCTGACTGTTTTTGAATTTATGCAGCATAATGATAAACGATGAGTTACAGCTTCCTGGAGAATACGAGGTAAGCGACGTACAAAAAATTACCAATCCATCTAGGCAAAAGGAAATAATCGCCAAATTATAATTTACTTTCGAAATGTGTATATAAGTTCTTCAAAAAATGGTATTCATAAAAACAGACTTTTTGTATTTTTAAAAATTTTGTTGAATCAAAATCAAAATTGAATGGAATATAATTTAAACCTGAAATGATTAATTTGTCTTTTTTGCGTATATATAAATTTATTGCAGAATCTGACTTATCAAAATTTGGATTCTGGACGTTTGTTTACCGAAGGAATTGCTTCTGATGGCACATTTTCAAAAGTCAGTTTGTTTTGTCACACACCTTAATTAATTGAAAAATCTTTATGTTTTTTTATTTGTTATTAAAATTGTTTACTTTTCAGAACCGTGATTCTCTAGAAATTGACACTGTTCTAATAGTGTATCCTCAGCAGTGATTAATGCTATCACTTAAAGAAATGAATGACAAATTTCTAAAAATGTTGTATTATACAATTCATTTTCATTGTGATGATGATTTTTTTACTCATAGCTGAGTAAACTAAATTAATACTTACAGATTATAAAAAGTAGACAAAAAATAATTTTTACCTTTCAAGGTATTTCGGCATTTACTATCAAATTGGCAAACTGATATTAATTTTCTTGAGATTTGAGTCTTTAATTCTAAAATTTTGATTGGCGTTTTTTGAATCTTCATAATGTTGCAGATCGATTGGATATGCGACGTTTTATTGACGTTTTGTAGTTTGTATTCTTGTGATTCTTATTTCGAATTTGAATTTAGTACGTTCTTTACTCAATAGGTGGCTACTGAGATCTCTAGTAGTGAAAATTTTCTTTCAGGCGGTGAAACATTCTTCCATTAGTATATAAGGAAACTAAGCTTTACAAACCATATGTAACTTGCGTTGTATATAGTTAGTGTATGCGATTAGGTATACAAACGGTTAAACTACGTATATATGAATTAAGCGTGTGACGTGGCGTTTTACTTTAGTAAAAGCGTTATTGTATACGTTAAGTAATCATATATATATGTATAAGTGAAAAGTTGTGGTTGTAGATAAATCCCCATCGCGTGTTTGCTTTTTTTATTTGCTGTTCCGGCTGTAGGAGTTTTTAAAAAAAACTATAGTAATTTGGCTGGCGCTCGGACCGTCAAATTACTATAGTCCTTTGTAAACACTGCAACCTTCTATAGATATAAATGTAATAAATTTTGAATTTTATCGCAATTTTTTTTTTTGCGCAATTTTAAATCTAATAGTGATAATTTTAATCAAAGAAAATAAGAAGAAACTGACCCTATGCCAAAATAACGAGAAATGAACAAATATTTCTTAATCTTGGCTCAACAGCTGACCGCGTGAATTTGAAGCGAGGAAGTGGGGGCACACCGACCGATGGGAGAAAACGTCCACGATCTGCAAAATTGACTCGAGACTTGAAGCTGTTGGCATATGTGGCAACGTTGCATTGTACACTTGTTAATTGTTGTCACGTCCCGCGACTCTACCACCTAGAGTAACAAACAAATTAAGGAACCAATGAAGGGATCAAGGCAACATTACCGCGTTCGTGATTAGATCGACTTAAGATACAGCAAGATCTAATAAGAAATAGGAAGATCGTTAAAATTGAAAGGCAGATTAAAATGGAATTGATATATTTGGCTGTGACATTAATGACAGGTAATACATTTTATCGGCGCGTGAGTCATCGGAGAAGGCAACTCATCCGATCTTAAGCTTCAATACCAAATATGGAAAGGGTAGCACACCTGGTGTTTTTCCCCCACCATGATTGACATACTTTGGGCCTTAAAAGGCGAAGGTTCCAATAGAAGTCAGTTCAGTCGCTTAGTCAACGTCCGATTTCTAAAATGTAACCAACGCGAGTCCAGTTCAGTGTCGTCACTTCTTACCGTGAGTTCAGTCCAGTCAGTGCAGTTCAGTCCAGTCTCATCAAATTATTCACCGCTAGTCGGACCAGTTCTAATTCGACGCCAAGTTCAACGACTGTAAAAAGTGAAAGGGAATCGCCTTCCAAATTCTCTCTAAAACCTGGGATCAGAGAATCGACTATGTTAACCGGCTAGACCACAATTTCCGATCTGACTGAAATTATCTCAACATCTATAAGTGACGACTCAAGTATTCACATCCAATCTACTGGAAAAAAAATTGAATTTTCAATTTTTAATAGTATTTTTTAAATTAAAAAAATATACATCTCATAAAAAATGTTGAGATTCAAATTTTTTAATATCTGTATTTGTATTATTGGATAATTGGCTTTAGGGTCCATAAATGAAAAAAACAGTAGTTTTAATGAAACGTTTCGACTCTGATTGGAGTCCTCATCAGTGATCTTTATTTCTAGAATATGAAAGAACAACTAGTGAATATTGCGCATGTGAGTTCCACTTTTGAGTACAACTTTTTTATTGTCTACAGAATAAAAATATGAGATAATTTACTTAAATTAAACATAAACATTTTTGGTGAAACACAAGAGAAATCTTAAGAATTGATATTGAAAAGTAACACATAAATTTCTTAAAAAACATCTGAGATAAAAAACTAGACACGTTTATGTACAAATGTAACTTAAATTGTAGATGCAAGTATAAAAATGTGAGAAAAAATAATTCAAAAAATACACAAAAAGACTTCGGTAACACTTCGATAAAACTTCAAAAAACCATTGATTGAAAAACATGAAAACTATTCCACGTTTATTTATAAGTGTATTTTAAAATATAGATGTATAAAATATGAAAAAACCTTGAAAATATGCAAAGAAATTTCATAATTTTATTTGCGATGTTTATTGAAACTATAATTACAACTACAATATTTAGTTATAATGATATTATATACAAAATATATAAGAAATATGAACATCTTGGTTTGTATAATGTAATGTTAAGTAAGTATTTTCAAAATTCATTTAAAGAATGTTTTTATATAATTTTATAAATCATATTGGTTTGAATTTCCATATAAACTTTAAATGTCGGCATTTTTTTTATTACTAATTTAAAATTATTCTTTATTATAAATTGAATTTTGTATTACAGATCTTATTATAAATTTGTATCATTGTTTAATTATAAATTTGAATTTTATGAAAAAAAATACGTGTTGAATTATAAATGTGAATTAGAATACGATTCCATTTGGAATTATAAAATTTTTATGACAAAATTAATTTTTTCTTCAAAAAATTAATTTCGTTTATATTTTTGAAAATTATGCAAATAGAATTAAACTTTGATCAAATTGGGACATTTAAACAGTTGTAATTTTAATAATTTCCAATAAATTTTTAAAATAATATTGTACAAAACAAAATAAAATCTATTTACATTTTAAGATATTGTTACGTCACAAGTACGTAAATATACTTACTTTGATCAAAGATTCCTCGTTTTAAGTTAGGATCGAATGATCCTCTGTTAGGGATAAGGATAAGTCAATGAAAGACACAATGATTATGAAAATAATACAAATTGAATTTATTTTATTGGTTAAAAGGTCAGAATACACATTCGTTAAGACAATTCTTATATAATGTAGGCACAGGCTGGTTGGTACGTGGGTGAGAAAGAGACAAAGAATAAAGATAGAGAGAGAGAGGTTCGGTACCTTTATTTTGAGGGTTAATCCACACGGAGGTGAGTAGTAAGTACTGGATCCCCGCAGGTGTAGTCCAAGTGTGTGAGAGAGACGGAGTTATAGGCCGCACAGGTATATTCCGTAAAGGTCGGTGATCCAAATTTATTACACTGTTCGAAGATCTTTACAAGGATCTATACAAGTCCACGATGACTTTTACGACTCCCGAACTTGGATTTTAAATTGTCCCGGTCGAATTTTATTAATCTCAAACTCAGAGATTTTCGAAGTTAAATTGAAATGCCGCACTGGACTATTGTCGCGAGACCGGTTATAAATCCGAAGGAAAATTTAAGTGTCGAACTAGACGAAGAATTTACTGACTGCTTGCTCTTGGTGTGGGCCTCTTTTATATTTTTTTATACAAATTGACGGTCAGCGAAAATCGTGACGTAGTCATATCTTCTTAGAGGAGAAGGGACCGTATACTGCTCCCTACTTCCCCTACTCCCTATTCCCCCTTATCGATTTTCTCATAGATTTCTAACTCAATCCAGCCTGTGTGTATTATATACATTCAAATATGTCGCGGGACGTGACAATATCGATATTTTATTATATTCAGGAGACTAACAATAATTATTCCGGTTTTTTTTCTAACAGAGAAAAATCCTCGGATTTCATTAAATGTAAATTTTGACAAATTAAGATTTTTATGTCTCTAGATTTTTTATGAAAACCGTAATATTCAATGAAATTCAAGGACGCTTAACAAAATCATTAAAAAGAAAGGACTGAAAACCCTTCAACGGCCCGCTAGCCTTCAAATGTAGTCCTTTAATAGTAAAGAATTTCTTTCCAGAGTTAAAAGAAATCGTTTATTGGTCATAACTATTTTCGTTCTGCACTTTACACATGATTTTTTTAACAGTGAAACGATTCTGTTGATAGACAAAAGAAATCTGCTTAATTTCAATGGATGCATTTTGAAAGGAACGTAATTTCACTATCAATAAACTTTATTTTAGAGTGTATTACACTGATCCTTTAACAACAAACAATATGTTTTTTTAAACAATGACATTTTTAGCAAAAATTTACAAAAAACTTTCAATTTTAAAATGTTTTCTGGTTCTTAATATATTAACCTCATTTTCTATGTTTTCGTTAAAAAAACTCTTGAGTTATTTTTTCCCCTTTTTCTCTCTTTTTTGATTGATTCTTAAGAAATTGGTGTATTTTTTATTATATAAATAACCAATTTGTTTTATAACAAATCCCTTTTATAAGAAATAATTTTTTTGCAAAACAGGCACTAAAGTATTACTTCGAGCCCCTGTAGAGCGGCTGTAAAGTTGTCCATTTACGAGCAACATGTTCATATTGTTTCTGTTTTCTTCCTCAAGTCCTAGTTTCGTTGCTTATGTCCTACTTTTGTTCCTTACGCCCTCTGCACAGTTGCGAAACATGGATTATATTTCCCCCCAAGCAAATACTTGATCGGACCGCAAGATGGCGAAAGCAGCGATTAAGCTAACTCCTTCATTGCTCACCAGGGAGCCATCTCGAACGTTCTGGGCTCAGTGCTAATACTTAATTAATCTAACCAAAGTTTATACTTTTCCATACGTTATTAAATTCAATCAAATTTGTTTCTTGAAATACTGAATACCCCAAAAATTGTATTATATTTTTTTGAATTGAATTGGATTTTTTGAATTGAATTTTTTTAAATTGTATTATATTTAATTGATCTAACCAAAGTTCATACTTTTCCATACATTATTAAATCCAATCAAATTCGTTTCATACAATTCGGGGGGCACGGCTCCCGAACCCCCCGGCAGGGGTTTTGCCCCCTGCACTCCCACCGGGGCTCCGCCCCTGGGCCCCTCCCCGTTACAGCCCTTTCCACCACCTTTCGTACCATATTTATCAATATTATTGTTATAACATGTTACTATTCCACCGAGTCGTAATTGGACACTTTCAATACCATTCTACAGACACTCGAAATACTTCTTTAGGACGTATTTTGCAAAAAATATCGTGTGCACCACGGAGGTCGGTCATTTTGGGACTCGACCGATGTATTCAGTCCTCTCTCCATTTTAATTTGAAAAAATACAATTAAAATTCAGAAATTCTATTATTTAAACAAAATATAAGACATACGAAAAAATGTTTGAATAGAAAATTCTTAGCCTAAATGAGGTCTACAAATTCTCAGTAGGAAAGTTTTCGAAAAAATGCATACTTTGTTTTGATTTTAAACACTGAAAATAAAAATCCATTTTTTAACCATCATGTGTGAGATACAAAATAAGCGACGGAATGAGAAATAGTTTGCTTGAAAACAGTCTATGGATTTTTTTCCTTTTTTTAGATATTTGGAAAAAAACAAATCTTTTTTAATCATGTAAATTATCAGAAAATTACAAAAATGTATACAGAAAATCGAGCGCAAAGTACAAATGTCATGATGAGAATGTGTTCCATAGGTTGAAAAAAGAAACAAAAAAACGACATTTCAAGCCAAGCAGGTGTGCTCAGGGCGAAATAGCCATTTTTTCAAATTTTTTAGGTCTTTGTTTGATAAGGGTAGGCTTTCTAATTTCGTCTTCTATGTTTTAAAGACGTCAATCTTTCGAGCGTCACTAGAGCTATTCAAAATGACCCGAAATTTTCATCTAGTCGAACGCGCTTGGAACGATATGGTCATTTTTTCACTTTTTCAGGCCATTATTAGCTAAGGGTGGTTTACCTAATTTCGTTCCCTATTTTTTGAAGGTGTCAATTTTCACTCGGTTTTCTTGAATTCTGCCTGTGCATCGTAAGTCTAACTTCTTCAACTGCACAAGAAGATCGGATTTTGTGAGATAATTATTACAATAATGATGAATTTGAGGTATCTTTCCTGGCGCTGTGGTTTCAAGGAATGGTTCCAATAAGTTCATTAGCACATGAGAACTCAATGCACATTTGGCCAATTTATCCGTGATTGCGAAATTTTTACCGCAAGATAAGTCGCGATTCAACACGTATCCACTTGGAGCGCATAGACCCCAAGATTTCAGACCAAATCTTATGGGTTTTCCCCGGATGAACTGCTTCAGTGATGTCCTTGCGTATGATTTAGCCATCATTTCACCGACGGACCAAGCCGTTTTCCATAATCCAAATTGTCGAATATTGGTTTGAAATATTTGAATTTTAATTTGATTTCTTCAAATTTATCCCATTGCGTTGCAGAACGAACAACCTCAAGAGACAGATAGGGATCAGTTGACCAAAAGTCTCTTTGGGACTTTCTCATATTGATGGAACTTAGGATGATGGTTCCTATGAAAGTATTCAAATCATCCAACTGTAAGTCAAACTCGTTGTCTTTGTGAGCCTCCATGATACATTCCTTTAGTGAAATAGAGACGAATTTTTCAAATAATTCTACAGGCTCACTTTTTTGTATATTTTTCATTACAGACTCACTCAGTTGTAATTTATTGTCAATATCATCAGGATAGCATTTTTTACCATCCATCCAATTGTATTGGTGCTCTTTTTCTAGCTTTGATTGATCTTCAATGTCGTATTTACATGTTTCTCTAAAAGCACACGTGGTTATTCTTTGTCCAATGCAGAATCAGAATCAGAACCGGGATTATCTGAACAACCAGACTCATCAGCGTTCGGTATTGTGACTATTTCACCATTATCATGTCACATCCACCCTTTCTAACACCAGCTATTTTTTTTACCCTTTAGCTTTCTTTGAGATTTAAAACTCTTGCCGCGCGCCGTACACATGGACCCACTTTAACGCCATATCAGTCCCTCTTAAAGCAATAGCTTTCTTCCGCAACAGTCGGCATAAACAAAATTTAGAAAATACAGATGAATTGAAGAACTTAATGAAAAAAGTAATAAAAAAGAAAGAAGAACAGATTTCCAGATTTCTTCAACCCTTTTAACATAAACTTCCCCAGGACCAATTGACGTACAAAACTCAAACTAGATTACACAGATGTTTCTCGCGTGGGAAAGAAATTTTTTAAAAAGAAAATGAAAAAAAATTATTTTAGAAGACCTGTTTAAATATTATAAATTTATTACATTCAATTGTTAATGCCCGTAATAGTATATTATGTGCCTAAGCGCATAATGAGGGTTATTACGCGACGAGCTAAAATGCTCGCAGGAGATCGAAACCAAGGTGTAGTCGAGGCGTAGCTGAGGGAAAGCCGAGACAAAGCCGAGACGAATCCGAGGCACGATCAGTCCTGCGAGCATTTTGAGCGAGTCTCGTAATCATCCGAATTGTGTGCATTGGCGCATATTCTATTTTATGTGACTTCGGTGCATTTACGAGTTTTTCTGCGTACACTCGAATCCAACCTGAAAAGGTCGAAATTGCCGTGATTATCACCCATCTCACTAGACATTTCGCGAATACCTATTATTAATATTCACTTCTTTTTCTTACAAACATTTGAACTAAAGGATATTGCCATGCACATTAACAAACATTATTGTAAAAGGGTCTAGGGAGATAAGTATGTAAAAGTTGCCCCCGCACGTATCAATTCTAAATTTATGTCGTAAGTAGCCACCGACTAGTTATTCAATTTCCTAAAATGGTAACCTTAAAACTACAGTTTTTTGGGAGTTATGGAGGGGGAAATCAAAATGGAAAAAATTTATTTCCTCGAAAACGACTTGACCGATTTTGATGACCAAAATATATGTTATAAATACCAGCGAGAATAATTTATAAGAAAATTTAAAAAATTTTCGGACAAAAAAAAGGCGTAAAAAAGTTTTTTTGGATTTTTCAAATTTTTTTTTTAGGTTTTATTTGAGAGGGTCACCAAAGTAAATATTATAGAAATATTCCTTGGAATCTCTATTTTTAGTATATATTTTGAAAAAAAATTTTTGAGTGGTGCAACACAGCCAAAAAAAATAAAAATCGGGCATGTAAAGGAAAACCCGTAGAAGTTATGGAGAAGCGGCCATATTATTCGAAGAAATGCTGAGCTCTTTTGTTGGCTGAGATTTTAAAGTGATTTACAAAAAAAAAGGTCTGTGAAGTGTAAATAACAAGCGTAGAATAATGAGGGAAATGCAAAAACAATAACTTGTGTTGTAATCAATTTCTCAAAAAAACTTATTCGAAATTGCATGTTAAATAGCGCGCGGCTTATTTTAGCCAATCAAAGTCAAGCTTCGAAACAGCCAATGAGAAAACTTTATCTAGATTGAACAATATATGGCTGTTATTTCTGAAACTGGACTCACATGTGTCGTTTTTTGTCTTGATTATATATGTAATATAAACGGGATTTTAACTGATAAAATCACATATCTCTTGATATTTTTGATATATAATTAGATTTTCCCATCGTCGTACCTCCGCACATTCAAATTTATTTTTCCTTTGCCCAATTTATTCCGCTATTGTAGTACTACCGAGTATTGCATCACATTACGTAAATATTTTATATCCTTTGTTTTTTTTTGTACGAGTTTGAGCATACATATTAATTGAAATTAATTAATCCTCATTGATATTAATTTAGTAGAATTTCGTAATTTAAAGATGTATAAAACTAGAAAAATAGATGTAAAATGTGCTGGTTGTGATACATTTTTATGAAAAACCAGAGGCAAGAAAAAAATAGTTAAAGATGAAAATGATGCTAGACCTTTATCTCTTTTGTTACAAAAGAAATAAATATAAACGACATTTTGTGCCAGAAATGTCGACTTTCTGCTTATAAAAGCTACAATAGCGGAATAAATTAGGCAAAGGAATGAAAATTTGAATGTGCGGAGATACGACGATGGAAAAATTTAATTATGTATCGAAAATATCAATAGATATGTAATTTTAACAGTTCAAATCTCGTTTATATTACATATATAATCAAGACAAAAGACGACACATGTAAGTCCAGGTTCAGAAAGAACAGCCATATATTGTTCAATCTAGATAAAGTTTTCTCATTGGCTGTTTCGAAGCTTGACTTTGATTGGCTAAAATAAGCCGCGCGCTATTTAACATGCAATTTCAAATAAGTTTTTCTGATAAATTGATTACACCACAAGATATTGTTTTTGCACTTTCCTCATTATTCTATGCTTGTTATTTAGACTTCATAGCCCTCTATTTTTTTAAATCACGCATTAAAATCTTAGCCAACAAAAAAGCCAAGCATTTCTTCGAATAATATTGCGCTTCTTCATAACTTCTACCGGTTTTTCTTTACATGCCCGATTTTTATTTTTTTTTGGCTGTGTTGCACCACTTAAAATTTTTTTTTTCAAAATATATACTAAAAGTAGAGATTCCAAGGAATATTTCTATGATATTTACTTTGGTGACCCTCTCAAATAAAACGTAAAAAAAAAATTTTGAAAAATTCAAAAAAAAATTTTTACCCCTGTTTTTTGTCCGAATTTTTTTTTAATTTTCCTATAAATTAGTCCCGCTGGTATTTATAACATATTCTTTTTTCATCAAAATCGGTCAAGTCGTTTTCGAGGAAATTAATTTTTTTCATTTTGATTTCCCCTTCCATAACTCCCAAAAAACTGTAGTTTTAAGGTTACCATTTTAGGAAATTGAATAACTAGTTGGTGCCTACTTACGACATAAATTTGGACTTGATACGTGCGGGGGCAACTTTTACATACTTATCTCCCTAGACCCTTTGACTCAACTTCTTATACAATACATTTAGGGTTTATCTTTGTACATTTAGCCAATGTAAGTCTGAGTGAATTTAAGCAACAAATTATATGTATTAGAAATTATTATTAAATAGCAGAAATCAGAAGTCTGGGTGAGTGTTACGTATCCATGACTATTATTCAAACCCAACAAATTAATTATTATTATTATTATTATTATTACTATTATTATACACATGACTATTATTTTATTAATATCATCTCCATTAATAACTAAATCCGATTTATGCAATTGTTCTTATTATTGATGTTGTATTATAAACTATAACTTTAACTTAGAACAATAAACAATATGTATGGTTGATAATTGATTAATTGCAACAAATATTATTGTTGTTGATAACCTTAAACATAAAACAACTAACGCCGTTGTCAACATTATTATTATCATTATTTTTATCATATGCAATTTGTTGATATTTGTTAATCAATAATCAATAGCAAATAAATAATTATGAATTGTTTTCATTAATAACTATTAAAGTCTCTTATATTTGTCAATTATTACATCATTTGATTTACGAATATAAACAATTAAGTTTAAATATAAAGACATAGTTATTACTAAAATAAAGATAACTGAAAACAAATTGTAATACAGCTACATTTTTATTGTATAATAATTATATTGTCATTATTACTTTATTACCTATGTATACAAAAATGTCATTGACATGCAAAAGTGCATGTAGCACTTACACAATGAAGAAGATACATCCCCACTGCTCTCACTGACTCGGAACATCGATATGCCACACGAACTACGCACACGAATGCTATTTCAATTCACTACACTGACAACTAAGATTTCTATGCAGCTGTTCACCCCAATTGAAACTCCAAAGCTTCGATTCTAATGCTTAGCTCGGATGGATTGAAATAACTAAAAACACCATATGCCTATATAAACCGACGCATGGGAACGCCAGTCAGTCTGAAAACTCGTCTTGTCGCCGCCGTCTATAAATAAACCCACGGAGTGAACATGTGGATATAGTAATCAAGTGGAATACGCAGAGTGCAACCGGAGTCGATTACCAAACCAAGGATTACGCGAGTTACATCACTCGCTGACTTTCAGTCATCCAGTTTTTAAAAAAAATCTAGGAAGCATTTTCTCTCTATTTTACAATTCGTTTGTTCGGTTGTTTTCATAAAAACAAAATTTCAAGTCCCAATCGGTTCTTATTCTTCTCAGTTGATTTTAATTCGCATCGCTCTTAAAAACTTTTGGTCCGACCTGGTTTTTCTTTTAAGCTCCAGCTTGGTTGGAGTACTAGGAAAACCGTCCCTTTTAATTCACGAATCAAATTCCTTAGGTTATGGAGCCTTTTTAATGGGTCCCAAGCTATTGAGCGAAAGCTTAGGCTTAAAATTTCTAAATTTAATATTTTTTTGATATCCTGAGGACGTCACAATCATAGTCAGAGGTGTCTATTTCATACTCTGTATGAGAAGGAATGAATAGTTTAGACCGTTTTCGAGACATGATAGCGAATAAGAAACTATATAAATTTCACCCTCGAAATTAATTATCTTAGTAATATACTTAGAGATATTATGTCAGAACGAGCAGTCTCCGCAGTTATAATCGAGCTTACGGCTAGAGCGCAAGGGTACTTACTGAGAACAAGCATCCCAAACAGTGAGAGGCAAGGGGACTCACTCAGAACAAGCACCCCAAAGGAGAAAGAAATCTATCACGTCCACGCCGTTTTCTCTGGGTCATGCTGGGAGTAGAATAAGAAAATATTTACCCCTTTGAAAAATTTCATTTATTTAAGAATCAGAATTCTAAGGTGTTGATTTGATGTCAGATTCGGATCAGTGACCTCGTAAACATGACATCACCAATTTTATCAAGTTCCAGACCCTTTTAACCATTCTAGACGCCATATTAGATTCGCAATCTTGGAAATTGAAAATCTGACAACAGATTCGGATTCAGCGACCCCAAAAACATAATAATGTACGATTTCATCGAACTTTTCTCTTGTTTTTCGAATCTTGGTCCGCCATATTGGATCTGCTATTTTGAATTTGTGACGGACTGTACACGGCTCTACACTCAGTGACGTTCTCCCCCATCAGCATACCAACTGGAGCACTGGGCGGACGGCACGGAGATGCTTTTCCTGATGGGAACTTCCACAGAAGGGTATCTCCAGTACCCACCGACTTCCATACCTGGTGGAGCTAGACCAAGCGCTGGCGAATAGGCGCTCACATGGCCAGCTCTCGGTGTGAGCCCGCGCCTAGCTTCAGGTGCCCCTGACTAGGTGCTGCTCAGGCTTTACCAGGATGTGTCACTCCCCGACTAGACTAATCCCTAGAGGATGCCGCGTTAAACGCCGACGAATGGGTGCGCTCCCATGGTCGGCCTTTAACATGGGCTAGGAATCAGCTTCAGGTGCCCCTGACTGACCCTGGCCCCGACATCCCTGGGCAAGAACGTCACTCCCCGACCGGACTAATCCCCAGGAGATGCCGCATTGAACGCCGAAGAATGGGTGCTCCCATGTTCGGCCTTGAACATGGGCTGGGACTCAGCTTCAGGTGCCCCTGACTGACCCTGGTCCCGAGATCCCTGGGCGAGGACGTCAATACACTAACCGGGGGGACTCGAACCGCTACGCGACTCCCACGTAGAGTGCTAGTGAATGGACTCTGAATGCGAACTTGACCCGCGCCTTGACCCATTTTTAACGCGTACTTGACCCGAACTTGACCCGTTTTTAACGCGAACTTGGCCCGCACTTTACGCATACTTGACTGACTCAAACACTGCCGAACTCGACCGAACGCGCTCCGAAACCGATACCGACTCGACTCCGACTAAACGGACCATACGTACCCGAAGGAGTTGGGACAGAGGTGGTTACGAGCGTTACCCGGAAGTCTGTGCCCCGGACAAGCTGCACATCGCAGCGCAAAAATAACAACGATAACCATTCTTCTGTATTTTTATTCCAGAAACATAACACGAACCAATAGACCAGTACCAATAGACCGCACACTTCCATCTCCGCTTTCACGCTTCCGCTTACGTACATTCTCACGCATTCCGGCATTCACACACTCACGCTCACGCGCACACACACACGCAAACTCACGTACACTAACACCGGCACACAACAAATCATTTAATTTATATCCACTCTTACACGCACACACACACTTCCGTCTTAATCTATCTATTTGTATTATTATTTACATGTATTTTCTTATATCTTTTGTAATAAAACTTATTTTCTAAATAGTATACGACCGTTAAAGATTATTTCATTACCTACTCCCTCACTCCTACCAAACCCTAGCTGACTGAAGCGTCTGGCAACCAGGGGGAAAGTAGGGATGTTACAAATTTTAAAAATTTGATGTCGGATTTGGATTCAGAGACCCCAAAAACCTGATTATGAATAACTTGATCGAGTTCTGAACATTTTTCAAAATCTCGACCACCATATTGGATCCACTATTTTAAATTTGAAAAATCTGACACCAGATTTGGATTCAGAGACCCCAAAAACCTGTGTAACGGCAATTTTTCCAATATTCGTTGGAATCCGAGTGAAATGAAAAATCACTATTTTGAAAATGATAACGGCTTTTATGACGAAAACCAAAAGTATATTGTCAAACTACACGATTTTTGCGCACCGGTGGTTGGAAAAAATGTGAAGTTTTCTCAGGATTTCAACGTGAGAAAAAAAAAGAACAAAAATTTTTTCGCAAAATTTGCATGTTTTTTGACATAAAAGGCGCCATATTCAATTATCTACAAGAGATATTTCAATTTTGAGCTTAGATTCTGAAAGAGCATACCCAAAAATATTTGGGAACAGGGTTTTCGTTCAAAAATTCCCAATTCTTAATTACAATGAGGCTTGAAAATGAAGAGAAAAATCACAATTCTTCATCGTTAATGGGTTAAACTTATCTGCAGACCCTTTTTGCATAAATCAAACAGTTTTCAAATACCAAATTAATTTTTGAAAAGTAGCAATTTTTGGGCAAAAATAAAAAAGATCAGGTATCTTAGGAACTATTAGTGCTAGAACATTTCCTTTCTGTTTTTATTTCTCAAAACAATATCTCATTTTTTCCATCTACCCACCTTTTACCGCTGAAATGCTTAGAATATCTAATAACTTAATAGCCCGTACTCTCTCATTTTCTGGCGTAAATTTAATTTTAAATCGAATTGTGTTAACAAATTATAAAGATACAACGTTCAAAGAGGGGAAGATTCAATTATTAGATATTGTTACATTTTTAAGTTTTGAATTATTTTGAAACTGTTAATAACTTTAGATTGTGGATGTGTAACGTATTTCAAGATAGCATTACTAAAGTAGAATGGGGGTTTGTATGTAGGGCTGCCTATATAAAAGATAATGGACCATAAAATCTTGAGGTAACTGCAATTGAAGTTTTCATGTATCTTAGCAGAGCGATTACAATTGTTAGGATGAGTATTCCGTTGCCCGATTATTTTAAAAACTCGTCTTAATGACTGTGATTTCAAGAATAATGAACTTGTATCTACGAAGTTCTTCTTTCAACTGCTTTGGTTAATTCTATTTGTCCTAGCTCGTCAGCTTGCAATAGGGCAGTTTTATGAGACAGTTTTGATAAGCTTGGATATTTTAAGTGATTTAAAAAAGATTGCTATTCGAAAATTTTGCTGATTAAAACGTCCACAGAATGGACTTAAGACTGTTGCGATAGCTTTCAGAACATTCACCTGTTCATTGCAATGTGAAGTTTTGCTATCGTCATCGTTTCAATGCTCCCTCCTTGTTTTTATTCAATCGACTTTGTTTTCCTATTACAATAGTGATCTCTTATAGTTCAAGTTGAACGATATTGTCGGGCCTTCGTATGACCCGCAGTCGTCACTGAGCGTTATTTACTCCAAGAATCAGACACGGACACGCTGCGCTGTATATGTATCGTGCACTTGAACCATCTCAATGACTCGACGGTCGCGCTTGTATACAGATTACATACCCTATGATATCATCGAAGGGTACGGCTCCGCTCAATTTTTGTTACGATGCCTCGATGCGACGTCACCTTTTTCCTCCTCTAAAACGCGCAACTAGAAGTCGACACATAAAGGCACATAAAATAACAGGAGATTCATTCGCATTGCGTATCGCTATTTTTCATAATGGTAAACAAATTACATGAAGGACATTACACTGTGGTAATAAAGGATATCAAAGGTAAAAAATATAATTGGTATCGAGTGAATGATGATAACATAGATGAAGTTACTTGGCCAAGAAACGCTTTTGAGGCTTATATAATATTTCAAGGAAAAAAAAAACCCGATTAAAACGTAACCAAAGTTATTCATGTGAAACATCCATGAATTATTTAATGTCGATGATAAGTTTTTTTTAAATGAATTTATGTATTGGACAAAAAGAGTTTTTGAACTTTTTGAAAAAAAAAAATTCATTTTGATTTCAATAGTCATACAACAAAGTGCTCTAAACGAATTTTTGATTTTTCTTATTATTTAATGACAAAAAATTGTCAAAAATACGTGTACCCAGACTAGTGTTACCCCTTAGGAGCGTTATTGACATAACTTTGCAGTTTTGTAATGGTATTGGTATGAGATTTGAGGTGGACGGACTTTGCTCTTTTGAAAAATTATTGTAAGTGCATCAAAATACCTTACAAAACTGGAGATAAAGAATTTTCAATAATTAATTTTTTTATGAACTTTGTGTACACGTGTACATAAATTCAATATTACTTTTTATTCTTGTTATATTTTTGATTTTTATCGGACTTATTGCTAGACTTTACATGCGATCTTGACAGTATATCTTTGAAGAGCCTTTTGCTTTTACGGCTCGAGTAACGAAGCAATGATTCAACATCTTTTATTTTCTTGGAATTAATGCCAACTGGTTTAGTTAGTGACGAATGATTTTTTAAATAACATAAGAGAATTAATTATAGAAAAATTCTTTTTCCTTAGTTTTGTAAAATATTCTGATATACGTGCAATAATTTTCCAAGCGAACAAAGTTCACCAAAATTTGAACCTATCCTATTTATTTTAACAAACGTTGAAAAAAAAACTCTTTGACGAATAACACAACTTTGTACAATTATTATAAATAATCACTGAATAATATGAAGAAGATTCTGGAAAGGGCGGTAGAGTAAGAAAGATGTCATTGAGGAGTAAGAAGCGTAGAAGAAGAGCCCTTTACAAAGTATTTTCGAAGTCTAGGTACCGATGGGCAGGCCGCCATGAGATCATAAATATTTTCGGATTAACCGAGCTGTAAACTAGATGGAGTACGGATTTTTATGCTAGGGCCTTATGGAAACTTGAAAGTCTGGAGACGAGAATCTGGATATATTGAAGTAATTTAGAAATACAAAAATATTATCTTACTAGCTTGCAGCTGTCGGTTATACGGCGAGAGAAGACAATACGGTACAAATTTAAGCAGTGACATTTTATGGAGATTTACAGGCAACTAATGTCAAATCTGTCGCACGGTTTCTAATCTTAAATTGGGAACTAAAAGGCGAGAGTTCACATTTTGAAGCTATTTAAGACGATTGAGGGAATAGTTTTGTAGCTTTTAGTTGTGCAGAAAGTAATTTCATGAGAAGGTGACAAATTAAAAAAACAAGAGGATTAACAATAGTTTAGCGATGATAAACGCATGGTCATTTCAAGAAGATACAGATTGACAAAGGAACGGTAGGAAAAATTAAAGTGTTGCGACGCATCACACAATATAAATGAAAACTTACATGACTACCTCAAGATTAGAGGTAAGGGGATTACAAGTAAGGGGAGTGTGTATGATATGAGGAAATGACTGGAAATGGGAGAGATGTACAATGGGTCAAGAACTCAAGTGCTAGTGGGTCGTGCTAAGAACTCTCCTTCTGATGATGTAATGTAGAACATGTGATCGAAAATGACTGGGTAAGACGATATCTAAATACTTCGAGAATTTCTGTTTTAACTCCTTCTTCCGGATATTGTTTCATTTACCTATGACATTTTCGTGATAAATTTGCTATATGAAATTTTTTTTTTAATACAGCTTTTTTAGTATTTATATATCAAATTTTGTGTATAATTACCCATATTCGAATTTCAAATAAATAACTTTTTTCAACACATGCTTTCGGACTATTTTTATATTAAACTTGAGTAAAATATAACATTTTTATTAAAAATTTCTTTAAATGTTAAAAATTCATTTAGATTCCATTTTTTCAATAAAAAGCTCACTTATTCAATTTTTAGAATGATTTTTTTGATGTGTTAAAATAAAAAATTGCAAAAAACAAATTTTTACCTCAATTTACATATCTTTAGAATTACTCTATTAGTTGCGCAACTAAGTTCCCGCTGTTTGTCAATAGATGGCTCCAGCAGTAAGTGGTAAGTGCTGGTCGATTTTAACCTATCCAAAACGTCATGAACCAAGCTTAGACATATGGTAAAAGAACCCTTTTAACACATTAGTGATTTTCTTTTGCGTAATATACTTTTGGTTGTGTGAAAATGTCTGATTTTGTGCCAAATAATCGTCATTTGCGGGAAGTGTTGATTTTCTTCTCCCATTCGAAGAAAACGGCGACTGAAGCGCATCAAGAGCTCTAAAAAATTTACGGAGATGCTGCTCAAGTGAAACAACGTGCCATAATTGGTTCCGTCGCTATAAAGACGGTGATTTCGATGTGGACGACCGTCTGCGTGAAGGAAGGCCAAAAACCTTCGAAGACGCTGAATTGAAGGCATTGCTCGATGACGATCTGTGCCAAACGCAAGAAGAACTTACTTCGGCATTAGGAGTTACCCGCCAAGCCAATTCCAAGCGATTGCATGCGTTGGGAATGATTAAAAACAAGGAACTTGGGTCCCTTATGTTTTGAAGCTAAGGAACGTTGTCCGTCGTTTTTTCGCCTGTAAACAACTACTTCAGAGGCAAGAAAAGGGGTTTCTTCATCGCATCGTAACGGATGATAACAAATAGATTCATTACAGCAACCAAAAAAGAAGAAATCGTGGATAGCCTCAAAATATGAACACTTATACCGTAACGGTATTCGAGCTCTACCAGAAAGATAGGAAAAAGTTGTAGCTAACGATAGGCAATACTTTGAATGATTCATTTGTAACTATTTTTCACAATAAAGGTACATTTTCATAAAAAAAACAGCTGGAACTTAGTTGCGCATCTAATAAATTTTCAGATAATCAAAATATTGATTAGCACGATTACGGCATACTTTTAAAGTCGCTAGGATCCATTTGCGTTTACTCATAATATATGATCATTGATCCATGTGATTTGATATACAGTTTATGATCTACACCAGACGTAGACTCAAATTTCTTTACTGATATGAGCAATAGGGTGGTTCGAAATTATTAAAAATAGTCTGATAACATTTTTGTAAAATGACAGCTACATACAGGTTAGACCTACATATTCTTTTTCTTTACACAGAGAGGGTAAGTGCATACGAATATAACACTTCATTCGATCTTAGCTTTCTTTCGAGACCATTGAAACGCCAAAACAAAATTGCAAAAAAAATGCAGGTGGAAAATGTCTGTTAGTAAGACAGGAAGTTTTAATAACGGGATCTGTTAGTCATACGCATGAAAATTATTTTGGAATTGAAATGGCTTATCAACAAAAAAACATAGTGAGACGGCCCAGCCTCGAGTCTCCGCCTCTTGCATGGAAACGGGAGCAAAATCCACGAAAATAAGATAGCCATGAGAACAAGCAGATTCACACGAAATTCGCAAAAAAGAATTGCGAGGTTTCATTAAGTCTTCGCTTCATAATTAATGAATTACTTCCAAACCGGAAGTGAATGTGACACGAACGATGCGATCTCGTTTTCACGGACATTTTCGTTCGTACTCTCAGCGAGCGCCACACTAACCTGTGGTGGCTGCCACTCAACCGATTACCCAGGTTAAGCAGCTTAGTGCATGGTCGCTGGATGGGCGTCCCGCGCTCATATTTCTTTTACTTTTTTTTGCATTGTTTATTATAGGTTTATTTATTTACGTGCATGGAAGGGGTTTATTATTAATAATAAATAAACAAATGAATGAACAGATATATGAATGAATACATAAATAAATAGATAAATAAATGGATGTTATCAAGGATTAAAAATGTCCAGATACTGCGTTAATTACTTCCTAGTCGTAAATTCTCGTAGAGCAGAAACATAAATTTAATAAATAAATAAATACATAAATAAACATTATCAATAATTGAAAATACCCAGATATTACCTTGATTATTTCACAGTCGTAAATTCTCGTCGTGTTAGCGTATAGACATAAAATATAAATATAATATATAAATAAATAAACATAATATTTATAAGTAAATATAATTATTGTTACTTATTAGTATTATAATTATAATAATTGTAAATAAATGTAATTATTATTACATTATAAATATTATAAATATTAAATATTAACTGTAATTATAATTATGAATATCAATCATAAATAATAATAAATTAATATTAATTAGTTAAAGATAGAAAGGCTCTCTAGATAATGAGCAAAATGCCAAATTTATAAATAAATAAACAATGCGCGACCATGTGATCATTTTTTCTTCAATCTTCCTTACAATATTTTAAATCTTTGCGCAAGATTCAAACCTTCCCATACTGCTGCCCAATAGGAGCCCACGCCTACGCAGGTAGCACGTGTGATTGGCGCCTGGGGATGCGAGCGGCCAATCAGCAAGCACTCAGACCATCCATGCCTTTCGTACACCGCGACCCGGGCCAGTAGAAACGGCATAGGAGAAAAACGTTCTCCTTGTTATCGCGCGGTATGCTTTCTCTTTTCAGCGCACACCAATCTTTAAACGCCTCCACCGGACATAATATGCGACCGTTGGAGATGTAGAACACATCATCGTCACCGCGAAAACGTTAGCTTTCTCTTGACACTAATTTCCAGCTATAAAACAGTCTCTAAGAGGGGGGGGGGGGGGGGGGAATATCGTGTACAAATTTCATAATTTATTGATCGCGTTATACTTGATCGCAGTGGCTAATTGAAGCGCGCGCATATTAATTAAGGTGGGAATTAATCAAAGAGGTGGATATCCGAGGTGATGTGCTTGGTTGCAGATCCTCGATAATTAGTCCGGTGCCGCAACTTCAAAAGGTAAGGCCACGTCGCCCCGGGCTGTTACCACAAAGATCATCAGATCGAAGCTCATAGTCAGGTAACGTGCATTGTAGCATCACCGCACCTGACTATTCGAGAATTCAATCGCTCATGTTTCCCCCGTCCTCCGTTCAGATAGGGACTTGCTCGTTTAACTTCATCTCATAATATTTAACTTATTAAGTTCTAATCTCGACGTCTTGCGAGGGTATTGCTTTCGGAAATAAAACTAGATTTGTTCTCCGAGTCTTGAGTAACTAGTACCCGTTGACTCACCTCAGAGTGAGATTCAATTGTTGACCAGGTGCCGTAGCCCCTCAGCATACTTTACCTGTGAGGCAATAATTCTTTATTTTATTATATTTTTTTTTATTTCTAAACAAATTCAATTGTCGACCAGGTGCCATAGTCCCTTAGGGCACTTTACCAATGAAACGTTTTTCCTTACCCCCGGAGAATTGGAGAACAAATCTACAGGAAATCACTTTGTGCTGTGGGAAGGTTTCTTTTTGAAAATTAAGGAGTTGAACGTACTTTCAGGGCAGATGATGAAAGTTTCTGTCAGTGTGAGCCTGAGTGCTTTTTGTACACGTCAGAACTCTGGTGCCAAAATTGGAAGTTGTCCTTAATTTTGAATAAGTAAAAGTCAATGAATTTTTGCTGTCGTCAAGCTGGAATAAAACGGCACCCAATGCCACGTCACTGGCATCAGTTTGACGATAAAAAGGTTTCTTAGATTTTGGATAGTTTAGTAGGACAGAACTACTAAACAAAAGTTTTATTTCGTTTCCACGTAATTCTTTTAAATTTCGTGGTCTTGAAAAATTTTGGATAGTTTCAATTTTTTCTAGGTTTGGTTTCATACCAGTCGACATTAATCTATGGAAAAGTAGCTCCAAATGTAGCAGATGTTGGTGCACATTTTATGAGGCACGGAAAATGTCTTCGATAAAAGTTAAATAAAAGTTTCCTAGACCGTTGAGGACAAAATCTAGGGCTCTGACCAGCGCTGCTGTGCTAGGTTTTAGGCCGAAGGGAGTTACGCAAAATTCGTAACGTTTACCTTCGTGTAAAAATGCCGTATATTTTTTTGACTCCTCGGCTAGTGGAATTTGCCAAAAACTACTGGTCAGATCCATTGTCGACATAATTTTACTGCCGCCACACCTCTGAAAAAGCACCTCCGAAAAAGCTCCTCCGTTGGTTCAGCACATTCATAATCGTTTATCATTATTTCATTTAATTTACGGGCATCCAAACATATTCTAACGCTTCCATCCTTTTTTAAATTAGTTAGTCACTAGTGGGTTAATATATGAACTATTTGATCTCCGAATTATCCCTAGCTTCAGTAAATTGTTTAATTCAGTTGTAACTAAACTTCTTAATTTCATTGGAATTGGATATGTTTTAATTATAAAAGATTTATTATCTTTTATTTTGAGCTCGTGTTCATATATTGAAATCCGTCCGTGTTTCTTCGAAAATATGTCTTTATATTTTTTCAAAACTTCCCAAAATTTCTTCTTTTCTTCCCCATTTAGCAGCTCGAATTTTGACACCTTTTCTTCGATTTCCGCATCCGTTATGCAGTATTTTTCCTCAATTTCGTCATATTCTTTTACGTTGCTAAATTCTTCATATTTCTCTGGATAATTGATTTCATTTGCAAAGTCCTGCACAGAGAGAAAGTATTAGTCGTGGTTACCTATTTTTTTTTTGTAAAAAAGGGTCACAAGTATGTTTTTTAGTCTGTATCATCTAAGCATCTTAGTTCTTATAGCAATATTAACTGATTAGCAATGATTAAAATTTTTAGTAAAACTTACAAAATCCGATTAGTCGGTCCGTCTTGTAGCCGCGACTATTTTCATGCATTCCCACATTGTATCGAGCTTATAATAGATGTTACCAATACGTTTTTGTAAAACTTACTAACTGCGTTAATTGATTTTACTATTTGTCCAGTGTAGTTATTACAAAAATATATATTTTTTCGACATAACGGAGAAAAGTTGTATCAAAAACTATTCCAATATCTTAATTAGAAACTGATTAATTTTTTTCATCCGTACACGATTAAAATATTAATTGCAACATTGAAAAAAATGTTAAATTTACCATTTTATCTATTTTATTTTTGTTAATGTCGATGGGAACTTTCTTAGGTTAGAATTGTTTAGGAAAAAAACTTTTTTAATTATTATTAAGAAATTTTCTGTGAAAAAAGGAACGCTTCCACTCCGCTGGATATCGAGCCCAGGTCCTTTCGATTGCCGGTCGAATGCTCTGTCATCTGAACTACGGAGGTTCCACAACTTTTCTCACAGAAACTTGTTAACGTTATTGTTTTTCAAAATGTAACAAAGGATGATAATTGTTGAGAGGTTTTTCATCAAAAACTGCACAACAGTTTACAATTATACTTTAAAATTACCATGATTTAATTCTTCTCATTTTGATGAAGAACAAAAACAAAATTTTAAGAAATCAATGTATGTAACGATTTCAAAACGATTCAAAACAGTTGATAAGCAGGTGAAATGTAATTTGTCTGTACAATTATTTCTTGAAGTTTACTATTACCAAAGAATTGCAAGTCATGTTTACACACGAAATATTGCATATGGAAATAAAATATTTACATTCCTCAAAATAAATGAATTTGATCAATTTTACAAAAAAAATTAGTAGCATTTACAAAATTTTTGGTACTGCTTACTAAAAATATAAAGTTGTGACCTTTTAGTCAGCACAACTAATAGGATTTCTCTCAGTGTGTGGATCAATATTTGTTAAATCTTCATTAGGGTCCATATTTATTTCATCGATTACCCGAATACATTTTTCTTCATCATTTACAAATTCAATTTTTAATTCTTCATCCTCATTTCGTAATATCACATAATTTTCTTCTATATTAATCCTTCCTTTGAACTTTTAAGCACATCAATTCCCCAAATACAATTTTTCTTCAATTTTGGAATTATTATAAATACGCAAGAATACGTCTCATCATTTACATTTAAATCAACATATAATTGATGCTTTAATTTTATAGGTTTAACATCTGTGGCACCTACGACGCTCGTACCGACAATGGGCAAAATTTTACAATTTTTGAATGTATTTTTATTATTCTCGAAGTTTTCCGAAATACACGTTACTTTGCTACCCGTGTCGATAAGTGCGTCAGTAGTCGTAATGCCCTGAATTTTTACAAAAATCGGGGGATTTACACTTTCGCGATTCGATATACACCGTTTTGGACAAATCCATTGCCACTTGCCCTAGGATTATAATTTCTTTCTCGCATATCACGCCTGTTATTATCCTGGGTCTTATTTATGCTAGGGCGGCTCGTGGGAGCATGGTTGTGCACTTTTAAACGAGCCGCATTATTAGAGAGAATAATTACCATTTCTATAATTATTGCCGGCAAAACCGTGCCCACGATTATAATTAAGATTCTTATTTTGTTGAGCAAAATTTGCTGTCGCTCCAAAATTATTTATATCTCGATTTTAGACCTAATCACGCCCTCTAAAATTATTTTGGTTTGAAAATAATGTCTCTCCGTACACATTTGGATAAGACCTATGATTTTGACCCAAATTGTAGCCATTATTGCCAGAATTGGTGTTAGATGGGCCTGCTTGATCGAAGGCATCAAGCAGTTCCATCAAATCTTCAAAAGTCTTAACATTTCTAATAATAATCGCCGTCCTTACATCATCATGAAAATATCTTGATAATTTAGACACAATTTCATTCTCGGAGGGTGGTGGGATTAAATCTTTTGCATTATTAATCATTTTTATGGCATATTCAACTCTAGATAAATTACCACTGGGTATATGTCTTCCAAGTTGTAGATCTGAACTAATTTGGAAGCACACATTTTCGTTCCAAAATTTTTTTATGAACTTATCTTTGAATGAGACAAAGTTCTCATCATTTTGAGAGACTAATTCCCACCATTCTCTTGCCATGTCTTCTAAACAGGCATAAATTACGTAATTAATATCTATAGCGCTTATGTAGCGTTCAAAATCTTTTGAGAATCGCATTGGCTGTTCACGTCTATGCCCTGAAAATTTAGGCATAGGATATTTATTTATCCAGGGTGGAACTGCCGAGGAACTACCTAGGTTTTTCTGCAATTTACTTTCTAGAACATACTGGTGGTCTTCAAGGTGATTTATTCTCTTTTCGTGTACCATTTTCTTAGCAATTAAATCTCCACTTCACCCGTTTCCGCCGAAAACGCCACTCGCGGTACACGGGTCTTCGGGAGCTCATAACTAATGCTGTAGACTTAAAAAAAAATGCAGAGAGACATATTTTTAAAGTTTAAGACTTGCCCTTCTCCATAGCGAACTCAAAACTGCTTCGAAATAAATGTTGTTTCAATAAAAAAAAGCATAATTTTTCCACTCTCTTTTTTTTCGAAAACTGAATTTTCAAGAGCTTTCCTGTCAGCAATCAACCTGGAACCTTTTCAATCGGTAGAATAAATGTCTGAACTTTAAGAATCCATGGTTCAAAGTTCGATTTTAGGCCTTGGTATTTCCAAAATGGCGCCCTAACCGCAAAATTTTCGCATATACATTCATGATTTTTTTAATCGAAAACTATGAACTTTCGGAGAAAACACCAAGAGTGAAAAAGTTCTTAGCATTAGTCAAAGAATGCACTCAAATTTTTCCAACTGCTGTTGAGAAAATTTTTAATTTTTTGTATATGCTTAATTTTTGCAAAATCCAAAAATTGTTCATAACGCTTCCAAAAGATTATCTTGGATTCTTTGGCTAGTTCGTAAAACATTTTATGCTTTCTAGTTTTCGTTTTGAGTTCATTGCTGTCAACAAAAATTTCAAATTTCAAAATACTATTATCAAAATGCTTCTGTGGTCTGTCTGCCGTAAACAAAGTTTATGTCTCCCAACTATCACCATCGTGAAGGTCGACGAATATAGATAGTCTTTTTCGCACACCCGGTAGTAAATTGTTTTGGACGCACAAACACGACAATTTACCTAGGAATACCAGGTTTAAAAGACAAGTATATATATATACTTGTAGTATATAATAATAATGTATATATGTATATATATATAATATATATTTATTATATATATATATATAATAAATATATATATAATATATATTTATTATATATATATATATAATAAATATATATATAATATATATTTATTATATATATATATATATAATAAAAATGTAGTATATAATAATATATTTACAAATATATATATTACTCAACATAAAATTTTCGTACTTTCGCGAAATTTTCGAATTCAAGAACCTTCGTGCCCCATGTTGGGCGCCAGTTGAAACATTTCGACTTTCGAATTTTATATTTATTAATATTTGAATATTTTTAAAACTATTTTTGCCTAATTTGGCTCAAAATTGTCTTTTAAAATTTATGCGTGGGTACCACGAAGGGTGAAAATTTCGTGAACTCTAATTTTTTATTTTAGGAGTAAGAACGCCGAAGAAACTCACGTTTATTTATCTTTCGAGAATACAACGGTTAATCAGACGAATCCTCGCACTTGCAGTCCGTGATTTAGAAATTTTGTATCTAAAATCCGTAAAAATAAACTTCGATTATTATTTGCCACGATTTCGCGCAGTTGCGCCTTCAAACACTCGTTTTAATTTGGGGTTTTCCCTACACCTGAAAATAATATTTTGGTTGACTTGCAGGCTCCTTTTAATCTCTATTTTTGCACACCTGCGTTCCCATATTCCAAACTCGAAACATGGATGGAATCCATGCCCCATTATTTACGCCAGCCGGACCTTAAAGGGCGCTGAACTGGCATATTATACCACCAAAGAAGAGTCGACTTCCAAATCAGGAAATAACAGCAAAAACGGGTCACACCGATGGAATAATTATTTTATATGCTCTGGCCAAGAGGCCATCGTCCGGTTTACGAAATCGGCCACAAAATTTTGCCCAGGAGCAAAAAGTAGACCCTATTATGGGACAGAAAATCAGAGACGTGGAAGGAAAGAAACTTACAAAATATGAAATACATGATAGTTATGACTATTTTGTCAGTGGAGAAAATAAGCAATTGTGCTTAACTAAAGGCATCATTCATGACATAATCGACGAATGTCATGAAACGTATGCCCACATTGAGCCTTTAAAGGTCATTAAGATGTTAAATGATTTCTTCTATTATCCTCCATTGGCAAAAATAGTCAGGCAACGTCTAGCTAGCTGTGACTCTTTCCAGAGAAACAAGGTTACAAATCAGACTTGTTTCTCTGGAATGAAAAATTATTTGCCCAAAAGGCCAAATGAAATTTTATCTATAGATTTCTATGGGCCATTACCCACATCAAAAGGTGGTTTAAAATATATTTTGTCCACTATTGATGCCTTTTCCAAATACGTGGTATTATACCCTCTGAGACGAGCTAATACGAAAGCCGTCATCAATAAATTAATAAAGGACCATTTTCCAAAATATGGAAAACCTTCTAAAATAGTAACAGACCATGGGACGCAATTTACGTCTCCTGTCTGGTCAGAATTTTAAAAGAACAGGACATTCAACTTGTGTTTTCCTTAATAAGACACCCACAAAGTAATATTGTCGAAAGGATCCATAGGGAATTATCTAGATTTTTCAGATTTCTCATTGGAGAAAATCACGGATCATGGTGGAGCTGGATCACCATCATAGAAAGCTGCATGAATGAGATATATCATGAAACCACCCAATTTAATCCAATAGAATTACATCTGAACAAAAAACCTAAACGAACTTGGGGAAATTGGTTGAACTTTCCCCAAAATAGCTCAAATATCAGCTATGAGAGAAAATTGGAAATGGCTAAGGACAATATTTCTAGAAAAGGGAAAAACAGAGCTTCCAAGTTACATGAAGCTCATCGTCTGACAACATTAAAAGAAGGAGACAATGTGCTTGTTAAGGCAATAAATGAATCTGACCCAAAACGAAAAATTCTAAAAAAATTTCTCCAAATTTACGTGGGCCCATATGGAATTAAAAAACAGGTTGGACCTGGTACGTACATTTTGTGGAACCCCGAATCCAAAGAGGAAAGAGGGATGTACCACACTCAAGATTAGAAGATTTATAAGAAGAGAGAGGTCAATTCCGAAGACAATGAAGAAACCGTATTAAATAATGTCGGGTAAAAATGACTACGTCATTTACATTTTGTATATATATTTTAAGGATAGCCTATAATTGCATATAATTAAGCTTAGAATAATTAAAATTAGGATTATGCATATACTGAAAACTTAAATCAATATTTTTTTTTACTATTAATAAATTAGCAAATATATTAGGGCCATTTTGAACTTAAGGCAACTGGTTAATGAGAAGAAAAAAAGAATTATGAAAATCATGAAAATAAAATAAAAATATTGATATCGGCCAAAAATGACTGTGTCATTTATGGTTGTATATGTGCACGCGTAGATATTAAGAGTAGTTAAGCATTACCAATAATCTAGTAGGCATGGATAAGAAATTTGAGAATTAAATAAACTTCGTACGATGAGTCATAGAATTAATAAATTTAGACAATAACCAATGGAAAATTAGCATGGTTTAGTTTGCTGAAATTGGTCATTTTGGAAATAAATTAAGGTTAAAATACTTAATGGCAAAAAAAAAAATCAAAAGAAAAATAAACGAAAATCACACACCAAAATTTAGTTTCGTAAGCCTAACAAGGATAAAACCATTTAAAGATACATTTTAAAAGGCATTTATAGGCCGTATCAAAGTAACAAGTATGATTACTCCTGATGAGCGATTCTCAGAAGTAAATATTGCTTTCTGGGTAACAGAATTGTAGCTGCGAATTCTGTTCTCCAGGTACACGTACGAGCTAACAAGGGCATTCTCCTTCAAGCCACATTTGATGGCAATAAGTTGCCTGGCGTGGTTCATTTGTGTTGTGCTTCAAAAACCTCGTAGGTAAGCGAATAAACTTTTAACGCCTCATTCTTTTTTTTTTGTTTTTTTTCTGTTATCATTTCACATTTTTGATCACCCTCTCCCCTCCTTGTGTTCTATTATCCATTTCTGGTGCCATTTCAAGCATTTTGGAGCATGCTCCATATCCTGACTTCGTTCTGTTTAGTCCTGTCCACACAGTCGAATATATCAGTACCAATGGAATTGTCCCTCAGAGACTGCGGCACACAGCTGAGGGAGAAAAACCTCCAGCCCCACCTCCAGAGATTCACCATTACAACCAAAGAGGAGAACCCCATCTCGGAGGACAGAGTATACCAGGGTTCTCGCTCGCAGGAGGAAACCAAAACTAAGAACGAGTGTGTCCAGACTGGGAGATTTAGACCCATGGGGAAGAAGGGAGTGGTAAAGTACCAATCCATCAAGTACTAGGTTGTTCAAAAAGTTTTGAAAGCGACATCTATAGAGCAGTAGAAGAACCAAAATATGACATATGTGTTATCTAGGACGTAGATGACGGCACCTTTGACTATGTCAGCCTAAATAACATCTTCCGTCTGGGCGTTGAACACGCAGCCATATCTGCGTTCTGCACCAAGTTGGGTGTAGCGGGCGTCAGACCCAGAACTGGGGCGATGTGGAGCCGGGAAGTCTTCTTGGCGCTAAGGGAAAAGGTCATGAAATCCCCCCTCTTCTTACAAGTCGAGCTCATCCGGGGAAAGAGTGTCCTGGCCCAGGTGAGGTCTACTGACGATGGGTTTTTCTTGGACGCTTGGCTGGCATTCACAGGACGAGCACACTTAAATAGGGCCAGAGGGGAGACTTATCCCTGCCTGGATACATGGGTTTAATTGGTTTAAATTTAAGTGTTAGGATATATATATATATATAAAATACATAATCAAAATTAAAATAGAACACTTTTGTTAAAATGGGAAAACTCAAATAAAAAGAAATAATAAAAAAGACGGAGATGGAAAGAGTGAGAGGTTGGTTGGTTGACTCTTTTTTCTCTCTCTCCCTCTTTTTTTTATATATGAATAACAAGAAACATCTCTTTTTCGAAACGAACTAATCTCTTATGAGAGAGAGATTACTTCGTTTGGTGGAGCATTAAGATGGTTGGATATGATCACTACAACTCAAAAATGTTTTTTTTTACCAAGAAAATAATAGGATAATCATAATAAGATTATAATAGGAGGGTATGAAAAATTATCATCAATTCTCATTTTATTTTTTTTTGGGTGCATCAATCGCATTAATAATGAAAATATAGTTAACATGATTACAACAACAAATTGTAATCATAATCTATACTAATAATAATAGCTCAAATAACAAATAATATATTTATTTTATCCAAGTTACTCCTAAGATTTAGAATTTAGGTATTAATTAACAACAATTATATAGACAAATCAAATGCATGGTTGATATACGGCTCAGAAAAACGAATTGATCCCTTGCGAGCAAAGGATCACTTCGTTTGGTGGCGCGTTGAGACGGCCCAGCCTCGAGTCTCCGCCTTTTGCAAGGAAACGGGAGCAAAATCCATAAAAATAAGATAGCCATGAGAACAAGCAGATTCATACGAAACTCGCACAAAAGAATTGCGAGGTTTCATTAAGTCTTCGCTTCATAATTAATGAATTACCGATTACCCAGGTTAAGCAGCTTAGTGCACTGTCGCTGGATGGGTGCCCCGCGCTCATATTTCTTTTACTTTGTTTGCATTATTTATCATAGGTTTGTTTATTTACGTGCATGGAAGGGGTTTATTATTAATAATAAATAAACAAATGAATGAACAGATATATGAATGAATACATAAATAAATAGATAAATAAATGGATGTTATCAAGGATTAGAAATTTCCAGATACTGCGTTAATTACTTCCTAATCGTAAATTCTCGTAGAGCAGAAACATAAATTTAACAAATAAATAGATACATAAATAAACATTATCAATAATTGAAAATACCCAGATATTACCTTGATTATTTCACAGTCGTAAATTCTCGTCGTGTTAGAGTATAGACATAAAATTTAATATATAAATAAATAAACATAATATTTATAAATAAATATAATTATTGTTATCTTATGAGTATTATAATTATAATAATTGTAAATAAATGTAATTATTATTACATTATAAATACTATAAGTATTCGAAGATTGTTTTCGATGAACATGAAGCTGCGTAGAGCAGAAAAATTAAGTAGCTGGGAGTACAGTTGGATTGGAGGCTCAACTTCGACGAAAACCTCCAGATCGCAACTTTCAAAGCCATCCAATGTCGACCTGACTTGGCTTGGTTCCTGCCCAACATTAGTGGCCCGAGGGAAATCAAATTAGGACTGGTGGTGTTGGAATTTCTTTTTGAAATAAAAGGAAGGACTCGGGTTTTTTCCCCAGTTCTTTTGGAAGCTATACCGGTGAAATTTACGATTGTTTTGAAAGCTATAAGGCGTTGTTTCTTGAGGTCCTTGTCTTGAGAAAAATTGAAGCTATTTTGGGAATTATGGAACTTAAATTCAAAAGATATGAAAATCTTTAGTTATAGCTAAAATAAATTTTACTGAAGCATCTGGGAAAAACCCAAGGTAATATTTTACACAGAACAATAGGAATTTTTGCTTCGCAATTCATTCAAGCTTCATGAAGGGGTGTGATTGACCTGAGAACTTCGAGGCGCAGAGCTGGTAAAAGTGCCAGTTCAAGTAATCTTGTAAGACCGAGCAGGCCACTTCTAAACTTAAGTATTATTTTAAGTTTTTCTCCGTTCTTCTTTTTTTCTTGGTATCTCGGGCGATTGCAGGACGTCTAGTCGCACCGTAGAAAATTTTTGAGATAGTGTGAAATAACAAATCGATGTACATAAACTTTTGTAATCTGAAATGTGGATTGTGAGAACAAAAAGTGTAATCCTTGGAGTGCAAAATAAACTCTTGTAATCGGAAAATAACGTAATTCTTGTAGCTGTTTTCTGGATTTTACTGCTTCCTATTGCTGCCTTCTTTGGATTTAAAACAGGTGGAAAGCGAGGCTCATTCACGGCTTCTTTATGTAGCTCCGGTCTGGGAAAGTGCTTTCGACAACCATGCTATCCAGTAAAATAGTATCAGTAAGAACCGCGTGTTAACAAAAACATTCACCGGGGACGATTATTGTACTAGGCATGAATTGCCTAGTCGTCCATCATAGATATGTCACACGTGACCTGCTTCCGGGTTCGCGATTGGGTCAAGCGAATAATTCGTAGGTTAGGTCGGGAATTTCGTTGGCGTCGCAAACTTCCTTATTCACTCTCGTCCTGCGACTATCCGTGGCAAGTGCCAATTTATTCGTTTCCAAAAAGAAATTTGAAGGACCTTTCGACGCCGTCATGGATGGCGAGTTTATCTTGCGATTTGTACCAAAGCTGGCTAACGTGGTATGGGTAGAGTAAGCCTTTTGGTTATGCAATTTTTCTCTTGGAAAGTGGTCCAGAAATCCCGATCATTCCGAATATTGTTGTACTGAATTCAACGCTTCATAGCGTTTATCACACACCGAAACCACTTTGCCTCTCTTTGAAGTGTTCACGAGTGCTTTTTCTCGTTTTCTCTCTCCCGCGCCAAGTGAACGTAATTATTGACATTTTATCAGACAATTTTCTTATGATTTCTCAATGTGTGTTCTTTCGGGCATTTTATTAATAATTAAATTCTATTGGGTCGCTGGAATTTCTTAAAATAAATCTTGGTACTCTAAGCTTGTTTATCTAATTTAATTCTGGCTTTTATGTATTTTACCCGCGCCACTGTTGGGATCTTAATATAACCCCGCCTTGTTTTCTTCAAAATTTGTATTTTCCAGTCTCAGCGAGTTCTAAACTGACTTTGTCACTTTGTGTAAAGTGACTGGCGCTCAACCAGGATATTTCGTATTAACATTTTAGTCTTTTCAGGTTTAATTAAATTAACAAAATTATTGGGCACACCAAGAGTACAGGTTCCGGGTGAAGAACCTGCATCTCAAGATATACTCAAGTGTACTTTGACATGTTCAGGAGCAATTACCAGTTGCGTACTTATCAAACGTGTATTCCATACACGAATAATTCTAACGATACTCAACAATTCTCAAAGTAAATATTGAAAGCAGTAAACAGGTTTTGAAAAATATAATCTGAAATTTAAACAACGCTCATGATCTTATAATCATAGTCTAGGAGCCAACAAGTAAATACGTGCCTATCGTGCTTAAGCTAAATTGGCAAAATGATTAATAGATATATTGCCTTCGATATTTAAACGCGGTAGCCACCTGAATTTTTCCCGACGGTCTAATTGAAAATTAAAAAAAAAAAAATTAATTTCTCATTTCTTTTTTAAATTTTGAGACGACGCATTTTAAGTATTACACTTCGCCCAAATGTCGTTCACTATTAACCTTGGAAAATGAAAATGGGTTGCTAATCCTCAAGTGGCCGAGAAAATTTTCATTTATTTCCATCATGGAGTTAAAGCATGCAACTTATACTTATTTTTGGAAAATTTTTCTATCGCCCCACAAAGCAGATATTAGGATGCCCAGGGTTAAATACGCAGACGCTCATTATATGATCGAGGGACGATAATAAGATCACAAAACGTTATTTTTTATGTCGAGGTGACAAAATCGAAATCCAAGCTCAAGGTAAAATTTTGATTTTCAAGTTTCACACGGAGACTTAAACTCTTTCTGGAAACTGTGCTGCGTAGCACATATAATCCTTCTTATAGCCTCTCGCAGCGGGAACGCTCAAAGAGGAATATCGTGCGTTCTCTGTCTATCTCCCAAACGTAGCGCGTGACCGCGCGTTCGATGCGACGCAAAAATGAATATCTTTGAAAGCGGCTGCTAATTAAGTCATTCAATTTAGACGAGGAAACCTTATTTTAACAAACGTAGAATTTTTTTGCGCGCCGTGTTTCACCGCGCAGCTGTTCCTGCCTCCAGCACACGTAAGAGAAGCGCGAAATTTAAATTTAAAGAAAACTTCATATCACTCGAGAAACTATTTGGTGTTATAATTATCCATAACTGTTGTGGGTTTTCTTATTTTTAAATATAATAGAGTATAATTCTATAATAATGGTAGAAAAAATCTTTCATATTGCAAAGGTAAATTAATCTTTTCAATACTTTTCGATTTGCCATTAAATGATTTTTTTACTTTTGAATATTGTACACAGGTTCAAATTACATTTATTGAACATATTTTATAAAATTTTAAAATGGAATTTTTATCATTAGTACATTTCAATTCTATTCGCCTTTTTTAATCTGTATCTTATCCACCGAAAATTTTCTTCATCCGATGCTATAACTGATTTTTTTCCTCCATAAAATCATAATTCAATTTTTCAAGCTGAGGATTTTAATGTAATAATAAATATTAAAGGTTGGATACTTGGATAGAGCTAATTTTATGTAAGCAATCAGTCTCTTTCAAATCTAATCTAATAGACAATTATTCACTTTCTCTAAGACAGAAAAATTATTACTTCATCTTACTTTGACACTCATATAAAACACTTGCTAAAATCAGATGAATAGATTATTCTGTTTTTCAAACAGGAAATAATCTTTATTTTTATATTTTTCTTTGTTTTTTTATACTTAAATTGCTAAGAATTATTCAAGTGGTAATAAATGATAACACAAACCTTTCGATCACAATAAATATAATTGGTATTAACAATTTAATTAGAAAACATCCAATTTAGCTGTTTTTCTGAAAATTAATTTTTCGATCAAAATAACCACATTGATTTTTGTTTACAGAATTGATAATTATTAAGTTCTTGATAATTATTCATCGGCATTTACAAAATTCTTATCGATTTTATTTTCGCCTACTTTTTCATCTCTAAACTTTAATCTTAGGCTGATACGTTAAAAAATCGTTTGCCTAAAAATCTTTTTTGTTTTAATATACCTTGCCTATTAAATATGCCATGCTTTTTTAATAACTTATATTTATTTTCTACTTGCTCATTTCGTTTTTCATGAAAATTATATTGACTATTGTTATTCTATTGTGGAATTAATTTTAGTTACAAGAATGTGGAGAAGGCGTGACGTTGAAAGTCTCCAGAATCTTTTAAAATATTTCTGTAACATGAACATTCTTATCAATATCAATAATAAATACACTAGAACACAAATCTTATATAGGAATGTAAAAAAAATATTTTTATAGAAGATATCAAACTTTTTAAAATTAAAATTACAGTCAAATCTTGTCGTTAATTTTTTTTAAAAAGCGCGTGAAGTGTCATGTGACCAAACATGCGACACTTGCATTGCCGCTGATATCTGTATCCGAGCCAATGCGAATCACTTCGAACCAATCCAAAAAAGGTTTTGTAACGAAATTAAGCTTTCAATCCGAATCAATCCAAACGGAATTTTCAATCAGAATCAATTCAAATGAATCCGAGGTTGGAATGATTCGGATAAAAAAAAATTAGTTTCGGATTTATTCGGATTGTTGCCTCGTACAAAACGTTTTTCGGATTGGTTTGAAATGATTCGCATTGGCTTGGATACAAATATCAGCGGCTATGCAAGTGTCGCATGTATGGTCACGTGACACTTCACGCGCTTTTTTAAAAAAATTACCGACAAGATTTGACTGTAATTTTAATTTTAAAAAGTTTGATATCTTCTATAAAAATATTTTTTTTACATTCCTATATAAGATTTGTGTTCTAGTGTATTTATTATTGATATTGATAAGAATGTTCATGTAACAAAAATATTTTAAAAGATTCTGGAGCCTTTCAACGTCACGCCTTCTCCACATTCTTGTAACTAAAATTAATTCCACAATAGAATAACAAGAGTCAATATAATTTTCATGAAAAACGAAATGAGCAAGTAGAAAATAAATATAAGTTATTAAAAAAGCATGGCATATTTAATAAACAAGGCATATTAAAACAAAAAAGATTTTTAGGCAAACGATTTTTTAACGTATCAGCCTAAGATTGAAGTTTAGAGATGAAAAAGTAGGCGAAAATAAAATCGATAAGAATTTTGTAAATGCCGATGAATAATTATCAAGAACTTAATAATTATCAATTCTGTAAACAAAAATCAATGTGGTTATTTTGATCGAAAAATTAATTTTCAGAAAAACAGCTAAATTGGATGTTTTCTAATTAAATTGTTAATACCAATTATATTTATTGTGATCGAAAGGTTTGTGTTATCATTTATTACCACTTGAATAATTCTTAGCAATTTAAGTATAAAAAAACAAAGAAAAATATAAAAATAAAGATTATTTCCTGTTTGAAAAACAGAATAATCTATTCATCTGATTTTAGCAAGTGTTTTATATGAGTGTCAAAGTAAGATGAAGTAATAATTTTTCTGTCTTAGAGAAAGTGAATAATTGTCTATTAGATTAGATTTGAAAGAGACTGATTGCTTACATAAAATTAGCTCTATCCAAGTATCCAACCTTTAATATTTATTATTACATTAAAATCCTCAGCTTGAAAAATTGAATTATGATTTTATGGAGGAAAAAAATCAGTTATAGCATCGGATGAAGAAAATTTTCGGTGGATAAGATACAGATTAAAAAAGGCGAATAGAATTGAAATGTACTAATGATAAAAATTCCATTTTAAAATTTTATAAAATATGTTCAATAAATGTAATTTGAACCTGTGTACAATATTCAAAAGTAAAAAAATCATTTAATGGCAAATCGAAAAGTATTGAAAAGATTAATTTACCTTTGCAATATGAAAGATTTTTTCTACCATTATTATAGAATTATACTCTATTATATTTAAAAATAAGAAAACCCACAACAGTTATGGATAATTATAACACCAAATAGTTTTTCGAGTGATATGAAGTTTTCTTTAAATTTAAATTTCGCGCTTCTCTTACGTGTGCTGGAGGCAGGAACAGCTGCGCGGTGAAACAGTTGTTCATGATATTTCCGGTTGATTTTTACACTCTTAAAAGTTAAATATTTTCTAAAGTTTTGACTACCAAACGCCAAAACCTGACAACCAAACATTAGCAAACGAAAATAAAAGTATTCCAAAAGGAATTTTAAAAAAATATTAAAGTGGTGTGCTACCGTGAAGTTAGCACCCCAACTTTAAAACCTTAATAACTTTTTTAATTTTGACTACCAAACGTTAAAACCTGACGACCAAACACTAAGAAACGACTAACAAACGATTGCAACAATTTTTATTCAGAAATTCCAAAAAGTGGTGTGCTACCGTGAAGTTACCACTCCAACTTTAAAACCTTAATAACTTTTTTAATTTTGACTACCAAACGTTAAAACCTGACGACCAAACACTAACAAACGACTAACAAACGATTCCATATAATAAAATCCAAAAATATTATAGTCGGGGTGCTAACTTCACGGGCATGTTTAAGATGCAGGGGGAGTCGGAATCACAGTATCGGCAGTTGGTCAGGGTGGTAAAGCGAGCACGCAGTCGTCATCATCCAGCGACCGTACCTCATTAGCAAATTCATCGAAAAGTTTGATGAATTAAAGATATACAGCTTGCAGCAGGTTTACTAAGAGTGTAAATAAGCGTGAGAAAAGAGTAGAATCTGTAGATAAAGCAAATGCTTTTTCTCTTTGCTTAGGATATAGCATCAATTTAATGATGGTAGTCTCTCTCTTCCCAGAAAATATGGGAGCAGCTAGTGATGAACATGGTGAAAGATTCCATCAAGACATCGCTACAATCGAGAAGAGGTTCAAGGGTAAGTGGAGTAAAAACGATTTTGCGGAATACTGCTGAAATCTAATGACTGATGAAGCAAATGCTCATCATCGTCGAGCATGCAAGAGGAGAAGTTTTTGATTACAAGCAGCAATTTGACTACATTTTCTAACAAAAAATAACAACCAATGATAAAGAATGAATATTTTGAAGACATAGAACAATGACTTGCTTCAAGTACGTGCAACCCGTCGAACTGGCAGTTCTATAGAAAGAGACAACTTCTCTGCCATGTATCTTTCGAACAGTGATAGCCTGAACCCTAAATTTCTTTTACATTTCTTTAGCATCAAAAAGTATTAAAATATTAAATAATAATTATATAATATCAACAATTGCATGGATCAGATGTAATTAGTAATGGCGATAATAATAATGAAATAACAGTTATGGAAATATGACGTAATAATAATAATAATAATAATAATTATTATTATTCCCGGTCCTGCATTGGTTTAGGGGGCCCTAGAACAGGCAACCGGGCGCGTCCTCAGGTTGCGGATAGAGGGGCCCTGTACCGAGGGTTACTGCTGAATACGGATACAAAACTAAATAAGCAGTCGCGGACAATGTTCCAGGGATGGTCCCGAAGGAATAACCCCCAAGCCAAGGTGTTAACTACCGTGCCGAGGGCTGCATGGCACCAGGGAGGAGTGTCTCACACGATGTCTCTAGGAGACCAGGCCACCTCCTAGAGTATTAAGGCCTTATCCCTGCATGCGGGGCTCTGCAGGGGCGGACCGAATACTTCCCTAGCTAATCATGGGATCAAGATGGAGAATTTGATTTTGATAAAACGATGTGTGAAGAGATGTTTGGAGGGGAGTTAGATGTGACGGAGGAGACGCCGGATCCGTTCGAGACCGATAAGTCCCAGGTACGGCAGTACCGGGACTGGCTTCACGAGCGGAACGAGAAGCAGCTGGTACTGTTACAGAAGGTGGAGTCGGCCCTGGAGAAGATGGAGAACTTCTCCAGGACCAAGAAGAATATGCATCTCCCTATCAGGGATGGAATCCAGGAGGCAAAGAAGGAGCTCGGGGCGCTGCGGTATCACATCGAGGATACCGTCTGCTACATCGACTCCTTTGAGTACCTGATGAGAGGCCTCATGATACAAAAGATGAAGGAGGTAAGACCGCAAAAACGGAAGGAAGTCGTGGACGAGGGAAGCCAAACTCTTCCACAACCTGCTGCTAGGTCCACGCCGGACACACGCAAGCGGATCAGAGAGCCGACTGTGAGTCCGGAGGAGTCTGCGGTGAAGAAACCGGTGGAGAAAAGGCCTAAAGACTCCAAAAACCTCCGAAAGCAGAAGGTAAAGAAGCCTTCCGGAAGGCCAGAAAAAAAATTTCGCTGTGCGCACCCAGAAGCGTTGCTCATCAAACCCACGGAGGGGATGAGCTATGCTACCATCCTGCGCGAACTTAAGCAGCGCGTTAACCCTGACGAACTGGGCGCTACAGTCCAGGGAATCAGGGAGACACGCAACAAGGACTTGCTGGTGGAACTGAAATGTTTCACAAAAAGCAGAGGGAGGTTGGACACTGCCTTCAAAGAGGCAGTTGGAGCCAGTGGGACGGTCCGCCATCTCATCCCCCGGATCGAGGTCGAGATCGCTGACCTGGAACCAACCATTGGAGCCGGAGACGTCGAGGAGGCTGTGAGAGGCTTCTTCGAGCAAGAGTCGGAGATAGAGCTTACGGTCTCCCTAACGAAGAGACCCTAAAAGGGAAAAAGGAAGGCGTTTGTCCTTTTAGAGGAGGCAAAAGCCTTGAAACTGCTCAAGGCGGCCCACATCAAAATTGGGTAGGTATCCTGCAGGGTTCGCAGGAAAAAGGAGCTCAACCGGTGTTATCGCTGCCTTGGCTTTGGCCACATAGCAGCGAACTGTCGTGGAACAGACCGAAGTAGGTGCTGCTGGAGATGTGGTGAGGGGGGACATACCGCAGGGTCCTGCACAAGGCAACCGCGGTGCTACCTCTGTGCCGCAATGGAAAAAAAGCCCCGCAATGATCACATACCGGGGACTATGCGTTGCGCGGCCTTTAGGGAGGCAGCCCCCAACAGGAAGCCTTAGGAAGGCCGCCATGGAGAAGAGATCTGGAGGAGCAAGCCCAGGAAAACAGAAGAAGAAGCAAGGAGGAAAGGCTAACATCGCCTTAAGATGGCCCCCACCCTGAAGTAATGCCTAACGGCAGTTCTGGGGTGGGATTCCACGGCCTAGAGACAGGGAGGGAGTTTTAGTGGGTAGGGCTGTGCGAGCAGCTGAGTCCCACACACCAGGGGGGCACGGAGTTCCCTTGACGGTGCATAAAGCATTTCTCCCTTCCTACAAAAAAAAAAAATATATATTATTATTATTATTATATTATAAAAGATGCTGGTTTGCGATCAATGAGGGTAAAATATAAAGAAGAAAACTCTTCATAATGTAAAAATTGTTGCGACGTTTCGTTGGCTATGGCTTTGCCAACCCATTGTTTGTTTGTTGATATCGTCTCTCTGGGACTAAATTACAGTGTTCCACAAAAAATTTCTAAACAAAATCTTATTGATACAATTAAAAATGTAGAATCTTCTTTGTTATCCTTAGACATCAATAGTGATCTCAAAAATGAAATAAGAGAAAAAGTAACAAATAATATTATGCACAATTTCAATAAAGACACTCATATTTCCATGGAAGACAGAAATTTCGCCAACAAGTTAAAAGTTACTAAACAATTTTTAAAAAACAATCCTGATATTTTTTTACTAATGCTAACAAAGGTAACCTTACTGTTTGTCTCAAAAAATCGACTTATGATACAAAAATGACTGACCTTCTCTCAAATACTTCCACCTACATCCCAATAACAAGAAATCCTTTGAAAAAATTACAAAGCAGTACTTCTAACATTTTAAAGAGACTCACTGATAATGAATTTTTGAAATATAAATTCCACAATAATCAACTTACTCTAACCAACACTGTATTAGCTAAATGCTATGGCTTACCTAAAATCCACAAACAAGATACACCTCTTCGTCCCATAATTTCTTTGATCAATAGTCCCACGCATTATTTAGCAAAAATACTATATGATGAATTAAAAGACAGTACAAAAGTCCCAATATCACATTTAAATGATAGTATAGATCTTAAAAGAAAATTGGAAGATCTCGTTGTAGATTATAATTATGTTCTGCTTTCACTAGATGTCAGTTCATTATTCACAAATGTACCCTGTGATTTGGTCCTAAAGAGTTTAGACCGAAGATGTCAGCTTATTCATAATAACTGTAGAATTCCATTTGATGAAATTACAAATTGTACTAAATTTCTTTTCGAAAACACATACTTTACCTTTAATAATAATATCCCAGTCGTTAACAAAACTTTGAAATCAATAATAAAATTAGGTAAAGACTCCACAAACAAATGGGAACAAACTAATATTGTGTACAAATTTAATTGTAAACATTGCCCTGCGACTTATATTGGTGAATCTAAGAGAGCATTAAGAGTTGGTATTAATGAACATAAAAATAAAGAAAACAGTGAATCCGTAGTCTGCGAACATCAATTGGAATTCAACCATGAATTTGATTGGGAAAATACCAAGATTGTTGATTATGTCTCTGACTATCGAAAAAAATTAACATCAGAGATGATCCATATAAAATTTAATAAATTTAGTATAAATAAAAAAGAAGACATATTTACTTTGAATAGAATTTATTTTTCATTACTTAATGGATTAAATTCATGATAGCTTTCCAGCTGATGTCTGTTTACATTTTAAATTCTGTGTTTACAATAAATGTTGTCAATATTTAAAGTTAACTCTTTGAATCTAATAATTTAGTAGAATAGTGAGCTAAAGCACGAAATCGCATAAATGTCAAAAATAAAAACGATCACCGTTCGCCGCATTGTGTTTTCGGCTACGGGGAACGTGCATGTAAGATACGTGTGTCAACTGAGGGATCTTGAAGTGACCAGATTACTTGCGGCAGTCCAGAAGTCTTATCCTTCCTTGATCATCAGGAAGAAGGCGCCCAACCGCTTCTGGACCTCTGGCAAGAAAACGTTGTCAGCTTTCCATCTTTTTTTGGTTTTTAAATAATTGATTCTTAAAACTATTGTTTTAACGGTAACTTGTGGTCAGAAGCGAAATATCACCATCACCTCTTAAGAATATTGTGATTGAAGCTTAACCAGCCACCTCAATATAGCAGCGTTTTTCGGATCCACGTTCGACACTAGGTACCCGGAGATGATAACTGTAACGGGCTGGGATCTTTTGCAGAGGAAACGAACAATACAGCAGAACAATCTCCTCAGCAGTCAGCAAATTAACGGGGTAAGAGCAGAGGTTGATGCGGCATTGAATAAATGCGTCATTCGTTGTCACTTTACTGCGGCAAAGGGTGCGGGTCCTTTAAGGGAGCAATATTGTCTCTTCTTTCTTGAAACTCGAGATTTCTAAGGACTTGCTTGCAATAGTTGGTTATCTAAACAGCAATATTTTACCATTGTAGCTGGGTACGGAATTATCCTTGCTCTAGGAGCAAACCTTCACCTATTGTGCTGCCGTAGCAGTAGTCAGAACGTTTGGCAGAAAAAAATGCCTTGCTGCAACACTATTCGCTCACACACAAGGAATGATCCGCCATGGAAGATTCATCTTCAAAACGAAGTCAGCAAATTGAGATGCAACCTGGGCTATTTGACTCAATATAGGAGAGGCAACACGGCCCGTAAGCTTCCAACTTGTGGCTCCGTAGAGGCGAACTATTTCCGGAAACGGTAGAATATGTCGTGGTCATCCAGGACAAGGTAATCGGCACTAGGAATTACCAAAAGCACATCTTTCGTCACAACGTTGACAACAAGTTCCGATTATGTGAAAATCCCAATGAAACCAACAAATACCAACAAATAGCCTTGAACCTGGGACTGCTACAAGATGGAAAGCCTTACTGCCGATTCGACCCGGTACAAGTTTTTGAGATCATAGACATCGCCGACCCCGTTGACAAAAACATCCAGCTGACCTATACAACCAAGATTCAAAAGCATAGTCACCTAAAGTACGAAACCACATAAATGTTTATAAATTATAAATAAGTTGATGCAGAAAAACAACTTGAAATAAATAATTAAATGTCTCCTTCTGAAATACAGGAAACTATATTGGTACCAGCAAGGACTATTTTAGATTTTTATGTAATTAATTAATTTCTAGATTTTGAACAAGTATCAATATATGAAGAAAAAACAAATCAAACCGAAGACAAAATAAAATATAGAGAATAAAGAAGAATTTAATTTTACACAACAAATTTTTGATGATTTTAAGAATCAAATTCCACAAAGAAATCACTGACTGATCATTTAATATTTCAAATAAGAATTGAGAAAATTCAAAAAAAAATTATCAAGATTAGATCGTTTTGTTAGATCCCAGTAACTTTTTAAAATTTGTTATTTCCCCTGTATAATGCAATACGTCATACCTCAATGACAATTAATAAGAGGTAATTCTTTATAATAAGAGATTCTTATGATAATTATTATGTTGAATTGAACTATTGGCGTTAGGTAAAACAAGTTCATTATCTCAATTCGACAGGTTGGTTAGGCACTTAGCAATGCTGGATAAAGAAGAGCATTATTCAGTCCGCATGATAATTTTCTATATGGTAATGTGTCTTAGAGTCGCACCGCTTCTCGGTAATGCAGTAATGCTATGCATATATCACAAAATATAATTAAATATAAAACGCGTTTTGATTAGGTATAACTATTATTGATTACCGAAGATCAATTACAATTAATTAATAATGAAGATGAATCATTGGTAATAGATCATAGACAATAAGTTTCACTTTTTACATAAAGTTCAGATCTCAATTTATGAACAACTCAAAATGAGTAATAGATCATGACTAGAATAGAGTATAACATATCAATTTTGTAAATCAAATGATTTGTTGCAACTGTACTCTGGTGCACTTTGAGTTACCCGTTACTCAATATGTAGTTATAGAAATGGAAAAACAGAGAGAGGAGATGAGTTATAGAATCGACAATAATTGTCAACGAACTTCTAGGGAGAAGCGCAAAGAGCGATTTTTGGAACGTACGCGCCAAACCAACAGATAGTCGCGTACGTGTCAATCCGAAAATTTGTTCAAGTCCACTCCCACTGCTCCCACTATTAGAGAGTCCAATAGTATATAGGCTCCACCTTCACCCTCTAGTGAAGATTTCTCTATAGATCCCTACGTAGAAACTTATACAGGGACCTATTTTCTAAAGGAGGCTTCTATAGGAAAGTACATAGGAACCTATATAGGATCTTATATAGGGAGCTATACAGGAGTTTTCAGTAGGGCCCTTGTGGTTTAAAAACATCATTCTTGTAATGTACGTTGATTTTAAATTAAAAATTTTTATTATTTAAGGTTTACGCAGAAATTTATGCTTAAGCCTAACCGACGTAAGCCTATACAGGGTTTTCCAATTAGATGATTCATTTTGATTTTTAAGAAAAATGCGTCTTTTTGATTAACTATCATTTGATTTTTATTTCATTTAATAGCGGAAGTTTTGCCATTAATAATGAAAAACAATATCATTTGTATGGCCTCCATAGCTACGATTGCAGGGCCATGCTCTTTTGATGAAATTGTCCATTACATTTTCGCTCACATTTGGGGTTCTATTTCATCGATAACGGCACGAAACTTCTCTTTGAGTTCTTGAATTGACTGAGGACCATCAGCATAAACATTATCTTTCCGTGAACACAAAAAAAAATGTCTATAGGTGTTAAATTGCATGATTTTGGCGGTCAATTGTAATCGCCGTTTCAGGAAATCACTTGACCTGGAAACTTTTCACGCAAAAGACCGATGGTTTCGCCACTTGTGTGGCACGTGGCGCTGTCTTGTTGGAAATAAACATCGTCCACATCCATATCTTCCAATTCTGGCCATAAAAACTCATTAATCATGGTTCGATAGCGCAATCCGTTCACCGAAACAGACACTCCAGCTTCATTTTCAAAAAAATAAGGACCAAAAACCGCACCAAACAGTTACACGTTGTGGATAGAGAAGCTTTTCAATAATCATTTTTGGGTTTTCCGAGCACCAAATTCGACAGTTCTGCTTATTAACGTAGCCTCCAAGGTCAAAATGAGCCTCATCGCTCATAATGATTTTTCGGTGAAATTGAGGTTCATTTTCATGCATTTTTGTAGTGAATTTGAACAATTTCAATCCGTTTCTGAATCGTGTATCCTTCCATTTTTATTAATGGCATAGTTTTTAGTTGTCATCTGTGAAAAAATGACACGTCCCATTATGGAAACTGCTAAAATAGCGGGCTATTCAAAATGAAACCTCTAATTGGAAAATCCGGTAGTATTGAAACATTGAATAATTAAATTTAAGAAATTGTATTTATCCGAATTTCTGAAGGTACTAAAATTATACAAGGATTTCTGCTTGTCTGTCTTGTTTGATCCTGTACTACTGAAATTATTAATAAATTTACTAAGCTTTAATTTAAGTTTAAAACAAAACAAAAACAGCACACGAGAGTATAAGTCCTTTTTAGACGTGTTGAACGGTCACCATCGATTACGATCGACGGGGTATAAAGCAAAGTTTACGTAATAGAAAGTACAAATTGTTGCCAACAATGATTTGAAAGTTAAAATCATCTTTTATTAGTCAGCAATAAACAAATACGAAAAATTAAATAAATACATTTTTTAAATTGATAATTGAATACAAATTTAAGGAAAATACAGTAGTTACAGTTGTAACGGTCACATCGACCTACCTGCGCCAGCATACAGGGTGCTAGCGCCACACGCATTCCGTGGCGTAGCAGGTCTGCAGGGGCAGCAACTTGAACAGTCACCGCAAGGCTCGCAGCACGAGCCTGCCCGCTGTAGACTCGAAACCGCGAGGCTATAACGCAATCATCAGTGGTATCTCCAGCCAGGATCTCAGGATCCCCAGTCGGGACGCAAGTCCCAGGCAGCACCTCCGGAAGCAACCAAAGGGTCACCGAGCAGCAGCACTCTGGTAAAATATTTTTGGTATCGAAGAACACTAGGTACGCTGCCCAGGCTCTAGTGTAACTTCTAATTTAAATTAATAACTTATTTTCTGGGTACGCCACCCAGGCTCCAGAAGATAAGTAGTGTTCGTGGGTACGCTGTCCAGGCTCCACTATAAACTCTTGTGCCTCCACCCGCTCTCTAGTCGGCTGCCTAAGCGTAGAGACGGTGCTCCTACTTCCTTAGAGAGAGACGTACGCTGCTCAGGCTGTCTCTCCTCTCATGGTGTACACTGCCTAGGCAGCCATCTCGCATATTCCTTTCCACGGTGCACGCTATCACTGGCTGCCGTGAAGAGTATTTTTCAAGTTCTTTCCTGATTGATGCACGCCACCCAGGCTGCTTTCCCCTTTATCGACAGCAGCGCCACCTAATTTTGATATTATTATTCGTTTAAAATTTCTTTATAGATTTCGCAAAGGGATTTGCTATCGATCAATCCGCAATAGGGAGAGCGTGTTTGCTTTAAATTATTGGTTCGCGACAACAGCGCCACCTACTTCTTAGATTATTATTTGTTAAGAGTTTTCTTTTAGATTTCGCAAAGAGACTTGCCACCGAGCTGTCCGTGATAAAGAGAGCGTATTTGCTTAAGTTATTGGTTCGCGACAACAGCGCCACCTACTTCTTAGATTATTGTTTGTTAAGAGTTTTTCTTTTAGATTTCACAAAGAGACTTGCCACCGAGCTATCCGTGATAGAGAGAGTGTATTTACTCAAGTTATTGGTTCGCGACAACAGCGCCACCTACTTCTTAGATTATTATTTGTTGAAAGTTTTTCTTTTAGATTTCGCAGAGGGACATGCCACCGAGCTATCCATTATAGAGAGAGCGCATTTATCTTCATTTTTTATTGCGACGATAGCGCCAGATATTCTTATGCCGACATACTTGCCTACAAATTATTTCCACACCTTTGGGTCCATTAATCAAATAAATATATGAAATAGATTTAAGGACAATTTCGAACTCTTTCACAGTTTATTATAACATTTAATTTATAATCATTTTTAGAACTGGAAACAATTAAAAGTTATATACGAAAACGGCAAAAAATTATTCTCAAAAGTATAACAGCATTTATAATCTTTGAACCCGATTTAGAGCCTCAAATAGTTAAAATCGCGATCACACGGTCAGGGTCGCTAAAGAAGGAAAAATCAAGGGCTACAGAATATAGTAGCCTTTTGAAAAGTTAAAGTTTTAGCTAGATTAAGAGGTGCTGCACGAGACAGCACTCATAGAAAAACATTTTCTAACCTTAATTACCTAATTGAACATTTAAAGCAACATTTCACTCCAAATAGGAAATACTCTTGGTACGTATGCGAAATAACAATCATTTAAATGTTTCAAAATAAAAGTGTTTATGAATTTCATGACCGATTAACAATATTAAAGTCAGGAGCACAGGCAGCTCTTGAAAATAGATATGAAAATGCTAATCAGATGATACTTCCACTCAACGACTGTGCCCTAGAAGCATTTATTTGTGGTTTACCTGTCAAGATGTCAGCAAAGATAGGAGCGCGAAATCCAATGACCTTGGAGACAGCTTTTGGATATCACTCTCCGACATTTTCGGACTTATATTGTCACTTGACCAATGATAACTGATTTCGATAGTCTTTTTCCCGTAGAATCCGAATCCGGAGACGAAAGTAGAGAATAGGCATTATTTTTCGAGAAAAGCCACACGCTTACATCTTGGCGCTGGCTGATTTCAGAGAAAGAATGTGATTTTTTGTATTCACTCTCTTGAACATTTGTAACCGCTTCATGCGTTCGCATACTTCTGATCCACATACATATATATTAGCACTATTAGATTTTATCTGTAGAGTGTAGATGCCGATGCTTACTTGCTCCAAGAAAGCGTCCACACATTCTGGGTTTGCAAATTCCAATACTGTTTGACTTCTTCGTTCAAGTTCTGTCGGATTATACTCATTTTTTACCACTCTCAATGGTTCTGAAGTTCAGTTGTTCTTAGGTTTATCTGTTTTATAGAAGCGTTTACGCAATTATCATCACGTCGTTTGATTTACTCTCTCGAGTTATAATGTGATAGATTTACTTAACAAAGTTGTTAAGAAAATCCATCCATTTGGTTCAAATTCTATTCATTTGATTTGTGTTTTTGTATGTGATCACAATGCCCCGGAAATGCGTAAATCGTCCAAACTCTTTCTGCTATGTATGCAATTCGTTTATGTTGAAAGGACAAGAGATAATCATGACACCTACGATTAAAAAAGCATATGGATTATACTTCAATCGTGAAGTTGATAATTTGGATAAGAATTACGTACCAAGACGATTGCTATTTCTGTTTGGCACAGGGACTTAGAATTGACTTAACACACATCTCAACTTCTAGGCTCACGACTGAAACAGTGGAACTTACTGCAATCAGATACAAGAACATCTTTCCTTAAATATCGCAAAAAGAATTTTCTGAGTTATTCAGTGAAGATAATGACTTGTACTATTGTAACAACATTTCGGGTTTGATGGAAGCGCTTCAAATAGAATACAAGCTAGAGAATTGGAGGCTATTCATAGATTCTTCCAAATCTGGATTGAAAACTGTACTCCTACATAACGCTAATGAATATCCTTCAGTTCCAGTGGCATATTCGCGAATCATGAAAGAAACCTATGAGAATATGAAAATTGTTTTGCAGAAAATCAAGTATTCGGAACACAATTGGTACATATGTTCAGACCTCGAAGTTGTTGCTCTTTTTAGTGTGTTACAACTTGGTTTTACGAAACATAGTTGTTTCTTATGCTAATGGGACAGCTGTGCTAGAAACCTTCATTATGTACCAAAAGACTGGCCTGTCCGCAATGCTTTTTCTATAGGACAGAAGAATTTTATCCAAAAACCTATTGTAAACACTGAAAAAATTGATTTACCGCCGCCCCACAAACCGCTTAGCAAAAAACTTAATAGAAGTCATGAAGAAAGACAAGCCTGGACTTTGTTATCTGAAAAAGATACTTCCAGGGTTGAGTGAAGCGAAGCAGAACGAAGGTGTACTCAATGGACTACCAATAAAGGCTATTTTTAAATAATGCAACTTCAAAAGTACATTGAATCAAAAAGAAAAAAGAGCTTGGAATGCTTTCGAAGCAGTTTTTACAGGCTTTTAAGTAATGCAAAGGATCCTGAGTATAAAAAGATTATCAAGGAATTTCTGATTACTTATAAAGCATTGGGGTGTAACATGTCTTTAAAAATTCATTTTCAGCATTCTCATTTGGATTTTTTTCCATCAAATCTAGGAGCTGTCAGCGATGAACCCAGAAATAAATTTTGTTAGCGTACCAACGGGACAATCAGTAACCGAGAGTAGCAAACCCCCAGCCAGATGGCAGCGTAACCTTCCAAATAAACTCCTTCCTAGAAGATAACAATCAATTCATTGCAGAAGCAAACGAATCGTTAAAATATTATGACGAACAGGTGATTAGGGAACGAGAAAAATTTATTAAAGAATTAGAAAGAAAAATCAGGACCAAAAGAAGAAATGAAACAGCTATACCTACAGCCCATAGTTCATTTACAAAATAATTTAGAAACCACGAAAAACCAAAAAGGGAAAATATGGAAAAAAGGGAAGAAAAACTAAAAACAAAAACAATAAATGTAGGGATTGGGAGAAAAAACGGCCACCAAAATTCCGACAGGGACGATAGTGAACCACGGGAATGCAGAGAAAATTTAAATCAAAATAGAACATGCCGAACAACGATTCGGAATAGGCTAACCAGACGTTCACGGGCAATTCGATGCAATCAGGAAACTAAGGACATTTCAGAACTGAGTGACAACGACAACTGTAACCCAAGGCCAACAACACACTTTCTATTTGGAATGACCTAAACCCCGTTCCAAATAATTAGCAATTGGCCACTAAAATTTAGGAACAATAAAGAAGACAGCCCAGCTCATTTCTTGGAAAATCTAAAAAGATTCAAAAGAGGTTACCAAATAGGTAGTAGGGACGTCAAAACCTACCTGGAAACGCTCAAATGGGAAGTTCTACCCTACCCACCGTATTCCCCAGATATTGCGCCGTCCGATTATTACTTGTTCCGGTCGATGGCACATGGTTTGGCTGATCAGCAGTTCCACTAATATGAAGACATCGAAAAATGGCTTGAATCGTGGATAGCCTCAACAGATAAACACTTTTACCGTAACGGTATTCGAGCTCTACCAGAAAGATGGTCAAAAGTTGTAGCTAACGATGAACAATACTTTGAATGATTCATTTGTTACCATTTTTTCACAATAAAGTTGCATTTTCATAAAAAAAAAACAGCGGGAAATTAGGTGCGCACCTAATAAAATAATACGAGTAGAGAAGGAGGCGTTTCATTGAAGACGGTGAGAGAGTTCGAATCGGTCTCGCGTGCCGTGATCGTGAAGACGGCGTCGCGCGTCAATGCCGACTTTTGTTTAACTCTCAACAACTTCAATAATTTTCAATCAATCGCGATCAAACTTCGCTAAAAACTTGTCTCAACGTTAAGGACCAGTATTTGTGGGGGGGGGGGGATATTAATGAGACTTTCATAATAAAAAACTTCCTCGCTAGGTGAAATGTGGAAAACGTAATGATTAACGTAATGATTCTGCGGTAGTGAGCTACAGAATATAATTTGCATAACTCATTTTATTCAGACCCTATATCTAAAAGCTTTTCTTACATGGCGACATAGGTTTTGAAAGCACACAATACTGGATTTCATAAAATAGATAAAACTAGAGTGCTCGCACCTTTGAGAAGCCCTTTTAGACTTCTCAAAAGTGCGAGGCTTGGATCGCATCAATTCATTGTAGAGTGTTTTTAATTTCTCTTTTGCCTTCTCTTATTCGCAGAAGTAGAATGAGCTCGTTACACAATGTCTGGATTTACTTCTCCTTCGTTCTTATGTTTTTTCTCATTCTTTTTATTTCCCACTCTCTCTCTCTCTCACATTTTCTTTCGTTCTTATTCGTTCGTTCTGATGCATAGCCTTTATCTAATGAGGCTCGACGGAATAGGCTGAAGTCGATTAATTGTCGTTTTAACTATTCCACCGATCGTTGGTTATTTTCAAAGACTTTTTCCCCAGATATCTTTTCATTGATCTGATCCGGCGTTGGTTCCAGCTGCTTTGGAGTCGATATTCCTGGACGCATTCCTTTCTGTCTGGCGGCGCGAATGACACTCAAGAGTCTATCAACTAATCTGATATATTCCTCAACAGCCGCTTCGGTAGCTTGCAGGACTCGAGTGAAGGCTTTGGTGTATTTAAGCTCAGCGACCTTCCTGGCAGCCTGGTCAAGCTCCTGGTTAAGATTGGCAAGTTCATTCTTAAACGAATTCAGTCTTTCCTGGTGTTGCTGGGCTTGGTTACGCATTCCCTCTAGTTGGGACCTGACCAAGTGAGTCTGTTGTCCTAGTAGAAGCGAAATATTGGCCTGAGCTTCAGTTAGCTCTTGGAACTTTGCTTCAATCAGTTGACCATCGTCGTAGGTCAGGAGTCCAGCTGCGGGTCCAATGATTCCTCCTCGGAAATCTAGTAATGGTATTGCTCCTCGTTTTTGCATTGCCTTGGGTAAACGAGAGGAGAGCATCTTTTCGGCCCGTTGCGCCATCATTGTTGTTTCCTCCATGAGTTCTCCTTGGAGTATCTCAGCCAGGTTGAGCTTGGACCCAAGAGCATGATTTGTGATGACTTGATGACAGTGTGTCATGATCCAGTATGTATACCCATTGAGCTCCTGGCTGATGGTAAGAAGGGGCAACAGAAAAGCAATTCATTGACGTCCCATCATCGTCATTAAATATCGGAATCTGGAAAGAATGAACATATTCTTCCTCAGATTTTTATTCCCTTTATCGCAACGTTTCTAACAGTGAGGAAGTAAGAGTCTTTGAACACCATCTAGAGAAAAAAATGTATCATTAATCTACATTAGTTTTTCTAGGGAAGTACCCACGATTATAAACTTCTTTTCAAATTCGCAAATCCGCATCAGTTTGAATTTTTTTTTCTTCATTTTTTGGCTAAAAGTCGACTTTAAATTGTTTATAAAAAGGGTAATTATATATAAATCCTCAAAAATCGTGTGTACTTCCCCAGATAATCTATCTCAGAAGTTACAGCTAAAATTTCAAGTGAATTCGACAAAAATTGAGCGGGTTGCGATGTACGCCAATTTGAAAAACATTGTTTCGAGAAAACCCCGTTTAAAGATGCAAAACGCATTTACTATAGGAAATATTCAAAATATCGACTTTATAATTTTTTTACCTTTACCCTGCTATCCCAGTACCATATCGCTGCCCTTCCAAGCATGAGTTTTGCTCTTCTGTTTCTTCTCTAAGCGATGTCAGGTCTTTTCGAGCGCTTTTTCTATGTTTGGATGCTGAGCGGTTTGCGGCTTTAATTCGACGTCGATCGACTTCCATGAAAAAATGGTATAATTCTGAATTGAACTTCAGTTGATGTGCAAAAAAACAAAATTTCTGGGTAGTATAACCCTTTAAGTTGCTCCTAGTTATGTTTTGCTCAGAGATATCCCCAACACTTTCATCGCTGTCTTCACTACCTAGGGGTTGTGGAAGAACATCAATGATCATTCGTTCAGGAGATATCTCCTCTCCCATGTTCTCGGTAGACGGTAGAGCTTCGACCTCTTCTCAGGCTATTTACCAGAAATTTGGAGTCAGTCTTTATCCTCAGTTTCTTGATGCTAGCCTCGTGAGCCTGCTGAGCTGCTACGGTTGCTACTTCAATTTCAGCCGTGTTTATTGCCTGACGTTCCTGCGAGGGGCGCAAAACGTTTAGGGGGTGGTTTGGTCCAAACCAGACTCCTATTTCTACCCTTGGTTCACCGCGTCCATTGTTGGTGCACGCTCAATCGACGTAGAGGTCCACGTTCAGGAGTGGGACTGTCTGTTTTTACTACTAAGATTGGCTTTAGGTTTGTTTTGGGGCACGTAAACTCCTTCGAGATTTTTGGGAACAGACTCTTTCCTTGACCTTCCCCGTCGCTTAGGAATTGCTCTAGCTAAAGTGGGCGGTGGTGGAGGAATTGTGGGTTTGGTCCTTGGTGCGTTGAATGAGGAAGATCGGGGCACGGAAGGTTTTCCGTTGTTTCTCACTGGCAACGCCATTTTAAAATTGAGTCCGGAAGTGAATGGATCCCCCAACCATGAAAATTTCTTTCGGATTCTTGCCGTCAAATTGTGGTATATAATAAATTCTTTGTTGAAGAGTCATGCACTCTAACACTGAGGTAATAGCTGCGCTTACATCCAGATTCATTGATTGATTTGGGGCCACGATGTTAGGATTGATTCCTGTTAATGAGTTCGCGATATTTGAGTACGCTTCAGTAGTTGCCTCGTTAGGATCGCTACCGACTGTTCTCTAAGAATAACGATTTCGGTTATCGTTCGACATTTTAAATCGTGCAGAAAATGCGCAAAATTCGACTTAAACTTTGGATAATTCATAAATTTTTATTTTTATCTTGAATAGGTTTCTGCGATCTTGTTGGTGGACACACATACGAGTACAGTCATATACTTATAACAAAAATAGAATGTATATGGGGCATAATTTCTTAAGTGATACCACACCAAAAAAGAAGTCGTCCAATCGGACTAAAATTTTGGCTGATCTGAGTCCCATTTGATGGTATTTCCTACAAAAAAAAATTTTTCGTTTTGACAAATATTTACTGAAATAGGGGGGGGGGGGGGTGCAATTTTCAGACTTTTGATGGGAAGACTCTTCTCCAAACGAATATAACTTATTTCTTTTTGCATAAAGCAGAAGGAAATACTTCATATGTTTTCTTCAGCCTTTTTCGGGATCTTTCAACTGGTTACAACAATTTTTGAAAAAAATAAAAATTTGACCTCCATTTTTGAAAATCAAATATAAATTTGACTTTTTCTCAAATTTGGACCCATTTTTTTTTTAAATCATCTAGTTACAAAGCTGAGATTTTTGGCTATATAATAGCAAAATTTCAGGATGGCGTTTTTTTTTATCGAGCAATTGTGCGATGAATAACCGGATGATCCACCGGAGCTGAGGCCGCGCAACCATTCGCTACCCTCTTCACGCCGGGGAACCCGTAAAACACCCTCAAGCTAATTAAAATAAACATTACTATTAGATTATTTTACTTCGGCATATGCACAATGGATTATTTCCAGTGAAATAAATAAACCAAAATTTATATAGTTTTTTTTTAAAGTATTTAGAGTTTCCACAGGATATTTTGCAAAAAATTGCTGATTTTCTTCCATTTATAGCTATAATGGGATATTTTATTTTGGAATACGTCTATTATATTTTTCTTATAATAAAATCCATTATTGAAATTTATTACAAATTTATTATAGAAAACATATTAAGGGGCTCCAGAAGGCCTTCTTTTGAGACAATATACCTCATTTTTCATAGAAATATTGGTAATTTGTCATCACAGTATTGTTAATTTTATTAAATTATATTTTTCAGATTTTTGACACAATTATTCTTAAAAAGCATTTAAAGGTTCCAGGGATCTTTTTGTGAATTTTTTAAAGAGCTATTTTCTTTCTGTAATATGTAATATCTTTTCCTTGTATTAATATTAAAGACCACTCTAATCTGTATGCATGTAATAGGTGGTGGAGACATTGCAAGTGTGAAGTGGCAAAGAAAGACAAACTAATTGTTGTAGTATGTGATGAAACAACTAATCGAAAAGGCGATGCGGATATACTATGCCTCTATAAATTTTCAAACATTCAAGGTAATTATTAGGTAGTCTTTTGAAATTCAGTTTTAGATAAATAGTGTATGTATTTTTTTCTTGTGTAATTATGGCAGACAATAAATGCTAAATTAATTAATTTTCGTAATTAAGTTTTCCAACGACACTTTTACTCAAATTCTTTCATTATTGATTTCTAAGAAATCATTATTTCATCATGGATGTCCCTCAATTTTCCCATAATGTTAAAAAATAAATTTTCGAATGAAAAGGGTAAAAATTTTATTCACAATGACATATCAAAATATTTATATAATTTTCTGAATGTGCAGATGCGGAACAACTTTTCCAGGCGACCTGGACTTATAATTGATCAAGCAATGATTTTTTACTTACATTTACCCTAGAATTCTCAGCACAGAATATGTAACCCTTAATGAGGCTAATAAAATCTATAATATTCAAAACGGACTGAATGAAACTATGCATGAAATAGAATTACTGGGACAGTACTGGAACGACTACATGTATTGTGAAAAAATATTTCAATGGGAAACTCATTTTGGACTAAAATTAGAACACTTGCAAGAGGTATTAAATCAATTCATTAAAATAACAGAATCAGCACGCGGAAAGAAATTACACCCATCGACAATCTCCAAAGCCTAGGTATAAAAAAATAATCACCGAAACTGTATGAAATGTGTCCATTTCCACTATACCAAAAAATCTCAGGAAACCATACTGGAGCAGTGTGCATTGTACCACAAATTACTACGAACCATGCCAGAAAACAATTTATCACACTATTTACGAAAATACACAACAAATGCACGAGGTAGACACAGCTACATTCTGTGAATGTTTAATGTTAACTCGGCCATCAAAAAATATCTTACATCAATGTGACATTATAATAAAAACAGAAGAATCAATTTATTGGAATCAAATACCATTACTAAATGCAAGGATATTCTCGACTAGAAATCCAAAACCTATCAGCATTACCCATCAAAAAGGAAAAACTGAAAAAATACATCTCATAAAGTCAGGACTGTTGAGGTTAGGTACAGAGTGCACTGCCAAAACAGAACACACAACATTGATTGGAACTCAAATAAACAAGAATTTTAGAAAATTAATCTACAATTTAGATTTTTCACAAAATAATCCAAAATTTTCACGATAATTCAAAGAACATCATTAATTTATAACACCAAAAGTCTTTTGTGGGAAAGCAAATAAAATAGGACAGTGGAAAAATCTGCACACTGAAGAGTCACTTTCCACGATAGAAGGACAACTTATAGCCCTAGAGCAACAATATTATACAAAAATAGTATTTGACACAAAAGATTCTCTGTAACTGTTGCAAATGCAATATTAGAAAAAATGCAAACAAGGAAATCAAAGAAAGCCAAGAAGCCATATAGCTGTTACGCACGGTCTTCAAAGAATAATTTAAAATAAAATTAATTATTTTTGACCTGCATACCTGGAGGCTACACAAACCGTGAGACACGAATGCGTCCCTTTTATATTTTTGTGGTTTCATATTCTTTCTACCTTCGGCTGAGGGTGCCCTATCTCGACCAAGTTTTTTTAATTCTACTGTGATAGGATGATGAAAATAAATTTATAAAATGAACGTTGGTTAAAAATATTCCCAATTGTGTCACTATTTATTTTCTTTAAAAATAATTATTACAAAAATTGAAAACGATACTGACTCACCCTTGTTTAACACTTACTCCTAGTAGTTGAGAAGGACGACGACTGGGCCTTGGATTTCTTAGTTGGTCGTGACTTAAGCAAAGTCACTTAAATCTTTATTTTTTATGTTGCGCACACACATGCACGTTGAACCTATCACGTTTACACCCTAGTTTTGGGAAATGAAAAAGATGGATGGTTTTCAACCAGAGAACAAACAATGCTTTTAAATTGTTTTGTTCACTGCACTCTTTTTTTCGCAACCCTAGTGTTGGTTTTTAAAAAGGAAAATCTCCCCGGCGTGTTCCAATTTACACTAAGTGCGAATCGTAGTTGTGAAAAATATTTTTAAAAAAATATTTGTCCGCGTGACAACCCCGCGAAAGGCTTCTGTCGGAGAGAAGATTTGAATATTATTTTCGTCCACCTACTGTGTACTTGCGAGACCTTGTTCGATTTGGTAAGACCTGAACCGCGGACGGGCAAAAGCAAAGACCGGGCTTTACTCCTCTAAACTTCTTTATCGGATCAAGAAGCTCGTAAGACTGCAATTTTGATTCCAAATTGATTTATTTTGTAGACTCGTATCGATGTTACTCAGGTGGGGAATTGTGATGACTTAGGATTTTATGTGTACGGATTGGTGTAATATGAAATGGTTTGTAGGCATAGCATCGATACTAGTGGTCGAGGAATTTAACGTCTGTTGTCTAAAATATGGAAACATGTATAAGGTCTGCAAATGCACGTGTGCAAGCGAGTGCAAGCTTTTTACGACATCGGTGGCAGTTGTCAGGTGCGTGTATGTTTTCGTACTAACTCCCTTATCTCAGTCCTCGTCCTTCTCCCTGTTACATTACATTCTTGTTACATTTCTCCTGATTTTAGAATATTCTTTTAAAATGCAATTCAGGCATACATACATGTTTCTTTTTACTCATAAAATTGGACAAACACTCGAACGTATTTTCATTTAAATATGCACACATACATGTCCATTTGTGTGAACAATAAAAACAACCGCGTATCGTGATGTGAGATACATTCCTTGATTCTTCCGTATTTAATTACCTGATGTCAGTATTGGTATGTCGGTATATATATATAAGGAATTCCTTAAAATTTTGTTCTCTAGAAACCAATTTTGATGGAAATCGTTTATTGACCCCTCTCAATTGTCCTAATTGAGAAAGAAGTTATTCTTTTATTTTTAGCCGCTCGTAACTCCTTCCAACAGGCAACCAAACAAACATGGAAAAAATTCACTTTCTTCCTAGAATATTAACAATTCCAACAACAAATGTTAGAATTGCCTAAATAATTGTGAATTCGTCGAGGACAACGACAAAACTGAGGAAGGAGGACAACTGTCCCCTGAAATAAATGTTCGTTTGTTATCACAATTTAAAAACAAAATGACACTTCGCGATAAACAGCGCATCACCAGCAGCCGCTGCACCAACAGAATGGCCAAGGCGTAAGCACAACGTACAGAGTGATAAGAATCATCAAGAATTTCATCCCCTTTAAAGTAATCCCCTCCCTATATAATGCACCTATATCAACGTTTTTTCCAATCGTCGAAACACTTGTTAAATTCGATTTCCGGAATTGCCTTCAAAGCCATCTTCGATTTGGCTTGTATCTCTTCAATCGTGTCAAAACGGTGTCCTCGGAGTGGTCTTTTGAGTTTGGAGCATAGCCAGAAGTCACACGGAGCCAAATCAGGCGAATATGGTGGTTGTGGAACGATATGCGTTGAGTTTTTGGCGAAATGGTCACGAAGAACGAGTGCAGTGTGAGACGGCGCATTATCGTGATGGGAAAACCACGAGTTGTCTGCCAAAAATATCTTTTGAAACGGTGTTGTGATCCACTTGAAATGCCAGTAGTGTCAGCAAAGTCTCTAGTTGTCAATCGACGATTTTTGTGCATCAATTCTTTGATTTGATTGACGCATTGCTCGTCAGTTGATGCTGATGGTCGTCCGGGGCGTTCCAAGTCATCAACACGTTCTCTGCCTTCTTTGAAGTCTTTGTACCACTAATAAACATTTTTCTGTGACATGGTCAAATCACAGTAAATCTCCGGAGGCGCCTCGGAAAAAAGTTGTTTTGGAATGTACATCATAACTCGCAACAGAATCATTTGAAAGAAAAAAATTAAAGTGAATTTGTTAAAGGAATTTTTCTCGAGGTAACCCTAGGAGGATTTTCTTTTTTTTTTTCGATTTTTCCATTTTTCGTAGCACTTGGAAGCCAAAAAACTGATTTTCTCTGAAAAAAAATCGGCTAATTTGTTATTTTAAAATTAATAACTATTAAAATAAACAAAAAAGCTCCCAGGGATACCTAGTGAATTATGTGACAGAATATTCTTGAGATATTATGCAATCATTTTAGAAAATAAAAAAAAAATGCAAAAATAAGTTGAAATATCCCCCCCCCCCCACCACCACAAAAAAAAGCAGCTTCACAATATGTTTCTACAGGCAATCGATGCGCCTTAGCTGCAGATTTCTTCAAATTGAAGAAGTAAATAAAAAGTTCCCGGAAATGACGCTTACTCGGCTCAAAACTCGACATTTTCGGACACAAAAGAATATATTATACTGATAAAAATTCAATAATATTTCAAGGTTATGTTTTTGACAGGTGTCCAACCTTACGACAGTGACGTTTTACGTCTGTCAATTTCAGCCAAAACTTACTGGTGACGCCAACTTTTATCAAACGGCGGAAACTTATTTGTACACCTGATAATAATGAAAGAAGCTATTTTGATGATTTTAAGGAAGGAAACATTGATGGAAATAATTCTCAAGAAATTAAACAATTATTAAATGAAAGATATTTATCAAAAAATTATGTTGGCAATGATGAAAAATGTTATGATAAATTAAATTATAAAGATATAAAAGGAAAAATTCATGGAAACAATTTAAAAACTACTGAACAATCGACAAAGAAAAAATTGATTTAACATTGATATTCAAAGATTAATTAACATAATAATGAATCAAATGAAAAATGAATAACATAAAAACGCTTTTTCTTGATCTCCTAGCCGAAAGTACGGTCCTCTCGGCCGCATTTCACTCCAGAAAGAACGACTTTTGTGGCCTTTTTTTGTTTTTTTTTTGGCTTATTAGTGTCGCTAAATTCATCGTGTAATTCGTTTGTTTAATTTAATTTAATTTGACTTCATGCAATTGCACGAAAGAGTAGATATTAAAAAGACGAACAAAAAATTTATGTATACGGTTTATTTTATATTAATAATTATATTAATAAAAGTAATAATAATTATTGTAATAAGATTAGTATTACTGGATGTGTGATGTTAAAGTTACTGTTGATCAATATTAATATTGTTATCGAAGAATAAATTTTCTCTGGTATTTGTTAATTTTTAAAAAATTTTTGATTTTCAATTTTTTTTTGCAGTTATTATATGATTGAATTTTATTTTAAAGTTTCTAATGCCCGCCCCGACCAGCAAAAACCTCGGATTCGCCTCGGTTTTGGGCGTACTTTCGGCTGGAGATCAAGAAAAACAGTATACGACCCACAGCCAGAATGTTGGATGCCCTGGCGTATGTGATATGAATGCCTCGGCTTCGTCTCGGCATTTATAACATATACGCCAGGAACTCAAACTTTCTGGTCTAGGGTCGTAATATACTATTTAGAAATTGATTGATGGACAAAATACTTCAGAACTTCAGGTTACATTGATTGTACAAAGACGTTTTTTCTGCCTATTTATGTACTTCAGAAACATTTTTTTCACAATTTTTAAAATATACTATGAGAATAATTCTGATTTTATTGGCAAATGTAAGTAAAGAAAAACGTCATACTATTCAAAAAGGAGTCAATTAACCCTTCGTAGGTACACGTATTTTTACTTGCACCGTGGGTACACGTGGCCCAAAAAATCCAGGCACTTATTTTTTCATGAAAAAGGTCTTTAAAAAATCTCTCAATATTCTGAAATACTCTTTGGGGATCCTATTTTATGTTTTAATCGGTTTTGCAGCAATTTGTTTAGCGATTGTTTATTTATAACAATTTATTTCGATGAAAATATTTCACTTAAAAATTTCGTCATGTCCCTTTTGGGACACGTGTACCTACGAAGGGTTAATGAATCCAAAGAAGATAAGTAAAGATATAAATAGAGATAGTATTTCAAATAAACTAATAAAAATTTTTGAAGTAAGAAATAATGTAAAAAGGAAGCGTGGAAGGCCACAAAAGATTATTCAGGAAATAAAATTACCAGAAACAATTAAAAGGAGAGGGAGACACAGAAAATATATGAATAAGTCACTTAAAAATGGTGAAAAACGTAAATTTGCCAAATCAGAAGACAAATCTGATTCTGATCTGGATTATGATATCCAGCAGAGGCCTAAAGCAAATAGGAGAAAAAGAATTTAGGAATAGTAACGAAGAAGAATTACAAGGAGAAAAAGAAAATTATTTCAAATCAAATTCTGATTTGTCAAGTCAAAATGAAAAAGAAGAAACTTAGAAAAATTTCCAAAATGTAGAACATGTAAATGAGACCGAACAATTGGATACATTAGAACCAGGAAACTTCATAAACTCTGATGAACACGATTTTACAGAAGGAAGGCCATTCTCAAGGCGACCCTCAAGGCCACCCTTAAAGCCACCCCTTTATCAACCTGCAACGTCTTGATTGCTTAAGAAAGGATACTTATGCACATTTCGTTTCTACTAGAGGAGAACCTCATGATATAGGTTCTAATCTTTGGGAAGAAAATTCAAAAATATATACAGCTATGTTTGCAATGTCAACTTAGAACTTATTAGGATTCAAACGAAAAACCCCATGGTATTCACTGATATCTCAGGAGCTGCATTTGAGACAATATCAGTGGATATTGATGAAAAGTTACCAATAACTTTATCACGAAATCATGTCCTCCGATTACCTTCAAATTTGTAGAGTTTGTTCGCCTATACAATAGTAGTTTACTCACCAATTTATACACTTGTACTTCGATCCCTCTCTGAATTACCGGGGGTGAAATTTTCATCTTCCGGGCAAAACGGATATTTGCGAATGGTTATAACTTCCTCTCTAGAAATGCGAACTGAATTTTCTATGAGTGATATTAAACGGGTTTTTTAATGTCTTTCCATCCTATGATAACAATTGTTTTTAATTTTCTAATTTTTATCAATAAAATTACAATGTAAAATGTTTGTTGAACATTTTCTACTCTTCGGGTACTTTTGATTTTTTTTAAAAGTAATTTTAAAAGAAAGCTTGACTTTTTTTGCAATAAATATCTTGGTCGGGAACATGGGATTGACAATAGTTATGCGGTTATGCAAATATATCCTTTTAACTTTTTCTTCAGCCTCTGTCTGTGTCTCTACTACACTCGTCTTTACTAGATCTCGCAAACGTGTACCCATCCATTTCTGCACATGCCCTATGCATTCTTTTTTGTTGATCCAAAAATTCTCACCGTAAGGTTTAGAATTTACGAAGGCAGTGTACGCCTTCGAATCCCTATCTCTAATGTCGTTTCGAAACCGTACTCCAAAATTGGTAAATGAACGTTTGAACATTGCTAAAATAGCATCGACCTCCATGTTGCGAGATGCTTCGACGTGATTAGCCTTGCATTGTCCGCTATTTGTATGTTCCTCATGCCACTCTTTATATTCCACGCTGCCTAACTTTCTCTTCTAAACTTGGAAATCGTGACAATAAGAACTTTTCACAAAAATATTAACAACTTTTCCAGTGTAGTGTCAAATCAATGAAGCAACACCATACAGCGAAGAAAACCCTCGTTTTTTCCATGTACCGTCTCCTGATACAGGTAATTCGAAAGTTTCTGCAATATTATTTTCTTTGCACGTTGCTTCTTTTTCTTCCTTTACGGCAGAAGCAAAAAAGGAACTTGTTACTTTTTGTATGCTTTTACTCATTTTCTTGATGTACGAGTTATAGTTTGATTTTACCATAAACGAACTGGCTAAATCCATCAGCCCGCAAAATTTGTCGCAGCCAACTAAGCCCAAACCTAACACACGCATCGCAAAAACATATCTATAATTCATTTCATACACACCAGATTCGATTATTTTACTCGACGGAACGTAACGAGTCTGTTGACATTTTTCGCAAGTAACTTTTATTTTAAAACCAAGACCTTCCTTTTTGCAAGACTAGAATGATATTTTTTCTCTACACTCCGCACACTTCACTAATGTAGCAAGAGTTGAGAATACTAAAAGAAAATCTACAATTCTGTAATGTTTTTGAAGACCTTCTTCTACAGAAGTATTTACACTTATTTTCCTCGACGAAGTACTTGTAGCTTCAACAGTGTCTTTCTTGCGTTTGTGCGGAGGTACAATCTTTTTGCGTTGTTTAATCGTGAATCACTCCTTTTTCTTTCTGCTCTGCTAATGTTTCCCGGTATTTTCCACAAACAAACGTTAAGCACTATGAAAAGCGAACGAAAACAGTAAAAATAATCGAAAACTGAGAAGAAAAAGGAGAGGTTGGCGAGGGCTCTCGGCATCATACAACAGGGTATGCTGAAAAACAACCCTCGCCATGTTACAGAGAGTGTAAATGAGGCAACTGAGGTGTAGGGCGGAATGCTCAACACCCATAATCACCTCCTTGAAAGCGGGGTGGAAATCCAAAAGAGACTGGAATCCGACCTCGCCACGAAAAAGATGGGGATCTTCCGGAGACCACGCTCGGCGTCTCTGGGAGGTGTCCCAAAAAACCAGGCCAAGGGTGAAAAGAGGGAAGCTCCCTTCCCCCTCAGAAAAAAACTCCTAAGACGGGGAAAGGCGGCCCATCACCCTCGTATGCTCAGGTGGCCAAGAGCCAGGCCCCGAGTAAAGAAGGGGACTGGCAAGAGGTCACGAGGAAGAGCCAAAAAAAAAAAAAGAAAAAAAGGAAAAGAAGGAACCATTTTTGCACCCTGTGCAAAAAGCGCAGGGAACTGTCGCCAGACCGAAGTTGAAGCGCTCCTCACGCGCCAGATCGGGCGAGTCCATCAAGGTGTCGGCGAGGGACGGCCAGTCCTACGCCGACATCTTGAGGGAAATGAAGGCGAAAGTCGACCCCCGGAGGACAGGATTCGAGGTCCTGTCTATCCGGGGGACCAGGAAGGAGGAAGTCCTTCTGGTCCTCAAAAAGGGGGGAGACGTTTCGGCCTTCCCCGAGGAGCTTCACCGGGCGGTCGAAGAGAAGCCGGAAATTTCGGCCCTGGTCTCAACGAGGTCCCTCGAAATTAGGGACCTTGACGAGACTGTCGAGAAAGAAGAGGTCGTGTCTGTCTTGTGCTTAGCATTGGGCAGACCGGTACTTGACGGGTCCTGCAGGCTCTTCAACCGCTTTGGTGGGGTGAAGACCGCAGTGATGCGGCTAGCTTATGTAAGGTCAACAACGGCTGGGTTGCACTTGGACCGGAGCTACAAGGCAACGCCAAGGTGCCTGACTTGTTTAGACAGGGGCGATAAAGATATCGCCCATGTCTCTGATGGCGGCTCCTGCCCGGTCTTCCGGGAAGAGCTTCGGACGATGAGAGGCAGGAATTGAAGTTCCTGCAACTCAACCTCGGAAGGGGGAAGGATGCCCAAGCCCTCCTGATGCAAACTGCCAGGGAGATGGGGGCCGATGTACTGCTCATTAGTGAGCAGTACAAACGATCTGAAAACAATTCTTGGTTTCAGGACGCATCAAGGAGGACCGGCATACTTGTTTGTAGCCCTGATTTGAGCGTCGGTGATTTCCTGGAGACCGACGCGGGGTTCGTTTGGGTGGAGGTGGCGGGTGAGCGTGTATACAGCTGCTACTTCTCCCCCAACGACCCTTTCGAGGTCTTCGAGACTCAGATCCTCCTCCTTGAGGAGAGCCTCAGTGAGGCTGTCGGGCGGTCCCTCATAGGGGGTGACTTCAACACTAAGTCGCCCGAGTGGAGTTAGGCCCGCCTAGATAGAAGGGGAATCTTGGTTGGCGAGATGGTCGCTAGGAATGACCTGACCGTTTTAAATCTGGGCAGGCAATTCACGTTCAGACGAGGTGCGGGAGGGTCAATAATTGATCTCAGGATTACCACACCTCGCCTCGCCTCAAGGATAAGCGACTGGTCGGTTCTCGAGGTAATAACTTTGATTGACCACCGGTGCTTTGAATTTGATTTGGAACAACGGTGCCAAGCAGTGGATAAGGGTAGGGGCGGTGATGGAAGGAGCACCTCCTGAAGCACGAGACGACTCAGCAGGGAAAGACTTCGAGAACACCTCGAAGAAACCACGCTCATTGATGAGCACAGGCAAGCCAAGGGTTCGATGTACTGGTGGAAAGACCAGTTGGCGGCCCTACGTCGAGAATGCCTCGCAGCGCGGTGAAAATTCACCCGATCAAAGGGGGATGCTGTGCTGCACGAGGCATGGAAAAGGGGAAAAGCAGCTTTGAGGCGAGGCATAAAGAAAACCCGACTTCAATGCTGGAACGACTTGTTCGGTGAGGTCGAGAAGGACCCATGTGGTCTCGCCTTCAAAATAGTCACCAAGAGATTGGTGTCTAGAAGAAAGACCCCGGGCCTGGATAATCCCGATCGAGTCAAGTACATTGTGCGGAGCTAGTTTCCACACGTGGAGCCGTTCCAAGACAGGACCGAAGTTCCTGCGTGGTCCGGCGCGAAGACCTCATCACTCTCGAAGAACTAAAGAGAGCGGGTGGGAGGCTTAAGGTAAATACAGCGCCGGGGATCGACGGGGTGCCAAACGAGATCCTCAAAGCAGAGGTTGGTCCTGCTAAGGAAGGGCAACAAACCTCTAGGGGTTGCCTCGTCGTATAGACCGATATGTATATTGGATACGATGGGGAAGCTTCTGGAGTTGATTCTACAACGGCTTCAGGCTCTCCTGGTCGAAAAGAACGGTCTCTCGGAAAACCGGTTTGGTTTCAGGAAAGGCAGGTCCACTGTGGACGCTATCCAAGCTGTGGTTAACATCGTCACAAATGCAAGAAAAGGAACTGGTAAGCGTAAGGGATTCTGTGCGTTGATCAGCATTAACATACGCAATGCGTTCAATACCGCGAGGTGGGATATCTGCATCGAGGCGATGATGCGGAAAAAGGTTCCAGACTACCTGTTGCGAATGATAGATGACTATCTGAGCGACAGGTGGGTGATATACGAGGGCGACAAATGGTCTCTCAAAGAAGAGATGACATGTGGCGCCCCTCAAGGGTCCCTGGTAGATCCACTCGTTTGGAACGTCATGTACGACGATTGTCTGCACATGGACTTGCCTGCTGGAACGAGCATCATCGGCTTCGCGGATGACGCACTCGTCGTGTGCGCCGTTGACAACGTCGGAATCCAAGAGCTGAGGATCAATGATAGTCTGTGGCAAGCGAAGCGCTGGTTGGATAGCAGAGGCCTGAAAATGGCCCCTGAGAAAACTGAAGTTTTGATCGTTACGGACAGGAGATCTTTCCAATACCCGAGAATCGTTCTCGGGGAGCATGAGGTCGAGTGGAAAACAAGTATTAAGTACCTGGGGGTGCAGCTGGATCGTAGGCTTAGCTTTGGCGAACACCTGAAGATCGCAGCTGCCAAAGCCGTCCAATGTGGAGTCAACTTGCCCCAGCTTATGCCAAACATTGGTGGACCCAGGGAAGCGAAAAGGAGACTGGTGGCGAGCGTGGTCCATTTGAAGCTGCTTTATGCAGCTCCGATATGGGCTAATGCCCTGCAAAACCATGCTATCCAGAGGAAGCTGTTCTCGGCTCAGAGAACGATGGTCCCTCTCATGCTCCAGTCTGAGCGGTTCTGGACACTCATCGAGTCATTCGTCACACTTGTGATGAAGACGAGAGTGCTCGATGTGCGTCGGGAGCGAAACAACGGCGAGGGCCAGTAAAAAACGCATCGGGGCCTGCACCCGCGGTCCTGCGACTCGGGCGGATTCGACTGTCCACGTCGTTCTGGAGAGGATTCTTTTTGGTCTTCTCCTGACTGTTGCGGCTTGTCGGTTCGCCTAGCGCGCGTGTGACCGCGGATGAAAGTCCCGGGCGAACGGATGACGGAAGAGTCGTACGCGACTTTAAGCTGGAACCAACCGCCCGTGAAGTTCAAAGCCGAAAGGTGGTTCCGCGGGCGGTGTATTGGTTCGAGAGAGGGGGTTATTTTGGTTTTAACAGGTATGCCTAGACACGTCCTAGGAGAGTCCTGTACAAGGTCTATAAAATATTTTGCCATTTTACCTCCTCACAATAAAAAAAAAAAAAAATTGAAGGAAAAATTTTTTTTGCATTGCATCATTTCTTAGTGCCACTGTTGATCTCCATTGCTCCTTGTCGATTCCCTTCTTTTATTTGTCAAGTGGCAAACATTTTAGCCAAAAAAACCTAACTGAATGGGTTTGACTCAGGGGGAATTGAACCTATGACCTACGGCTTTTAACACACTTAAGTTCTACAACTAACCCCACTAGACCACTCTCACAATTAGGGTCCGAAATTTTGGAACTTGTATTACTGCGACAGCGCGGCTGATCACACGTGCGTCCGAGGTCTACTGTTCGCTGATTGGCCGACGCGTTTTTAAGGAGGAGAAAAAGTACCATCTACGATTCCAACGTTTAAACTCTGATGGGAACTGTTCCGAACGTTACAATTATAATATTCCGTAAATGCGTAAAAGTAATATTTCAACCTATGGAATGGCTTATAGTTTAAACCCGAAAGATATACATACACATATTTAAAGGTATATTTTGTCCAAAAAAAAGTTGGCATATGAATTTTCAATTTTTACCATCATTCTTGGTGATATTTCACGAAACGGGTTATATTAAGTAGCATATTTTTGGGACGAACTGACAGAAATTCCTAATGGTTCTGGTTTACCTTCAAAAATGGTACTTTTAACCATCAAATTTCTATCCGTATACCAAATACCGTTTGATGTCCAAAAGTCAAAGAATTTCGCTTCCCAAACCTATGGTTGGTTAATCAGCTCTGCCAGCTCATAATTCGACATTGAAGAATGATTAAGAATTTTTTTCGATCCCTTTAGTTCTTCTGAACACATTCCACAAACCAGTTCTAAGTGACAAAATTTATAAGAATATTGGGCATATAATGAAATCCCGTCGTAACATCCCAAATCATTTAAAAGTAGTGACTCAGGAATTCCATATTTTTCAACTTAAATCACCATGTCTTGAGCTTCGCTATAGGCTGATTGATAATGAGGAAAATAACCAACAAATTCAATTTCCTCAGTTTACAATGGACGGTTTATATTATCTCAGCCTTGGTCTATACCAAACGACAATGCAATCTCGTGTTATGCAAAGCATCAGAAAGAGAAGATTATTCTGGTAAAGAAGAGGGAACCGAATTCTAGACATCAAACGGCTTGTCAAGGCATACATGAATCCTCGATACCGTAATGGGAAGCGTCACAATATTTTCGTACTTATTTATAGTGGACGAGACTCAATAACAGAATACTATTGTACATGCGAAATTGGAGCTCGAACTGTTGGAAGTTACAGTTACGTCATAACGACAGTTTGGTTTCTTGGACATTGTCAATATCATGGAATACAGATACCCAATCCTGACATATGTGATTCTTTCATAACTATTTCTGAAAACCAGAATAAGTCTCAATAAATTTTATTATTGTATATTTACTTTCTAGAGATTTGATTTACAGAACATTACCGTTATTGGATGTTTTAAAATCTACTCTTCAGATTTTTAACCAGTGACTCGAAAAACCCTGGGGTAAGGTTTTTCAAGAAACCTAACTGAGTTGTATAAAAATTGAAACATTTTTCAAATATGAGGACGACCATTTTGGGTTAGCCATTTAGAATTTTGAAAGTCTAGTTTCAAATTCGTTATCAGCGACCCAAAAAACCTAGTAGTGATGCATTTCAAGTTATCTGACTGAGTTTTATGAGAACTGAAACAGCTTTTAGATACAGGAACCGTCATACCCTTCTAAAAATTCTCATATAGGACCCTATTTCAATTTCCTATAGGATCCTCCTATAGGAAAGGACATAGGAACTAATATAGGATCCTATACAGTTTTCTACGTAGGTCCCTATATAGAAACTTAATATTATCAATTCAAGTAACAAATTAATAAAAAACATTTTGAATTTTGAAAATCTGTTTTTAGATTCATTGTCTACAACCAAAAAACTTTAGGATAAACCATTTTGAATTAGGTAATTAGTATAAAATTCGTGCTTTGAAACATGTACGCTGGTGAGATAATGAACTTTGACCTCCCATATCTTTGTAACTAATAGCCACCTCAATCTGAAACTTTTTTGTGAATGAGTTCTTATCATAAGACGTCATTTGACATACATTTGGGTTCAAAAATCTTGGGACCAGAAACGGGAGAAAAAACCCGATTTTTCGGTCACTTTTATTTCTGTAGCAATTATATGCTATTTTTTTAAGTAAAAATAAGCCTGAAATTTCTGTCAAAACTGAAAGTCAAAATATTAATTCCTTGACCGCTTTTTTGAGGTAGCACTACTGACTTTGAGTAAAGCTGACAGCGCCTACAGTTTTAGAAAAGAAATATTCAGAACCTGAAATTTAGCTTTTGAACATTAAATTAGCCTTAAATAAACCCTTAAGGGGGCAAGACACTGTAACTAGCTGAAAAGTGAAGGTTTTTTTGCATTGTTTTTTAACTATACAACGGATCTTTCTAAAATTTGTACTGTTTTATTAAAATAAATCCGAAATAGTAGAAAAATTTAACAAAATTTTCAGACCTGCCCCCTCCCCTGCCCCTTAAAGTTGGCTCGTTCGAAAAAATTTGTTGGGGTGGTTGACAGCCCTCATTCCACGCGGCACATCTGAAATCAAAAAATGAGTTCAATTCTTGATCATAGAAACAATAGCTATGGAGCCACGTAGATTTTTGAACCTCAAAAAGAACAAAAAAGCGGACATCTAAAGTTCACATCAAATTCACCATATTTTTACATGGTTTTGTTGGGGGTAAAAAGTGAACGAAAATTGAAAAAAAAAAAACCTACGTGGTGCGATAGCGGCAAAAGTCCTGGACAAAATGAGGCTTTAACAAGCCAATCGGAGTGATTGATTTCTTTCAAATCCATCAACCATGTTTAAAAGCGTCGTTTTAAGAAAAACAAATTTCAAGTTTTGATTGCGGATTACGGAATAATGAGAAAGCAGAATAATTGGCTTACCTTCAATCAGCAATTATTGGACCGTACAGAAGTTCTTCGGCATGTAGATGATCCTCGCGTGTGCTTGATTGTGCACGGCGTTTAACGAAGTCCACGCGCTGCTTGTTAACTGTGCCATCTAGCCTGACACCTCGGCGCCTAGCACATGAAGGAGTATAAGAAGGAATAAGCCTGTCTATAAAAATTGCAACACTTCGCTACGGAAAATTGCCAAGTACAAGTATCTTGTAGTGCACATTCTTTAATTGTGTGAACTGGAATGGAATGAATTCACCAAAAAAAAAGACTAAAATTTGTTGTAAAACCACTACATTTCATGTGGATAATTTACAGGTTATGTTTGGTATTTTACAAAGATTTTGTAAATTTACCGCATTAGACTTTTAGTATTTTGATGAATTACGTTTTTTCTTTGATACATTCACTCCATGGAATGACGTAATTTCACGAGTTCATATATAATTACCGAATGAAAATGTAAACTATTGTAACCCAACGTTTTTGTGAGCCCCTGCGGAATGTCAACCATGCTAGCGACACTATAGGCAAAGGAGCTACGCAGCCAACGTGTAGGCGCGAACGCGGAGCGCATCTCCCACTTGCGAACGATGAACCATAGTTGGAGACGGCACGAAATCGTATAAAGTGGGATGCTGAGCCGAGAAAAGCATACTGTTTGAGTATTAATCTATGGTATTTTCTTAAATTATATCGAGTCTGAGAATCTCTGTTCATTTTGACAAATTTGATTGCTTTTGTAACTGGACTTGCATCACGATAAAAAACAAATTGCCATTTTATAATATAAACAAATATAAATTTTTCACTTTTCAATAGGTTGTTAACACAAACCACTATAAACATGATGAGTGTCAAAAATGATCAGGAGTATCTTTCATGTATGAAAATATTAGATATTCTCCATTTGGAGGCGCCACTAGCGGCGAGTTGTTACGAGCGACTACCTCTCGCTCGTGTCTCGTATGACGTCACATGTGAAGGCGCCATACTTGTCCGCGACTATTCAATTTAAAATAAAATAAATTAATACTAATTTGGGAAATTCCGACTGTTTGAAGAGGTTGTCACGAACAAACCTGGAATACATAAAGTAATAAAGAGACCTTGGGAAAAGCATAGAATCTGGTTAGTTTTCCATGTAAAATTTAAATAGTAATAATAATGTATCTAGTATAATAGTAGTCCGAGTGTTCAACAGATGCCTTCAATAAAGACCTCAACATTGTAAATTAGTTTTAAGACTCCTTTGTTAGTTTCTACTTGAATTATGTACGCTATAGTTTAAGGATGAGAAAGTTGAGTCTGGACGATAGGATTAGAATAAATTTAGTTAAGATAGAGTTAGGATTTTACAGCAGTAATTCACGCATAGTAACTAAGAAAAACTAAGCATAAAACATCTGTGTGAATCTATTCAGAAACGAGTTGTTCGAATACACACAGAGTCATTGAAAAGGTATATCTGGTCGCCAGAAGGAAGTAAAGATGATTCATGAAGGGTTTACTGTTTTACTACCCTTCTTCGAGCTTCACTTTCTTCATCATAAAAAGCCTGTAGCCGAGGCGAGAGGCTAGGGCTGGGATTTTCCGACTCGTGTTTCTTCGGACTCGGATTTTCCCGGTCGTGCTTACTCGGGCTGTGCCAAGCGAGGGCCAGCATGCGAACTGGTGAGAGAGGGGATGCGTGGGGGTGAGCTACGAGGATGGTTTGTAGCGTTTTGCGGAGTGAATGTTAGATAGATTTTAACCGATCCTGCGAATTGACTCATCTACAAGTCCACTCGTCGAACTTGTAGCGTTTTCAATAATCAACTGTTCTCGCGGTCGGGCTAGTGTATTAACTGTTGCGCCCAGACTCAATTAATTATAAGGTTGCATTTAATATTAAACTTTATTTGAACGAATCAGTGTTTTCGTAATTTTATAAATTAGACTTTCCCGGTTCCTTTCAAGGATTTACTCCGAGAAGAATCAACCAATCACCTTCGCCGCGAAATACGGACATGCGCGGCTTGTAACAGAGTAAAACGCAGTTCCCCAATTTGTGCTTGGCGATTTTCCGTAAGCAGTTGTGGTCAAAGCTGGACGCCTTTTAACATAGAGGATATTCCTCCTTATCATCCTTTATGGCTTAGAACTTGGAGCCGTTTTATGCAATCGACTCTAAACCAGAAAATTTTACGAATTTTTCCATGAAACTTTTTGAAAAATTTTCTGAAACATGTATTTTCCAAAATATGTAATTTTTTCTTTTTAATTTAGTGTCTTGTCCCCTTAATTATAGGTGGGGTAAAATTAAGAAACGGCATCATAGAACTGCTAAATTTCTACCCACCTGTACATTCAAGCAATAATACATAAAAGAAATCATCCAGGCTGCTAAAAAATAAAACGTCTAAAATTTCGGCTGAGAACCCGAAGCATATAACTACACCTTATATCGCTAATTAATTTAAAGCTTGTTAAAAAATTTCGTTACCTGCACAATAGTTGCATATAATAATGGATGATAAAAAGATTTAGATAAGCCTGTGTAAATTAGACCAGTTCTAACATTTTTCTGGGAAAAATCCTGAGTAATTTACTAATTATAAAACTTAAAGGACGATATTAAAGACTTATGCCAATATCATAACAACTCATACGTACCATTTTGATATATAGATATATTAAATAAAACTTTTCAGGCACATATTCTTGGTATATGGAAAATAAACACTTGGGCAAATACCGATTGGCCAGCACATTCGTGAATTAAAATGATGTTTTGAGTAATTGTTGTCATGCCAGGAACATTAATTCAGAACTATACCATTAGGTACATAATTTCAAAAAGTATACATTCTTTGCAAGAAGTATACTATACTGATAAAGGTTGAAGCCTTTTACAAGTTGCAGCCAATTGACATATAAGAGTAATGTCCTAAGACGACAGAATGTAAAGGTGCTGTCCCATGTCAGCGTTTTAACCCGGCGTAATGCAGAAAAAGATAAGAAAGAAAGAGATACTTAGATTTACCGCTCTCTTTGAGGTTATAATTTTCCGGATAAAGTACAATTCAACACCGGGGTGGAGCCTACACTGATAGCCAGCCTGAAACCTGTCAGCTGTCAGCTCGGGCAAGAGAGAGAGTGTGAATTGTGGGTTAGGCTGTCTCTCGCTAACGCCGAGGCTAACGCGGTACACGTAGACAAAGAAAGAATAACCTCCTATCGTCTCTCTCTTTCGCTCTCACCGAGTTTGCAGACTGACGTTGCCATTTACAGAGCGGCCTATGGCTTGTCTTCTCTATCTATAATATCTCTATGCAGGTTATACGGAAACAACGTTAGGTTAACGTACTGCTAGCGCCAATGTAGCGTTGGAAACTCACGTTAATCGGGTGCACGGTCGTATAGACAGGTCTGGCATCTCCCGTGGTGGGGGATGTTCCCTTATCGTGACGAGTAGTAGTTTCGAAAGTGACCGCTTAAGCAGCGCTGCAATCGAGTAGTTAAAGGAATACCCGTGGTGTACAGACAGCTTTCACAGCTGACTACGTTCTGGGTATATCTATATACATACATGCTATAGTGCGGTCATACGGGCTACTACTCGATACTAGCGCTATCCGTGGCGAAAATATGAAACATTCTGACTACAAGAAGGGAACATCCCCCACCACGGGAGTTGCCAGACCTGTCTATACGACCGTGATCGGGTGTACGTCATGGTGCATTTATACCGCTGTCTGCCTGACCGGTGCGGACAGAAAATACATAAGAGCAAAAATAGACAGACGTTTTCTTTTTGTCCAATTTCTGTCCGCACCGGTCAGTCAGACAGAGGTATAAATGCACCATCAAAGTCCAGACTGGTCAATTGAGATAACCAAGTTGACGTCACAGGCCATGTGGTAGGTATAGACTGTAAGTTAGGTTGGTCTTGGACAAAAGAAATATATGGGAATCATTGGGAAATTGATGAAACAAAATTTTCTAGCGTAAAAGTAAGTCATAAATTTATTAATAATTATATTTTTCAAGTGCAAAATTCATTTCCGCTTATTTTGAGTACCTACTTGTCTCTTGTCATTCTTTAATTTTTTAATATAAAATAAAATGTCATAAATTTGTAGGTTATGATGACCGTTTGTTTTGAAAGATTTGAAGAATGTTTCGATAAGCATGTCCTCGTTTTCAACACATTCTTCAAATCTTTCAAAACAAACGGTCATCATAACCTACAAATTTATGACATTTTATTTTATATTAAAAAATTAAAGAATGACAAGAGACAAGTAGGTACTCAAAATAAGCGGAAATGAATTTTGCACTTGAAAAATATAATTATTAATAAATTTATGACTTACTTTTACGCTAGAAAATTTTGTTTCATCAATTTCCCAATGATTCCCATATATTTCTTTCGTCCAAGACCAACCTAACTTAAGGAGGAATTACACCTCTGCATGCAGGAATTATGCATGCTGGTTACCATGGTTGCTAAAGTAATTTTGATTGCTAAAGTAATGGAATAAGAGAATTTCACAAAAGTGGGCTCATAAACGCGCCCTCTGAATGCGTTGCGCAAAAGGTGTACTTTGCGCGTCGGTAAATAATGAAAGTTAGAAAATCCAGAAATGATTTACCATCAGAATTTTTTTGGAGGGGCAGCGGCGCGCGTTCCCCTTGTTTCTTCCTCGTCACTCTTGCACGTGAGAACGGCTCGTACCACTTCTCCTTATTCTCCTCGCTTCCTCCATGCAATGCTATTTTTAGATTTCACGCTTTCGGTTATCGAGTCGGAATTGAGAATTGTGTATTTCTGTCGAAACTGTGCAAAAGAGGCGCGTAGCAGACGACAATTTCAAATTTACAAAATATGTTATTTAAGAAACAACACTTTTTTTCCGATATTTTGGAAAAAATCTGCCTAAAATAAAAATCTGAAATATCGTGTGAAATTTTATAAGCATTTGAACACTTCAAAAATAAACTTTTAGTAAAATTTGATGCCAATAAATGTTCCAAATTTGAATCAATATATATTTTCCTATTCAAATTTCCATACTTCTTATCAATTTTGTACATTTAAAAACTTTTTAGTTAGAGAGATATTTTCTATTAAGAAGAGATAAACATAAAATTCAAGTTTAAAATTTACATTCTCAGTTTTATGTTAGAAATATTTTCATCTCACATTTTTGTAGCCTAAGCACAGACTTTTCATTAAGAAAATGAAATTGTCTATGGAAAGGAAAAATTTTCTAACAGATGTGGATAAATTAAAAAGCTAAAATATATGTGTTCATTAATATCTTCATATGAATACGTAAATATTTATCGATAATTAATTTTACATAACAATTTTTATCCGAAGTGTTCAAATCTTGTTACAATATGACAAGATCATATGGAGAAGTTCAATTTTTTTAATGAAATATTTTGTAATTTTTAAATTATCTGTTCTTCTGAAATCGGAGGAAGATTTGAACAGTAATCAACAAATTTTCCAATGGAATTCAAGGTCAATAAATGCTTAAAGTTTTATATTAAAAATTTAATTGCATAATTATGAAGCTTTGTAAATATAACATTTTTTGGAAATTATATCTTCTACATGACAATTTGTATATATATATATATATATATTACCATCGGAAATTACAGGTTGACCTGGAGTTTCAACTTTCGTTAAAGTGATTCATTTTATAGAAAGATATTACAAAAGAAATTTTAATTTAGGTATCTTTGAAGGAAATTAATAAGTATATGTAAAAAAATTAAAATTTTAAAAGATTTTTTTTATTATGTCTTCATAGTGATTTGTTAACCTAATTAAAATATTTTTAGAAAGTCTTTTCTGGATTCTATATGCTGGGGTTGAACATGTTACAAAAAGTCGTGTAATTTTGAAAATGTGTATCCCCATACCAATGAAATTTTAAAGTGTGCTGTGCGATAAAATATTAGATATAATATATTTTACTTTTGAGTAATCAAACCTTTTATTTATACTTACATATTGAAATTTTCATTGAAAATACACGGAGAAAAATAGTTTAAGTAATTTTACTCGAACCTGTCGATTAAACTTGGGACATAAGGACATTTGAACATCTATTAAATCCTAGTCGGGTAAAATGAATTTGATATATACCTAATTCAACCAAAGTGAATAACAATAAGCGTTACATAGGGAATAGTAAGGAGTTGAGAAAAACGTTATCGACGACAGGGCACCAACATGCGTCAGTGGGTTAACATGAAATGTATAAGTATATCAAAGACGCTTGAGGTGCTTCAAACCAGTGATCCCAGAATGCGTAAGATTTTTGCTCCCACCATGGATCCCACCAGCTCATGGTTTCTTCCTCGCTCTACTGCACGAAGTTGGTTGAATGAGGAAGACGCAATGAGCTGGTGGGATACATGGTGGGAGCAAAAATCTTACGCATTCTGGGATCACTGCTTCAAACCGTAGTTGGGTAAAATGAGCATCGGGCGTATTATTTGAACTGGCAATGGTATGGTTCTCTCAAATAAAAAAAAGTTCTTACCTCGAGCCTGCCAATAGTCATCCGGTATATACATAAACAACTTACAAATTCATTCACCATTCAGACGTAGCCAATCATATTTCAAATTACAAATTCACTTAAACATATAACCTTACATATATAAACCTAATAACTACACTTATATATAGTACGATACGCTTTCGTCGAATAACGCACACGCTCGCTTACAATGCTGAGATACAAAATTTGGAACTTTCTTATATAGTGACTGCATGAGTTATTCAGAGCTTGTGAGAGTAAGTGCCACCAATAAAATTTTTTAGCCTTACGCAAGTAAAAATAAATCAACTTTTTTCATAAATGATTAATAACATATTTTTTAAAATTAATATAATTAATCAATTATTATAACTATTGTTGTAGGCTCAGGTAGGGTTGTTTTTAAGATGTTCGGTGTGTGCAGGTAGTGGAGCTGAGAAAGGCAAAGTTATTTAATACTCCTAGTTAATTTATTGTTGAAATTAATGAAAAAAAACATTTAATTCTGCATAGTGTACACCTGAATTCTTCCACTAAAACACCATCGAAACTGTTTTCTTTGTTCCTAAGGGAGAAATTAGAAAAAAATGGATCACTGCAGCTCGTCCCAAAGATCAAGTACCCCTGGCGAATTTATCGGATAGGAATTCATTCCGAGCCAATCAGAACTAGTCCAATTCATCCCGATATTTGTATCGGAGCCAATGCGAATCATTCCGAAACAATCCGAAAAACGTTTTGTAACTCGTTTGATGAAAAACCGTAAAAAATCGATGCAAACTAATTCGATTTAATACGTGGCAACAATCCAAATGAATCCGAACTAATCGGAAACCAAGTTTTCAATCAGAATCAATCCAAATGAATCCGAGACCGGAACGATTCGAATTGGTTCCGATTGGAAATTCAGTTTGGATCAATCCGAGCTTGGGTTGATTCGAATTTGAAAACTTGGTTTCGGACTGGTTCGGATTCATTTGGATTGTTGCCTCGGATTAAATCAGATTAGTTAGATACTGTAAAAGAGGAATCACACCCCTGCATACGAGTTACCATGGTTACATATTAATGGAAAAAAAAACAGGAAAAGTGTCGGTCTCTCTCTCTTGTATTTGACCGTGGTAACCTACATACAGAAGTGTAATTCCTATTAAGCGATATAGACTTTAAGGTCTTAAAAGGTAGGTATACATTGTACCCACGAAGGAATAATAAGGAGACCTATCTCCATGTAAGCGACTTGGCAGGAGCAACGGTACGGTAAGTGCCCGGCTTGTAAGTTGGTAGTTATGGAAAGGAGTGCGCAAGTGCGCAGTTGTCCTCTTCTTACTCACGATAGAATGTGCGAGTGAGACGAATTTGTCAAATTGTCAAATTGATCTAAGCCAGAGTGGTTATGTTGATTGATTTTTTGATCATTTGCAAGCGGCAGATATTTGTTCAATTTCACTTTAGTTTAAAAAAAAAAAATATTATCTCAGGACTCCTATAAAGCTAAAGGAGTGCATTATAAAAGTGGTAAGTATATATCGAATGTAAGATTGTAAATCATGGTATTTGTTATTACTTCGTAAATCGTGTGTTAAATAATGTTGAATAGTATTTTCCTTTAAAGGTGAGGGAATTTAATTCGAGAAATTTTCAAGATTTTGAACATCGCATGTAATATAATAAATGTTTTTCTTAGCAATGTCGTGTCGCGTTCCGGGTTGCATAACCTCTCTGGCTTAGATCAATTCAGCCCCCGGAATCTCTGGAGTTGAAAATGTCACAGATGTTGACCGTTGGCCACCGTGGCGCTGGCTATTCATGAGGCCGACCTTATACAGATTAGCATTATAGAACATTGAAATTTAACGTTTTTTGTGAAAAATTGGTGTCTGAAGTGCTTTTGTGTACTTTTTAGGTAAATTGGAATGGTTTTAACAGTCGGTGATATAAAAATTTAAGTGAAAATGCGGAAATTTGTTGCTGTAGGTTGCAAAACAGGCTACACGTAATGCTCTGAAAAAGTGCATTGTTTTGTGATTTATTTATCATGAGCGCCTTTAACTTATTAAAATTTAATCTGTACTAAATTTAAAACGCTTTGAATAAAAAAATCAACAAAGCTGACTGACTGAACTTAAGGTATTATAGATAGGGATGGGCGATCTTCAAAAAAAAAGAATTGATTCTGAAATTATTGATTCAATTTGATCGATTAATCGGTTAAAAAGATCGATTTTTGAGTCGATCTTCAAAAATCGATACCTTTTTCTGAAAATGATAAATTTCTGTTAAATAACCTTTTTTATCAAAATAAAAAAGTGTTTATATCAATAAAAAAGGAAATTAGGCTTAAAATACACACTATATTTGCGAATCAGGAACGTTTTTTATTTTTTTAAATTGCACAATTTCTAAAGCAATGCGTATTATTAGTGATAAAGTTTCTGACATAAATATGAAGTATTACTATAAAGTTTATAATATTAATATACTTTGTATATCACATTAAGGATATTCTCGTGGTCGACCCCTTGATCTCACTTTTAAAAATAGTAAACATAATAAATGATGTGCATATGAGATCTAAATATCCATTATATTATTATGAAATATAGTATATTATGTTGATTATTATTTATTACAAACATCTTTGTTCTTATTGTTTTCAAGTACTTATAAAGGAATTTTATAAATTCTTTATATTTGTTACTTTTTCAAATGTACGTTCATTCCTTATGTGAAAATTTTGTTCATAAAAATGTAATTTTTTCAATTACTGAGAAGTTTTAAAATATAAAATACAAAATGTCCTATAATAAAATCTAATTTTTCTAACAAAATCAAGATGATATAATTAATACCCGTATTATAATTCAATTTGAAGGAATTTCAATAGCCAATTTTTCTATTATAATATGTAAGACTGATATAATATCAATAATATTGATAATATAAATAAATATAGTATTTTTATTTAATAATCATAATGTAAATATTATTGTTAAAACGAAGATAACAGAACTTTGATTTCAATTTCCAGCCAGAATTACAAAGACAATTTTAGCCCAAATTTCAAGCATATTACCCTTTTTATCAGTAAAAATTGCTTTAAATGATATTTAAAACTTTCTAGATTAATTTGTTGTAAACATAAATATGATAAAGTAGTTTTTATCCCCAAAAATTTAATTTTTATGCATTTTTCCCATGCATTACAATGAATTCAGGCCTCATGAACAATCAGCGCCCCTAGCGGCCACGGTCAATTCTTGTGACATTTTCGTTTCGCGGATCACGTACATTCTGGCTAAGATGCAGGGGGCTGCTCTCAACCAAATTACGTTTATAGGAACCAGTGGTGTAGCTCGAAGCGAGATAATCGACTTGCGATGTATTGATTCGATTATCAATATGGTGACATGATTCAGATTCAAATGTTAAAAAAAACTATCGTTTTATGACTGGTTTACGAAAGCAATAAGGAATAATATCCTTTATTCAAACATTCTTTATTCTAAAATGATTATGGATCCCACAAGCTTACAACTTCTTCCACGCTCACTGCCATAGGTTAGTTGAGTGAGGAAGACGCAATGAGCTCGTGTGAAACAAAATTTTAATTGTTCTTATCATACTGTTTCTATAAATGTTAATTAACTATTTTAAAAATATACATTGATATTCACCTTATTTTATATTCTATTTTCTTTAATTATTCATAATGATTTCAAACTAATTACAACTCTCATCAACTTCGTTTCTTGTTCAGAATTTTTCATTTTTTTCCCATTTATCAACTTAATTTACCTCAAAATAAATAATATAAATGCAGTGATATGTAGACAATTAAATATAAAAATTTTTAAAAAGTTATTATTCAATGCCATAAAGGAATAAAAGAGATATTAATATTTAAATATTAATATCACATGAATGTTTCAAAATAGTTTTTGTGTGAGATTAATATGAATGAAAAGAGGAAAATTTAACTTAAAATATTCAAATAATATTAATATTTAAAGTCTGATCTCTTTTATGTGTTTATGGCATTGAATAATATATTTTTAAAAAATTTTACATTAAATTCTTCGTATGTTACTGTGAATTTTCAGAGAGTGATGGTACAGTTAGCTCCACGTGTGACGATTCGGCAAACTAACTTAGGAATTCAACTTAGGACGCTAACGGGGCGCCATTTTCTTTTCTGGTGCATACGGCTGCTCCAAAATGATGCTCAGCATTTACTGGTCTATCGTTATCCTTCTCAATTTCACGGACAAATAGCATGCGCACTCTACTTCATCCGATGGATGAGTTACGCGCAGCTGCATTGCTGCGTCCTCTTCTATCGCATCGGATAGTTCGCTCGGACCTTTCTATCGCACATCTTCATTCACACCAGCCCCCTGCATCTTAGCCAGAATGCACGTAATCCGCGAAACGAAAATGTCACAACCGTAGGGGCGCTGATTGTTCATGAGGCCTGAATTCATTTTAATGTATGGGAAAAATGCATAAAAATTTAATTTTTGGGGATAAAAACTACTTGATCGAATTTTGTTTACAACACATTAAACTAGAAAGTTTTAAATATTATTTAAAGCAATTTTTACTGATATAAAGGGTAATATGCTTGAAATTTGGGCTAAAATTGTCTTTGTAATTCTGGCTGGAAATTGAAATCAAAGTTCTGTTATCTTCGTTTTAACATTAATATTTTCATTGTAATTATTAAATAAAAATACAATATTTATTTATATTATCAATATTATTGATATTATATCAGTCTTACATATTATAATAGAAAAATTGGCTATTGAAATTCCATCAAATTGAATTATAATACGGGTATTAATTATATCATCTTGATTTTGTTAGAAAAATTAGATTTTATTATAGGACATTTTGTATTTTATATTTTAAAACTTCTCAGTAATTGAAAAAATTACATTTTTATGAACAAAACTTTCACATAAGGAATGAACGTACATTTGAAAAAGTAACAAATATAAAGAATTTATAAAATTCCTTTATAAGTATTTGAAAACACTAAGAACAAAGATGTTTGTAATAAATAATAATCAACATAATATACTATATTTCATAATAATATAATGGATATTTAGATCTCATATGCACATAATTTATTATGTGTATTTTATCTATAATTAGGGATGGGCGGTCTCGATTCGATTCTACGAAGATCGATCTTTTTTACTCGATTAATCGGTTGGATTGATATTTTTTTTCGATCTTTACGAACGATTCTCCCTTCTTTTTTTCCCGTTTCCTATTTCTATGAACTGTTATTTAGTTTAAAAGTGAGATCAAGGGGTCGACCACGAGAATATCCTTAATGTGATATACAAAGTATATTAATATTATAAACTTTATAATAATACTTCATATTTATGCCAGAAATTTTATCATAAATAATACTTTAAGTGATATGCAAAGTTCAAAGTGTATTAATATTATGTCAAGTCCCGCGACGCATTCGAATGTACTATAGGCACAGGCTAAGTCTAGAGAAAAATCTGAGGAAATTACTAAAAGAGAGAGAAAACCACCTATTGAAAAGAGAGGTATAACTACGTCACACGCAGCGGGAGACCGCGCAACGCGTGACGTCACCAAAAAATATAATATAAAAAGGACACGCCGCCAAGGAAAAACTAGTCTTGTGGGCAGAAATTAAGTGCGGCAGATTTCTAAAATCTTAAAAGGATTCACAGCGTGAGATACGTGTTTAGTTCAGTTTTCCGATGAAACGTGTCGTAAATTCTCCGATTGTACTTTCAATCTTTGAAAGGATCTTAGAGTCAGTGTAGAGTGAGATAACTATTTTTGTCCTCCTCACACCAGTGGAATATTTGTTTCTGTCTTCCTCACACCAGTGGGATACCTATTGCTGTCTTCATCGCACCAGTGTAAGAATCATTCTCTCTCCCTCACACCTGTGAGGATAATTCATAAAAAAGGGACAATTCACAACTCAACAAAGGTACCGAAAATTCTCTCTACTCTTTACCTATTCCCTGTGCCATTGTTTGAATCCTTGTAAAATTTTAACCTTGTTTGTATCTGTGTTAATTCAAATAAATTCAATTTGTATTATTTTACTAATCGTTGTGTTCTTTTCATTGACTTATACTCTTCCCTAAGCGAGGATCATTCGATCCTAACTTAAAACGAGGAATCTTCGATCAAAGTAAGTATTTACGTACTTGTGACGTAACATACTTCCTTTTTTCTGGTGCATCGGCCGGGAAACACAAGTCAATTGAAATTTAACATATTGATTGTTAATAGTGAATAAATAAATGATTATGAAATATTATTTCAACTTCAAAACATAAAATTTCAATAAAATAGATTTGTTAGATCACAAAGGGATTTGACCTTGAGGCTTACCTTAATGATTTAATAATCAAATCATTTCTTTGAAATTTTATAATTTACATAAATTGTATAAAATAAAATAAGTCTGAAAAATCACGCAGGAATCTGACCTTGAGGCTAACCTAAAGTGATTAAGTAACTTATCTTATTGATAAAAAAAAATAAAATTATTTTAATTTGTTAACTAAGTTTTGATTTAAGTCAATCAAACATAAAAAACAGAATATTTTTAATTGCAAAAAAAAAATTGTCCAAAGATGTGCACTTAAGTTAATTTGTCCAATATAATGAAAATAATTTATGAATATTTCGAATGATCATTGTTATAAACAAATTTGTATAAACAATTTATAAATAAATAAAATAAATTATTTTAATTTACATAAAAGGCACATGCAGTTGGTAAAGAAAAATATTTTATTATTTTAAGAAATTTATTATTAAAAATTATAAATTTACAATCAATTGAGCGATTATTCATTTAATTAAAATATTGAAATAATTATATTTTCATTTCCAAATAAAGAAATACAAATTTCATTTCAAATTATATTTTTATTAAAAATAAATGAACAAATTAAAAATAAATTTTACTAATCTCATTTTATTTTTCTAAAAAAAAGAAATTTTATATATAGTTTTTTTATTGTTATAAACAATCGAATAATTTAAAATAACAATAAACAATCTAAGATCGCTCAATACAAAATATTGTAAATTTATAATGACTCAATGTCAAAACAAATATCCCTTTAGAATCTACCCCGAAAGTTATAACACGTAGTCAACCTAAACAAAATAGTCATCTTGCAAAAATAGTAGATTTGAATCAAAAGGGTAATTTAAAAATAAAACCAATTAGAAATAGAGAATATTCAACTGATAATAAATGCCAAAATATCCCTGATCCAATCCCTACAGAACAAGAATTAGATAACATTCTTAAGTTAGATGATTCAAGTTTAGACAAGACTCTAATTAATAATCAAAATATATCAAGTGAAAATTCAGAAAAAACTAGCGGGTTCCATTCAAGTTTCTGTCGAGATTTAAGCATTGTAACAGGATCTAGTAATCAAGATCAAACTCTAACGAACGAATTATCTTATTTTGACGAATTCAATTTGCTAAGCTCAACAGTAATAACGATAGATAATAAAACTTTGAAAGAAAGATTGGAAACCTCATTGGCACGCGAATCTATAATTAGCAACAACGACAGCGACGACGACAAAAGCGACACAGAAGTCATAAATCAAGATAATCCAGTAATAGTAAATAGCGAAGAAATGGCTCTAGTCATACCCAACAGCCAGCAGGTATCCTTACGCGACGCGCTACAGGTGGTCCCATTGTTTGACGGAAGAAACCACCCATTGTCACATTTTATTGAGGGTTGCATGGAGGCAAAGGCAATGCTACCGACACCTGCAGCTCAAGAAAACCTCGCAAGGTTATTAAGAGGTAAATTAACTGGAGAAGCTAGAAAATGCATTTTTGGTTCTACTTATACAACAATAGAAGAATTGATAGAAAAATTGAAAAGAGTATGTGCCCCTGCGAAAAGCGTGTACCAGTTACAGGAAGAATTAGGTAATACATTTATGTGGGAAAGAGAAAATGTACTTTCCTATGCTGCTAGGATAAAAGAAATTGCCGACAAAATCGAAGATGCTCACAGGCTCAATAATAATGGTCAGGTAGATAATAATTTTAAAGTAAACCTTGAAAAATACGTAATTCAATGTTTTATACGCGGTTTGCGTCCTGAGTTAGAAATTCGTGTTGAAGAAAAGGATACTTTTAAAGAAGTTATTAGCGACAGTATTGATATAGAACGAAGATTAGCTGCAAATTCCGCACTACGAAGAAATAAAAATATGGATTATTCAAAAAGTGACGAATCATCTAATAATAAAAATAATAAAACAACCCGATTTAACGTAGCACTTGAAAACAAAGCTATTTGTTTAATTTGTAAAAAACCAGGTCACACAAATGAAAAATGTTTTCATTTAAGTAATAACAATAACAATAACAATAATGATTTGCAAAATGGAAATAATAATTATAAAAACAATAATCATAATTTTTTACAACAAAGATACAACAATAATAATAATAACAATAGTGTTAATAAAAATAATAGACAATGGAATCCAGGACAGTATAAAAACTTTAACTCAGGACAGTTCCAAAATAGAAATAAATCATATGAAAATAGATTTTTACAGTCTAATAACTCTCAACAAAATTTAAATTATACTGAAATAATATGCAATTACTGTAAAAATCCCGGTCATTTAGTATGAGACTGGAAGATACGACCAAATAGCCAATCACAAACAGCTCATCAGGAAAACTCCAAAGCTCTCCCCAGCACGGGTGCACTGAGGAAAGTATAAATCGAGAACCACTGGCATCCACTTCTAACGATCATACAACAACAACAATAAATATTTCAAAGTCCACTTCAATTCCATCAATTATAATATCAACGGAAGGTTTAAAAAATCCAACACACATGATGATTGATACTGATGCTGCTCGAAATTTAATTATACAAAAGGTTCTCAACCCTGAAGTACCAATAAATAGCCAAAACGTATTGAAACTTACAGGAATTAATGATTTACCACTTTACACATTAGGACAGGTAAAAATAAACATTTTTGGTTACCCAACAATATTTAACATTATTCCGAATGAAGTCCCAGTAGAAGAAGATGGAGTATTAGGATCAGAATTTTTTCAAGATAATAGTGTGAATATAAACTATACTTCAAAATGCATAGAAATTGAGAACCACTGTTACCCTTTCAAATCTACCAATGCATTTACTATTCGCGCTCGAACAGTTAGAACATTTTATGTTAATATAAAAAATACAGAAAAGAGTGACGGGTATGTACCTCGATTACATATCCAAGACGGCGTCTTCGTAGGTGACGCAGTTGTAAAAAATCACAGAGGAAAAGCTTATTTAAAATTTGCAAACACAAATAAAATCCCAATTACATTATCCGTCCCATTAGTTAATTTAGAAGATTTTGAAGAACAAGAATGCTATAAACAAATTGAAAAATTACATAATTTTAAACAATCAAATAAAAAAAATTATCAAGTAAAATATTAAATAACTTTTTAAAAACTGACAATTCTCTAATTAACTCATGCAAATTTTATAATGTAACAGACGAAGACAGAGTAGAATGTATTACAAAACTTCTTCGATTAGACCATTTAAATCAAGATGAATATGAACATGTAGAAAAATTAATTAAAAATAATGCAGACAGATTTCAAATCCCAGGAGAACCACTTGAAGCTACTAATGTATTACAAGATTCAATTCCTACTGTAGATGACGCTCCAATTTTTTCAAGACAGTATAGATTTCCCCCAGTTCACAAGGAAGAAATTACAAGACAAGTCGATGAATTATTAAAAAATAAAATAATAAAGCCCTCACAATCACCATATAACACTCCAGTGTGGATATTTCCTAAAAATCCTGATTCTCAAGGAAGAATAAAATGGAGAATGGTTCTTGATTTTCGTAAATTAAATGAAAAAACAATTGGCGATTCGTATCCTCTACCTAATATAAACGATATACTTGATTCTCTAGGATCAGCAAAATATTTTTCAGTGTTCGATTTAGCTACCGGTATTCACCATATAAAAATCGATCCAAAAGACTCGCATAAAACCGCGTTTTCTACACCTCACGGTCATTACGAATTCGATAGAATGCCTTTCGGTTTAAAAACTGCACCTGCAACGTTTCAGAGATTAATGGATTTAACATTAACTGGATTAATCGGAACGGAACTTTTTGTATATCTTGATGACATAGTTATATATGCAAATACTCTAGAAGAGCATGAAATTAAATTTAACGATTTAGCAGAAAGACGTAGAAAAGCAAATCTTCACTTACAACCAGACAAATGTGAATTTTTACGACCACAAGTAGGAAATTTAGGTCATATAATTGATCAAAATGGAGTACGTCCAGATCCAAAAAAAATAATAGCTGTAAAAAACTTTCCAGTCCCAAAAACACAGAAAAATGTTAAACAATTTTTAGCCTTAGCAGGATATTATAGACGATTTATTGATGGATTTTCAAAAATTGCAAGTCCTTTAAATCAACTTCTGGAATAAGATATACCTTTTAATTAGACAGAAAAACAACAAGCAGCTTTCGACATTTTAAAAGCAAAATTATGTGAAGAACCACTTTTACAACGACCTGATTTTTCTCAACCTTTTATACTCACAACAGATGCCTCAGGATTTGCAATAGGAGGTATTTTATCACAAGGTAAAATAGGTAAAGATAAGCCAATAGCATATGCTTCACGTAGTCTAAGTGAAACTGAGAAAAAATATGATACATATGATAAAGAAGCCCTTGCTATAATATTTTGTGTAACTCATCTTCGTCCTTATTTGTATGGGAGAAAATTTACTTTAATGACTGATCACAAACCTCTAGTTTGGTTTCAAAATTCTAAAGACCCTTGTTCACGAGTTTCACGTTGGAGATTGAAACTCGCAGAATATGATTTTGATGTAATTTACAAAGCAGGAAAAATGAATGTAAATGCAGACGCTCTCTCAAGAAACCCTATTGATGATAACAAAGAGAAATCAAGATATTTACAAGTTGACGACAATGATACTTTTATGACTTCCCAAGAAAAAATGTTTTCCAAGAAAACTTTTACAAGGAAAAAACAAGAAAACTCTAAAAATGAGGTAAGACCTTCAAAACGAAGAAACTTGAATCCAGAAATCGTACCAGATGACGTAGATCGTTTTAACGAAATTTCGGAAGCCCAAATATTAAATATTGACTCAAAAATCCCAGAATATTTCCAGGAATTTCTTAGTGAAGAATTATTTAGTGAGATTGGTAAGAATATTTCAAAATACACAAATTTATTCAAAAATATGGCTTCAAGACTTATTTTTATGATAATATTTTCCTAAGTATAATGTTTTCCAAAAAATACGAAAATTTATCATGGAAAACTATTACTACAAGAGCTCAAAAGAGAATAGAGCAGGAAAAAGCAAAAAATTTGAATCGAAATGAAACTCAAGAAAAATTAGACGAAAATTTTTCTTCTAAACCTCTTGTGAAAAAGCCACGAGGTAGGCCAAGAAAAAATCTACTTACAAATTTGAAAAATATTCCCTCTCAAACAAGAAGAAAGAGAGGTAGGCCAAGAAAACAAATGTTTGAAAACGAATTACCAGAAATAAATGTGCAAAAGGGAAGCCGAACAAAAGTAGAATCAGATTCCGACTCTGATCCTGATTATTTAGATTATTTGAAACAAACTCAAGCAAAAAACAAAAAGAAGAAGAATGCCAAGAAGCCAAAAAATATTAATGAATTTGAAAGTGAAGAATGTGAAAATTATTTTTCAACCTCAGAAGATGAAATCAACGACATTGAAACCTCACACGAAGGAAATGATGGAGAAAATTATGAAGAAAATTGGGAAGAGAATTTTGAAGATGATCTTGAAGACGATTTTGAAAAGAATTTTGAACAGAATTTTGAAGAAAATTTTGAAGACAATCTTGAGGAAAATTTTGAAGAGAAGTTTGAAGAAAACCAAGAAGAAAAATTGGAAGAAGAATTTGAAGAGCCTTATTTTGAAGAAAATTTGAGATTAAACCGAAGATCTCAAATAAATCCTGAAAAAATCGATAAACATCATGATAATTATAATCGTCCACCCCCAGAACCTCCTCCTATAAACTCTCAAACAGAAAAAATTATAACAAAGAAAAATTTAGTTGAATGTCGCGATCAATTAACTATGCGAAAAGATAATTATGCATATTTTGTTACAACGAATGGAACTCCTCGCGACAACGGATCAAAAACTTTAGAAAAACGTGAAACTTTACCAAAATTTAAAAATTTACAAAAGGGAATAGCAAAAGAGATTAAAAAAGGAAACTACTACCATTTTGCACTTCCAATTGAAGAAGAAGCTAAGGACAATTCATCAGAAACTTTAAATAATATAAAATTATCAATTGACTCATTACCTGAATTATCTCAAAAATTTAAATTACGATCAATTAGTATTTCAAAAACTTCCAGAATTAATCATATACCTTGGGAAGAAGTGAAATCAATTTTCAATTCAATTTTTTCAAATTCAACTAGAAAAATTATAGATTGCAATGGAATAACGCAATATCCAACAAAGGAACAACGAACTCATTTAATTGAAGAAGCTCATTCTTCGGCATTAGGAGGCCATAAAGGCGTTACAAAAACTTATAGCCGAATTCGCCAAAATTTTTTTGGGAAAATATGAAAGTAGACATTCAAAAATATATTCAAGGCTGTTTACAATGTCAACTGAAAAAATTAATCAGAGTCAAAACAAAAAATCCTATTGTAATCACAGACACACCCACTACTGCTTTTGAAAAAATATCAATGGACATTGTTGGTCCACTACCTGAAACAAAATCTGGTAACTTATATATTCTAACGATGCAAGACAATTTTACCAAATATTCTTTAGCAATACCTCTTCCTAATCACCAAGCTAGTACGATAGCAAACGCTTTCGTGAAAAAATTTATTTGCATATTTGGATCACCGAAAGGAGTACTTACTGAACAAGGCAGAGATTTTTTAATTAATTTATTAAAAACATTGGCAAAACGTTTTAGAATTAAACAATTTCGTACCACAGCTTTTCACCCTCAATCAAACGGGTCATTAGAGTGTTCACATCATGCTTTAGGAGAATATCTCAAACAATTTGTTGCAAAAAATTCAGAATGGGATGATTGGCTTGAACTAGCAATGTTCTCATATAATACTAGTGTACATGAAGGCACAAAATGCACATCCTATGAATTGGTTTTTGGTAAACTAGCTCGTGAACCTTCCAGTGAACCTTTATCACAACAAGAAAAATTACAAACATATGACGATTATTTAATTAATTTCGTAACACAACTACATGAAATGCGAACACAAGCAAGAGAAAATCTTATTTCAGCAAAAGAAAAATCGAAATTATATTATGACAAAAAAATAAATCCTTTAGAAGTAAAAATTGGAGATTACGTGTTTTTATTAAAAGGAGGTAAAATTAAAAAACTTGACAGCCATTATACAGGGCCTTATGAAATATTGGAAGTGTTAGGAAAAGGGAATGTCAAAATAAACTATAAAGGCAAACCTACTGTAGTTCACATTAATAGAATAAAACGCTCACATGCGCAAGTACAAAATTAATAAAAATGAAACAAAATATCCTTACTTTAATTATAAAAAAAAATATATATATACATATATTTATATATATACATATCAGTTTAAATAAAGATATAGAAATTTTATTTTGTCGATAAATAGTAAAAATATAAAAAATAAAAAAAAAATTTTTATGAAAATATATGTTTTATATATAAAATAAAAAATATATAAAACAAAATAAAAACGAAATTTCAGACATAACACATTATTCCAGAAATAATGGAATAAATTCATCGCAAACGCATAGATGATCTCATTGAAACAGTTTCCTGTTTTATCGACATGGTAGCTCTCTGGCCATATTTAATTCAAACTGGAATTTTTAACCAAGACGACTGTAATATTCCCACATGGAGCAGAAACCTAAACAATCCAGAAATAATAAAAGACATTTTTTCAACAATCAAAACAAGAGGACCGGACGCATACAAAAATTTAATTCTCAGTTTACGGCTATCAAATCACATTGTCATAGCCAACATGTTGGATATAATGAACTAGGAACGCAAAATACGAAAAGTAAATCAATAACTTCAAAAATATACATATGTAATGACAAAACATTTTCCTATTCTTATATTAAAAAGCAAGCTGCTAATTGGAACCTTCTTTTTCCAGAGATGGGATTACGAGGCTTCCTTTTGGCACTGCTCACTTGCAACTTCAACTATATAACAACAGTCTACGTCATCATAGGATTCGATTGCGGTTCAAATCAATCAAATATTACGACATTATCTTTACTAGAGGTAGGAGAATGTGATCTACCTCGATCTCAAGTACATGTTGAAAGAACTTATATACAACTTTTACAATTAACTGGATTTTCAAATACAAAAGTAATAAAATGCAAAATAGAAATTCGACGCGCCATCTCTCATTGTGGTATGCATTCTCACAGTTACATAGTAGCAAATGGCCACAGTGAATATATACATGATGTTACACGAGATCAATGTAATCAAATGCACACAATAGGAACATTTTTAGTAACCCCTTCTCTTCAGATATCAAAGTTAAAAGTAAACGAAACTTCATTTCATAGCGTTACTTTAGCAGGTTCTGTAACACCTAACGGAGACTGTACTGGTACACAATGGAACATGGAATAATGTCGTAGTCCAAGCAATATTCAAAATAACTTTACAAGAACATTACGCGACTATTCATTTAAATTCAAATAAAATTCAATTAGGATCTGGAATCACATGCACACTTTCAGACACATTCTGTACAGACGTAGAATATGGACAAACATTCTGGGATACATTACCTAATGACGTATGTAATTTTAATAAATATGAAATTATTTATGAAGGAACAGCAAATAAAACATATGACAACACGACGGACAATTCTGAAACCTTTTATTCTTTAACAAATGAAGATATAACTTTCGTACTAGCTGAAAAAACAAGAAAACCAGTTTGCAGTTAGGTTTTAATACAAACCGCACATCCAAAATTATTAATTTTTGAAACCAGACCTGGAAATTCATTTTTAGAAAATAAACATTTAGAAGTTCAAAATATGGACATTTTTACATACATTAACTCTAAATTTATATATGTGGAACGACATATACGCACTGCAGTAAATAGACTTTATCACGATGTTCTTACTCAACGATGCATACTTGAACAGCAAGTTTTTAGAAATACATTAACCTTAGCAACCCAATCACCAGACGAATTTGCATATCATTTAATGAAAGGTCCAGGATATATGTCAGTAATTGCAGGAGAAGTAGTACATATCGTAAAATGTATACCGGTTGAAGTAAAATATCGCAAAACTGAAGAATGTTATTTACAACTACCAATATTTAGAGGAAATCAATCCTTTTTCCTTTCTCCATGAACTCATATTTTAACAAAATCTGGTATCCAAACAAATTGCAATTCTTTCCTCACCACCAATGTACCTTTTTGGAGAAACCTGGTACAAATTACTTCCAAATCCTGTCGAATCCATAGCACCAACTATAGTTAAACCTCTCACAAAAGCAACCTGGAAATACACAAATCCTTCATCCTTAGCAACAAGTGGCATTTATTCTCAATCTGATCTTGATAAACTGCGAGATCATATTATGTTTCCAGCAGAAAAACCAATGATTCTAAATTCCTTAGCTAGAGAAATAACAGGACATCCAACTATTAATCAAGGAATATCATTAACGAATTTATTTAATGAAGATGTAATTGATAAAATTGCTGAATCCGCATGGGGTAGATTTTGGACAATTTTTACAAGTTTTGGATCTACTAGTGCAGGCCTAATTGTATTAATAATAATAATTAGAGGGATTAAATTGATAGCTGATACCATTATTCATGGACATGCGCTACACAGATTATTTGGATGGTCTCTCCATCTACTAGGCGCCTTCTGAAATTCGGTCACTAACCTCTTATTACACTTAGGTACCCATCGACCTTCTGGACCTCCTGCTGAGAGTCATCAAGAACTGCTAACAGCTTCAGCGCCACAAAGCTCGAAAGAGGCACGTAAAAGTCCATCGTATTACGCAAATACTACTTCATGTAAAGATCACAATAATACAAACACAACTCTTTATCCTCACTCTGAACTAAAAGAAGAACTTAGTAGAACCCACTACTCCATCCAAATCTAACATCTTCAGAATGTGGCATGTTCCTTTTACAACCTTACTAAACAAAATTTTTCAACAAAGAGGAGATCCACCCCTCATTTATGAGATACTCATTGAACAAACCAATAATAATGAATGTCTATTTCACGTTAATTTACAATATAAAAATTATATAATAATGAATAGTGGCAAAGATAAAGAAAATGTAAAGCAAAAGGTAGCACAAAATTTATATAATGCCTTAATTAATGAATCAAAGGAAACAAATCAAAACGTCCAACCAAACTCTATTAGTAAAAATTGCAAAAAATTAAACGAAATTTGCACTCAAAATAAATTTGAGTATCCAAAATATACAGTATTACGAATAAAAACCTCATCAAAAGACTCAACATACATAGCAATTTGTTTCATTAATAACATTAAACAAATAGGAATAGCAAACTCAATAAAAACAGCTAAGGATTTTGCTGCCATAAAAGTTATTAATTCTCTTTCGCATAAAGACGAGAAATGTGAACTACGTTTGATAAACTCACTAGAACATTTGCATGTAACAATTCAAGAATCATCTATAAACGATCCAAAACCTTCAACGAGTAGCCAAATAACAAAACCTATTACTTCAAATAACAATCGTGATAAAAATACAAATTCATATAAAATGAAAACAAATAATAATCATACTGCATCATCTTTCTCTACCAAAAGCTTTAAAAAATGTTTTAAATGCGGATATAGACCTCCCAACCAGTACAATAAATTCTAATATAAACATTCCACACCGATTCAGGAAATCAACTGCAATGGAGCATTACTACGACGAGCCTACACGTGCCAAGTTACCCAAAAAAGAAATACAGAACAGACTCCATGGGATTTTTAAATCATGTAGAAATTTTAAGAAACTTCACGATAAAATATGGATTGCCGTTACCGCAATATACAGTCTATCTTGACCCAAATTCGAAAACAAAGTCATTTTTTCTTGCACAAATTAATATAAATGAACATTTTGTTATACAAGCCGGCCCTACTAGCGAATTAGCAGAAAATAGAGCAGCATTAAAATTATTGTTACTACTAATGAGATCATATGATCTTTGCGACGAAAAATTTTATAATAATGATGATAAAAAAATGCAAAAAACCAAAAATTGAAGCATTCAAACCGACCCAAGACCAAAATTAATAGCTTGGGAAAATTCCTGTAGATTTTTTAACACTCAAATGCATGCTACAAAAGAGTGCCGTAGACGAAATATTTTTAAAGTAGACAAATCAACCCAATTTCCCCCTCCAGTTCCACCAAGAAACTCCTCAACATTTAGTAGACTTTTTTCCCGTTTTCTCCACAAAACTTCTAGACGTAAATCCAACCATATGTAAACATAATATTTTATCCAATATTAATCCTTCTTTTCTTTTTCAGCCTTCCGAGAAGCCTAATGAATTTCCTTAATCAACTAGCATCCAGAGTGTATTTAATTTTAATTCCACTCCTTTTCTCCAAAGCAGAAAAATACTTCATAGACTCACAATTTTCTCATTCTTCAGGGATTTATTTTGAACCAATTTCAAAAGTTCCTCTTTTTTCTGAAAAATATCATTTTATATCTTATATCGATATCTTTCAGCCAAACGTACTTAAATACAAGATAATAGATTTCTCACATAAATTATATGAATATTGCATACTTTCAAATATTGCCAATAATTGTAATTTATACGATCATCAGACACAACTTGATTTTATAGAACAACGAATCAACTATTTTCTTGAAGAAATATCATTTATATCTAGACAAGCTCGTAATATCACGAATATTTCTAAAACTAATGATCCATTCCTGCAACAGATATAAAAAGTACTTTTAGAATTGAGAATGAGACAGGAAACCTAATGACAACGCTTAACTTAACTCCTTATAATTCATGAAGTTTATATTACATTAAATTTAAGAAATATTTCTTAAATTTTAAAACACGTTTATTCATAAAGTCTTGTCTAAACTTGAATTATCTAACTTAAGAGTGTTATCTAATTCTTGTTCTGTAGGGATTGAATCAGGGATATTTTGGCACTTATTATCAGTTAAAAATTCTCTATTTCTAATTGGTTTTATGTTTAAATTACCCTTTTGATGCAAATCTACTATTTTTGCAAGCTGACTATCTTGTTTAGCTTGACTACGTGTTATAACTTTTGGGGTAGATTCTAAAGGGATATTTGGTTTTGACATTGAGTCATTATAAATTTACAATATTTTGTATTGAGCGATGTCTTAGATTATTTATTGTTATTTTAAATGATAAATTGTTTATAACAATAAAAAAACTATATATAAAATTTGTTTTTCAAGAAAAATAAAATGAGATTAGTAAAATTTATTTTTAATTTGTTTATTTATTTTTAATAACAATATAAATTGAAATGAAATTTGTATTTCTTCATTTGAAAATAAAATAATGATATAAAAATATACAGAGTTAAAATTAAAGTTATAAACAATATAATCACAAGCACTTCGAACTTTGCCTTACCCAATGATCGTAATCAATGGTGACCGTTCAACGTACCCAAAAAGGACTTATACTCTCGTGTGCTGTTTTTTTTATGTTTGTTATAACTTAAATCAAAACTTAGTTAACAAATTAGAATAATTTTTTAAATAAGATAAGTTACTTAATCACTTAGGTTAGCCTCAAGGTCAGATCCCTGCGTGATTTTTCAAACTTATTTTATTTTATACTATTTATATAAATTATAACATTTCAAATAAATGATTTAATTATTAAATCATTAAGGTTAGCCTCAAGGTCAAATCCTTTTGTGATCTAACAAATCTATTTTATAGAAATTTTAAGTTTTCATGTTGAAACAATATTTCATAATCATTTATTTATTAACTATTAACAATCATGTGATGATTTTTTCAAAAAATGACTGCCATTTTGTAGCCGCCATCTTGTTCTCTGGAAAATCCATTTCCAAATTCGGGATCTGCGATCAGCGACAGGTCTAATTTTCGTGGATCAACTACCTTATGGTAGTTCGTTCACGAAAATTAGACCTCAAACAAAAATAGATAATTTTGCTTTCAAGAACAGCAATAATATTATTAAAGGGCTCATTTAGAAAAGAAAAAATTATTTTTCATGGAAAAAATTTGAAACACAAAAAAATTATTTTTATAATAAATTTTGTTTTTGCCCAAACTTATTTTCTTATCGCTTCGAGTCAAATTTTTAAAAATGATGCGATTCTAATAAATCACGGTTAATTTTTTTAGGAAAAAGATTCTCTACAACATGAGCGTTTCCTATTTTTGAAATTGAATTAATTATTATTAAATACAGCAATTTGTTTATAAAAATTTTGTTTTGAAGAATTGTTTTTTTATACAATAATTTCAGCCATTAAAGAATTCATTTTCAAAAATAGGAAACGTTCATGGTGTAGGGAATCTTTTTTCCTAAAAAAATGAACCGTGATTTATTAGAATCGCATAAGTTTTAAAAATTTGTCTCCAAGCAATAAGAAAATAAGTTGGGGCAAAAATAAAATTTATTAATAAAACTATTTTTTTGTGTTTCAAATTTTGTTCATGAAAAATAATCTTTTCTCTTCCAAATTAGCGCTTCAATAATAATATTGCTATTCTTCAAAGCAAAATAATCTATTATTGTCTGAGGTCTAATTTTCGTGAACGAACTACCTTAATACAATTACATTAATACCTAGACAAAATTTCAAGTATTATATAAGGGGATAGAAATTATGAAATTTACACATCTGAAAGAAGTCCCTAAAAATCATGCTTTAACGAAGTACAAGATCTCGAATCTGTAAATTACCTATTCATATAATTGAAAAAGATTATTTAGTTTTTCAAAATGTGTTTCGGTTCTAATCGGAGGCTTCATCAGAGATTTATTTTCCAAATAAAAAATGCATAATAAAAAGTTGTTAGCTTAGGATTTTTTTGTTGGAAATTTTTAAAAATCACCATAGTTTTACATGCGAGTCAATAAAAAACTTGACATTGTTTGGAAAGAAGAGGTTGAAAGAATTCAACAATTTTTCAAAATATTTCTTTGGTATAAAATAATTGAAAATAATTTTAAATTAATAGGTTGAGTTCGAAATTTTTCCACTGAGACTTGGGCTTAAATCCCAGCGCAGTCGAAAGCGTCTTTTTTTCCACAGAAAGAATTCAAATTCTTTAAATTGGAATTAATGTTTCAGAATATAATTATTTGGTTTCATATCGATGAAAGGACTTAATGATAATTTTAGGCAGCTTTTTATAAGTTTTTTTTCTCAAATGTTGATTTTTAAAAATTTCCATCAAAGAAATCCTATGTTAATAACATTTTATTATGCATTTTTTATTTTTAAAATAAATCTCTGATGAGGGCTTCGATCAGAACCAATACTTCTATAACTGCGTAAATCTAAGTTTTTATTTACTTTGGAACCTAGAGCCAATTATCAACCACAACACATATCTTCAATTAAAATACTTTTAAAAATTCACTTTTAAAATATTTTGCATCTTAATTATTAATTTAATATGATTTGAAAGTTCGACACTTATTTAGAAATTATTTTTTATTCGTGACTGTAATTCTTAATTAATCATTATGTCATAACTTTTGTTTACATTATGTTGTCGTTAACTTTGACATTCCTAACGTTAAAATTCTCTGAAAAGAATTTTTTGTAAAACAGGCACTAAAGTAGTACTTCGAGCCCCTGTAGAGCGGCTGTAAAGTTGTCCATTTACTACCAGTATGTTCATATTGTATCTGTTTTCTTCCTTAAGTCCTACTTTCGTTCCTTATGTCCTACTTTTGTTCCTTACTTGAAGAAAAAACATTTTACGTTCCAGAAAAATATTTAATTAATCTAACCAAAGTTTATACTTTTCCATACATTATTAAATGCAATCAAATTCGTTGCATACAATTCGGGGGGCACAGCCTCCCGAACCCCCGGCAGGGGCTTTGCCCCCTGTACCCACACCGTGGCACCGCCCCCCTTCAGCCCTTTCCACCACCTTTCGTGTCATATTCATCAATATTATTGTTATAACATGTTACTATTCCACCGAGTCGTAATTGGACACTCTCAATACCATTCTACAGATACTCGAAATACTTCTTTAGGACGTATTTTGCAAAAAATATCGCGCTCAGCTACGACTCGGCCTGAATACATTGGTCCTCGCCCCAAAAACCTACTTTACCTCCTAGATACACAATATACTATTTAGCTCTGCTTTACCTAAACGTTATCGACATTTCTTTGCTGGGTTTGATTTGGCTTGGTAGTACGTTGAGGGCAGTACTTCCATATGGCTGTGACACGCCGAGTCAATTCAAGCGGGAACCGTCGGTAATTTTAAATTTCATTATTTAAATTTGAATAAAATTTTGAACTCGGATGGCTGGATGTGAGCTCTCCACGTTTAAGAGTGGAAACTCATTTCACCTGGAGTGGAAGCACTTCTTGGAAAAAAATAAAACTATTTAATATAATTTTAATATAAATAGGGTAATTAAATAAATGATAATGATTATTTAAATAGGCAAAATAAAACACATATATATATATTTGAAAAGTCTTACAGTTACATATAACATAAATTTGAAATTTATGATTCACATTCAACTTCAAAGTCAAAGAAAATGATCGGTCACGATTTCGCGCGCGGATCGATTAAGTTCAATGGTCAGAAAAAATCTGATCTTCAGCGACGAAGTCTCACGAGCTGCACCGTCATATGTGCAGTTGCGCACCATCCTTGCGTCTTCCCACTAATTATAACTATTGCGGCTAGCCAATAGCATTGATTATAAATCCCTACTCATTAACATAAGTTCTAGATCCCTATATCCCTACTTTTCTTCTTAAATGTACGTGGACCACAGTATCAAGAGCTGCCGCTCAAGCTTATAGTCACGTATCACATACTCGAAATTCCTATGAAATCTATGTCGTAAAAACTATCATCGTCTTTTAGAAGTAAACTACCTGTCACACTTAGATCCTATTTGTTTATTCTAATATAATTAATGTGCCCTGGTTATTCAGAAAATAATTATAATAGTCCTATGTCGCAATATTCTGGCGCCCGAATTTGATGATAATTTTTCGTTCTACTTAGGTTCTCGGAAAAGTCTTATATAATAAATGCTTTGCTCAAAGCACATATTCTAAATATTATAAAGGCTAGTCGCATATGGTTCGTAATTATTAACTGTAGAATAAACACATAATAACTATACTGATATCATGCAGCATTCATATTCATTATATTTCTCTATGTCGAATCGCTCTTATTCTATGCCAATCTCATTACTTTATTTCTAATTATTCATTTCATGAATAATGATAAAACTATTTTTTTACTTCATCCAATATTTAATTCGAGATCATTTAAACTTTCGCGCAGAAATCAAAGCGCCTCTGGTGGCAAAATCGACTATCGTCACATGGCGGAAAAAGTGGTTAGCTGTATATATCGTTCCCCCACTCTGATGCCCTGCACCGCATCTTGTCATGACTCGACTAGAGCGCAGTCGGAGAATTGATCCGGAACTAAATTCTCTATTAAATACTTTGCGCGGTTTTAATTAAATTCACTAATCGCCGGCTTATAAAGATAAGAAATCGGGTGATTTTAAATAAACTAGACACTATTCAATATTAGCGTTTTATTAAATATTTTATAAAGAAAATAGTGAACAATTTACGTATCTAAAGTTTAAAAAGATTCTATCAATTCGATATGATGGAGAAAATGACTTACAAACAAAAATACGAAATCTCACTAACTGCCGCCATGTGTGAAAACTGCTCCCTGGTCCTCTCTGATGATTTTCCCACCCTAGAACCTTGGCCTTTTGGCTTTTACTTATGAATTCATTGGTAGAATTCATCCCCCAGAATTAGTAAACTTTCTTTAATTGGTTCTTAGTTACCCCAAATTGAATCACGTGGGCGACTACGCTTACGGTCCCTTCTTGGCACTTTTTCTGAAATTAGTGCACCACCCGTGGAAACGGTCCAGCAAAGATAGATGCGGCCAATTATAGTTTGGTAGACTTAAATGCAGACGTCGCTTTCGGCGTGTTTTTACCGGTCCCCTCTTGCCTCTCACCGCACCTTAGGATCAGATCAAATTAGTTCCTCGAAAGCATTATAGAGGCGCTAAATGTATCTCCCTCCAATCCCCTTCACCCGCTGAGATACCCATTAACAGTAAGCGCGCTTTAAAAATTTAAATTTAAATTATATATATTGAAGAAAATTAAAAATTGATAAACAATGCAAGGAAAAGTAACGTGTAAAGTGTTTCAATGTTACATTATGTGTGTTTCATTTTGCTTTCTAGTATCATTTTGATATTGAAATAGGTTACAGTGAACATACATTGCTAAATTAACTTTGTGTCAGTGAAAGATAAGTACATGAATGAAAAACCAATATTTAATTATTATAATTTGAACATGTATGCAATAGAAAGAGAATCAGTTTCTTATTTTTAAAAAGTTTAATTTTTTATTTTCATATTTTCGTATTTTTAATTCTTTTTTTTACATTCTCATCATGGATGAGAAGGTATTGGTTTTATGTGAAAAATGACATTCGAAATTTTCATCAAATCTTTACGTTTTGAGACCCCCTGAGACAGAAAAAACGGTTTTTACGAAAGTTTCTTCTGTCTGTAGTAGTAGTAGGTCGTATACTCGATAACTCTCGATAGTATTATCGGATTCAATTGAGCTTTGACATATTTTATCAGAGCCGTAAAAGTTGAGACAAGTTCGTTAACCAGCCACAACCGACCAAAATTGTGAAAATTAAACTAAAATTAGAAACGTTATAATACAATATTATTTACTACATAAAGACATACAAATTTAAATTGTAACATTTTTCCATAAGATGCATATTTTTCTTTTTAATTTAAAAAAAAACTATTGAAAATCCAAAATTCAATTTTTTAACAATAATATGTGAAATACGAAAAAAACGTAAGAATACAAAATTGTTCGTTTCAAAAAGATCTACAAATTTTGTCTCATACAGTTTTTAATGAAACATATATTTTTCGTTTCAATTCCAAAAAATACGATTAAAATTCGAAAATTCCATTTTTTAGACAAAATATGTGAGATACAAAAAAAACGTTTGGATGGAAAATTGTTTGCCTGAATGAAGTCTACAAATTCTCATTGAGACATTTCAGGACAGGATGTATATTTTATGTTTTGATTTTTAATATTAAAAAAATTCGATTTTTTTCTCCAAAATATGTGAGATACGAAATAAGCGTTGTTCTGCAAAATCGTTTCCTTAAATAAAGTCTACGATTGTTTTTTCTTTTTGAGATATTTGGAATAAAATAAATAAATTATTTTAATCATGTAATTTATTAAAAAGTTACTGAAATGTATACAGAAAATCGAGCGCGAAGCATGAGTGTCATGATGAGAATGTGTTCCTTAAGGCCGATAGAGTCTTAAGTAAATTGAATTTCCTGTTTCACTTAAATTGAAAAAGAAATTGAGTGACTTTGAGAAAATGTGTAATTCACATCATCTGTAATATTAATATAAAATTTGTTTGAGCTTCAGTATCAAATTATAAGAAATAAATTTAAATCAATGCGAAGAGCACAAGACCGAGCGCGAAGCGCAACGTCCAGAAAGAACGGAGCGCGCAGCGCGACGATCGAGTATTACGGAGCGCGAAGCACGACGATCAAATCGCGCGCCCTAGGCGCGCTCAAACTTGCGCGCGAAGCGCGCGATGAGAATGTGCCCGCGAAGCAGGCAGATTTTTTTCATTATGAACAACTTCTAGTTTCCAGGATTTTTATTCTTTTCAAATATTATTCAAATTAATAATTACAATTATAAAAATAAAATTTTAAATTAATTAGTTAAATGAAAATTTAGACTTAAGAGCATGTGATACTTTGCCATAAGAGCAATTTAGTTTACACAGGTGTTCTTCCACAATTTTTAATTTTTCAAAAAAATAATTGTGCACAGACGTCAGTGTTAATTTTCTTTACGTCTCGGCACTATTATTTTTTTGAAAAATTCAAAATTGTGGAAAAACAACAGTGTAAACTAAATTGCTTTCAAGGTAAAGTATCACATACCCTTAAATCAATATCTTACCAGTTCAAATGTTGAAGTCTTCTCCTTTTTTTAAGCTCAATGTTTACAGAAAATTTTTACGAAAATTTAAAGAAGAAAGTTGTCCGAAGCTCAATAATTTGTAATTTCTGAAATATTTGTTTGACTCACACTAGTCAGAATGTTTTAAAATCTCATTGAAATTTATGGCTAGTTCTTGTATTTTCATATTAAAAAAGTGATAATTCCACACTTTTCTGAAAAAAAAATGGATCAATGTTTTTCAAAAAAACTCAAATGAATTGATTTATAAACATTTAAATAAGATGTATAAATAAATAAATTGCATTAAATAAAATATTTCAAATGAAACGATTACTTTTTGTGCCCTCTTTTGAGGATATTGTTAGAATTTCCTTTTCTCACAATTTTACTGGGAATTCTTATATAAATCAGGATCACCTCCGCTGAGTATACGCTTTATTTCACTCTCTATATCAAAATAAGTGCACTCAAAAAAAAGATTTGATTGAATCAAAGAAAATTATTTGCTTGAAAGACTTCCTTTGATTTAAAGAAATGATTTGTTTAAATGAAATAAAATTTGTTTAATTCAAGCAAAATGTCTTTAAACGAAATAAATATTTGTTTGAATCAAATTAATTTTCCTTCAAAATAAAGAAATTAATTCAATGATATATGGTCAATGATATAAATTGTTTGATTGAAGGCAGAAATTTATTTGATTCAAACAAATATTTATTTGGTCCAAAGATGTTTTGTTTGAATCAAAAAAAATTTGTCTCAATAAGGTAGTTTTCATCATCGAAAAGTAAACCTCAGTCAAAAATTGATAATTTTGCCTTTAAGAATAGCAATATTATTATTGAAGGGCTATTTTGAAAGAGAAAAGATTATTTTCCATAAAAAAAATTTAAAACACAGAAAAATAATTTTATTAATAAATTTTATTTTGGACCCAACTTTTTTTCTTATCGCTTCTTATCAAATTTTAAAAAATTATGCGATTCTAATAAATCATGAATCATTTTTTCAGAGAAAAGATTTCCCACAACTTCACCGTTTCTGATTTTTAAAAATAAATTCTTTAATGGCTGAAACCAATAAAAAACATTTTCCAAAACGAAATTTTTATAAACAAATTGCCGAATTTGATAATAATTTATTCATTTTCGAAAATTGGAAATGGTTAAGTTGTGGGAAATCTTTTCTCTGAAAAAGTGATTCATGATTTATTAGAATCGCATAAGTTTTTGAAATTTGGTAAGAAGCGATAAGAAAAAAAGTTGGGACAAAAATAAAATTTATTAATAAAATTATTTTTCTGTATTTCAAATTTTTTCATGGAAATTAATCTTTTCTCTTCCAAAATAGCCCTTCAGTAATAATATTGTTATTCTTGAAAGCAAAATTATCTATTTTTGTCTGAGGTTTACTTTTCGCGGATAAAAAATACCTTAATGAAACAAAATTTTTTTGATTCAAACAAAATATCTTTGGACCAAATAAATATTTGTTCGAATCAAATAAATTTCTGCCTTCAATCAAACAATTTATATCTTTGACCATATATCATTGAATTAATTTCTTTGTTTTGAAGAAAAATTAATTTGATTCAAACAAATATTTATTTGTTTTAAAGACATTATGTTTGAATTAAAAAATTTTTATTTCATTTAAACAAATCATTTCTTTAAATCAAAGAAAGTCTTTCTAGCAAATAATTTTCTTTGATTTAATCAAATCTTTTTTCTGAGTGCACTAATTTTGATTTAGATAGTGAAATAAAGCGTACTTACCGAAGGTGATCCTGATTTATATAAGAATTCCCAGTAAAATTGTGAGAAAAGGAAATTCTAACAATATCCTCAAAAGAGGGCACAAAAAATAATTGATTCAGTTTAAATATTTCATTAAATACAATTTGAAATGATTTCCATGAATAAATTTCCTAGTTTTCTAAAGTCCGAGGACTATTTCAATTTTTTCGATATATAACTTAAATTACTTTAAATTATATAGATTTATTTTAAAAACGCTTGAAAATCGAGGATATTTTACAATTGGAATTGTTTGCAATTAAAATTTTTGTAAAGAGGAACTACAATAATTATTTGCGTAGATCTTTTTATTTAAATATTCCCATCTTATTCAATTTAAAATTGGAAATATTACTATTAAGCAATTTTCAATACCTCATTATTTTTTAATCTGTCCACTTATGATTTTCTTGTAAGCTTTTAATTAATCACTTGTAAAAAGCACTTATAGCCTTAAAAAAGCCTTTGAAAATTAAAAAAATTTTGAGTTCAAACGATTTTAAAGCTCTTTCATTTTTAGATCATTGTATCATTAATTCATCTGATTTATATTGTACTTTTGTAAAATTTCAATAACTGTAATTTAATTTTCATTTGCAAGACTGTAAGAGTATTGGATTTAAATTCTAAACTCAAAATTTCAATTTCTCATTTCGACCAAAAATATTGACAGTAACAATTTTTCCCTTCATAGATGTACTTTATTACCATAAGGTATTGGTAAGAATGAATATTAAATAGTTATTTCCTGTAAGTAATTATTTATTTAGTTATTTCATAAATTTCGGGTCGGCTGCAAAGTTTTTCCTACGTAAGCAAACTTGAAGCTAGGTTTCCACATTTTATCTTTAAAGGAGTGTTTTTATATTCTCATAAAATAGAATTACAAGAAAGGTAATTATGACAGAATTTATTAATTAAAAATGATTATTATTTTTAAAATGTACATAAAAATGCAATTAATTAATGTTCTGAATTTATAATATTCAAAATCAATTGAGTGAAATCAAAGAAAGTTAAAAAATAAAACTACTTGAATACAACAGGTTATGAACCTAACCTCAAATTCTGCATTTAAATTCTACAAAAAAATAGTATCGAATAAATAGTCCTTGCAGATCACACACTCGAAAGAATTATTTAACATTTCCTGAAATTCATAAAATTTATGTCATGTCATCAACATTATTTAAGACTTTTTACAAAATTTGTCAGCTGTCAAATTTTGTAAACAGAAGTCGCCGGGCGAGCAGACGATGAGATGCATGAGACATCGAATCGAAGAAATCGCAGAAACTCAGAAAGTTAGGGAACGCTTGCTTTTACGTTATTTCGTATATGCTATATATAGACGAAATAAGGAGAGAGCCGAAGTCTCCCGAAGATTTTCGAGCATCTCCGTGTTTTCGAATTCAGAAGACACTGCGAGAAACACGCGTCGCCACGGAAACGGCTGAAAGTTGTGAAGAGGGCAGCACATCGATACCCTTGTAACGAGCGACTATAGGGTCTCGCTCGAAGTCGATTAATTTAATCGAATGTTCGATACTAGCTCGCGGCATTTTTAATTTCAAAACAAAAATATAGTTTAATTTAGGAAATTCACATCTTGTTTAAAGAAATGAAACTTCCCACAACACACAGCTGCAAATCATAAAAGACCTTGGGAAAATCGTAGAAATTCTTTAAGTAGAAATATTAGTAATAAATCGTAGTTCAAATATAAGATTCTATTTGTATATTTTTGTAGCCGTAAAACATTTGGTTCGGCTTTAGAAACATCTACATTGTAAAATTAGTTGTAAGATTTCCTTGTAAGTTTATTATGAATACTATGTATACTAGTTTTAAGGATAAGGAAGGTTAAGTCTGGACTATAGGATTTAAATAAATTAAATTTAAAATAGGACTAGGGATTTATAGAGGGAATATGCATTTATATTTTAGATAGGCAAAAACTAAATCGAATGGCTAGGTAAATAAGTATAGAAACTATTTAGTCACGTAGACCTAAAAAGAATTAAAATAGAATGTCTGGCCGCCAGAAGGAAGTAAAAAGTAATCCTTTAAGATTTACTGTTTTACTGCCTTCTCTTGCGCTTTCACTGCAAGCACCATAAAAAACTTGCAGCCGAGAGGAGAGAGGCTGGGACTGGGGTTTTCCGAATCGGGCTTCTCCGGGCTCGGTTTTCCCTGGTCGAGCTTCTCCGGGAAGTTGGGCTGGGCCTAACGAGGGCCTAAATGTGAAATTGAGAGAGAAGGGATGCGTGCGGGGGATGCGTGCTGGAGATCTGTGAAAGGGATGCTTGAGCTTTTGTAGAGTGTAAGTCAGTTAGATTCGTTTTAGATTTTCACAATTTCGAACGTTCTACAAGTTCCCTCGTCGAACTCGTAGAACATTATATCTTTAACTTGTGACAATTCTCAACGCGTTTGGTTGTTATTGTGTATGAACCCAGACTTAACTTTTACTAAGGTCAATAAATTTTCAAACATTCTATTCTATCTGAGGTGATTTTTATTAAATTTCCGGATTCGTACTTTCCCGGTTCTTCTTTAAGATTTACACCGAGAGTGAACCAACCAATCACCGAGTTCGCGTAAGTTGGACGTTCCGCGGCTCGTAACACCCTTGTGACGACCCGATCTCAGGGCCGTCTAGATTTAATATTTTGAATTAAATATTATATTCCGCGGGTTATCTTCGAATTAAATTTTCGAATCGGCCGGCTTATAAGGATAAGTCGGAAGTCACGAATGAAAAAGAAAAACACTAGATCTTTCTTATAATGCATGGGTTTTATTTTCTATTTTAGATTTTAATACACTTGGCGAGTCTAATTTTTCAATCTCTTAAAGGACCGTCCAAAAAAATCAGATCTCTGACTCGCAAAACGAATGGTCCAAAAAACTCTGTTAGCTAACCCTCAGATCGAGAGACTTCCCGAATCCTTCCTGCGGATTCCCACTCTCGTACCAAGTACCCTGGGCGTCGACGATGATTTTCATTTGTCAAATCATCCCTTGGAAATCATCGAAGAGGCCCATAATTGGTTAAGGTCATTCCCACTCGGAAAAATTGAGGGTGGGCTCGAAATTCGTCGTTCAACCCGGTCGATCTCGAGCTGTCCATAAGAATACATTTTTTGTGTGATGGACCAGTCCCATAATTCATCCCTCGCTCTGGGGGTTTTATTGCATTGCACCTAACACGTGGCCCTTTCCTCTAGGAGTAGTGTCAGACACTTGAGACCTTTCTGAAGAGGCTTTTAAGTTTTTTGACTTAAGTTTACCTTTTTATTTTATATGGGCAATGTTTTATATTTTTATGTGACATTTCCAGAAATGTCACATGAAATACGTAAAAGTAAAATAAACCTTCTCAAATTGGTCTCGCTTCACATAGTCTGGTTCTTAAAATTTATAAGATTTATTTCTTAATATAACAAGGCATTTCCTCTAGGTCTCCTACAACCTGTCAACCTGAAAAATAAATCCTTAAAAATACGAATTTTGTGACAGCAAGACTGGTCTGTTTTGTTTCTTGTTTACATCCATAAATTTTAGAAACCGAGACCAATGTTACTGTCATGTAACATTATTCAATTCAGTTTATTTCGTCTTCTCTAAATACAATAATATTTTATTCTAAAGTCTCCTTATCGGATCTACAATTCTGCCACATTAATTTAATTTCTGTAAAAGCACGAATTTAATTTGAATGTAAACTTGTCACGTGACCATAAAACAGTTATTAAAGTACGGTTTGCGAAATTTTCCTGTAGTTAGTCCGCTCTCCGCAATAAAGATGAGCGCACAGGTGCGATCATCACACCTCCCCACTTATTTTAAAAGAAAAGATTTTGGATATCTCTTCTTTTTAACTCGTGTGCATGTGATTGTCTGTTTCTTCCCTGATTTTTCATTATTATTATTTTTTTTTTTTTTTTTTTGAATCGGATGAATTGCGGAAATTTTGGTAGAGGTAAACAATTTGATGACCCAATTCTAGGAAGGTTATGTTTACACGTTCATAATTCGTGGTTATGTTGTTGGTTATGTTCCATTTGAAGTTTTGTGCATGGTTGACATTTAACACCTAGATTGACATTATTGTAAAGAGGAATGAACGAAAATTGTTTAACGTAAGTATATAAGAAAAATTTTAATCTATTTCTTGACGTAAAATTTTTTTTTTTTGTTTTATTTTATTTTATTTTTTTTTTATTATTATTATTATTATACATATATATATATTTTACAAATGACTCTAGAGACTAAGATATATTAACAAAATACATTTATTTTAAAGTAATAAAATAAAAAAAATCCAATAACATGAGGCATTTAACACCATGACAGGGACATGATTAGAAGAACTTGAGTTGCCGTTCTCCGATTGAATTTTCCTTCTCTTAAATTCTGTTGAATAATCTCTGCTTTCTGTGAGGTTACCTTGACTTATCTCCGGCACTTCATCCCTCAACCTAGGGGTAAGGGAAGGCATATTAACATATACTATCTTCCGCCCCTTATTCAGGTTGAGGACATTTCTGGTTTCGACTATACACGAACCTAATTCCGGAACACAATTCTGTGAACACAATACCGGATGAAGATGCCTCTCCTCGTGATCAGGTGACAGATGAACATCTGTCATCACCTGACCCTTGACGAGGTCCCTAGCGACTCCTGGTTCACATTCATCCGGAACCCCTGCGCTTTTTTTTTCAGTCATCTCGTAACCCTCACTTCCATTTTCAAAACTTTCTTTATTTGCTTCCTCCCCTGCGAGACTTACGGATATTTCTATCGGCAGTGCTTGTAGGCAGGTAGAAGGAACATCGTCATTTTTAGTCGCGTCATTAATATCATAATCAGCTTCAATAGAAAATAATTTAAATGCGTTATTTACTAGCTGATCAGAGGGATAGAAATCTTCGTCTGGTAATATCGCCTTGGAGTCGAGCCTTGGAGCCGATACAGTGCCGTCAATAGCAGGTATTTGCTCCACGTCTCTAATAGCGAACGTCGTGTCAGTGTCGAAATCGTGTAAATTTAAATTTAATTTGTCAGTCGTCGACTGGTTTGATGACCCTGTCAGGGTGTGTTCTGCTTTACAGGTTTTCTCTTTAATTACTGGATTACGTGACAAGGCATCGGCGTTAGAATTTATTTTCCCGGGCTTGTATACTATTATGTAATCATATTCTTTCAGTCTCAAGCTCCACCTAACTAACCTAGACCCAGGATTTTTAACATTGTGCAGCCACACTAAAGGTCTGTGATCTGTAACAAGTGTAAAATTTTTTCCATATAAGTAGGGTCTAAAATTCTCAACTCCAAACAAAATTGCGAGGAGTTCCTTTTCAATTGTCGCATACCGTGTTTCTGCATCGTTCAAAGTTCTAGAGGCATATGCTATTGGCAGATCTTCTCCGATTTTTCTTTGACTAAGTACGGCCCCGATTGCATAATTAGACGCGTCAGTAGTAACGATAAAAGGCTTTTTAAAATCGGGATACTGAAGTATAGGTTGAGTAGTTATAAGATCTCGCAATTTTTCAAAGGCTTCCTGTTGAGGTTGATCCCAATGATATTTTATGCCTAATTTAGTAAGAAGAGTAAGAGGTTTCGCGATTTTGGCAAATTCATGTATGAATCGCCGATAGTACCCAATTAAGCCGAGGAATTGTTTAATGTTTTTTCGCGTTTTAGGACGAGGAAATTCCCGGACTGCCTCAATTTTACGTGGGTCAGGTTTTACTCCGTCTCGTGTTATTATGTGGCCAAGATAAGCAATCTCTTTTTTTAGGAAATAACATTTGTCAGGTTGTAACGTGAGTCCGGCTGTTTTGAGTCTGCCAAGGAGCCTTTTTAATTTATGGGAATGTTCTTCCAGAGAGCTAGCGTAAATGACAATATCGTCCATATACACGAAGAGTTCCAAGCCCTGCAAACCTGATAAAACTTGATCCATTAACCTTTGGAAAGTGGACGGAGCATTCTTAAGTCCAAATGGCATTCGTTTGTACTCATAATGTCCGTATGCACTTGAGAATGCAGTTTTTTGTTGAGAATCTGGGTCCATGGGAATCTGATTAAATCCCGAGGCTAGATCTAATGTTGAAAAATACTTTGCTCCACCCAACTGATCTAAAATGTCACAAATATTAGGTAGAGGGTAAGCATCGCTGATAGTCTTTTCATTCAAGGCCCTATAATCAATAACCATTCTCGTTTTGATTTGTCCTTGAGAATCGGGCTTTTTCGGGACAATTAACAAAGGGAAGTTATAGGGTGAATTGGAATGTTTAATAATATCATTTTTTAACAGCTCTGTTACATGCTTTCGAGCTTCTTCCTTGTGGAATTGTGTTTGACGATATTGTCTGACATTTATAACTTTGTTGTCGGTACTATTAATTTTGTGAGTAGTCACGTTTGTACTTCCGAGCTTGTCATTTGGCAGATGAAATTGATAAGGGAATTTATAGAGAGTTAATAGTAAACTTCTCTTTTCTTCCTCATTCAAACCATTTAGGTCTAAATGTCGAACAACATCACACATTCTTTTAATACGGATTGCTTTCTCTTCGGAATGACTGTCGCTTGATGTTAATTTTTCTTGATTTAAGATATCAAAGTCTTCTAATTCAATGGGAGGGAGGGTCAGTTCAATGTCCTCAGAGGTGGCATTCATGGCGAAGATTTTTATTTTTCCGTTTTGGGGAGTGACTAATGCTTCACCCAGGAAGAGTCCTGGCCCAGCCTTGATTTTTTGCACATATCCTGATAATAATTCGTTTCTTTTTACTGGGAGAGTAACCAAAACCTTATGACGAGCGGGTAATTTGATAGTGGTATGAGTTTCAAATGGGACTGTCACCCCTCCCACGATCAATTCTCCGCTTGTGTCTTTTTTGAATTTAAGAATGGCTTCCTGTGATTTTAAAAATTCTACTCCCAGAATTCCCTTTTGCTTTATTTGAAATGTCTCAGCAACTACTTGGAACTTAATTATTTTCTCTTTTACAATAACTTCAATTTCTCCTAAGGTTTTGGTAACTCCTTTCCCGATTCCTATCAAATTATACACGCAGTTTCTTTTGATTGTTATATTGTTCTTAATAGTATTCTTTTTTATCAGATTAACCTCGGAGCCGGTGTCTATCAGAAATTCAGCTCTGCCCTCCAAGAAGAAATCTCCGTCCAGAAGAATGACCGGATCTTTATCTGCTAATGACGAACTTCGGGAGTATAAGATGCGACGAGACGAGGCGTGGAAGTTTCCAAACTTCGACGTTCTAAAAGCATCTCGTCTCGTTGAAAGCATACGGTACCAGATTTCCGTTATTTCCAATCGCATACAAGATTAGAGGAGCACCATGAGTGTTCGAATTGGCACTTATCGTTTCGCTGTTATTAAAATTTTGAGGATCGCGTATATGGTTATTTTCTAGGGGCTCAGGGAAGGCATACTCATGGTCATTTTGAGGAGCAGCGCTAGTGCTAGGAGTTTGGTTACATTCTCCCTCCATGATTACGCAAATTTTATTATAAAATCTGATGATAAAAAAAAATTTTTAAATATGTAAAATTAAAAAAAAATTTAGTTTTCTATTTATTAATTTATTTATTTTTTAAATTGCAGATTCTGTTAAATTTTCTATTCCTATTCCTTATAATAATAATATATACTGAAAAACAATTATGAAAATTATGCTTTCTCAATTTCAGAAAATTTCTACCACGTATTCCTAAGAAACCCGGGAGAGCACTTATTTTCACTTAAACAATTTGGCAGAATTGAGATCTAATGAAAAAAAAAAAGGAGACTTACCATTCTGCATACAACATTCAGTATACTGGTACAAAATTTTCCTGTTAGTAACACTTTTTATCACCATCACTCTAATTAGAAATGACTTAAATTCACTCTCGCACAATCACTATTTTGCTTTAGGTCGATGTTCTCTGCTTCACGTCTGCCGATTCCCTGGTCTTGAAGGTCAATAGGTCAAGAACTTGATCTCTGCATCCAGATCTGCCTCTGCTTTCCCGTAGTCCTGAGGTCCAACGTTGGATTGTACTTCGCGTACAACCGCACCGATCATTGGGTTCACAGGCTTGCGAACCTTTAGTATTTTTATTCCTTCTAGGAATTACTATCTATTACTCTACCAATTCTGTTGGTTGGTAATGTCTTTTAAAACCCTTTTCTTTTGATTTGCAGGTGAAGAGTCTCGATGCTGAAAGTTCACCCTTTCAGAGTTGCTTCTCTGAGGTGATGAAGTTGCTGGTCCCAGAGTAATAGAAGTTTCTGGATCAATTGATCTAGCGAAATTCACATAGATCCTGGGTGGATTTGCAGCCTCACTCCTTTCCATGACACATTCAAGGTTGTATTCAGGAATTATAAATTCCGATAAGAGTTCTCAATAATAAATTGGATTTAAAAAGTTTATTATATTTTTTTTTTTTTTTTTTTTTTTTTTTCTTATAATGCACCAGTCCGAAACGCGATTGACACCAAAAAATTGATACTTGAAGAGGACTATGAACCAGGAGTACACTTAGTTTTTATTTTATGTTCACTCACTATTTCACTTTTAAATCCCTTTACTCATTTTTAAATTCACTCCCGATTTTTCCGGCCGATTATTTAATTAATTATCCCACCGCTGTCACCAGAAAATCTGTGACGACCCGATCTCAGGGCCGTCTAGATTTAATATTTTGAATTAAATATTATATTCCGCGGGTTATCTTCGAATTAAATTTTCGAATCGGCCGGCTTATAAGGATAAGTCGGAAAAAACACTAGATCTTTCTTATAATGCATGGGTTTTATTTTCTATTTTAGATTTTAATACACTTGGCGAGTCTAATTTCTCAATCTCTTAAAGGACCGTCCAAAAAAATCAGATCTCTGACTCGCAAAACGAATGGTCCAAAAAACTCTGTTAGCTAACCCTCAGATCGAGAGACTTCCCGAATCCTTCCTGCGGATTCCCACTCTCGTACCAAGTACCCTGGGCGTCGACGATGATTTTCATTTGTCAAATCATCCCTTGGAAATCATCGAAGAGGCCCATAATTGGTTAAGGTCATTCCCACTCGGAAAAATTGAGGGTGGGCTCGAAATTCGTCGTTCAACCCGGTCGATCTCGAGCTGTCCATAAGAATACATTTTTTGTGTGATGGACCAGTCCCATAATTCATCCCTCGCTCTGGGGGTTTTATTGCATTGCACCTAACACGTGGCCCTTTCCTCTAGGAGTAGTGTCAGACACTTGAGACCTTTCTGAAGAGGCTTTTAAGTTTTTTGACTTAAGTTTACCTTTTTATTTTATATGGGCAATGTTTTATATTTTTATGTGACATTTCCAGAAATGTCACATGAAATACGTAAAAGTAAAATAAACCTTCTCAAATTGGTCTCGCTTCACATAGTCTGGTTCTTAAAATTTATAAGATTTATTTCTTAATATAACAAGGCATTTCCTCTAGGTTTCCTACAACCTGTCAACCTGAAAAATAAATCCTTAAAAATACGAATTTTGTGACAGCAAGACTGGTCTGTTTTGTTTCTTGTTTACATCCATAAATTTTAGAAACCGAGACCAATGTTACTGTCACGTAACATTATTCAATTCAGTTTATTTCGTCTTCTCTAAATACAATAATATTTTATTCTAAAGTCTCCTTATCGGATCTACAATTCTGCCACATTAATTTAATTTCTGTAAAAGCACGAATTTAATTTGAATGTAAACTTGTCACGTGACCATAAAACAGTTATTAAAGTACGGTTTGCGAAATTTTCCTGTAGTTAGTTCGCTCTCCGCAATAAAGATGAGCGCACAGGTGCGATCATCACACCATCGATACCCAAGAAAGAGTGATGTTCTATATATATCGTTCTCCCACTCCGAGGCCACTCGACACATCTAGGTTTATAGGCACCGTGCGAAGTCATGGTAGGGAGAGTTAAATCGACGCCAGCGCACGCAGTGGGTAATTTAGGCGTTAAAGGAGGCTGTTTTATATTTCCGAGCAATCAAAATACATGTGCAAATCTAAATTTTGTTTTAATTAAAAAAATATAGCTGAAATGAGCGACCGAAGTTGTTGTGTTGTGAATTGTAAAAATACAAGCAGGAAAAGTGAGTGTAAATTTTATAAATTTCCAACGTCTAAATGGAAAATAAATCAAAGGAATAAGTGGGTACTGTAGGATGTTGCATGAACTGATGCTTGTCGAATTATACGAGATTTTATTAAATAACTTTCATTATTTCTACGGAACTCTTGGACATCTCGTACGTGTTCTGCCAGAACGAGATTTTTACCTTTAATTTTCGTTTGTGGTTGAAATTCTATTGTATGTTTCATTGATTGAAAACCTGTTTTAATAATTATATCCATGATGAATTTAAATCTGAAAATAAACAATTAATATTTATTTACTCAACAAGTACCTAAAAGTGTCATCATGAAATTACAATTCAATTCTTTATTATTTTTCTAGTCTGTTTTGATCTGTCATTAACTTAAGGTAGTCGTCATGCCAAAATACAGTCTCTGGAAAAAGAAATTTTTCTATGATTTCAAGACTGAGAATTATATCATCAGCCGTGACATATGTAAGAAAAGACACTCTTTTTTATGAAAAAATTAAAAAATTACGAAAAGTAATATTTTAATAATATTTTTTATAATAGGATATTTCTTTACTATCGCTTCTTACCAATTTTTTGAAAATGATTGAAGTTTCTTAAATCATAGCTTATTTTTTCGGGGGAAATATTCTCTACAACTTAACCGTTTTCAATTTTTGAAAATAAATCAATTATTATTAAATACAGCAATTTGTTTATAAAAATTTTGCTTTGGAAAATTGATTTTTAATTATTTCAGTCATTAAAGAATTTATTTTCAAAAATTGGAAACGATCAAGTTGTAGAGAATATTTTCCCCGAAAAAATAAGCAATGATTTAAGAAACTTCAATCATTTTTAAAAAATTGGTAAGAAGCGATAGTAAGGAAAAATCCTATTACAAAAAACATTATTAAAAAATTATTTTTTGTAATTTTTAAATTTTTTCATTAAAAAGAGTGTCTTTCCTTACATATGACACGGCTGATGATATAATTTCCAGTCTTGAAATCATAGAAAAACTTCTTTTTCCAGAGACTGATTTTTGGCACGACAACTACCTTAACCTTATATTTACTGGTTTCTATATCATTTTTATTATGGAAAATACTTTTTACTGTTGATTTCACACAAATACTTCACAAGGAAAAACAATCGAATTTTAAAGTGAATCAAATTGTTTTTTTGTTTGTTTTTTATTGGTAATAAACATTTTTATAACTAAGTCCCATTATAATACATTGTAAAAGTTCTAGAACAGCCTCCTTCAGTTCACTCATGCTATGGCGCTGCAGTCACGCACGGTGCCTATAATATCTTTGGGTCGTCACATAAATTAGACCGTACTTGAACTCGAGGTCCAGCTAGCCCTTTCACACATTACCCGTCGCCGAGTCCTTTCAATCTTTTATTGTTATAGGCATTTCTGGTTCCAATTTCTGACGAGACATTCTAAAGCATGGCTTTCGTAAGTTTGGCTACAAAAATGTCAAGAGTTTACTTTTAATTTACTCTGCAAGTTGAACAGCATGCGCTTTTGAATTTTTTGTGATAATTTTCAGGGAAAAGTGTTTAGCATTAAAGTGTCTAGTCATCAGAAATGGTTCACAGATTCTAGAACAGAAATGCTAAAGAAAGGTTTTTTCTCTGGAATACAGTTGCAAATCTTAAAACTAAGTATTTTACGAGGCGAGATACCAGTCTTTGGATTTAAATATATTTGAAAAAGGAAAGTTTCAAGATTATGAAATAATCCAGACTAGACCTGTAGTCTCAAAAATACAAATCCTTAAAATTAACTTATTTTTAAAGTTTCCTCAGTAGATCAACAATTCTGCCATTTAAATTAAGAATTTGATTGACAATTTAAATTTGAAATTGTCACGTGACCATAAATTGTTGCCAAAATAAGAAGGTGAAATCATGACTTGCGAACACGCCTTTGCCTTTAGTTTATTCGCTCTCCGCAATAAAGATGAGCGCAAAGGTGCGATCATCACAATCTAGGTTTATAATATCTTTGATAGAGTACACTGTAAAAAATGATCTAGGGAAAATTATGGAAGATTCGTAAAATCACAGAGCCTTTCCGTGTAAATTTACTTAATTCCGTAAGTTTATATTGATGGAGGATGTGATTTTCCGACAACTGTGTAAAATCACTTCGACCAGCGTTGGACATAAAATGACCTTCGTTAAGCGATGTAAAATCGCATCGTCTGTTGTATGAATTTTCCAAACGTACACTGAAATTTTGTTTGAGGTTTGCGAAAAATTACCGCCTAGCTGTAAATTTTCGGATGAGAATTTAATCTTCATTTCGCTGTTCGTAATTTTCAGTTCACATTCGGCATTTTACGTTTCCGAGCTCTGCATTCGCTGTTCGGTTGTTTTCAATTCTTCATGTCGTTATTATAAACGCGACATTTTGGAAATACATAATTCTACACAATCATTATTTATTGAATAAATTACATATTTTAAATTCCAACTAGCACCGATAAATCCTGTACCACAAAATGAAGTAATAACTGAAATTTTGTACAATTTATAGAAACCCTAGACGACTTAATTCTGATTTATAAAATAATAAGGAATGTGCGAAATTAAATCGTGAAGGGTTTATAAAAATTGATTAAAATTTTAATGATTACTTCGTGTTCAATTTTGCAATGTAAGATTTATTATTATCAGTTTAAATTGAAAATATTTCATTTATTAAGTAAATACGATCATGTACAGTTTTCAATAAAGAATTTTAATAATATATATATAAAAAAAATAATCCACGATGTGGATGGGAAATTCTCCCCATTAATTGAATTTTCCATCCAAAGACGGAATTTTCGTTCCACGTTACGTTTAATTACGGACAAAGTTAGGAATAATACACTAGCAGTTCGTAAAATTCACCACTAGATGAAGTTATACAATCAAGGATAAAAATTTACGAAATATCTGTAATTTTCATTCCATCCGTAATTTTACACCGTCCAACGAGGGTCATTTTATGTCCCTCGTCTGGCGCTGTAAAATTCGACTGAAATTTTTTACAGTGTAGGCCACTGATCTCTATAATACACTGGATGCACAATCAATGCATCACAATCAATTTTGTTTATTATTGTAATTATTATTGATTTTTTTCTTTTAAGAATTGTTTATTTATTACTTTTGCATGTAGTTTAAAAATTAAGGTGCTGAATTAGTCACTACATTAGTTTGTCATTTAAAACTTCTTGTTTGTGATACTCTGGTGATTTTTAATTAAGTGATTTGCTGCTTGTGAAGTACTTTCGTACCTGATTTTTTGTACTATTTAGTGATAATCTTCTATATAATTACTTAGGTCTTTATAGAATTGGATTCTATTATTTAGTAACTTACTAGTCACAGCATGTACATAGTTAATTTTAATGTAATATCTGCATTCAGTATTAATTATATTTTAGGGTTTGTTTCTTTTCCAATTTTATTATTTTCTGATAAATTAAAATGTTCGTAAACGACCAAAATACAATAGTTTATAATTTTTGTATATATTTAAAATTATTTCTATTACTTCTTTCAGTTGGAGCAAATTATTACTCCTGAGCAATTTAAACGTATGATGAAATACGACAACAAGATCGAGTAATTCAACATTTTTTTTAAACAGAAGGGGATGGAGCTTTTTTCCAGTTTTCAAAACCGTTAATATACAGGTATGTAAGGGTTGAATTATGAAACGCGAATTAATTTATACTAAAAATAGTTATTATACGTGACTATTATTAATAGTTCACGTTCAGAACGTGAGATAATTTTTACACTACTCCAAGGTACGTTTACTTGTTGAATTCTGTAATCTATATTTAATACATTTATAATAAATTTATATTTAATTATAGTTAAGAAATAAATACATATGCCCATTTAAATATATACAACATTATATACCATAATAATAAATATTACCGAGTTATATTTTAGTATTATTTAATGAATTTCATTTCATTAGTTTAATTATGGATACTATCAATACTAATACCGGTAAAAAAGCATGGATTTAATATTGTTTCTTTAATATTTACACTTTTCCCTTTTTACTATATTTGAATTTACCGCAACATTCTTTGTAATCAACCTAAGTAAATATGGCGGCCCAGCCTTCAATTGGGCACACGACTTTGCGGACTTTCCCATTGGCATTGTGCATCCAGTGTATTATAGAGATCAGTGGTGTAGGCACGCAATCAGGGTTGCGAAGGTAAAATACCTAACGTAATTTACATGGTTTTCTACATGTAATTTATTATGTATTTTACCAGAGATGAGTTGGGAGATTGCTAAAGTAATGTATTTGATTTCGAGTGATTTTCCGCAGCGCGCCCTATTGCGAAATGCTCTTGGGAACTAAAATGAAAGGTTCATGCTACTACTTGAAGGGTAAAACAGAGCTACTGTTTATCACTTTTGCAGCGCCCCCAATTGCGTACAGCTTTTTCGGATCTTTTTCGAACTAAAATTAAAGGTCCGCGCTGTTATAATAACATGTGGGAGCACACACAATGAAGCGCGTCATGTCAGTGTATCCCCACTAACTTGCTTCGATTTCACGCTGTCGGTTGTCGAGTTAAAATCAGAAATTGTATTTTTCTCGACTTCATGCAAAGGAGGCGCGAAATAGACTCAGAATTCAAAATTACGGAATATAACATTAAAAAAATTACACTTTTTTCTATATACTTTGAAAAATATTGATCTGAAATAAGTATCTAAAAGATTTTGTGAAATTTTAAGATGATTTAAATACTTGAAAAATAATTTTTTAATGAAATTTAAAATCAATAAATGCTTAAAGATTCGAAATAAAATATCGATTTCAGCATTTTTTAAAATTATGTAGAGAATATTTTATAATAAGATATCATTCAAGATGAAATACAAGTTTAAAAAATGAAGGGTTTGAACATTTTTGTAATAGGTAACATCTTTGGCATGAAAATTTCGATAAATAAATGTAAATGAAGTTTTTGCTGATTTCAGGTAGTTCATCCACAAAAATTAGACTTCAGGCAAAAATAGATAAATTTTTTTTCAAGAATAGCAATATTATTATTGATGAGATCATTTGGAAGAAAAGAGATTAGTTTCCAAGAAAAAAAATTAAAACATAAAAAAATAATTCATTTAACAAATTTTATTTTTACCCGGACTTGATTTCTTATCGCTTCATACCAAATTTTAGAAAATGATGTGATTCTGTGAAATCACGGATAATTTTTTTAAGAAAAAGGCTTTCTACAACTTAACCGTTTCCATTTTTTGGAAATTATAATAAATTCTTTAATGGCTAAAAGCATTAAAAATAAAATTTCCAAAACAAAATTCTTGTAAAAAAATTACTGAATTTGGTAAAAACTTATTCATTTTAGAAATATGGAAACGGCTAGGTTGTATTAGGTCTTTTTCCTGAAAAAACGATTCTTGATTTATTTGAATCACATCATTTTTTTTTAAATTTGGTTTGAAGCGATAAGAAAAAATGTCGGGGTAAAAATAAAATTTGTTAAATTTATTTTTTCTTATGCTTCAAATATTTTTCTTGGAAATTAATCTCTTTTCTTTGAAATGATCTCTTCAATAATAATTTTTCTATTTTTGGAAGCAAAATTATCTTTTCTTACCTAAGACATATGGCAATTTCAATAGATGAATGTAAATGAAGTGTTTGCTGATTTAAGAAAATACATAAATTGTATGTGAATTTACACCTCAAACTTTTCTTGATATGAAGCTAAGTCGACAAACGGTTGCTAAAAAATAAAATACATTGAATACAATTTTTTGGAATTTAACATCTTTTACATGACAATTCGTATGTATACATATATATAAACTACCATCGGAAATTACAGATTGACCTGGAGTTTCAACTTTCATCAAAGTGTTTTATTTTATAGAAAGATAAAGGGTTTCCCAATAAGGGTGATATGTTTTGAAATTGAAAAAAAAACACTGAATATTCATTCGGAATTGATCGAAATCTTTTTTATTATATTGGATATTCTATGCCATTTATGATTTAAACAATATATCGGCCAAATGTCCCCCGAGACTTGAGCCAAAAATGCGCCTCATCAGAAAAGATGATTTTTTGATGAAAATTGGGATCATTTTCAATTGATTCCAGAGTCCAATCCGCGAACTCCCGACGCAAACGATGGTCATTAGGCTTCAGTTCTTGGGCCAGAATCATCTTATAGGGATGCAGGCCAAGATCCAATCGCAAAATACGCCAGGTAGTCATCCTGGACAGGCCCAATTCCTGAGATCGGCGTGGCACGGACAATTCACGGTTTTCCTCGATACTGGCCTGTACGGCGGCTATATTCTGTGTAGAACGTGCGGTACGCATACGATTTTTAGGCTTAGTATCCAATAGAGTAAATTCACTCACCAACTTATCGATTATTTGACGAATTGAGAGCGCGGATGGAGCAGAATGACGACCATATTTTGCACGATATGCTCTTTGAACACCGACAAAACTTCTCGAATTTTGATAAAATAATTGGACAATTTCCAAACGTTCTGGAAGCGTGAAACTACTCATGATTAAATGGCAAACCTTACTGATGACAACTGACAGCAGACGTCAAAAATTTCAGTTCAAATGAGCCCGATAGGGACATTTCAAAATCATATCACCCCTATTGGGAAATTTTAATTTTAATTTTAAAGAAATTTTAATTTAGATTTAGATTTCAGAAGGTTTTTTTCAGTATGTCTTCATAGTGATTTCTTAACCTAATCAAAATATTTTTAGAAATTCTTTTCTGGATTCTATCTTGGGGTTGAACAGAATTCAAAAAAGTCATGCAATTTTTAAAATATGTAGCTTCTTCAAGAAGTTTTTAAAAATCGACGTATATCATATTTTAATAAATTTAGAAATTTTTATCAAAATATTGATAGATTGGATTTTTTGAATTCTTCAAATGAATGTAGTACAATCATCATTTGAAATTTGATGATTTTTCATTACCATCTTTGATTCTAGAGCAGAATCTAGCAGAAAAATTCCAAAAACATCTTAATTAGTTAGAAAAATAATATGCAAACTTACCTTTGAAATGAGACTACAGACTTTTGACAATGTTAATTAATTTTAGAGTTATTAATATTATTAAGAAAGATCTAAATTTGATGTCTTCTAGATTCTCATCATATGAGAATTAAGGTTTTGGTTTTATGTGAAAAATAATTTTCGGAATTTTCGTCAAATCTTTACGTTTTGAAATCCCCTGAGTCAGAAAAAACGGTTTTTACGAAAGTGTCTGTCTGTCTGTCTGTCTGTCTGTCCGTCTGCAGTAGTAATAGGTCATATACTCGATAACTCTGGATAGAAAAAAATTGTCGGATTGAATTGAGCTTATGCATACATTATCGCAGCTGAAAAAGTAAAGACAAGTTCGTTAACCAGCTACATCCGACAAAAATTGTCAAAATAGGAGCATTTTTTGTGTTTTTGAAAAAAACTTTATGAAAAAACCAAAACTTTTTAAGACTGGTTTCTGATAATTCTCGTAACTCTCTACTAATTATCCTGATAATATTTTGCAATTAAAATAAATTTAAGAAAGTTACAGTATATTAAAACTTGAAAAAAGTCAATATCCATTTTCCAGTTAAATTATACGAGATACGAATAAAAGTTATGATAAAAAATGGTTTACTACATAAAGATCTACAACAGTAATAACTGTAAAGTGACATGTTTGATGACATGTCTGCTATTATATTGACCCAAAATTCACAGAATTTTTGTTAATTTCTCATTTTTTTGGCATTGGGTCAGCCTCTTTTTATTTTCTTCTATTAATATTATCAATGCTACCTACGATAAAAAACGCAAAAAAAGAGAGAAGGCAAACGTTTCGGCCACATATGGGGGCCCTCTTCAGTGCCATAAATTAAAAGATTAATTCAAAATTTTCGTAAAAGATAAAAATGTAGAAGATAGTTAAAATAAGGATAATAATGAAACTCAAAATCTTATCTCATTGCTTGCAATTCAAAATGAAGAAGTCCAGTAAGCAACAACACGAATTGGAAAAAATATGTAGAATTCACTGTATATAGAAAACCGGATAAAATGAACGAAAAACTTAGAAATTTGTAAACAACAGGCTAGAATTTTTGTTTGTTTTTTTCCCTTTATAAAGAACGGATGACCATTTCTTCGACCGTTATATTATTATATCATATATAGGTTTGGTTTCGTCGGTCTTAGGGTCAATAAAACAACATTAAAGAAAAATTATTGAATCAATTTATATCAATAAAAATATTATTATTTCAATAAATTGTAAGGCTGAAATTATGAATATTAATCGAATTTGCCATGGCATTATTTAACATATGATTTTCAAGTTTGTATTCTCAAGCTTTAGCACGCTTTTCATTCACGGAGAAACTTTTTATATCAATTTTTACTATAGTATTTTTCAATTTAGGGAAAGACGTATCACTTTGAGGATTTTTGTTAGTAAAAATACTAAACTTTATTATAATGATACGATACTTCAGCATAGTCCATAGCAAATTTTACTATAGTTTATACTAAAGTTTCATATCATTATTATAAAGTTTAGTATTTTTACTAACAAAAATTCCCAAAGTCATAAGTTTTTCCCTAAATTGAAAAATACTATAGTAAAAATTGATATAAAAAGTTTCTCCGTGTTGGTGAATTTAATTCAATTTATCGTATCTTCGTCTCTCTATCCTAAAGTTTGCGTTGCTTCATCGGATTGTACACACCGTATTATAATGTAATTTAAAATTATTGAAGCCCTCAATCTTTGAGGCTTTAATTTTAATAACATTTTCAAGAATAAGACTGAATCTTCATGTGTGTTTTCGTTTTTTTGTAATTTATGTAAGTACTTATTTATTATATCAACACAACATATAAAATAGTTCTCTTTGGAAAAAGAATTTTGATGGTAAATTGATTTGTTCAATTTTTAGTGACATATATATTCCTTGAAAAAGATCCGCAGTGAGGTTGAAACATAGGAGAATTTTTGACCAAATATAATGAAGGAGTTTTTTATAGAATGTTGTTTTATTGACCGCAAGACCGACGAAACCAAACCTATATGATATAAAGATCTACAAGTTTGAACTGCAACATTTTTTCATAAGATGTATATTTTTCTTTTTAATTAAAAAAAAAATACCATTGAAAATCCGAAATTCAATTTTTTAACTAAAATATGTGAAATACGAAAAAAACGTAAGAATGGAAAATTGTTCGATTCAATAATATATACAAATATTTTCAGATATAGTTTCTAATAGAACGTATATATTTCATTATAATTTTAAAAAATACGATTAAAATTCAAAAATTCCATTATTTGAACAAAATATGTAACATACGAAAAAAAACGTTGAGATAGAAAATTATTTGCCTAAATGAGGTCTACAAATTCTCAGTAGGACATTTTTTGACAAGATATATATTTCATGTTTTGGTTTTAAAAAATACAATATTGAAAATAAAAAATTCCATTTTTGAACCAAAATATGTGTGATACAAAATAAGCGATAATACAAAAAATCGTTTTCTCTAAAAGAGTCTATGAATTCTCCTCCTTTTTTAAATATTTGGAAGACAATAGACTTTTTGTAATCTTGTAAATTATTAGAAAGTTACAGAAATTTATACAGAAAATCGAGCGCGAAGCGCAAGTTTCATGATAAGAATGTGTTCTTTAAGACTGATAGAGCTTTAAGTAAATTGAATTTCTTTTTTCATTTGAAATCAAACACAAATTTAGTAACTTTGAGAAAATGTAATTCACATCGATAATATTATAAAATTGACTTGAACTTAAGTATCAAATTACAAGTAATAAATTTAAATAATAATGAAACAGGACTTATATCGACCCTTAGTATTAATATTCAAATATTGTTCATGTTCTTAGTTGGCTTTAGGGTCCGAAGAATATAAGACCGAGTGCGACGATCGAATCGCGCGCCCCAGGCACGCTCAAACTTGCAAGCGAAGCGCGCGATGAGAATGTGCCCACGAAGCGGGCAGATTTTTTGTAGTATATTTTTACAAAATTAATATTATGCTCTTAACTTGGGCTTATTAGAAGCAAAACTGTGTTAACTTTTATTTTAGCATCATGAAAAAATGTTAACCTTTTATTATAAAAATTAAGTTACTTTAACAATAGCTTAAATAACATATGAACCTCTAATTTCCGATGGAAGTGTCTGTGTAAAGAAAGGTTTTAAATATTACAAAAAAAGCATAAATTGTATTTGAATTCGCATGCGATCTTGCACTTTGAGATTTATTCGGTGTGAAGTAAATTCGACAAATCATTACTATAAAGTAAAATACTTGAAAAAACATTTTCAAAATATTTAATATTTTTACACGAATGTACATACAGTCGACCGGCAATCGAAATACCCGGGCTTGAAACCCGGTGCATTCGAAAACGTCTTTTTTCCACAGAAAGATTTTAAATTCTTTAAACTTAAGTATGTAACTATGAACGTATTAATATGTTTAATGTTTTTAAATTATTCAATGTTTTATTAAAAGAATTAAAATAGTAAATTGTAATGACCCTTGATTTAATTTATAATAGACTTCTTCATTTATGGACCCTAAAGCCAATGCAATTTATTAAAACATTTTGAATTCAAAATAATACTGAATGTTTGAGTATAAAAGGTTTAAATATTTGAAAAATACATAAATTATATCAAAATTAGCACACGAAATCGTACACTATCTTTAATTTGGTATGAAGTAAAATTGAAAATAAATCCTTTAGAATAAAACATTTTGAAAAAACTTTCAGAATACATAAAATATTATAAATGAAAATTTCAATATATAAGTATAAATAAAAGGTTTGATTATTCAAAAGTAAAATATATTATATCTAATATTTTATCGAACAGCACACTTTAAGATTTCATTGGTATGGGGATACACATTTTTAAAATTACACGACTTTTTGTAACATGTTCAACCCCAGCATATAGAATCCAGAAAAGACTTTCTAAAAATATTTTAATTAGGTATACATATACATACTTATATACATACTTATTAATTTCCTTCAAAGAGATCTAAATTAAAATTTCTTTTGTAATATCTTTCTATAAAATAAATCACTTTAACGAAAGTTGAAACTCCAGGTCAACCTCTGTAATTTCCGATGGTAGTTTATATATATATATATATACAAATTGTCATGTAGAAGATGTAAATTCCAAAAAATGTTATAGTTACAAAGCTTCAAAATTTTGTAATTAAAATTTTAATATAAAACTTTAAGCATTTATTGACCTTGAATTCCATTGGAAAATTTGTTGTTTACTGTTCAAATCTTCCTCCGATTTCAGAAGAACAGACAAATTAAAAATTACAAAATATTTCATTAAAAAAATTGAACTCGTCCATATGATCTTGTCATATTGTAACAAGATTTGAACACTTCGGACAAAAATTTTTATGTAAAATTTAATATCGATAAATATTTACATGTTCATATGAAGATATTAATGAACACATATTTTAGCTTCTTAATTTATCCACATCTGTTAGAAAATTTTTCCTTTCCATAGACCATTTCATTTTTTTAATGATTAGTCTGTGCTTAGGCTACAAAAATGTGAGATGAAAATATTGCTAACATAAAACTGAGAATGTAAATTTTAAACTTGAATTTTATGTTTATCTCTTCTTAATAGAAAATTTTTCTCTAACTAAAAAGTTTTTAAATGCACAAAATTGATAAGAAGTATGGAAATTTGAATAGGAAAATATATATTGATTCAAATTTAGAACATTTATTGGCATCAAATTTTACTGAAAGTTTATTTTTGAAGTGTTTAAATGCTTATAAAATTTTACACGATATTTCAGATTTTTATTTTAGGCAGATTTTTTCCAAAATATCTGAAAAAAAGTGTTGTCTCTTAAATAACATATTTCGTAAATTTGAAATTGTCGTCTGCTTCGCGCCTCTTTTGCACGGTTTCGACAGAAATACACAATTCTCAATTCCGACTCGATAACCGAAATACCGAAAGCGTGAAATTTAAAAATAGCATTGATGAAGGAAGCGAGGAGAATAAGGAGAAGTGGGACGTGTCGTTCTCGCGTGCAAGAGCGACGAGGAAGAAACAAGGGCACCGCGCGCCGCTTCCCCTCCATAGAAATTCTGATGGTAAATCATTTCTGGATTTTCTAACTTTCATTATTTACCGACGCGCAAAGTACACCTTTTGCGCAACGCGTTCAGAGGGCGCGTTTATCAGCCCACTTTTGTGAAATTCTCTTATTCCATTACTTTAGCAATCTCCCAACTCATCTCTGATTTTACGTGGCGGTTTTCTACACGTAATTTACGTATATGATAGACTTAAAGTTGTGATGGGCGTGCAAACTAACCTAATTTTTTAGTATTGTTCGCGAATCTTGTCATTTCGTTAATAAATGTCAAAATTATAGTTTATACATCAGTAAGGGTGGTAGGCCAATGCACGACAATTACTTTTTCCCAGGAAAAGATGCATTGCCATTGAAAATCATTTGCTAACAGATGAGTAGATGCAAATTCACAAAAGGGAAAATAGCACTTGTACTTCAAGTATAAGTCTTGTGCTCAACAAAGGGAATATTTCTTCAATTCTTATATAAAATAAAACTTCAGTATCATATAAAATATCATATCAATATCAATTAATCGCATAAACAAATGCAACTAGAGGGGTTATACTCTTTTAAGGTTCGCTATCTTGAATATGTAATCAACTACAGTTTTATACGTATTTCACTTAATTTACATGGATAACCTCAAGTTATGCGTAACTATGCAACCCTGCACGCAATAGGGGCGCGTGTAGTAGAAGCGTCCAATTGTTAGAGAGAGAAAGAGAAGGTGAGGTTGGTGAAGCTCGCTCACTCTATTAGTGCATGGGTAGTTCTTCTTTACATAAGCTATGACAAGTTAGCATAGGAGACCAATCTCTTATGGCCGTACTTCACAAAACACGAAATGATGTTCTGCCAAGTACTTAGTTAGTTAATTTCCCGATGAGGGCACGTGTGTTCCCTAAGTGCAAAATGGCGGCATCCACGGTTTATAAGCATCGTGTATTAGACGTCGACATTTTGCACCCAGGGAACACACATGCCCTCATCGGGAAGTTTTGTAACTATGTACTTGGCAGAACTTCATTTCGGGAATGGATATATGGAGATTGGTCTCCTTATATCTAGTCTTCATGCAAGTTAGGTTGCGTATTTTTTCAAGTCTATTGCGCATGCGTATTGCCTTATGAAAGCGCGAGGTAGATAGACCAATTCGATTATCTTCCTTCGTTTACTTGAAGATCGCCTTTCAACCAGGCTTGCCTACCTTATGTATAATAACTATGGATTGGTCCTCTTATATCTATTCACCATAATCAATTCTGATCTGAATGCTGACTTTAGAGGCATGTCCGAATTGGCGAAGTACATTTCGAAGTAAATAGTTCCACCATAGGAAGAAAAGAGGCCGTTGTTGGCAGACCTAAAAACTGACTGTTTTCATCCTACGGTGGAAGTATTTGCTTCTTTATGTACTTTACTAATTCGGACACGCCCCATGATTTCATTAGTTGAATCCTGTTGCCTCGTTCCTTTATTACCCTATCTCCTCGACATGGGACTGCGCCCAGAGTTTTTGCGCAAACAAGCAAGCAAAATCATCTTTTTAAGGTGCAGACATACCTTGTAAAGCAAGCACTTTGCTTGCGCAAAAACTGACAAGTATGACAGCGAGAGAACGTTCTCCATTTCTTTCACTCTTGTCAATTTTTGCGTTAACAAGCAAGCAAGCAAAATGCTTGCTTTTCGAAGTATTTCTGCATCAAGGAGACCTGATGACTCAATTCGCGTGGTGGGGTGGGATGCCATAGTGAAGTAACTTTTTGATCCGATTGCTTGCAGCTCTGACCATCTTGAATCCCTGACTTGCGCTGTGAGCCACTTGATGCTACTGCGCAAATGAACGCGTCAGATGATAAGGGATCGTCTCAAGTTACACTATACCATTCGATGAAAAGTGTATCCCCACCGCGGGAGTTGAATCTCCTGGTCTCTAGTCTCCTTGGTCTGCACAGTTACAAGGTATGTTTGTACCTTTAGCTTTACTTTCTCTACAGACGTGCGGAGTAGTTTTGAAAATTTGTAAATCAATTCACTACTAACTAATGTAAAAAGCTGCGGCTTGGGAACGAGTTACTGCTGTAAAGTGTTGTTTAAAATTTGAGGATTCAATATATGTTTTATTATTTAGAAAACAGTATTCCGTGAAATAAATAATGGTACTAGCTGAAAGAAATTCCGAGAATCTTAGAAATGGTCGTAGATCCAGAGGCCCTAGTCCTAATGGTCAAACCGATTCCTCCAGCGACGAAGAAGGTGGTATGTACTTGAAGTTTTTGTGTTCATAGCATAATAGTATAAGTCACTTGATATTTTTTGCACTGTTTTAAAAGAATTAAATTGAACTGAAAATCAAGTTAAGTCATTTAAAGTAACGATAAATAATAATGTAGGGTAATGTAAATTTGAAAAAAATGACAAAGAATTTACTGTTATAACCATCAGTTAAGAAATGTTTCCAGATCCAATAGTTGACTACAGATTTTAAATCCTATTTTCAAATAAGTAGAAACGTTCAATTGATACCTTTAATGAATTATCTTTCATAAGCAAAAGATGCATCCTTTGAAATAGCTAATCGCTCTATGTCTTTTGTATCTTAAGGACTAGCTAGGAATTTTGGTAAATTTTAACTTGAATTTTAACGTTTGTGCTACTGCGCACTTAAAACATTTTTACAAGTCAAATAAGTTGTGCATGGCAAATGAAAAAAGGCGTATCTGCAGTTGAGACAACTTTACGCGCGCTGGAGACGAAAATTCGTTTTAATATACCACACTTATATTTTTAGCAACATAAAAAATTCAAACTTTTCAGAATTTGCATCGAGAAAGATGTTTATTTTTTTATTACATTTATTAGATAATGTAAATAATTATCAATTTAACCTTTAATAAGTTACAAGTAAATTTTAATATTTTGTTTATATCCGCAGTTGGTAAAGTAACATAACAATTTTTCCGCAGTTCAAGACTCATTAAATTGTTTATTTTTTGAGATTATTTGAAGCCGTGTCATGGACGTAACTATCCAATACTTTTCACTCTTCGCATTCTTAAATTAATAACTCAAATGGATTTCTAATTGCAGATGAAAATACCTCGATTTTTCTTTTACGTTTACCCTTTATGGAAAATCCATTTGAGTTATTGATTCAAGAATGGTAATTACGAAAAGTATTGGATAAAGTCACATTAATGACATGCCCTTAATGGGATTTTCATTATTGGGAACTGACATCGATATATATTTAGATATATAGCCAACCAATATAGCGCCGATAGACTTACGGGCTTTATGCGTCAAGATTTAAAAAAAATATATACTCAAGACTCATAATAGGGAAACTGGGTTTAGGAACTTCCTAGAGTTCTTTTTTATGATAGTGCTGTACGGGGTTCAAAAGAGTGGCGACGTAAACAACTTGAAGTCGTTAAGTGCCATAAGAAAAAAAGGTTAGCGCTACATTGTCGTGTTCGTTTTAACTCTCTCTCTTATGACTGCAATAGTTCTTACGCCCGTGTTTGTTTTGATATGAGGATTACCTGAGTTTAAGGAGGCAACACCCTTAATTCCCCATATTATGAGTCTTGAGTGTATATTAATTTCTATAGAAAATATATACTATTGGACAGGAACAAATCTGGCTCAAAGAAGATTTATTAAAGGAGAACGTGTTCTAAATGCAGGTCATATAATAGAATTTGAACATTTGTCAACACAACGATGTAAAACTCTAAACTTCACTTTTTGAAGTAGGATTTTTTCCAGATTTTATTATATGGCCTGCATTTAGAACACGTTCTCCTTTAATAAATCTTCTTTGAGCCAGATTTGTTCCTGTCCAATAGTATACATTTTCGATAAAAATTAACATATTAAAAAAAAAGATTGCCATATACGTCCCGTGTAAAGCGTGGGCTTATCGGCGCCATATTGGTTGGATATATATATATTGACGACAGTTTCCAATATAAACACTTATTACCATCTATTAGATACAGCTATTATGATTTGAATGCGATTGTTTTTTGCAAATACGGATCAATTATTTTCTAGGATTTAATTACTTTTGAGCGAAAATCTCTATTCACCCTTGTACGTACAATCAAAAGCGATTTCCTACAGGTCGATTATTACCAATTCAGTTTCGCCAAAAATTGCAGTTAAGCCTATTTTCAGTTGTACGACAATATTGCTGTCGCACTTCCACCCATAGCGCTATTCTGCAACCCACTCGTGGACACTTTTTATTGTGGCGTATATAATCCTATGCTAAATGCGAAATAACATTCTATGTAGGAACCTATATAGGTATTTGAAGTAGGACAACAAACGTTGTATATTTTTAATATAACATCTATTGTGTTGTATCCATATGAATTGAAAAAATAATTAGTAAAAATTATACAGTAACTCTTCTGCAGAAGTTGCCGATTCCAAGAATGCAATTTGTTGCTGCCTGGGAAGCAATCTTCCTTCGCGGGCACTCTCTGTCGCGCGCTTGTATGCCAATGAGTCTATTGGCGGAACGTTCGCCAGGACCAGCACAGCGTTCGTCGACACAGTTCGGTATGTTGAGATAATTCTCATCGCTGCACCTCTTTGTTTCGAGGACAGTCTTTTCTGGATATCATGGTTGTCAAGGGCACTTACCCAAACCGGAGCTGTATAAAGCAGCTTCGAGTGCACCACGTTTGCCACTAATCTTTTTGCTTCCCTGGGACCACCAATATTGGGCATGAGTCGAGCCAAGTTAGCTCCACATTGGATGGCATTATTCGTTGCTATACGAAGGTTTTCACCAAAGCTAAGCCTTCGATCCAACTGTACTCCCAGGTACTTAATACTCCTGCTCTACGCGACTTTGTGTTCACCGAGTACAATCTTCGGATACCTGAAGGATCTCCTGTTCGTGACCAACAAAGCTTCGGTCTTCTTAGGATAACGTTCCACACAAATGACCCTATCCGCGACTCCTGAGGGGCACCACATGTTATCTCTTCTTTGGGAGACTATTTGTCGCCCTCGTATATCACCCACCTGTCGCTTAGATAGTCATCTATCATTCGCAACAGGTAGTCTGGAACCTTTTTCCGCATCATCGCCTCGATGCAGATATTCCACCTCGCGGTATTGAACGCATTGCGTATGTCAATGCCGATCAACGCGCAGAATCCCTTACGCTTACCAGTTCCTTTTCTTGCATTTGTGGCTATGTTAACCACAGCTTGGATAGCGACCACAGTGGACCTGCTTTTCCTGAATCTGAACTGGTTTTCCGAGAGACCGTTCTCCCCGACCAAGAGAGCCTGAAGCCGTTATAGAATCAACTCCTCCAGAAGCTGCCTCATCGTATCCAATAGACATATTGGTCTGTACGACGAGGCAACAACCCCTAGAGGTTTGTTGCCCTTCCTCAGCAGGACCAACCTCTGCTTCTTCCAGTCTACGAAGAACCTCCCCTCCCGAAGACAGGAGTTTAAGGCTTCTAGGAGGATCTCCGGGTACACCTTGATCACCTCTTTGAGGATCTCATACGGCACCCCGTCGATTCCCGGCGCCGTATTGGCTTTTAGCCTTCCACCCGCTCTCTTTAGTTCCTCGAGTGTAAAAAGTACCCTACCTTGAACTATGTAGGAACTTCGATCCTCTCGCGGGAGTGATTTTAACCGTGGAAACAGGCTTTCCACGTGTGTATTTCCGTTGCTCTGTCAGGCATTCACGGCGCAGGTCAGACAATTGGTTGTTCCATCAGTACATGGAGCTCATGTTACGCCTGTGCCCCCAACGAGGCATCGAGTGGTCACATGCTGCGACCACTTTCGGCCTCGTCACCCGCACTAAGTCCAACGACCTAATTCTACATTTAAATATAGAACGATATACTCTTTTTGAAATTAATCACGCGCACGCTTATAACTGTGAGACATAAAATTTGGAACTTTTTGAATAGTAACTGTAAGAATCATTCAGAGCTTTTGAGAAACTACCAGCATGTGACTAACATTTATACTATGTATTAATTATAAATAATATTTCAGGCATATTTAATTAATTCATTGTATACTGCATTAATATTTGATAGATTTTTATTATAAATACAATATCGCTCAAAAATATTCGGTCAACTATTGTTGAAGCAAATATTTATTATATACCTTTTTTTAATCTGACGATCTATCAAGTTAGAGTGTCTTTCATCACGTCATCTAATATGTGTTAGATAAAATACATATTTTAATTTATGATATCTTCCATATGGGTAGCTTTACTTGGTCTGCAAACATTAAAATAAGTTCCAAAATCTTTCATTTTAACAAGTTTTTTTATGAAGTACCCAATTCAAAATTTCTAAGAAGTGGCTATATTATTGATTATTTATTTTCAATTATATAATTTGACCCCATGCTAAAATGTAAGATTTAAGTTTAAAGAATTTGAAATCTTTCGGTGGAAAAAAACACACTTTCGACTTTGTCGGGATTCGTGCCCGGGTCTTTGGACTGCCAATTGACTGCTCTGGCAGTCGAAAGGCACGGGCTGGAATCCCGACACAGTCGTTAGCGTCTCTTTTCCACAGAAAAATTTCAAATTTTTTAAATTTGAATTTAATTTGCATTATTGCGATATAAGAGTCCCAGGACTGCTGGGCATAACAACAACAAATGGATCTTCTGAATACTATTGTAGAATTTTTTATTTTTACATTCTCATCATGGATTAGAAGGTATTAGTTTTATGTGAAAAATGACTTTCCGAATTTTGATCAAATCTTTACGTTTTGAGACCCCCTGAGTCAGAAAAAAGGGTTTTTACGAAAAGTGTCTGCTGTCGGTCGTATACTCGATAACTCTCGATAGAATTATCAGGTTGAATTGAGCTTGGGCACACTTTATCGAAGCTGAAAAAATAAGGACAAGTTCTTTAACCAGCCACATCCAACAAAAATTGAGAAACTAGACCATTTTTTGTGTTATTGAAAAAAAACTTTTGGAAAAAATCAAAAATTCCAATACTGTTTAATGATAGTGCTCATAAATCTCTACTAATTATCTTAATAACATTTTTCGATTAAATCAAAATTAGAAATGTTACAGCATGTTCAAACTTGAAAAAAGTCAATATTTTCCTAGTTAAATTATACGAGATATGAAAAAAAGTTATTGTGTAAAATTATTTTCTACATAAAGATCTACAAGTTCGATTCGCAACTTTGTTTCATGGGATGTATATTCTTGTTTTTAATTTAAAAAATACTATTGAAAATCCAAAATTCAATTTGTTTTTTTATAAACGTTTTCGTTCATTCGTGGAAATTAGCATTTATCAAGCGGTCTCAAATGTCTCTACTCGGTACAGGTCAAGAGTTTCTAAAGAATGAAAGCCACTCAGGAATGCAATGGTCTGAGGAGTCCACTCGGTTCAAGACTCCTTAAGCGAACTATTGGGTAGGCAACAAAGTCATTTCGCTTTTTTCCGCTAGATGACTTTAATTGTTGGAAGTCGCTCTCCTCCATTGCAAACTTCAGACTGTATAAGGTATTATATTTGACAGCTGACGTTTCATACATTATTCAGTAAAAAAAAAAAAGTCACATTTTACTTTATTACTTCCGAAAAGGTATAAACGCAGTGCAAGCCTGGAAAAAGTTGTGTGATGTTTATGGTGAAAAATCTTCAACAGAACGCCAGTGCCAGAATTGGTCTGCTCGTTTTCATTCCGGAGATTTTAACCTCAAAGATGCACCACGCTCTGGATACCCAACTGAAGTTGACGACGACAAAATAAAAGCAATGATAGAAAATAACCGCGGCGTAGTACGACACGAGAGATCGCAGAGAAGCTTAACATATCACATACATGCGTTGAAAGACATTTAAGACAAATTGGTTACGTTAATAAGCTCGATATTTAGGTTCCTCACAAATTGAACGTAATTCAACTCACCGAACGAATTTCCATTTGGGATTGACTGCTGAAACGTAACGAAACCGATCCATTTTTGAAGCGCATCATAACGGGCGATGAAAAATAGGTTATTAACGATAACGTTGTGCGAAAAAGATCATAGAGCAAGCGAGATAAGCCTGCACAATTGACATCAAAAGTCGATATTCTATAGGGAAATTCCGGTTTCATACTTCTAGACCTGGTACATCTTTGGTCATTCTCAAAAAATTATTAGAGTTAGGCTGGGAAGTAATGCCTTTTCCACCGTAGAGTCCTGACCTTGCTTGTACTATCCGATTATCATTTATTCCGTTTATTTTATAACCATTCGAATGGAAAAACATTCGATTCAAATGAGGCTGTAAAAAATGAGTTGATTCAGTTTTTTGCCTCTAAGAACCAAACTTTCTACAAAAGCGGAATGATGAAGCTGACTGAAAGATGGCAAAAGGTCATCGAACAAAATGGTCAATACATAACTGTTTAATGTTTGTTAGTTGTATTAATACACTTGCTTTGAAAATCATGAAAAAAAACGAAATCTCATGGTCTGACAAGTTGAAGTGTTTTTTTATCGCGTCTTCAAATATGCGTTGGGCAATATACATATTTTATTTTATGGGATTCCAAAATCTTCCATTCTTAATTTTTAAGTGTTTCTTATATTGATTACTTATTCTTGATAATATAATTTGATCCCTTACCAAAATGAAATATTTCTAATGCTAATTATTTATTAAGGATTAATAAAATGCTAGGCATCGTTATCAAACGTGTGACATTATAATTTTTTTTTTTGACCGAATATCCAATGTTTTTTATCTTTGATGGTAAGGAACAAATAATTACAAAATTGTTTAAAAACTGGTTCATCTATTTTGTAAAACTTTCAATGCAGCTATATGCTTCTCGTTGTTGTTCTAAAGACGCCGACAGGAAGGAATAGGAAGGAGACAGTATTGCAATGAAAGAGCTTCTTCTAATTTAACCAACTGTTGGAACCATAAGCCTAAAGCACTGAAAGCGAAATTTCTAAAATTCGTGCAGATGTATGTGGTGATTCTTTTCTCTCTCATAGATAGATATCATCTTCATATATTTTCCACCACTCCGTGCCCACCTCTCATGACCGTTACTTTATCTATAAAAAATTCATTTGTGAAGAAGTTTATTTTAACGGGTTAGGGTCAATTAGGACAACAAAGGCTTCTTTTACGAATGTTTTTGAAGACTGGTTTACTTATTTTTGGTCCAATGTTTTTTAAATCAAATAATACATGTTTCAAGAAATCAATAATTTTTTGAACGCAACATATTAATTTATATCCGAGTTACACGCAGTTTTGTCAAGGTTGAAAAAATAAGGCGTTATGCGGTTCCCACTGCTGCTCAAGACTGGATAATTTTTAATCAAAAAATCCAACGGGGTTCATTAGTAAATTGTACTCGCTACTGCGTGGACGAAAGGTTTTGAAAAGTTTTGATTTTTCACAAAATGGTGGATTTGATTCTATGCCAAAAATACGTAGCTCATATTTCAGCCCATTTTTCGCTGTAACTCATTAATCAGGTCCAAAATCGTCCTCAAAATTCGAATAAAAAAGTTTTTAAAACATCATCTTTTTAGTATCAAAACTTTAGAATCTCATAGGATATGCTAATAGCCTTTTTAAAAAGCAAAATACATTCGTATTTTTATTGCATCAGTTTGTCCATTTGTAGGGTTCATGCGGGGAGCGTGGTGTACAGAGGGGTCGACTCTCCTCGACTTCCGGGCGGACGAAGCCTAGAGGCCCCAAAGGACGTTCGGGCCTCGCGCTATTCGCTCCAAACTGCAGCTTCTCACATTATATTGTGAACCGCAAGATATGTTACATCTCCACCTTGGTCTCCATATTTGCCGCATAAACAATTTTTTATGTTTTTCTTTTAGGTTTTTCTCCAAGTTTCAGCTGGTATATAGATTGTAATTAAAAAATTTTAAACTGTTGAAAGTTAAGATTGGTTCTTTAAAAAATAAAAAGAAACCACATAGGTCAGTGATTAGATTTATACAAATGCATTTCATTATTATTATCAAATTCATTCAAATTTCAATTTACATATATAATTGGCTGACTGATGCTATAATGCAACCAGCCAATCACCGAGTTTATCTCCTGATTTTAAAATATGGATATTGGTGGTCACTCGAACCTACCTTAAGTAGGTGCTAAGACTAAAGTGATTTTTCCAGATGTGTCACTGTACTCATCACCTCGGCTTCTTTCTTGATTTGTCGCAAATTATTTCCACCTTTTCAGTAATCGGTCTATGTACAATTTGGTTGGGTTCATGCAGAACTCTCGGTCTACCGCTTTCTTATTAACCGGAACTTTCTCAGACTTACATCAAGCTAGCACCCCCACTATCTCAAAATAGTATTGAGCTAAAACACAGAAGTACACAAATTTTGGGCTTTTTGGGAACCTCAAATCAACAAATGTTGATGACATAAAACTACCCCTTCCGCAATGAAATCAACCCTTGGAAAAAATTTTGCAATTCAAAAAAAAGACGTGCTCCATTTTTTCGCTTTTTTGCGCTCTTTGTAAATGTCTTTATCGATTTTTGGACTTCAACCCTTAACAGACAGTCGACAGATAGACAGACAGAAAAACTTCCGTAAAAACCGTTTTGTCTGACTCGGGGATCTCGAAACGTATAAATTTGATGAAAATTCCGAAAGTGCCTTTTCACATAATACCAAAATCTTCTCATATAATGAGAATGTAAAAATAAAAATGTGAAAAGTGGGGGGGGGGGGGGTCGACAACTTTTTTAAAACTGGAAATTCATAAACTACACTACTACAATAAGTGATAATCTTGGCACGTTGCTTCAAGAAACTGCTATTATATCGTCATCTAAGCGCAAAAAGGTTGTATGTCCATTTTTAAAATTTTTTGAGTTGAATTATAAACAAAAGTTGAGGAAAGGATGAAGAGTCTGCAAAGTTTGCAATTTGATGACTGGAAATACAAAGCACTTTTTCAAGTGCAGCAGGAGTCTAAATATTATAGGACATTTACCGAAGAGCATGTATCACTTATTAAAGAGACTGGTGGCCAGTCTGTAGACCATGTTTCACCTTCTTTTGGCTCCGCGCCTAATATCATCGACTCTATCATGGTCTACCTAAAACCCAAAAACCAAAGTATAGACACACTGAAAGTTCTTAGTTGCGATGGTACAGTCAGTAAGATAGGTTATATAGATGGGGTTATTTGCTTGCTGGAGCTAAGATTAAATCAATTACTTTTCAAACATCTCATGGAAAACATTGAGGGCAATACAAGTGGTCCACCATCATATTCAGGTCCCATAAGAAAGCAGTTAGAAGTTAGCAGATAGTAACGACCTGTCAGTCACAAAATTTTAACTTATTAAAGTACTTATGTACTGTGGATTACAAAGAGCTCAGTAAAGACTAAAAATATCTTGAAGGGGATATGCCAACCGATAAACTCAGGTGATTGCAAAGTATAACTCTCCAATGGAGATCCTGGTCCAATCAATCATGTCATATGAGTCACAACGGCAAAAAGTATCACAAGTTAGTATGTAAGCATCATTAAACCATTTACTTATCAAGCAGTTATTAATCACAATGCTTTTTATGATTGTCTCGAAATATACTTGATTGCAATGTTGGGAGAAGAGTAGTGAGATGTTCGGACTTTGCCCGTGTTTTGCATCTAACATAGAAAGCACGGAGTGAGACTCTTGAGAAACTTGTTCATGCTCATCCTTGCACATATAATTTACCCTTTATTTACTTTCAAAAATTTTGAAGACATCTTATTTCCCATATTGAAATTCGCCCCTCATCGATGATTCTTCCGTGGTATCAATGTTTGTGCGATTTGCTATTATGACCCCACAGATCATCCGCATAGTGCCTCATTCAAATTCGAACTTTCGATTTTTTCAATGCATTCTTTCCGGAGTAATTTTTGACGTAGAATCCGAATCCGGAATCAGAATCAGCCTATCACGTCAGGATTTTGAGATATTTGAGGTTATGTGCTCGAAAAATGGGGTTTTTCGCTACTTTTGAGGTTATGTACAGGGCGCAAGAATTTTTTTTAGTTTTTTTCTCAAATGTCTCAAATGTCATCATTTAGCACTACTCCTTTCCCTTCAAAATGAGCTATTAAACAGTCACGAGCGATTTTTTCTCACAAAGATACGGCTATATCAAGATTTGACATTTATCAGAACAACCTTATAAGCATTCCCATTGACTCATTGACATTTCCATTTCTAAGATGGCGGATCGAAATCTACAAAATTAACCGATTTCGCTCTCTAAAAACTCTTACTCGGGGGTTTCGTCATTGCTGATTACGAAAATGGGGTCGCAAGATTGACATTTTCATTTACAAGATGGCCGGCCGTTTTAAAATGGCGAATTGAAATTTACGGGGAAAACAATATTGGTCTCTAAAATTCTGTACTTGAGAGTATTTTGCGTCACTGAGTACGAATGCATGTGTACAATATGCGAAGTTTTTTCTGTGTGTTACGCAGGTCAATTTTCATGAGTCATTTTACTGGTCTAGCATAAACAAGCTTAAATTTCTCAGGGTCCGAAAATTTTTAGAGAGCGAAATCGTTTAATTTCGTAAATTTTGATCCGCCATTTTGAATCTGCCATCTTAGAAATGGAAATGTCATTTTTCTGACTGTAAATTCTTATTCACAGACCATCAAAACCCGCAAGCACAAATTTTCAAGATAAATTTTCGAATGCAGAATAGTATGCACCAAAGAGGCAATGGGAATGCTTATAAGGTTGTTCGGATAAATGTCAAATCTTGATATGGCCGTATCTTTGTGAGAAAAAATCGTTCGTGACTGTTTAATAGCTCATTTTGAAGGGAAAGGAGTAGTGCTAAATGATGACATATGAGACGTTTGGGAAAAAAACCAAAAAAATTTCTTGCGCCTTGTACATAACCTCAAAAGTAGCAAAAAATCCCATTTTTCGAGCACATAACCTCAAATATCTCAAAATCCTGACGTGATAGGCTGATTCTGATTCCGGATTCGTATTCTACGTCAAAAATTACTCCGGAAACGACCCATAGCTTTTCAACAACAAATCCTTGCAGACCTGTGTAATTTTTAATAGGAATATAGTCTCCGTATTTTACTCGTACATTTCATCTGAAATCAAATTCATCGAAGTAGGTTTGTACGCGAATGCATTTTATTATTATTTTTTTCATTCTTATTCTCCTTAATTTACTATTTTTATAAATGTATTTCTGGAATTATTCTGACTTTGACCATTTGATCTGAAAATCTTTTTTTCAATTCTAAAAAAAGACACTTTTTTTACGATTCCCCCTGAGAAAGTAATCAAACTTTGCAAGAATAGATGCATTAATCCTTTTCAAAAAGATAGGCTACTATCCTTAAAGAACGTGGTGTTTCTCACGACTTGCGTTTGAAATTTCCCACACTGTCAGAAGGATTTCAAATTTGCAGTAAATGTATATCTCAACTCATTGACACAACGCAAATATCATCATCTTTTAACTCTAGCAATATTGTAGATCCTTCTGGTAAAGATTAGTTAGATACTGAGGACCATGAAATGATTTCTGACGATGATGAAGATCAGCTATATGACAACGAAAGTGATTTAGATTTCTTATACATGTAGATGCAGTGTAAGAAAAAGTATCATGAAGCGGGTGTTAGAGTACTTGATCGAGTCATCAAAAAATTAAATACTTCTAAAGATGGTAAAAAAAAAAAAAAATTCAACTTCTTGCGCTTGCACCAAAATGTTGGGGACGCAAGAAATGTTAAGGAATTAGGTTAAGAGCATGAAATCCTAACACTTCCGAATCCCAAAACAGGAAGAGCATTCTCCTAAAACTGATACTCTTGTAAAAAAATTCTATTAACGCGGTGACACATGTCGAATGATGCCAGGGATGAAAGACTTTGTGTCGATCAAGAATGATGATTGAACTCGTTCACATATCCAGAATAGGTTACTACTATGTAATCTCAACAAGTTGCACGCTTAATTTACATCAGAACATGAAGGCTTGAAGGTCAGTATTTCTTAATTCACAAAACTCAGACCTTGTAATTGTGTTTTAGTAGGGACTAGTGGCACTCATAATGTATGCACGGCAAAAAATGTGACACAGATGCTGCCCTTAGCGGTAGAGCTGTTGCGTTTACCGGAGTAGAGTTGTGCCACTATACATTTGTGTATGCTGCGTTCCCTCTGTGAGTGAGAAACTGCCCCTTTTTTGGGGAGCAGCTGACTTACGTCGAAGGAACACAGCGCTCCTTTCGGTAGGGAGTGTAGTTGCACCGCATCGTCAGGTAAATGCAAAAGCAGGCAAAAGTACAACTTTTACGACTTTAATGATTTACACGAAAGTGCCCATTGAAATGGTGTTTTCTGTAAATATATATAGAAGTACTTATTGGTGCATTACGATCTGTTTACAAATAACCTAAGCTCAATATTGGGATTTCAAATGATTTCACACCATTTTAAGAAATTAAACAAATTCTTCAATAGATATACAGGGTGAGGCACATAAAGTGTTACAGAGCGATAGCACTCAAACTATTGATCATATCCAAAAATGTTTCAGACAAAAGTTTCAGTGTTCGAGAAGGCCGTCATACTGGACCACCCTATTTTTTATCGGTGAAGGCGCTGAAGCTACATCAAGGTCAACTACACTTTTTTAAATGGAACTATGTATTTTTTTTTCGATGGCATTCTTACCGATTTCAAGACGAATTCACCGACCTACAATACAAGGTCATTCTAGTCACGCAAAGTATGAAAATAGTCGAAAAATCGAAACAAATCGGAATAATCAATTTCAAAGGATCCACTAACCTGGGTTTGGGTCTACCTACAGAAGATGCTCGAAGTGATGACCCTTGATTTGTAAGAACTCGTTAATTCGCTGATAAAAAGACCGTCTAACTTCAGCAAACATTTGTGGTGTAATTTCGGTACATGCTCGGCGTATTCTTTCTTTCATGTCGTGAGGTGTGATAGGTGCTACCGCCATTACGCGTTCTTTGACAAAACCCCATAAAAAGTAATCTGGTGATGTTAAATCTGGCGTACGAGGTGGCCAAGCTACAGGGCCGCCTTGCCCTATTCACTTTTCGTCAAAAATCTTATTTATCACTTGTCTGGAACACAAAGCATAATGGGGTGGTGCACCGTCGTGTTGCATCCACATGTTCATGTGAAAATTTAAGGGCATGTCTTCACATTTCCCGTATTTGCGAAGTTAGCTTCATCAGAAAAAAGCACATGACTCAAAAATGAGACATCTGTACGCATTTTTCTACGAATCCAATTACAGAAATTGACGCGTTTTAGGAAATCATTGCCGTAAAAATCCTGATGCAATGACATACGATTTTCATTAACAATTGGTCGACGTTTGACTCGTGTTTGTTTCGCTGTACCGATGCGACAGAAACGGTCAGCTAATCGCTTAAAAGCCATGTGCAATTTTTGTTGCCTATCCGGATAACGAGCCGTACACAAATCTTGGTCGTTTCTGTAATGTTTACGGCATTCCCCCAGCACCATCTACATATCAAAATATTCTTGAAAATCGTTAATTTTCGCGTTCTGATGTACTCACATTAGAAGGTAATGCGTGACTAACTGATACGTCAGCAGAAAATGCTTAATTTCTGCCAATGTCAACAATACCCTATCGATGTGTATTATCATGGGTATCGTGAGAAATGAAAAGAAATGAAAATGATGAATGATGAATCGGTAATAATGCCTTCGAAAAAAGTACATGATTCCATTTTAAAAAAGTGGAGTTCACCTTGATGGAGCTTCAGCGCCTCCACCGATAAAAAAATAGGGTGATCCAGTATGACGGCCTTCTTGAACACTGAAACTTTTGTCTGAAACATTTTTGGATATGATGAATAGTTCGAGTGCTATTGCTCTGTAACACTTTATGTGTCACACTCTGTGTAATGATTAATAAGGATTTCAGAAATATAAGAGTAGCTTTGCTATTTTCCATGCCCATGAAGCAAATTTCGGTATTTCAGCAGAATGGCACTTCGATGTTACATCTCATGATGAGGGTGCGTGTGTTAACATAGAAGCGAATATAAAGAAACAATCAGCACGTTCAAGCTTACTATGTTCTCCGAAACATTAGATACTCACTCCCCAAACTTTGTTCCAGTGGGCAAAGAGTAACTGTAAGGAAACCGAAATTTTTTTCAGTATCAAAGAAAACCATATATTAGCCACCGAGTTACTGAAAGCCAGATTTGATAAAGCTGTCACTATACCAGGTACATTACAGTACCACGCTCACATTACTGCTCAAAATGCAATACTTCAATTCAAGAAGTTTTTTGAGCAGCACATCTCCTCAACATAGCAAAAAACAGAAATGCGAAAGAGGCCCACAAACATAACAACTGGTGAATCTATCGCGAAAACATCGAACAGAATGACAAAGATTCACGCAAAGACGACAACTAGTCACGACTTTCAAGAAGTCGTCCAGAACGAAACGCAAATTAGTCACCACGATAAAGGGATACAACACTTGAATACACACTCAGTAGATTCTAAATCAATAGATTTAATTTTCAAAGCATATTCCCATTTATTTTCACATTGAATGTAATGCAGGTATTGTAATTCAACAATGACAGTCTTAACTTTGAAAAGGCAGAGAGACGTTATCCTGGCAGTATATAATGTTATTAAACTTGAAAAATTAGCACAAAAGCGTTCCACAAAGTTCCCCGGTGTAAGCTCTCTAGCGGAGATCGCACGCCTCCCCCAGTATCGTGACATCTGGATACTTATCCTGTAATTACTGAGAAACGAATTGAAATGTCACTCAAAAATTGGGATTTTCTAAAGAGAAGACTAAATTTCAATTTTTCTCAAAAATTGTTGCGACCCTCTGAAAATTGGTAAAAAAATCTATCGAAATAATTTCGGGTGAAATTTTGTTGCACGCATCAGGAAAAAAGTTACGAATGTTTGAAGATAAGCCTTTGGATCAAAAGCCTGAAAATTGTACCTTCTCCACTTTAATAAACATTTGTCGAAATGAACTAGCTTTTTGTGTGAGAAGTACCATGCAATATGACTACAACTGGCTTGTTTCTACTGTCGATCACAAAATGGTTTGCCTTTTTTTTCGATTCCCAAAATACTGATGCCTTTCCCAAGATAACAATAGAACCCGCGTAGAATTTTTTGGCAATTTGGCAGTTTAACCGATCAGCATTGGCGTACCTCTCGAGGGTTCAGTAGTCCTTATGTGTTGCATACCCAATTCCGATGTCCCCTCGAGATATCTAAGAACCCTCTAAGCATACCTTAGTACTTCCATATACACTTCTTCCAGAGTTCCGTTGAGGTAGGCCGTAGTGATGTTTACCTGGTTTAGATTCATCCCTAACTTGACTGCACAAACTATGCAAAATCTCGTGCGATTATTCGCGCCTTTCTTTTCAAGTTTTTAGTGATTTTCATATTTCTTTCTCAGAACTACACCCATGTATAGTTTTTGATAAACGATCGAATTTGTTCTCCGCGCTCGGTACTATTGATACACATACTTCAAGGAAATAAACTGAAACACGCTCTTCAAAGAGAAGATGTAATGAAATAACCAAGAATCCCTTTTTCTCGAAAAATGACGTTGCACATGAAAACAAGGCAAGATATTAAAGTTTTTTACCGCAAGAAAGTTGTTTAAAAATGATACTCAAGGCATTTTCTCTATTCCTTGTCGTTTTGGATTTTAGTTGAATTTTTCGTTTCTATAGTTCATTAGGATTTTAAATTTGGTTGTTGTGTCTCGTGCTCAGTCTTGGATAAGGAAAATGATCTAAAGTTGTATGCCATCTCAAAAACTTCACCGAATGAACAAAATAAATATGCAACATAAAAAAATATTCACATCTTCCTGTAGAGAATGCAATTTTAAAGTTACAGTTAAAATTTCAAGTAAATCGGTAAAGATTTGTTTGAATCATGTTTTCGGCAAATTCAAAAAAGCAGCTTTCAGAAAAACGCCTTTAAAGTTTTATTTTAATATACCTTCAATCTGCGATGCCTGCAACATGCAATTGGTCTTCTAAATTGACATTCTTCTGTTCTTGTCTTTTTCTGGTTGATTTCATGGACTGCCTAGCTGCATACGCTGCGTCAGTCAGAGATATCTCGGAAAGTGATAGACGGCGTACATTGGCTTCTACGCAAAGGTTATAACAATTCAGTTCAACTTTTATCCCCAAAGTATCCATGAACTGTATTTCAGTTGACAGGCTGTTATTATATACGCAAATAGCAATATGTGAGATCTGCTGAAAAGTTGACTTAGAAACTTTTCCTCCTTTTAATAAATATTGTTTCTCATTTTTATGAACCTTAGGCATCCTTAAAGGAAGATAAAGCAACGTTAAATTTTTTTTAAATGATAATTTTTATTACCTCTTAATAATACTGATCAATAAAAATGACCTTAGTCCTCGCTGAATACGAAATATCATTTCAGAAGTACTTTTCAAAGCTGAACACAAATCTGGCTTCCGTTTGTTGCTATCGCGTCTAGTTAAATTGATATTTGCAATTCAAATTGTTAATAAAAAATTGTTTAACAATTTTTTTTAAGAGTGAAATTTTTTTTTTCCGCCATCAATGCAGGTCATTTTGATACTTTTTTAATGTAAGTTGCGAATATCGCCTTACTCTAGCGATATCTATAACGATTTTTGAGATATTCTTAAAAAACTGGAAAAAAGTGCTAAAAATGTACTTTTTTCCAGTTTTTTTAAGAATATCTCAAAAACCGTTATAGATATCGCTAAAGTAAGACGGTATTCGCAACTTGCGTTAAGAACGCATTGAAAAGACCTGCGTTGGTGGTGGAAAAAATAATGTTCACTCTTATAAAAAATTGTTAAGCAATTTTTTATTAACAATTTGAATTGCAAATATCAATTTAACTAGACGCGATAGCAACAAACGGAAGCCAGATTTGTGTTCAGCTTTGAAAAGTACTTCGGAAATGATGTGTCGCATTCAACGAGGACATAAAGGGTTTTCCAATAGGGACATAACAATTTTATCTACGAATAAAACACAGAAATATTTGAGATATTGAGTTCAAATTTATTGTGGGTGTAGTGCAAGCATTACATTTTGTGAATGAAATTCGTTATCGGCCATATGACCACCACGAGCCCGTTTACAGAGGTCAATTCTTTGGACCCAATTTTCCACCACTTTGGCACACATTTCGACCGGAACGTTGGCAATTTCGCGTTGGATGTTGTCTTTGAGGTCGTCTAAAGTTGATGGCTTGTTGGCATAGACCAGTGACTTGATATGGCCCCATAAAAAGAAATCCAATGGCGTTAGATCACATGAACGAGGCGGCCATTTGACCGGGCCATTTCTCGAGATAACACGTTCACCGAATTTGCCTTTCAATAAATCGGTTGTGACGCTTGCTGTGTGGCTAGTGGCACCGTCTTGTTGAAACCACATATCGTTGATGTCAAGTTCATCCAATTCTGGCCACAAATAATCGTCCAACATAGCACGATAGCGCTCTCCATTGACGGTAACATGACGGTCGTTTTCATCCACGTTTTGACATGATTATTTTAAAAAATTTTATCATAATTAAAAATTTTAATATTTTTTGTAGATAACTTAAAATTTAAACCTGGTGTTATCTATGCCACAAGTAATTTTTCTCTGTAGCTTTTAACTTTTCCACTACTAAAAATGTATTTTTTTGTTCACAGTTCCTGCCGAAAAAATCCGTGTTGGCCGAGATTATCAAGTGATTGTTCCAGAATTTATTCCATTAAATGGTAATTATTATTATTAGTTCGAACTCAGATCATAAATGTATAATACACACAATTTCTAGAACGACGATTGGATCAGTGTCCCGATAGAGCATTACTCGTTTGGTCTCCAACTACAGAAATTCCGGATCAAAAATGTATTTAATGTTGTTTGTATTTATCAAAAATGAATTCTATGTAGAATTAGTTTATTATTATCTATTTTTGGTTTTTAGTGGACGAATATATTATATTAGCAAAAGAAAAATATGGCTATAACGGAGAACAAGCACTAGGTATGTTATTTTGGCACAAGCACAATTTAGAACGTGCAGTGCTGGATTTAGCAAATTTCACTCCTTTTCCCGATGAATGGACCGTTGAAGATAAAGTTTTATTCGAACAAGCCTTTCAATTTCACGGGAAAAGTTTCCACCGTATTCGCCAAATGGTAAGTTTATTCATGACTAAAATAAGATTATGCAGACATTTCATAGATCAACTTTTGCCTAACATTGATTTTGTTCATGTATGCCTATGTTATTTGAACAATAAAAATCAGCCCGACTCCTTCGGTGCCATTTACACAAAATTCTTGAGGAAAATTGTTTTCTTGTAGAAGTTGTGGCTATTTTGCTCCTACAAGTAAATTCTTCCATTTACGTTACATAGAACAAGTTTTATAAAATTTAAAAAATTATCTAGTTGATATTATTTTATCTAAAGGTAGTTCCAAAGGTAAGGGTAACTTTGAAAATCTTCGTTTTATTTGTTATGCGTCCACACATAATAATATTTTTTTGAATTCATTTGCGGATAATAAAGTTAAGAAAATGTTTAAGAAATTTAATTTTCATGTTCGTGTATTTAAGGGTGGTTGCTTTGTTATTGGGGTGACTCACTTGAACTATCCAATAACAATAAGTTGATTAAATTACAGAATTCTGTATTCTTCACTTTTTTTTTCACTTGTTTAAGAATAAGAAATCATTTTGCGTAGTTTTTCGCACGTTGAATCCTAGCCCGGAAGTAAAAATTCTCTATCATGTCAGGATGTTGATAAAATTAGATTTTTTTTTTTTTTTTTCAAGGACGGGAGAAATGCTTTATGCACCTTCAATGAGGCGTCGTGCCCCCCTGGTGTGTGGGACTCTGCTGCTTTCGCAGCCCTACCCACTAAAACTCCCTTCCTGTCTCCAGGCCATGACCCCGCGGTATGTCCCTCCTCACCGCATCTTCAGCAGCACCTGCTGCGGTCTGACCCCCGTCAGTCCGCCACTATGTGGCCAAAGCCAAGGAAGCGGAAGCACCGGTTTAACTCATTTTTCCTGCGCACCCTACAGGATACCCACCCGATCTTGATCTGGGCCGCCTTGAGAAGTTTCAAGGCTCTTGCCTTCTCCAAAAGCACGTACGCCTTTTTGTTCCCTCTATAGGGTGTCTTCGTCCGGGAGACCCTGAGCTCCATTTCTGGCTCTTGCTCGAAGAAACCTCATATAGCCTCCTCGACGTCTTCGGCTTCAACGCTTGGCTCTAGGTCGGCGATCTTTACCTCAATCCGTAGGATGAGATGACGGACCACTCCAGTAGCACCAATCGCCCTCTGTCTTTTTTTGAACATTTAAGTTCAACCAGCAAGTCCTTGGAGTGCGTCTCCCTAATTTCCTGGACTGTGGCGCCCAGCTCGTCAGGGTTGACGCGCTTCTCGAGCTCGCGCAAGATGGAAGCGTAGCTCATTTCCTTCGCTGGTTTAATAAGAACCGCTTCTGGGCGCGCACGGCTAGATTTCTCCGGCGTTCTGGCTGGTTTCTTCCTCTTCTTTTTTTTTAGGATTTTCCTAGACGAAACCTCCACCCACTCCTCTTCTTTGTTGGAGGTTTACGGCCACTTCTCTGCTGGTTTCTTCGCCGCAAGCGCCTCCGGACTCACAGTCTGCTCTCTAAGCCGCTTGCGCGTGTCCGGCGTGGACCTCGCTACTGACTGTAGAAGGGTTTGGCTACCCTCGTCCACGACCTCCTTGTATTTTAGTTGTCTTGCCTCCTTAAACTTTTGTACCACCGTGCCTCTCAGAAAGTACTCGAAAGAATCGAGGTAGCACACGGTATCCTCCATGTCGTACCGCAGTGCCTTGAGCTCCTTCAGCGCCTCCTGGATGCCGTCCCTGATAGGGAGGTACATGTTCCTTCTTCAAGATGCCCAGCTCCCTTTCGTTCCTCTTATGGAGGACTTCTCGCTCTCGAATGGTTCAGGTGTCTTCTCCGTCACGTCCAGCTCTCCTCCAAAAATCTCCTCACACATTGTTTTAATTAAATTTTTAAACTCCATTTTTATTCCCACGATTAGCTAGGGAAGTATTCGGTCCGTCCCTGCAGAGCCCCGCATGCAGGGGTAAGGCCTCAATATTCTAGGAGGTGGCCTGATTTCCTAGAGACACCGTGTGAGACACCACTCCCTGGTGCCATGCAGCCCTCGGCACGGTAGTTAACACCTTGGCTTGGGGGTTATTCCTTTGGGACCATCCCTGGAACATTGTCCGCGACTGCTTATTTAATTTTGTATCCGTATTCAGCAGTAACTCTCGGTACAGGGCCCCTCTATACGCAACTTGAGAACGCGCCCGGTGGCCTGTTCTAGGGCCCCCTGATCGGTTTCCGAGGAAACCAATGCAGGACCAGGATAAAATTGAGATTGAAATTCATAAAAATCACAACGATTCAATCATTTGATGTAGGATATTCCCAGGTGTGACGAAAACTTTATTTGACGAAACTGTTGTTGGATAATGGGCTACATGATAGGAATAAAATGTTCGAATAAAATACAAAAATGATCATTTCCTTGAAGATTTTATTCAACACATTTTAACGTCTGGGATTTATAATAATTACATTGAAACTTTTTTCTCGTCTTTCAATTATTTGTATATATAGTGTTTCTATCTAACGCTAGCGCTTGCCAGCATGAACACTGACTGTTCACTGACCATTTGCTAAACTCATAATAGTATGAATAAGAAGAGCATAATAAACATTGGTGGTAGTAGTGAAATATTGCTCTACCTCTGCACTACCTTCAATGACAGGTATCATGTTTTTCAGTTTTTATTGCTATAAAATAATAGTATATTACGTGCCTAGGCGCACAATGAGGGTTATTGCGTGACGAGCGACAATGCTCGCAGGAGATCGAAGCCAAGGCGTAGTCGAGGAGTAGCCGAGACAAAGCCGAGACGAAGCCGAGGTGCGATCAGTCCTGCGAGCATTGTCGCGAGTCTCGTAATTTTCCAAATTGTGTGCATTGGCACGTATTCTATTTTATGTGACTTTGGTGCGGATACGAGTTTTTATGTCTACACTCGAATCTAATCTAGTATTGTAGTTGTTTGCGGCGCTAGTCATTACATTTGATATTTTGCGACTAGTCCCAGCCATTTTGATTTTATCGATCTTGTGTAGTAGTAGCTTGTTGTAATAGAGCATGCGCAGTTCAAATGTACAAGGCTTTGTCAGTAGGATGCTAACGCTGTACGAAGAAGAAGATTCTGCTCCGCTGTAAGACTATATGCGCATGCGCAGTTCAATTTTTACATTATATTCCTCTGTAACGGAATACACAACATTCCGTTACTCTCAGCTGCAACGGAAAAACGAGTTTCCGCGCCGGAGGCACATAAAATTATTGTATTAACTTCTATATCTTCAGACTCAAAATGTCCGGCAGAATCATAATTGAAACAATTTAAATGTTTCTTATACTGTTCTTATTTATATTATTATGAGGTCAGTAAATGGTCAGGAAACGATTAGTGAATGTTGAGCGAATATGTTGACCGTTAAATAGACCGGGTCCGCTAGGGCATCACTGGGTGGTGCGGTATAGTTTAGTTAAACCGAAGAACCACTGATGCTCGTGGAGTGGAGGCAATTTTCGAAGAAGGGGACAATATAGGAAACAGATAAAAATTTTAAGTGGTCATGTGCACTCTATTTTGCTTTCCGCGAGAACTCAGGCTTTCTAGTGGCTCTTAAGAACCTTGAAAGCCTGGAATTCTGTATAAGAACCTTGAGTTTAAACCTTTTATCCTCTTTTACCAACGTGCATTTTGACTGACATCTATTCTGTGCTGCGAGAATAGAATTAAATTTTAATAAATATCAAGGCCGTATTCGTTTTATAATCATTTCTAAAATCAAATGCAACAAACACGTTATTCATTCTTGGCCGCCAAGCCGGCACAGTTCTTTTGGGATGGAATCCACAAATTGCCAGAAAGATGAGAAAAATTCATAGCTTCAGATGGGCAATACTTTGAATAATACTATTGTACATGTTTTTCTTGAATAAACGTTCAAATTTTGAAAAAAACCGCACGAATTATGTTATAGATCCAATAATTCTGATGCTTGATTCGGAAAGGGCACATAAAAAACATAGAAAAACTAACCTCAAACCGCAATCTTTTTGGCAGATGCACATCAAATTGAACTTTGAAAAAGAACAAAAAATATTAAATTTTTGAGCGTTATGAGGTTAATATCTTCCAATATAGAATTGTTTTAATTAACGCCTTATGTAATAAAAAAATGTATTAAGTGTCTGGAAAAAAAATGATTCAGATTTATTTTGTGAAATTCGGAAATTCAATATTAAGGGCATGTGATTCGTGAGAAATGTAGTAAGTTTATTTGAAATAACTCGATCTAATTTCTACACGTATACGTCGAAAATACCTAAAATTTAGTTTTTGAAATTTAAGAAATAATAGAGAAGATGAAAACGGACGTAGATAGAGTATTTTTATTTTTGGTAATTGAACTTTTCGTTATTTTTCAAACTAAAAATCAGGGACACGACTTTAAAGTTTTTTGGTTAACTTCGAAATCAGGGAATATTACCCAGATAACAAAATGTCCACTTGGTGCGTGCACGATGGAGGCATGCGTGCCGATTAATCCGCAGGATGTGCCTTAGAATCACGACGCAGATGCGTCTTCCATGAAGGTGCATAGGCATCGCTCGTCAAGCGAAACATGTGCGTGAAGGCATGAAGCAAGTACTTAGCGCCTATGCACTTCAAGTTCTACTCTGAAAGTGTAGAAAATAAGGAACATCATTTCGAATTCGCTGTGCATATAAGTCACTTTATCATCACTAAATACCTCCAACAATCATTTTTTGTCCTAATGTGGAAACTAATATGTTATTATACTTAGATTTTATCTTGACAGAATAATCCACTAACCATAACTCGTTGGACAGAAAATGCTGCTTCGACGTCTTTAAACAGTAAATACACTTTTCACAAGGATTAATTTCTTTCAATATTATTTTAACTTCTCTGCAGAAACCGCAAGTGTTCGAGATATTTATAGAGATTTGCGACAAAGCGTCACTTGGCACAAATACAGCATCCTGACACGCAGCCCAGACTGCTGAAGTGTATGAGTGAACCAAGCAATAGTGCTGTCATCTAAAACTTCAAATTTTCTGAGTACAATTTTTCAAATCTTTTTTTTTTTTGAATTATGGAGGCAGGAATTTTACAGTTTTAGTTTTGGATCTCGACTTTCTTTAGGGCAATTCGGAATCCGAACAAAAAACATCACACCTTGAGTTTCCTTCCAAAAAAGTCTCTAAACTTCGAGATTTTATATACATTCTGTCAAAAAAGTACCGGGAATCGATCAATAAAACACAAACTATTTATTATTCATACAAATTTATTTTATCGCCTTCAAAGTAGGCCCCTCCCGAAATAATACACTTATGCCAACGAATAATCTAACCATCAAAACATTTTTCAAACGCATTTTCCGGAATCGAGTTCAGTTCGAAAGTTCAGCGGCTATCTCTCTTAAACTTGAATGACAATTTTCAGTCACCATTTCCTTCAGTTTAGCGATGTTATCTTCAGTTGAAGACGTTGATGATCGACCAGAGCGAGGCAAATCTTCCACCACATCTAGACCGCTTTTGGATGCTATGTTCTTCTCTCCGTGTATAACCTAAGTAAAACTGAGGTACAATGTTTGCCCAGGGTCTTTTTGATTCTTTTCGTAAAGTGCGTGGCTCTCAGGCTTTCTAAAAGCCTGTTTCAGAATGTACAAGGTACTAGTAGACGCCATACTTAGTTCTGACCTCTTTCTCTATTTTAATTTCATATAGTCGGAGCTCTGCCCATTTAAAAAATGAACTGTGCATGCTTGCTTAGTTTGAATGTCCACTTTTTATTTTATTCTTATTTAAAAGCAAGAGTTTCGCGTCTGCTAGGTTAAGTTTTCCTAACTTTCACTAAATTGATCCCGAGCTCCCGAATCCAATCACCCTAGTCGGCAGCCTTATTTCATAAATAGGGCATCGAGAGACGCCAGGCGCTCATCTTAGCAGCAGCCATATCACGCATGTGACGCTGAGGGTAATCCCGATTCTTCGGGTCCTCTTTCGTCAAAATTTATTTTTTTGACGTTTCAGATGATAGTCACCCGTAATAGTTGTTGACTAAGATAATTGTTGATTGGCATATACGTATCCTTAGAAGTCTAGAAATAAGTTATTCACGTTTAATTAGGCTGAAGAAACCAAGGGTTTGTCTTTAAAAATAATCAAATAGTGCATCTGTTGATTAAGTTTGTTTAAGCAATTATAGAAATTTGTTTAAAAATGCTTTGTAACAATAGCAAATGTTAATTGTCATCTACGTATCCCTGAAAGTCTAAAAATAAGTTATTTACGTTGAAAAAAAAAACCAATTTTTTACATCTAAATAATAATGAAACAGGACTTATATCGACCCTTAGTATTAATATTCAAATATTATTGATGTTCTTAGTTGGCTTTAATATCTAAACAACGCATCGATAAATAAGTTTGTTTAAAGATTTTCCGACATTGATTCAGTAACGAAAGCTCGTATGAGACATTTTAATATGTTTTTTTCACGTAGATTGTGAATCTGATAATGAAGATTCTCCATTTTACAGGAAGACAGTACGACGTTTCTATGACGAAATCTGCCTTCGGCTCATACGGTTCCAATGCGATTCGCTCAAGTGTTGTTTTAAACTGTAATTTCTACACATTTGTGTCAAATTTGCTTTGAAAAATTAGTTTCTATAACACATACATAAGATGTGTTACTTTTCACGCATATAGAGCTGGACTTGTGGAAGATGCGACCGCGGAATGCACCCCCTTAAAGGCACACACAACACAATTATTCCCAAAGGGAAAATACCATTGCAATGTAAATTTGAGTAGCCAAAATAATGTGGAAGGTTCCGAAGAATTCAACCTTTGTTGAAGTGCGCACAGCACACCACACATATGGGGCCTTATTTCTGACGTGTACCCACCCCGAAAAAAAAGTTGGCTGATCAGTCTGAAAATTGGGCCAGTTGTAATCCTATTGGATGATACTTCTCAAACAAAAAATAAATTCATTTTGACAAATATTTATTAAAGTGGAAAAAGTACAATTTTTAGGCTTTTGATGCAAAGTTTCATCTTCAAACATTTGTAACTTTTTTCCTGATGCGTGCAGCAAAATTCCACCTGAACTGTTTTCGATATATTTTCTTACCAATTTTTAGTCATAAAATTTGTTGAAAAAAATTAAAATTATCAAAAATACAGTCATAATTTAGAAAGAAAGCTAAGGTTTTTTACCACAAGACTCCCAATTTTCAAAATGGCATTTTAATTCGGCTTTAAGTAATCAAACGATAAGTACCCAGATGCCACGATAGGTTGGAAGGCGCGCGACATCTATTAGAGAGCTCACATCGGTGAACTTTGTAGAACGCTTTTGTGCCTATTTTTCAAATTAAATAACATTATATACTGCTAGGATAACGTATCTCTGCGTTTTCAAATTTAAGACTGTCATTGTTGAATTACAATACCTGCATTACATTCAGTGTGAAAATAAATGGGAATATGCTTTGAAAATTAAATCTACTGATTTAGAATCTATTGAGTGTGTATTAAAGTGTTGTATCTCTTTATCGGGGTGACTAATTTGCGTTTCGTTCTGGACGACTTCTTGACAGTTGTGACTAGTTGTCGTCTTTGCGTGAATCTTCGTCATTCTGTTCGATTTTTTCGCGATAGTTTCACCAGTTGTTATGTTTCTTGAATTGAAGTTTTGCATTTTGAATAAGAATGTGAGCGTGATACTGTAATGTACCTGGTATAGTGACAGCTTTATCAAATCTGGCTTTCAGTAACTCGGCGGCTAATGAATGATTGTGCTGCATTCTGTACTATGAAGGCGTAATTCTCAGGGATATCGAAGCAAGTCAAAAACTTACCAGACAATAAATTTGACTCCAGGTTTTTGGAAAACGATGATTGCTCCTTTGAAATAAAATATAATAAATTTTGAATTTCATCAACCGTTCACAGAAATCATCTAGGAATTCTTCAGTATCCATCACCAGAGTCTTTAGAGTACATCTTTCGGTTTGTAACCAAATTTCAAATCTCACTCCATTAATGCTATGCTAATTAAAAGATTTTGCAGTACTTGGACAGTTTTCACACTCTCCTGAATGACAGGGACTCGAAGAGTCAAGAAATACATTAGCATCCAGACAGTCGTGATAATTTTTCAACATCATTCCATTATCTTCTGTTAAATGTGATATGTGAACGAGTTCCATCATCGTTATTAACCGGCACGAAGTCTTTCATTCCTGGCATCATTCGACTTATGTTATCGGCTTCATAAAATTTTTTAACAAAAGTTTCAGTTTCAAGAGTCAATGCTCTTCCTGTTGAATTTTTTGATTATTTTGCAACATTCAAGCTTCTTTCTTATAACGTAATTAACTATTAGCAGAAATTTTTTAAAAATGTAATGACCTATTTTTCACGCCAGAAATAAACAAAGCCTTAAATTTTACATAACGGCATGAAATTCAAAGTTGGGTCCTACTGAACCCAAAAAACCCCATAATTTAGTCAAGAAAGGCAAGATAAGGCATGTTTTAGACAACCAAGTCAAGATCGTGAATGATCTTGCCTTTCTTGACCTGATCCATAACGTATGTTGCTTTGGTTGGCTGAATCCATGTCGTATTCTGCCTTGGCTGGCTGAATCATGGTTCATTTTGCCTTGCTTGACCAGATCATGAAACTTTTCGAGTTCAGTGTTACCCAAATTTTGATCACATGTATTTACATAGAATTTGACGTTCTGTTAACAACCAGTGTTGAAAAGGGTCATTCTCGGTATGTCAATGTGTGATAAGTACCGTGAATTTATATTTACGGAAATATTTAGACGTTTCTTTATATGTCCTGTATATTCCAATTTTTATATTTATTACTTTATCATATAAAATTGGTGGAATTTAAATTTAGCAGATTACTTTTATTGTTTTATGTAAGAATTAATTATCTACGAGCCACCCCTACGTATGTATAACCTTCTACAATCTACCTTTTCATACACTAAAAGACTTTTTGTTAGAGAAAATCATAAAAGTAGATTATATTTAAGTATGATATCGTTTCAAGATGAGGCAAACATGGTTTACTTATCAGAAATCGAAATAGTGGTTTTCAAGCGGCAAAGTACATTACATTACATTGATCAACAAAAATGATCTATGCCTTCGCTGAATGCGACATATCATTCCCGAAGTACTTTTCGATTCTGAACACGAATCTGGATTCCGTTTGTTGCTATCGCACCTAGTTTCATAGTTATTTGCAATTAGAATTGTTAATAAAAATTTTTTAACCATTTTTTTTTAAGAGTGAAAATATTTTTTCCCCCATCAGCGCAGGTCATTTCAATGCGTTTTTTAACGACAATTGCAAACATCGTCTTTAGCGATATCTGTAACGGTTTTTCAGATATTCTTAAAAAAGTGGAATAAAGTGCCAAAAATGTACTGAAATTTCAGTGCTCTGTAATTTAGGATAGATTTACTTTTTTTTAATGAACAATAGGTTGATTTGTTTGTCTTTTCATGAAGAATAATTATCCGGATAAAAATTTAAATCCAGATTATCCGTTTCTGAAATATTTTGAAAAATGTACCCTTCTTTTCAATTTCCGAAAACTTGTACTAAATGCTGTACTGGGCATCAGATCTTCATTTATCCGTATTAAAGTGTTCAACGTTTGCTTGAGCGAACATGTTTTTTGATTATATCGTGATGTGATGTAATCGTGAGTGATGTGAAAGTAATGTGAGTGATCGTCTTATATTTTAGAACTGTATGAAATTCATAATCAAATAACATAAGATGCTCATTCACTTTGTTATTTGTTTCTGAATTTTATGCAGTTTTGAAAAATAAGAAGATCAGTCACATTTCATTCGTTTCTCAAATTCATGCATTTGTGAAAAATAAGACGATCAACCAAATTGTTCACTCCTCGGTGAAACTTGTCTTCAATCATAGTGAATATGTTTATTTTTCTTTCCCTTCCCGGGTTTCTACCATTTGTGTTTTTGTATTATTAGATTTAATTCATTAGATATAAGGTGAAGATATTTGTGTTTTTCGCTTTTAGTCAGTAGATTTTTTTTAATGAGTTGAAATGAACTGAGATCTGCAAGTCGAGGAAATGTCACCTATCATCCTTGAAGAGGGTGCTGGAAGAGGACCAAAACGTTGACAAGTAGTTTTTTTATGTAGATGGTTGTGGGTAATAAAAACAAAAGAGAATGAACGAAAGAAAAAGAGGGCAGGGGTTTTGCAAGGTTGCCTTCTTTTTTCTTTCCTCCTTTTTTGTTGATTTCATTTTAAGGAAGAATGTTTGGTCCAGATTTGGTCATTTTTTTTTGTATTTTAAGGGATGGAACGGTTTCGAATTCTTGAAATTTTTAATGATGTGGATTTTTATTTCTGTAATGCCACACTGATAAAGTGCTTTAATACAAAGAATAAGCATGAGATTATTTATCAATCTATCAAAAGGTAAAGTCCAATTGTTGGAATCTCGATTAGGGAAAAAAATTTATTGAACGAAAATGTGGGAATTTCCTACCGCAACCACGAAAAAGATCTGCCCAAATTTTTTTCTGACGAAGACGGTCTTATTTATTGTTACGAAGTAAATAAATTGATGAAAGCCGTCGGACATAAGCACATAGCCAGCGAATGGCGTTTATTCATCGATTCAAATAAGACAAGTCTGAAAGGAATTCTTCTGCATAATGGTAATGAGTTCCATACGTGTTGCCTATGCTTCACATTTAAAAGAGTGCTATGAAGATTTGACGAATGTTAGAGCAGTGAAGAGAGAAAAGCCTGGTTACCCGTAAAGAATGTGATCCGGAATTTTCTCAAAAATCACAAATCCAAGCAGTATAATCAATATATGAATGAAATGTTGGCGTAATTTCATGCCCTGAATGTAAACATGTCATTAAAAATACATTTCCTACATTCACACTTGAATTACTTTCCTGGAAAGTTGGGTTAAGTCAGTGACGAGTATGGAGGAAGATTCCACCAAGATATAGCAACTATTGAAAAGAGATATCAGGGTGAACGGAATACCAGTATTCTTGCTGATTATTATTGGAGTCATCCGTGAGGATCCGATCAACAAAAAATTTCATTCTTATAAAAATTGTAAAACAATTTTTTATTAACAATTTTAATTGCAAATATCTTTTAAACTAAGCTTAATAGCAACAAACAAAAGCCAGATTCATGTTCATCATTGAAACGTACTTCGAAAAAAATATGTCACATTCAGCGAGGACACAGGAAAATTTGTCGATCAGTGTTATTTGTAATAGCACGCTTGAATTGAAAATTTCATAATCACTTTTGAATTCGAAGCCTCTAACCCACCTATATTTACACAACTAAACGCTTTTCTAACGGCCAAAGCCTCTCGACTATTCTGGCTTGCCATATTCCCAAAAAAATCTCGCTTATAAGCTATTGCTGTCAAGGCCGTATAAAATGGTTCTATGCCCCTGAAATATTTCGCTTTTCGTGGAGTCAAAATATTACTTTTTATTATTTTTTTTAGGCTAATTTTGATCTGTTTCGGCCTATTTAGTTCTTTATTTATTATGTATTTATGATATAATATACAGAGTGAGGCACATAAAGTGTTACAGATCAATAGCACTCAAATTATTGATCATATCCAAAAATGTTTCAGACAAAAGTTTCAGTGTTCGAGAAGGCCGTCATACTGGACCTCCCTATTTTTTTTATCGGTGGAGGCGTTGAAGCTACGTCAAGATCAACTCCACTTTTTCAAATGGAACCATGTATTTTTTTCGATGACATTATTACCGATTATAAGACGAATTCAGCGACCTACAACACACAGTCATTCTAGTCACGCAAAGTATAAAAATAGTCGAAAAATCGAAACATATCGGAATAATCACTTTCAAAGGATCCACTAACCTTGGCTTGGGTCTACCTACAGAAGATGCTCGAAGTGATGACCCTCAACTTGTAAGCACTTGTTGATTCGCTGATGAAAATACCGTCTAACTTCAGCCAACATTTGTGGTGTAATTTCGGTACATGCTTGGCGTATTCTTTCTTTCATGTCGTCAGGCGTGGTAGGTGCTACCGCCATTACGCGTTCTTTGACAAAACCTCATAAAAAGTAATCTGGTGATGTTAGATCTGGCGAACGAGGTGGCCAAGCTACAGGGCCGCCTCGTCCTATCCATTTTTTGTAAAAAATCTCATTCATCACTTGTCTTGAACACAGAGCATAATGGGGTGGTGCACCGTCGTGTTGCATCCACATGTTCATGCGAACATGCAAGGGCACGTCTTCCATTAATTGAGGCAGTACGTTTTGCAGAAAGTTAGCGTAAACTTGCCCAGTAAAGCGACCTTCAAAAAAATATGGACCAATGACGTGATCGCCGACAATGCCGCGCCAACAATTAACGGACCACGGATGTTGAAATGGCACAGTTCCTATCAATCGAGGATTCTCATTTGCCCAATAATGCATATTATGCCTATTCACATTTCCGATACTTGCGAACTTAGCTTCATCAGAAAGAAGCACATGACTCAAAAATGAGTCACTTGGCGTGACTAGAATGACCTTATGTTGTAGGTCGCTGAATTCGTCTTAAAATCGGTAATAATGTCATCGAAAAAAAAATACATGGTTCCATTTAGAAAAGTGGAGTTGACCTTGACGTAGCTTTAGCGCCTCCACCGATAAAAAAATAGGGTGATCTAGTATGACGGCCTTCTCGTACACTGAAACTTTTGTCTGAAACATTTTTGGATAAGATCAATAATTTGAGTACTATCGATCTGCAACACTTTATGTGCCTCACTCTGTATACGTAGAGTAGACTAACTATAAAATATATTAATTTTTTTAAGGCTAATTTTGATCTATTTCGGCCTATTTAGTCCTTTTAAAATTTATAATTGTGTCGCACAAAGAGGCAAATTTCGCGTGACAAAACTCTTTTTTTGAACCAGTGAAAACATAAAAAAACTCAAGTTTTTATTATTTCGAGAGAATGAATTTGATTTGCGTGAATGCTGGGTTCAACGTCCATAAAGTGCGATTATTAAAATCTAGAAGCAAAAAATAGCGTTCAATTTAAAAAAAATAAAGTTCCTTTTTCTTTATTAATTAAAATAGGGGCATCAGCAAACCAGGGTACTGTATGTAACAGAGCAACACAGTCCTGGCATGTCTCATCACTTGCCCATCCACCCTGAATTCAATCTAATTTTAACAACCCGCGTCGCTTGGTAGGCTTTACTCGATCGAAGTTTGATGCAAAATTCACGTTCCCCGAAATCCCCGAGGGGATTCGACGCCTTTTGAATGGTTCTTCGCTTTATTTGTTATTTTTATTAAAGGGAGTACCACGTTTGCTCTTATGGGTTTAAAAATTTTCCACTTTCAATGATTGAATAAAGTTTCTATGAAACATAGTATTTTTGTACGAAACTTGGTAATTAAGTATTTTTAAAATATAAGCAGAAAAAGCTCGTTATTTACACGAATCTAGGCAAGATATTCATTGTTCGACTTATTAAAGATATTTTAAGACAAATTAGTAATCATGATATCATATTTTTGAATTTTTTATTTTACGAATTGAGATTTGTAATTTTTGGTATTTAAAACACTGATTTGCTTTTTCATGTTTTAAAGAATGTTATTACTATATAGGGCCATCTATATGCCACATAAACAATTTTTGACTATTCTTTACCCCCCCCCCCCCCCCATTAAAGTTCGGTTTTTCTTTACAAAATACGCTATCCCGGTTGAAAACCCCTATATAGGAATCTATGTATGTGAACCTATACATGGGAAATCAATATGAGAACCTATACATGCGAAACATATATGAGAACCTATATGAGAACCTATATGAGTTCCTGTCCGAATATACCATTTCGGAAATTGGTGAGGAAATGATAAAGGATCCGGTATGGATTTTTATGTAGTCGCCAATATGAATGCCCTTTGACTTGTCACATTTCAATGAATATGTATATATACATAGTTATTCATGCATGATTTTCAATAGAATTACTTGACGTAAGAAATAGCGTAAGAATTCATGTGCGGCAAATCGGGCGTCCACGTCGGCGACTACATAAAAACCATGTACTTACAGTTTTGAACTTTCATATAAATGATGAAAAAAAAGTTTTTCACAAATGGAATTATCTGTGATGTCTGTGTTAAGGGCGCACTGGATATCTGATCTGCAAACAATATCAAGTTTTTTTTATTTCCTACCCATAAAACTACCCTTATACAAAAACCACTCAAAATCGGCTTTTTTGTACCAAGCACGTAAATAATTGATTATTTGGCAGATCCTAAAAATAATCTTGGCCAAATACTAAACGATAGGCATTTTCAAAAAGAGGGGGAAAAAATTGGGTAACCTACTCTTATAGAAATATCACCTAAAATACACTTCGTTTTAAAACCAAAATTTAAAAAACTGTAATTTCAAATTTTTCGGATTGTATTGGGAAATCTAATTTTTGAGAGTTCCAAAAGTTCTGATAAGAGTTCTGGATGATACTCTAATAGTTTTATGAATAAGTTCCAATAAATTTTGTTCTGAAACAAGAATTAAAAAAATTACGGCCTTTCAAAATTTTCAGACAATTTTTGAAAATTTTATTTATGAATGTTCTAAGAGTTCTGATTGAATTTCTGTCGAATCCAGAACTCACATCAGAACTCATGAAACTTTAATTTTTGATTTATTATTCTAAATTTTCGTATCGTTATAATTTACTGTTGTTTTTATTATAAGTAAGATATTTAGTTTATATTTAGTTATATTTCCAGTTTTTACTATTGTGGTTAAAGCTTTCAACAGCTTGCGACTTCTCGGTGTTTTCTTTACTAGAATAGAATGGTATGTTGTTGGAAAATAAAATAAAAATAAAATATTTTTAAGACCTATAAAAGATATTATTTACGTGCTCGGTATGAAAAAGCCGATTTTAGGTGATTTTTTACAAGGGTAGGTTACTCAATTTTTCCTCCTCTTTTTGAAAATGCCAGTCGTTTAGTTTTTGATTAAGCTTATTTTTAGGATCTGAAAAGAAATTTATTATTTACGTGATCGGTATGAAGAAACAAATTTTAGGTGATTTTTGTATAACGGTAGGTTACCCAATTTTTCCCCTTCTTTTTGAAAATGTCAATCGTTTAGTATTCCGTTAAGCTTATTTTTAGGATCTGAAAAAAAGTTGATCTTGTTAGATCTGGTTGGGTCTAACTTCCCAGATCTAACCAGATTTAGTTGAGTTTGGGTAAAAGGTCAATAAGGTCAATAAGGAAAATTGTCGCATTTGGGGCTCAGAAAATTCAAACGTCATCATTGAGAAGCCAATTCACCCACAACGAGTGACTGTTTGGTGCGGGTTTTGGTATGGTGGCATCATTGGGCCATTTTTCTTCGATAATGAGCAAGGAGTTGCCATTACGGACAATGGCGAGCGTTATTGTGCCATGCTCAACGAATTTTTGTTTCCAAAAATTGAAGAGAATGACATGGACGACATTTGGTTTCAACAGGACGGGGCCGCTTGCCACACAGCCAACGTAACAATCGATCTTTTGCGCACCATCTTCGAAAATCGAATAATCAGCCGAAATTCTGATGTCAATTGGCCGCCTCAGAGCTATGATTCAAAAAGAGGAGGAAAAATTGAGTAACCTACCCTTGTAAAAAATCACCTAAAATCGGCTTTTTCATACTGAGCGCGTAACTATCTGTTTCGGGTCTTAAACCTTTTTTTCAGCGGACTCTGAAATGGTAAATTCGGACAGGAACCTACATACACGGAAGATGAAAGTTCTTCGAAGTTTAGAGAACTAGTTCCAGATTAGCGGATTGAAACGATCATTGCACATAATTTTATAAAACTTTTTAAGGCCATGGATCAACCAGATCACGTGACCGAATTCCTCTAGAAGTTCGTGTAAGATAACTTTTGCATTTTACAAAATATCTGCCTGAAAATTGGTAAAATACAACAGAACACGATAGATAACGTCTGTTAATTTCGTTTGAGTGAAATTTTTGCATAAAATTTTACAGGCAACTGTAATTGTCGATAAGTTTTCGAATTTTTTTCAAAATTTTGACTAAAAAGAAGTTAACAGACATGCTTTAGTATCTTTTATTACGTTTCCCAAATTTTCAGAAAGATACTCTGTAAATTAAAAAAGTTATATCTTACATGAACGAATAAATGTATAATTTATTCACGTCGTCCGATTGATCCATGACCTTAAACGTTTTGTAAATACTCTAGAAAAGTTGTGTAGTTTTCAAAGTGAACTTCGATTTGAAAAAGTTCAATAATTTGTTCAGAAAAATGCATGAAAGAATGTTGAAAAGTTTCATAGGAATTAAATTCGAGGTATTGAGTAGGAGGGTTCGGACCCGCAGCGATTAAGAATAATGTTAATATCGTTTAAATAAGCAGTGAGTGTGTGCAATAGTGAGTTAGTGTGTATTGGAAAGTAAATAAAGTGTTTGATAATAATAATATGAGAAATATATTATTTTCGTTCCATTACACTAAATTTTCATACATTAGCTCATTATATCCTGCAACAGACGCTTTTAACTTTTATTAAACTTTCGTTTGTTTCCGCTAATCTAGAACTAGTTCTCTAAACTTGGAAGAACTTTTCTTCCAGGTAGAATCCTACATATTAGGTGTACAGATAAGTTTCCTCCGTTTAACAACAGTTGGCGTCACCAGTAAGTTTTTGTTGAAATGGACAGATGTAAAACGTCACTGTCGTAAGGTTGGACATCTGTCGACAAAAAAACCTTGAAATATTAGTGAATTGTTATCAGTATAATATATTCTTTTGTGTGCGTAAATGTCGAGTTTTGAGCCGAATAAGCGTAATTTGCGGGAACTTTTGATTTACCTCTTCAATTTGAAGAAATCTGCAGCTGAGGCGCATCAATTGCTTGTAGAAACTTATCTGATTCACGCTAGGAAGTCCAAAGAAATATTATGCGTAGAACGATGCGCAAAAACGATATTGAACAATTTCAGTGTATTTGAGTGTACCTTGACTCGTTTCAGGATACTTTTCGCAGATTCAAGCGAACGCATGTCCATGTGAACTGTGGCTCCGATTCCCCCGGTCGGATGAGCATAAGTGTCGATTGTTTGTTCACATAAATTCATATGCATTTATTCGCTTATGTGTGTGCGTGTATGCGACAGACAACCGAAAATTTCTCAAAATAGACACTGTTATGCTTGCCCGTGTTTTCCTCATCCGCACTTATACTTTTTTTATGACTGCTTTGAAAAATACCTTACTGCATGTATCCAATATACAATATCTTCCCAGGCTAATTTCTTGCTTTTAATATGAAAAATTTTGCTTTTCATGCAAGAAAGGACTCAAGTCCAGTGACTTTCCAATTAAAAAAATAAATATAGATTAGGTAGCTAAGAGCTAAACAGTTTTAATACTTCCTATTTAGAAAAATATTTTAAAATTAAATGGTTCAGAAATTCCAAATATACACATTGCTATTGTTAGTATACAAGTGTGAATATACATTCATATTGTATGTCAGGTGCGAGGGTACACTTGAAAGAGGCGTTATCTTCTTTCTACGATAGAATGAGATAGTGAGAGAGAGAAACACGCGTAAGCATTGTCTACAGACCGAATGTAAACACCGTACTATTCACGCGTAGATTTTAAGAGATGATAAATGTTCAATTGAAATTATAATTTAAAATGTCTATCTTGTCCAGAGCCTAAATATAATAACAGTTCTACTATTTTCTTCTCGTATTCTCAAAATACACCTGAGTAGACTTACTCCCCTTCTTGCATGAAACGATTCAAGTGGGGTTTTATTCGATAAAGATGTATCCGGAGGTTGTCCGTTTTTGAGATATTTTATGATTGATGATATCATGTCGCACACACGGCGCAAACAACTAAGTAAACCAATTATATTTTGAAAAATGTACCCTTCTTTTCAATTTCCGAAAACTTGTACTAAATGCTGTACTGGGCATCAGATCTTCATTTATCCGTATTAAAGTGTTCAACGTTTGCTTGAGCGAACATGTTTTTTGATCATATCGTGATGTGATGTAATCGTGAATGATGTGAAAGTAATGTGAGTGATCGTCTTATATTTCAGAACTGTATTGTTAGATATTAGATTTAATTCATTAGATATAAGGTGAAGATATTTGTGTTTTTCGCTTTTAGTCAGTAGATTTTTTTTAATGAGTTGAAATGAACTGAGATCTGCAAGTCGAGGAAATGTCACCTATCATCCTTGAAGAGGGTGCTGGAAGAGGACCAAAACGTTGACAAGTAGTTTTTTTATGTAGATGGTTGTGGGTAATAAAAACAAAAGAGAATGAACAAAAGAAAAAGAGGGCAGGGGTTTTGCAAGGTTGCCTTCTTTTTTCTTTCCTCCTTTTTTGTTGATTTCATTTTAAGGAAGAATGTTTCGTCCAGATTTGGTCATTTTTTTTTGTATTTTAAGGGATGGAACGGTTTCGAATTCTTGAAATTTTTAATGATGTGGATTTTTATTTCTGTAATGCCACACTCATAACGGACTTTAATACAAAGAATAAGCAACAGATTATTCATGCTGGTGTCCCATCCGTGGCCAAGCCTAGTTTTATACATGTGCCTAAAGCAGAGAATAGCTGGGGTTTAATCGAAAATAAGCGGCTTAATTTTGAAGGGGATGAACCAGAACCGAAACGTTCGAAGACAAACCCGATTTTATGCAATTAAGCTGAATCGAACGATCTCATAAGAGATCTCAATCTATCAAAAGGTAAAACTAAATATCAACTATTGAGAAGAGATATTAGGATAAATGGAGTACCAGTACTCTTGCTGATTATTGTTGGAGTCTCATCCGCTACGATCCGATCAAAAAACATGTTCGCTCAAGCAAACGTCGAACAATTTTTTATTGCCAATTTTAGTTGCAAATATCGATTAGACTAGGTGTGATAGCAACAAACGGAAGCCAGATTCGTGTTCAGCATTGAAAAGTACTTCGGAAATGTTATATCGCATTCGGCGAGGACATAGGTCATTTTTATTGATCAGTGTATTTAGTTCTGGGTCATTGTTTGATGATCACATCTTTAGAATATTTGGATATATAAATTTTCTTCATCTTTTGTGCAGCTTCTCAAAGGGTTAAAAAAAAATTATTCCAAAGTTATTAAATACGAACAACATGACTCGAATATCAAAATTATGATTATTCATATTTCAACTTTTTTGTAGCTTCCTGATAAATCCATTGCTAGCTTAGTGAAATATTACTATAGTTGGAAAAAAACGCGCACTAGAACATCATTGATGGACCGACAGGCTCGAAAATTAACTAGTACTGGAAAAGAAGGAGAAAACGGGAGTGAAAACGGAAGTGACATTGGCTCCAATACAGACAGTGAATCTGATGAAAAAGTAAGATTCTAAAGTATTATTTAGTCTATTAGATTCTTCTATTTATTTTTCCTAGGCATGTTTTAACTGTATATTAAAGTATTAAGCCATATTTAATAATGCAGATTAATTCGTAATAGAACCGGTATATCAACTACTACAGATAGGTTAAGCATTATTTTCATAATATTATATCGTGACATGTTCCCATACATGTTCAATATTTTTTTGTTCCACAGTAGTAAACCTGTGATAGTTAATTTTGTATGGGGTCAGTTCTTTTCCTAATTTTTTATATTCTCCACCTATCAATCCTCCCTTGTCCGACTCGTGGAAGATTCGACTACGAAACGCACTCCCTCAAGGGTACACACAGCCTAATTATTTTCAAAGGAAAGAGATCATTGCGATATAAATTTGAGTAGCCAAAATCATGTGGCAAGCTCAGAAGGATTTAACCTTTGATAAAGCACGCATAGCACGCCACACAAATGCACAAACACGAAAAGTTAAGAGTTACTACAGTTAAATACAGTCACGATTCCGGAATTTAATGAGGATTTCTACGGAAAAAATCTAAAATTTTGACAGACTCAAAACAAAGCGGAAGAATACCAACCGTCTATCAATTCTGCGCTTAAAAGGGAAGATTTCAGATTTGTCCTAAAAAAAAATTCTTACTAAATTTCTAAATTTTGACCATTTTTAACTTTTTTTTTTTATTGTGAGGAGGTAAAATGGCAAAATCTTTTAAGACCTTGTACAGGACTCTCCTAGGACGTGTCTAGGCATACCTGTTGAAACCAAAGACCCCCTCTCTCGAACCAATACACCGCCCGCGCAACCGCCTTTCGGCTTTAAACTTCACGGGCGGCTGGTTCCAGCTTAAAGTCGCGTACGACTCTTCCGTCATCCGTTCGCCCGGGACTTCCATCCGCGGACACACGCTCGTTAGGCAGGCCAACTAGCCGCTCCAACCAGAGGAGGAACAAGAAGATTCTTCCCCCGGTCGACGTGGACAGCCAAGTCCGCCCAAGACGCAGGGCCACGGGTGCAGGCCCCGATGCGATTTCTACTGGCCCTCGTTGTTGCCGCGCTCTGCACACCCATCGAGCTCCCTTATCTTCATAACCAGGGCGACGAATGACACGATCAGCATCCATATCTGTTCAGACTGGACCATGAGAGAGACTATCGTGTCAGAAGTGAGTTGAATGCCCACTGCCCTACTGACCTCCTCCGTTGCCAAGCCCCACCTGGCGCAGATAAAGAGTGTGTGCTCTGCATTGTCCACAAGGGATCCGCAGTAGCGATACAACTCATCGTCTCTTTTCTTTAAGCGCTTCAGGCACGCATTAAAGCAACCATGGCCCGAAAGCGCTTGCGCCAGATAAAAGCTGACTTGACCGTGCTTTCTATCCAGCCAGGTGGCGAGTTTCGAGATTAGACGGTGTGTCCATCTCCCGGATTGGTCACCATGCCATCTTGTCTCCTTCCACCTTCCTTTTTGGCGGGTCAGCTCTCGACGGCCATGTGACCTTGTAGTCTTTGTAGAATCATTTCCTCCAGAAGCTTCCCCATTGTATCCAATAGACAAATAGGTCTATAGGATGAGGCATCCTCCAGAGGTTTTTCTCCCTTCCTGAGTAGAACTAACCTCTGCCTCTTTCATTCGTCGAAGAACCTTCCCTCCTGAAGACAGGAGTTAAAAGCTTCCAAAAGGATCTCCGGGTATGCCCCTATCACCTCTTCGAGGATTTCGTTTGGCACCCCGTCCATTCACGGTCCTATATTTGCGTTAAGCCTCCCACCCGCTCTCTTTAGTTCCTCGAGAGTGAAGAATTATCCAGGCTGGGGGTCTTTCTTCTCGTCACCAATCTCTTGGTAACCCCTTTGAGCGTGTGAATCTTCGCCGCGCTTTGAGGCATTCTCGACGCAGTACAGACAACTGGTCGTTCCACCAGTACATCGAGTCCACGGTACACCCGTGCCCGCGGTGAGGCATTGAGTGGTCACATGCTGCGACCACTTTCCGCCTCGCCGCCCGCACTGTGTCCTCCAACGACCCAGCAGACTTTGCCTAACCAAGCTCATCTATGAGCCTGGTTTCCTCAAAGATGTTTCGGAAGCTTGTCTTTTGTGAGTCGTCTTTTCTTCCAGGAGGGGCTTCTCTCTTTGCCGCCCCTTCCCGTATTCACTGAGTAACTCCGTTCCTGAATGTTAAACTCAATGCACTGGTGGTCACCCAATGTTATTATCTTGAGGACACGCAAGTCGCCTATCCTTGAGGCAAGACGGGGTGCGGCAATCGTAATGTTGATAATCCCCCCCCCCCCCCCCGATCCTTGTCTGAACTTAAAATCCCTGCCCCAATTCAATACAATCAGATCATTCCCAGCGACCATCTCACCGACCAAGATTCCCCTCCTGTCCAGGCGGGCTTCTCCCTACACGGACGACTTACTATTAAAGTAGCCCGCAATAAGGGATCGCCCAATAACCTCTGTAAGACTTTCCTCAAGGAGGAGGATCTGGGTCTCGAAGACCTCGAAAGGATCGTTGGGAGAAAAGTAGAAGCTGTTCAGACGCACCCCCGCCACCTCCACCAAAAAGAACCCCGGATCATTCTCTAGAAAGTCCCCGATACTCAAATCAGGGCTACAAACAAGGATCCCAACCCTCCGTGATGCATCCTGGTACCAAGCAGAGTTTTCGGAACATTTGTGATGCTCACTAATGAGCAACACATCGGTCCTCCTCTCCCTGGCAGTCTGCATCAGAAGTTCCTGGGTTTCCTTCCCTCTTCCCAGGTTAAGCTTTAGAAATCGAGCCCGAGCAAGGTCCGAGCGTCCGCCTTGGTTGAACGGACCACCGCAGTCTGCACACCGCCGAAGCGCTTGAACAGCCTGCACTAATCCCCGAGGTCTGGCTTGCCCAGCGCGATGCATAGCGCGTCAACAACCTCTTCCCTTGTGACGGTCTCGTCCAGGTCCCTAACTTCAAGGGACCTCTTCGAGACCAAAGACTTAACATCGGCCTTCTCCCCGACCTCCTGATCGAGCGCCTTCTCGAAGGCTGAGACGTCACTTCCCTTTTTTAGGACTAGGAGGATCTCCTCCCTCTTGGTTCTTCGGTTGGAGAGGACCTTCGCTCCTGAATTCTGGGGGTTGACTTTGGCCTTCATGGCTTTCAGGATTTCGGCGTAGGACTCACTGTCCTTTGCAAACACCCTAATAGCGTCGCCCGACCTGGCGGCCGGAGAGTGCCTCGGCAACTTCCCCTTATCTTTAGGGTCCTGCGCAGAGGGCTCAGGAACCTCTCTTTCCTTCTTCTTAATAATCTTTCTTTTTGTCTACCAGCTGCCATTCCCCATCCTTCTGTGGGGTCTGGCCTCTGTTGGCTGCAGCGTAAGTGGGCGATGTACTGCTTTTCCCTTTCTTGGGAATCCTATCCTCGTGGGGAGAAAGCGCAACCCTCTTCTCCCCCTTTGTCAGCTTTTTTGGGGTATCTTCCAGAGACGCACAGCGCGGTTTCCAAAAGATACCCATCTTTTCGAGGCGTGGTGGGATTTCAGCCTCTACTGGATTTCCACCCCGATTTCTAGAAGCCTCGTTTATGCTGTCCTTCACATGGCCAGGGTTATTTCTCAGCATACCCTGTTGGATGATGATACCCTTTGTTCAATACGCACTACCTGATCAAGGTCCTGAAGGGGCTGGCTCCTGATCGCGCATAACAAACCATCTCGGCAGAGCTAGACTCACATCGGTCTCGCCTCCTCATGGGCCGGGGAAGACACCACTCGGCGACGAAGCACTCCCGGTAGGATGCCTTACAGGAACGATCATTTGGACTGTTCTTGGTCACAGACTGCTGAGGCTTTGCAGTGTCCCCCAGGAGATTCCATACACCAATTCACTCTGAGCCTCATTCAAGAGAGAGCTCGTCTATAGAATCTTCCCTCGCAATTAAAGGGCACATATCTCAGTCATGCGGTGCTATCATTCATTCAAATCACTCATTGCTCGCAGGCACTCACAGTCCCATTTTCAGCGCCGCTTCCTGGGGCATACGTCCTTCACCATGCATGGGGATAGACGCGTCTATAGCTTTCAAAGGTTCAATCCTTCCGAGCCTGACACATTATTTTGGCTGCTTAAATTTATATTGCAATAATCTCTTTCCTTTAGAAATAATTGTGCTGTGTGTGCCTTTGTAGGGGTGCGTTTCGCGGTCTTAACTACCACGAATCCGACAAGGGAGGATTGTCGCGTGAGGACGTTTTTTTTTGGAACTACCTGGTTCCTGTTCTTCTTTGAGCTCGCGTATCCATAAATTCATGCATGCTTTAAATTTTACTATAATTTTATTAATTAATAAGGAAGAAAAAAATGCAACAAAAAGACAAAATACTCATTAAGCCTTGCACGTTTTGAGCTAGTCAATTTTTAATTTTCAATCTTTTGATGTATTGTACAATGAATAAAAATTGTTTGTCATTAGAAAAGAGGCCCCCATTTGTGGCCAAAACCTTTGCATTTTCTAATTTTTATGCTCTTTATCACATAAAAAATTAAGAAAAGAACTGACTGCACTCCAAATTAAATATCGCAGATTATTTTTATACTACAAAGCTTCCACTATTATTAGTAAAGCAAAGAGGTTTTTAACGGGTTCTATATATTTATTATGGAAAGATTGATCATTCTTCTGATACTTTAAAGCTTTCACTAATATTACAAAGGATAAAAATTACCGATATAAATTAAATGAATCAATATCAGCTTTAATAATTCTTACGAATTAGGTAGGAGAGATCGAAACCGTTATTCATGTAATATTTTGGATCCATGCACAGTAAAGTTTATAAATGTCCCTTTTTTTGTTTAAAATTGAGCATAGATAAAAGTATAAATTTCTGTATGAATAATAACCGGTTTTAAATAATATCAGTGCAGTTTTGAAAGAAAGTTATTATTTTTTCGAACCTAAACTTGAAATCGGAAGGAAGGCTTTTATGAACATTACTGTACCAAGTTGGTCATACGACTAAACAATCAAGTGTACCGATTTCTGTTTCCTACAATTTATTCGTAAAATAATTGTTGCTTGATGCTAAAATTTCATAATACAGTAAAACCTCATTTATCGGGATCTTCACTTATCGGGATCTCGCAACCTCCTTTATCGGGACATTTTGTTTCTCCTCCAGCCACCACTCCTTGTACATAGTGAAATAGTTTGCAGATGTTTCATTTGCAGAAGTTTTATTATGTCATTTTTTTTACATACCTTCGTATTATGTATACCTTCGTTACCATTACTAAATTTCAACATACAACAAGAGTCATGGCAACCCACCATGAGACTGTAGGTGGTAGTGGGGAGCCCCTCCAAATCCCTATAAACGAGGTGTTTACATTTCAAGGGCGTCCCGATAAATGAGGTTTTACTGTACGATAAAATACATGTTAATAGTAAAATGCACCTTCAGTAATATTTTTGAACTTCTTTTTGGTTTGGGTAATTAGAAAATTACATTGCAACAATGTTTCTTTGGCCATTTCTGTGATTGCTTAAAGTAACTCATTTTTTCGGTATTACGTTATTATTTTTTAAAATGGTGATTCAAGAAGTCGACATTTTCAATGAATTTATTTTAATTATATGTGTAATATAATGGTCTTTGATGGTAAGCCACGACTTTAAATTAGTTTTACGTTATTTATCTTGTTTGTTGTGTGTTTATTTTAGTTCATAAATGTTGATATATTTCTAGTTTTTAGCAAATAGTAGAGAATATTTTCGACTATTATTGCGACTATTTGGTACACTTTATTACAATGCTGGTTTATTGGGTAGAAATGATGTCTCGTAGACTAAAGGTAAATTACCTTTTCTGAAAAGTCATAACTTTCACTCGGAGAGAAAAATTTGACTACAATAACATGAGTAATATTTATACTAGATAATCTATGTTTACCATGCTGCGGTTACTCGAATCTCATGCTTTTTGAACATGAGTCATGCTGCAAAACCATTAGTTTCGAACAATCACAGCATGATTTGAACAGTGCTTTTCTCCATACATGATGCTCATGCTATTGGTTTTATTCTCCTTGTACCCTTTCCTTTTTTTTTTAATCCCTTAAACTTGTTTAGAAACACCTTCTGGTGAAATGCACTTTTTCTAAATATTTGAACTTTCAGAACACCTCTTTATACTATATGTATTTTTTGTTCATAAAATGTGTCGACAAATTACGGAAAAATGCAGGTCTTACCTCTTGTATGTATAAATTTACTTTTCATACGAGGAGTGAGGACCATAATTGATTTAGCATTTTGAATTTTATAATTTGAATTCCGAAATTGGATTCAGAGATTACATAAACCCCTCAAGAGGCTTTTATCTTCAATATTTATGTGCTTCTATTTGAGAGGTAAAAACCACCCTTTACATACAAGAGGCAATTTCCACCCTTTAAATTCAATCTGTACTGGTAAAGACAACGTATCGACTAGTTTCTATAATTCTATATATCTGCAAAGTTAAAATTGGTGAGTTACACGTGCGTAGATTTATTTGTTAGTTTCCCGTCCGTAAAAGAGATTTTTAAATGTTATTTTCAGGCATGATATTTGAAATGAAAGAAAAATAATTTTTAAAATGATTATAAAACTTATACCTGCTGAATGCCAAGCTACAGCAAAAAACTAGGGGATATGCGACCAAATACTGGTATAGAAAAGAGTACTGATATAGTCCCTACAACTAAAGACATTTCATCCCCGGAAGAGCATTCAGCGTTTCTGTGCGTTGCAGAATTATCCAATAACTGTCAAATAAAGTCGTGACTTCGTTAACTGAGTTCAAGAACAGATCCATCGATGTTTGAGGCTCCAATATGATTGTTCACAAGAGTATTCAGATCATGTAAGCATGATCTATTGGCTAATGCACCACCAGAACCAAGGTGGGCCAAATTGAAGATTCGAGCCGAACGTGAGACTGCTCAAATATTTAAAGTATCCTCTGCTTCAGGAAAACCACATTTGTACCAGAAACTGTATCCTATTACTTTGTATCCAACCTGATACACTGGCCAATCACGTGAAAAAGCCATGTGAGCTCCAAAACAGTTCAAGCAAAGGGCAGGACGGAGTCTATGGGAGCAACTTCGTGTGCAACGATGCTCAAAATAAAACTCACAAATAGGCTGTAAATATCTGAATTGTTCAGCAATATGAAGGAAGCGTTGGCATGAGAAATACCTTGTGAGGGAGGGGATAACTAGTGCGAGTTTGAGCATGAACGTAGCGAGATATCCTCTTGAATTTTAAGGTGAACTTGATAGACTCAGAATGATTGCCATAATTATTAGTTTTTTTCTTGATAGAAGTTACAATTTCCTTGTAGTTAAGCTCAAGACGATTTCAGATAGTAGAAGTTGATTGACGACAGTCTATATCCCTCATGAAAGCCTTTTTACAAATTATAGAAAAAGACATTCAATAAAACCTGCTATTTTCAGGTCAAAAGAAGACATTAAAGGGACTGGAGAAGCGGGTTAAAGCTCAGAAACTGGGCGTCACTGTCCATGGAATTAGGGAGACCCGTTCCAGGGACCTTTTGTTGCAATTTAAATGTTTCAAGGAAGACAGAAGGCGGCTAGACTTCGTCCTTGAAGAGGTTATTGGGATTAGCAGATCTGTCTACCACCTGATTCCTAGGATTGAGGTAGAGATATCGGACATTGTACCCAGCATTTTGGTGGAAAATGTTGAAGAGGCCATAAGTGGCTTCTACGATCATGGATCTGTGATGGAGCTAAAGGTGACCCTAATCAAGAGACCGTTTAGAGATACAAGAAGGGCGTATATTCTATTATAGGAAGTGCGGGCCCTGTAGCTTATTAAAGCGTCCTACATTAAGATCCGGGATGACCATATTCCGTGGACAATAAGATTGCTCGGCTTTCCGGAAGGTTGCCCCGAAAAGGAAGCGTTGAAGCACCTTACATAAAGCCAAGAAGGCACCACAGAAGGACGTTAAAGCTCGGCGTATTGAGTACATTCGAGGCTATGAAATATTCTTATTCATGGGAATTTTTTTAATTAAATAATTGATTAGAAATTTCTTATCGAATAAATAAATAAATTAACTGATTAATTAAAATTAACATTGTAATCTATGAGCAAACTTCTGCGTTAAGAATTTTTAACTAGAGAATGAAATGATTACTTACTCAATTTTTTGCCAGACATTTTCGACTTAATTTTCACCAGAGAATCCACCTTCAAAATATGTTTGTCGAGTCTTGAGAGACCCTGTATTAGTTACTTTATTGCGACAATCTTGACTATTACATATATGATTTATTTGTTATAAATATTCTTGCATACGCTTTTATAACCAATACACAAAATTTCATCGCAAATTTACAAGTACATTTTTAATAATTTAAAGAATTTGAAATCGTTCTGTGGAAAAAGAGACGCATTCGACTGTGCCTGGTCAACCGGCAATCGAAAGCTCAAGATCGAATCCCGGCATAGTTAAGGGGGTCTCCTCATCAGTCAGCTTAAAAAAATCGATTTTTTTTTGTTGCTTCAATCGTTAGAATTATTATCTGAGAATATTCTTGTACGGACCGGGTATAGCTGATTAACATCTCATGCCTGTAAGTTTCCCTTAATTGGATTTTTTTCATTCGAAAAACTTTAAAGCCCATTTTATGAAAACCATGTTTTTTGAAATTCCGTGCACGATTACAAAAAAACTATAAAAGCTATGTATATACGTAAAACACTGTTTTTTAGGTAATTTAATTGTGCACAGACTGAGTTAAAAAAATGTATTAAAAAATCTCTTTTTACAATGTTATTAACGCACTTACTGCTAAAAAAAAGGCCGAAAAATCGAGTACTTTATTAAAAAATGACTAAAATATTCAAATTTCAACTTTCAATCACCATAATAGACTATACTGTGCAGAAAAGCCTTCCGAATAAGGAAGTATTTTAATTTTTTGTTTCAGGTAAAAATTACGGGCTGAATTTTTCACGGAGTTTGAGTTGTCCGCGGCGAGCTGCTGCGCGAGATTGTTTATAAATCCGCAATTTTTATTTATTTTGACATTCAAAAAACTTTTCATTGTTGAATAAATATATGTTCAAAGATACGCAAAAGATCATTTGTTTCTCTTGCTGTTGTCATGTTTAAAAGAAATCCTAAAAAACCACCTTTTTTATGAGCCACTAATGAGGAGACCCCCTTAAATGCTTTCTGGAGCAATGCGCAGGCAGAATGTCCCTTTGATGTCATACCTCCAACAGTTCTCGTTATTGCCGGAACTCTTGCAATCCACTGCCGTGTGACCGTTTCTGCTAACAAATCAGCTCCGAAGAATCTTCTAAGGGCCTTCACTTTCACCGTCTTCGTGGTTGGGTCGATCTCCACGATCTCCACCCCGCTCTTTTTGGTTTTGATTTTTTGATTAAGACTCCGACCCTATAGACTCTTTTACAGTGCAATGTTAAGGCATTAACTTTTCTGATAAGTTCTACCAGCGTGTTAGAAAGGAGCCTCAAATCATTCGCGTATGCCAGAATCAGAACTTCAGTTAAATTACTCACGGGAATTCCTCTACGACCTTGATTCTCAAAAATCTCCTCAATATCACTTATCATTGTAGCGGATGTATAGGTGCTGGGTATCTCCCACTGTAGAACCCTTTGTGAAATTTTAACAGGGTCGGCTTATTTATCCTTAGTCCTAATTCTAGCATAGGTGTTTTCATAAAAGTGTCTTAGGATATTTAAAAGCTTCGTACTTAAACCCTTCTATGCAATTTGTTCTACAGTATCTCATGCGATACAAACGCAAAAGCGTTCTTGAATTCTATAAACAACACATATACCACATTTAGGATAAAATTCACGAGTGTGATTGGCCTATAGTTGTGTGGGTTGCTTGGATCACCCTTTTTGTGCAGCATTGTGATGGACATATTTCCCTATACTTTTGGAACCGTTTCTATCTTTATAATTTTTTTAAACATTGTCGAACCATCAATAACATTAACAAATGAATTTTTCTGGAAATTTGTATACATTAACGTTTTGGCTTCGTGTAATTTTCGATCATATCAGGGCTTATTTTTAATAATAATGCCTTTTCTAGATGTTATGTCCTTCCAGCTACGTCAATTATAATAAAAATCAAATTATCATTTAAATCATCCACATCTCCTATTACTTTCGCGACTTTATCCTATCTCATGCGTTCCATGAATTCCACACACTCATTTTTATCGAACAATAAACAATTTTAATTACTTAGTTCATTACAAGATGGTACAGGGAACAGAGATATGTCTTTTAAGTGGAGAATTAATGGCTGTTCGTCGGATATAGTTGCTAAAGATATTACTTAAAAATCCTTTAGAATTGATAAATCATTCACTGACGACTATGCTAGCTCTATCACGCTCCTACCGTGGCCTATATAGTTGAATCGAGATGGGAAGTCCCGAATAATCTGTATTCCATCATCAATAACCCATCACTTCACAGACAATTTACTAATTTTTACTTCTACTTTTTAACAGTTTATCCATTGGCACTCTGTTCTGGGTTAATGAGTTCACATTGGTAAATATTCTTTCTGCCAGTTGATTCAAGTTCGCGATTTTAGCGTTAAAATTCCTTCTCACAAGCAAAAGTAACTCAGAATAAGATTTACAAATTATTTCCATGCTACCACATTGTACTTTGATGAATATACAGGGTTTTCCGGTACTCAAGGTACATATTTATATCTTTTAATTCTAAAAAAAATGGAGTAAAAAATTCTAATACAAAAAATTTGTGAAGTGTATAATTACCGAGTAATTAGCATTTAAAGATTAACCAATCAAAAAAATGCGTTGGATAGACGACAGTTCATGTGACATCACTGAGAGAGTGTGAGAATGCAAGTTCAGATCGTATAATTTGCCCTCAGTTTATTTTTTTAAGAGGTTTTAACTCTTTGGTGCAGCTTCACACTTAAACGAGATTCGAAAATTAACAAGTATCTTTTTCGTAGCAACCAAATTACAAATCATTGCTCGATGAGTTAATTACTTCATTTAAAACGTATGCGTTGTTTGAGTTCTGTACAATCCTCCTGAATGCTTAGCATTCCGCAGAATTCTCTCGAGTTCTGTAGAAATCCCTTTAACATTTTTGAATGACCTTGAACATTTTTGGATAGATTTAATTATTTGGAATTTCAAGACTTTTAAATACTGTAAATTCTTCCGGATTCTGATACAATCATTGCAGTTTTCCTAATTCTTTCACAATTAGTGTAGATAGTCGACTGCTAGGCTATCAGTGAATGAAAATGTATTTGTTAATTAAATCGCGCAGAATTCTCCCGGATTTTGTAGATTTCCCATCAAATTAATTGAAATCTAAAAATCTTTAAATTGTAAATTATTAAGTGTGAAGTTTCACCAAAGAGTTAAAACCTCTTACAGAAATAAACTCAGGGCAAATTATACGATCTGAACTTGCATTCTCACACTCTCTCAGCAATGGCACATGAACTGTCGTCTATCCAACGCATTTTTTGATTGTTCAATCTTTAATTGCTAATTACTCGGTAATTATACAATTCACAAATTTTTTGTATTACAATTTTTTACTCCGTTTTTTTTTCTTGGAATTCAAAAATATAAATATTTACCTTGAGTAACGGGACACCCTGTATACTCATTTGCTTTATACGATGGGGAATCATTAGGAATAATTGTCATGAACTGATTTAGTAGGCTAATGGGGACTTTGACTTTTAGTGTACTCACGCTTTCCGTTTTTTGTATGATAGAGTTCACTTCATCGAGATACACCTCCCTATGTCTCAAATAGCTGTATGCCTCAATAGCTGTTCTCTCTGTACAGCCTGTTTCTCTTCACAAAATCAATACCTGCTTGCTTAAGTTTTTCTGCTTTCTCAATTACCATTTTTTCTACTTTTCTTCCTGCTTCGTCAGATCATTGGCAATTGGGTATTTTCATAAAAAATTTGTTTGCGTTGAATCGATTCTACATATTGTGTTATTCATTAAACAAATTTTTTGGTCAAGAACAAGTAACTTATATGCCGAAAAAATTAAAGTAAGTAGTTACGACTTTAACCAGCTTTTTAGACGCGACGGAAAGTGCCGAGTTCATCTGATGTGCCGAATGACGTCACAATACTACAACCGTTCATATGGTCGTATACAATAACGTTGCGAACGAGATCTATTTTCAATATTTATTGTTTCCTATGACTCCAAAAATCTTTACTATTGATTTCACTGAAAATTATATATGGAGAGACGCGTAGCAAGGAGTTATAGTTGTTGTTTCGTGCCAAAATGGCAGAATACGTCTAAAACTCAGCCATACAAAGTATGGATTTGTGGATTCCTGCACTTCTTTTTTAATTAAATTATTTAATGCTTCCTGGATTCTCACTTCAACGTTTTTAGGGGAATTTAATGCAAGTAGCCACGGATGTAAGTGCTGGGTAAAAAACCTTAAAAATTACACTTTGCATTTTAAAAAAGGTTTCTAATAAAACTTGCATATTCCTAATGGAGAATCCGAATCTGCAATAAAAAAGAGGGTTCCTATTTTTAAAAATCCCCCCTCCCCCCTTCGCCCCTCACCTACTTTGTGGTGTACATTATTGCGGAGTCGCTTTTCCCCCTCGATAATAAAAAAATTTCATAAAATATTAGCCTGGATCGATCAAAATTGGATACACTGTATATTTTCTGTCGTTTCGTTCATTAAAACAGATATATTGAAATCAAAACAGTGCCATGAAATTTTGTGTTACACCCAAGAAGCATAGTAGGGGAACTGCGTTTAGGAACTTCCTAGAATTAGTTTGCGATGGTACGGTGTGAGGGGTCGAAAGAGTGGTGGTGTAAACAACCTGAAGTCGCTAAGTACCTTGAGAAAAAAAAGGGCAGTGTCACTTCGTCGTGTTTGCTTTTACTCTGTTAAGGTTATACGGTACGAAATGAGTGAACAAAAGAAGAGGAAACGCTTATCATTCAGAGAAAAATATGAAATTTTCAAAGAAATTAAAGAAGGCGCGCCGAAAAAATATATTGTATAGAAACATAATCTGAAACTTCTATACTCAAATAGTTCTTACGGCCCGGATTGTTTTGATTTAATTGATTTTCATTTGATTTCCAGAGTCTGAAATGGCAACATCTGGGATTCCCCTTATTATACCTCTTGAGTGTATTTAATTGATTACTGTGTATTCTTGCTCTATTAAGCAATAAATTTTCACAGATTCCATTCAAAGAATTTTTTTCTAAATTAATTAATAAAGAAATAATAAACATACAAAATAAAAAACTGATTTAAATGTGTGCTCAAGGTTTCCATTCACTTCATTCTCTAACCTATTTTCAGAAAATAACAAAATATACTATACAGAATGCTTGATATTTTTATAATTATTTTTTAATTTTTTACAGCACAAAAAAGACAAAAATATTTTCCAAAATAGAGAGTGAACAACATTTTTATAATAGAAAATTCTACCAATGTTCTCTCTTAAGTCATAAGAGACTTAATTTTCAAGTTTTACCGGTAAAGTGATTTTCATTGCCTATGCCAGTTTCGTAATGTCACTTTTCATTTACATTGTACAAAATTTCAAGCAACACTCACAACATATTGCTGTAAAGAAATAATTGTTTGAAATAAGGGGGCGAGTTATTTAAAGGGTATTATGTGTTGTAGGGGTCGTGTAGCAACTGTGGCGTTGCTTGTCATAGCGTTCGTCCTACACCCAAGGGACATGCGTGTCATAGCTGCTATCTGCACTGGAGGTCAGTGGACTCAAGTTAACTTTTTGTTTGTAAGGCAATAAAGTTTCAAAGGAATATATGGGTCTTTTTCAAAGAGCATTGGATTTCCTCGTTTCTTGATGAAACAATCATTTATAATAACATTCGACTCTTGTTAGATAAATATGTAATTTACAAAAATTAATAATTTACAAAAACCTTATACTGTTATTCGATAAAATATATCAAATTTATCCTTGATATAATAGAGCATTGTTTAAATTGTGCTATTTTGGTTATATTCATCTACTGCGTAGGTTCCCAAACCTATTTGGTGAAGCGCCCCTTTTTCAGAAAACAATTTGTCATCTGCTTCAAGCTAAGAAATAGAAAGACGACAATAGGAGGTGTGAGTATGAAAGAGAGTAGGTCATGTCAGGGAAGACAGTAAAATGTCAATATGTCAATTGATTGCACTTCAAATAGATGGCTAAGCATATTACTTGATAAGTCAGAAAAATAATATGTATTTGCTTGTAAATGTGCATAGTTCGTCATCTGAAGTTGTCACTGTACGACTTTCTATAATTTATGTGAACTATTGACTATTTTACTGTGGGTGACACGTGTTCGTGCAAAAAATACTTACCACAAGAAAAAAAATAGTAAAACTATTTTATATTTTATAAAAGTGAGTACCCGAAAGTTTTGGGGTCACTGAATCCAAAATTAATATCAAAATTATAAATAGCACACTGAGAAAAATAGTTAAAGTAATTTTACTCAACTCAGTCGATTAAATTTGGGACATAAGGACATTTGAACATCTATTCAATCCTAGTCGGGTAAAATGAATTTGATAAATACCTAATTCACCCAAAGTGAATAACAATAAGCGTTACATAGGGAATAGTAAGGAGTTGAGTAAAACGTTGTCGACGACAGGGCATCAACATGCGCCAGTGGGTTAACATCAAATATATAATGCAATGGTATGGTATGGTTCTCTTGAATAAAAAAAATTTCTTACCTCGAGCCTGCCAATAGTCAGCCGGTACATACATAAACAACATACAAATACATTCACACCATTCAGTTGAGTAAAATTACTTCGACTATTTTTCTCCGTGCAGGTCAATTCTAACGAATAAACGCTTCATATTGGTGATGCTTGCTTTTTATGGATTAAATGTGTTTTACAAATGCAGGAAGTTAATTTGAATTAATATTTTTAATTATATTTACAATTGTTTAGCACTGCAATTTTTAAAGATTTTTAAGTGTATAACGGGATAAAAAAATTCTCATTTCAATCCTCATAGAATATGGGGAAAAGAACATTTGGAAAACACTATAACAAACTTATGAAATTTTTTATATTAAATTCGGATGCAGTGACCACAAAAAACGAATGAATATTCATTTTCATGAAAATTCGATCATTTTTGGAATTTCAATCTGCCATATTGGATTCACGATTTTTAACTTTAATATTTTTATTTCAAATTTATATTCAGCGCTTCCAAAAACATTTACAAACAATTTATGAAAAAAATTCTAAAAAATTTTTTCGACCACAAAAATGGCTTGATCGGTCCATTATCGCCTCATAGCAAAGGGGTTAATGTCTTAAAAAATTTAATTTTTCCGTTCTGACCTTTTGGGCTACATTACATTTGTGATATTGCATTACGTACGATACCTCTCCTACAATAGGCCGGTTGCATCTCATTATACATATCAGTAGAGGAAAGTACTTATACAACTTTCTCCAAAAGCTTTTTTGTAGAGACTTTCTGAGACTTTTTTGGCATGCAAGGTTTATATCGCTCGAAACAAAACAAGAGTTTTAGAATCCCTATGTACCTATTAAAGAACTAACTCTTAAAGTCCTTTGCCAAAAATTAATCAAATGCATAATTGTTAAGTTACTAACAATGAAAGATAGACCAATTACAAGCACGCGTTAGTTGAACGAGCATATGATTTTACTTATGATATATAAGATGTATGATTTTATGACCCGCGTTAGGAAAGAAAATAAAAAATAAAATAAGGCCTTTTTAGGGAATTGTTTCATACTCTTTTATTAATGGTACAAAAATTTTATTTTGAGAATTTATTACATATATCTTAAGGTATACAAAAAAATTGTAATGAGAAAAAATTCGAAAGGGCAGCTTTATTGTAGCTTGATTGAGAGCGTTTTTTAGGTGCTCCGCGGCCAGTAAGAGAAGTTCCTCAAATTAGCGCCAAGAGAAATAACAATTTTCTATGCATAAACTACATTAGATTTACTAAAAGAGTAAACACAATTACCGAAAAATATAAATGTTATCTTTCATTTAAAAAACGACCCTAATTAGTTTATATAAAAGTAGTATATTGTGTTGCTAGTACCTACCGCACGCGTTTTGGGGCGAGGACTGAATGCATGTCTCGAGACCCAAAATGGCCGAGCTTTGTAGCACGCACATGTTATTTTTTGTAAAATACGTTCTAAAGAAGCGTTTCGAGTGTTTGTAGAGCGGTATTGAGGGTATACATTTACGACTCGGTGGACTACGAACATGTTATATAAATGATATGTATAAATATATTACTCAATCGGTGGGAAATTTGAAATTTTACAAAAGTATAACCTAAGGAAGGAAAAAAGATACAATATGAAAACGCTGGTCATAAATGGACGACCTTACCACCGTTTTACAGGGACTTGAAGCACTTCTTTAGTGCGTGTTCTGAAAAGAAAATGTTATGACCTATTTCGTTAATCGTGTGTACTCTAGAGATTGAAATAAAATATCCCAAAGTAGTTCACTGAGATTCGTACTTAAACTAAATTCAGAACCAATTAGCGATTTGGATATTAATTACCGTGGAAAACAAATTCCCTGAACGGATTATTAGAATTATCAATTTTTCTATTAGTTATTAAAATTAAAGTCTTCAACGCTGTTTCAGTAAAAAATTAGTGCCTCCCGCGTGCTTCTCCAGATATTTCGTCCTGAGACGCTCACGTGCCTCAATTCCAAGAATAAATTCGTATATAATACGTTTTTGGCAATGAAAAAATTAAAAAGCCTTATCGATATAACTGATTTTTATTGCTCTTATAATGAATAAAATAAAATATAAAAATTCCTCCAAAAATGAAATATGTTATTATTACAGGGATAAGAATTAATTACCATATATCGTTAATGTTAATGCTTTTTAATTTTGTCAATGCCACAAACTTAATATATGCGAGGTCATTCTGAAAATTGGGACGCGCAAGCATCTCAGGACATTTTGCATATGTTCTATTTATTGAATCTATAACTTAATTCGTGCGGTTTTTTTCCAAAATTTGAAAGTTTATTTAAGAAATAGATGTACAATAGTATTATTCAAAGTATTGCCCATCTGATGCTATGACTTTTTCCCATCTTTCTGGCAATTTGTGGATTACATTCCAAAAGAACTGCGCCGGCTTGGCGGCCAAGAATGAATCAAGCAAATTTTTGATACCCTGTTGTGATGTGAACCGTATTCCAGTGATAGCAACATGGGGCCGAGCGTTGTCATGATGGAAAATTATTGCCTCGTATCTGGTCGCATATTTCGGGCGTTTCTCGGCTATTGCTCTCTTCAAACGGATTAATTGTATTCGGTAGCGTTCTCCATTGATGGTTTCACCCGGTTTTAGCAGCTCATAATACAGCACATATGATTTTTTGCGCTTGGGGTTGTCGTAATGGATACATTTTTCATCACCAGTAACAATCCGATGCAAAAATGACTTCTTTTTGTGGCGTTCCAGCAGTATTTCGGACATGCAAAACCGCCTTTCAACGTCTCTCGGCTTGATTTCATGTGGAACCCAATTCCCTTGCTTTTGAATGTATCCGGCTGCTTTTAAACGTTTTGAAATGGCTGCTTGAGTGACTTCCAAAGATTCTGCGAGCTCTTCTTGTGTTTGGCAACAATCTTCATGGAGTAATGCTTCCAGTTCTTCATCTTCAAACTTTTTTGGCTGCCCAGGATGTTCTTCATCTTCCAAGCCAAAATCACCACTTTTAAATCGTGCAAACCACTTTTGGCACGTTTGCTTAGCTAGAGCATGTTCACCATAAATTTCCACCAAAATACGATGACTTTCAGCAGCAGTTTTCTTCATATTAAAGTAATGAAGAAGAACTCCCCACAAAACCACTCTTTTAGGCACAAAGTTCGATATATTTGAGTGAAAAAAAATTATTGTTGTTTACGCTTCAAATGAATGACATATACTGAAAAAGACGCACAATGACAATAGCTTTCCAACGCATGTTCGGAAAATTGGAACGATGGAATAATAATCAAGTTACGCCATCTCTTAGCAAACCGCACGAATTAAGTTATAGATCCAATAGATCTTCGCAATGTCAGAAATTTCCATGATATTCACCTTGCTCTCTGTTAGAACGATATCGTCTATTTCATTAAAAGTATCCACCGCGGTCATCTCGATAGAAAGGCCTGGACACTCTTAATCAATAATGGATGTTCGGCCACACTTATATTCATTGAACCAATATCTAATGATAGCCATCGTAGGTGCATGGTCCTTATAAACGGCACGCAACTTCTCTTTGATTTTCTCACACATGTTTCCTTCCAAAAAAAGAAACCGAATCACTGATCGATATTGCTGTTTTTCCTTTGATTCTACACATACACAAACCTGTCCACTCTTAACAGCTGTCGAAACCAAAATATTCATTAAATGTTTCTGAAATTTCCACAGGCCTCGTTCGAAAGATGGCACTAAGCGATGGTACAATTATTTTAATTTACAAGGGGACCTCGGCAGGTGTCGATCTGATTTTGGCTTGAAAAATTTTTGGTGAAACTACATAAAAAAATATTGGAAACGTATTTCTACTTTTTCTTTAGTGGGCCTTCATTTCAGGGAAACGAATGTTTGGAAATTATATGACGCGCATTATCACAACTTTTTTTTTGTAAAGCACAGTACATTTTTTCTTTCCCATTTGAAAAAAACCAATATACTTTTTAAAAACATTTAAAAATACAAGAATTCTCATTTAGAAAAACCACCACTACAAAACCATCACTACTTTTCAGTTTATTTTCTACTTCTTTTTAAAACTTATTATAAATGTACTTTTAAAACAAATTTTGAATGTACTGTGCCTCAATAAAATAATAACTATGATTCAAAGTTGTTAATTTTATTATAATTTAAATTTATAAATTTAAAGAAAAGGCTGACATACGTTTCCAATATTTTTCAATGTAGTTTCAATGAAAAATTTGTCAAGCTAAAATCGGACCGACACCTGCCAGGATCCCTTTATTAGTCGCGACGCCAGTCGCTAAACACGGGTACCTATAATACTTCCCTTGTACATCCGTAGCCGAATAAGCGTCAACAAGATTCTGTGAGAAAAGTTGTGGAACCTCCGTAGCTCAGATGACAGAGCATTCAACCGGCAATCGAAAGGACTTGGGCTCGATACCCAGCGGAGTGGAAGCGTTCCTTTTTTCACAGAAAATTTTTTTCAAAAATTATATTGAAAAAATTCCATCTAGTCTTACGAGACGTTACATTAATTCTAAATCACAGGTTCGTAAGGTCGATATGGCAGAGTTCCGTTATAACGTAGAGTGATACACTCTTCTAATATTCGACATAATCGACTGAAATGATTTAGAAAAATTGGTTAAATAGAACTAATAAATAATATTCAATATTGTCAAAATGACGCTGCGTCGAAATTTTGGTTCAAAGTTTTCACGACTTTTTTGGTAGTTTTTGACTTGTTAAAAATTCAAAAATCGTTATTTTCGATTTATTCTAAGTCTGACCATACAAGACTTCTTCCTGTTCAAATAATTATTGATGGGCCAGTTGTTTCTCTCTTTCAGCAATTCTGGCCTCTAGCAACGAGCGTCAATCTCTTCATTCTGGCGTCATCGCGGATCTTTTAAAACAAGTCACATCGTGGACCGATTGTCACTCCTACAGCACTTATAATTTCTAGTATGGGCTGGGAACCTTCGTTAAAAATACAAGCAGCCATAGATGTTACTAATTTAACTACACTGGTTCCTACATAAATATGTTTCGGAGAAAAGGTCGAAATCAGGCAGTTGAGCGATTCTTTGCTATTTTGGGTTTCTGGTCTCAAACACCTTCGTAATAAGTCTTCGGATGACAAGTCTTCATAAATTAGTTTGATCACTTCTAAAACTTTTTTACTCAAGGGCGGTTAATAATGTTTGAAACTGTCCAGAATATTCTCAGCTTCAGCTTTACACTACTTACACGAACTCTCTGGACCGGCCGGACAGAAATGCTGCTGAGGGTTTTCACCCATCGAACTTTTGTGATAGTACGTTGGCGTTCTATATTTCAGGAACAGAATTCGAATGTCTCCAGATAACCAAACCATAATATTTTGTAAGATCGTTGATAACTTTATCCGTCATTTTACCCGTACCTTTGCAATCGATGCCCATATTATACTTTTTCACGTTTTTTAGTCGCGTACCCTTGCGTTTTTCGACATGAGTTACACATTCTTTTTTTTGCAAGGAGATTATATCACCATATGTGACGCGATCCGAGAAAAGGGACCTACTATCCATTTGACGTACGGTCGTTTTTCTAGTGGTTAGTATATACTAAAACGCTATTACGTCAAATGGATAGTAGGTCCCTTTTCTCGGATCGCGTCACATATGGTCTAGCGTCGAGAATACCTTTGAAGGTCTTGCTATCACTTGGAGAAAAACTCAAAAATATGTTTAAAATTAAAAAATGAAGCTCAAATAATTTTTTTTATCTAAAATCACTGCTTTCAGCGTAAAGCTGATGGAAAAACGTTTCCAAGGCCTCCATAAAAAAAATAATTTGGATAACTTGTAGAAGTTATGGTTAATTGAGTATCAGCGTGCGCGGTAAATGGTTGAAAATTCGAGCCCCTGTATACTGACAACCCGTCGTACTAGAGACGTTCTCTTAGGGGAATTAAAAGAGGTCCACCAGGACAATAATTTTGCGGACTTTCAAGGAAATCGGAGACAAAAAGTTTTTAGGCGGGTACACTTGACGAATTTTGCCCCATATACTATCAAAAAATGCAAAAAATAAAATCGATTTTTTTGACTGGTCAAACTCGAATACTCTTTCATCAGAAAAAAGCAACATTGCCAACACCATCTTTTATTGTTAATAACTCAGCAGTTATGCATTCGATTAACTTTTTGCACAGAAATTTGAAATTCAACTTTTCATGGAGATAAACAAGTGTAGTGCTACAACATTGTTTCACTGCCTATTAGTACACTACGATTTCCTTGGCGTCCTTCCTCTGCGCTCAGTGAAGCTCCTCTTGTAAGTGTTATCTTTGTATCCCAAGCAGGATTAGCGATTAGCTTCGCCCCATCACACCCCTCAGTTGTTTTAGTGCACAGAATTTCTCTACATAAGTTGCCATTACGTCCTGGTAAACTATTTATATTAGTGCAATAAAATGGACTTATTACAAATTAATTTTTTTTATTACGCATACCCGTATAACGAAGGAATTTAGAAAAATTATATTAAGTATAACGTTGCCAACAAATCTTGTTTTCAATGAAAATGACCCATATAAGAAATAAATTTGTTTGTGAAGACTTCTTGATCTTGGAACTAAAGCAGGCCTCCCAACGACGGGAAATTCCAGCAATTTTCATCAATCCTGTTCAAATGCGAGGTTGGGCCTTTCATATGAAACGCAAAAGTCAAGTCATCGATTTTCTTTATTTTTGGTTATTTATAGCATGCCCAATTTTCAGCCTGATCAGACAACTTTTTTTTCAGGGTGGATACATTTCAGAAAATGCAAAAGAATATAAAAGAAAGCGTAAAAGACTCCAGTAAGGAGATATAGAGATAATTAGTTTTTATACATAGGGGTGTCAATGAAATATTGGTCATGCTCCTCGATGTGACACGATTTAATTGCGATACTTAATATTATATTTAATCTTTCTGCGGCACTGGACATCTTAATGTACGTCACAATAGCACGCGACACGAACCACGACCACAGTATTCTAGTACTAATCAGTGGATAGTAGTAGTGCAAAACTCACACCTGGAGCGTTTCATATGAAAGGCAAAAGTCAAGTCATCAATTTTCTTTATGTTTGGTTATTTATTTGCACAATTGTACAAAATTGAAAAAACACGATTTTGATATTTTCAGGGTAACCTTAGCAGACTTTAAACATTATTTTTTAAAAAATTGTAAAAGTCGATGATGTCCTTCACGTACAAAAACAAGAATTAACACTTTTTTATAATAAAGAATTTAAAATAAAAAATTTTGTAATTTTTTTATTTTTACGTTAGCAAAATTCAATGTTTTTTCCGTACTTTTGTATTAGAACATTTTTTTGTACGACTAATAGATTTTGAATTAAAAAGTCATAATTAAAAAAAGGTCCAATATCTTGCAAAACAATTTTGCACCATTGTTTAGTACCCCAATCACTACTAAATAACCAAAAATAAAGAAAATTGATGACTTGAGTTTTGCCTTTCATATGAAACGCCCCAGGTGTGAGTTTTGCACTATTACTGTCCACTGATTAGCACTAGAAAACTGTGGTCGTGGTTCGTGTCGCGTTTTATTGTGACGTACATTAAGATGTCCAGTGCCGCAGAAAGATTTTTGGAAAGGTGCTTTGGAACGACTGAGTTTGAAATGTAATATTAAGTATCGCAATTAAATCGTGTCACATCGAGGAGCATGAGAAATATTTAATTGACACCCCTATGTATAAAAACTAATTATCTCCTTAATGGAGTCTTTTACGCTCTCTTTTATATTCTTTTGCATTTTCTGAAATGTATCCACCCTAAAAAAAAAGTTGTCTGATCAGGCTGAAAATTGGGCATGCTATAAGTGGTCTTATTGGGTGGTACTTCTCACACAAAAAATTGATTAATTTCTACAAATATTCATTGAAGTGGAGGGGGTACAATTTTTGGGCGTTTAATGTAAATCCTTATCTTCAAACATTCGTAACTTTTTTCTTGATGCGTAAAAGAAAATTTCACTTGAAACGTTTTCGATGTATAATATAATATTTTTTAAACATAAAATGGTAGGTTATTGGAAAAAATTGGCTTTAGGGTCCAAAAACGATTGAGTCGATTTAATCAGACGTTTCGGCTCAGAGCGGAGACCTTATCAGTGATATTTATTAACATCTCGAAAATACAAAAAAGGTGACGGTAATTTCACATTTTTAGGAATAACCAAAGTACCTGAATATATAATACAAAAAAGAGTAATCGTGTTGAGTGAAGATAGGTATAGAGGAGAAATCGAGGGCGATTGAATGTTTCAAACCTTGCGCGGAAAGACCACAGGGGTAGGTAACGTTCCATAACCCAACACGGGGATCGACACTTTCGAAAGTCGCCAAAATCTCTCGGATTAGAAGTAAGTTGTAGGAGTAAGGCCCAAACTTGTGTTGGTGAGTCTGCTATATTCATGATGAGTCGTCAGGAAGTCCTCGTCAATTTAACCCTAGCTTGTCGACAGAATTTTATAACATAGCTTTTTTCTCTTTTCCTTCTACTTCGCTCTTTACTAGTCGTTTCCTAAGATCGGATATATATTTATAAAATATATATATAAAATGATACATAAAAGAATATATATAAAATATTTTATATTATAAATTTAATAATATAATATATAAAATATTTTATATTATTAATTTTGTATTATAATATATAAAAGAATATATATAAATATTAAACATATATAAAAGAACCATGTATTGAAATAAACAATTAAAAAAAAAATTAATTATATATTTATTTACAAATTATTTTCAATATCCTTTCATTATCCTGATCACAATAATGAAGACATATAGAAAATGAAAATAAATTATCAATGATAACTTTTTAAAAGTTTAATATTTATGCAATATAATTTTCGTTTATACAGTAAGGTTACAAAGTCGAAATTATTCTCTATAGGGATATGATAATAACTGCTTTTTAAGGAATTTTACAATTCTCAGAGAACTTGAAATTAAAACAAATTATCGCATTTGATATATAATAATTTATTAGAGAATGTAAATGACCAGCCTCAGATCTGAAGTTATTTTATAGACTTTGACAGTAAGATAGGCGAAAGGGCTCTTTTACAACTACTTAACAATTCCTGTAAAGCAGCATCGTAATTATAAAGAACCATCTCAACGATCGTCATTTTTTCAGATTATAAATCTCAAATCCACCTACCTGCAGGTGTAAAGTATAGGCTTTATGAAAGGATTTATACAAAGGATTTTTAAAGTCGCGTACGACTCTTCCGTCATCCGTTCGCCCGGGACGTCCATCCGCGGAAACACTCTCGTTAGGCAGGCCGACTATCCGCGCCAACCAGGGGAGGAACAAGAAGATTCTTCCCCCGGTCGACGTGGACAGCCAAGTCCGCCCAAAACGCAGGACCGCGGTTGCAGGCCCCGATGCGATTTCTACTGGCCCTCGTTGTTTCCGCGCTCTTCACGCCCATCGAGCTCCCTCGTCTTCATCACCAGGGCGACGAATGACACGATAAGCATCCATATCTGTTCAGACTAGAGCATGAGAGACCATCGTGACAGGAGTGAGTTGTGCGCCCACTACCTGACCGACAGCCTCCCTTTCCGCGCTCCACCTGGCACAGACAAAGAGTGTGTGCTCTGCATTTTCAACAAGGGATCCGCGGTAGCGACAGGACTCATCGCCTCTTTTCTTGAAGCGCTTCAAGTACGCATTAAAGCAACCAGCTTTACCACGCTCGCCACCAGCCTTCTCTTGGCTTCCCTGGGGCAACCAATGTTGGGCATGAGCCGAGTACTTGATGCTCTTTTTCCACTCGATTTCATGTTCCCCGAGAACGATCTTCGGGTATTTAAAGGATATCCTGTCCGTCACAAGCAAAGCCTCGGTCTTTTCAGGGGCCCTTTTTCAGGCATCTGCTATCCAAACAACGCTTTGCCCGCCACAGACTATCATTGATCCTCAGCTCCAGGATTTTGACGTCGTCAGCGGCGTACACGACAAGTGCGTCGTCCGCAAAGCCGATGATGCTCGTGCCAGCAAGTAGGTCTATGCGCAGGAAATCGTCATACATGGCGTTCCAAACGAGTGAACCCACCCTTGACCCTTGAGGGGCGACACATGTCATCTCTTCTGTGAGAGATCACTTGTCGCCCTCGTATATCACCCACCTGTCGTTCAGATAGTCATCTATCATTCGCAACAGGTAGTCTGGAACCTTTTTCCGCACCATCGCCTCGATGCAGATGTTCCACCTCGCGGTATAGAACGTATTGCGTATGTCAATGCTAATCATCGCGCAAAATCCCTTGCGCTTACCAGTTCCTCTTGTTGCTTTAGTGGCGATGTCCACCACTGCCTGGATGGCGTCAACTGTGGACCTGCCTTTCCGAAAGCTGAACTGGTTTTCTGAGAGACCGTTTCTGCCGTCCATCTTTTCCTGTAAACTTTGTAAGATCATTTCCTCTAGAAGCTTCCCCATCGTATTCAATAGACAAATAGTTCTATAGGATGAGGCATCTTCTAGAGGTTTGTTGCCCTTCCTCAGCAGGACCAACCTCTTTTTTTTCCAGTCTATGAAGAACCTTCCCTCCCGAAGACAGGAGTTAAAGGCTTCCAGGAAGATTTCCGGGTATGCCCCTATCACCTCTTCGAGGATTTCGTTTGGCACCCCGTCGATCCCCGGTGTTATATTTGCCTTAAGTCTCCCACCCGCTCTCTTTAGTTCCTCGAGAGTGAAGAATTCTTCGCGCCGGACCACTCAGGAACTTCTGTCCTGCCTTTGGAACGGCTCTACGTGTGGAAACAGGCTCCGCACAATGTATGAATCGATCGGCATTATCCAGGCCCGGGTTCTTTCTTCTAGTCACCAATCTCTTTGAGACTATTTTGAAGGCGAGACTCTAAGGGTCCTTCTCGACTTCCCCGATTAAGTCTTTCCAGCACTAAAGTCGGCTTTTCTTTATGCCTTGCCTCAGAGCTGATTTTGCTTTTTTCCATGCCTCGCGCAGCAGAGGATCACCCTTTGAGCGGGTAAATCTTCGCAGCGCTGTAAGGCACTTTCGACGCAGGACAGACAACTGGTTGTTCCACCAGTATATCGAGTCCCTGGTACGCCCGTGCCCGCGGCGAGGCGTCGAGTGGTTACATGCTGCGACCACTTTTCGCCTCGCCACCCGCACAGTGTCCTCCAACGACCCAACAGGACTTGCCAAACCAAACTCATCTATGAGCCTGGTTTCTTCAAGATGTTCGCGAACACACAAGTCGCTTATCTTTGAGGCAAGACGGGGCGCGGTGATCGTGTGGTCGATAATCGACCCCCCGGCTCCTCGTCTGAACGTAAAATCCCTGCCCCGATTCAATACAATCAGGTAATTCCTAGCGACCATTTCACCGACCAAGATTCCCATCCTGTCCAGACGGGCTTCTCCCCACTCGGGCGACTTACTGATAAAGTTGCCCGCAATAAGGGAGCGCCCACTAGCCTCACTGAGGCTTTCCTCAAGGAGGAGGATCTGGGTCTCGCAGATCTCGAAAGGATCGTTGGGAGAAAAGGAGGCGTTCACATATACGTCGCACAGTTTACGGGGGGGGGGGGGGTCTGCAAATTTTGACGTGGTGTGACATGTTGGGGGGGGGTTCTGCCCTCTGCGTTACGTCATACATCAAATGTGTACCCACGAAATTTGAAAAAAAGTTCTGAAAAGATTATCTAAAATAATAATTAATAGCTTCTTTTTTTACTGGATTTTGTACGCGTTAACGAAAAATGTTTTATAAAATTAAGAGGTGTGACGTGACATCGAAAGGGGGGGGGGGCTGAGGCTTGCGACCATGTATGACATGGGGGGCCGGGGGGGGGGGGGTAAAAATAGCTAAAAATCGCGTGACGTATTATGTAAACGCCCCCAAAGTAGCAGCTGAACACACGTACCCCCGCCACCTTGACCCAAATGAACCCCGCGTCGTTCTCCAGGAAATCCGCAATGCACAAATCAGGGCTGCAAACAAGGATCCCAGTCCTCCTTGATGCATCCTGGTTGAGCTGTAGAAATTTCACTTCCCACCCCTCAACCTCCGGAGCTCCGCCCTAAATATTGGTCAGGAACCGCTCCCGCGGCACGGGCGACATCTTTTTCACCCCAATCAGCACAATTCAGGCCCCTAGGGGCAGCCTTGCACTTCTTGGCCACGTGCGACGATCCCCCACACCTCCAGCAGGCACCCTTCCTACCTGGAAGCGTGCAGCCGCGCGACACATGGCCATATCCCTGGCACCTAGAGCACCGGGCAACCTCGACATGCTCTCGAATGCCGGAGTTAACCCACCCCACCCTTAGCTTACCGAGTCCGAGTAAGCTCCGATCTTCCGCCTCGGTTAAACGGACCACCGCAGTCTGCAGACCGCCGAAGCGCTTCTACAGCCTGCACTGGTCCCCGAGGTCTGGTTTGCCCAGCGCGATGCACAACGCGGCAACAACCTCTTCCCTTGTGACAGTCTCGTCAAGATCCCTGACTTCGAGGGTCCTTTTCGAGACCTAAGACCTTACATCGGCCTTAACCCCGACCGCCTTCTCGAAGGCCGAGACGTCACCACCCTTTTTCAGGACTAGAAGGATCTCTTCTCTCCTGGTTCTTCGGATGGAGAGGACCTCCGCTCCCGAATACTGGGGGTTCATCCTGGCCTTCATGGCTTTCAGGATCTCGGCTTAGGACTCACTGTCCTTCGCCGATACCCTGACAGCGTCACCCGACCTAGTGGCCGGAGAGCGCCTCAGCAACTTTCCCTTGACTTTAGGTTCCTGCGCAGAGGGCACAGGAACCTCTTTCTTCTTCTTTCTTTTTCCTTTTTTTTCCTTTTTTTCCTTTCAACGTTCAACGTTATTTTTAGTGTTTTACACAAGAAACACTAAAAATTTAACTAAATATCAAACAATTTGATGAATGGAAGTAAAATACCAAATATGTCATCCGCGGTATGTTTATTATTATTATTCTTTCTCTCCTTCCTCTTCTCTTAATTTTATTTTTTATTAAAAAAATTTTATTGTATACAAACTATCTTTTTACTGTATCTGTAATTTTTCAAAATTATTTTATATATATTCATTTTGTATTTCCTTTTTATAGTCTTGATAAGGACCAAAAAATTGGTCGAAACGTTGACGTACTTTCTAAATAAAACAACTATACAAAACCGGAAAGGCCATTCACTTTAATGTTAAAATTATAATTATTACACAAGAAACACTAAAAATGTAACTAAATATTAACAAATTTAACTAAATTAAACTAAACAATTTGATGAATGGAAGTAAAATATCAAATATGTCATCCACGGTATGTTTATTATTATTATTCTAATACTTTCTAAATAAAACAACTATACAAAACCGGAAAGGCCATTCACTTTAATGTAAAAATTTTAACTTTATTACTCGTTTACTATACATAAATTGAAATAATTTTCCTCCATTTAAGTGATGAAAAAACATTTTGAATCATAATTAAAAATTGCTGGGGACTGAAATAATTGAATTACGTAAATTCTGTCATTTTTTTTATTGAATGAATTCTATTTATTAAATTCCATTGAATTGACTAAATTAAGACAGATAAGTTACAGGAACTAGTTTGCAATCAAATTTTGTTAAATCCAAAGAAAAATATTGAAGTATTTGTACAAATAACAATATTCTTTAATGTCACACGTAAAAAAATTTCGTGGAAGATCAAGTTCTCTGTGAATGAATTAAAATTGCGTTCAAATATTGTACAAAAAGTGTAAAAAAGAATTATGTCGTGCAAATTCAAGAATTGCATGAGCAAGTATGGTGTCACGAAAGGAGTGTCATTTCAACGTGTCCAAGTCCATGATAAAAATTTGTAAGAATTTTTTATATTTTGTTCAAAATTCGCGTTTTTGAAAATTATATATTTAAACAAATTTCGAAATTGACAAAAATGTATTTGTTTTCGAAAGGATGCGACTGAGAAAAAATTGTTGAGGGAGAGATTTATTGTGCTCGCCTAGCACAACTCAGCAGATCTTTTTTTTTTCGAAATTCTCATTTTTGAAAATGATATGTTTATGCAATTTTCGAAATCGACAAAAAAGTATTTATTTTTAAAAGGATGCGTCTGAGAGAAAATTATTGACAAAGAGATTCATCGTGCTCGCCTAGGGCAATTTATATTTTTTCGAAATTTGCATTTTTGAAAATTATATGTATATACAAATTTCGAAATTAACATAAAAAGTATTTATTTTCAAAAGGATGCGTCTGAGAGAAAATTTTTGAGGAAGAGATTTATCGTGCTCGCCTAGCACAACTTTTATTTTTTCAAAACTCGCATTTTTTAAAATTATGTGTTTAAACAAATTTCGAAATTGACAAAAAAGTATACATTTTCAAAAGGATGCATCTGAGAGAAAATTGTTGAGAAAGAGATTTAATGAGTTTCAAAAAAACAAAATGGCAATAATTTGTTTTAATTTTAATTTCTCTGAGAATTGTAAATTTCTTTAAAAATGCAATTATTATTGTATCCCTATAGAGAATAATATTAACTTTATAACCGTATTGTATAAACGAAAATTATATTGTATGAATATTAAACTTTCAAAATATCATCATTAATAATTTATTTCCTTTTTCTGTATGTCTTCATTATTGTAATCAAGACAATGAAAGGATTTTAAAAATAATTTGTAAATAAATATATAATTAATTTTTTTTTTTAAATTGTTAATTTCAATACATGGTTCTTTTATATATATTACAATACAAAATTCATAATATAAAATATTTTATGTATATTCTCTTATGTATTATTTTATATATGGGTCATTTCATGAGAGATTTATAGTCAAAATTTTTTTTTCGACGAAATATTTTTTTCGCCTTTTTACTTCGAAAATAATCGGCACGTTTTTTTTTTCAATGTGATACTTGAAAATTTCGAGATATAATTTTTTTAAGTTTGGCACTCGGGAAAAATTTTTTTTTTCTAACAGCTCACTGTAAAAGCAGTTTTGAATATAAAATATAACCCTTGCACTTGAAATTCGCGAAAGACTACAAGCTTTCAAAAAAGTTATAGCACACATTTCGTTGTTTGTTTGTAATAACAATATAGTACATTTTTATAAACAATTGAATTTTTTTAAATTTGGAACTAATTTTTTTTCGATTTTTTTGTTTCTAAATTTTTTTTTAAGTTTTTTCAATATGCAGGCAAAATTTTGGAATGGAAAAATGAAACTGTAGGTGTAATTAATTTATAAAATTTGTCCCTCGCGTTGCAACGAGCGAGCTCGCACGCTGCAACTACGCTTAAGCTTGTTCAGGCATGCTCGGACTCGAAGCACGTGTAGCAGTGAATGCAGTGACCGCTGTTTTAGTTTTCTGGGAATGTTCCTCAAGTGTTCACCTATTTCAAATTAATACAGAAATACCAAGCTCTCGATTTAAACATGTGTGCTGCAATCCGTTCAATATTAAAAATCATAGTGGAAAAAAGCAAAAAATCTTCCTTGAAAAATATATCAGTACTTTACAGATCTACAAAAGATTATGAAGAAGCAGAGAACTTTCTCAAAAGTCATTTTGAAAAGTGCAAAACAATTCCTGGAACACACGGCTTGCATTCAGTTGTGCCAGAAAACAATTACAATTTGAAGTTTAAAACATATTCTTCCTGTCACGATTTCAAAATTGTAAGCTTTTTCAAAAATGAAAAATGTGCAAACAAACGTGCAATGAAATAAAGATAATTGCCAAACTAAATGTTTCTTTTATTTAAATTGTGTAACCATTGATGAAACCCACTATGGCTATAACAAAAATCTGCCCGCTTCGCGGGCACATTCTCATTGCGCGCTTCGCTCGCAAGTTTGAGCGCGTCTAGGGCGCGCGATTCGATCGTCGCGCTTCGCGCTCCGTTCTTTCTGGACCTCGCGCTTTGCGCTCGGTCTTATGCTCTTCGCATACGTTTAAGTTTATTTCTTATAATTTAATACTGAAGCTCAAAGCAATTTAATGATATTAAAGATGATGTAAATTAGTCATTTTCTCAAATTCACTAAGTTTCTTTTTCAGTTTAAGTGAAACAGGAAATTCAATTTACTTAAGGCTCTATAGGCCTTAAGGAACACATTCTCATCATGACACTCGCGCTTCGCGCTCGATTTTCTTTATGCATTTTTGTAACTTTTTAATAAATTACATGATTATTGATAAATTTATTTTCTTCCAAATATCTCAAAAAGGAAAAACAATCGTAGACTTTATTTAAGGAAACGATTTTGCAGAACAACGCTTATTTCGTATCTCATATATTTTGGTGAAAAAAATCGAATTTTTTCAATATTAAAAATCAAAAAATTAAAATATACATCCTGTCGAGAAATTTTTCGATAAGAATGTGTAGACCTTATTTAGCCAAACAATTTTTCATCTCAAAGTTTTTTTTTGTATCTCACATATTTTGTCTAAAAAATGGAATTTTTGAATTTTAATCGTATTTTTTGGAATTGAAACGAAAAATATATGTTTTATCAGAAACTGTGTGAGACAAAACTTGTAGATCTTTTTGAAACTAACAACTTTGTATTCTTACGTTTTTTTCTTATTTTACATATTATTGTTAAAAAATTGAATTTTGGATTTTCAATAGTTTTTTTTTTAATTAAAAAGAAAAATATGCATCTTATGAAAAAATGTTACAATTCAAATTTGTAGGTCTTTATTTATTCAATAATATTGTATCATAACGTTTTTTCGTATCTCGTATAATTTAACTGGAAAATGGAATTTTGATATTGACTTTTTTCGAATTTGAATATGCTGTAACATTTCTAATTTTGATTTAATCAAAAAATGTTATCAGGATAATTTTTAGAGATTTATGAGCACTATCTAAAACCAGTATTGAAATTTTTGATTTTTTCAAAAAATTATTCTCAAAAACACAAAAGTAGTGCTCAATCCCTTAATTTTGATTGGATGTGGCTGGTTAACGAACTTGTCCTTACTTTTTCGGCTCCGATAAAGTGTCTAAAGCTCAATTCAATCTGATAATTCTAACGAACGACAAATAGACAGACAGACAGACACTTTCGTAAAAACCCTTTTTTCTGACTCAGGGGGTCTCAAAACGTAAAGATTTGATGAAAATTTCGAAAGTCATTTTTCACATAAAACCAATACCTTCTCATCCATGATGAGAATGTAAAAAAATAAAAAAAATTTAACTTGTCAAATTAAAGAGTTATCATAAATAAATGAAAATTTTGAAACATACATTGTCCAGAAGTTACCTGCTTCTGTACAGTATTATGCTGTCATAGTGGACTCAGTAACTCGCCCACTGCAACGCGCGGGACAGATTTTATAAATTAATTAACCGACAGTTTTCATTTTTCCATTCCAAAATTTTGCCTGCATATTGAAAAAACTTCAACAAAAATTTAGAAACAAAAAAATCGGAAAAAAACTAGTTCCAAATTTAAAAAAATTCAATTGTTTATAAAAATGTACTATATTGTTATTACAAACAAACAACGAAATGTGTGCTATAACTTTTTTGAAAGCTTGTAGTCTTTCGCGAATTTCAAGTGCAAGGGTTATATTTTATATTCAAAACTGCTTTTACAGTGAGCTGTTAGAAAAAAAAAATTTTTCCCGAGTGCCAAACTTAAAAAAATGATATGTCGAAATTTTCAAGTATCACATTGAAAAAAAACGTGTCGATTATTTTCGAAGTAAAAAGGCAAAAAAAATATTTCGTCGAAAAAAAAAACTTGACTGTAAATCTCTCATGAAATGACCCATATATAGTTTATAAATATATACCCGATCTTAGGAAAAGACTAGCAAAGAACGAAGTAGAAGGAAAAGAGAAAAAAGGTATGTTGTAAAATTCTGTCGACAAGCTAGGGTTAAATTGACGAGGACTACCTTATACCCATCATGATTACAGCAGACTCACCAACGCAAGTTCCGGCCTTACTCCTATAACTTACTTTTTATCCATGAGATTTTGGCGACTTTCGAAAGTGTCGATCCCCGTGTTGGGTTATGGAACTTTACCTACCCCTGACGTCTTTCCCCGCAAGGTTTGAAACATTCAATCGCCCTCAATGTGTTCTCTATACCTATCTTCACTCAACGGTACTTGATTGTAGGTAAAAATGGAAGGTTTGGATATTCGACCAGAAAAAAAGGTGTACTTGAATTGGTTTCTTTGGTTGAAGCTTTTTTTCTATGAGGCTCTCAATTTTCAGAGTGGCATTTCAATTCGCCTCTCAGTAATCAAACGATAAGTATCCAGATGCCAGGATAGAGTGGATGGCTCTTCTCCGCTAGAGCGCGTACACCGGGGAACTTTGTGGGGCGCTTTTGTGCCAACTATCATTGTTGAATTGCAATGCCTGCATTACAGTTAGTGTAAAATTGAATGGGAATAAGCTGTAATAATTGAATCCATTCAATTGGAATCTATTTGCATTTATTCTTTCCGCTTTGCTCTGGACGATTCCTTAAAGTTGCAATTAGTTATCATCTTTGTGTGAATCTTTGCCTCTCTGTTCGATGTTTTCGCGACAGTCTTTATTATGTTGAGGAGATGTCGTGCTGCTCAGGGGTAAAAAACTTCTTGAGTTGAAGTTTTGAATTTTGAGTAGGATTGGGAGCGTGCTACTGTAATGTACCTGGTATCTTAATGGCTCTATCAAATCTGGCTTTCAGTAACTCGGTGGCTAATGATTGATGGCGCTGCATTCTGAATTATGTAGGCATAATTCTCAGCGAAATCGAAGCAAATGAAAAACTCACCAGACAATAAATTTGACTCCAGGTTTTTGAAAAACGTTGATCGCTCCTTTGAAATCAAGTAATAAATTTTGAATTTCAACAACCGTTCACAGGAATCATCTAGGGATTCATCAGTATCCATCACCAGAGTGTTTAGAGTACATCTTTCGGTCTGTAACCAAATTTCAAATCTCAATCGATTGATGCTATGCTCATCAAAAGCTTTTGCCATATTGTCTGTAAGGTTTGCAGTACGTAGACAGTTTTTACACTCTCCTAAATGACAGGAACTTGAAAAGTCAAGAAAGAGAATAGCATCCAGACAGTCGTGATAATTTTTAAATATTACGTGTTTTTTCTGTTAAATGTTGAATATTTATCTCATTTACTATAACATTAACTTGACACTCATGATGCACGCAAACGCACACATTATTATGAGTTCTATCATAATTTTTGACAGACACAGAATCTTTTATTCCTGGCATAATTCGACTTAAGTCACCGCATTCATAGAATTTTTTCACAAAAGTTTCAGTTTCAGGAATAAATGCTCTTCCTGTTTTTAGATTTGGAAGTATAAGAATTTTATGCTCTGAAACTAATTACTCAATATTTCTTGCTTTTCGCTCTGATGTTTCAAATACATTCATCATTTTTCTGCTCCCCCAAGATTTTGGTGCAAGCGAGAGAAGTTTAAATTCTTCTTGATTATCTTTAGAGGCATTGAATTTGTTGATAAGTTGATCACCTACTTCAACACCCGCTTTATGATACTTGTTCTTACACTGCATCTTGGTGTTCAAGAAATCTAAATTACTTTCGTTCTCATATAGCTGATCTTCATCATCGTGAGAAATCATTCCATGATCCTCAGTATCTTACTAATTTGTACCAGAAGGGTCTGCAATATTGCCAGAGTTCAAGTATGATGATATTCCCGTTGTGACGATGAATTGAGATCTACATTAACTACAAATTTGAGTTCCTTCTAATAGTGTTGTGTTATTGCTTAGCTGCTTTATGCCTCTCTTTTTAAATTTGATTTTAGATCAAATCTGCGAGTAAAATACCGATATTATATTCCTGCTTCTTATGCTACTAAAAATTATCTTCTCTTGTGTGAAAGACAGTTATCTTGTGGCAGAAGTAGGGAGTGTAAAATATGCGAGTAAACTGAAAAGTTTTATGTTCTCACGAGTAAGACTCGTTTATTGCAAAGCGAGAGAGGCTCTTACAACCGTAACTATCGATAGGGTTGGTTTTCAGAGCTAGCAGTGGATTGGTTGTCGCTCCTACCACAGTGTTGCATATACGGCAAAGGTGTTTTTTTTTTTTTTTAATTGGTAAGAAAATGTATCAAAAACATTTTAGGTGAAATTTTATCTCACGCACCAGGAAAAAAGTTACAAATGTTTGAGGATAAGGCTTTGCATCAAGAGTCCAAAAATTGTACCCTCTTCACTTCGATAAATATTTTTCAAAATGAATTAATTTGTTGTCGAGGTGTGTGCACTTTAGTAATTATGCCGCATGTCAGAAATTAATTTCAGCGGGAGATCCAAAAGTACATGCAATTCTTCAATATCTATTATTAAAGCATTATATACGAAAAATTCAATTTTCAACTCAGTCATCCCAGAGTAACACCTCGCTACAAACTTAGTATAGCTGCGACAAAGGACCCCACATTCTTTTTCATGAGTAGCCACCGCACGAGTTTTCTAGAACTCGCACTGATGAACTGAGAGTTCTGTTAAGATAAGTATAACATCTGAAGTTCAAACAGCGTTCTCCTCGCTGGAGAGGTCTGAATTAAAGGATCAATTTTCATTTCAGAGAGTTACTGCTCTTTATTGTATGGAACAGAAAGCAGTTGTTTTCTATCAGTCTGCTTAAAATGTCGATGGAGCCCCTTTGGTTCTGCGATCAAGATTTTCTCTTCATATAACACCTTAATACAGAGCTGGGTTGTAATCAATTAAAAATGCAATTCATATTTTCATACACACTTTTTAATTTGTAATGAATGTAATCAACTAAAGTACTAACGTACAAACATGAATGTTATTGCGAACATGTGGTCTTAAAATAATCCACGACAATTGCATATCGTTTCATGATCATCGAGCATTAAATTATAAGGATTTTAAATATTTTAAAACCAATTTTGTGGAATATTTATTGTTATATTTATAATGCTTATAATATTTCATTATGAAAGAACAAAGTGCATGCTCCGCGTGAGAAGTGAAAGCGACCAATTAAGGGCGAATGTAACCGACTTCGTGAAACGGTATTGGTTTTGTGATAGTTTTTCATAAAACTTGCTATCTACGGTTTTTTTGGTCATTAAATATGGATTCAGTGTCGTGTGTTTGAAACTAAAAATGATGGCTACAATATAGCAAACTCAAAATTGAAAAACTTTCCAATTGTTATAATCTCAGTATCAGAGTTTTTAAATGTCTGCTTTTCAATAAATTTTTTAAACATCATTATCGTAGAAAATAATGTTTTATAATTTTAATTTGTCAGTAAATCTAGAACTATCTCATCAAGTTCTGGCTGTTTTTGTAAAGCTAGATTTCTAAAGCCAGTTACAAATTGATCGCATGTATACAGCATAGTAGGAAAAACATCTTCAGTTGTCGTCGACATGAAGTATTTTCTAGATTCTTCGGCATCTGCAAAAAAGCAAAAGAGCACTACATCTAATTATGTTTCCTCCATGGATCAGAACTTTAAATTAAAAATGGCATTAGATTGTTAAACCAATTATATTTGCTTACATAAACTTCAGCTATAGTGCATATATAATCACCAAATTCTTTTTCAGTAATTTTCTAATTCTTTCTGAAATATTTCTGCCAATATTAATGCTATTAACTTGACAAGATCTGTCCTGTTTACATTTCCGGGTTATGTGATCGTTGCTTCATCAGAAAACACTGTTGGCTAAAGAGTTTGTCTTTGCATCTGTTCTCGCCATCGCTGTTTCACAGAAATTAATACGTCAATCAAAGTCTTCATCATTTAGTTCGTGGACAAGATGGATTTTAAAAGGATTTAAATTATTCTTTTTTAAAATTTTATGAACAGGCATAGGGTTTACTTCATGTTCTAGTTCAGCTCTACGAATGGATAGGTGCGGATCTTTGGTAAAATATAGCAAAATATCCGAAGATTTTGCAGGATCTGTCGCTGTTGATGATCGTCCTGATTTTGATTAATCTTAAGCGCTATCAGACTCTTCCAAGCGCTTCACTATCCTTTTAACAACCAATTTCGCAATACAATTATTTTAATTCCGAAAATATTCATTTAGAAGATGTTTTACACCTTTGTGTGAACGTTGTCTGTCATCCTAGCCTCTCATCATTAACAGTGATATTTTATCACGTTCTGAAATATGAGCCATTTTAGTAAAAATGTAAACAGGTGTAGCATAATACCAAGTACAGTATAATACCGTGTACTTTTGCTCGTATTAATGCTCAAAATAATTCTGGACGGAAGAAAATAAAAGGGCGCCAATACCAAGGTGATTCAACAAGAAATGCAGCATCACATGGCCCTATCAATTAATTAATTAATACAAAACGTTTGTGTTGAAATTTTTATCCAAAAATGCGATCCTTTTAAGATTGTTTTTTTCTAGTTTTATCTCTTTAGAGTGCCTGGCTCCACCTTTCCGTCATTGTTGTGGTCAAACACAAAATAAAACGTGACCCTATATAGCGTTTACAAAATTACATGAACGCAACTATTATTCATTACTCATAGTGTATCGTCCCCACTGTTCGCCAGGTTTAGTATGATCTAATGGTTAGTAACAATTCTGACGATAAATAAGGTTCGTGAAAGAGGATCATTTCGACAACAGCCTGTGGACCCACTTTCACTAAGATATTACAAACTGCCCATTCTGTTTTCGACTAAGTAACTTCTTCACAATTTTTAACGTCTCTTTCCACCAGTTCACAATTTTTCACTCCGTTAATAAAGCATACTAGGCCAAACAAGTTTTTTGAGGATTCTCTTTTTTTCCTTTATTATTTACTAAAGGACATAGCTGAGTAAGCATTTAAAAAATGCCCCCAAACCGAATTGTAATTGTTATCGTCTATTTTATAGGATTTGGTTTTGTGTTTTTCATTTTTATCAATTTTTGAAAAAACGGTTCATCGGAAAAATTCGAAAGAATTCAAAGTTTTTTTTGGCAGAAAGAGGCATTATCTCAATTTTTGCAGAATTTTCTGATGCAAATTTCACATTCAAACAAATTTTCCGAAAAAGTTTGTATGCATTTTTTTCATGCTTTAAGCAGGCCTGAAATTTAGAATTTTTAACCATAGCTCAGCTGCTATTAAACTATATACTCCATTTTTTTTTTTCAAATTTCAAAAGGTGTGGACGTTAGTCAAATACCAAAAAACTTTCCTGACAGCAATTTATAATAACTCGTAAAAACCCGCGTGATTTAATTGATCAACCTCTGATAATACTCTCTGTTATATCAAAATGCAATATTTTTCTTTACTTAATTACTGTTTTTGTATTATTTTAATCAATAAATTATTTTTTATAAAAAATATAAAAAACAATTGAATGAGAAAGTAATTAAAATTGTGTTTTTTTTCTTAAGATGGAAAATCACGCGAGTTTTCCCGAGTTCATATAAATTGCTGTGAGCAAAGTGTGCCATACAGTACTTATTATGAAAGTGAGTCATAGGGCGTGTACACGGAATTGTCAATATCGCAGTTATTCGGTTTTATGACGAATTTTCTGACGCAAATTCTTCAATACGACCGAATAGTATTCTTCATTGGCCGTCTATCCTTCTGGAATGAATTTTCGATGCACTGAACCACGAATATCGAAGAAAACAATGAGCATCACCTTGACTTTTGAGCGACTTTGACGTCGTTTTCTCGGTTTCGGCTCGTCTTTTGTCCTCCATCCCGATTATTGGCGATCTGTTTGCATGTCAAACTCGGAGACCCATGTCTCGTCACCAGTTATGACGTGTCCCATGAATGTGGAATCGGAATTGGCGCGATCCAGCATATCTAAAAAGACCTGCTCATGGTACTGTTTTTGAAAAAAATCAGCTCTTTTTGAACAAGCCGTGCGGCGAAGCGTCTCATGCCCAAAATATTCACAAAAATCGAACGAACAGACTCGTGAGAAATGCTAAGGTCGCAAATTCTCTCTCAAGGGGGTGTTCTCATGGATTAGCCGTATTTGGAAGCGTTTTTTGGTATTTTACTATGATAAAACTATAATTGATTTTTTTAATGCGGTTTCTTTTAAAAGTTTTATTAACCCTTAGACTACAAAATTCAGAAAACTTGTATGAAAAAATTTGCACGGTTTGGCCACTGAACCCTTGCGAACATAGGCCTTCCAAAAAAAGTTGGTTGATGGTTCCCACCAAATCTCAAAAATCGCTGATCTGAAACACAAAAGTAAATGTTTTTCTTAATAAAAGGTAGTGTAGTTATCGTCTGACGGAGCCTTTTTTTTTATCATAGCAATTTTCAAAATGGCGGGCTATAGAAAAAAAAATCGTTTTTTTTTCACCTTTTTTTCATCTTTCAAAATTCATTAAACATTTGTTATAAACAATAGGGGAGAAAACGTCCGTCAGACGATAGCGAGTACATTTCCACACATTTAAAAAAAAAGTTTATCAAAATGCGTCTACTAGTTTCTTAGAAATCGTGGGAACCAGCTTAGAAAAAGTATTTTTGAGAAAAACGCGTTTAAAGTTTCCAATGAAAAAAAGCGACAAATTGAGTTTAAATTTCTTGACGTAATTGCCATAGTGAAACAAGTCGTACATCTTTGAATCGTTCTTAGATCCCTAATCTTTGAAAGAATGATAAAATAAATCGATTTTCTGAAACCGTTTGATGAGAACACCCCCTTAAGCTTTAATGGAGATTATCGAGCACAAGTTCCTTCACTTTTTCGATGTTATTATCGGTTAGAGAGGTCGAAGGTCGTTAGAACGAGACATATCTTCTACGATCTCTCGGCCCTCCTTGAACGCTTTATACCACTCGTTAGCCCGTGTTTTTTTTTTATGAAACTGATTCATAATGAGCCTTTTCTGACATTTTTAGCAAGTCGGTACGTGAAATTCCATTCGAAACACAATATTTAAGGCAAACTCTTTGTTCAATAATTTCGTCCATTATAAAATTCGTGATGTACTAGTGAAATGGACTGATTCAAGCAGCTACTGTAAACAAACTGGTTGACAGATTGCGCTCATTGTTAGTATAGTAATTAAGTACAGTGCTACCAACTTACGGAAAATTTATTTTCAAGAAATCATTAGCACGGGCTTTTTAAATTACAAATTCCCGATACTTTTTTGACAAAATGTAGATTAATAGTCGACTAATTTGTGGTTGAAAATTTGTAGATTGTAGGTCTCCTTAAAGTATACAAAAATCGTATGCAAACAAGTTTTCAGAAAGTTTGTTTGCATTTGCAAAATTTGCATCAGAAAATTCTGCAAAAAGTGAGATAATGAGTCTTATTGCCAAAAAAACTGTAAATTTTTTCGCATTTTCCGATGAACCGTTTTCCTAAAAATTGATATAAATGATGAATACAAAATCCTCATTACACCCCCAAAACTCACGGATCATAAGTTCACATATTTTGATAAGGGCACTTCATCTAGCGTATTCTTTATTACTCATTTCCTACGCCACTGTGAAACGCTGGTATAGCGAGTTTATTCGTGGTCGCTATTCGCTCACCGACGAATTTCGTAAAGATCGTCCAAAGTCAGTTGTTCGGACAGAAAACATTAATGTTGTGCAAAAACTGATAATGCAAGATCGTCATGTGACATAATGTGAGATTGAGGCAACCTCAGGCATTACTTCCACCAGCATATATAAAATATTCCATGAACATTTAGCCGTAAAAAAGATTTGTTCTCTTTGGATCCCACATAATTTGACAAAAGCTCAAAAAGATGCAAGAATCGATTGATGCAAACAAATGTTCAAGAAATTTTCGAACGCTTGCAAAAGTGTATAGATCATAAAGGAGAATACTTTGAAAAACAATAAAGTCATTTTTTATGACGTATTACTGCTTTTCATTATTAGGCTCCATATATAAATATTGCCCCAAGTGTAATACGAACGGGAAAAGTGATTTTGTATGATGTAATTTATCACACAAATATCAATAGTAATAAAAGGTCTATCACAAAAATTCACAGATAAGCTGAAAATAGAATGCATAATGCAAAAAGTTTATAGTGATGATGGAAAGACTTGAATAACGACAAACGTTTGGGTCGGCCAAGATCAGCTGTAAACGAAGAAAACGTTGAATCCGGATGAGTCAAATCCGAAAAAATCGCGCTTAGAAAAGTTAAAAGTGAAGACAATATTGATATTGGTTTTGCAATTCGAAGACAATTGTGCACAGAGAGTTCGTTTTGAAGGGCCAAACGGTTAATGCTGTATTTTATCTTAGTGTTATGAAGCGTTTGATGGGGCTTATTTGTCGTGTGCTGTCAGAATATCCTGAAAAAGGAAGTAGGCGCTTGTTGCACGATAATGCACTAGCTCATCGATCAACGTTAATAACGAATTTGTTGACCAAAAATGGCATTTTGACAATCAACCATTTCCCGTATTCACCTGATTTGGTTCTATGCAATTTATATTTGTGTGGAAAGTTACATCTGGCCATGGAAGGAAAGCGTTATACAGACATTGAAGACTTTCAAAAGTCGACGACCGCCATGCTGAACATAATTTCTACTGATGAAATAAAAATGTATTTCAACTCGCTTCTCGACCATGCAAAGCGGTGTATTGAGTTCGAAGACGACTATTTTGAATAAAATAAATCAACTTTGCCAAATACAGTTTTAGTTTTCTTGATTTTAAGCTTATCTGGGAACTTTTGCGACAGACCTTATATTAACTTATGATTCTTTGGATTACACTATATTTATTTTTATAATCACATAAAAAATCAACACTTTTTACGTTATCATATAACCTTTACTGACTTTTTCTCTAGATGCTCTCGATATCAAGGCACTCGTACACTTTTAACGGGAAAAAAGAAGACTGAATTAATGCGCATTGTGCATGTTTGAAAGATTTCGGGGTACTTGAAACTAGAAGTCTGGCACTTTAAGTGCAGTGATTCCCCTTATGTCTCAAAAAAGCTTGTGCACATGATTGGTTTCCTTACTATTCTTTGTTGATATAAATAACAATGAACTAGAATGCGTAATTTTAACTCGCCCTATTGGATTTTTCATTTTTAAATTTAACCTTAGTCAGGATATCTGCCATTTCTTGCTATCTGTGGGGAACGTGGGGTCTGTTTGGTCTCCTGAGGACGCGATAATGTAAAATGCTCTTATTTAAGATAATGGGGTTTAAATAAACATCAATCTTCTCGTTATTTCATATGGGAAAGAATAATGTATACACGGAAAAAAGTTTGGCGCAGATGCTGCACCTAGCGGTGGAGCTGTTGCGTTTAGCGGAGGAAAGTTGTGCGACTATGCATTTGGGTATGCTGCGTTTCCTCTGTGGGTGAGCAGCTGCCCCCTTTTTGGGGGAGCAGTTGACTTACGTCGAAGGAACACAGCGCTCCTTTCGGTAGGGTGTGTAGTTGCACCGCATCGGCAGGCAAATGCAAAAGCAGGCGAAAGTACAAATTTTAAGTTTTTTATGATTTACATGAAAGTGCCCATTGAAATGATGTTTCCTGTATATATATATATATATATAGAAGTACTTTTTGGTTCATTACGATCTGTTTACAAATAACCTAACCTCAATGTTGAGATTTTAAATAATTTCACATCATTTTAAGAAATTAAACAAATTCTTCAAAAGATATAATAATTAACGACGATTCCAGAAATATCAAAACAATTGAATTGTCCATTGAAAAATATAGTCAAATATCAGTTTATATGACTCGCCGCAGCATTCCCTCCTGTGGGGCAGCAGCTCTCCCGCAATTGTGGGAGAGCAGTTAGTCCACAAAAAAGTAAACCTGCTAACCTATGAAGAGCGCTGCAGTTGCCCGCCAGTGTAGTGGCGCAGGAGCACCAGAGGTAGAGCAGCATTTCTACCAAATTTTTTTCCGTGTATAGAAACATATTTGGAACTCAAATCGATAAAGACGTGCATGAAATAGAAAAAAAAACGAAAAAATTGCTAAAATGACTTTTCTTTAAACAAAAAAATTTATTTATCTTTCTAATCAATCTATCGACAAAATTCAAACTGGATTTTAAACTGGACACAATACACTATAAGGATATAAATATCGCCCTTACGTTCTCTTGGAAAAGTATATTTATTTAAAAAAGTAAATAACATCCGTTATTTTGTTTACTTTGTAAACGAAAGGTTGAGATAATTGTCAGATATCTACAAGTTTATACAAATAATTGACAAGAAATTACAAATTGCATAGGTGAACTTTTAATTTAAATATTTTTCGCCCAGCTCTGTTGGAAAACGCAATATGCAAGCTTTTTTTTTGTACAAAGTGAAGTTAATGTAGCGTAACTTACTTGATAATCTAGGCGCACTGGTGTAGCAAGGCCATTGAGTTCTATGCCAGGTCGTACGAACAAAAGAAAACCACCACGTGGACTGGTAGTAAATCACGATGACTTGGCAGCATTAGCAGGTCAACCGAACCAAACCAACAGCAATCTGCAAGCTATTGATACAGAAATCGTTAGCCTGAAGCGACAAGTACGTTATAATATGTAAACAATATTAAACAAAATTCTTCAATAAATTTTATATTATTTTATGATTAAACTTTCTTTCTCTTGGTGCTTATTTTAATTACTGTGCCAATATTTCGGGATGAGTAGCTGATTTAATTGAAGTTGGGCAACATTTATTACTGTTATTCATAACTTAATTAATGTACATCTGAATTTGTTAATTTTTGTGCGAAGAAAATATATTTTTTCTTTCACTCATGTATGGAATCATTTCAATAATATAAATAATCTTGTAATATATTTTTAAAAATTTTCTGGTATATATGTTTTCCATGCATTTGTCTAGAATTTTAAATTAAATTGTCAAATCAACCCGAGTATTTCAGGTTCAATCTCAAATTTCGATTCTGTTTATTCTTGACTTTTTGATATAAGATTAAAGTCTGATGATAAAAACAGTTTGAGCATTAGATCTAGATTAGTTGCATCTTTAGATATTTTACCAATTTAACATTATCCTTTGCACTTCATATCTTTTTACGAGTTTCTGCAGCTCCTAACAAATACTTTCTGAACGGGAAATCGATTTGCAATGTACCAAAAGTAGAATGCTACCTTGGCCACTGTTAATAAAACTGAAACTGGCGGCCGGGATTTGACGGTCAATGGTTTATACTATGAGTTGTTAAATTAATTAAGATGGCTTCGGCGTTTATAAAAAAAAAAATCACAGACGGTTCTGAAACTTAGAGATTATCTCAATAAAATATGCTAGATTCATTTGGAAAAAACAAATACTATGGTTGACGATGTCATTTCCGAAAAAATCGTTACCGAAAAAGTATCAGTTTAACACGTAGTTTTATGGGACTTCTCATCAAAATCGGCGAAACTCTGGAACAAAATCACGAGTCCCCATAAATCAAATATATACTAATACTTTTGATTTCAAAGAATCTATTAGTTTCATAAAAGCAAAGGGTTGACGACTTCAATCAAGAGAAAATTTCGAGAAAAGTACAGAAAATAAAAATCGCCTCGAGGTGAAACTAATAAATTTTGATTTTTGACACCAAAGGCTGAAGCCACCTTAAATTCAATTCATTTCATGACATATCCAAAATGAATTATTCATTTTAGTGGTTATGTCGACTTTGACATTTTATTGTAATCGCATGGTAGAACCGCCAATCAGAAAGAACCTTTGAAAATTGCTTTGAAATAATAAATAATATTACAACCCTTTTAAAGCATAGCCTCAACGAAGTCTTTTCTTTTTCCTTTGAATGACTAGTGCAAAGAAATTCGATTCATATTTTCTCAAAGCAAACTAAATAAAGATACTAGGGTGTTTGATAGTGATGTGATATTCCTATCAGAGGTCGCCACTAATAACAAACGAGTATAATTGTTGACAAGCTCCATCCTTCAAACCTCTTCTGTCAAAATTTGAGCCAAATCCATTCATTAGTTTACTAGTTACAGTGTCTAGAAGCAACCAACCTCCGAATTTTTTGCAAAGATGGAAAAAAGTGACTTCCGTGTGTTGATTAAACGCTACTTTTTGCTTGGAAAAATCTTATCAGAAGCCAAGGCCAAGTTCGATAAATATTATTCGGACTCTGTTCCGTCGTATAAAATGGTTCAGAAGTGGTTTACCGAATTTCGTTGTGGTTGTACGAGCACAGAAATAATACCAAGTCTAGGTCGTCCAAATGAGATCACTACACCAGAAATTATGAATAAAATCCATGATATTGTTTTGAATGAGCAAAAAGTGAAAGTGCGTTAGATAGCTGAGATCGTATTCATCTCAACTGAGTGTGTGATCAATATTTTGCACATTTGTGTATGAGAAAGCTCTGTGCAAGATGGGTGCCGCGATTGCTCACAATCGACCAAAAATGCATCATTCGTGTGACCACTTCGGACCAAAATTTGGCCTATGTTAACCGCATTCCAAAAAAGTTTTTGCGTCGATTTGTGACGATGGATGAAACATGGATATGCCACTATACTCCATAATCACGTGAAGGGTCAAAACAGTGGGTTAAATCTAGTGCAATTGCACCAAAGCGTCCAAAAACGCACCAATCGGCTGGGAAAGTTATGGCTAATGTACAATACTTTGGGATGCACATGGAGTAATCTTCATCGATTACCTTGAGAAAGGAAGGACGATTACTGGAGCATATTGTGCTGCATTATTGGATCATTCTGTGAACGAAATCAGGAAGAAACGGCCACATTTGAAGAAGAAAATCCTTTTTCATGATGACAATGCACCATCTCACACATTGAACATTGCACAGACAAAAAAACATGAATTGGCGTTTTGAGTCGAACAAAGGAGTTGAATGGGAAACAGAAGGGTATTTTGGAGGGTTTGACAAATCGTATTATTTGGAAGGCATATAAAAGTTAAAAGATTGTTGGACTCGTTGTATCGAGCTAAAAGGAGAGTACATTAAGAATTAAAACCGATTTTTGCCAGAAAAAAACAAATTTTTGTTTATTTTATCACGTCATTATCATACACCCTATTATTTCTCTATATATTAAAATTTATTTTGGTTCTAATTTAGTCAGGAATAATTTTTGAAATCGTTCGAAGCACGACTCCAAGGTACGGAATCTTTACTATTTACTTAAAATGACTAGTGCAAAAAGAATCAATTCATATTCTTAAAGCAGACTAAATAAAGATATATTTCTACATATTAGAATTGATTTTAGTTCGGATTTAGAGTTGATAATTATTTTTGAATTCGTCGAAGCATGACCTTAAGGTATGGAATCCTTTCTAATTCCTTCAAATGAGTAGTGCAGAAAGAATCCATCGATATATTCTGAAAGTAAACAATATGAAAATAAATTTATATATTTTTGAAAAGATTTTAGTTCGTATTCAGAGCCGGAAATGACGGATGAATCCTAATGAGTCAAAATCTAGAATTTGTTTCTTAAAATTTGGCTATAAAGCGTCGAAAAAAAATTAACTTGAAGTATAATAATTGATCAAGTTCATGGAAATATATCTTCATTTAGTCTACTTTAAGAATATAAATGCATTCTTTTTGCACTAGTCATTAAAAAAAATAGTAAAGTTCCCGTGCCTTGAGGTCGTGCTTTAACTGATTTTAAAAATTATTCTTGATTCTGAATACCAATTAAAGTTTTTAAAAATATGTAAATTTTTCTTCACATAGTGTAGTGTGAGAATATATGAATGGATTCTTTTTGCACTAGTCATTTAAATGATACCATAAAATCAGCATATCATAAAAATACCATGACTGAAATCAATTTTAAAGCATAGAGATATATCTTTATATATGAGGGTAGTCCCAGAAGTACCCGACCTTGACGTATAGATGACGGTTGTTATTTGAAAAAATTGCTATGGTCGAAAGTACCAACATTATGGTATAAAGCTTAAACTAGAGATTTGAAGACGCTGCGTTGTTTAGTATTTGTTTTACAGCTATCAATATCAAAGCCGAACTAAGTTTTACTCTAAGAGAGTTTGCTCCTTGTTTACAAGAATAAAGTATTGGGTGGCAAAGTTTAAACGAGGTCGTACGAGCTGCCAAGACGAACATCGCAATGGTCGACCAAATAAGGTGACCACGGCATAAATAGTGCAGAAAATTCACAAAATGGTATTAGATAACCTTCGACTGAAAGTGCGCGAGCTAGCAGACATGATGGCATTTCAAAAAGTGCTGTATATTGCATATTGAATGAAAATTTGGACATGAGAAAACTGTGCGCAAGATGGGTGCTGCGTTTACTTACAATGGAACAAAACAGCGTCGTGAGCATGTTTTAATTGAGTCTTTATTGATGTTTCATAGCAATGAAGCCGATTTTACAACCCTTTTAAAGCATAGCCTCAACGAAGTCTTTTCTTTTTCCTTTGAATGACTAGTGCAAAGAGATTCGATTCATATTCACACCTGAGACGAAGGACGAGTCAAAATAATGGACTGAATGGGGAGAATCGGGTCTAAAGAAGGCAAGGACAGTTCCATCTGCTAGCAAGGTCATGGCATCAGTTTTTTGGGATGCACGTAGGATATGTTTCATTGATCATCTTTAAAAAGATAATAAAATCAACGGCGAGTATTATGCAAACTTATTACAACGTTCGAGTGCTGAAATCAAGAAAAAGCGACCGCTGTTAACTAAAAAGAAAGTGTTGTATCATCAAAACAATGCACCAGCTCACACATCCGTTATCGCGATGGTCAAACTTGGATAAATGGCTCGGTGGTCAAAGATTTGCTAACAATGGTTGAGTCGCTGGGAAAAGTGTATCGAGCTAAAAGGAGACTACGTTAAGAAATTAAGGTATTTTTTTCCAAATTTTTTGGGTTTTCTTTAATAAGTCGGGTACTTCTAGAACTACCCTCGTCTACTGTAAGAATATATGAATGGCTTCTTTTTGCACTAGTCATTGAAACAAATATAAAAGATCCGTGCTTTGAGGTCATGCTTCGACAGATTCTAAAATTTATACCTGGCTGTAAATCCCACATGAAGTCAATTTTAATATAATATAGAGATATATTTTCATTTAAGCTGCTTTAAGGATATATAAATCGATTCTTTTTGCACTAGTCATGCAAAGAAAAAAGAAAGGATTATGATTATATTATAATTCTACCGTTTTCAAATAATTATTTCTGGCTCAAAATATGAACTAAAATCTATTTGAAAATATGCACATTTATCTTGGTATAGTCTATTTTAGGAATATATAAACTGATTTTTGGGTACGGGCTATTGAAAGTAAATAATAAATATTCCTTGTCTAAAAGTTATACCTGTATCAATCTTCTAACAGATTTTCGTGAAAGAAAACAATTTATTTCATTTAATTTTCACCACGAATGATTAATTATTCCCAGCTCTAAATACCTCGCGAAATTTATTCAGAAACACAAAAATATATCTTTGCTTAGTTGACTTCAAGTATATAGAAACTGATTTTTTGGAATGAGTTATTACGGGTAAAAGTGAATAGTAAATATTCTCTGTCCTGAAGATATGCCTGAATACATTTTTTAAATGTTTTTCGAAAGATGAAAACATTTTAATCCGTTAAATTACTCTTTACGTTTGTCAAATTTTTAATATTTACTCCTAATGAAAAATTATTTATGATTCCTTAACGAACTTTAAACTTGATTGATTATTATTTTTTAAGTTTATTTTATGGAAAATTCTAGTCAGATGCTTAAAAATAAATTCACGATTTTACTCAAGTAAGAGGTAAGATTGAATTGAATTAGAATTGAACTTTAAAAAAAAATAAAGTCTGGAAGACGCAAATACAAAATCACCAGGTTAACAAACTTCAGTTCATCCACTTGGCTATAGTGAGTCTACTATTAATTATCAAAAAAATTACTAAAAGTTCTATCTAATTGGCGGTTCCCACGTGCAATCACAATAGAATGTCAAAGTTGTCACAACCACTGATCCAAAAAATTCATTTCGGAAAAATCATGAAGGGTGCTTAATTTTATTGATTCCACAACTGATGTACTTAGTATTTCTTGATTTCTTAATATTAATCTCAATAAGCATGAATATAAGTATTAAAATAAAGCGGTAAGCTTTTTTAAACATTTCAGATTTCTCTTGATAAAATGGAAAATATTTCATTGAAATTCTTTATTTGTATGATCTAAACCATCATGATAAAAATAAAATGCAATTTTAAAGTATGTTAAAGAGAACCCCAGAAAATATCAAGTTCATTTCAATACGGGCTATAATATAAAAAAGTCAAAAAGCAATGATTTAAAAAATTGTTGAAATTTGTTTTAAACAAATTAGTACAGGGGGATAACAATATGCATAGTAAATTTTTTAATAAATTCTTCAAACAATAAATTTGAAAAAAATGTCTTTTTGAAATAAATTTTTTCTTAAAAACATTTAGTTTAGTCTAAAATAACATTACAAGATGGTTTATAATTTTCAAGACACGTATTTACATTTAAAGTATTTTCTCCTTCTTTTTTAATTTCTCAGTCAAAAATCTCTTGTAATACTTCGACTCTGCATGCAAAATTTTCCCAATCAAAATATGGATATCATGAACCAACCAATACATTAATTATTATTTAATTTCTACTAAGAAAACTGTTAATCTTAATAAAAAAAATGTTTAATGCAACAGGTAATAATACTGTAAATAAAACTTATACATTATATCGATAATGAATATTTTGAATACAACAAAGAATAAAAAAGTTTCTAATAATTATCCGTGGTTCACTAATATTATTGAGGGGGTATTCTAGTCTAGAAGATCAAATTGTAGGCATTTTTCAGGGCTGAATAAAAAAAACCAATTATATTTTTACGATTATATTTAATATCATACACTACCGGTCAAAATTGTGGGACCACCTACAAAAATTGTATTAAAAACATGCTCGTCTTCGAAAGCGGCTATCTCCGTGAAAAATTAAGATAGGAATATTTTCAAAAAAGCGTTTGAGAGATTGTAAAATTTCGTGTCGAATAAGCTTTATTTGAAGTATTTTCAGCAAATAGAAGCCGAGATAGCGTGTGAGAAAGACCGACGTAATTTCCGATTTTGACCAATTTTCACTTTTAAACTTCAGCTCCCTGCATGCTTTAGGGAAGTGATAGGAAAAATTTGAAACTTTGCTAAAATAACGCCTAAAGCCTTAGCTATAAATTGAGCCCAAAAACATTTTAAAAATTTCATTAGTTTCCGAGATATGACTTTATTTGTTGAGCGATGCTCGAAAGATTTTTGAAGCATCGTTTCAGCCGGTCTCTCGACTCACGAGACACTGTCAGGGCAGAATAGGCGATAGGTGTCAAACGGGGCGCCACTATTCGGAGAATATTTATTCTTTTTTTAATCTCTTGTCACTCAAATACATTTTAATTGTTTTCGCAAATACAATTTTTTTCACATAGTTAATTTAATTTATTTAGAAATCAAATATTTGTATAGACCTCTGCGAAAAATTCTAGGTATCATCAACAAATATAGTTAAAAAATTTTAATTAATTAACTCTTTTTTATTAATTTACTAAAAAAAACAGCATAATTGGTGTGTTAAGGATGAAAAATTTGTAACAATAACAGGATATTTAAAGAATTTGAAAATCTTTCTGTGGAAAAAATGACGCTTTCGACTGCGCTGGGATTCGAGCCCAGGTCTTTCGATTGCCGGTCGACTGCTCTAACCACTGAGCTACACAGGCGTCCGACATCTCTTTCTCCACAGGAAGACCTCCTTATATCGCCTAGTGGCTCAGCCTTGCGGCTGTAAATGATTTCAAATTAATTAGTTGAGTTTGAAATTTTTGTCACTGCCTACATTATCGGAGGATCACTAGTCGCGTATCAGATAGGATACGTTGTCGACAGGTGTCCTCGTAGACAATTTCAAACTCTTATATCGCAAATAATGCAAATAAATTCAATATTTAAAGAATTTGAAAATCTTTCTGTGGAAAAAATGACGCTTTCGACTGCGCTGGGATTCGAGCCCAGGTCTTTCGATTGCCGGTCGACTGCTCTAACCACTGAGCTACACAGGCGTCCGACATCTCTTTCTCCACAGGAAGATCTCCTTATATCGCCTAGTGGCTCAGCCTTGCGGCTGTAAATGATTTCAAATTAATTAGTTGAGTTTGAAATTTTTGTCACTGCCTACATTATCGGAGGATCACTAGTCGCGTATCAGATAGGATACGTTGTCGACAGGTGTCCTCGTAGACAATTTCAAACTCTTATATCGCAAATAATGCAAATAAATTCAATATTTAAAGAATTTGAAAATCTTTCTGTGGAAAAAATGACGCTTTCGACTGCGCTGGGATTCGAGCCCAGGTCTTTCGATTGCCGGTCGACTGCTCTAACCACTGAGCTACACAGGCGTCCGACATCTCTTTCTCCACAGGAAGATCTCCTTATATCGCCTAGTGGCTCAGCCTTGCGGCTGTAAATGATTTCAAATTAATTAGTTGAGTTTGAAATTTTTGTCACTGCCTACATTATCGGAGGATCACTAGTCGCGTATCAGATAGGATACGTTGTCGACAGGTGTCCTCGTAGACAATTTCAAACTCTTATATCGCAAATAATGCAAATAAATTCAATATTTAAAGAATTTGAAAATCTTTCTGTGGAAAAAATGACGCTTTCGACTGCGCTGGGATTCGAGCCCAAGTCTTTCGATTGCCGGTCGATTGCCGGTCGTTCTTTAAATATTGAATTTATTTGCATTATTTGCGATACAAGAGTTTGAAATTGTCTACGAGGACACCTGTCGACAACGTATCCTATCTGATACGCGACTAGTGATCCTCCGATAATGTAGGCAGTGACAAAAATTTCAAACTCAACTAATTAATTTGAAATCATTTACAGCCGCAAGGCTGAGCCACTAGGCGATATAAGGAGATCTTCCTGTGGAGAAAGAGATGTCGGACGCCTGTGTAGCTCAGTGGTTAGAGCAGTCGACCGGCAATCGAAAGACCTGGGCTCGAATCCCAGCGCAGTCGAAAGCGTCATTTTTTCCACAGAAAGATTTTCAAATTCTTTAAATATTGAATTTATTTGCATTATTTGCGATATAAGAGTTTAAAATTGTCTACGAGGACACCTGTCGACAACGTATCCTATCTGATACGCGACTAGTGATCCTCCGATAATGTAGGCAGTGACAAAAATTTAAAACTCAACTAATTAATTTGAAATAATTTACAGCCGCAAGGCTGAGCCACTAGGCGATATAAGGAGATCTTCCTGTGGAGAAAGAGATGTCGGACGCCTGTGTAGCTCAGTGGTTAGAGCAGTCGACCGGCAATCGAAAGACCTGGGCTCGAATCCCAGCGCAGTCGAAAGCGTCATTTTTTCCACAGAAAGATTTTCAAATTCTTTAAATATTGAATTTATTTGCATTATTTGCGATATAAGAGTTTGAAATTGTCTACGAGGACACCTGTCGACAACGTATCCTATCTGATACGCGACTAGTGATCCTCCGATAATGTAGGCAGTGACAAAAATTTCAAACTCAACTAATTAATTTGAAATCATTTACAGCCGCAAGGCTGAGCCACTAGGCGATATAAGGAGATCTTCCTGTGGAGAAAGAGATGTCGGACGCCTGTGTAGCTCAGTGGTTAGAGCAGTCGACCGGCAATCGAAAGACCTGGGCTCGAATCCCAGCGCAGTCGAAAGCGTCATTTTTTCCACAGAAAGATTTTCAAATTCTTTAAATATTGAATTTATTTGCATTATTTGCGATATAAGAGTTTGAAATTGTCTACGAGGACACCTGTCGACAACGTATCCTATCTGATACGCGACTAGTGATCCTCCGATAATGTAGGCAGTGACAAAAATTTCAAACTCAACTAATTAATTTGAAATAACAGGATAATTTTCAAACAATTAAATTTTTTTTCATCAAATATATTTTATTTCAAATTTTTTTAAATTCAAATTTTGTAATGCAGCACAAAATTATTATTAATTTTAGAAACTAATAACCATTCGCCCTTGAAGATCTAGGATGGTTAGCAAAATGTCTAGTCTTTGTATATTTACACAAAAAAAATGAGTATCTAAATTGCTACTGATTTTCACTTGTTTCAATTTTTTCTCATTCCTTCCTTAAAAGACAAATACTAAACAATTATGAGTGTCCAATGATTGAATTTTTCTTTGTAAATATACAAAGACTAGACATTTTGCTAACCATCCTAGATCTTCATGGGCGAATGGTTATTAGTTTCTAAAATTAATAATAATTTTGTGCTGCATTACAAAATTTGAATTTAAAAAAATTTGAAATAAAATATATTTGATGAAAAAAAAATTTAATTGTTTGAAAATTATCCTGTTATTGTTACAAATTTTTCATCCTTAACACACCAATTATGCTGTTTTTTTTTAGTAAATTAATAAAAAAGAGTTAATTAATTAAAATGTTTTAACTATATTTGTTGATGATACCTAGAATTTTTCGCAGAGGTCTATACAAATATTTGATTTCTAAATAAATTAAATTAACTATGTGAAAAAAATTGTATTTGCGAAAACAATTAAAATGTATTTGAGTGACAAGAGATTAAAAAAAGAATAAATATTCTCCGAATAGTGGCGCCCCTTTTGACACCTACCGCCTATTCTGCCCTGACAGTGTCTCGTGAGTCGAGAGACCGGCTGAAACGATGCTTCAAAAATCTTTCGAGCATCGCTCAACAAATAAAGTCATATCTCGGAAACTAATGAAATTTTTAAAATGTTTTTGGGCTCAATTTATAGCTAAGGCTTTAGGCGTTATTTTAGCAAAGTTTCAACTTTTTCCTATCACTTCCCTAAAGCATGCAGGGAGCTGAAGTTTAAAAGTGAAAATTGGTCAAAATCGGAAATTACGTCGGTCTTTCTCACACGCTATCTCGGCTTCTATTTGCTGAAAATACTTCAAATAAAGCTTATTCGACACGAAATTTTACAATCTCTCAAACGCTTTTTTGAAAATATTCCTATCTTAATTTTTCACGGAGATAGCCGCTTTCGAAGACGAGCATGTTTTTAATACAATTTTTGTAGGTGGTCCCACAATTTTGACCGGTAGTGTATTTTACGTCATGCAGTTATGCAAATACATCCGAGCGAATCCTCCCTTCGTGCGATTGGACAGGCCGGCCGTGAACTTGGCTGTATGCATGATTCTCAAGAGAATCCTCATCAAATTCATCAGAATTTATTTATTTCACCTTTTTCTTGCGCATTGTTTGCTCCCCTGAAGTTGGGGTTTTGTGTCTATCTTCGGAAACAAATCACGCTCTGTTTCAAATAAATTTTTTTCAGTTGCAGTTGTCTCCGTTTTCGTTTATAATAAAAGCGTGGTATTTTAGGGTGCCAGAAACCGTAATTGCCTCAGTGAATCTAGTTTACAGTTTTTTAATCATCTCTATATGTTCTTCTTTTGGAATGAAAAGAATGACTGTTTCCTTTCAATGTTTCTTAGTCCATTCGAATAAATCCATCGCAGTTAGGATTGGGTTCTGTGCAGAGCAACGCAAGCTAGCTTTTGCAGCAAGACTTTTTAAATTTCCACCAATCCCGCCACCTGGACCTTTTCCATATGCAGTTCCTTGGAAATGTGTTTCTGCATAAAATTCCAAAAACTTTTTGTGATTTAAAAGATTGCTGAAGGCATACTTATGGTATTTTTAAAATGCTGCGCAGCTCCGTCTGTCACATAATAAATCTTGTCGACAACGGTGAATCTCTTCCTGAGGTAATCGGTGCAGTAGCTTGATTATTATTCCAATGGAAAGCTTGTGCAGCATTTTGGATGATGAAAGCATAACTTTCAGCAAAGTCAAGAAAAATTAGGAACTCTTCTTCATTTAGTATAACTCTAAGATGCTTAAAAAAAACCTTGTTGTTTCGCATAAAATGCGTGACGTTTCAGGTTTTTAAGTTCAGTGCAGACTTCTTTCACGAAGGCATCAGTGTCTGCTAGTACGGTCTTCAAAGTGCTTCTATCAGTTTGCTATCACACTTGATATGTCATTGTGTCGATACTATTAACGTTCAATAGATCAGTTAGGTATTATTTTAAATTTACAATGTCAGGACAAAATTCATATTTGTCAAAATGACAAGCATTAATGGGTTCACTGCACATGATTTCTTTTAAGCAGTCGTGGTAATCTGATGATTGTATATCGGCCTCCTCATTTAAATGTTTGATATCAATCGCACTCAACATCAAATTTACGTTTTGATGATAAACGCAGATACAAGCGTTGTGAGTTCCACTTGCTCCAGGTAAAACACTCTGCTTTAGTCTCAGCAGTGCAAATTTTGAAAATGTGATCTTTACTTTTTCATCTTGAGTTGTAAATTTGGCATGTAATTCTGAAAGATTGAACATAATCAGTCTCTTTTGTGGATGCTCATGAGTGCCGTCTAATTTTTTGACAGATATGAAAGCTTTTTTACCTGGCATCAGTTGACTATTGTCGTCGTTTGTGTAGAAGTTGCTAATCAAATTTTCAGTTTTTTCTGCCGATTTTTGTCCTCGTTTAGCTTCGAGAAGAATCAAAACTCTACTCTTGTCGACTGAGTCTTTTGATTTTCTGGCTTTATGTTCAGATGCACCGAATTCTCGCATGATTTGTCTTCGACTCCGAGACTTGGGTGCAAGCGTAAGTAGAGAAATCTTTTCTGAATATTACCCTTTTGCTCTAATTTTTCTTTTATTTGATGCTGAACTTCAAGACCCGCTAAGTGATTTTCATCATTGCATCTTTCTTTTTCATTTCTTATTAACAAAAAAAATCTGAATCTTCTTACATCTCTTCTTCTACTTTAACACCAGGCTCTTTTACAACTCTGGATGGTTGTAAATCAAGATTTCTATATTCTTTTTTACAAACGCCACGTATTTTAATGTCTTTCCGCAAAGGAGGAAACGCTAATTCCTGCTTTTCCATTAGAGGTCTCAAATCAGTGCCTCTTTCATGTTTCTCCTTACGAAAAGGATTTGCACATACGCTGCGAAAACTTTGCTTCGAAGACATGGTCAGCGCGAGATGACCATGCAAGGTCTTTAAGAATCTCACTTCGCTATAAAAGCAGCGATTTGAATAGACAATTCAAAACGATTTTACAACCTAAACTAAATGAACAATAATGACAGAATAGAATGATAAATAAATTATAAATATACTACTGAGAAGCAAAAATGAATGGCCAGAAATCATAGACAAAACACAGAAACATTCAAAATATTACACGTTTCCTCCTCTTATCTTTCAGGGGGCCAAAGTCAGAGTAATGCAGCTCAATGTTTTGTTTCTTGGTACAATATGAGAGACAAACGAAAATCGGTGTAAAATTTTTTCCCTCAGCAACTTCACATCAGCGAAATTGATTAGAGAAAGAGAGACGATATAGTATGAAGTTGCTGAGAAGAAATGAATTTATATTCTCGAGTCTATGCCGATGTCTTTTGTTTTTCGACTATACATTAGATCTTCAAGTTTAATTTAGAGAAAGGACGAATTCTGTATTATAATCATTTGTTTATATAAATAGTTTAAATTATGTTCAATTAATTTTAATCATTCACAAGTCATTAGTAAATATGTTAATCCATCATTTTCCTCTCGAAAATACAGGTCTGGAATTCTTGAATATGGATTCTTGGTAGGTCTATTTTTTGTTAGGGTAATTATGAAAATATTACAGCAAAATCTAAAAAAAAAACGTTGCGAAGGGAATGTAGATAAGAATGGTCGAAAAAACGTTAGGTAATCAAAATTGTTTTGAATGAATCTAATTCGCATGAATCAGCGCTGGTCGGTGCATCAGCTGGACTGGCTGGGCTGTCTGGGTGCGCGAGGGAAAGTTTCGGTCGGATACATTTGCATAGCCGCATAACTTTTGTCAGTCCCATAATTCCAACCAAGGTATTTAATTGTAAAAATTGAAGCTTTCTTTTAAAATTACTTTTAAAAATATCAAAAGTACCCGAAGAGTAGAAAATGTTAAATAAACATTTCACATCGTAATTTGTTTATGAAGATTAAAAAATTAAAAACAATGGATTTTATAGAATAAAAGGGTATGGAAAATCCTTCGAAAATCACTTATAGAAAATTCAATTCGCATTTATAGAAAGGAAGTTATGACCATTTGAAAATACCCGTTCTGCCTTAAGAATGAAAATTTCTTCCTCTGTAGTTTGGAGAGAAATGGAAATAAAAGTCTGTAAATTGTTGTGTGAACTACTGTCATATATGTAAACAAACCCTGAAAATTTTGAAGCAGAGGACATGATTTTTAAACTTGTGGCAGTTCAGAAGTAATGGCCCGTATGCATCTTACAGAATAGAAAAAAATTAAATTCTATAACAACTAACAGAAAGCACGAGAGTTTTCGAAGAACTCGGTGTTTCATTCCAGGTCGAACCAAAAAACATTTGACATTATTTTATCCGAGAAGCGTTCAAGGAAGCTTATTTAATTACACAGATTTACTTATTTCCTTAAAAAGGGCAATGTTTATCTTGCGTACTGAGCTGAACACTTATTGTGACTTACAAACGATAAGAATTCAAGCATATGTACAAATTACCCTTTTTGAGATAAAAATAGATATAAAACAATTTGTAAAGTTTACTAATTGACTTTTTAATGATAAAAATCATTGTAAAATATAATCATTACTCTTTTGCGTTCAAATATGTCATTAAGTCTTCCAAATTTTTATCCTTAATAATTTTCTAAAGCTGAATAAAAAAAAAACACGAAATAAGAACGTAGATTACTTTCGATTCTGATATTTATCTTATTTTCTACTCATATAGTATTTTTATTTGCGCACGTATTTGATATATTTGAAATATTTTATATAAGTTATTACGATAAGTATTATTTTACTTATTTCAGTATTTCTTAATTTCAAAACGTTGGGACATACTTTATTATTCCTATTTATATTATATTTTCATTTTCTCCATTTTTTTTTCATTTACAGAGAATTTTTTTGCCTGGGAAACTAGAAAGCTTGATGAAATATTTATTTAAAGTGATATAATGACACCTGTTTTACATCAACCCGTGGATTAATTCCTATTACTATAGATAATTAAAAATAATTTAATTTTTTAATTTTATATTTTTGTATATACTTATTAGAACTGTAATGATTACTATATGCAATTATTTGTGTTCATTGTCATTGAATATTATACATCAACATGTCTGTCAATTAATTGCATGATATTAAAACATAGTTTTCGTTCATTGATGAGCAGGTTGATGGTTATTCTTCCCTGTTAAAAAAATTTTATTTCTTGAACAACTTTTTAAAAAATTATAGAATTTTTAAATGCATTTCGATTTAAAGTGTTGAACAAAATAAAGAGAAAACATTTCAAATATTTGATTGAAATTCTGGTGATAAGCATAGTACAGTTTAATAAACAGTTCCGCATTTTGGTACGCCCTTATGACTTCCATTGTGCATTGTATTGTTATTTTCTTGATCTTCAAATTACAATACCATTATTTAATTACGAATTATTTTTCTAAATCATTCCAGTCAATTATGTCCATCATTAGAAGAGTGTATCACTAACCGTAATAACGGAACTCTACTATATCGACCTTATAAACCTGTGATTTGGAATTAACTTAACGCCATTTAAGATTAAATGGAATTTTCAATATATTTTTTTAAAAAATTTCCCATCTTCCGTACATAGGCTCGGAAATACCCGTGCCCTCTTAGGTTTGGTGTTTGGGTGCGGTCTTTGTCAAGTCTGGTTCTCATTCGTAGATTCCCTCCCTCTCCCTTGCGAACAGGTTAAATGGGAATATTTTTGCCATTATGAGGACTGCCGGCTCCGAAACTGTATGTTACGTTTTCCCGGTTCCGGTCCTTTAGTGTTTGCCATGAGTCTATTGTCTCCGTAGCTGCCTTAGCTAATGCTTCTCTAATTTGTTCCCAATATGTGAGCCGTGTCTAGTATGCACAAGGGCCTATAAGATGACGGTAAGTCTGGCTTTCCTTTTCTATTATTTATAAGCACCAAGCGTTGTTTTTTTCTCTTGCATTATGTGCATTGTTGCGTCGGCTAGGACTCCCACTGTTTCTGAGTTTTGCTCGTTTTGGTTTCTAGGAGCGTTTAAGGCCTTCCGTGATAAGTATTTCCTATAAGTCTTATGAGGTCTTTAGTTTCTATTTGGAAGATTATGTGCTGATGGTCACATCTTTGTAATCCTCATTAACCTTTAATTTAGCTATGTATCTCACTAATTCTTGCAACGCTAGGATGATATCTGGGATGGTTATCCTTTGCCCTGATCGTCTGAACGTTGACGTCCCATTATTTAGCACGATGAGTCTTTGTCTAGCAGCCATCTGCATTATCCGTTTTCCTTTAGAGTTTACATATTGCATGCCCCACTCTATAAATTTCACGTTGAGATCTCCAGCTAGCACGATCCTGCCTTCCATACGCTAAACAGCGTCATCCAAGTCTTCAAGTTTGATCTAAAAATCTGCGATGGGCTTGATAATCACCGCTTCTAGCTCAGACTTATTTCTTTTCTTTGTATGCTGCGTTTCGCTTTGCGCGGTGTCCGCTGGATTGCTACTTGCAATTGTTTCTTATGCACCCTTTCGCAATCTATTGGCTTTTCTTTCCCTTCGGCGCTTGGCCATTTGCTACTCTGTTTCTTTTGTGTCGTCTTTCACATTTTTTTGGCTCGGGTTGCGCCTTAGATTTCTGCAAAGCTTGTGGCGATGCATTTTTTAGTTTGCGGTGTGTTGGGTGTACACAAGTTCAGAGGTCGGGAATGTGTAATCCCGCTCACTCTGTTACTTTTAACATGAGTCCTGAGAAGTTCTACAGCTTCTTTCACCTCTTCGAGACCGTACCTGATGATAATACTGATATTTTTATGCCTGTCAGTCGCTTGTCTCAACGCTTTAACTACTATTCCTATATGAAAATTAACCTGTATGTAGTAAGTAACCTCCAGAATAACTTTTACAGATTTCTCAATTTAATCCTTGATCTCTGAAGCGCACTGTATCACTTGTGTTGTATCGCCCTTCTCTATGGTGAATACCTCTATATCTACCTCTGCCACCTCTGCATCGCGTGGGGCGTGGTGGACTGGAATAGTTAGGAACAAGTATACCTACGGATCGCAATCCTAACTCAGTTCCCTGGGACTCAATCTCCGTTTGACTGGTCCCAGAATACACGAACGGATCGGTCTCGCTCTGGGCAATGCAAATACCGATTCCTGCATGCACTACGCACTTCCTGATTAAGGCCTAGAGGGGCTCCCTTTGATCCCATACTGTAGGTCATACCTCGGCAGAGCTAGATCAGATCAGCCTCTGTGCTATCCTGGTCGAAAACTAACCGGGGGTGGTTTGGAACACTTCGAATGGTTTACAGCAGGTACCGATAGAGTCTTAGGTTCACAAGACGTATTTCTCTTTCTGTCCTACCCTCCATTCCTTGCGAGCTCTCCCTTATCTGCCATTAGGGACTACTTCTACCAACTAGGGGTATGACCTTCCCTTCTACACAGATAGCTGTGCAGATACTCGGAATAATAATAACTTGAAAATCATCGAAGCTTTCTTGATACCGTCGCTGCGGAAAACAGTATGCAAACCGGCGTTGGTGAGATGCGTTATAGACAGATAGATCTCACCGGGACACCCGAAGGGGCAACTGTCTTGCCAGAACGACGGCAACTTGTGGCCAGAAGCGGAACATCAGCTTCACATCTTAAAAATGTTTCGGCTGACGAATCCCAGCTATACTACGAGGATCATGTCACTACACAACGGACACAGAGGAAAGAGTCGCCCAACCTCCTTCGCAGAGAGAATGCTTCAAGTCATAGCGAAGCGATTCTACAACTACCCTTTTAACCTGGATAAAAATATTTCAAGTAATTTTACTCAACTTTCGATGAAAGTTGGGATATATGGACAACTTATAAGTTATTTAGTATCAATGTAATTATTTGTGATTTATTAAATGTTCAAGAATAAATCACAGTTGAGTGAAATTCAGAGGTGTGGAGTAAAGTATGAAAGCGTGCATTAAAGATTTCTAAATATATGTGTATATATACAGGGTGCGCCATTCAGACCTTCGGTACTTCAACATTGAATAACTATGACACTTTTCAGCCGATTTTGGCAAATGAGCAAGATTTGTTTAGGATATACTTTACCATTTATTTCAGATCAGCTTTAGAACACAACGTCGATTAAATGACCACCTCCATTCGATACACAAAAAGCAGCTCTTTTTCGCGCATTCTGCATAACATTGGCCAGCATTTCGGGCGTTATAGCAGCTATTTCGGCTCATATGTTACATTTAAGTTCGTCAATTGTCTTTGGCTTGCTGGCATAAACTTTGCTTTTTAAATAACCCCAAAGAAAAAAGTCAGGTACAGTTAAATCCGGAGAATGAGGAGGCCACTCCAAATCGCCATTTTTCGACACAACATGTCCCGGGAACTTGCGCTGTAAGAACGATTGTTTTCAATGTAAAACGCTACGATTTCAGCGCGTTCTTTCGGTGTGTATTGACTCATGGTTAAAATGGTACTGAATAACGTTTCAAAATCGTACTCATTTGTCAAAATCGGCTGAAAAACAACAGAGTTATTGAATGTTGAAATACCGAAGGTCTAGATGGCGCACCCTGTATATATACAAGGTGAGGCACATAAAGTGTTACAGAGCGATAGCACTCAAACTATTGATCATATCCAAAAATGTTTCAGACAAAAGTTTTAGTGTACGAGAAGGCCGTCATACTAGATCACCCTATTTTTTTATCGGTGGAGGCGCTAAAGCTACGTCAAGGTCAACTCCACTTTTCTAAATGGAACCATGTATTTTTTTTTCGATGACATTATTACCGATTTTCAGACGAATTCAGCGACCTACAACATAAGGTCACTCTAGTCACGCCAAGTATGAAAATAGTCATTTCAACATCCGTGGTCCGTTAATTGTTGGTGTGGCATTGTCGGGGATCACGTCATTGGTCCATATTTTTTTGAAAGTCGCTTTACTGGGCAAGTTTACGCAAACTTTCTGCTAAACGTACTGCCTCAATTAATGGAAGACGTGCCCTTGCATGTTCGCATGAACATGTGGATGCAACACGACGGTGCACCACCCCATTATGCTCTGTGTTCAAGACAAGTGATGAATGAAATTTTTGAAAAAAAGTGGATAGGACGAGGCGGCCCTGAGGCTCAGCCACCTCGTTCGCCAGATCTAAAATCACCAGATTACTTTTTATGGGGTTTTGTCAAAGAACGCGTAATGGCGGTAGCACGTACCACGCCTGACGACATGAAAGAAAGAATACGCCGACATGTACCGAAATGACACCACAAATGTTGGCTGAAGTTAGACGGTCTTTTCATCAGCGAATTAATAAGTTCTTACAAGTCGAGGGCCATCACTTCAAGCATCGTCTGTAGGTAGACCCAAGCCAAGGTTAGTGGATCCTTTGAAAGTGATTATTCCGATATGTTTCGATTTTTCGACTATTTTTATACTTTGCGTGACTAGAATGACTGTGTGTTGCAGTTCGCTGAATTCGTCTTATAATCGGTAATAATGTCATCGAAAAAAAATACATGGTTCCATTTAAAAAAGTGGAGTTGACCTTGATGTAGCTTTAACGCCTCCACCGATAAAAAAATAGGGTGGTCCAGTATGACGGCCTTCTCGAACACTAAAACTTTTGTCTGAAACATTTTTGGATATGATCAATAGTTTGAGTGCTATCGCTCGGTAACACTTTATGTGCCTTACCCTGTATAATAAGACAATATTTTTTTCAATCACAAGATTACCAAAGCTTTCCGTTTATTCTTCTCTACGCTTCACTCGAGAGTTGAGTAAATCGTGAGTCCCAAGACTCGTTCCACCAGCTATATCTATTCGCGCAGAAACGAATGAAATTAATCTGCACCTTGGGCACACATAAATATTTTTTAATTTCAAAAACGTGTTGAATTTTCAGCATACTGATGTTCCACGTTATTTTATTTAATAATTGAAACCAATTATAAACATACAAAATAAATTTTAAAGTGACATGCTTTATAACATGTCTAGTATTATATTGACCCAAATTCATAGAAGTTTTGTTAATTTCTTGTTATTTTGGCATAGGGTCAGTTTCATCTTTTTTTATTTGATTAAAAATATCACTATTAGATGTGAAAATGCGCAAAAAGAAAGAAAGGCAAACGTTTCGGCCACATATGGGGGCCCTCTTCAGTACCATAAATTCAAAGATTAATTCAAAATTTCTGTAGAACATTAGAATATAGGAAATAATTAAATTAGGAATTATCACGGAATTCAAAAACTTATCTTATAGCTTGAAATTCAAAATGAAGTAGTCCAGTATGCAGCATCATGAATTGAAAAAATATCTAGAGTTCACTGTGAATAAAAAACCGGATAAATGAAAAAAACATAACAAATTTTGCACACGAACCGACCGGAATTTTTTAGAAAATTTTATTATTAAGCCAAATTGGTTATCAATGGCAAAACGCGAACATGTTTTACATTTTTGAAAACTTTGCGGTGAAGACTTTGTTACCGGAGTCTCTCACAGAATGATCTGAACTGTTTTAAAAACCGACTCGAGACATGTGGCTTTGCTGACCGAAAATTTTTTTATATAAGTAATCTTGAGAGGTTCTTTTCCTCCTTGAAGAAGACTATTGTCCTATACCTAGTAAAGAATTTCGAGACGTTTATGTTCATTTTCACGAGTGGACGCAGGCGTGTATTTTCTAAGAAAATGATTTATGCCAAAATAACAAGAAATTAACAAAAATACAAAATAAAATTACAGTTTACTATAGTAGGAAGTTAAGAATTTGATCCTAATAGATTGAAGTTAATGCTCCTGCACAGAAAATTTTAGTTATCGATACTTTATTTAATTGTCTTACAACTTTTGGGTATTTCTAGTTAATGGGAAATTCGACAACTTTTTTAGAAGCTTTCATTGAAAGGTGTACGAAATTATTGAATTCGTCAATGAATTTTTATATAATTTCAGTCCCATCCAAACGTCGATGACAAGTGACTACGATAGAAAATTTTATTCCCAATCCATTTGAATCTTTCGTTACGTTAAGACATGAAAGCTAAAGTCAATTCAGTGAAAAAGGGTAATTTTTCTCATCTATCACTTAAAGGTGCAGGTTCTTTACCCGGAACCTGTCAACTCGTTATAAGCCCAATTAATTTTATTAGTTCAATTAAACCTGGAAATAACATATTTATACAAAGAAAGAAAGCTTAGTTAGACGCCAGTCACTTTGCTCAAAGTGACAAAGCCAGTTCAAAATTCACTGGAACTTGAGATCTTAATAAAATTAAATACAAGGCGGGGTTAATTAAATGTCACAATAGTAAATTGGGTAAAATGAATGAAAGTCAGAATTTAATTATCAAAGAAGTTTGGCATGACAAATTTTATTTAAAAGAAACAGAAGACTCTATAAAATTGAAAGTTTTATAAAAAAAGAATGCCAGAATATCTAAAGGAAATGAAATCTTACAAGTCCCGGGAGATTACCGCGTCGCTACCTGAGAGAACACGAATTTGCAGCCAAAAGGTTAAAATTATGAATTACAAGTAATAATTGAAACCTAATCACCGCGATAGAGAGAATGAGATAAATAAAGAAAAGAATATATGGAGAGAAACACTCGTAAATACTTGAGAAAGGCAAAGTGGTCTCGGCGTGTATGACAGACGGCAAAATTCCCGACCTGCCGCATGAATTAATCGCTTGACCCAATCGCGGACCCGGACGCAGGTCAAATTCACATTTCTAATAGACGACTAGGCAACCCTTGCGTAGTGCAGTAATTGCTCTCGGCAAATAATTTTTGTTAACTCGCGGTTCTCTAATACGGTAAACAACGCGCGTGATACGTTGGCACTATGTTAGGTAGTGTCCAACAGTATTAAATAACATAAATTTAGTATTTCCAATGTCCGGAATACTAAATTTAAAGCCCTCAAATCAATGTGCCCCAGACTGTATCTTCCAGGTCACGTGGTTGCAGCTGGTCGTCTTGGGAGTCGCTCTCCATGGATCGATGGCGGCGATAATCGAAGCATCGATGTATCGATGCTCATAAGGTGTCATAGCTGCCAGTGTTTATGTCTGCTCGGAAGCCGGTCGTGCCGCATCTCCAACGCCGCTGTCCTCTAGTGCCGTCGACCTCGTGTTGACTTTATTACTATTTAAGTGACTGATAAAAATTTACCACGTCACAACTTTGATGACAAATCCTGTTTTAGTCTAACAGTTTGTTTAATTTATTCAAAACTTTTACATAATCTACTTATGGGGCAAAATTTCTCAAGTGATACCGCCCCAAAAAACGAAGTCAACCAATCGGACTTAAAGTTTGGCTGATTGGAGTCCTATTTGATGCTACTTTCTACAAAAAAAAATGTCGTTTTGACAAATATTTGCTGAAATAGGAGGGGGTGAAATTTTCAGACTTTTGATGGAAAGCCTCTTCTTCAAACGAATATAACTTATTTTTTTGAGCATATAGCAAAATTTTACTTGATATGTTTTCTTCAGTTTTTTTCGTGATCTTTCAACTGGTTGTAACCATTTTCGAAAAAAATCAAAATTTGACTTCCATTTTCGAAAATCAAAAATAAATTTGTCTTTTTCTCAAATTTTGTACCGATTTTTTTTTTTAATAATCTAGTTATAAAGCTGAGATTTTTTCCTATAAAATAGCAAAATTTCAGGATGGCGTTTTTTTGTTTTCGAGCAATTGTGCAATGAATAACCGGATGCTCCACCGGAGCGCGTGACAGGGTTTCTTTGTCCATCTGTTTCTTCATTTGTCTTTATTTGTTTTGTTGCTTCCTCACTTCTACCACTAGAGTTCCACTATTTTCGTTTCCCATTAGAGAAAATAATTTGACTCAGCATAATATCCCAGCATACGAGTTGGGTACATTATTTCCAGATTTTATCTGAGAAGAGTTTCTTGAAACAAGTTTGTCTTTAGAAATAATTCTATTTCATAATATAATTTTGTTCATTCTGTTGAACTATTCTAATTTCAAAAATCAATTATATCTGCAGTCGCGATATTCCATTTTTCCTCCTTCTGTTTCCTCTTCTGTTTTTCTTTTCATTTTACTTCCTATATTACTTCCTCTGTAAACTTCCTTCTTAAATTGCAAAGAAGTACTTTTCTAATGATGCCTTCCAAAAAATATCGCGGAATTTGGATGGATAAATGCATTAATCCGTTCGAAAAAAAGAAGCATAGGGGAACAACCCTTCGCTGTGTTTCTGACAATTTACTGCAAGGATTCCTAATCAAGTTCAATTCGATATTGACACTGTTGTTGATGATGATGATGCAGATAATAATGAATGTGACTCAGATTTTTCAATACCTTTAAAGATCAATGACACAAAGATGCAGTGTGATGACGAGTATCATAAACTTTTAATGAAAAATTTTTCATCTCCTGAAAAATATGACATCTTCCTAAAATGCCAAAAAAGAACACATCAGAAGAGGCCCGCGAAATTACCTCCAAAAGCGAACAAAATCGCCAAGAAATACAATTCTACGAAATAAGCTATGTATAAAAAGACATAAGGTTCCAAAAAAACAAAATAAATCAAACTCACATTCAAATAATTCACCCAGTTAAACAGAAACATCACTTTCTTACACATTCAATAACTAGATATAAATTCAATAGACTTAATATTCAAAACATATTCCAAATTAATCCTACACTAAATGTAATTCAGGCATTGTAACTTGTAACTTAACAATGACAGTCCCAACTCTGTAAATGCAGAGAGCAGTTACACTAACCGCGTATGATATTATGTAATGTAAAAAATTAGCTTGAGGGTGTTCTGCGGGTTCCCTGGCGTGAAGAAGGTAGCGATCGGTCGCGCGGCCTCAGCTCTGGTGGAGCATCCGGTTATTCATTGCACAATTGCTCGAAAAAAAAAACGCCATCCTGAAATTCTGCTATTTTATAGGGAAAAATCTCAGCTTTATAACTAGATTATTTTTAAAAAAAAATGAAATGGGTACAAAATTTGAGAAAAAGCCAAATTTCTAATTGAAAATGAAGGTCAAATTTTGTTTTTTTTTTCAAAAATGGTTACAACCAGTTGAAAGATCACGAAAAATACATCAGAGAACGTATGAAGTAAAATTTTTCTTTATGCAAAAAGAAATAAGTTATATTCGTTTGAAGAAGTGGCTTCCCATCAAAAGTCTGAAAATTTCACCCCCCCCCCCCTATTTCAGCAAATACTTGTTAAAACGAACAAATTTTTTTTGTAGGAAGTACCATCAAATAGGACTCCAATCAGCCAAACTTTAGGACAGATCGGACGACTTCGTTTTTTAGGGTGGTATCACTTGAGAAATTATGCCCCTTATATAGATTCTTTAAGTTTAAGAAATTCTTGATTCATAATTTATTTTTATTTCATTTATAATTACTTCTTTATTATTCACTTAATATTTTAAAATTAAATTGATCTTATGAAAATTTAAACAATAAAAGTCTTAATAAGCGTATTACATAAAATATGAAAAGTCTGCACAGGATTTAGATTTGACATAAATTTCTCAGGCACAATAATAATTTTGAATTCGCAATTGTAAAATCCATATTTTGAAAATATACAACACAGAAAATTAAAGTATCTTTTTATATCACTAATCATAATTATATTGAATAATTAGTTATATTTATTTCAAAAAATATTTTATGAATAATTTATGAAAAAATTTGATTCATTTTTACTTGAGTGAGGCTCAAAAACTCTAGTCACGACACTTACTCTCACAAGCAGTCACTATATAAGAAAGTTCCAAGTTTTATATCTCGCCATTGTAAGCGAGCATGTACGTGATTCGACGAATCATCGTCCTATATATAAGTATAGTTATTAGTTTTATATATGTAATTATATATGATATTATATATGTGTCACGTCCCGCGACTCTACCGCCATGAGCAACAAACAAATTAAGGAACCAATGAAGGGATCAAGGCAACATTACCACGTTCGTGATTATATTGACTCAAGATACAACAAGATCTAATAAGAAATAAGAAGATCGTTAAAATCGAAAGGCAGATTCAAATAGAATTGATATATTTGGCCTTCCAAATTCTCTTTGAAACTGGGATCAAAGACTCGACTACATCAACCGGCTGGACTACAATTTTCCCATCTAATTACATCTATCTCAACGATTAAAAGTGAGGACTCAAGTTACCACATTCACTCTACTGGACTCAATTCATCACCAAGCAAGTTACAACTCAGGGTAATTACAAGGAAACTTCAAAAATACAATTCAATTTCCATTTCCAAGGTGCTTACTCAATACAATTTTATCGTCAATAAATATATTTCATATCATTAACCATTTTCAATCACTGATTATTCCTCATATCTTAGAGAGGATCCTTCCGTTCCTTACATAAAACGAGGAGATCTTTTCAAAGAAGACAAGTGTTACGTTTCTGACGTAACATATGTGTATTTGTGATGAAATATATGATCGGCTGCCAGTGAATGGTGTGAATGCATTTGTATGATGTTTATGTATGTACAGATGTGTCGGATATCCAATGGTAGGCTCGAGGTAAGATTGTTTTCTTTATTTAAGAGAACCATACTACTGCCGGTTGAAGTAATACGTTTGATGCTCATATTACTCGACTATCGTTTGAAGCTCCTCAAGCGTCGGTGATATACTTATACATTTCATGTTAACCCACTGACTAATGCGGATGCCCTGTCGTCGACAACGTTTTACTCAACGCCTTACTATTCCTATTTAATTAAGCTTTAAGATTATTGTAGGACAACTGTCAAAAGTCTTATTCCCAAATCTTGTACCTTGTTATACCGATTGATGTTGGAATTAACACGTTCACGCCGACGCGTATCACCGGTGGCCCGCACTAGACTGTCTCATCGGGCAGCGCGTACCACCGGTGGCTCGCACTAAATTGCCTCATCGGGCAGTACGTACCACGGGTACGAATTAGGAGTATGAATTACAGCGCCGGCGTGAACGTGTTAAATATGGTTTCAGATAATAATAATTATAATTATTGAAAATTTCTGCGGGTCTACTGAGTACGACGTAATTGGTGACGTAAGCCGTTGGCTTACCATTCATGTAAAGTGGTGACCCTAGTTCGAATACGGGATGTGATAGATTTTCTCTCATTCTTTAATTATTATCAATATTACACAGCCACACAAAAAAAGTTCAAGAATGTGTAATGAGACACATGTATTCCTATGTATTTTGGGTCGCTGAAAATGAATCTGAGGTCAAAATAGAGTCTTTCATGATTAGTTATCGACATAACCTTAAAACACCTTATTTTTTAGTATGTGATGAATTCAAAAATAGAGTCAGATCAGTGATATTATTTATTTATTTGAAATATAACCTCAAAACAAAATTGCCTGAGCGGCACTTTTCAAGACTTAATTGAATTAATGTACTTACATGCATTGAAGTTAAGTTAAAGTTAGCATTGTAAGTTAAATTAGTGTTAGTCTTCCATGGCTGTATGAAAGGACATCTTTTTGTTATTATAACGCACTCTTTTGCATTCGTAAGATCTTTGTAGCGGTATTTTCCTTTTTGAACTTTTTTCTGGGGTAATTATCTTTTCAATGTCCAACAGTAGTCCGCCATCATATTTTCATCCCATCTTCCTTGGTATCGTTGTTCCATCACTTTAATATATAGATGGAACCTTTCATCCTGTTCTTTACTGTAGTCCCCAAGATTTTCAGAGAAATATTCAATATGAGAATCCATGAAATAGAGCTTCAATCTCATTAAACATTTCAATTTTTTGAAATTATCGAACATTTTCGAAATCTTTTTTTTTAACTCTGGACTTTTAACTTTTCCCAGGAATTGTTCAACAATATTTTTTAAATCGAACCATGCTTTTTTTTCATTTCAAGTCATTTTAGTCACAAAAACTTCGTCTTTTAATGGCTGTCGAATTTTGAGGCCCATCAAATATCCCTTTTTTCAATTTAGCATCGGAAAATTGGAAAAACTGAGACATTATATACTGAAAACAATATTCCTCTTTATCTAGTGCTTGCACGAATTGTTTCATGAGACCCAACTTAATGTGAAGAAGTGGAAGGAGGACTTTTGATGGGTGTACTAATGGATCGTTGATGACGTTTCTGGATCCTCTATCCAGCGACATTCTTTTCGGCCTAGCCTTTTTTTTTTATAATGATTACCACGATCCTGACTGTCCCATAAGCACAAAAAACAAGGATACTTTGTATTTTCTGATTGTTGTTCGAGAAGCATTAAAAGAACTTTGAAATTGCAACAAAGCCATTTATGTTGTTCGTACTTGATTTTGTTTTCAATATGATTTTCATTTTACTGTAAATTTCTCTAAGTTTTGTTGAATAAGCTATTGGTATCGATGCATTTGTGTTTGTTATCTTTGTAAACTCCTGGCTTCATTCCATTCTATTTCTTTTATTTTTGAAGAAACTGTTTTGTGTTGCTATAAACACTTGAGTTCATTCATTTTACTAAATTTTTTCTTTTTTTCAAAGCTGAAGCAAGGTGTTGTCCGGCTTTGATGATGACAATGTTAACTCATCGCCGGACACATAAGCCCTCACTCTCGTACCCTAACGTCTCCTTCAGGGCAGCGCGCCTTTGCTGGCTTCGTTATTGACTGAGCTGAAAAGTGAATCATTTTACACATCCCTTTTCAGAGCAGTTGTCATCATCCCCGCTACCTAGTCCAACAGGAGGTATTGACAGTGATGTTTTTAGTAAATTCAATGTATGAAAATAAATGCACACCTGAGTTCAACGATTTATAAATGAATCATAACACATGAGTCTCAGTTCTCATGGTTCACAAGAAACGAAGTAAGTTTTCTTGCGAAGAATATTATGAGGAAGATTTTTCAAAGAGGAAATTGTTAGTTAGGAAATTTTCAGTAATATCACTAATCTGACTTCATTTTTTTTCAGCGGCTTGAAATCCATTTAAAAAATCATGTTTTTTCATTACATACGCAAAAATGAGTTTTTTTGTGGTTCTGTCGTAAACTAATCGTAAAAGGTGCTATTTTGATCTCAGATTTAGATTCAGCGACTCAAAATACATAGGAATACATGTGTCTCGTTAAAATTTCTTGACTTGTTTTGTGTGGCTGTCTTAATGATTTATTACTAATATCAAGACTTTATGTATATATTATGTTTTGACATTCATTCTATTAAGAAGTAATATATGTGCGTTACGTGCGGTACATGCTTCTTTCTGGAGGTTATGTTTGACATAGAAAAGAACGCAAATTCCGTTTTACTTATTTTTAAACAGTTATGCAGCATTTTTTCTCCAGTGCAAGTTTCGGTTTTTTCAACGAACTGTAACGGCACATAATATTTTGCTGATGTGTCATCATTTGAATAATTTATAGAAAATCATGAGAAAATATAACATCACTAGTCATACTAACATTTGTATACGCATATGGCCAAAATTATTGTCTTTAACGTTACAGCCGCTCGCATATTTTGGTTCATATGTCCTATACATTACAAAAAAAATTAATAGTTTGAATTGTACATGAAAGTAGGCAACAAGAACTTCATTTTATGTATATACATTTTTTTCTATCATCAGCTGTTTTGAAGATACATCAAGTTTTCAGTGGTTTTAACGTTACATTTTTTGGAAGTGACTTTGGAGGTAGTGCAACTCTCGGTCAAGAATCAGTGATTCTTTCAAAACGAAAATTCGAAACCAAGTATTTTCTTTAAGAACAAGGTCCAGACACACGAAAAATAACTTTACAGTCATGAAAACGTTTGTAACCTTCATTCCGTAACTCAAAATGTGCGGTCTTTAACGTTACACAGAATAGTCTTTAACGTTACATTCCTATTTGATTTCCAACAATTTGTAAATATCGGGTGGAAAAATCGATGTGGATAATAAAAAACGTCGATCGAAATTTGTTTCTAGATTCTATGGTATATATGCAAATAAATAATAAATGATTATGAACGAGATTTTGATATAAAATTTTTTTTGAGCGTTCCTCGTTCCCGAAATTTTGACCATATGGGGCACTATTTCTCAAGTATACCCAACCAACAATTTGATGTCTTCCGATTGACCTGAAAATAAAGAAAATCTTTGTCTCATTAGGTAGTACTTTAGCCTCCGAAAATCTTTCGAATTGAATGAAAATTAGGAAAGATTGAAAGGGGGTAGTGTTTGGTCTCGTGAAGATAGACCGTATTTCGAATGCCTGTAACCTCTTTTCTTTGGTATACAAAATTTTTGCGATTTTTGTTGTTGTCGATAAATTGAATAGAAAATCAACTCGATTCACGGTCGGCGCTCGTGACTACTTGATCCTTGCCTCCGCAAAACGTTTCCGAATCGATTTCTAGTGTCGATTGTTGTTTTTAGTTATAAATACAATTGTTCTTAACATTTCACGGTGGGTAGTTTAGTTTTTTTATTTCTTTTTCTGTTTGATTGATAATTGTGTTTACTATTTGGCTTGCTTTGAAAGACGGCTTCTTATTTGATTTCTTATCTTCATACGAGGAAAAGAAATAATTCCCTGTAGAAGCTAAGAATTTCTTTAACTGGTATCGCTCTTGTAGGTCAAATCTAGGTTTCAGTATCTCGATTGTTACTGCGTGAGTTTCTTTACTGCTGAAAAAAAAACCAGAATTTGCAATTTTTTTTCGACCACTCAAATAGAGCTTCAGCAGTAAGAATATGTCTTTTTGCGGAAGCCTGAAGACTAGACGGAGCAGCTTGTTCTTTATTTCAGTGAAACGATTAATCAGCGTTTTAAATAACAAATGCATAACTTTGAGCAAAAGCAAATGCAACAATAAACTCATTTGCTTCTGATTTTTTTTTATTTATTTAATTTATTTCTCCATTTAATAATTTTGACTTATATCTCATTCCAATGGTAACAGAAAGGCAGACATTAAATCAAATAAATGATTTTCAATCCTGTGAAATTGTGAGAGCATTTATTATATTTATAACAAAAAAGAATAATCGACATGAGAAATCAATTCGGAAACATTTTGCAGAGTCAACGGTCAACTAGTCACGAGCGCCGACTATGTATCGAGTTTATTCTCCATTTAATTTCTCGAAAACAAAGAAAAAACTTTTCTCTTTTTGTGGCGAGCGCCGACTATGTATCGAGTTTATTCTCCATTTAATTTCTCGAAAACAAAGAAAAAACTTTTCTCTTTTTGTGGCGCTAAGAACAGTTTCCTCTGGATGGCATGGTTGTGTAGGGCCCAGGCCGGAGCTGCATAAAGCAGCTTCGAATGAACCACGCTCGCCATTGGGTCCACCAATGTTGGCCATAATCCGAGCCAAGTTTGTTTCACATTGGATGGGTTTGGCAGATGCGATCTATAGGTGTTCGCCGCAGCTAAGCCTTCGACCCAACTGCACCGCTAGGTACTTGATACTTATTTTCCACTTGACTTCATGTCCTCATAGAACGATCCTCGGGTGCTGCAAGGATCTCCTGTCCGCCGCGAGCAAAGCCTGGGTCTTTTCAGGGGCCATTTTCAGGCCTCTGCTATCCAACCAACGTTTTGCCCGCCTAGACTTTCATCGATCCTTAACTCCAGGATTCAGACTTCTTCAGCTGCACACACAAGTGCGTCATCCGCGAAACCGATGATAGTCGTTCCAGCAGGTAGGTCCAAGCGCAGGAAGTCGTCATACATGACGTTACAAACAGGTGGAGGTACCCGCGACCCTTGAGGAGCGCAACATGTCATCCCTCTTTGAGAGACCATTTGTCGTCCTTATATATCACCCACCTGTCGCTTAGATAGTCATCTGTCAGCCGCAACAGGTAGTCTGGAACCTTCTTCTGTGCCATCGCCTCGATGCAGATATTCCATCTCGCGGTATTGAGCGCATTGCGTATGTCAATGCTGATCAACGCTTATCAGTTCCTCTTTTTTCCCATCGTATCCAATAGACATATTGATCTATAGGATGGGGCATCCTCCAGAGGCGTGTTGCCCTTCCTCAGCAGGACCAACCTCTACTTCTTCCAGTCGACGAAGAACCTCCCTTCCCGAAGACAGGAATTGAAGGCTTCTAGAAGGATCTCCGATTATGCCGCGGTCACCTCTTTGAGGATCTCGTTTGGCACCCTGTCGATCCCCGGCGCTGTGTTTGCCTTAAGCCTCCCACTCGCTCTCTTGAGTTGCTCGAGAGTAAACAGTTCTTCGCGCCGGACCACGCCGGAACTTCGGTCCTCTCTTTGGAACGGCTCCATATGTGGAAACAAGCTTCGCACAATGTACTTGACGCGATCAGGATTTTCCAAGCCTAGCGTCTTTCTTCCAGTCACCAATCTCATGATAACTATTTTGAAGGCGAGACCCCATGGGTCCTTCTCGACCAACTTAGCTCATCAATGAGCCTGGTTTCTTCGGGATATACTCTTAGTCTTTCCCTGCTGAGTCGTCTTGTGTTCCAGGAGGGGCTCTTTGCTTCTCCGCCCCTACCCTTCTTCACTGCTGGGCTCCGTTGTTCCAGGCTAAATTCGATGCACCGGTGATCACTCAAGGTTATCTTGAGAACCGACCAGTCGCCTATCCTTGAGGCGAGACGGGCGCGGCAATCGTGAGTTCAATTATTGACCCCCCCCCCCCCATCGTCTGAACGTAAACTCCCTACCCTGATTCAAGACGATCAGGTCATTTCTAGTGACCACCTAGCCAACCAAGATTCCCCTCCTGTCTAAGCGGGCCTCACCCCACTCAGGTGACTCACTATTGAAGTCACCTCCTATGAGGGTCCGCCCGACAGCCTCACTGAGGCACTCGTCAAGGATGAGGATCTGAGTCTCAAAGACCTTGGAAGGATCGTTGGGGGAGAAGTAGCAGTTGTACAAGCGCACACCCGCCACCCAAACGAACCCCGCGTCGGACTCCAGAAAATCCGACACCCTGATGGCGTTGCCCCGCTTTGTGACAACTTGCCAGTCCCCTTCTTTATTTGGGGCTCTTGGTCACCTGGGCATACGAAGGTGACCTTCCCCCTCTTGAGAGTTTTTTCTTGAGGGGCGAGGGGGTTGCCCTTCTTTCACCCTTCGCTTGGATTTTTGCGTATCTCCCAGAGACGCCGAACGTGGTCCCCGGAAGATCCACATCTTTTTCGTGGCAGGGTGGGATTCCAGTTTCTTCTGGCTTTCTACCCCGCTGTTCAGTAAACACTTGTGAGTGTTAAAGAGGCTGTCCAAAACCTCGTCAGCCTCACCAACGTCCGTTTCGACGGTGGTCGGGATGTTCTTGCGCATCCTGTCTTGGATAACTTCAAGGGCCAAGCCCAGCCTCTCCATTTCTTTAACTTTTCTCTTTCAGGAGCTGGAGGATGTCTTTCAATCCTTCATTTCCCGAAATAGTCTCACACTCTTTATTCCCCTTTTTGATGTTTTTGAAAACCATAAATATTTTTTACCAGCGTATCGTGCGCAGAGGAGCGGGTTAGAGTTATTAGGAACGGGTTTACCCTCGGAGCGCAGTTCTACCCCAGTTCCCTGAAGGGGCTGACTTCTGATCCCGTATGGCACACCACCTCGGCAGAGCCAGGCTCACATCAGCCCCGGCTTCTAATGAGACGGGAATGAAACCGCCAGGTGGCGGGAACGATCAGTTGCACTGTTCTTAGTCGCAGGCTGCGGAGCATTACAGTATCCTCGCAGGAGGTTTCATGCACCAGTTCACTCATAACCCCATTCGTCCCAATCACGTGGCTTTGCCATACATAGATCCTTCCCCATTCATAGGATTGAATGCGTCTATTGCGATCCCTCTCTTAACTTTGGATAAACCCGTTTATAGGGCACCCTTCAGGCAACAGGTAAGATGCCCCTTTATAGAGCCCCCCGCATTTTTTCACCGATTCATCGTGACACTGCAACGTCTATGGCCCAAGGGCCGCTTGCTAAGCCTCCCCACCCGTCCTTTTTTGGCAAAGCCAAGAGAAGGACTTCGTCAAGGTGCCACTCCAAGGGGAGGTAAAAATTTACGTTTAGATATGTGATTATGTTAAAGTTCAAAATGACCTCTATGGATCATTCCAGTGAATAAAACATTTATCATTCCTATGATGAGCCGAAAGTAAAAAGTACAATTAAATAGTGTCTCGAATGGTAGAGAATTATAAGGAACTAGGATATAAAAATGACTTTAGCTATTTGCTGTATTAATTCAAAAGTTTGAACAGAACTCTACTTAGATAAATTCGTTTGAGCGAGACTCTGTTGGTCACCCCGATCCATGCGTCAAACAATATTCAAACGTAAAATTTTCCTTTAAGAAGTATGCTCTTCTGGTCTGATGCACAGAACACTGTTTTTGTGGATCTTGTAATTTGTCTTAAAATAAGGCTTAATTAAGACTTATGTGCTAAAGATGACGGCGTGCGTTTCATAAATATCTACTGGAAATAAATTTTGAAATACCTACTGTTAGCTCGAAAGATACAATCTTGCTGCATCTTGATAGTTTCTTCGACACTCTTCTAAAATAAGAAGAATGTCAACAATTTCGTTGGCAGTGCAATTAGTGACTTTTTGAGAGTTGTAATTATTAAGATTACTTACAAAATTGAAAACATTCTGGTCAGAAAAATATTTTTTTTATGAAAAGCAATGTATGATTTCGATGCGTTTATTAATGCAGAATCCAACGATGGGCTTGTTTTTTCGATATCTTATACGGTTGCCGAGATAATTTAGAAAAACTGAGAAAAACTCGAAACAAAAGTGGTGTTACAAAAAAGTCCATATTTAACTAAAAAGCATTCATTTTCCAGTCATCTAGGTGTCATTTTGTACGGGTTACACGTACTTGAAGCGAATCATTGTACTGTGTCTTCGAAATATCCATTCTTTATCATTGGCTGTTAACTTTTTTTGGAATATGAAGTTGAATTTCTGCTTGTAATCAGAAACTTTTCCTCTTGCACGCTCGACGATGATGAGCATTTGCTTCATCAGTCATTAGATTCCAGCAGTAGTACGTTAAAGCATTTTCACTCCACTTATCCTTGAACCTCTTCTCGATTGTATCTTGGCTAGAAAATATGCTCATGTTCCATGGTTTGATTTTCATCAGAATAATTGGTTTCTTCTGCTTTGCATTTTGTGAAATTTCCCGAGATAGAATCTTTACGGTTGTACGCATCTTTTGTGACGGAAGAAATATTAAGGTAAATTATTGAGTCCTTCTATTTCGACGAGTAACTTTTAACATCTGTTGAACAGAAATAACAATCATCGATATGGTTCTAAGGTTCTCTCCAAGAAGTAGGGGAAAAATCTGAAGAGATGATCAAAACCTCCTTGATATACTGACCTCAATGAAATGGCACGAGTCGAGCAGCAATTGTTTGGTATCCAATATCTTTCTCCATTTTCGGGTTCAATCTGAAAATAAATCTCATAGCCTTCTCGCATTGCAGAAGACATTTTTTGTCTTTGTTTTTGTGGGGAAAAAACTCCGCAAACGTAGCAAAAGCTATCAGGATTATTTTTGCAACACAGCTCCATTTTGCAATCGTTGCGGAATGAGAGTTGAATGATAGCTTAGCGCTAATGGATTGTTTTTAAATACGAATGACTTCAAGTTCTAGAGTAGGTAGTATATACTGTCACCCTACAGAGGTCTAGCATGAAATGAAGATGGCATGGAGCACGATGCGAACAAGAGCTCAGAGCTGTTGCATGTGAAATAGTGGAGGGGAGTTGCACATGCGCCTTGTACTTTTTCCCTTCAACGATTCCTTGTATCACGTGTGCAGCGACTGTGTGACGCCTGAGTAATTAAAACTTGCTCAAAAATCCGAAGCTTTGACTTCTGTTAACACTACAGATATAGTAAGTTTCGTAAATAATGTGAGAAATGCAAATATTGTAGGTTGTGATGCAATGAAATACTAGACACAGTACAATGATTCGCTTCAAGTACGTGTAACTCGTCAAACTGGCAGCTCTATAGGAAGAGACAACTTCTCCGCCATGTATCTTTCGAACGGTGATAGCCTGAACCCGAAATTTTTGTTACATTCCTTTAGCATCAAGAAACGAAGAGCATTAAGAGCATTAATAAATGCATCGAAATCATATATTGCTTTTCATAAAAAAAAAATTTTACAACATTTTATCTCATGCTTTGTGATTTTTCCAAAAAAAATTGATTAAAAAAATTTCAAAAACCTGATTTTCTGGAAGAAATGGAGGCCAAATTCGGATTCAGCACGAAAAACTACTCTGAAAATGATATATCTCATTCCATGAGCACATAGGCCTTGACCAGTGTAACAGAACAGCAAAAAAGATTGGATTGTGAAGAAAAGATCAACGATATTTTTTATATTGCTCCGAAAGACATAATGGAGAACACAACAGTCTCAAAAGAAGCTGAAATTTTTTTAAAGATCAGAAGAAAAAAAATAGAGACGAATGTCTTTTTCACTGCAACCGTACTCTTATATGGCTTTATCAGGTGGGAAAAAACAGGAACGTTTAGATGCTAAAGACAATAGAAAGAAACGTGACCATGAAGAAGAAGAAAAAGATGTTCAGTTTTGTTTCATCATTCATAACTATCTAAACATTTAATAATATTTTTATACATGAATCAGTATTGATATAACCTACTGAAATTTTTATATTTATTAGAGCGATATTGAAAAATATATGATATGACGTCATTGTTCGCAAAACATAAAATTATTGCTTGTAAAGTAGTTTAAATTAAAGATACTAGTTTGAAGAAGTAATACCAGTACATAAAACTGCATGACATATTATCATAAAGTAACATAAAACTTAATCTATTGTAGAAACTTGGCATAGGAAAATTGAAATTGGCATCTAGGGCATCTAGGGCCAAGCACATAGAGAATATTCGAAATACTACTGAAAAGTTTGAAGGCAAAGCAACTACTGAAGGTGAAAAATCGTTTCTTGGAGCTCCTCAAACCGATTGAGGCACTGGAAAAGACAAAGCTGATGCCGTCTATGAATCCGGGTTGATGAGATACGGGTTCAGGTTTGAAGTCTATGAAGCTGTTAATGGATGCGGTCCCCTAGATGTGTTACAAGCATCTAATACACAACAGCTTCTAACACTGGGAAATACAAGGGTGTATGTATTCTGTTGAAGAAAGCTATAGGACGCGAACTTCTGTACTTTGCTTCGTTTTGAGATAGAGAATCTTATGGGCAAGCACCGTAAAGAAGATTACTAAGAATTTTTGGAACTGGTAGTTGTCTTTCTAGGAGGCAAGCATGTAATGTTCTTTTGCATTCCAGGAACAATGCATCAAGCCAGGTGGATGTCTAAAGTTCTGTACAACATAAAGATTTTCTCCTTCGTGAAGTTTATCCATTGTCTCCCACGGAATTGGTTGCATACCGTGACGTATGCATTTTTTAGTTAAAATCTACATAAAAGTTTGGTTTTTTCTTGGTCATTTTCAGAGTTTGAAAAAAAATGGACTTTAATTTTTCCGAAGACCTTACAAATGAAGAGAAATCGTTACCCTACAGAAAAGAAATGATTTTAGACCACCTTCCTGCATCAATTCTAAAAACCTATTGGAATTTGAAAAATATTTTGTATTTTTATCTTATGATTAAACACTTTCTATATAGATTTTTCTGATTAATGAAATTGAAATTAATAAAATTAGTAAAGATAATAAATGTGATAAACCTTTGTTGTTCATCTATAAAATTCTTGTAAGTTCACAACATGTTAAATCGTGAACGCATTCACTCCTCCACTCGTTCATCTTTAATGACTTGTAAATAATACAATAATATTTATTATCGATTTGTACTAATTTCACTATTTTAATTAATTAAAATATAATTCTACTATTTCATCACACATTTTTTTTGCATCAGTAATTTATAAGCTCACGAATATGAGACGCTATAAAAAATCGCTCCTTTGATTTTTGCTTCACTAAGTTCTTGGGATGTTTTAATACATCCAGATTAAGATATGTGGAAGCGCCATAATAACCTGTTTAAGGTTTATGAAAGGGCTTAAAACAACGTTTGTTCGAAATTGTTTAAACGAATCGCGTTGGAATCAAACATTGACCAAGTAATATTTGTCCTTGGCACAGCTGCACCAATAACACTAGAAGCAACAATATTAATGGATGTGGATGAAATTTTGACACGATTTCTAGGCATGAATGTGAATGTGTAATTAAATACAGATTTTCTACATTTACACTTAGATTTCGTTACTAGAAATTCGGATTCAGTTAGTGATGAGTATGTAAAGAAAGACTCCATTAAGATGTAGCAACTATTGAAAAGCAATAGCAGGATAAATGGGAAGCTAATCGTCCTAATAATTATTGTTAGTATCTATAATAATACGGCTAAGAAACATATTTACTGAGGCAAACGTCAAATATTATAATAAGGATAAATGGAAATCCAATTACCAGAATAAGATTTATGACACGTTTTTGGAAATTAAGAATAAGAGTGCACATTCTTCAAGATTTCTCAGAAACGAATTGTCGGATTTTAAATTACCTTTTAGATAATTCAAAGGACGAATGAAGCGGTATATATTTTATACCAAAAAAGTGAAGATTTATTCAAATGAGGTGAATTCCAATTTTAGTACGTTTTTCGCATTTCTTCTGTTTTTTAGGATCTTTTTTTCTTTGGTGAGGAGGAACAATAGCGAAATATTTTATAGACGTTGTGCAGGACTCTCCTAGGACGGGTCTAGGCATACCTGTTAAAACCAAAAACCCCCTCTATCGAACCAATACACCGCCCGCGGAACCGCCTTTCGCGGGCGGTTGGTCCCAGCTTAAAGTCACGTACGACTCTTCCGTCCTCCGTTCGCCCGGAATTTTCATCCGCGGCCACACGCCCGTTAGGCAGGGGAGAAATAAAAGGAATCCTCCCCCGAACGACTTGGACAGCCGAGTCCGCCCGAGACGCAGGACCGCAGGTGCAGGCCCCGATGCGATTTCTACTGGTCCTCCCCGTTTTTACGCTCTCGACGCCCATCGAGCTCTCTCGTCTCCATCACAAGTGTGACGAATGACTCGATGAGCGTCCAGTTCCGCTCAGACTGGAGCATTAGAGAGACAATCGTGTCAGGAGTGAGCTCGGAACTCACTGCCTGACCGAGGGCCTCCCTTGCAACACCCCATTTTGCGCAGAGGAAGAGTGCGTTCTCTGCATTATCCACAGGGAAATCGCAGTAGCAACACAACTTGTCTCTCTTTTTAAAGCACCTCAGGTACGCGTTAAAACAGCCATGGCCTGAGAGCGCTTGTGCCAAATAAAAGCTGACTTCCCCGTGCTCTCTGTTCATCCAGGTGACGAGCTTCGGGATCAGGCTATTATCTGCTATTTCTCGACGAGTCTGCGCTTTCCATCCTTGCGGATGGCCTCCTTTGCGCGAGCGATTTCCTGCTGGTCGGTACAGGTAAGCTCCTTGCGGGTCTAAGAGGTCTCCTCCCTTTCCTCCACCAACAAATCTATTAGCGGAACGCTCGCCAGGACCAACACAGCACTCGTCGAGACAGTTCTATATGCTGAAACTATTCTCAGTGCGACAGATCTCTGCGCCGAGAACAGCCTCTTTTGGATAGCATGGTTTTACAGGGCATTAGCCCAGACTGGAGCTGCATAGAGCAGCTTCGAACGGACCACGCTCGCCACTAGTCTCCTTTTCGCTTCCCTGGGTCCACCAATGTTTGGCATAAGTCGAGCCAAGTTTGCTCCGCATTGGATGGCTTTGGCAGCTGCAAACTTTAGGTGATCGCCGAAGCTAAGCCTACGATCCAGCTGCACCCCCAGGTACTTAATGCTTGTTTTTCATTCGACCTCATGCTCTCCGAGAACTATCCTCGGGTATTAGAAAGAACTGTCCGTAACGAGCAAAGCCTTGGTTTTCTCAAGGGCCATTTTCAGGCCTCTGCTATCCAACCAACGCTTTTCCCGCCACAGAATTTCATTGATCATCAGCTCCAGGATTCTGATATCAGCGGCAAGCACGACATGTGCGTCATCCGCAAAGCCGATGATGCTCGTTCCAGCAGGTAGGTCCATGCGCAGAAAATCGTCATACATGACCTCCCAGACAAGTGGACCTACCTGCGACCCTTAAGGGACGCCACAGGTCATCTCTTCTTTGAGAGCCCATTTGTCGCCCTCGTATATCACCCACCTGTCGCTCAGCTAGTCATCCATCATCCGCAACAGATAGTCTGGAATCTTTTTCCGCACCATCGCCTCGATGCAGATGTTCCATCTAGCGGTATTGAACGCATTGCGTATGTCAATGCTGATCAACGCGCAGAATCCCTTACGCTTACCAGTTCCTCTTCTTGCTTTAGTGGCGATGTCCACCATTGCCTGGATGGCGTCAACTGTGGACCTGCCTTTTCGAAAGCCGAACTGGTTTTCCGAGAGACCGTTCTCTCGGACCATGTGACCCTGTAGTCTTTGTAGGATCATTTCCTCCAGAAGCCGAAATTTCCGCCCTCTCCCCTACCGCCTGGTCGAGCTCCTTGTGGATGGCCGAAACGTCTCCCCCCTTTTTGAGGGCACAAATGCCTTCCTCCTTCCTGGTCCTCCGGACCTTTGCCTTCATTTCCTTCAAGATGTCGGCATAGGACTCGCCGTCCTTTGTCGACACCTTGACGGCGTCGCTCGACCTAGCGGGCTCGGAGCGCTTCAACTTTTGCGTGGCGACAGTTCCCTATGCTTTTTGCACAGAGTCCTACGCCGTCCTTTTTTTCTTTTTTGCTTTTTTTTTCTTTTCTTCGTGACCACATGCCAGTCCCCTTCTTCATTCGGGGGCTGGCTCGTAGCCATCTGGCTGTACGAGGACGAAGAGCCACCCTTTCCCCTCTTGGGAGTTTTTTCCAGAGGGGGAGAGCGCGCAGATCTTTTTTCGCCCTTCGCCTGTTTTCTTGGGGTATCATCTCTCAGGGACGCCGAACGCGGTCTCTGAAAGATCCCCAACTTTTTCATGGTGGGGTGAGATTCCATTTTTTTTGGATTTTCACCCTGCTTTCCAGAAAGCATTTATGGGTGTTGAGCATTCCGCCCAACACCTCATTTGCCTCATTCACTGAATCAGTGACATGGTGAGGGTTGTTTCTCAGCATACCCTGCTAGATGACGCTGAGAGTTCCCTGAAGCCCAAACTCCGCTTAGCCGGTCTCGGAATACACGGACAAACCGGACTCGCTCGAAGCAACACAGGATCCGACAGTTGTGTTCGATACGTACTACCTGTTCAAGGTCCCAAAGGGGCTGGCTCCTGATCTCGCCTGGCACACCACCTCGGCAGAGCTGGCTCACAGCAGCCTCGCCTCCTCGTGGGCCTGGGAAGACACCACTCGGCAACGAAGCACTCCCAGGAGGACGCCATAAGGAAACGATCGTTTAGACTGTTCTTGGTCACAGACTGCGGAGGCCTTGCAGTGTCCCCCAGGATATCACAGTCATGCGGCGCTGACATTCATTCAGTTCACTCATTCCTTGCAGGCACTCGCAGATTTATTCTCAGCGCCGCTGCCTGGGCATACATCCTTCTCCATGCATGGGGATAAACGCGTCTATAGCGTCCCCCGCTTTCAACCTGGGATATACCCGTTTATAGGGCACCCTTCACGCAATGGGAAGATGCCCGTCTATGCTCGCATCGAAATGATTAACAAAAGAGCAGAAATTTTTTTTGTTTGTGTACTATAAAAATTACTAAACATTTTTTTATTGCAATTAATTGCACTATGTTATGGTTGCAAACTACATTATGTAATTTTATTAAAGTACACCTGATAACAACAAACGGAAAGCAGATTTATATTCAGCATAGAAAAACACTTCACAAACAATGTGTCTCTTTCAACGAGAAGATATGTCATTTTTCTTTATCAGTGTTATCAGTTTGTCAATGAAGTCATGAGATGTATAGTAATCGATCCTCTCGAAACTAAATAAAGTGATCAATATTAAATGTTCACATTAGTACATAACCTTAAAACATCTTAAAACAGTCCAAATATCCACAGAAGTGATATTTGCAATATTTCCTCGAAAAATATAGGTAATATTGATTTGTGTTATTTTTTAAATGTAGATTCAATCCAATAAGCAACATGTTAGTGCTTTAAAGCGCAAGACTACTGATGGAATTGACGATCTTCGACCACCTGAAGTTACGAATCGTATAAATGCACGGTGGACAAACGATGAGTTGTTGCTTGCCGTCCAGGGAGTTAGAAAGTACGGCAAAGATTTTGCAGCAATTGCTGATGTAATTGGCACTAAAAATGAATCACATTTAAGATCATTCTTTGTTAACTATAAACGGAGGTACAATCTGGATACGGTGTTAAAAGAGTATGAAGCGGAAAATGGTCCCATTTTAATCGACGATGAAAAAGAACAAAAGGTAAATTTAAAACTTATTACATTATTTAATGGTTATAATATACCTGGTATCCTAAAAGTTTGAAAAAGGTTTAATATCTCGAAAACGATGCATTTTAGTTAAAAAAGGTTAGATAAGCTATAATCTAGGCAAGATCATTCCTTCATTCGGACAACAAGGGCACGATTATTCTTTGATCCAATTGAACAAGGTAGCATCATTCATCGACACAGTCTACAAAGGTTTGCTTGCTGAGATCATCTAACCTTTTTAAGTCAATCTGACCCAACTCACGATCCTGGTCTCAAAAATAAGTCACTCAATATAAAAAATAAATTTGATTTTCAAATTACCTCTACATTTAACCTTAATATCAAACTCAAGGTCACATTTAGGTAGATTACTTTGAACTCAACAGCTTTTGTATTAAATATTTTTCTCTAAAAAGCATCATTTTCCAGAGCATGTATATTTAAAATGCATCTGAATTTCTTTTGATCTTTTGTATTAAAAATTTATTTACAGATGGATGTGGATCAATTTTCAAATAATGAAGTTGCAGAGACGTCTCAAAAAGCCAAAACTTCTGGAATATCAAATGCATTGATTAAATAACAAATAAATTGCATTTAAAATTCTGCAAATTTTAAGAGATTAACTTATCACAACCTTCAGTGATATGTAACTCAATGACTTGCTGATTATTTCAATCGGGAGCTCCTGCTGAGCGTGTCCACTTTGCATTTTTTACTACTGTTTCTGAGAAGTGAAACCTTTATCCTTCCATTCAATTTTCTTATTGTTGTCATATTGAGGACTTGCATTAAAAACATACTTAGTATTAATAAATTTTAGTGTGAATACTATTGAGGAAGTGTTTCAAAGTTTTATGTACGTATCCGTTTCTAGCAATCACTTTGTCATTTCAGATTAGCCTGCTACTTGGAGAAAAAATTCAAAATGTTCATCCGTTCGATATCTATACATAAAATTTTAAAGCACGAGAAAAATAAAACTATTGCTAAATTTAACAAGGTTTACCCAAATAATAAAGAAAAGTATAAAGCCCTAGAATCTGTGTGCCCCAATCTGCATCTTTTGGGTCACGAGGTTGAAGCTGGTCGCCGGGCGAGTCGCTTTTCACCAATCGATGGCGGCGATATTCGTGCATGGAATAGACGGTACAGGAATAAGATTGATTTGAGAATATTTTTAAACAGGTGCTACAAACTTAGTCCGAATTATTTCAATTTCGTTTCTTTTTTAGTAATTTTTAAAAATATGAAAAATATTTACTAAGAAACATGATCAACATTTATTTCTATATATATTCTTTTTTATTCTTAGAAACAAAATATAATAATCTATCTTGCTGTCTTTTCACTGGATTTGTTTACCGCTAATCAACTTCTCAAGCATTGGTTAGCGATTGGTCAATAATATCTTAATTAGTAAATTTATTATTATTTGCATAGTTTATGATTTTGTTACATAAATGATTAACATTTTATAACTTTATTACGTAAATTAATGTTAGTTAATTGGAGTAAAAAAGGGAACACTATTTTCTGGTGAAGTTTGTACTTTTTAATTCACATAAGGCAATCACATTTTTTGTTACATTTGGTATTTTCTTGATTAGAATAACATTTAAAACGATGGTTAAGCTATTGAATCACATTTTTTTAAAGCTTTATTCACTTATCATAGCAATTAATATTTTAAAAAATATTTAAGATAATGAGTCGAAATGAAAGAAAGTCAAACGAAATTTTAAGGAATCCACTTAAAACGAATACACAAAGTCCACTAATCATAATCTTGTAATTTAAAACATAAATATTTGAATTTTAAAAAGATATAAGTGGCCTTTCCGGTGTTGTATAGATGTTTATTAACAAATCGTCGATGTTTCGACCAAAGTTTTGGTCCTTATCAAGACTACAGAGGAAATAGTTCACATTAATGTTTGTATGATTGAAATGAAAAATACAAATATAAGCATAAATTATTTAAGAGTGATATAGATGTTTAGTAAATAAAATTGAAAGAAAAAGAGAAAAACATACCGCGGATAAATTTCAAATCAATATCTTCATACATTAGACAACATCAAAGCAGTAGATCTAATAGTAATCCTTGTATTTAAAAAATTTTTTAAATTCCATGTTAAATAAAAAGTTTTATATGTAAAGTTCTTGTCAAATCAATAAAATTTTCCTCAAATATACATTAAGTTGAAAACATAAAATTGCTTTTCATCTCAATTTGAGGTTAAAATGAGCAAATTGAGACCTGTAATACAAATGTAGTATAAATAATATATAATTAATTTTATAAAAAATTATGTCTGAATTCTGCTACTTTTAAGCAATTCTTTTGAGGATTGATTCACATTTTCTTATCTAATTTTTAAATTTTTAAAAAAGATATGTTACATTCTTTGGCTGTAGTAGCGTTGATACTGTAAAGGTGCATTCATAGCACTTATGATGTGTGTAGTGTAAAAGCGTGGTAAAATATGAATGTTACGTAAAGAAATTTTTTGTTTTGATTTTGCAAGGATGAAAATAAATAGAAAATAGAAAAATTATTCTTTTATAGATTTGATAATGTTATTATAAATAGCTCTAAGATTTTCTATGTCAGTTTTGTAATTAATTGTGGAATTTTCTTTTTGAATGTGAATCATCTCTAGATTTAATCGTTTCTTTAAATTGTTTTCAATATCTATAATTTTGGTATTTTTAAAATGAAAAGAATGCTTATAGGTAATAGCGTGTTCTGCAAGTCCAGTTTTATTTTCTTTGTTTTTAACTGATCTAGCATGTTCAAGCAATCTGTTGTGTAGAAAACGACCTGTTTGTCCAATATATTTTTTATTACATTGGATGTAATAAATTTTATAAATAATATTATTTAAATTTTTTCTGAGTTTTATCTTTAAGTGTTGGAAAATTTTTTGTTGTAAAGTATTTTTAATGGTGAAAATTATTTGTAGTTTGGATTTTTGTTTTGAATTTGTTTTTTGCTGATTGGAAATTAATTTTTTGTAACGTTCAAAAAATTTTTCATTTAAAACTTCTAAAGGATATCCATTCTTTAACAAAGTAGATCGTACGCAGTTTAAATTATTTATGTGAAATCTTTTATCTGATAAGAGTATTGCTCTATCAGTAAGAGAATGAGTGATACCAATTTTTTTTTTTTTTTCAATTTGAATATTTAAATCTAGGAAGTTGATATTTTTTTTCTAATACTTCCATGACAACGTTTGCAGGAATGGCTGATAAAGATGAGCCCATTGGTAGACCCAAAATTTGCTTATATGTAGATGATACTTTAATATGTCTACCAGAAAACATTTATGTTACAGGTCTTAATTTGCTTATTTCAACCTCAAATTGAGCTGACAAGCAATTTTATGTTTTTAACTTGATGTATATTTGAGAAAAATTTTATGCTACAAACATTTTATTTGATTTGACAAGAATTTTACATATAAAACTTTTTATTTAACAAGGAATTTTAAAACATTTTTAAATACAAGGATTACTATTAGATCTACTGTTTTCATGTTGTCTAATGTAAGAAGGTAATGATTGTAAATTTATGTGCGGTATGTTTTTCTCTTTTTCTTTCAATTTTATTTAGTAAACATCTATATCACTCTTTCATTTAAGTTATATGATATTTTACGTCCAATTAACTTTCTTCATTTAAAAGCAGGAGAATGACCAACCTCGGACAATATAATTGTAAAATCTGAAGAGGATGACATATGGTTCATCGAAACGTTATTAAAGAAATAAACATCTGACTGCCGAGGTTGGTCATTTTCCTGCTTTTAGATATATCACTCTTGAATAATTTATGCTTATATTTGTATTTTTTATTCTAATCATACAAACATTAATATAAACTATTTCCTTTGTAGTCTTGATAAGGACCAAAACTTTGGTCGAAACGTCGACAATTTGTCAATAAACATCTATACAACACTGGAAAGGCCACTTATATCTTTCTAAAATAGAAATACCGATTACACCAAATATACAAAATGAATATTTAAAATTTATAGCGATGTTGTAATTTAAATTTGTCGCTTTCTAACTAATTCACTAAAAGCAAATTCAAATAAAGTTTTCAAGATTCCTATATCCTTCGGAATGCTCAACAATAAATAAACATATAATGTAGTAAAAATGTTTAAATGAAGACGATTAAAATTAGTACTCAGGTAAACTTTGGTGCTCAGTCTTGTCCAATAATAGGAATGGTTTTATTTTCCTCTCTGCCAACTCCTAAATCAACGATATCAGATGATGTTGATGTAAGTAGTTCCATCCAAAATCCTATTCTGTTTTGAGACATAAGAGGATCCAGATTGGAAATAATTTCTTCCTTCTTCTTTTTATCGAAACCTCGCGGTCCTTTCATGCATGCCGGTTTTGAAATGTTACGAGCTGCCATCGGTTTTGCCTGCATAAAGTTCAATGTGCGGAACTCGGAAGTAAAGGAAGTTGCATACTTTAAACTCATGTTTCCTCTTTCTGCTTGAATCATGATAATATCTCGAAGATATATCTGACGTTGCAGTTTGTTTAACTTGGACCTCGATGATAGGTCACGCCACTGGAAAAAGTCTGTTGAATTCATTTCCAATACTCGAGTCTTTAGCGAGTTTGCGGACTGCACAGCTTCTTTGAAATCTGAAAAATCGTAGGTCTTTCCCTGGTGCTTCAGACTTAACTCGACCTTGTGATGGAAGACATCTGCTGACATAAATGTGTGGCCTGGTTCGAAGTATTTTAATGTTATAGTTTGAGTCGCAATTTCCTGGCAGTTTATTGCATAAATCAGAACTGAGAGAAAGGTCCAGTTTTTATTTTGTGCGGCGCAATTATCTAGACAAAAAGTTACATGTTGAGCGTCTCGATTATGTAAAAGAAAAGCGTAAAATGTACTCGTAACGTTTTCCATCTATCACCTGGAAATTGCTTCATGCTACAGCACAACATGGGAATCAAGATTTTTCTGATTGCGCCCTAAAGGCACGAAGCTTTCATTGAAAGCAATAAGTCTTTTAGTGAAAATTACTTGCTTGAATGATTCCATTCGTGGAAGCATAACAACTTTCTGTAGCTCCACAGATACGCACAAATTCTACGAATTCCAATCATGAGATTGACTGTCTGCTCTATAATTCGCCCGTGCCACAGTTGCAAACGAAATGTGTCTCCTCCACTGCATGCATTTTTTCAATTTTCAAGTACAAATTTTTCCAATAGTTTTTCTCGTTCGCTGTCATCTTTCCTACACTCGGAACCTTCCACGATAGAAATTTTAGCAGGTACATCATCTATCTCTTTGGTTTCACCGGTAATGTTTTACACGTAAAGAACATTCTCTTCAGTCTCATTTGTTGGTACGTTCTCTGTTTTGTGAATGAGTTTGTGTAATTCCAATGATTCACATTGCTCACACTCCTCATGTCCGAGTTTAGTAAATGATATTTGTATATCTTTTTAACAACCTTACGAAAGGCATAAATTATTTCAAATACATATGTATATATTTTATTTTTGTTTAATGTTTATATTTATTAGTTTCATTTAAATTTGTTATTAAATTCTTTTTATTTACCTTCTGTTTGGAGCGTGTTCTCGTCTGTAGTGTGAAATACTAGGATTGAAAGACTCTACGAAGGAAACAATGTTTTCTTTCATTATTTTGTCACACCGCGTTTTCCTTTTGTCAACTTTATTATGAATGTGTTTGTCATGAAACGCGTTTTGAATAAACGTATCATTGTTTTTTTTTCAGTCCTATAGTAGTTGAAAAAAAGTTTTGCATACGGCGATGTATTCCCCACTTGCTGGTTGTTGGAAACTGTACTTTAATATCTTAACTTGACGTGAATTCGACCCTGCCGTGTATCTCTTGACTTCTGTCTGTTCAATTCTTTCTTGAATAAATATGTGTCTAGATTGTTTGTTCATGGTCCAATAATTCATGTTTATATATCTTCTATTGTGTTCATTAAACAGAGTGATACATTTTTTTTGCAATTCAAGTTGCATCCTGGTAATACTGGATGTTTCTCTAGATTTCTTTCTATTTTCAAAATCTGGGCTTCTTCGGTAGTCAGTTTTCTCTTTTGCCTTACAAAAATAACTTTGAAATCAAATTTCTAAACGATAATAAAAATTGTAAAAAGTAATTATCGCATTTCTTAGAAAAAATACATACGCACATAAATAACTTAATAACTTACGAGAACCAGATTGAGTTAACGTGCTGTTCGATTCCACTCATTTCTCTAATTAATAATCGGGAATGTGAGTCCGATGATAATTCATTTTCGTCGAAGTGAGATTCAACGACACAAACTTTCTCAGTTAAAGTCGGTAATATGTTTTCTATCTCGTGAGTCGAGAGACCGGCTGAAACGATGCTTCAAAAATCTTTCGAGCATCGCTCAAGAAATAAAGTCATATCTCGGAAACTAATGAATTTTTTAAAATGTTTCTGGGCTCAATTTATAGCTGAGGCTTTAGGCGTTATTTTAGCAAAGTTTCAAATTTTTCCTATCACTTCCCTAAAGCATGCAGGGAGCTGAAGTTTAAAAGTGAAAATTGGTCAAAATCGGAAATTACGTCGGTCTTTCTCACACGCTATCTCGGCTTCTATTTGCTGAAAATACTTCAAATAAAGCTTATTCGACGCGAAATTTTACAATCTCTCAAACGCTTTTTTGAAAATATTCCTATCTTAATTTTTCACGGAGACAGCCGCTTTCAAAGACGAGCATGTTTTTAATACAATTTTTGTAGGTGGTCCCACAATTTTGACCGGTAGTGTATATCGCGAATAAATGAATTTTTTCCACAGAAAGATTTCAAATTCTTTAAGTATTGAATTCATTTTCATTTATTTACGATATAAGAATTTGAAATTGTCTACGAGGACACCTGTCGACAACTTATCCTATCTGATACGCGACTAGTGATCCTCCGATAATGTATAGGCATTGACAAAAATTTCAAACTCAACTAATTAATTTGAAATAATTTATAGCTGCAAGGCTGAGCCACTAGGCGATATAAGGAGATCTTCCTGTGGAGAAAGAGATGTCGGACGCCTGTGTAGCTCAGTGGTTAGAGCAGTCGACCTGCAATCGAAAGACCTGGGCTCGTATCCCAGCGCAGTCGAAAGCGTCTTTTTTTCCACAGAAAGATTTTCAAATTTTTTAAAATAACTAATATTGAACATTTGAGTTCAGAATATAATATGATATCCACATGTTCATGCGAAGATGCAAGGGCACGTCTTTCATTAATTAAGGCAGTACGTTTTGCAGAAAGTTTGCGTAAACTTGCCCAGTCAAGCGACCTTCAAAAAAATGTGGACCAATGATGTGATCGCCGACAATGCCGCACCAACAATTAACGGACCACGGATGTTGAAATGGTACAATTCACATCCATCGAGGATTTTCATTTGACCAATAATGCATATTATGCCTATTCACATTTTCTGTATTTGCGAAGTTAGCTTCATCAGAAGAAAGCACATGACTCAAAAATCAGACATCTGTGTGCATTTTTCTACAAATCCAATTAAAGAAATTGACGCGTTTTAGGAAATCATTACCGTTCAAATCCTGATGTAATGACATACGATACGGATGGAACATGTGTTGATGTAAGATTCTTAATACAGATCGCTGACTTATTCCACTCTTTTTTTCCATTTTCCTGCTGCTTGCATGTAGATTTAGTGCAGCAAAAGCTACGATAGCAGCCGCATTATTTTCATTATCAATTGGTCGACGTTTCACTCGTGCTTGTTTCACTGTACCGAAGCGACAGAAACGGTCAGCTAATCGCTTAAAAGCCATGTGCGATTTTTATCGCCTATCCGGATAATAAGCCCCATACAAATCTTGGGCGTTTCTGTAATGTTTACGGCATTCCCCCAGCACCATCAACATATCACAATATTCTTGAAAATCGTTCATTTTCGCGTTCTGATGTACTCACATTAGAAGGTAATGCGTGACTAACTGATATGTCATCAGAAAATGCTTACTCTCTGCTGATGTCAACAATACTCTATCGATGTGTATTATCATGGGTATCGTAAGAAATGAAAAGAAATGAAAATTATTTTTTGACTATTTTCATACTTTGCGTGACTAGAATGACCTTGTGTTGTAAGTCGCTGAATTCGTCTTAAAATTTGTAATAATGTCATCGAAAAAAAAAATGATTCCATTTTGAAAAGTGGAGTTGACCTTGACGTAGCTTTAGCGCCTTCACCGATAAAAAAAATAGGGTGGTCGAGTATGACGGCCTTCTCGAACACTGAAACTTTTGTCTGAAACATTTTTGGATATGATAAATAGTTTGAGTGATATCGCTCTGTAACACTTTATGTGCCTCACCCTGTATATAACTATCCATGAAACCTATTATCACTTTTAAGGTTTTAACTATATATTCTTGCAAATAGAAAATTGCCCTAATTCATGATCACAACTTTCTCAAAGTTGTTTTTGGTCTCGAACAACAATTACGATCTAGTAAACAACAATTTTCAAGTACAAAAAGTATAGCATGATAAGCATATGTATTCTGTTCCCACGCATTTTCTGCAGTTCAAATTGATGCCATGAGTTGATAGTGCATATATGAAATAAATCATCCCTAAATGCCGAACTTGGAAACGCATTTTTTTAGGAGTTATAGAGGGAAAAGTAAAATCAAAAAAGTAATTTTTCTGGAAAACAGCCGAACCGATTTCGCCGAAAGTGGCCTCCGCCAAGTAAGTGATAAAAGTCTGGGGAGATTTGGCTATCATCAATACGCAGTCATATTTTTCACATTTGATCCATACGTTTCTTTTAATATGAATCTGTAATTTTAAAAAAATTGACATTATCAATTTATTTCGAAAAAACGTTTTGTTTTTATGAATTTTATGTAATTTGTACGCACTCTGTCTCCATTGAGAGCGCCAACATTTTGAAAAGTCTCTTTTCCGTGAGCGTGTGCCTCCGCTGTTTCGACATCTTCGATATTTTCTGTAAATTATGAAATGAGTAGTTATAAGATTCAAAGTCATAAATAAGGGGTTTTCCAATAGGGACATAACAATTTTATCTATGGATAAAACACAGAAATATTTGAGATATTGAGTTCAAATTTATTCTGGGTGTAGTGCAAGCATTACATTTTATGAATGAAATTCGATATCCTTCATATGACCACCACGAGCCCGTTTACAGCGGTCGATTCTTTGGACCCAATTTTCCACCACTCTGGCACACATTTCGACCGGAACGTTAGCAATTTCGCGTTGGATGTTTTCTTTGAGGTCGTCTAAAGTTGCTGGCTTGTTGGCATAGACCAGTGACTTGATATGGCCCCATAAAAAGAAATCCAATGGCGTTAGATCGCATGAACGAGGCGGCGATTCGACCGGACCATTTCTCGAGATAACACGTTCACCGAATTTGCCTTTCAATAAATCGATTGTGACGCGTGCTGTGTGGCACCGTCTTGTTGAAACCACATATCGTTGATGTCAAGTTCGTCCAATTCTGGCCACATATAATCTTCCAACATAGCACGATAGCGCTCTCCATTGACGGTAACATGAAGGTCGTTTTCATCGACGAAAAAATACGGCCCAATCACACCTCTAGCATGAAAACCACACCAAACAGTCACTTTTTGCGGAAGCAACGGTGTCTCAAGAAGCACATTTGGGTTTGTTGCTGACCAATAACGCATAGTTTGCTTATTAACAGAGCCATTGAGCCAGAAATGAGCTTCATCGCTGAAGATGATTTTTCGATGAAATTCTTCATTTTCTTTAAGCTTTGCCAGAGCCCAATTGGAGAAGTTTCGGCGTTTCAAATGATCAAGTGGCTTTAGTTCTTGAGTCAATTTAATCTGGAAAGCATGTAGGTCAAGATCTTTTCGCATAATACGCCACAGTGTCGTTTGGGCGATGCCCAATTCTTGAGAACGACGTGGAATCGACTGATTTGGCTCATTTTGAATCGATGCACTTACGGCTGCGATTATTTCTTCGCTTCGAGCAATACGACGTCTTTTTGGCACCGGTACGTCCAATAGTGTAAATTTGGTCTCGAATTTATCCACTATAGCACGCACAGCCTGTCGGGTGGGACGATTATTACGGCTGAAAATTGGAGCAAGCTCTCTTAAATTTGCGACCACCGACTCAGAATTTCGGTAGTAATTTTTAATAATTTCCAAACGTTGCTGGTTCGTGAAATTTACCATGATGAAAATGTTGACTTTAACTAACGTTTTGACATTGACAGTTCATTAAAAAAGTTTAAGGGTGCGTTCGTATGATGATACGAAATTGTTATGTCCCTATTGGAAAACCCTTTATAAAAAATCTATATAACTGTAACATATGTCCACAATTTGAGTGCCCATTAGAAGCTAATATTTTTGAATTTTTGAAATGCTACTCCAAAAATGTTGTTCTAATATTTAAAAACCAATATTTTGTTGGGGAATTTCAATAAACATGGTTAATCCTCAAAAACAAATTTCATACTTATTACTTCCATGTACTACCTACAAGTTATTGTTTCCATCACGAAGTATGAATTTTTTAAATTGTATAATACCCTAATAAATGTTTAAGAAATAAAGTAAAAAGTAGCAAATCATTTTTTCACAAAAATAAGTAAATTTGAGGTGTAACATTTCAAATATTAAATATTATTGAATTTTAATTGTTACCCCAAAAACACGTAGAAGCACTTACTGGTCATAGCATCTAGTCTTTGTAGTAATTTTTTTTGAAGGCCCGCGTTTCTTCTGTTCAGTTCCGCTATTATCACATCTTTTTCTTAGCGACCTTAACTTATTCTCCAAGTCACTGTCTGGTTTGGATTCTTCAAAGTTTGAATCAAAAAGATGATCACATTTTTTAGAACTCTTAGAAAGATTATCTGACTTTCTCTTGCTATTGTTATCATGTGTCTGCCTTCTAGATGAAGATTCCTCATTCGCGGAGCTCTCATCGCTACTTGACAATGCAAACGTCTCTGCTGAATTATCGTGCAAATTTTCTATTTTCATATTGTGACATGTTTCCGTACATGTTCATTGTTATATTGACCCACAGTAATAATTCTGTGATAATTAGTTTGGCATGGGGTCAGATCTGTTAGCAATTTTCTATCTAATAACCATAGAAATTGGAAAAGGCAAACGTTTCGGCCACAAATGGGGGCCCTCTTTAGTGCCAACAATTTTAATTTGCATTAAAAATAATAATTATACACCAACAAGCAATATTCATAGAACTTGATTATTTTTTTGTTTTTTCTTTTAATAATTTAATTTAAAAAATAGAATTTGAAGCATGAGGATTGACCTTCTAGAACCGTCCTCACTCAGCAATCCTTTCCTGCCAGATTCGTGGAAGATGCGAAATGCGGAACGCACCACCGCAAAGGCACAACCACAATTAATTCAAAAAAGCACAGAATATAAATCCAATCGTAAGCCCTCGATGGAGAACGCACAGCACAACACACACACGCACGAAAACGATAAGTTAAGGGTGAGTCAAAAACCGGTAAAATTTTGATATTGGGGAAAAAATCTTCTTCTCTTTTCGAGCACGGAATCAACAGACGGCTTGGTAGTCTGCCACTCCGTTACAAAACAGAGAGAAAACTGATTTAGAAGATAGTTGTATCTAAGAAGGCTGGTGTTGAGAAATTTTCTGTATAGGAGAACACTTGTTATGAAGGGCCAGGTTTCAAACCCAAAGAGTATGCACATTCAAAAAAAATTTTCTAGCGTCTATGAGCACTCGAGATTTCTAAACGCTTCAGCGTTCGAGGAAAGCAAACCCTATACCACATGTTCGGAAGAATCTGTCAAAAAAGTCACTCAATTTGGTACCAAAGACGTGAAAACAAACACGCATTTTGTGAACATTAGAGATAAATTGTCTTTGATAGATTACAATACTCGAATGAATTCGCGACAGGTTAAACTCACTTTAACATATTTTAGTACTAGCGTTAGAAATGATATCGAAGGATAACATTTTTTCATTAAAAAAAATGGTATACGCTTGAGTCTAAGTTTAAAAAAAATAATAATTATGATGACCGTGTGAGTACACAAGAGACCATACTCTTTGAAGATATTGTAGTTTTTCGTAAATGATACTGCAGTTCGATTTATAGTTCTGAATACGCGAGAATAAGCCCTTTAAATAACATGTATAATATACACGTATAAACCAGAAATGCTTTTTTTATTAGCTTTAATGACCGTGAGAATTTACGGTTGACAATACTTTTTTGAAAGTATTGTATTTATAGTAAAACAATCCCGTAATGCAATTAATAATCCAGAAAACGCGAAGAATAGCATTTATAAATCAATATTATACTAGGCTCGCTCTTATTAGCTTAAATGACCGTGTGAATTTACGGTTGACAACGCTTTTTCGAAAGTATTGTATTTATGGTAAAAAACAATCCCGTAATGCAATTACTAGTCCTGAAAACGCGAAAAAAATTTTTTAAATTGACATGTATGATATACGCGTAAAAACCTTGTTGCCAATACTTTTGTAAGTATTGTATTTATAGTAAGACAGTACCGAAATACGATTTCTAATCTTGAAAACACGAATATTAACATCTATGAATCAATATAATACTGGGCTCGTTCTTATTAGCTTAAATAGCCGTGTGAGTTTACGGTTGACAATACTTTTTCGAAAATATTGTATTTATAGTAAAACAATCCCGTAATGCAATTACTAATCCTGAAAACGCGAAGAATAAATTTTAAATTGACGTGTATGATATACGCGTTAAAACGTTGTTGCCAATACTTTTGGAAGTATTGTGTTTATATGAAGACAGTACCGCAAGACAATTTCTAATCCTGAAAACGCGAAGAATATCATTTACGAATTAATGTAATACTCGACTCTCTTTTATCAGCTTTAATGACCGTCTGAAATTACGGTTGACAATACTCGTTGGAAAGTATTGTGAGTTGCATACTTCTTAAAGGTTTTGTGGGCCTTCTTTATGGATAGTGCTGTTTTTCTCTACAAAATTAGTGGTTAAAGAAAAAAAAAAAATTTAGATAAAAATATCATTGCGTACATGTGGTTCTTGTGTGTGCCTTTAAGCAGAAGTATATCTACGGTTACAGTCTTGCGGATTAGCCAAACAGGAGTTCTTTATCTCTTTTTTGAGGACTTTGTTTTGGAGCCGTCTTGTTCCGGAACGCCTTGGAGCTTTCTCCATCGCATAAGTTCCTTGCACGCTTTTTCGATAAAATATTATGCTTAAGAAAACAAAAAATAAAAAAAAAAACAAACAAAAAATCTAGTATTACTATTAATAATTTATTTTTGCATGCTTACAGTCTAGCCATTGGGTTCATGAAATTAGCTGACACTGAAGAGGGCCCCCATTTGTGGCCGCAACGTTTGCCTTTTTATCCCCATAATATATTTCCTGCCTCGAAAAATCTTTAATATGCTCCTTTATCATTAATTTTTAATGAAAACTAAGTGACTCAATGCCAATATAAAGAAACTATATTGAATTCATTTTTGGGTCAAGATAAGAACTAAAGACATTGATACAAGCATGTCTCGAAACTATTATAAATTGTATTACGGTACTGTCTTACTATAAATACAATACTTCTGAAAGTATTGGCAACAACGTCTTTATGCGTAAATCATACATGTCAATTTAAAATTTATTCTTCGCGTTTTCAGGATTAGTTATTACATTACCGGATTGTTTTTTACCCTAAATACAATACTTTCGAAAGAGTATTGTCAACCGTAATTTCAGACGGTCATTAAAGCTAATAAAAGCGAGTCCAGTATTACATTAATTCGTAAATGATATTCTTCGCGTTTTCAGGATTAGAAATCGTATTACGGTACTGTCTTAATATAAACACAATACTTCCGAAAGTATTGGCAACAACATTTTTACGCGTATATCAAACATGTCAATTTAAATTTAAGAAATTCTATTCTTCGCGTTTTCCGGATTAGTAATTGCATTACGGGATCGTTTTTTACTATAAATACAAAATGTTGAAACATTTGGATGTTTTAGATTTTCTAAATTTATTAATATTTAAATATTTTTAAACCTAATTTTGGCCTACTTTGGCTCAAAGTTGTCTTTCTCCGAATTCACGTGTGGGTACCACGAAGGGGGGAAATTTCGCGAGACGCAATTCTTTATTTCACGAGCAAGAATACCGAAAACAAAGTCACTTCTTTAATTTCTCGAGTGTTGACGGTTAAACACGCGAATCCTCGTTTTCATTGTCCGTGATTCGCAATTTTTCGTAACTAAAATGTATTAAAAAAACTTAAATTAGTTTTCACCTTAATTTCGCGCGGTTGCGCCTTTAAAAACACGTTTTTATTTGGGGTTTCCCCTACTCTTGAAAATAATATTGGTTGACTTGCGTGTTCTCCTTCAAATCAATGCTTTTCAAACCAATCTCGCGTGTACCACCCTTGACGGCATATTGTTTTTATTGTGAATTATGGAAATCTTCCAATTCTAAGCATCAGGACTCTGTTGTACATCAAATGCCCTCGGGCTAGCACTTACAGGATATCATCATTTGCCAGGAAGATGCGTTTAAAACCACAATCCTTTAGATGAAAGAAAATAAACCTTCCCTGCACGATATCCTGACGCGTGGATTTGTTTCCCTATTCTCTAGGGATATGGAACTTTCGTGTGACAAGTAAAGTGCCCTGTGGGGCTACGGCACCTGATCGACAGTTGAATTTGATAATCAAAATAATTAAAAAAAAACAGAGAATATTCCGCCTCTCAGGTAAAGTGCCCTGTGGGGCTACGGCACCTGATCGCCCGTTGATTTTTAAGATACAATTTCCCAAAGTGAGAGTGGTTTTCCCGATTTCTCATACAAGATGAGTCAAAGGGTACTAGCCATTCGAGATTTAGGAAGACAAATCTAATTTAAAAATTGCCCACCGGCAATTTGACCGCAAAATTTCGCGAGTGATTTTACTAACATGGAGCAACTCCCGATAAAATGGAAGTTCAAGATAGCCCTAAATTTAAATAAAATGCGAACCCGCAAGTCCCTATCTCCACGGAGGGTTGGGGAAACATGTGCGAGCGAGTTCTCAAAGGAACAGGAGTTGTGATGCTAAAATGCACATCACCTGTTTCTGAGCCTCGATCTATTTTCGTTAAGTGAATTGCCTTATTCATTCCTTATTATATTCCTTATATTATTCATTCCTTATATTATATATCCTTATATATTATATTCATTCATTCATTATTCATTCACCTTAATTAGGTGCGGCACCGGACTAATTCTCGAGGATCTGCAACCAAGCACATCTCCTCGAATTTTCACCTCTTTGATGAACTCCCACTTAAATTAACATGCGCGTACCTCAATTAGCGTCAGAGATGGAAATTGGTGTCAAAAGAGAGAACGTTTTCGCGATCATGAAGATGTATTTTATATTTCAAAAGGTCGCATATTACGTCCGATGGAGGCGTTTGAAAATTCGTATGCGCTGAAAAGAGAAGTCATACCGCGCGTTAACAAAGAGAACGTTTTTCCCCTATGCCGTTTCTCCTGGCACGGGTTACGGTGTATGAGCGGCATGGATGGTCTAAGCGCTTGCTGATTGGCCGCCCGTATCCCCAGGCGCCAATCACACGCGATCTCTAAGTAGACGCGCGCTCCTATTCGGTAGCAGAATGAGAAAGTTTAAACCTCATGCAAAGACCTAAAATATTCTATGGACGAGTGAAAAAATGATCAAATGATCGTGCAGTATTTATTTATTCAGAAAATTGGCATTTTGCTCATCATCTACAAGGTCTATATTGCCCTTAGCGTTTACGAATTAGTGAAAGAATTTATATTTTTATTAAATTCATATTGATTTATTTCATATTTAATTTATAATTATATTTTTCTACAACTAAAATTTACAATCACAAGTTAATTAATTTAGTATCCGAATATTGTATTTATTATTAATATTTATTTATATATTTCTTATTAATAAACTTCCTACATGCACACAAATAAATAAAGCCATAATAAATAATGTAAAAAAAAAAGCAAAAGAGAGATAAACGTGGGACGCCCATCCAGCGACCACGCACAAAGCTGCTTAACCCAGATGATTGCTTGAGTGGCAGCAACCGCAGACTATTGCGGCGCTCTCTGAGACTACGAACGAAAATGTCTGTAAAAACTGGATCGCCACGTTCGAGCCACATGCACTTACGGTTTAGAAGTTAATGACTAATTACGAAGTGAGGACTTAACGAAACCTCGCGATTCTTTCGTGCGGTCACAGTGGGTTCACTCATATAGGAGAAAAGGGGAACGAATTATAATGTTTGCTATCAAAAAGTGGTGGTGCTATTGTCACTACCGATGTTATTTTTAAACTGTTGTAACCATAGCAACCATATCATTGCCAGTTGAAATAATACAGCCGATGCTCATTTTACTCAACTACCGTTCGAAGCACCTCCAGCGTCGGTGATATATTTATACATTTCAGGTTAACCCACTGACGTATTGTGATGCCCTGTCGTTGACAACGTTTTACTCAACTTCTTACTATTTTCTATGTAATGCTTATTGATATTCACTTTGGGTGAATTAGGTATTTATCAAATTCATTTTACCCGACTAGGATTTAATAAATGTTCAAATGTCCTTAACTCCCAAGTTTAATCGACAGTTGAGTAAAATTACATCAACTATTTTAGATACATCGGGTTGGGAGGACGAGGGTTTCGTTTGCATTGATATTAGTTCTTGCTATCAAAACTTGGCGGCGCTGATTTTCATTTCCACTTTTTTAAATACCCTCTTAAAATACATGGTAGTGGCCGCACTGTCGTGCGGGTTTCGTGTGAATGTGTTCGTCTTCATCGCGACCCTATTTTTGTGGATTTCGTTCCCGTATCCTCGAACGCTTAAGCGTTTAAAAATCTCGAGTGCTCATAGACGCTAGAAAATTTTTTTGAATGTGCATACTCTTTGGGGTTGGAACCTGACCCTTCATAAAAAGTGTTTTCCCATACAGAAAGTTATCAACACAAGCCTTCTTAGATACAACTATTTTCTAAATCAGTTTTCTCTCTGTTTTGTAACGGAGTGGCAGACTACAAAGCCGTCTGTCGACTCCGTGCTCGAAAAGAGAAGATTTTTTCCCCAATACCAAAATTTTACCGGTTTTTGACTCACCCTTAACTTATCGTTTTCGTGCGCGTGTGTGTTGTGCTGTGCGTTCTTCATCGAGGGCTTACTATTAGATTTATATTCTGTGCTTTTTTGAATTAATTGTGGTTGTTTGCCTTTGCGGTAGTGCGTTCCGCATTTCGCATCTTCCATGAGTCTGACAGGAGAGGATTGCTGAGTGAGGACGGTTCTGGAAGGTCTGTCCGCATGCTTTAAATTCTATTCTTTAAATTAAATTATTGAAAGAAAAAAACAAAAAAATTATTGAGTTGCATGAATATTGCTTGTTAGTGTATTGAGACGGCGCAGCGTCGAGTTTCTGCCTTTTGCGGGGAAACGGGAACAAAGACTAGAAAAATAGACTCTACATAAGAACAATCATAGTCACACGAAACTCGCACGAAAGAATTGCGAGTTTTCGTTAAGTATTCGCCCCGTGATTGACGATTAACTTCCTAACCGGAAGTGAATCTGGCACGAACTCGGCGATCTAGTCTTCACCAACATTTTCGTTCGCACTCTCAACGAGCGCCGCACTAACCTGTGGTTGCTCCCATTTGACCGATTACTCAGGTCAAGCAGCTTAATGCATGGTCGCTGGATGGGCGTCCCGCGCTCATATTTCTTTTACTTTTTTTTTATTATTTATTATTATTATTATTAGTTATGATAGGCTTGTTTATTTATGTGCATGGCAGGGGTTGATTATTGATAATAAATCAAAGTAAATATACATACACGTACAACAATTATAAATAAAGATAATTATCAGCGCATGGTGAATTTTGTAAATATTAAATACAATAAATAATTATAGTTATAAATATAAACCACAAATAACAATGGGGTGGTATTAATTATTTGAAAATAATTTTGACTGGTAAATAATGAGCAAAATGCCAGATTTATAAATAAATTAAAAATGTGCGACCAATCGATCATTTTTATTTTGGTTTATTTCAATGTTTTTCTTTTATATAATTTTAAAGTTTATGATTATTTATTAACAATAATAATAACAATAAATTTCATAATTTATTGATCGCGTTGGACTTGATCGCGGTGGCTAATTGAAGCGCGCGCATATTAATTAAGGGGGGAATTAATTGAGAGGTGGAAATCCGAGGCGATGTGCTTGATTGCAGATCCTCGAAGTTCAGTCCGGTTCCGCACCTGGAAAAGGTGAGGACATATCGCTCTTCGTGGTGATTTTTTTGGACACTTCCGATAGATCAAGGCTCATAGTTATGCATCACCGCACCTGACTATTGGAAAACTTGATCGTTTATGTCATCCCCAACCCCCTTGCAGATAGGGATTAGCAGGCTCATTTTTTATATTTCTTTGGCGCGCTTACTGGATTTATTAATTTCGATATCGGCGTTATATGAGGGATCTGACTGTTGGAAGGATAAAATAGATTTGTTCTTCGATTCTTGAGTGTCTAGTACCCGTTGGATCACCCCGAGTGTGAAATTGGGAAAGTCACTCTTATTTTAAGGAACCCTTGTCTCTTTTAATTGCCAATTAGGTACCGCAGCCCCTTGGGGCACTTTACCTGTGAGGTGATCATTTTTCACTTTAATAGTTTTCTTTACAAACCAAATTGTCGAACAGGTGCCGTAGCCCCTCAGAGCCTATTCTTTGTATTGCTCCTTTTTTAGTTTCTATAAACCAGGATACAATCAGAAAACTAAATGAAGTTTTAATATAATTTGATAATTAAATTAATACAATACAATTTAAAGATTCAGGTTTTTTAAGATTTCTTCTGAAAAATTTGTCAAAAAAATTACGAATACACATGGAAGAAAAACATTTCAAGACATTTAAAACAATTTTTAGGTATTTCTAAATTTTGAAATAAAAATATTTTAACATTTATGAAAATTGCTCCCATACTTTCTTTAATTTTTAGTTCAAGCAAAAAATGGATGAGGAATTGAAGAAAAATTATACGTTCATGATATGAAAAAGTTTTATAATAAATAAGAAATTTTGACGTTTGATGTTTCACATACACATTCAAAAACTATCAAATGTCTTGAAACCGTTTTAAATGGCTGAAAATCATTGGTTAAATATAATTACTTAATTCGAAATGGTTTTAATAAGATTCTGTATAATATTTTTGTTCATTTCTTTGGCATAGGGTCAGTTTCTTCTTATTTTCTTTGATTAAAATTATTATTAGATTTGAAAATGCGCAAACAGAAAGAAAGGTAAACGTTTCGGCCGCATATGGGGGCCTCTTCAGTGCCATAAATTCAAAGATAAATTCAAAATTTCTGTAAAGGATTTGAATTCAGAAGCTAATTAAAAAAAGGATTATCATAGAAATTAAAAACTTATCTCATAGCTTGCAATTCAAAATGAAGTAGTCCAGTATGCAGCATCACGAATTGAAAAAATATTTGAAGTTCACTATGAATAAAAAACCGGATAAAATGAAAAAGTATAAAAGATTTTGCACACGAACCGACCGGGATTTTTTTCAAAAAATGTTTATTATTAAAGAAGGATGCCAAATTGGTTCTCAATGGCAAAACGCGAACAAGTTTTACATTTATGAAAACTTCTCGTCAAGACTTTATTACCGGCGTCTCTCACATACCTGTCAAAACCAAAAAAAAACCTCTCTCTCGAACCAATGTATCGCCCGCGGAACCGCCTTTCGGCTCTAAACTTCACGGGCGGTTGGTTCCAGCTTAAAGTCGCGTTCGACTCTTCCGTCGTCCGTTCGCCTGCGACTCCTATCCGCGGCCACACGCCCGTTAGGCAAACTGACTACCCGCCTCGACCAGGGGAGGAACAAAAAGGATATCTCTCCCGAACGACGCGGACAGCCAAGTCTGTCCGAGACGCAGGACCTCGGGTGCAGGCCCCGATGCAGCCTCTCCTGGCACTCGTTGTTGCCGCGCTCTGCACGCCCATCGAGCTCCTTCATCTTTATCACCAGGGTGACGAATGACTCGATAAGCATCCATTTTTGCTCAGACTGGAGCATGACAAAGACCATCGTGTCAGGAGTGAGTTGTGCGCTCACTGCCCGACGAACAGCCTCTCTTGCAACACTCCACCTGGCGCAGACAAAGAGTGTGTGCTCTGCATTTTCCAGAATGGATCCGCAGGAGCTACACAACTCTTCGTCTTTTTTCTTGAAGCGCTTCAGGTAAGCATTAAAGCAATCATCAGCGGAGCTGAAAGGTCTCTTTCCTTTTCTCTGCCAATAAGTCAGTCGGCGGAACGCTCGCCGGGACCAGCATAGCACTCGTCGACACAGTTCGGTACGCTGAGACTATTCCCAGCACCACACCTATCTGTGCCGAGAACAGCTTCTTCTGGATAGCATGGTTGTTATAGGCACTTGTCCAGATCGGAGCTGCATAAAGCAGCTTCAAATTCACCACGCTCGCCGCCTGCCTTCTCTTAGCTTCCCTGGGTCTACCAATGATGGGCATGAGCCGAGTAAGGGCGGCTCGACATTGGATGGCTTTGGCAGTCGCGATCTGCAGGTGTTTGCCGAAGCTAAGCCTTCGATGCAACTGCACGCCCAGGTACTTGATGCTCTTTTTCTACTCAATCTCATGTTCCCCGAGAACGATCTTCGGATATTTGAAGGATCTCCTGTCCGTGACCAGCAAAGCTTCGGTCTTCTTAGGGGACATTTTCAGGCATCTGCTATCTAACAAACGCTTTGCCCGCCACAGACTGTCGATCAGATAGTCATCTATCATGCGCAACAGGTAGTCTGGAACCTTTTTCCGTATCATCGCCTCGATGCAGATATCCCATCTCGCGGTATTGAACGCATTGCGTATGTCAATGCTGATCAACGCACAGAATCCCTTACGCTTACCAGTTCCTTTTCTTGCATTTGTGGCGATGTTAACCACAGCTTGGATGGCGTCCACAGTGGACCTGCCTTTCCTGAATCCGAACTGGTTTTCCGAGAGCCCGTTCTCCCCGACCAAGAGAGCCTGAAGCCGTTGTAGAATCAACTCCTCCACAAGCTTCCCCATCGTATCCAATAAGCATATTGGTCTATACGACGAGGCAACCCCTAGAGGTTTGTTGCCCTTCCTCAGCAGGACCAACCTCTGCTTCTTCCAATCTGCGAAGAACCTCCCATCCCGAAGACAGGAGTTAAAGGCTTCTAGGAGGATCTCCGGGTATGCCCCGATCACCTCTTTGAGGATCTCGTTCGGCACCCCGTCGATACCCGGCGCTGTATTTGCCTTAAGCCTTCCACCAGCTCTCTTTAGTTCTTCGAGAGTGAAGAGTTCTTCGCGCCAGACCACGCAGGAACTTCGGTCCTGTATTTGGAACGGCTCCACGTGTGGAAACAAGATTCGCACAATGTACTTGACTCGATCGGGATTATCCAGGCCCGGGGTTGTTCTAGTGTAAATTCGATGCACCGGTAGTCACTCAAGGTTATTACCTCGAGGACCGACCAGTCGCTTATCCTTGAAGCGAGGCGAGGTGCGGCAATTGTGAGATCAATTATTGACCCCCCTGCTCCTCGTCTGAACGTAAATTCCCCGCCCTGATTCAAGACGATCAGTTCGTTCCTAGCGACCATCTCGCCAACCAAGATTCCCCTCCTATCTAGGCGGGCCTCACCCCACTCGGGCGACTTACTGTTGAAGTCACCCCCTATGAGGGATCGCCCGGTGGCCTCACGGAGGCTTTCCTGAAGGAGGAGGATCTGGGTCTCAAAGACATCGAAGGGACCGCCAGGGGAGAAGTAGCAGCTGTACACACGCACCCCCGCCACCTCCACCCAAACGAGCCCCGCGTCGGTCTCCAGGAAGTCCCCGACGCTCAAATCAGGTTTACAAACAAGGATGCCGGCCCTCCTTGATGCATCCTGATACCAAGCAGAGTTATCGGACCACTTGTACTGCTCACTAATTAGCAGTACATCAGCCCCCCTCTCCCTGGCAGTCTGCTTCAGGAGGTCCTGGGCATCCTTCCCCCTTCAGAGGTTGAGCTGCAGGAACTTCAATTCCTGCCTCTTAACCTCCGAAGCTCTCCCCGGAAGACCGGGCAGGAGCCGCTCCCTGACACATGGGCGACATCTTTGTCGGCCCTGTCTGCGCATGACAGGCACCTTGGTGGCGCCTTACAAGTCCTGGCCAAGTGTCCCGTGGCGCCGCATCTCCAACAGGCGTTTTTCCTGTCGGGGTTGCTGCAGCCCCGGGACCCGTGGCCGTACCCAAGGCACCTGAAACAGCGGGCGACTTCCACGTGCTCACGGATGCGGCACTCTACCCACCCGATCCTCAACTTACCTAGCTGAAGCAGACGCGCGGCGTCTGCCTCAGCTAGCCGGATCACTGCAGTCTTCACCCCACCAAAGCGGGTGAAGAGCCTGCATGACCCCTCAAAAGCTGGTCTGCCCAATGCCAAGCACAGGGCAAACACAACCTCTTCTTTTTCACCGGTCTCGTCGAGGTCCCTAATTTCGAGGGACCTCGTCGAGACCAGGGCTGAAATTTGCGCCCTTTCCCCGACCGCCAGGTCGAACTCCTTTCGGAAGGCCGAAACGTCTCCCCCCTTTTTGAGGACCAGAAGGACTTCTTCCTTCCTGGTCCTCCGGATAGACAGGACCTCAAGTCCTGCCTTCCGGGGGTCGACCTTCGCCTTCATTTCCCTCAAGATGTCGGCGTAGGACTGGCCGTCCTTCGCTGACACCTTGATGGCGTCGCCCGACCTGGCGGGCGTGGAGCGCTTCGACTTAGGAGTGGCGGTGGTCCCCTGCGCTTTTTGGGCAGGGTCCTCCGCCCTTTTCTCCTTTTTTTTTCTTTTTTCTTTTTTTTCTTTTTTTTTGTGACCACATGCCAGTCCCCTTCTTTATTTTGGGGCTGACTAGTGGCCACCTCGGCATAAGAGGGCGAAGAGCCACCCTTCCCCCTCTTGGGAGTTTTTTCCGGAGGGGGAAAGGGCACAGATTTTTTTCGCCCTTCGCCCGATTTTTTGGGGTATCTCCCAGAGACGCCGAACGTGGTCTCTGGAAGATCCCCAATTTCTTCATAGCGGGGTGAGATTCCATTTTCTTCTGGAATTTTACCCCACTCTCCAGGAGGCACTTGTGGGTGTTGAGCATACCGCTCAACACCTCAGTTGCCTCGTTCACTGAATCTTTGACAAAGCCAGGGTTATTCCTCAGCATACCCTGTTGGATAACGCTGAGGGCCCTGGCTAACTTCTCCATCTTATCATTTTGCTCCTTCAGGAGCTGAAGGACGTCCTTCCATCCTTCAGCTCCAGAAGAAGCACCCAAGTCTTCTTTCCCCATCGTCTTTTTTAAGTTTTCCGTAAATCATTTTTACCAGCGCATCGTGCGTAGAGGAGCGGGTCGGAATAATTGGGAACGGGTGTACCCTCGGACCGAAGTCCTACCCCAGTTCCCTGAGGCCCAACCTCCGCTTAGCCGGTCCCGGAATACACGGAAAGACCGGACTCGCTCGAGGCAACACAGGCTCCGACACCTGTGTTCAATACGCACTACCTGATCAAGGTCCCGAAGGGGCTGGCTTCTGATCCCGCATGGCACCCCACCTCGGCAGACCTAGGCTCACATCAACCTCGCCACCTCGTGGGCCGGGGAAGACACCACTCGGCGACGAAGCACTCCCAGTGGGATGCAATACGGAAACAATCGTTTGGACTGTTCTTGGTCACAGAGTACGGAGGCTTTTGTAGTGTCCCCCAGGAGATTCCATGCACCAATTCGCTCTCAGTCACTTTCAAGAGGGAGACCGTCTATAGGTTCTCCTCTCACATTCGGAGGACACATATCACAGTCAGAATACTGTAACTTTTTTTCTTTACCTTGTATGTAGCCGAAAGGCTTATTATTAAATTATAAGAAATTTAGGTGGTGGAGAATAAATTACATTTTTGGTTCAGACACGTGAGAAGAAGTAAAGACTTGATTTACTTATGAACTCTTTATTTTTAATCGAGATCTATCCTCTTAAATAATTCATGGCCTACGTCCTGCTTATGAGGATCAATCTCTTTCCTTAGTTATGAATCCTTATGATTTTATTAAACTAATACAAATGTCGGTGCACGTCTTATCCTAGATTCTATTGTACACAATTCCTTAAATCTAGAGATAATGGAGACAGTTAACTGAGTTATGTTTCGTGAGTCAAACCAATTCACTAAGGAGAATCCGAGATTTAATAATCTAGCTCATGCTATCATAAAATACTATTCTTAAAATAAAATACAATAAAAAAGTAATATAATTATTCGACCAGACTACAATTTAGATTCCCGCGTTTCAAGTATCTTTCTTTCTAATACATAATCGATTTGAAATGCTATTATAAAGTCAAATACAAATTCAAATTCAAATTATTGCGCTTAAAATCTCGTAATGTGCCGCAAGCGTGAGGTTGTGTGAGACGTGAAACCCCTCGTCCTGCCCGAAAACCGTCTCAGGAAGCGAATCGAGACTTGGTCTAAGACGTGAAATTCCTTATCCTGCCTCGAGAACACCTCTTGGTAGCTTGCTAAAGAGCACAAGAGCTTGAATTTCAGAATTGGCTTTCTGCTAAAGAGCACAAAAGCGAATTCTCAAAAACTCAATTTTTGGAAAAGGAAGGATTTTTTTATTTTTGGAAAAGATGAATAATTTTCTTTTGCGAATCAATGCTTTCTGCTGAAAAGCATATAAAACTTAATTCTGGGATTGACACTCTGCTAAAGAGCACAAGAGTAAATCCCCTATAAAAGAAAATATAAATAAAAATTGAAGTTTAAAATTCAGTTTCTCTGCTAAAGAACACAAGAGCTTGAATTTCAGAATTGGATTTCTGCTAAAGAGCACAAAAGCGAATTCTCAAAAACTCAATTTTTTGGAAGAGAAGAAGTTACTTTCTTTTTGTCGAATTGAGGCTTTCTGCTAGAGTACAAAAGATTTAATTCTAAGATTGACACTCTGCTAAAGAGCACAAAAGTAAATCTTTAATGAAAGAAAATTGAATAAGAATGGAATAAAATTAATGTTCAAAATTTATCCTTTCTGCTAAAGAGCATAAAAGCTTATATTTAAGAATTTACCTTCTGCTAAAGATCATAAAGGGGTATTCTCGAGAACACAATTTTGGAAAATAGAATGATTTTATTTTTGGAAAGGAGAGTTAATTTAAAACAAGAAATTTTGACAGATCAATAACAATATGAAAAACATAAATTATTCAAATCAGAAATAATATGAGCAGTTGCAGGTAGTTAGTGAGTGTGACTTCGCAACGTGTAACGTGGCTGGGTACAGCGCTAGACAAAAAAATCCCACCTCTGCCACCATCAGTTTGTTACGTACGAATAATTAAATTTAAAATATTAAATGAAAATATTAAATTTAAATGTTCGTTCGGCTCAGGCTCCAAACTGCCAAACTTTCAAAATCAACAAAAATAAAATAAATAAATGAAAATTTGTTTATTTATTGGGATCGTGCTTCTCTCTCCCCTCTGACTGAGGAGGCTATACCCTGTATACAAGAAAACCCTTTTTAATTTTTTGAGGAAAGGAAAACCTGAATGAAGGGATAGACAGTGTCCAGAAATCAATTTCCAGTTTTATAATTTTTTTATTTGCCACTTATGTAAGTGAAAGAAAATATTTATTTATATAAAATTGGAACGGTACCTTATTACAAATAAGTTTCTTTAGCTCTACCAGTTCCAGGAGAGTGTAAGAGAGAGAGAGAGATTTTTCTCTTGGCTCCTGATTCGTCCTAGACTGGACAATGAAATTTTCTATTGATTGTTGCTTAAAAACACTACTCGTGTCTTACTTGCGAGTCGCGCATAGCAGACGTGCACACAAATACCGTTTTGCCACTTTCTGGTAGGTTTAATAAGAGAAAATAACGGCACGATTACATTGTAGCATACATCGCATGTCCTAGGTTACAGCTATGATGTTGATTTGTTCAAATTGAAATGGTTTGGATCGCGACAACTTGTTGCAGAGTATTTTAATTCTGCTTTCGCGCTTCTTCCATTCGTTTGTTTCCACACGCCTAATATGCATTATAGCGATCGAGCGTCAACAGGGCTCTCGCACGTGTTTCGCTTGACATTTTTATTTATTTCTGTGTTTATATTTATATTCATATATGGTCCGAGATATTTTATAAATATCATTTAAAAACAAAATAGCAACACAAACTCGATTTTCGGGCATTAAGCGGGAGAATTTCCAAAAGTTTCAGGCCTTTCCACGAAAGAAATCCACGAAATTTACAAAAGTTGAGTAAAAACCACGTCATTCTGGACGATTAGTGGTCTGTTTGTAGCTAGGGCGGCTTTTAAGGATGCGTCCGGATTTTCTTACCTTACTCAGATTACTTCGTATAAAAAAAGAGAATTTCGTGGTAAATAATATTTACAAAAATTGAGTAACAACCACGTCATTCTGGACGATTAGTGGTTTGTTTGTATGTAGGGTGGATTTTAAGGGTGCGTCCGGATTTTCTTACCCCACTCAGAATACTTGGTATAAAAAAAGAGAATTTTATGGTACATAAAGTTTACAAAAATTGAGTAACAACTACGTCATTCTGGACGATTAGTGGTTTGTTTGTATGTAGGGTGGCTTTTAAACAGTTAACTGTGATTGACGAGTATACTCGTCATAAATACATGGAACTCTCCGTGGACGCCACAGTTAACTGGTTAAGGATGCGTCCGGATTTTCTTACCTTACTCAGATTACTTGGTATAAAATAAAAAGAAAAATATGCATCTTATAAAAAAATGTTACAATTCAAATTTGTTGGTCTTTATGTAGAAAATAATATTGTATCATAACGTTTTTTCGTATCTCGTATAATTTAACTGGAAAATAGAATTTTGATATTGAGTTTTTTCAAGTTTTAATATGCTGTAACATTTCTAATTTTGATTTAATCAAAAAATGTTATCAAGATAATTTTTAGAGATTTATGAGCACTATCAAAAACCAGTATTAAAATTTTTGATTTTTTAAAAAATTATTTTCAAAAACACAAAAGTAGTGCTCAATCCCTCAATTTTGATTAGATGTGGCTGGTTAACGAACTTGTCCTTACTTTTTCGGCTCCGATAAAGTGTGCCTAATCTCAATTCAATCTGATGATTCTATCGAGAGTTATGCCGCACACGACCTACTATAGACAGACAGACAGACAGACACTTTCGTAAAAACCCTTTTTTCTGACTCATTAGGTCTCAAAACGTAAAGATTTGATGAAAATTTCAAAAGTCATTTTTCACATAAAACCAATACCTTCTCATCCATGATGAGAACGTAAAAAGCGAATTTTATGGTACATAAAATTTACAAAAATTGAGTAACAACCACGTCATTCTGGACGATTAGTGGTTTTTTTGTAGGTAGGGTGGCTTTTAAAGGTGCGTCCGGATTTTCTTACCGCACTCAGATTACTTGGTATTAAAAAAGAGAATTTCATGGTAAACAAAATTTACAAAAATTGAGTAACAACCACGTCATTCTGGACGATTAGTGCATAAAAGTCATCACATTTCGACCGTTACTAGACTCCGCTTAATTTAATGTTCAAATTTTCATCTTGGCCTAAATTACTCGGAGTGACTGCTTACTGCAAAAGGTTTATCGATATATTTGTCTTAAAATTCAGTAAATCAGCTAGACCAGATCCTCAGTTTTTGTCCCGTTCGCTCAGTATGATTGAGATCCAAAAAGCCGGGACGTTTTGGATAAAAATGGCTCAAGCCAGTTCCTTTTCGCGTGAAATCAGCGCCTTGAATGATGGTGGAGAAATTGAGAACTCCCCATTAGAAAAGTTGAACCCCTTCTTGGATTACTCCGGTCTTTTGCGAGTAGGAGGAAGACTACGATATGCTCCCATCAGTTATGATGAGAAACACCCTATCATTTTACCACGGCATCAAATAAGTGAGCTTATAGCTGCGCATGCGCACATCAGATCCTTACATGGTGGCCCACAATTGACCCTTCATACGCTTAGACAACGGTTTTGGATTTTAAGGGCGCGTTCTCTTGTTAAGGGCTTAATCAAAGGTTGCCTATAGTGCACGAGAGAGAAGGCAACCCTCTTCCGACAACTAATGGGTGATTTACCCGATTTTAGAGTAACCCCTAATCGCCCTTTCTTACACACAGGACTAGACTATGCTGGTCCCTTTAATGTACGTTACGCTCCTGGACGTGGTAACAAAAGTCACAAAACTTACGTCGCCTTGTTCATCTGTTGCTGTACCCGAGCTGTCCACTTGGAGCTGGTTTCTGATTATTCTTCTACTGCCTTTCTAGCCGCCTTTCAGCCATTTTCTTCAAGGCGAGGAAGACCTGCTCATTTGTACAGCGACAACGGGACGACGTTTCATGGTGCTGACAAGGAATTGAGGAGGGGAATCGTGCGGTTGAGACTAAATACTGATTTACATAATGAGATTGTTATTCAAGGTACTACATGGCATATCGTGCCACCCTCTGCTCCTCACTTCGGTGGTTTGTGGGAAGCAGGCATTAAAAGTTTTAAACACCATCTAAGGCGAATCGTAGGCAACCATACTCTCACCTTTGAAGAGCTTTTAACTCTTTTGACACGTATTGAGAGTTGCCTTAATTCTCGTCCAATCGCTCCACTATTATTACAAAAGCGTTATAAATGGGTTGATAAACAGTTTAATCTTGAAATCGGTGATATGGTTCTTGTAAAACATGATTCGCTACCACCGTCTCGTTGGCTATTGGGTCGAATTGTTAAATGTAATAGTGGCAAGGATGAACTACTGCGAACGGTTAGAGTAAAAACTGCCAGTTCTGAATATGAGCGACCGATTACTCAAATCAGTCTGCTACCCGTAAGGTCGAAGGAAAACAGCGAAATTTAAGGATTAGAGTTTAGTAGTATATTTCGTAGTAAATAAGACTTCTTCCTCATTTTTTGTTTGTTTTTTAATTTGTGTCAAGTACTAATCTACTGATAGATTATGGCGGGTGGCCAAAACCTAAGGATTTGTTTTTAAAACTAATTGTTATCTCCTTCTTTGTTGCACCACAAGTTGTATTCAAATATTGCGTGATAAGAAAAATTTCGAAGTTTTCGAGCTGTATCAGCACTCGAGGCGAGCGATATGTTCAAGGAATGTCTGATTTTCACCTTATTTAAAACTTTAGTTTATGCTTGTGAGTGTGAAGGCGTGTTGAGTGCGTGTATTAGGCAGTAAGCGATAAGAGAGTCAGTGTTAGACAATGCATCGGGGCCTGCACCCGCGGTCCTGCGTCTCGGGTAGACTTGACTGTCCGCGTCGTTCGGGGGAGGAATCTGTTTGTTTCTCCCCCGGGTGGCGCGGCTAGTCGGTTACCCTAGTGGACGTGCGGCCGCGGATGGAAGTTCCGAGCGAACGGATGACGGAAGAGTGGTACGCGACTTTAATGGAACCAACCACCCGTGAAGTTTAAAGCCGAAAGGCGGTTCCGCGGGTGGTGTATTGGTTCGAGAGAGGGGTTTTTTTTGGTTTTAACAGGTATGCCTAGACCCGTCCTAGGAGAGTCCTGTACAACGTCTATAAAAGATTTTGCCATTTTTCCTCCTCACCAAAAAAAAAAAAATTAATTATTATTATTTAATTAATTAATTAATTAATCAATTAATTAATTAATTAAAAGGCCAATTATTGAAACTCTCTTTAATCTTAATTTATAAGTATTAAGTTAACTACTCAAAGTGGGAGTCGGTCCAAAACTTAAAAAAGGAACAAAACTTTAATGTAGTGATAAATAAACAGTTCATAACAAGCCGATTTAAATCATCATTGTTTACCTCTTCCGAATCTAGCAACCTCTAACGAAAAATAAGGAGAAATCAAAAATAAATTAAACAAATGTCAAGTTTTTTATTGACTCGCATGTAAAACTATGTTGATTTTCAAAAATTCCCAACAAAGAAATCCTAAGTTAACAACTTTTTATTATGCATTTTTTATTTGAAAAATAAATCTTACTTATAAGGGCTCCGATTAGAACCGAAACACATTTTGAAGAAATGAATAATCTTTTGCAATTTCATACATATTTAATTATATGAATAGGTAATTCACAGATTCGAGATCTTGTACTTCGCTGAAGCATAATTTTTTAGGGACTTCTTTTAGATGTGAAAATTTCATAACTTCTATCCACTTTTTAATATTTTAGGATGCCTATCAAAATAAATCCTCAGGCTGATCGAACTCATGCATTGCCCCAAATTTTATTCATGTTACAAGATAAGGGAGGTTTCTACCATTTTGGGTCAAAAAGCTATACCATTTTCTCGAATTTTTCGGGAGAAAAGTTAAAAAGATAAACACTTGAAATTTTGTCTAGGTATTAAATTAATTGTATTGAGGTAGTTCGTTCACAAAAATTAGACCTCAGACAAAACTAGATAATTTTGCTTTCAAGAATAGCAATATTATTATTGAAGGGCTAATTTGAAAGAGAAAAGATTATTTTTCATGAACAAAATTTGAAACACAAAAGAATAATTTTATTAATATATTTTATTTTTCTGATCTTTCTAAATCATTTCAGTCGATTATGTCGATCATTAGAAGAGTGTATCACTGTATGTGATAACGGAACTCTACTATATCGACCTTATCAACCTATGATTCAGAATTAATGTAACGTCTCGCAAGACTAGATGGAATTTTTAATCATAATTATTACATATATATAATATATATAATTATTAAAAAAGGAACGCTTCCACTCCGCTGGGTATCGAGCCCAGGTCCTTTCGATTGCCGGTCGAATGCTCTGTCATCTGAGCTACGGAGGTTCCACAACTTTTCTCACAGAAACTTGTTAACGCCTAATCATAGCTACGGATAAACCGTGAACTATTTTCTGATCTTTCTAAATCATTTCAGTCGATTATGTCGATCATTAGAAGAGTGTATCACTGTATGTGATAACGGAACTCTACTATATATATATGTTCTTTTTACCCTGTTGTAACCATAGCAACCATAGATTGATATTCTTTTAATAGCATTGAAATAGAAAAATCTGTAAAGAAATGGAATCGAGAATGAAACTTTCGAATGCATTTTAATTCCTAGACAACAAAAGGCATTCAAAAGTTTAATTCTCGATTCCGTTTCATTCCAGATTTTGACATTTCAATACCATTCAATGCCGACCTTCTTACTGGCATCGGGTTGCGGGGGTTTTGTTTACATTGATATTAGTTCCTGATATCATAACTTGGCGGCGCTAATGCTCATTTTCCCTTTTTTAAGTACCCTCCTAAAATACATGGTAGTGGACGTACTGTGCCCACAGGTATAGTCGAAGCGTGTGTGAGAGACGGTGATATAGGCCGCACATGTATATTCCGTAAAGGCGGTGATCCAAATTTATGATACTGTTCGAAGATTTTTACAAAGATCTATACAAGTCTACAATGACGTTTACGACTCTCGAACTTGGATTTTAAATTGTCCCGGTCGAATTTTATTAATCTCAAACTAAGAGATTTTCGAAGTTAAATTGAATTACCGCACTGGACTATTGTCGTGAGACCGGTGATAATTTCGAAAGAAAATTTAAGTGTCGAACCAGACGAAGAATTAACTGACTGCTTGCTCTTGGTGTGGGCCTCTTTTATATTTTTCCATACAAATTGACGGTCAGCGAAAATCGTGACGTAGTCATATGTTCTTAAAGGAGAAGGGGCCATATACTGCTCCCTACTTCCCCTACTCCTTATTTACCTTTAACGATTTTCTCATAGATTTCTAACTCAATCCAGCCTGTGTGTATTAAATACATTCAAATACGTCGCGGGACGTGACAACATGATTAAAATAATTTATTTATTTTCTTCCAAATATCTCGAAAAGGAAAAACAGTCGTAGACTTTATTTAAGGAATCTATTTTGCAGAACAACGCTTATTTCGTATCTCACATATTTTGGTGAAAAAAATTCGAATTATTTTAATATTAAAAATCAAAACATAAAATATACATCCTGTCCCGAAATGTCTTAATGAGAATTTGTAGACCTCATTTAGGCAAATAATTTTTCATTCAAACGTTTTTTAGGTATCTCATATATTTTGTCTAAAAACTGGAATTCTTGAATTTTAATCGTATTTTTTGGAATTGAAACGAAAAATATATGTTTTTTCAGAAACTGTGTCAAACAAAATTTGTAGATATTTTTGAAACGGACAACTTTGTATTCCTACGTTTTTTTCTTATTTTACATATTATTGTTAAAAAATTGAATTTTGGATTTTTAATAGTTTTTTTTAATTAAAAAGAAAAATATGCATCTTATGAAAAAATGTTACATATCATAACGTTTTTTCGTATCTCGTATAATTTAACTGGAAAATGGAATTTTGATATTGACTTTTTTCAAGTTTTAATATGCTGTAACATTTCTAATTTTGATTTAATCAAAAAATGTTATCAAGATAATTTTTAGAGATTTATGAGCACTATCAAAAACCAGTATTAAAATTTTTGATTTTTTAAAAAATTATTTTCAAAAACACAAAAGTAGTGCTCAATCCCTCAATTTTGATTAGATGTGGCTGGTTAACGAACTTGTCCTTACTTTTTCGGCTCCGATAAAGTGTGCCTAATCTCAATTCAATCTGATAACCAATAATGGATAATCAATCAACAACATCAATCACATTATTGGGGATCCGCAAGATAACGTAAATAATATCCCAAAAATTTCGAAAACATGTATTACATAAATACTATAAGAATAAGATTAAAAACTAATGTATAAAATAAATAATACATGAGTCAGTGCAAATATAACTTGGTACAATTGCACCGAGCTGTCAACATATACATATTATGTAACATAGCTGAAAAGACGAGAGAAAGATGTACCGCATTAAGCGTAAATGGACTTCGATCCCGATAGTATGACCTGTGTGGGAACGCGCCGCGAGTTCATGCATTTACGCGATTGTCAGCAAGTATGGTCAATAACATTGCTGCCAGACGCGTGCCGATCCATCGAGTAGCAAGGTACGTGCCGATCCACGAAAATATGAATGCTCTTCCACTAGGAATAATCAATAATATATAAACGCCAGATTTACCTCTGGAGGTTGTCTTTTCGATAGTAGCTGTTCAGTCTTCAAGATCTTAACGTCGGTAATCACTCCGTCCGCAAGTGATACTGTCGGTGTCACGAATTGACCCTTCGATATTCGTACTTGGTAAATATAATCCCTGGTCCTTAAGTGGTGCAAGTCCGGTGGTCGTGAATTAATAAGTGCCGTTAGATACGTGTATCGTTGTATTAAGTCGAGTTCTGAGAGTTATATCTACGGAAAACGAAGTTAACCAGTGTTTAACAAGCAAGTTGGATTGTCTGATACGCTTCCTGTTCTACTTGACTAGCGCTACTTAACTCCAGCCAGGATTGTGCCGTTATCCAGCTATCAACCTACCCTCGCCTTAGCTCGGGACGTAACAATAATAACGCCGCAATGTATAAGATATATCGCTCGCTTCACGCTGACAAGTAAAATTCGAACTCTCGTTATATACTAACTAGGAGCATGTATCACCACTTGTGAGAGAATATTAGTTCCGGCCTCAAAATTCCTGCGCCCTAAAGTCTGCCACTGAAGGATTAAGAATTTTGAGGGCCCCGAGATAATGAAATAAAAGTTTACATGTGAAGTAAGATTTTGTCTTGTATTAAATGAAACAAATAATTGAGTAGCAAAATAGATTTTTTTTAATTATTCATATTTTCAGGATTAACTGATTTATTTTTATTTTATTTCCGTATATCGATTAGTTAAAAAATTTTCATGCATGGTAAAAATATGAATGAAAATCTACTTTCATTTGATCAGTCAAGTTCAATCATCAACAATATAAATAATAGAACTTTGCTGAAGCAATATCTAATTTATTCAAAATAATATCAATAAAAGTAACAAATGTTTCTATAATATAAGAAAAATTGAAATTTGTTTACAATTTTTCATAATAATTTTTGTTGAGACATTGAGCATTTTATCATTTCATATTAAAGTTACAGTGAAAACTATTATGATTTTCAGGTGTCAATTAAATGTAATATTCATTTTTTATTCACAGTTAAAGAATAATTATTAATTCCCATTTTATGAATACATTTACATTATAATAAAAGTTTTCAAATAAATCATATTAGATAAATGAATCAATACTATGAAAATAAATTTTTGGGAAAGGAATAGACTAAAGAATATGAAAAATTAAAAATACAGTGTATTGCTTTTATTAATTTACACTTACATCCAATTTTTTTGTACACATAATGTCCATCGCGCAATTTGTGAGCCGTGGTAAGCGTAGCTTCAGTAATATTTTTAGATTTTTAGATTCTGTGCAAAAATATAAAAATTCGTATATGGGACAATTTGAAAAAAAATTCATCTGGGCCAAATTATTATAGTGAATTGTTGTTAAGGTTTAGTTTTGAATAATGAACAACTGTACAAAATTTGTAATTATAAAACTAATTTTTTTGCAAATTACAATTTCTTGAAAATGTTGAAAAAACATGTTTTTAGGATTTTCGTAAAAAAAAATTGATCACATCGTGTTGCCATTTCTTCAGCTTAAGCCAAAGAAACATGCCTTTATTTTCAATGTGATCAACTTTTTTAAAAAATATTTTTTCAACGAAATTCAAAAAACAGCTGTTTACGACACTTAAAAAAACTTGTAACTTGCACAAACATTGGTTTCTTCATTCCTAATTTTTATTCTTGTTCACTTCTCAAAACTGTACTTAATAAAGATTCGCCATAATAATTGGGCCCGGATGAAATTTTTTTCAAATTTTTACACAGAACAGAAGATATCCGATCGAACTAAAACTTTGAGGGCTTACTACTGTTGGGCACATACAACTTTTGCCCGCTATTAGAATCTGTTCCCGGAAAAAAGTGTTTTTTCGGTCCACTCTACTAGATAGAATACACTTGCATGAAATGTATTATTTATAATATGCTGCAGACATTAAAATTGAATTACACTGGTCAAAGCGTAAATACTGAGGTGTAAATGCCAGTGTACTAAATATACGTTCGTAATGATTGACTATTGAAAATGCACATTAATACTTCACCTTATGTATCTCGTATTAACTTATTGTTCTAAATCTGCTTACCTCTGGAAAGTTATTCTCCATTTTGAGGAAAGCCGAAAAATTAATTTTGACATTCATAGCCTTTCTTTGGAAACAGAACAGATATATGAATATTTGTTTCAAATAAAACAGATATAACCTGAAATTCAATAAATTAAAATTTTAATTTGAAACGCAGAAAAATAATTTTATTAATAAATTTTATTTTTGACCCAACTTTTTTTCTTATCGCTTCTTACCAAATTTTAAAAAATTATGCGATTCTAATAAATCATGCATCATTTCTTCAGAGAAAAGATTTCCCACAACTTTACCGTTTCTGATTTTTAAAAATAAATTCTTTAGTGGCTGAAACCATTAAAGAAACATTTTGCAAAACGAAATTTTTATAAACAAATTGCTGAATTTGATAATAATTTATTCATTTTCGAAAATTGGAAATAGTTAAGTTGTAGGGAATCTTTTTCTTGGAAAAGTGATTTGTAATTTATTAAAATCGCATAATTTTTTAAAATTTGGTAAGAAGCGATAAGAAAAAAAGTTGGGGCAAAAATAAAATTTATTAATAAAATTATTTTTCTGTATTCCAAATTTTTTTCATGAAAATTATTTTTTCTCTTCCAAAATAGCCCTTCAATAATAATATTGCTATTCTTGAAAGCAAAATTATCTATTTTTGCCTGAAGTCTAATTTTCGTGGATCAACTACCTTGATATGTAATATCGACGCGTTGATCATGGATCACGTGGTTCTCAAATCTTGCGAGACAGGAATGTGCCTGGCATTTTAAGAGCCCTTGCGTATATATGTTGATTGCTTACTTAACCTTATTTCTATTTCGATAACGAAAAAAGTGATACGGGGTTTCTTATGTTTTGCGTTCGATCCTGGGCATAGAGGCGTGCCTGAGGACTCTCGTTTTACTCAACTCTTGAGCAAACTGTGAACAACGCAGTGTGGAATTTCCACAAATATTCTCCATTTTATGATCCGTTGTAGATTAAGATTTGAAATTATGCAAATTAAAATCTAGCAGCTTTTTTCTTTTTAATTTTTAGTCAACTGTTTTAGAGTTTACTCAACTGCTCGATTAATCTTTATAATTTTTTATTGAAAGAATACGCAAAAACATTTTAAGCTTTCCCCAAAAGCCACTATGCCCCCGTTTTACTCAACTTTTGATTAAATTTTCACAAATAAACTTTCTCCGTGTAGCTGTAAGAACTAAGGCGTTTAGATGATACAGCGTAAAAAACATACTTGTGACCCTTTTTTACTTAAAAAAATGGGTAGCCACGACTAATACTTTCTCTCAGTGTGTAAACAAAATTTGAAGCATGAAATGAGGTCGGTGGTATTAAAATTATATATATACAATGCATTATATATACATATATTCATATATCTATATATATTCTTGCAATTCATACATATTTAATAAATTATTTTTAAATAATTATAATTATAATCCAAGTTACTTCTATACCCTCATTACTTTATTTTGCAAATTCTTTTCCTCAACTATAAATTTAATAAAGTTTGGTAAAAATTTAAAAATGAAAATAATTAATTAAATTCTTTTGACGATAATTTTAATGAACTTGGAGTGTCAGGGAAATTAAATTAAAAAATCAAAAAAAGTGAGTCAAAAATAAAAATATCAAATTTCATACGATGTTACTATATTTTTGTATTTGTAAGTATAATTATGGTTTATAAATAACAATTCTTATATTTATTTCATCGCAACTCAAAATATTTTCATTATTCAATAAAACAACTCACAATATCTTCCAATATCAAAATATCAGAAATTCCAATTTCGAGAACATATTTTCTATGGTTTGAATAATTTTCTTTTTAAATAGAGTCTTTCTTTACAAATACGTAATATATATTTTCGTCTTTCCATTAAAATAATGAAAAGAGTTCATAATAGTAGATTGTGTACCAAGGGCGGCATGGTGGCGATTGTGACGAGTGCGAAGTGTACCCGCCCGAGCGTAGCGAGGGCGGTATTCACACGAGTCATATCGCTACGGTGTCGCTCGAGGTACACACGACGTTTTGTGTCCAAATTGGTGGAAAAAGTCGCGTTGCGTGCGAGTGCGTAGTTAGCCGCGGGCAGTCAAGTTTCGTGCGGTATGAACATTTTGCCCGTTGAAGCGGGCGGTATGAATATTATCGCCCTTTGAAGCGGGCGGTATGAACATTATCGCCCTTTGAAGCGGGCGGTATGAACATTTCGCCCGATTTTGACGCCGAGGCACAATTGACTGCATGCCGCTCTACGCACAAGCATGCAATGTGACTTTTTCCACCCGTTTGGACACAAAAATATTACTGGTTTATTATTCAGTACGTTAAATTAGTACTGTAAATTTAACTTAATTTAATCCTATTGTTTTAATTTGAATCAAGTAATGTTAAGTGTAGAATATTTAAAGAGAAATATTTTGACAAACTTTTTTCATTGATTATTTAATCGAGAATTTCCGTATCATGGGAATAACCATTTAAGTGAAAATTGCCACATAAGTGCTATTTGTTGCATTTTTGAGCGGGATATGCTTGCAAATAATTTTAAGTTCTGTCTATACGATATATAATTTTTTGTTGTAAAAAAGGAAGTATAAATGTATATGCACCTCAGCAAACGTTTTCCCCATGGGAGAGCTATGAAGAGGAAGCTACAAAGTCATGAACTTTCCAACTTTGAAAAATAAAATTGCTATGCCTCGTCTTCTTTGTTTAAATAATTTTATTTGGAGTTAAACAATTTTTTAATTTTAATAAAAAAATCTTTCTCTATTATTGTGTTTTTTTATAACTAATCTATTAATTTAAATACTGTATGGAGATATAAGTAAAAGTTAATAGTAGTATATTTTTAGAAAAGATTTGCTTTGAGGTCCATAAATGATAAAATTAATATCAATCTGACATTTCAGCTTAGATCGGAACCCTCATCAAGGTTTTTATTAAATTATGAAAGTATACAAAAAAAGTGGGGTGTTAAATTGAGGTATCATTTTTATATAACAATTGTAATAGTTTACGTTTTTGAAGTTTACTAAGTATACTTATTCCAAGAAATATAAATCATGTATTTTACACCCATACAATACATACTTAATTTGCCGTGCAAAAAATGTTACGTAAAGAATTTCTTTGAAATATTTTGCTTGAAAAAAATATTTTTAGGATTTTTTTTTTTTTTTAATGATAGTTTAAAGTCACATCAACAGCAAAGGTTATTAGCGACTACTAAAGTATACATGAACAGGCTGGTTTTTCGTATCAAAAAGGTATCACTATATTACATTGTGGGCTCAAGGCCGCTTCAGGCACTAAATACTATGTCTGATTCCAATATTATCTAGGAACTTAAGCATTTTATCGAAGGTAACTGGATCGTTGAGCATTCTCCTGTAGTTTGTTCCGATTGTATGATGATTCCTTCTCGTTAAGTATTTTGGGCAATCCATCAAAATGTGTTTGATGGAGAGAGTCACTTCACAGGTGTCGCAGTTTTCTGGATTCACTTTATTTATTAAGTGAGAATAAGTTAAGTGTGTATGGCCAATTCTCAACCGAGTGAGTACGACCTGGTCTTTTCTGTTTTCGAGGAGGATCTGGGTTTTCTCGAAAATATCTTTCCTCACTTGATGTAATTTGGTGATTTCGTCAGTCTTCCACTTTTCGTTCCATAGATTTTTAACAGAGATCGTGATCAGATTTTTAAGATCTTTGTAATACACTGGTATAGGGGCCTCAGGAACGGGAAGTGAACATGCAGACTTTGCCAGCAAGTCTCAAGTATCATTGCCCTCAATGCCCATATGCGAAGGAACCCAGACAATTGTGATCTTTTTTCCTCGTTCTCTCAGGCTGAAAAGTGTCTCCTGTATTTCTTGAGTGGTGTGGTCGAACTTGTTCACACTTGTAATAGCCTCAATAGCAGACAACGAATCGAACATGATGACGAAGAGAAGGTCGCTGCTTCTTTCTATGAATTTCAAGGCTTGTAGAATCGCGAATGTTTCACATCTAAATTCACAGTAGTATTCCGGTAAATTGAATTGTAACTCTTCATTAGGAGTGATAACTGAACAACCACACCCTGTCTTTGATTTTGATCCATCAGTGTAGATATGGGTGTAATTTGGGAAAGAAGCAAGTATAGCATTCAAAACGTTTTTGTAACTGTTGGAGCTCGTTTGATTTTTGGGCAATTTGCGCATCTCAATAATGATAGTTGGAGCTGAGAAATCCCAGAAAGGGAAGTCATGAAATCTCCTTTTGGCGATCAAAGGAAGTTCAAGGTTAATTTCTTGCAAGTAAGATTTTACTCGGATATATAGGGGGGTACGGCTCTGGGGTGGTCCATATATAAGTCCTGAAACTTTCCAAGAAAGATATTTGCATAAGCAGGGTTTGAAGGGGTAGAGGCTATTGAACTAGCATAGATCAGGGTGAGTTGTTTCCTTCTAAAATCAAGTGGAGTATCACCAGCTTCAGGCAGTATGCTACTAATAGGACTGGAGAAAAACGCACCCATGGAAATTCTAAGTCCAGCGTTGTGTATGGTAGAAATCATATCCAGAGTACTTTGTTTGGCAGAATTGTAAAAGATGGAACCGTAATCGAGTTTCGCCCTTACAGTGGCTTTATAAGTTTTAGTCAACAGATTCTGGTCAGCTCCCCAGTTCCTCTTCGAAAGTGTTCTTATAATGTTCAGCCTTTTATTGCAATCCGTTCTCAGATATTTCAGATGCGGGATCCAGGTGAGTTTTGTATCAAAAATGAGGCCCAGAATTTTCGTCTCTTTCACTACTTCTAATTCGTGATTGTTCAGGTAGAGGGCTGGTTCTTGCTTTCCGGTTTTACTTTTAGAGAAGAGTATACAAACAGATTTTGAATTTGAGAATTTAAGACCAGTCTTTTGGGCCCACTTTAGTAGATTGTCGAGACAGTCCTGAAGTATTTCTTGGGTAGTAAGCAGATCTTTCCCACTGCAGTAGACTGTAAGGTCGTCTGCGAAAATACTTTCCTTGATCGGCCGAGGGATGCATCTAGTGATATCATTGAAGGTAATTAGAAAAAGTGTGACACTTAAAACAGACCCCTGGGGCACTCCATTTATAAGTTCGACCCTTTTAGAGCGAAATCCGTTTACCCTGACCTCAATGAATCTTTTCATTAAGAAATTTCTAACGAAAATGAGCATGGCTCCGTCAATTCCACTGGCCACAAGCATCTGAAGGATTCTATATCGCCAGACCATTTCATAACACTTTTCGATGTCCAATGATACTGCCAAGAGGTGTTGGTTATTGATAAAAGCATCACATATATTAGTTTCAAGATTAGCTAGGGCGTCGAGGGTAGATCGATTTTCTCTGAAAGCGCTTTGATGAACGTTGAAGAAGCCTTCCTTTTCCAGAAACTATCTGAGCCTCCTATTAATTATCTTCTCCATGAGTTTACACATATTACAGGTTAGTGCGATGGGCCGATAGCTCCCTACTCTCAACTTATCCTTTCCTGGTTTGGCAATTGGGACAATGTGGGCCTCTCTCCACTTTTTTGGGAAGCACTTTTGAATCCAAATATAGTTAAACACCACCATTAGATAGTTCAGGGCTTTCAGAGGTAAGTTTTTCAGGAGGATATTCGGTATTCTATTTGGACCGGGGCTAGAATTTTTCTTGGACTCAAGTGCTGATATAAGCTCAGTCAAAACGAGAGGAGAGTTAATGATTAGATTCTTATCTTCCTTGAATCTAGGATCAGAAATGGTTTCATTTTCCAGTTTGAAAGCGAGAAAGTGTTCATCGTAATTGGTGTCACTGGAATTTGATGCATAGTTATCAGCTAGTTCATCAGCAATTTCAGTGGAATCTGTGGTTATTGACCCATCAGTTTTTTGCAATGCTGTGATACGCGTCGTGGTAGTCCTCCCTCCAAATGCATTCAATTTCCTTCGAATTTCAGAACTGCGAGTATTGAATTTTAGTGATGAGATGAAGTCAGTCCATGATTTTCTAGAACTAGATCTAATTTTCCTTCTGGAAAAAGCTCGTAACCTCTTGAATTCAATCATGTTTTCAGTGGTATTATGTTTCTTGTAAACATTGAAGGCATGCTTCTTTTTTCTGATAGCCTCATCGATTTCAGAAATCCACCAAGGGACTTGATGTTTAAAGGAGGTTTGAGTCGTTTTTGGAATCGAGATGTTTGCAGCCTCAGTTATAGTTTCAACTAATTCCGCAACTAGATCATCTATATCAACTCCGTTTCCAGACGAGGGGATTTTCAATTGTTCAATTTTGGAGTTCATTATCTCATCGTACAACACCCAGGCAGCTTTTGGAAATTTCCATTTAGAAGTAAAGTTAAACAGAGTAGGCAGGGGGTTTTGTAGTTCCAATTTGGTGGGAAAATGATCGCTATCGTAGAGATCTTCCTTAGCTTCCCAATCTAGTCTATGGGATATACTAGCACTACAGAAGGATAAGTCGATCGAGCTAAAGGAAGCGTTTGATATATTGAAATGAGTGGGTTGATCGTCATTTAGAAGAATGATGTCGTCATTTTCAAGAAGAAGCTTCTCGATCTTTTTTCCTCTCGAGTCAGTGCTTTTTGACCCCCAGAGTTGGTTATGGCTGTTAAAATCACCGACCAGAATGAAAGGTTTAGGAAGTTGGTCAATTAAATTTTTCAAATCTGCTAGATTGAAATCGTGTCGATTTGGTATATATACATTACAAATACATATTTCATTAGGGGCGATAAAAGACAGAGCAACGGCTTCCAGATTAGTGTTGAGGTGTATTTTTGTTTGGTGGATAGATTTTTTAATATAAATTGCAACACCTCCACTCGCGAAATTTGTGTGTGTACGGTTTTTAAATACAGAATCGTATCCTCCAATTTTTGCACAGAAGGCATCTTTGAAATTCGTTTCTTGCAGACAGATCAATGCGGGATTAAACTCTTTGATGAGTAACTGCACATTATCACGACGAGGGAAGAACCCATTAAGAATCCATTGGATGATATTTAGAACCATCGTCGAGGTTGGATGTGGGCTCTAATATTTTTTCTATTTTCTCCGGCATTGAGAGAGGCTCATCATCTGAGCCTGAACCTGAAGAGGCTAAACCGCTTATTGATTTGAGCAGGATATTAGTTCATTTTGTGCTCCTTATTTTTGCAGAGCGTTCAGTCAAGTGTGGATAGAGCTCTTTCATCATACAAAAGAGAGACTGGATGTCATCAGTGTAGTCATTCGCGATAGTGGCAGGATCAGGAGATCCGGTAACTCTGTCAAAAAATTTTTTATATTGTGTATAATTTAGGGGATAATTTGCTGTAGGTTCCTCAAGTACAGTTTTAATTGAGGCAAGCAGTTCATCTGTGGTCTTCTCAGTTGTTGGAGTGATATTTTTTCCACCCTCTTGTGTCTCATTCTTAGGTTTTTTGCTTTTTTGTGTTTTTACAGTTTTCCAATCTTCGTTTGTTTTTTTTTTTATGTCGTTTCTGGGTGCCGTTTGCGATTCCTTCTTTGGAGGCCCATCAGAGACTATAGATGAGCTTGCTTCAGAGAGAGGGCGTTTATTTCCGGAATTTAAACGTTCATTAGGTATAGTAGGTAAAGGGGGAAATTGAAGATGGTCATTATTTTTTGTTCTTTGAGTTTGGTCCTGAGATTGGGAGATTAGAATAGGTGGTGTTGACATTTGGTTCAGATTTGTGTAATTCAGATTACCAGAAGACTCTTTACTGTCGGTCTTGCAATTCTTTGCAATGTGCCCTGCTAGTTTGCAAAGAAAAAACAAATAAATCCAATAAGCGGTGTCCTCAAAATTAATTTGCAAGGACTCCGGGATTTTGGAAACACTATCTGGATGAACGTAAACCTGCCTACGGAAGCTGAGTACATGAGCAAACCCAGGTTCTGACATTCCAGCTCTTAGAAAGGTTACTTCAGAAGCCGTTTGAACACAAATCCTTTCAAGCTCAGATTTAATGAATGAGTGTGGGATCACTGGACACACATTAGATAATATCAGCTTCTTGTAATTAGTAATTAGTGGTCGGAGCTCCAACGAGTACCCCCGAATGTTGACACTCGAGTGTTTATCTGTGAGGTCGTCAGCTACCTGTTTACTCGCAAGAAACATACACACACGTCCATTGGAAATTTTAGAAGCAAATCTGATATTAGAGGGGCCAATAATTCTTCCTGTTTCAACCAGATATTCCGATATAGGAATTTGGGGAAGGGATTCTATGACAATTGCTTGGTCTTTTTTGGGGAATGAGTCTCGTTCTGCTGCGGCTGCATAGCTGCTCCTGTCGTCTGTTGAGTTTCCTAGATTTCCATTTATAGGGATGTTTTGACTTTGGGTATTTTCAGAAGGTTGGCTTACCGTTTGGTTATCCATAATTTGAAGGGTGCATTAAAAAATGCACACTACCACACTGAGGAATCTCCTCCCACACGGATAGCACGGTTTCAAATTTCACCAGAGTAAATAGAGAGAGAGTGGTACACGCAGTCAATATATAAATATGGAGCGCACACACAAGCACGCCCGATCACAACAGGTGATTCCGCACGAATGTGTTTTTAGGATTGTTTTATATTCAAGCCTTTCGTTTTCAAATATATAATCAATATTAATTAATAATATTAATATATTAATATTTCATTCCAAGAAAATCTCAATTCAGCTTCTCACTTTTTGTGTTTCGACCAGAAAGTCAATCTTTTCCGACAATAAACCAGTATTTAAGACCAAAGGTCAATACGACTTGCACTTTGAATTAATTGCATAGTACATGAAAAAACTTTTTGTATTAATTTTTACTAAAGTATTTCCCAATTTAGTGAAAAACGTATCACTCTAAGACCTTTTGTCACAAAAAATACTAAACTTTAGAAGAATGATATGAAACTAGTCTGAATTATATTAAAATTTGTTATGAACTATGATAAAGTTTCATATCATTCTTCTAAAGTTTAGTATTTTTATTGACAAAAGGTCTTAGAATGATGCATTTCTCCCTAAATTGAAAAATACTATAGTAGAAGTTGATATAAAGAGTTTCTCCGTGTACCTAAAGAAAATAGTGTATAATAATAAAAACTGAACACATGTCCTCATCTCTCTTCTTGAAGTGCCTCAGGTACGCGTTAAAACAGCCATGGCCTGTGAGCGCTTGCGCCAAATAAAAGCTGACTTCTCCGTGCTTTCTGTTCAGCTAGGTGGCGAGCTCTGGAATTAGGCGGTAGATCTATCTCCCCGTCTGCTCACCATGCCATCTCATCTGCCATTCCTCGACGAGTCTGCGACTTCCATACTTGCGGATGGCCTCCTTTGCGCGATCGATGTCCTACAGGTCCGCGTAGGTAAGCTCCTTGTGGATCTGAAAGGTCTCCTGCCTTTCCTCCGCCAATAACTCCACTGGCGGGACGCTCGCCTGGACCAACACAGCACTCATCGATACAGTTCTATATGCTGCATCTATTCTCAGCGCGACAAGTCTCTGCGCCGAGAATAGCCTCCTCTGGATAGCATGGTTTTTCAGGACATTAGCCCAGACCGGAGCTGCATAAAGCAGCTCCGAATGGACCACGCTCGCCACCAGTCTCCTTTTCGCTTCCCTGGATTCACCAATGCAAGGCATGAGGCGAGTCAAGTTTGCTCCACATTGGATGGTTTTGGTAGTTGCAATCTGTAGGAGTGTGCCATAGCTAAGCCTTGGTTTTCTCAGGGGCCATTTTCAGGCCTCTGCTATCCAACCAACGCTTTGCCCGCCACAGACTTTCATTGATCATCAGCTCCAGGATTCTGATGTCGTCAGCGGCACAAACGACATCTACGTCATCTGCGAAGCCGATGATGCTCGTTCCAGCAGGTAGGTCCATTCGCAGGAAATCGTCATACATGACCTCCCAAACGAGTGGACCTACCCGCGACCCTTAAGAGGCGCGACGTGTCATCTCTTCTTTGAGAGACCATTTGTCGCCCTCGTATATCACCCACCTGTCGCTCAGATAGTCACCTATCATTCGCAACAAGTAGTCTGGAACCTTTTTCCGTTCTCCCCGACCAAGAGAGCCTGAAGCCGTTGTAGAATCAACTCCTCCAGAAGCTTCCCCATGAAGAATTTCGTCGAAAAATCATCTTCAGCAATGAAGCTCATTTCTGGCTCAATGGCTTTGTTAATAAGCAAAATATGCGTTATTGGTCAGCAACAAACCCAAATGTGCTTCTTGAGACACCGTTGCATCCGCAAAAAGTGACTGTTTGGTGCGGTTTTCATGCCGGAGGTGTGATTGGGCCGTATTTTTTCGTGGATGAAAACGACCGTCATGTTACCGTCAATGGAGAGTACTATCGTGCTATGTTGGAAGATTATTTGTGGCCAGAATTGGATGAACTTGACATCAGCGATATGTGGTTTCAACAAGACGGTGCCACTAGCCACACAGCACGCGTAACAATCGATTTATCGAAAGGCAAATTCGGTGAACGTGATATCTCGAGAAATGGTGATAGGAAATATCGGAAAAGAAACGTATCGATACATATCGATATTTATCAATTAGATCCCCCACTTTCCGCCATCCTAACCTGACTTTATTTAACAGTTTGGCAAATTTGAGATAAATTTAAATTAATGACAAATCGAAATACGATAAAAAAATACAAGAAATACAAAAGTTATTTATTTCTATTATTGTTATATTTCTCAATTTTTGAGTTAAAAAAATATAATGAACTGATTGAAATTGAACATTTCGAAAAATGATCAAGACTGTGACGTCGTAGAATTTCTACGACTCACAACGCCACCTGCGTGGCCATGTTTGTTATAGTTTTATTTTATTAAGATTTTATATCGCGTAGTTTCGTTTTGTTAGTTGAGTAAGACATGTAAATTAGAGAATTGCGAATAGTGCTTGGTTTGAAGCATGTCGAAGATTACCGAGATATATGTATATAATTTTATGTAATTTAACTTCGCGCCGATTAACGGTAAATTGCGTATAGCCTGACGCTCCACTACCGGCATATTCATTTGAAAGTCGTAAACAAAAGGTATATGTGAGTCTTGACTTTTTCTATTTCACTGCCGAGAGACAACAAAGGAGAGAGAGCAGCCAACGTTGGACACAACCGATACGCCACCTTCTACCATCCACGTTGGATCCACCAGTCACGCCATCTCCGGTAAGCTCAGTAGCAAGGATCCATTCCCATTGGTCGGGATTAGCAATGACCGCCGTTCAGCGATGGCATGGAGTGAACCTATTACCATTGGTTTACCAAGATTTAGTGTCTGTCTCAACTCAGAGAGAGGCAGACGTTTGCATATTACGAAGAGATAGACACTCGCGCCATAACGGAGAGTGTCTACCCTACCCTGACCATGGCGTCATAAAATGTATAGGATAGAATGTTAACGCATCAAGTTACGGTTACCAGCGAGGACGTCAGTGTTGCAGCCTATCACCAAGTCCGAGATCCAAGGCGAGTACCAGATAAGGACGTAATGTTGCTGCCCAACCCTGATCAAGACCCTAGGCCAGTTCCGGGTGAGACCAGGACTGACTATCCATCCCTGTGCGTAACCAGCAAGAATAAGGGTGAATACGTACTTCAACGTTCGAGACTCTAGGCGTTTTCCGGGTGAGGACGAAAGAGTACTGCCCAAAACTGGCCGAGACCCTTGTCAAGTTCCGGGTGAGACCAAGATCGAATGTTCAACCCTGGATGTTAATTGGACGTGTCCTGATAATGTACAAACAGGCACGTTAGTTTTACCATTGGTTGAAAAGAGACAGAACCATGGTTAGAAAGAGAGGATACCATCCAGTGCTGCGTTGGAGTGCAGAACCAAGACTGGTAGTACTGTTTGAGATTCCCAGCCAATCACGGATGAGAATAAGAGCAATAATTAGCATGGCGGTCCAACCGACCAATGGGAGAAGACGAGAGAAGCTACAACGGAACGTCAACTACAACGCACCCACATTAACCATGAAGATGCGGCATAAAGTTGCGGCGTGAACAAGTCCGGCTGGTGGAGACGAGGTATGGTTCATTTTTCCTGGAGAGAGAGGACAACTTAGAGCACTACGATTTTGACTTTGTCTTCTGTTGGACTGGCGTCGTGTTGAGTGGAGCGACTGGAAAGAAAAAAGATTAATATTGCAAAGGAGGAACAAACCTGTAAAAGGATTATTGTCAACGTTGTACCATAGACCCGGACGATCCGATACCACCGATTGTATATATATTTGTCTGTAGTATTGAAGGAATTTGGATGAGAGAGTGGACGAAGGACGGTTAGGTCGAGGTAAGAGTTTCTTGTAAAAAGTTGGTTCGCTCGGGGTGTTGAGTCCTGCGTAATGGCGGCTACAAGCTGAGCCACGTGTTGTTAATAAAATCTCCTCGATCGCACCACACTTTATTTTACATTAAAATCGTATGAATTGATTTAGTGAACCGAATGTATATAAATATATGTTTTAAATAGTGGATAAATTTTCTTGTTGGAGTTGCAAAGCTAGTCGCGTGGCCGGTTAGTTTGGTAGCAAGGGAGTGGGGAGAACTTTTGTATCGGGCGATGAATTAGCGTGACGTGGTATGTTCCGGTTGTGTGTCTCCCAAGATTGATTGACGGCGCAGTGTGGCCCGAGGCCAGTTATATATAATAAATTGTATTAAATAGCGGCTGAAAATAGATTGTGGATAGTTTTCTTATTAGTGTTACGAAACCAGTCGCGTGGCCGGTAAAGTCAGTAGAAAAAGAGGGGGGAGGATTTCTGTGATAAGCGATAGTATAGTGTAGCGTGGCGCAGTGTTTTTTTTTCCCTTTGGCTGTAAGTCTCGGGGAATATAATTAGCGACGTAGCGTGGCCCGAGGCCGACTATTTACCATCAAAACATAATAGTGTTGCGTGTCGTGTCCACTTGTAGGTGGTCACATTCTAGGTTAGGTAATACATTGTACGAGCGTTAGTAATAGAAATAAACGTCTTTTTATTCTTTATTTAATTGTGCTGTTACTTTGATTGAATTCTCCCGCCGCAGATTGATTTTTCAGGACACCTACGAACCCCGCGCTCTACCATTGACCCTGAAGGAGGGGACTGAGCTAGTGTAGCCATTTGTGACACGTAGATTCCGGTGTTACGGTCTCGGGAGTAAATTTCGATTCGAACTGCTTAATTTGGAGTTGTAGTATTCTTTTAGCGTTGTTGTTGGTTGACAGTGAATTTTAGTTTTGACCCAAGCAAGGTCTGGCGCCCGCGGTATATTTTTTTTGTGGAATATCGAACTCCTTGGAGGCGTGACACCGAAGTGTGAGTTGCCTGAGTTTATAGAAATCGCAACGTCACAAGACTATCAAAAATAATTGAAGATTATCAGAATATAAGTGTAAATATTGAGCACAAGCCGTAGTCGTTGAATGTTGTCGACGCGGCGATTTAGGAAAACATCGATATGTATCGTTAAGATGAACTGGTCAATCCCGGCTTCGCACTTTTGATGGGTCTATTTCATATGTTTTAGGATACCTGAAATTCAGAACTCATGTCTTCAGGTACACAATGACCCTTGACACAAGTTCTGAATAAAATAAGTCATAAGCAGAAAGACTATGTATAAAGAGAAAAGAAATGAGAGCGTGCGAAGCATGAGTAAGGAGGGGAGGGATGATTAGCACAGTATAAGAATGAACACGAAAGAGAGGAGAAGGAAGCGATGCAAGAGAGAATGAATCCTGGAAGAGAAAGAGAGAGAGAGAGCTATCTCCCTGCAACTCAAGCTAGCATCTCGCGTTAAAACCACCTTTCTGCCTTTGCTTGCTCCCATCTTTCGTCCGCCCAGGCGCGCACTAAAGAAGGCAGATATATGCATATATTTTATGCGATTCTATGACTGCCACGATCCGACTCTGCGCTCAGCGTAAGGTCCAGCATACACCTACCCCTTCCCATACCCCGCCAATATCAGAGCCTAAATGCTTATACCGGCTGACCTACCGCAACCGATCCACGTGCTTTTAAAGACATAAAATAAATTGTCTGAAACAATGAAATTGTTTTAGTGACAACGTTATTAATAAAACAATTACTAATAACAATTAAAAGCTAAGACATTTCAATTTCAACTGAAATAAAAGAAACTAAATATCTTTTTTGGAATACTTATGAATGTGTATCAAATGGTAGTACTCAGCCACTTCCTTTTGCTAAGATAGCAAGGATGAAGGTATCTAATATGGGTCAGCAAAAGTCGGATTACTAAAATTCAGCATTCACATAGTTTCCCACGTACCCCTGCCACATTTATTTCGTCCAATCCAAAACTCCTTAACAAACAAAAATCCCTACCATGCTCACCTAGTGATGAGCTTAAGAGTTGGATCTAAACCAGGCAAATTCGCAGTCTTCTGAGTGTCTTGACCGGATTCAGACCTTAGAATAATAAAGAAAACATTTTTCTTTTATCGTGCCCGTCTGCGGTCTAGATCGACAGTTCCTAGGTCCTCGTTAGTTGATTGAACCCGCAAAACTCTTTCTAACGAAATTATATTTTTGGAATCGTGTCGGGCGGACGTAAAAGACTTCATCTGGACGGAAGCAATACATATAATATATATCGAAGTATACAAAATATACTTTTAATATATCTTTCTTCGGCGGACTATTTTAAAGTCCAATTCGTTTAATAAAAAAACAGCAAAAAGGTGCGCGAAACCGCGGAAAAATTAATACTACCGAATCTCAAAACGGTAGTGATAATTTTTCATAAAATATTGTAATTAGATTTAATAGGAAAATTCTAGCGGCAAAAAGGGCGAGTTTAAAAGCACTCAACCCTTTTCTGGTTAAAAGCCAACCGTTATTTTCTCTTAATAAACCTAAAGGAAAGTGGCAAAAACGATATTTGTGTGCGCGTGTGCTATGCGCGACTCGCAAATAGGACAAAGTGTGATTTTGAACAACACTCAACAGAAAACCATTGCCCGGTCTAGGACGAATCAAGAGCTAAGGGAAAAATCTCTCCTTCTCTCTCACACTCTCCTGGGACTGGTAGATGTAAGGAAAAAACTAGTAGTAAGGTATCGCTCCAATATATATATATAATTGTATATTCTTTTTATACGGACATTAAACACTGAAACTAGAAGTCTTCCTGTATTCAAGTTTTCTTTTTCAAAAATCAAAGAGGGTTTTCTTAAAAAAGCAGGGTAAAGCCCCCTCAGTCAGAGGAGAGGGCAAATACGATCCCAGATTAAAAAAAAATTTTGGTTTATTTAATTTATAATTTCCTAAATTGAAATTTGACAGTTTGGAGCCTCAAGCGGGCGAATAATCGAATTTAATATTTTTATTATAATAAATTTAATTATTCGTGCGTAACATCCTAAATTATTAGAAGATTTTTAAAGGATATCAAAAATCCTAAATTATTACAAAATGTTTAACGGATTACAAAAATAATAAATTATTATAAAATTTTTAAAGGATCACAAAAATCCTAAATTATTACAAAATTTTTAAAGAATTTCAAAAATTCTAAATTATTGCAAAATTTTTAAAGGATCACGAAAATAATAAATTATTAAAAATTTTTAAGAGATTACAAAAATCCTAAAATATTACAAAAATTTTAAAGGACTAAAAGAATCCTAAATAATTACAAGATTTTTAAAGGATTACGAAAATCCTAAATTATTACAAAATTTTAAAAGAATTATAAAAATTCTGAACATTTTGTTACGTCACAAGTACGCAAATATACTTATGTACTTTGATCGAAGATTCCTCGTTTTAAGTTAGGATCGAATGATCCTCGCTTAGGGATGAGGATAAGTCAATGAAAGACACAATGATTATGAAAATAATACAAATTGAATTTATTTTACTGGTTAAAATTTCCGGATATACATTCGTTAAGACAATTCTTATATAATGTAGGCACAGGCTGGTTGGCACGTGGGTGAGAAAGAGACGAAGAATAAAGGTAGAGAGAGAGAGGTTCGGTACCTTTATGTTGAGGGTTAATCCACACGGCGGTAGTAAATACTGGATCCTCACAGGTGTAGTCCAAGTGTGTGAGAGAGACGGAGCTATAGGCCGCACAGGTATATTCCGTAAAGGGCGGTGATCCAAATTTATGACACTGTTCGAAGATCTTTACAAAGATCTATACAAGTCCACGATGACTTTTACGACTCCCGAACTTTGATTTTAAATTGTCCCGGTCGAATTTTATTAATCTCAAACTCAGAGATTTTCGAAGTTAAATTGAAATGCCGCACTGGACTATTGTCGCGAGACCGGTTATAAATCCGAAGGAAAATTTAAGTGTCGAACTAGATGAAGAATTTACTGACTGCTTGCTCTTGGTGTGGGCCTCTTTTATATTTTTTTATACAAATTGACGGTCAGCGAAAATCGTGACGTAGTCATATCTTCTTAGAGGAGAAGGGGCCCTATACTGCTCCCTACTTCACCTACTCCCTATTCCCCTTTAACGATTTTCTCATAGATTTCTTAACTCAATCCAGCCTGTGTGTATTATATACATTCAAATATGTCGCGGGACGTGACACATCCCCCTTCAGTTCGAGCGCGGGGAGTTAACGATCCGCGATCGAAACTTCGGTAGAAGAATACATTTCTAATCCAAGATGCTTACTCAATCAAGTACATATTTTCAATTTAATTTGCCAATTTATAAGATGAAAATTTTGTTTATACATAATTATAGGAATTGACATTTTCAATTATTGTTGCGAATTAAAAATTTATAACAAGTTTTACATAAATGCATAGTAATAACGGAAGATACAAGTCTGGAAATATTATAATCATTGATTACATATGTTATAGTGGTGATTAGGTAATTTAACAATTTTTTCTTTGATTGATAATAACTATTTAAACTTACAACATGATGAGTGTTGATAAAAAGAAGATTAAAAATTGTAAAATTTCATCGATTAGATATAAAATAGTAAAGAGCAATTTACAAGTATTACGATGGTTGATGTATACATTAGTAAAAAGAGAAATTGACATATATAATATTAATAATACTGATTAAAAATAATATTTAGATCGTTGATAACATATATTAATTAATAGACGTTGTAACTTGGTACATTGAAGAGAAAAAACTTGGTTAAGTCTAAAATTGATTTCTTCAAAACATGGCATAGCTATTGCTTATTATTACTTTTACATGTTTCTAAAAATTAATTTCATGAACTTCAATTTCATTGGTGTATTATTAAATGAATAAAATAATCATAAGAAAAACAATTTTACATAATCACAGGGTAATAGATTTTCCTACAATTCTTGTACTTTTAATTGTTTTTCTAATCTTTCTTGTAAAATTAATAGAGTTATTTGTGCATGAAACATATCAAGAATAGTAATTATTCAATTTGTTATTGTTGCACATTAATTTCTATTGGAAAAGCAATTTTTACATTAACAATTTTGTAACGCCATCGCATAGTATACATTTACAGACTCAATATTTGTAGAAACTGTTCTTCCAATAGGATGGGAATCAAGAAAAATTCCCTTGATGGAAGAAAAAACAAAATTGAAATTATATTTATGATGGCACCGATTATGAAGTGCTTATTTATTCTTGTCAGAAAAAGTCTTTTTTTTTCATCCAAAAAAGAAGAAAAATACAAATATTTCTATACTTTTCTTTAAGTGATAAAATATAATGTTGACTCGAATGAAAACTAGCATTTGTCTTTCTAAAAAGGTTATAAGTTTGTTTTTTGAAAGGTTGGTGAACAAAAATAAAATTGATTAAATTAAATGCAAAGAAATTACACATAAGAATTTTAATGAAATATAATTTCTTTGTGATGATATTGGATTATTAGTTTTTGCTGAACAGAAGAGAAAATTTAAACATTTTTGATTAATATTTAAATAATTTTAACGCGAATTTTCATCTGATTGAGCCAAAAGTTTCGCTTCTTCAGTTCTATTTCGAACTTTGAATTTGCCATTTTTACTAAAAGACTTTTCCTGAATTTTTCATGGCAATTTTGCCCTGTTTTTGGTAAAATTTACCTCCGAATTTCATGAGTGGGTAGCACGAAGGGAGAAAATTTCGCGAGCTTTTATTCTTTATTTTAAGAGTGAGAACAGCAAAGAAACTCACGATTTTCAGTTTTTCCGAATGAGAAAAAGTAACACGGAGGAATCGTCCAAACGTCGCCCGTTTCTATATATTTCGTACCTAGAAATTATAATAAAGTTTCTATCAACATTTGCGGTATTACTTCGCCCAGTAGCGATTTTATATCACGTTTTAAAATTGGGAATTCCCTATGCCTGAAAATAAAAGTTTTCGACCAATGGTTTCTTTTCGCAGCATACATAATTCTTCCCCATTTCTTTTCTTAGCTAGACCAACTCCTCCCTTCTATTCAAGGTTTATTTTGATAAAGATAAGCATCAGGCGTGAACAGGGCACTGCAAAGTTTATGACACAGGCCTGCCACATTTCATCATTTGCTTCCACCCTGGTAAATACTCAATAGCTATATACAACGCACGCAACTTGGCAGGCTTCACTCATTAGGAAACAAAAGAAAAATCATAAAGGAATTAAAACAAAAAAAATTTACCAAACAAGCGAAGCTCCCCGTGGGGATTCGACACTTGCGTGGCGAGGATATCGAGGGGAAAGATTTTTTTCTTAAGGTGAAGCTCCCCGTGGGGATTCGACACCCAAATTTCTTTGGTGTTGTTATTTATTTATCGAGGAATGCCACATTCGATGTGTCCCTCGAAATGAGAGTTCACACTACTAATGGCATGAGTTGAGCTAACCAAGTTGGATCTGTTTTGCTACCAAACGAAAAATTAGAGTTCTTGGGTTCCCATAAAGTTAATAAAAAAAAATAAATTCAAAAACCATTGATCCCTAGCTAAGGGGGGGACAGGAAACATATGCTCAACCGAGTTCTCAAGAGACAGGAACTGTGATGCTAAAATGCACAGTCCCTGTTCCGAGCCTCGATCTATTATTTTTCTTAAATTTGCGCTAGGCGATAAGTCCTTACCTTGTTAGGTTGCGCAAACGGACTCCAATTCGAGGATCTGCAATCAAGCACATCGCCTCGGATTTCCACCTCTCAATTAATTTCCCCCTTAATTAACATGCGCGCGCCTCAATTAACCACCGCGATCGAGTCCAATTAAATCAATAAATTAAGAGTTTTTTACACGGTCTTTTCCCCCTTATCGCGACCGTTTTGTGGTTGGAAATCGGTATCACAAGAAAGATAATATTCTTGTGATTATGATAACGTCTTTCAAATTCCAAAAAGACGCATATTTTGCCCCGTGGGGGTGTTTAAAAAGTGATGTGCGCTCAAAAGAGAAAGCGCATCGCACGACGACGACGAGAGAGCCTTTCCCCCATCTCACCTCCCGCTGGCGCGAGCTATCTGCGTAGGCGCGGGCTCCCATTGGCCAGCAATATGGGAAGGTGTAAACCTTGTGCGAATGTATAAAGAAAATTAGAAATATATTAAAAATATTATATATTATATTGAGAATACAAGAACGATCAAAATAAAATCGAATTAAAATTATGATTTAATCAATTAATCTTTATTAATAATTTAATAATTCAATAATATAACATTTATGGATAATTTTAATTAATTAATGAATTAATTATGATTACTCTTCATGCATGCGGATAAATGAATCTGCGGTAAATAGTGTAAAATAAAAATAAAATATAAAAGAAATAGCAGCGAGGGACGCCCATTCATCCAACAGGCCATGCCGCGTGATGCTTGATCTGGGTGAGCGGTCGAGTGAGAGCGTGCACAGGTTAGTGTGGCGCTCACTGAGGATACGAACAAAAATGTCTGTGAAAACCAGACCACTTTGTTCTCTCCACGCTTACTTCCGGTTTGGAAGCAAATCGTTTATTACTCGACAAATACTTAACGAGACATCGCAACTCCCTCGTGCGAGTCTCGTGGGAACCTACTTGTTCCTAAAATGGCCCTACTTTCGCGGATTTCACTCCCGTCTCGTCGCAAAAGGCGGATACTCAGGGCTGGGCCGTCTCAGTATATTCATGTGCGATCTTTTTATTCGATTGATGTGAACTACTGTCGGTTTTCCTTTTACGTTGATTTTTACATTTCCTTTTCCTAGTACATTTAAAACTTCGTGAGGTCCTGTGTATTGATTATCCAGCTTTTTAATTTTTCCTCCTTTTAATAAAAATACGTTGTCTCCCATTTTTACTTCTAAAGGATTTATTTTTTTATCATAATATATTTTCGATTTTTCTTTTGCTGAAATAAGATTCTCTCTTGCTTGTGTTCGCATTTCGTGTAGTTGTGTTACGAAATTAATTAAATAATCATCATACGTTTGTAATTTTTCTTGTCGTGATAAAGGTTCACTGGAAGGTTCACGAGCCAGTTTACCAAAAACCAATTGATAGCGTTTGCTATCGTACTAGCTTGGTGATTAGGAAGAGGTATTGCTAAAGAATATTTGGTAAAATTGTCTTGCATCGTTAGAATATATAAGTTACCAGATTTTGTTTCAGGTAGTGGACCAACAATGTCCATTGATATTTTTTCAAAAGCAGTAGTGGGTGTGTCTGAGATTACCATAGGATTTTTTGTTTTGACTCTGATTAATTTTTTCAGTTGACATTGTAAACAGCCTTGAATATATTTTTGAATGTCTACTTTCATATTTTCCCAAAAAAATTTTGGCGAATTCGGCTATAAGTTTTTGTAACGCCTTTATGGCCTCCTAATGCCGAAGAATGAGCTTCTTCAATTAAATGAGTTCGTTGTTCCTTTGTTGGATATTGCGTTATCCCATTGCAAACTATAATTTTTCTAGTTGAATTTGAAAAAATTGAATTGAAAATTGATTTCACTTCTTCCCAAGGTATATGATTAATTCTGGAAGTTTTTGAAATACTAATTGATCGTAATTTAAATTTTTGAGATAATTCAGGTAATGAGTGAATTGATAATTTTATATTATTTAAAGTTTCTGATGAACTGTCCTTAGTTTCTTCTTCAATTGGAAGTGCAAAATAGTAGTAGTTTCCTTTTTTAATCTCTTTTGCTATTCCCTTTTGTAAATTTTGGTAAAGTTACACGTTTTTCTAAAGTTTTTGATCCGTTGTCGCGAGGAGTTCCATTCGTTGTAACAAAATATGCATAATTATCTTTTCGCATAGTTAATTGATCGCGACATTCAACTAAATTTTTCTTTGTTATAATTTTTTCTGTTTGAGAGTTTATAGGAGGAGGTTCTGGGGGTGGACGATTATAATTATCATGATCTTTATCGATTTTTTCACAATTTATTTGAGATCTTCGGTTTAATCGCAAATTTTCTTCAAAATAAGGCTCTTCAAATTCTTCTTCCAATTTTTCTACTTGGTTTTCTTCAAACTTCTCTTCAAAATTCTGTTCAAAATTCTTTTTGAAATTTTCGTCAAAATCTTCTTCAAAGTTATCTTCCAAATTTTCTTCATAATTTTCTTCATCATTTTCTTCCTGTGTGGTTTCAATGTCGTTGATTTCATCTTCTGAGGTTGAGAAATAATTTTCACTGTCATCACTTTCAAATTCATTAATATTTTTTGGCTCCTTAGCATTCTTCTTCTTCTTTATGTTTTTTGCTTGAGTTTGTTTCAAATAATCTAAATAATCAGGATCAGAGTCGGAATCTGATTCTACTTTTGTTCGGCTTCCCTTTTGCATATTTATTTCTGGTAATTCGTTTTCAAATATTTGTTTTCTTGGTCTACCTCTCTTTCTTTTTGTTTGGGATGGAATATTTTTTAAATTTGTAAGTAGATTTTTTCTTGGCCTACCTCGTGATTTTTTCACAAGAGGTTTAGAAGAAAAATTTTCGTCTAATTTTTCTTGAGTTTCATTTCGATTCATATTTTTTGCTTTATCTTGGTCTATTCTCTTTTGAGCTCTTGTAGTAATAGTTTTCCATGATAAATTTTCGTATTTTTTGGAAAAAATTGGACTTAATAAAAATATTGTCATAAAAATAAGTCTTAAAGCCATATTTTTAAATAAATTTGTGTATTTTAAAATATTCTTACCAATCTCACTAAATGATTCTTCACTAAGGAATTCTTGTAAAAATTCTGGAATTTTTGTGTCAATATTTAATATTTGGGCTTCTGGAATTTCGCTAAAATGATCTACGTCGTCTGGTACCATTCCTGGATTCAAGTTTTTTCGTTTTAAAGGTCTTACCTTATTTTTAGAGTTTTCTTGTTTATTTCTTGTAAAAGTTTTCTTGGAAAACGTTTTTTTCTTGAGAAGTCATGAATGTATCGTTGTCATCAACTTGTAAATATTTTGATTTTTCCTGGCTATCATCAATAGGGTTTCTTGAGAGAGCATCTGCATTTACATTCATTTTTCCTGCTTTGTAAATTACATCAAAATCATATTCTGCGAGTTTTAATCTCCAACGTGAAACTCGTGAACAAGGGTCTTTAGAATTTTGAAACCAAACTAGAGGTCGCGGGTGGGTTCACTCGCGGGTGGGTCCACTCGTTTGGAACGTCATGTACGACGATTTCCTGCGCATGGACCTGCCTGCTGGAACGAGCATCGTCGGCTTCGCGGATGACGCACTTGTCGTGTGCGCCGCTGACGACGTCGGAATCCTAGAGATGAGGATCAATGAAAGTCTGTGGCGAGCGAAGCGCTGGTTGGATGGCAGAGGTCTTAAAATGGCCCCTGAGAAAATTCATCAATAAATCGTCCATAATATCCTGTTAAGCTCAAGCATTGTTTAACTTTTTTCTGTGTTTTTGGAACTGGAAAGTTTTTTACAGTTATTATCTTTTTTGGATCTGGACGTACTCCATTTTTATCAATTATATGACCTAAATATCCTACTTCAGGTCGTAAAAATTCGCATTTGTCTGGTTGTAAGTGAAGATTTGCTTTTCTAAGTGTTTCTGCTAAATTGTTGAATTTAATTTCGTGCTCTTCTAGAGTATTTGCATATATAACTATATCATCAAGATATACAAAAAGTTCCGTTCCGATTAATCCAGTTAATGTTAAATCCATTAATCTTTGAAATGTAGCTGGTGCAGTTTTTAAACCGAAAGGCATTCTATCGAATTCGTAATGACCGTGAGGTGTGGAAAATGCGGTTTTATGAGAGTCTTTTGGGTCCATTTTTATATGGTGAAAACCGGTAGCTAAATCAAACACTGAAAAATATTTTGCTGATCCTAGAGAATCAAGTATATCGTTTATATTAGGTAGAGGATACGAATCGCCAATTGTTTTTTCATTTAATTTACGAAAATCAAGAACCATTCTCCATTTTATTTTTCCTTGGGAGTCAGGTTTTTTAGGAACTATCCACACTGGAGTGTTATATGGTGATTGTGAGGGCTTGATTATTTTATTTTTTAATAATTCATCGACTTGTCTTGTAATTTCTTCCTTGGAGCGTCATCTACAGTAGGAGTTGAATGTTGTAATACATTAGTAGCTTCAAGTGGTTCTCCTGGGATTTGAAATCTGTCTGCATTATTTTTAATTAATTTTTCTACATGTTCATATTCATCTTGATTTAAGTGGTCTAATCGAAGAAGTTTTTTAATACATTCTACTCTGTCTTCGTCTGTTACATTATAAAATTTGCATGAGTCAATTAGAGAATTGTCAGTTTTTAAAAAGTTATTTAATATTTTTCTTGATAATTTTTTTTATTTGATTGTTTAAAATTATGTAATTTTTCAATTTGTTTATAGCATTCTTGTTCTTCAAAATCTTCTAAATTAACTAATGGGACGGATAATGTAATTGGGATTTTATTTGTGTTTGCAAATTTTAAATAAGCTTTTCCTCTGTGATTTTTTACAACTGCGTCACCTACGAAGACGCCATCTTGGATATGTAATCGAGGTACATACCCTTCACTCTTTTCTGTATTTTTTATATTAACATAAAATGTTCTAACTGTTCGAGCGCGAATAGTAAATGCATTGGTAGATTTAAAAGGGTAACAGTGGTTCTCAATTTCTATGCATTTTTAAGTATAGTTTATATTCACACTATTATCTTGAAAAAATTCTGATCCTAATACTCCATCTTCTTCTACTGGGACTTCATTGGGAATAATGTTAAATATCGTTGGATAACCAAAAATGTTTATTTTTACCTGTCCTAACGTGTAAAGTGGTTAATCATTAATTCCTGTAAGTTTCAATACGTTTTGGCTATTTATGGGTACTTCAGGGTTGAGAACCTTTTGTTTAATTAAATTTCGAGCAGCACCAGTATCAATCATCATGTGTGTTGGATTTTTTAAACCTTCCGTTGATATTATAATTGATGGAATTGAAGTGGACTTTGAAATATTTATTGTTGTTGTTGTATGATCGTTAGAAGTGGATGCCAGTGGTTCTCGATTTATACTTTCCTCAGTGCACCCGTGCTGGGGAGAGCTTTGGAGTTTTCCTGATTAGCTGTTTGTGATTGGTTATTTGGTCGTATCTTGCAGTCTCGTACTAAATGACCGGGTTGTTTACAGTAATTGCAAATTATTACAGTATAATTTGAATTTTGTTGAGTGTTATTATTTTGTAAAAATCTATTTTCATATGGTTTATTTCGATTTTGAAACTGTACTGAGTTAAAGTTTTTATACTGTCCTGGATTCAATTGTCTATTAGTATTATTAACTAGTTGAGTTTGAAATTTTTGTCACTACCTACATTATCGGAGGATCACTAGTCGCGTATCAGATAGGATACGTTGTCGACAGGTGTCCTCGTAGACAATTTCAAACTCTTATATCGCAAATAATGCAAATAAATTCAATATTTAAAGAATTTGAAAATCTTTCTGTGGAAAAAATGACGCTTTCGACTGCGCTGGGATTCGAGTCCACGTCTTTCGATTGCCGGTTGACTGATTATTGTAAAAATTTCTAGAAAAATTGTTATTATTATTGTATCTTTGTTGTAAAAAATTATTATTATTGTTTTTATAATTATTATTTCTATTTTGTAAAAAATGATTGTTGTTATTATTAAAATTATAATTTTTATTTCTTAAAAAATTGTTATTTGGAAAATTATTGTAATTGTTTTTTGCAAAATTATTATTATTATTACTTCTTTGGCCATTGAAATTACTATATACTTGTTGGTTAGGATGCAAAAATTTTTTTTGTTTATTGTTAAGAACTGCATCTTGAGCTTTACTCAAATGAAAACATTTTTCAGTTGTGTGACCTGGTTTTTTACAAATTAAACAAATAGTTTTATTTTCAAGTGCTACGTTGAATCGGGTGGTTTTATTATTTTTATTATTATTAGTTGATTCTTCGGTTTTTAAATAATCAGTATTTTTATTTCTTCGCAGTGCAGAACTTGCAGCCAATCTTCGTTCTATGTCTATTGTATCATTAATTACTTCCTTAAATGTGTCCTTTTCTTCTACACGAATTTCTAACTCAGGACGCAAACCGCGTATAAAACATTGAATTACATCTCTTTCTAAATTTTGTTTAAAAGCATTATCTACCTGACCGTCATTATTAAGTCTGTGAGCATCTTCTATTCTATCAGCAGTTTCTTTAATTCTAGCAGCATAGGAAAGGACATTTTCTCTTTCCCACATAAATGTATTACCTAATTCTCCCTGCAATTGATATACGCTTTTCGCAGGGGCATATACTCTTTTCAATTTTTCTATTAATTCCTCTATTGTTGCATACGTTGACCCAAAAATACATTTTCGTGCCTCACCAGACAATTTACCTCTCAATAGACGTGCAAGATTTTCTTGGGCAGCAGGTGTCGGCAGCATTGCCTTTGCTTCCATGCAACCCTCAATAAAATGGGACAATGGGAGGTTACTTCCGTCGAACAAAGGGACCACCTCTAACGCGTCGCGTAAGGATACCTGCTGGCTGTTAGGTATGGCTACGGCCATCTCTTCGTTGCTTACTATTACGGGATTATCCTGATTTATGACTTCTGTATCGCTTTTGTCGTCGTCGCTATCGTTGTTACTAATTAGAGAGTCGCGTGCCAATGAGGTTTTCAATTTTTCTTTCAAAGTTTCTTTTTTCTATTGTTATTACCGTTGAGCTTAGCAAGTTAGATCTGTCAAAATAAGTTAACTCGTTCGTTAAAGTTTGATCTTGATTACTAGATCCTGTCACAATGCTCAAATCTGGACAGAAACTTGAATGAAATCCGCTAGTTTTACTAGAATTTTCACTTGATATGGTTTGATCATTAATTAGAGTCTTGTCGAAACGTGAATCGTCTAGCTGAAGAGTGTTATCTAATTCTTGTTCAGCAGAAAAAGTGTTTGAAATATCCTTGTATTTATTATAATCGACTAAATTTTCTTTGATTTTACCTGATCTTTTTAGTTTCAAGGAATCTATTTGATTCTGATTGACAATTTTTGCGAGTTGATTGTTTTGTTTTGCTTTACTACGCGTAATAACTTTTTGGGCGGATTCTACAGGGGTATTTGAATTTGACATTGAGTCATTATAAATTTACAGTTTCTTTTTGTTGAGCGTTATCTTAGATTATTTATTGTTAATTATCGATTGTTTATAACAATTTAAAAAAACTACATGTAAAATTTTGTTTGTAAATAAAGTGAAATTAGTAAAAATATAATTTTAATTTATAAAAATTCAAAAAAATTATAATAATAATTTCAAAATATAATTTAATTTTTTTTATTTGTTTATAACAATAATTAATATTTTTACTCTTTTATTAGGAAATAAGATAATAAAATAAAAATATAATTCTATAAAATATTCAAATAAATAAATAATCGCTCAATTTTCGTAAAATTATAATGTTAAATAATACATTTCTTAAAATTATAACAATATATATATATTTTGTACCAACCACGTGTGTCCTGTAAATTATAATGATCTATTTTATTAATTTATTGAATTATAAATTGTTTTTTAAATAAATAAAATTGTTTATAACGAGGATCAGATAAGATTCGAGTTATGCACAATTTATTTTTCTCTAGACTGGACAAGCTAGGCTCAAGCTCAGATCCTTGGACAATCTTTGCAAATAAAAATATTCTGTTCCTTAACAGAGTTAAAATTAAAGTTATAAACAATACAATCACAAGCACTTCGAACTTTGCCCTACCCAATGATCGTAATCAATGGTGACCATTCAACGTACCAAAAAGGGACTTATACTCTCGTGTGCTGTTTATTTTTTGTTTGTTTTAACTTAAATCAAAACTTAGTTAACAAATTAGAATAATTTTTTAAATAAAATAAGTTACTTAATCACTTAGGTTAGCCTCAAGGTCAGATCCCTGCGTGATTTTTCAAACTTATTTTATTTTATACAATTTACATAAATTATAAAATTTCAAGAAATGATTTGATTATTAAATCATTATGTTGAGGGTTAATCCACACGGCGGTAGTAAATACTGGATCCTCACAGGTGTAGTCCAAGTGTGTGAGAGAGACGGAGTTATAGGCCGCACAGGTATATTCCGTAAAGGGCGGTGATCCAAATTTATGACACTGTTCGAAGATCTTTACAAAGATCTATACAAGTCCACGATGATTTTTACGACTCCCGAACTTTGATTTTAAATTGTCCCGGTCGAATTTTATTAATCTCAAACTCAGAGATTTTCGAAGTTAAATTGAAATGCCGCACTGGACTATTGTCGCGAGACCGGTTATAAATCCGAAAGAAAATTTAAGTGTCGAACTAGACGAAGAATTTACTGACTGCTTGCTCTTGGTGTGGGCCTCTTTTATATTTTTTTATACAAATTGACGGTCAGCGAAAATCGTGACGTAGTCATATCTTCTTAGAGGAGAAGGGGCCCTATACTGCTCCCTACTTCCCCTACTCCCTATTCCCCTTTAACGATTTTCTCATAGATTTCTTAACTCAATCCAGCCTGTGTGTATTATATACATTCAAATATGTCGCGGGACGTGACAATTTATAAAATCTTGAAAGGTTCAAAAGAATCAAATTTTAAAAAATTTTAAAAGAATTACAAAAATCCTCAATTAGTACAAAATTTTTAAAGGATTAAAAGAATCCAATTTTACAAAATTTTAAGAGAATTACAAACATTCTAAATATTTACAAAAATTTTGAATGACAAAGAATCCTAAATTATTAGAAGATTTTTAAAGGATTAAAGGAATCCAATTTTACAAAATTTTAAAAGGGTTACAAAAATAATAAATTATTATAAAATTCTTAAAGGATTACAAAAATCCTAAATTATTACAAAATTTTTAATGGATTGTTACGTCACAAGTACGTAAATACTTACTTTTATCGAAGATTCCTCGTTTTAAGTTAGGATCGAATGATCCTCGCTTAGGGATGAGGATAAGTCAATGAAAAGTACACAATGATTAGTAAAGTAATACAAATTGAATTTATTTAAATTAACACTGACATAAACAAGGTTAAAATTTTACAATGATTCAAACAATGGCACTGGGAATAGGTGAGGGAGAGAGAAAGATTCTTCCACTGGTGCGACGATTACAGCAATAGGTATCCCACTGGTATGAGGAAGACAGAAACAAATATCCCACTGGTGTGAGGAGGACAAGAATAGTTATCTCACTCTACACTGACTAAGATCCTTTCAAAGATTGAAAGTACAATCGGAGAATTTACGACACGTTTCTTCGGAAAACTGAACTAAACACGTATCTCACGCTGTGAATCCTTTTAAGATTTTTGAAATTTGCCGCACTTAATTTTGCTCACAAGACTAGTTTTCCCTTGGCGGTGTGACCTTTTTATATTATATTTTTTGGTGACGTCACGCGTTGCGCAGTCTCCCGCTGCGTGTGACGTAGTTATACCTCTCTTTTCAATAGGTGGTTTTCTCTCTCTTTTAGTAATTTCCTCAGATTTCTCTCTAGACCTAGCCTGTGCCTATAGTACATTCGAATGCGTCGCGGGACGTGACACCTCCCCCCCCCTCCCCTAGTTCGAGCGCGGGGGTGAAGCATCCGCGATCGAATCTTCGGAAGAAGAATACATTCGTTAATGTTTTTGAAGATACATTGAATTTCTATTTCTGACGTAATAACCAACATTCATTTCTGCGTTTCTTTTACAATTTGTATTTTTTGCATTTGACTATTTGATGCCAATATCGAACATTTTTTTTTTTGGATCTCATAAAAATTTATGTTATCTAAATATTATAATTTTTTTGTTATAAATAATTACATAGTTTTTTTTTGAAATAGTATGAACTTAACATAAGGTTACATATGATTTTTTCTTATATAACTAAATACATCAATAATTTTTATTTCATATTCGTAAATTATAAATATCATGTAATATAAAACAATAATATATAAAACTGTAATATAAAACGTAATTTCATAATGTAGATTTTTAAGAATTATTTTTATATATTCTATTACGTAAAGGGTTGCGGCAGTTATGAGCTAAATGCCCTCTTTGAAAACACCTTTCACAAGAGTTGGTCCATTTTTGCAAGGTTTCTTTACTGATTTCATCACTTATTTTGAAAATGTTCGATTCTGGGATTAAGCTTTTTTCTTTCATTTCTTCTAAAAATACATATCTTGTGGAAAGCATTTCCAAGAGTTTAGATGTTGCATTTTGCTTTGCAGACTTTTTTTGAGGGGCTGGTTCCCCAATACAAGAGAAAGTTATTTTATTTTAAAAGATTTCGCAAGTTGCTTGGAACGGTGGCAGGTCTTGGTGTTTTCCAAGCGATTTTACAATATATGAAGGTTCGGAGAAATCATACTCAATGCTTATCTCGTTTAAAACTTGTACAGCAGTGCCTTTCGATAGGTCTCTTGTCTGCAAGGCCATTGTTTTGGTCTGCAAAAGAATTACCTGTTTGAGTTGATGATTGAATTTATTGAAATTCTAAAGTTAGTTATTTTTTTTTTTTTTTTTATAATAATTTTGTGTTTGTTGATATATTCACTTTCCGCGTTTCCTAACTCAAAGAGATATTTCATGCAGAGAAAACAGTGGTCCGTTTTTAAGAACATTTTAATTTATTAAGGTTTGTCGTTACATTATAGCGGTTAAGGAAGAAGTAGTGGTGTATATGAAATATGATTTTAAACAACGAATAAAAAATTAAAAGGGAAAATTTTTTAACAAAAGTTACTAATAGATATTGTTTATATTTAGAAAAAAGAATAATAAAAAATATGTTTTGATTTATTATTTTTATTCGTCGTTGTTATAAATAATAGTCGATGCTTCGGAATCGACGTCGTTATACAGTGCTTCTTGTTGGTATAAATGAATTACACGTTCGGCACAAGTTACACATAAATCTGCTCTTTGCCGCATGTAAAAAATTTGTGTATTGCAAATGGAGCAGTCGAGGCTAGATAGTTTTAACGTACAATATAAGTCTTTAGTAACTATGTGGTCTATTCGGAAGGGTAATGTTACTTCGGTTTCGAAAAAGCTGAGTTCTGTCATCCAACAATCCTCGCAAACAAGTTTTTTTTCGAGAACATTCATGTAAAAATTCTCGACCAGGGTTGTGCAGCAGTATTCTGACCATAATTGATTTTCAAAATACGGCTGAACATTCTGCTCGCTTGCTCGAACTACTTCTGCTTCGATTGTTTCGATTTCTTGGGGCAGCATTTTTCTGTTGGGGAAATTTACAATATTTAAGGAATTTGAAATATTTTCAAAATTTACAATTTTTTAGTATTAAGGATTTTATTAAATTTAACAAAATTTTTCATGCGTGATTGCATGCGTGGAAGGTAGATACGTATAATCATGCAGGGGTATTTTCTACTTGAACTTCGTTTCCTTGGCTAATTTCGAATTTATAATTTAAATATTGTTCGATACATTCTCTACAATCAGCTGCTCTTTTTCGCGGAGTAATTAATAGTTCTTGACAACCGTAACAATTCATATATATGCATTCCAATTTACAAATGGAATGCCATGAAGTAAAAAATTCACAGTTATTTTGAGTTTCTTGATCTAATTTCTCGAAACAGAATTGGCAATATCTTTTTGTGGTTTGGTGATTATAATATAAAAACAATGTTGAGGGTTCTAATTCGAAGCAATAACTCTGTAATAAGTGCGCGTATGCTATCGGATAGTCTTGCGGACATACAACGTCTACTGGTCCAAGATGGTTAACAATAGGTTCACTTGGAGTTGGTATCATTTTCTACAAATTGTTAGAATAGATTTATTTTATTAAGGTCTGATAAGGAGATTGAAAAATAACTTTTTGAATATATTTTCTAATCATGCAAGGTAAAAGATTTTGCTAAAGGTATTTTACTTTCCGTCAGAAAAACAACTTTTATATTACAGTTTGTTATTTCTTTTGTTAGAAACATTAAAGGCGTGGGTACAAAAACTGTCCTTCTGACGGTATAGGACGTTCATGCACGTGGTTTTGAGGAAGGTAAGGACGGAATGTACCTGTATCTAAAAATTTTGTGAATTGACTTCAAGTCTATTAAAGAAAAGGGTGAAAGATGGAATAAAGGAAAGGTCAAAAGTTAAACGTCAAGTCGGTCAGTAAAGGTTTTGTCACTGAGCTTAAAGGAGTTTTTTGTATAAGTTCTATACGTGTTGGCGTTTTGTTTATTTTTTTAGATATTTTTTGAATTTACAATAGTAATAATCCTAAAATTGTAATCATAAGTAAAGTGATAATGATTAGTGCTAATGTTAATTTATGTGCACTAGAATTAAAAATAGATGGAATAATTTTTTGAATGTTAGCATATTTTGTAACGATAAAGACATGGTTTTCGAAGATTGATAACGGCATGTCTTCTTTTTGCTGAAGAAGAAGTAATACCTTTTTTAGTAAGTGAGGCTCTTGAATGGAAATATTATATAAAAATAGTGAAATTATAGCAAGGGAAGTAGTTGATTTGCTGACTGGAATTGAATTATCCATTATATTCAAATGGTTTTGAAGATGGTAATATGGAGTTGATGAATCTAGATTGCAACCTGATTTTGTTTGCAAAATTCCTATTCCTTGGAGTGTGATTAAGGTCTTAGAGTTTTTTCGACATGATAAGAAAATTTGTCGGGGGAAAATTGTTAAGTACAGCCATCCATGATGAAATTGCAATGGTATTAGAAAGGGATATTCGTTAAAACTGATGAATATTTCACACTTGTATAGTTGAGAATTTAGAAACATTGATGTTTCACAAATAGGATTGTTATCGATATTAGATATAGATCTTGGTGGGTGACAAAATGTTTGGAATCCATTTTGATAACATGCATTGAGGAAATTTTCATTTGTTATAAAGTATGATTGGTTATTTGAAGAAATAGCGAGATAAGAATTTTGAGGTTTTATGTAAATAGAGGAAATTACGTCAGTATTAAAATCGAGATGTATTGGAATTGGATGTGGTTTAAATAATTGAAATTCTTCAGCAGATGGGATTGGTATAGTCATAATAAAAATCAAGTACTTATCGAATAAGAAGTATTGTATTTTAGAAAATGGAAGGACCATAGAAAAAAGGGATGTTGAAAGGTGTGGGTCTTCTTTGTTGGATTTGAAGTCTAAGAAGGTATCAGGAAGTAGCATACGGTGCCATAAATTAGTCGCGGCATGGGTAATAGCTTCTGTAAGTTGGTCAAGGAGTAAAAGAAAAGATTGAGAAATTTCATGCAGGTCTGTAAGCCAATTTGCTGCTAATATTCGATATAGGTGAATATTTGGATCTTTTTGAGAATTATGCCATTTTTTGTAGGTCATAATGTTGTCAAGTTTTGAAGAAAGATTTGTAACTTTTTGGAAAAATGGATTTGGAAGTAGAAATAAATTTTCTTTGGGCCAGTAAAGGGAGGTTTCCTGTCTCATTCTTAATTCTAAAAGTACCTTTTGTATCTGTTGCAGGAATGGATCATTAGTTTTAGAAATATTCGTGATATTACGAGCTTGTCTAGATATAAATGATATTTCTTCAAGAAAATAGTTGATGCGTTGTTCTATAAAATCAAGTTGTGTCTGATGATCGTATAAATTACAATTATTGGCAATATTTGAGAGTATGCAATATTCATATAATTTATGTGAGAAATCTATTATTTTGTATTTAAGTACGTCTGGCTGAAAGATATCGATATAAGATATAAAATGATATTTTTCAGAAAAAAGACGAACTTTTGAAATTGGTTCAAAATAAATCCCTGAAGAATGAGAAAATTGTGAGTCTATGAAGTATTTTTCTGCTTTGGAGAAAAGGAGTGGAATTAAAATTAAATACACTCTGGATGCTAGTTGATTAAGGAAATTCATTAGGCTTCTCGGAAGGCTGAAAAAGAAAAGTAGGATTAATATTGGATAAAATAGGATGTTTACATATGGTTGGATTTAGGTCTAGAAGTTTTTTGGAGAAAAGGGGAAAAAAGTTTACTAAATGTTGAGGACTTGGTGGAACTGGAGGGGGAAATTGTGTTGATTTGTCTACTTTAAAAATATTTCGTCTACGGCACTCTTTTGTAGCATGCATTTGAGTGTTACAATATCTACAGGAATTTTCCCAAGGTATTAATTTTGGTCTTGGATCAGTTTGAATACTTTGATTTTTGGTTTTTTGCATTTTTTTATCATCATTATTATAAAATTTTTCGTCGCAGAGATCGTATGATCTTATTAGTAGTAATAATAATTTTAAAGCTGCTCTATTTTCTGCTAATTCACTAGTAGGGCCGGCTTGTATAACGAAATGTTCATTTATATTAATTTGTGCGAGAAAAAATGAGTTTGTTTTCGAATTCGGATCAGAATAGACTGTATATTGCGGTAACGGCAGTCCATATTTTATCGTGAAGTTTCTTAAAATTTCTACATGATTTAAAAATCCCATGGAGTCTGTTCTGTATTTCTTTTTTGGGTAACTTGGTACGTGTGTAGGCTCGTCGTAGTAATGCTCCATTGCAGTTGATTTCCTGAATCGGTATGGAATGTTTATATTAGAATTTATTGTACTGGTTGGGAGGTCTATATCCGCATTTAAAACATTTTTTAAAGCTTTTCGTAGAGAAAGATGATGCAGTATGATTATTATTTGTTTTCATTTTATATGAATTTGTATTTTTATCACGATTGTTATTTGAAGTAATAGGTTTTGTTATTTGGCTACTCTTTGAAGGTTTTGGATCGTTTATAGATGATTCTTGAATTGTTACATGCAAATGTTCTAGTGAGTTTATCAAACGTAGTTCACATTTCTCGTCTTTATGCGAAAGAGAATTAATAACTTTTATGGCAGCAAAATCCTTAGCTGTTTTTATTGAGTTTGCTATGAATGTTGAGTCTTTTGATGAGGTTTTTATTCGTAATACTGTATATTTTGGATACTCAAATTTATTTTCAGTGCAAATTTCGTTTAATTTTTTGAAATTTTTACTAATAGAGTTTGGTTGGACGTTTTGATTTGTTTCCTTTGATTCATTAATTAAGGCATTATATAAATTTTGTGCTACCTTTTGCTTTACATTTTCTTTATCTTTGCCACTATTCATTATTATACAATTTTTATATTGTAAATTAACGTGAAATAGACATTCATTATTATTGGTTTGTTCAATGAGTATCTCATAAATGAGGGGTGGATCTCCTCTTTGTTGAAAAATTTTGTTTAGTAAGGTTGTAAAAGGAACATGCCACATTCTGAAGATGTTAGATTTGGATAGAGTAGTGGGTTTTACTAAGTTCTTCTTTTAGTTCAGAGTGAGGATAAAGAGTTGTGTTTGTATTATTGTGATCTTTACCTGAAGTAGTATTTGCGTAATACGATGGACTTTTAGGTGCCTCTTTCGAGCTTTGTGGCGCTGAAGCTGTTAGCAGTTCTTGATGACTCTCAGCAGGAGGTCCAGAAGGTCGATGGGTACCTAAGTGTAATAAGAGGTTAGTGACCGAATCCCAGAAGGCGCCTAGTAGATGGAGAGACCATCCAAATAATCTGTGTAGCGCATATCCATGAATAATGGTATCAGCTATCAATTTAATCCCTTTAATTATTATTATTAATCCAATTAGGCCTGCACTAGTAGTTCCAAAACTTGTAAAAATTGTCCAAAATCTACCCCATGCGGATTCAGCAATTTTATCAATTACATCTTCATTAAATAAATTCGTTAATGATATTCCTTGATTAATAGTTGGATGTCCTGTTATTTCTCTAGCTAAAGAATTTAGAATCATTGGTTTTTCTGCTGGAAACATAATATGATCTTGCAGTTTATCAAGATCAAATTGAGAATAAATGCCACTTGTTGCTAAGGATGAAGGATTTGTGTATTTCCAGGTTGCTTTTGTGAGAGGTTTGACCATAGTTGGTGCTATGGATTCGACAGGATTTGGAAGTAATTTGTACCAGGTTTCTCCAAAAAGGTACATTGGTGGAAGGAAAGAATTGCAATTTGTTTGGATACCAGATTTTGTTAATATATGAGTTCATGGAGAAAGGAAAAAGGATTGATTTCCTCTAAATATTGGTAGTTGTAGATAACATTCTTCAGTTTTGCGATATTTTACTTCAACCGGTATACATTTTACGATATGTACTACTTCTCCTGCAATTACTGACATATATCCTGGACCTTTCTTTAAATGATATGCAAATTCGTCTGGTGATTGGGTTGCTAAGATTAATGTATTTCTAAAAACTTGCTGTTCAAGTATGCATCGTTGAGTAAGAACATTGTGATAAAGTCTATTTACTTCAATGCGTATATGTCGTTCCACATATATAAATTTAGAGTTAATGTATGTAAAAATGTCCATATTTTGAACTTCTAAATGTTTATTTTCTAAAAATGAATTTCCAGGTCTGGTTTCAAAAATTAATAATTTTGGATGTTCGGTTTGTATTAAAACGTAACTGCAAACTGGTTTTCTTGTTTTTTCAGCCAATACAAAGGTTATATCTTCAGTGGTTAAAGAATAAAAGGTTTCAGAATTGTCTGTCGTGTTGTCATATGTTTTATTTGCTGGTCCTCCATAAATAATTTCATATTTGTTAAAATTACAAACGTCACTAGTTAATGTATCCCAGAATGTTTGTCCATATTCTACATCTATACAGAATGTGTCTGAAAGTGTGCATATTATTCCAGATCCTAATTGAATTTTATTTGAATTTAAATGAATAGTCGCGTAATGTTCTTGTAAAGTTATTTTGAATATTGCTTGGACTACGACATTATTCCATGTTCCATATGGATCAGAAAATTGTGTACCAGTACAGTCTCCGTTAGGTGTTACAGAACCTGCTAAAGTAACGCTATGAAATGAAGTTTCGTTTACTTTTAACTTTGATATCTGAAGAGAAGGGGTTACTAAAAATGTTTCTATTGTGTGCATTTGATTACATTGATCTCGTGTAACATCATGTATATATTCACTGTGGCCATTTGCTACTATGTAACTGTGAGAATGCATACCACAATGAGAGATGGCGCGTCGAATTTCTATTTTGCATTTTATTACTTTTGTATTTGAAAATCCAGTTAATTGTAAAAGTTGTATATAAGTTCTTCCAACATGTACTTGAGATCAAGGTAGATCACATTCTCCTACCTCTAGTAAAGATAATGTCGTAATATTTGATTGATTTGAACCGCAATCGAATCCTATGATGACGTAGACTGTTGTTATATAGTTGAAGTTGCAAGTGAGCAGTGCCAAAAGGAAGCCTCGTAATCCCATCTCTGGAAAAAGAAGGTTCCAATTAGCAGCTTACTTTTTAATATAAGAATAGGAAAATGTTTTGTCATTACATATGTATATTTTTGAAGTTATTGATTTACTTTTTGTATTTTGCGTTCCTAGTTCATTATATCCAACATGTCGGCTATGACAATGTGATTTGATAGCCGTAAACTGAGAATTAAATTTTTGTATGCTTCCGGTCCTCTTGTTTTAATTGTTGAAAAAATGTCTTTTATTATATCTGGATTGTTTAGGTTTCTGCTCCATGTGGGAATATTACAGTCGTCTTGGTTAAAAATTCCGGTTTGAATTAAATATGGCCAGAGAGCTACCATGTCGATAAAACAGGGAACTGTTTCAATGAGATCATCTATGCGTTTGCGATGAATTTATTCCATTATATCTGGAATAATGTGTTATGTCTGAAATTTCGTTTTTATTTTGTTTTATATATTTTTTATTTTATATATAAAACATATATTTTCATAAAAAAAATTTTTTTATTTTTTATATTTTTACTATTTATCGACAAAATAAAATTTCTATATCTTTATTTAAACTGATATGTATATATATAAATATATGTATATATATATTTTTTTTTATAATTAAAGTAAGGATATTTTGTTTCATTTTTATTAATTTTGTACTTGCGCATGTGAGCGTTTTATTCTATTAATGTGAACTACAGTAGGTTTGCCTTTATAGTTTATTTTGACATTCCCTTTTCCTAACACTTCCAATATTTCATAAGGCCCTGTATAATGGTTGTCAAGTTTTTTAATTTTACCTCCTTTTAATAAAAACACGTAATCTCCAATTTTTACTTCTAAAGGATTTATTTTTTTGTCATAATATAATTTCGATTTTTCTTTTGCTGAAATAAGATTTTCTCTTGCTTGTGTTCGCATTTCATGTAGTTGTGTTACGAAATTAATTAAATAATCGTCATATGTTTGTAATTTATCTTGTTGTGATAAAGGTTCACTGGAAGGTTCACGAGCTAGTTTACCAAAAACCAATTCATAGGATGTGCATTTTGTGCCTTCATGTACACTAGTATTATATGAGAACATTGCTAGTTCAAGCCAATCATCCCATTCTGAATTTTTTGCAACAAATTGTTTGAGATATTCTCCTAACGCATGATGTGAACGCTCTAATGACCCGTTTGATTGAGGGTGAAAAGCTGTGGTACGAAATTGTTTAATTCTAAAACTTTTTGCCAATGTTTTTAATAAATTAATTAAAAAATCTCTGCCTTGTTCAGTAAGTACTCCTTTCGGTGATCCAAATATGCAAATAAATTTTTTCACGAAAGCGTTTGCTATCGTACTAGCTTGGTGATTAGGAAGAGGTATTGCTAAAGAATATTTGGTAAAATTGTCTTGCATCGTTAGAATATATAAGTTACCAGATTTTGTTTCAGGTAGTGGACCAACAATGTCCATTGATATTTTTTCAAAAGCAGTAGTGGGTGTGTCTGAGATTGCCATAGGATTTTTTGTTTTGACTCTGATTAATTTTTTCAGTTGACATTGTAAACAGCCTTGAATATATTTTTGAATGTCTACTTTCATATTTTCCCAAAAAAATTTTGGCGAATTCGGCTATAAGTTTTTGTAACGCCTTTATGGCCTCCTAATGCCGAAGAATGAGCTTCTTCAATTAAATGAGTTCGTTGTTCCTTTGTTGGATATTGCGTTATCCCATTGCAAACTATAATTTTTCTAGTTGAATTTGAAAAAATTGAATTGAAAATTGATTTCACTTCTTCCCAAGGTATATGATTAATTCTGGAAGTTTTTGAAATACTAATTGATCGTAATTTAAATTTTTGAGATAATTCAGGTAATGAGTGAATTGATAATTTTATATTATTTAAAGTTTCTGATGAACTGTCCTTAGTTTCTTCTTCAATTGGAAGTGCAAAATGGTAGTAGTTTCCTTTTTTAATCTCTTTTGCTATTCCCTTTTGTAAATTTTGGTAAAGTTTCACGTTTTTCTAAAGTTTTTGATCCGTTGTCGCGAGGAGTTCCATTCGTTGTAACAAAATATGCATAATTATCTTTTCGCATAGTTAATTGATCGCGACATTCAACTAAATTTTTCTTTGTTATAATTTTTTCTGTTTGAGAGTTTATAGGAGGAGGTTCTGGGGGTGGACGATTATAATTATCATGATCTTTATCGATTTTTTCACAATTTATTTGAGATCTTCGGTTTAATCGCAAATTTTCTTCAAAATAAGGCTCTTCAAATTCTTCTTCCAATTTTTCTTCTTGGTTTTCTTCAAACTTCTCTTCAAAATTTTCCTCAAGATTGTCATCAAAATTTTCTTCAAAATTCTGTTCAAAGTTCTTTTCAAAATCGTCTTCAAGATCATCTTCAAAATTCTCTTCCCAATTTTCTTCATAATTTTCTCCATCATTTCCTTCGTGTGAGGTTTCAATGTCGTTGATTTCATCTTCTGAGGTTGAAAAATAATTCTCACATTCTTCACTTTCAAATTCATTAATATTTTTTGGCTTCTTGGCATTCTTCTTCTTTTTGTTCTTTGCTTGAGTTTGTTTCAAATAATCTAAATAATCAGGATCAGAGTCGGAATCTAATTCTACTTTTGTTCGGCTTCCCTTTTGCACATTTATTTCTGGTAATTCGTTTTCAAACATTTGTTTTCTTGGCCTACCTCTCTTTCTTCTTGTTTGAGAGGGAATATTTTTCAAATTTGTAAGTAGATTTTTTCTTGGCCTACCTCGTGGCTTTTTCACAAGAGGTTTAGAGGAAAAATTTTCGTCTAATTTTTCTTGAGTTTCATTTCGATTCAAATTTTTTGCTTTTTCTTGCTCTATTCTCTTTTGAGCTCTTGTAGTAATAGTTTTCCATGATAAATTTTCGTATTTTTTGGAAAACATTATACTTTTATTTATACATTTATAACATTATACATTTTTTCTTGGGAAGTCATAAAAGTATCATTGTCATCAACTTGTAAATATCTTGATTTCTCTTTGTTATCATCAATAGGGTTTCTTGAGAGAGCGTCTGCATTTACATTCATTTTTCCTGCTTTGTAAATTACATCAAAATCATATTCTGCGAGTTTCAATCTCCAACGTGAAACTCGTGAACAAGGGTCTTTAGAATTTTGAAACCAAACTAGAGGTTTGTGATCAGTCACTAAAGTAAATTTTCTCCCATACAAATAAGGACGAAAATGAGTTACACAAAATATTATAGCAAGGGCTTCTTTCTCATATGTATCATATTTTTTCTCAGTTTCACTTAGACTACGTGAAGCATATGCTATTGGCTTATCTTTACCTATTTTACCTTGTGATAAAATACCTCCTATTGCAAATCCTGAGGCATTTGTTGTGAGTATAAAAGGTTGAGAAAAATCAGGTCGTTGTAAAAGTGGTTCTTCACATAATTTTGCTTTTAAAATGTCGAAAGCTGCTTGTTGTTTTTCTGTCCAATTAAAAGGTATATCTTTTTCCAGAAGTTGATTTAAAGGACTTGCAATTTTTGAAAATCCATCAATAAATCGTCTATAATATCCTGCTAAGGCTAAAAATTGTTTAACATTTTTCTGTGTTTTTGGGACTGGAAAGTTTTTTACAGCTATTATTTTTTTTGGATCTGGACGTACTCCATTTTGATCAATTATATGACCTAAATTTCCTACTTCTGGTCGTAAAAATTCACATTTGTCTGGTTGTAAGTAAAGATTTGCTTTTCTAAGTCTTTCTGCTAAATCGTTAAATTTAATTTCATGCTCTTCTACAGTATTTGCATATATAACTATGTTATCAAGATATACAAAAAGTTCCGTTCCGATTAATCCAGTTAATGTTAAATCCATTAATCTCTGAAACGTTGCAGGTGCAGTTTTTAAACCGAAAGGCATTCTATCGAATTCGTAATGACCGTGAGGTGTAGAAAACGCGGTTTTATGCGAGTCTTTTGGATCCATTTTTATATGGTGAATACCGGTAGCTAAATCGAACACTGAAAAATATTTTGCTGATCCTAGAGAATCAAGTATATCGTTTATATTAGGTAGAGGATACGAATCGCCAATTGTTTTTTCATTTAATTTACGAAAATCAAGAACCATTCTCCATTTTATTCTTCCTTGAGAATCAGGATTTTTAGGAAATATCCACACTGGAGTGTTATATGGTGATTGTGAGGGCTTTATTATTTTATTTTTTAATAATTCATCGACTTGTCTTGTAATTTCTTCCTTGTGAACTGGGGGAAATCTATACTGTCTTGAAAAAATTGGAGCTTCGTCTACAGTAGGAATTGAATCTTGTAATACATTAGTAGCTTCAAGTGGTTCTCCTGGGATTTGAAATCTGTCTGCATTATTTTTAATTAATTTTTCTACATGTTCATATTCATCTTGATTTAAATGGTCTAATCGAAGAAGTTTTTTAATACATTCTACTCTGTCTTCGTCTGTTACATTATAAAATTTGCATGAGTTAATTAGAGAATTGTCAGTTTTTAAAAAGTTATTTAATATTTTACTTGATAATTTTTTTTATTTGATTGTTTAAAATTATGTAATTTTTCAATTTGTTTATAGCATTCTTGTTCTTCAAAATCTTCTAAATTAACTAATGGGACGGATAATGTAATTGGGATTTTATTTGTGTTTGCAAATTTTAAATAAGCTTTTCCTCTGTGATTTTTTACAACTGCGTCACCTACGAAGACGCCGTCTTGGATATGTAATCGAGGTACATACCCGTCACTCTTTTCTGTATTTTTTATATTAACATAAAATGTTCTAACTGTTAGAGCGCGAATAGTAAATGCATTGGTAGATTTGAAAGGGTAACAGTGGTTCTCAATTTCTATGCATTTTGAAGTATAGTTTATATTCACACTATTATCTTGAAAAAATTCTGATCCTAATACTCCATCTTCTTCTACTGGGACTTCATTCGGAATAATGTTAAATATTGTTGGGTAACCAAAAATGTTTATTTTTACCTGTCCTAATGTGTAAAGTGGTAAATCATTAATTCCTGTAAGTTTCAATACGTTTTGGCTATTTATTGGTACTTCAGGGTTGAGAACCTTTTGTTTAATTAAATTTCGAGCAGCATCAGTATCAATCATCATGTGTGTTGGATTTTTTAAACCTTCCGTTGATACTGTAATTGATGGAATTGAAGTGGACCTTGAAATATTTATTGTTGTTGTTGTATGATCGTTAGAAGTGGATGCCAGTGGTTCTCGATTTATACTTTCCTCAGTGCACCCGTGCTGGGGAGAGCTTTGGAGTTATCCTGATGAGCTGTTTGTGATTGGCTATTTGGTCGTATCTTGCAGTCTCGTACTAAATGACCAGGTTTTTTACAGTAATTGCATATTATTTCAGTATAATTTAAATTTTGTTGAGAGTTATTATACTGTAAAAATCTATTTTCATATGATTTATTTCTATTTTGGAACTGTCCTGAGTTAAAGTTTTTATACTGTCCTGGATTCCATTGTCTATTATTTTTATTAACACTATTGTTATTATTGTAAAAATTTCTAGGAAAATTATTATTATTGTTGTATCTTTGTTGTAAAAAATTATGATTATTGTTTTTATAATTATTATTTCCATTTTGCAAATTATTATTGTTATTGTTATTAAAATTATAATTTTTATTTCTTAAAAAATTGTTATTAGGAAAATTATTGTAATTGTTTTTTGCAAAATTATTATTATTATTACTTCTTTGACCAATGAAATTACTATATCCTTGTTGGTTAGGACGCAAAAAATTTTGTTGTTTATTATTAAGAACTGCATCTTGAGCTTTACTTAAATGAAAACATTTTTCAGTTGTGTGACCTGGTTTTTTACAAATTAAACAAATAGCTTTGTTTTCAAGTGCTACGTTAAATCGGGTTGTTTTATTATTTTTATCATTAGATGATTCGTCACTTTTTGAATAATCCATATTTTTATTTCTTAGTAGTGCGGAATTTGCAGCTAATCTTCGTTCTATATCAATACTGTCGCTAATAACTTCTTTAAAAGTATCCTTTTCTTCAACACGAATTTCTAACTCAGGACGCAAACCGCGTATAAAACATTGAATTACGTATTTTTCACGGTTTACTTTAAAATTATTATCTACCTGACCATTATTATTGAGCCTGTGAGCATCTTCGATTTTGTCGGCAATTTCTTTTATCCTAGCAGCATAGGAAAGTACATTTTCTCTTTCCCACATAAATGTATTACCTAATTCTTCCTTTAACTGGTACACGCTTTTCGCAGGGGCATATACTCTTTTCAATTTTTCTATCAATTCTTCTATTGTTGTATAAGTAGAACCAAAAATGCATTTTCTAGCTTCTCCAGTTAATTTACCTCTTAATAACCTTGCGAGGTTTTCTTGAGCTGCAGGTGTCGGTAGCATTGCCTTTGCCTCCATGCAACCCTCAATAAAATGTGACAATGGGAGGTTTCTTCCGTCAAACAATGGGACCACCTGTAGCGCGTCGCGTAAGGATACCTGCTGGCTGTTGGGTATGACTACGGCCATTTCTTCGCTATTTAATATTGCTGGATTATCTTGATTTATGACTTCTGTGTCGCTTTTGTCGTCGTCGCTGTCGTTGTTGCTAATTATAGATTCGCGTGCCAATGAGGTTTCCAATCTTTCTTTCAAAGTTTTATTATCTATCGTTATTACTGTTGAGCTTACCCCCATAGCACAATACCTTCCCTGAACGTTCTATGAACGTTCCCGTGGAATGTTCAGAAGGTTCCATCGGAACGTTCAAGGAACGTTCCTAGAACTAAGAAAATGTCCGGGTTTTTTGAACGTTCTAAAGCAATGTTCTCTGAATGTTCCTGTGGAAAGTTCCAGGAACGTTCAAAAGGAATATTGAGAGAACGTTCCGCAGCAATATTCAGAGAATATTCAAAGAGAACGTTCCTGGAACCTTCCATAGGAACGTTCAGAGAGCATTTGTATCGAACGTTCGTAGAACTTTTCGTGGGAACATTCAGGGAACATTCGCGGTGTACGTTTTGGAACATTCCGCGGGAACATTTTTTGAGAATGTTCCTGGAATTATTTTCTACGGTATTCAGGAAACTTTCTTTATAGATAATCAAATGTTACCTTTATGAAAAAACGTAATTTATTTAAATATTTTATTAAAAACATGTTCCAGTAAACGTTATAGCATCTTCCTCCTTGTACTTAAAGTATTTTAAAATATATAAACCAAATATTAATATCTGCAATTAATTCTTTTCATTTTACCTATAAATTAATGCCCAAAATTATTTATAAAAAACATTTCCTGCATTAGTATGTTTGAAGCTGCAGGATTATCTATAAAGAAAGTTTCAAAGAATGCTGTAGAAAATAATTCCAGGAACATTCTCAAAAAATGTTCCCGCGGAATGTTCCAAAATGTTCTCTGCGAATGTTCCCTGAATGTTCCCATGAAAAGTTCTACGAACGTTCGATACAAATGCTCTCTGAACGTTCCTATGGAAGGTTCCAGGAACGTTGTCTTTGAATATTCTCTGAATATTGATGCGGAACATTCTCTCAATATTCCTTTTGAACGTTCCTGGAACGTTCCACAGGAACATTCAGAGAACATTGCTTTGGAACATTAAAAAAACCCGGACATTTTCTTAGTTCTAGGAACGTTCCTTGAACGTTCCGATGGAACCTTCCGAACATTCCATGGGAACGTTCATAGAACGTTCAGGGAAGGTATTGTGCTATGGGGGTAGCAAATTGAATTCGTCAAAATAAGATAATTCGTTCGTTAGAGTTTGATCTTGATTACTAGATCCTGTTACAATGCTTAAATCTCGACAGAAACTTGAATGGAACCCGCTAGTTTTTTCTGAATTTTCACTTGATATATTTTGATTATTAATTAGAATCTTGTCTAAACTTGAATCATCTAACTTAAGAGTGTTATCTAATTCTTGTTCTGTAGGGATTGGATCAGGGATATTTTGGCATGTATTATCAGTTGAATATTCTCTATTTCTAATTGGTTTTATTTTTAAATTACCCTTTTGATTCAAATCTACTATTTTTGCAAGATGACTATTTTGTTTAGGTTGACTACGTGTTATAACTTTCGGGGTAGATTCTAAAGAGATATTTGTTATGACATTGAGTCATTATAAATTTACAATATTTTGTATTGAGCGATCTTAGATTGTTTATTGTTATTTTAAATTATTCGATTGTTTATAACAATAAAAAAACTGTATATAAAATTTCTTTTTTTTAGAAAAATAAAATGAGATTAGTAAAATTTATTTTTAATTTGTTTATTTATTTTTAATAAAAATATAATTTGAAATGAAATTTGTATTTCTTCATTTGGAAATGAAAATATAATTATTTCAATATTTTAATTAAATGAATAATCGCTCAATTGATTGTAAATTTATAATTTTTAATAATAAATTTCTTAAAATAATAAAATATTTTTCTTTTCCAACTGCATGTGCCTTTTATGTAAATTAAAATAATTTATTTTATTTATTTATAAATTGTTTATACAAATTTGTTTATAGCAATGATCATTCGAAATATTCATAAATTATTTTCATTATATTGGACAAGTTAACTTATGTGCACATCTTTGGACAATTTTTTTTTGCAATTAAAAATATTCTGTTTTTTATGTTTGATTGACTTAAATCAAAACTTAGTTAACAAATTAGAATAATTTTTTTTTTTTTAATAAGATAAGTTACTTAATCACTTTAGGTTAGCCTCAAGGTCAGATTCCTGCGTGATTTTTCAGACTTATTTTATTTTATACAATTTATGTAAATTATAAAATTTCAAAGAAATGATTTGATTATTAAATCATTAAGGTTAGCCTCAAGGTCAAATCCCTTTGTGATCTAACAAATCTATTTTATTGAAATTTTATGTTTTGAAGTTGAAATAATATTTCATAATCATTTATTTATTCACTATTAACAATCAATATGTTAAATTTCAATTGACTTGTGTTTCCCGGCCGATGCACCAGAAAAAAGGAAGTATGTTACGTCACAAGTACGTAAATACTTACTTTGATCAAAGATTCCTCGTTTTAAGTTAGGATCGAATGATCCTCGCTTAGGGAAGAGGATAAGTCAATGAAAAGAACACAACGATTAGTAAAATAATACAAATTGAATTTATTTGAATTAACACAGATACAAACAAGGTTAAAATTTTACAAGGATTCAAACAATGGCACAGGGAATAGGTAAAGAGTAGAGAGAATTTTCGGTACCTTTGTTGAGTTGTGAATTGTCCCTTTTTTATGAATGATCCTCACAGGTGTGAGGGAGAAAGAATGATTCTTCCACTGGTGCGATGAAAACAGCAATAGGTATCCCACTGGTGTGAGGAAGACAGAAACAAATATTCCACTGGTGTGAGGAGGACAAGAATAGTTATCTCACTCTACACTGACTCTAAGATCCTTTCAAAGATTGAAAGTACAATCGGAGAATTTACGACACGTTTCTTCGGAAAACTGAACTAAACACGTATCTCACGCTGTGAATCCTTTTAAGATTTTTGAAATTTGCCGCACTTAATTTTGCTCACAAGACTAGTTTTCCCTTGGCGGTGTGTCCTTTTTATATTATATTTTTTGGTGACGTCACGCGTTGCGCAGTCTCCCGCTACGTGTGACGTAGTCATACCTCTCTTTTCAATAGGTGGTTTTCTCTCTCTTTTAGTAATTTCCCCAGATTTCTCTCTAGACCTAGCCTGTGCCTATAGTACATTCGAATGCGTCGCGGGACGTGACACGATTAAAAGAATCCAATTTTACAAAATTTTAAAAGAATTACAAAAATTCTAATTATTTACAAAATTTTTAATGGATTACAAAAATCCTAAATTATTATAAAAATTTTAAAGGGCTAAAAGAATCCTAAATTATTACAAGATTTTTAAAGGATAACAAAAATCCTGAATTATTACAAAATTTTAAAAGAATTACAAAAATTCTAAATATTTAAGAAATTTTTAAATGACAACGAATCCTAAATTATTACAAGATTTTTAAAGGATAACAAAAATCCTAAATTATTACAAAATTTTTGAAGGATTAAAATAATTCAATTTTACAAAATTTTTAAATAATTACAAAAAGTCTAAATATTTACAAAATTTTATTGGACTAAAATAATCCTAAATTATTACGAAATTTTCAAAGGATTACAAAAATCCTCAATTAGTACAAAATTTTTAAAGGATTAAAGGCATCCAATTTTACAAAATTTTAAAAGAATTACAAAAATTCTAAATATTTAAGAAATTTTTAAATGACAAAGAATCCTAAATTATTAGACGATTTTTAAAGGATAACAAAAATCCTAAATTATTACAAAATTTTTGAAGGATTACAAAAATCCTCAATTTCTACAAAATTTGTAAACGATTAAAAGAATCTGATTTCACACAATTTTTAAAGGATCACGAAAATCCTAAATTATTACAAATGTTTTTAAAGGATTACAAAAATCCTAAATTATTACAAAGTTCTTAAAGGATTACAAAAATTATAAATTATTGTAAAATTCTTAAAGGATTACAAAAATCCTAAATTATTACAAAATTTTAAAAGAATTACAAAAATTCTAAATATTTACAAAATTTTATTGGACTAATAGAATCCTAAATTATTACAAAATTTTTGAAGGATTAAAAGAATTCAATTTTACAAAATTTTTAAATAATTACAAAAAGTCTAAATATTTACAAAATTTTATTGGACTAAAATAATCCTAAATTATTACGAAATTTTCAAAGGATTACAAAAATCCTCAATTAGTACAAAATTTTTAAAGGATTAAAGGAATCCAATTTTACAAAATTTTAAAAGAATTACAAAAATTCTAAATATTTAAGAAATTTTTAAATGACAAAGAATCCTAAATTATTAGACGATTTTTAAAGGATAACAAAAATCCTAAATTATTACAAAATTTTTGAAGGTTTACAAAAATCCTCAATTTCTACAAAATTTGTAAACGATTAAAAGAATCTGATTTTACACAATTTTTAAAGGATCACGAAAATCCTAAATTATTACAAATGTTTTTAAAGGATTACAAAAATTCTAAATTATTATAAAATTCTTAAAGGATTACAAAAATCCTAAATTATTACAATGTTCTTAAAGGATTACAAAAATCCTAAATTATTACTGTAGGGCGCATAAGGGAATAGAAAATAAAAATGGAAACAGGAGTTTCTTAAAGATAGAAGTTTAATGTTCAAAAGGCGAGTACAGACTGGTCACTTTAGAATATTCGCAATGGTTGATCGCTGTAAAAGATGCCTCCTCTTTACTGTACCTATTCGAGTTTTGGTCAGCCGATATGTACAATAGGTAACTGCACATAAACGCAGGCAATGGGTTTTGGGAAAAACCCTGTAGACAAGACGCTAGGTAGAGTAGTAAAGGGGCTATGAAATACCCAGTGAAATAATACAAATAAAGTAGTAAAAAGAAGAGAAGATAGAGACTTACAGATAGTCTTATTCTACAGTTCGGCCATTCTGACAATTTAGCCGTCCCGGCTATATATGTGGTTATAAACGCTATTTGCAATTATCGTAAACTTAAATTCTACGCTAATATTTACAATCGAAAATCTTAAGCCGGGGACCTAATCCAGTATTTCATTTGATCAGGTCCTACGATTCCATTATAAGGAGTTCTTGTTAGTTGAAAACCCTCAACGTCGGTTATCACGTATCGATCATGGTCAAGAACCTCCTTTACAACGTATGGGCCTCTAAATTTAGGTATAAGTTTTTTATTGACACACGCTGTAGTATCTACATTTCGGATCATGACGTAATCACCTACATTGTATTTAACGGCACATTTGCGTACTTGATTATAATTCTCCTCATTAGCCTGCTGGCTTTTTACAATCTTTTCGGATGCTGATCTCCTAAGCTCTACAAGATTTCTATTTTCTTCGGCGAGAGATTCTAAAGCATATCTAACATTATCATTTATCTTACCAACTTGATCTACGCCGAATAACAATTTACTTGGTGTTTCACCCGTGGACCGACAAATAGTATTGTTGATCGCAAACTCGACGGACTGAAGTACGCGGTCCCATCTTTCAGGTGTTTCGCATAATTTTGCTAACATTGGAGTAAGATCTCTATTAAATCTTTCTACCTGCCCGTTAGCACGCGGTGTACCGACTGCAATCAAGATATGATTGATGGATTTTTCCGCCATAAATTCGCTAAACTCATTGGAAGTAAAACATGTCCCTCTATCAGTAATAGCGCGCTTTGGTACACTGTACATGCGAAAATAATCATTCAAATGCTTGATAACTTCATCAGTTTTCGTTGACTTACAAGTGTATAATTTTATAAATTTTGTAAATGCATCAATTATTGACAACACGTACTTAAAACCATTTTTGGTTTTCTCGAGAGGCCCGTAGTGGTCTATATGGATTGTGTGAAAAGGTACATTGCCTTTGGGTATGCTGTGTAAGAATCCCTCGAATTTTCCATACTTTGGAGAAAATTCAATACATTTAAGGCAATTTGCAATGTACTCTTTCACTTTTTCCCGCAGTTTTGGAAACCAATAAACCTTCGTCAGTGTATCAATAACTTTTTCGCTGCCTACGTGGCCTAAATCGTCGTGGCTTACTCGAATAACATTATTGATCATGAGTTCTGGTACAAAAAATAAGAGATTATTACTTTTAGTTTTTCGGTAGACAAGTCCATCGCGTAATTCGTAAAATTTACTTTCCTTTTTCTCAAGCTCTTCGCGTATTTTCATAATGTTTGTATCTCGATTCTGTGCAATTGACAAAGTTTGCTCTAACGTGTTTGCTTCTAACACTAATATATTATTACAACGACTAAGTGCATCGACGTGACTCATTTTCTTTCCAGGCTTATGAACTATTTCGTAATCGTAATTCTGCAAAAACATGGCCCATCTAGAAATTCGTGGATTAACAGTTTGTTTGCTTAAAGTGAGACGAAAACTATCACAATCCGTCACTATTTTAAATTTTATTCCTGACAGATACACATGAAATCTTTTGATGGCATAAACTGCTGCTAAACATTCAAGTTCAAAACTATGATATTTTGATTCTGCCGGTGTTGTTCTATGGCTAAAATAAAATACTGGTTGAAATATTCCATTTGTCTGTCTTTGCAAAAGAATTGCCCCAAAACCAGTTGTACTTGCATCGCAATGCAATTCTGTCTCTAAGGTCGGTGAATAAATTGCTAAAATCGGTTGACTGGACAAACGGGACTTCAATGATTCAAAAGCTTCATTTTCTTTGGGCCCGAAATTGAATGGAAGATTCATTTTAATGAGATCATAAAGTGGCTTCGCTATTAACGAGAAGTTAGGGACGAAGCGTCTAAAATAACTTGCCAGGCAAACGAATCGGTGCAATTCTTTCACATTTTTCGGAAGAGGGTAGTTCATGACAGATTCTATATTTGCTAGACTAGGTCGAACACCTTTTTCGTTTATTAAGTAACCGAGGTAAGTAATCTCAGAATACAAAAATGAGCATTTGTCCAGACGAAATTGTAACCGATGTTTATAAGAGATCTGAAACACCTCCTGTAAGATGCTAAGGTGAGTTTCCATATTTCCTGTCGCTATTAAGATGTCGTCCAAATATAATAAAATTTTTTCCTGCCTAATCAGTTTATCGAAAATTGTACATAAAAATCTTTGAAATACGCGCGGCGCATTTGTTAATCCGAAAGGCATTTTTACGTATTCATACTGACCTAAGGGTGTTACAAACGACGTATATTTAATCGACGATTCTGACATTTTTATATGATGGAATCCGTTTTTTAAATCTAAGCTGCTAAAAAACTTTTTGCCTTTCAATCTGTCTAAATGGTCGTCTATGAGTGGTGTTGGAAAATTATCTTTAATAGTTATTTTATTTAATTCGCGGAAATCTACACATAACCGAAGTTCGCCTGTTTTCTTCTTTACTAAAACAATCGGGCTAGCATATGGAGAATTGCTAGGTCTAATTATACATTTTTCGATTAATTCATCCAAAATCGCACGTAATTTTTCTTTATCTGAAAAAGATAGTCGTCGAGGACGAAAGCTAATAGGCTGTTCGTGTTTTAGATTAATTATCATTTCCGGCTCATCTTTCAAGTCGGAAACGGGTTTAGACGCATATTCCTGCTCATACATGGATTCAACTTTATTTGCTATATTATAGGGAATATTTGGATTAATATCTAAGTTTCCGGCGGCACTAAAAGGTTTGTCAACATAATTTATCAATAAAATTTCCTCTAAAAAGCTAAGGGTACTATCCTTTTGCAATCCGAAAGCTTTAACTATGATTTCTTTCATATCATTACGTGACGTGAAATCTCGTCCAAGTACGGCAGCATGAGCCATTGTGTCGTCAGGTACAACATAAAAATTAATTTCTACATTACGATTATCTATTTCGACGAACTTTCGAAACACCCCTAAAATATGTAACTTCGAATTGTTTATTCCTGAAAAATCACACTTATCCGTTAATAGAGGAAAACGTTCTTCGACCGGTACGAGACGACTTTTAATTAAACTAATCGGCGATCCGGAGTCAATCATTGCCATAATTGAATACTTGATCGCTGTAAAAGATGCCTCCTCTTTACTGTACCTATTCGAGTTTTGGTCAGCCGATATGTACAATAGGTAACTGCACATAAACGCAGGCAATGGGTTTTGGGAAAAACCCTGTAGACAAGACGCTAGGTAGAGTAGTAAAGGGGCTATGAAATACCCAGTGAAATAATACAAATAAAGTAGTAAAAAGAAGAGAAGATAGAGACTTACAGATAGTCTTATTCTACATTACAAAATTTTAAAAGAATTACAAAAATACTCAATTATTACAAAATTTTTAAAGGATTAAAAGAATCCAATTTTACAAAATTTTAAAAGAATTACAAAAATTCTAAATATTTACAAAATTTTATTGGACTAAAATAATCCTAAATTATTACAAAGTTTTTAAAGGATTACAAAAATCCTCAATTAGTACAAAATTTTTAAAGGATTAAAAGAATCCAATTTTACAAAATTTTAAAAGAATTACAAAAATACTCAATTATTACAAAATTTTTAAAGGATTAAAAGAATCCAATTTTACAAAATTTTAAAAGAATTACAAACATTCTAAATATTTACAAAATTTTATTGGACTAAAATAATCCTAAATTATTATAAGATTTTTAAAGGATAACAAAAATCCTAAATTATTACAAAGTTTTTAAAGGATTACAAAAATACTAAATTATTACAAAATTTTTAAAGGATTACAAAAATTAAAAGAATCCAATTTTACAAAATTTTAAAAGGATTACAAAAATTCTAAATTATTACAAAATTTTTAAAGGATCACGAAAATAATAAATTATTAAAAAATTTTTAAAGTATTATGTTACGTCCCGAAGGATTAAACAGACCCAATTCAATTTAAATTTTACACTCTCCCGTTTTATTTATGAAACACAAGGTTTCAAGCTAAGGGAACGGGAACAAAAGGTCACTCAATAAATGAATATATTCAGAAAAATTAGTTAAACGCACATATATATATATATATATATATGATATGATTTTAATTGTAGCAGAACTGACAACTAACTGATTGAAAGTTATTAGATAATATTATACAATTTAGTCAGAGCAAATTGGCAAACTGCAGGAATCTTCTTCTTCCTTCTGGGTTCCTGGAGAAGAAACCCAAACTTTAACAATTTGATACAAGAGTAAAATAAAGGATAAAAGGTAAAGACCTTACCTGGATTTGTCTGTGGTTTTTAGCTTTGAATTTTGAGGGGGCACGATCCGCCAAGTACACAAGTAGGCACCGCTGCAGGTGGCTGGGTTGGTAAGCTTCCCAAAGCGGTAGAGTTTCCAGCTGTGAAACCAGGCCGATGGAGTCTGAGGGGCTGCAGGTACTTCCGCACTGATAAACTTAATTAATCCAATTTTCCGATGATGATTCCGGATTTACTCGTTCCAATATTGTTAATACTTGAAAAGATACAGATTGCTATCGTCGCGGAGTAGTATCAGCACGTGGTCTCGATGTATAGTTGTAAGTTCGGTGGTGAAGATCAGACTGGCGACTGCGATGGTAAAAATCAGACTGACTCTCCGTGATTGAATTCCGCCAATTTATAACCGATGGGTGGTTGGGTGTTACCTTGGCAACCTTATGGTGAATCGCGCATCATGGCCCAGTTAATAAGTAGTTATTGATCCATTTAGTATTTTCCAAAATTCGTAATCAGTGGGTGGTTGGGTGTTGCCTTGGCAACCTTATGGTGCATCACACATCATGGCCCAATTTGCGAATGCGCTATTGGTTATCGATCTGACTAATTGTTTCTAAATTGCAATTTGTTCAATCTTTGTTAGTTATAAGGTCTGCCATTACTTAGTATAACAATGATTTATATTTTACCAGCTGTCTACATTTTCGATACAATGGTTTACTCTTTTTATTATAAAAACTGTTTATGCTTAATTTCTATAATAAAGGTATAATATTTCTATTAATTGTCACGGGGACGTGACAATTACAAAAATTCCAAATTATTACAAAATTTTTAAAGGATCACGAAAATAATAAATTACTACAAAATTTTTAAAGGATTACAAAAATTCTAAATATTTACAAAATTTTATTGGACTAAAATAATCCTAAATTATTACAAAATTTTTAAAGGATTACAAAAATCCTCAATTAGTACAAAATTTTTAAAGGATCACGAAAATAATAAATTATTACAAAATTTAAAAGAATTACAAAAATCCTAAATTATTACGAAATTTTTAAAGGATTACAATAATCCTAAATTATTACAAAATTTTTAAAAGGATTAAAAGAATCAGATATTACAAAATTTTAAAAGAATTACAAAAATTCTAAATATTTACAAAATTTTATTGGACTAAAATAATCCTAAATTATTACAAAATTTTTAAAGGATTACAAAAATCCTCAATTATTACAAAATTTTTAAAGGATTAAAAGAATCCAATTTTACAAAATTTTAAAAGAATTACAAAAATTCTAAATATTTACAAAATTTTATTGGACTAAAATAATCCTAAATTATTCCAAGATTTTTAAAGGATAACAAAAATTCTAAATTATTACAAAATTTTTAAAGGATTACAAAAATCCTAAATTTTTGCAAACTTTTAAAAGGATTAAAAGAATCCAATTTTACAAAATTTTAATAGGATTACAAAAATCCTAAATTATTGAAAATTTTTTAAAAAGGATAAAAGGTATCCAATTTCCAAAAGGTTCAAAATATCGTGAATGATTTTAAATGTTCAACGCGCACACTTAAATTTAAATTTGCGCGTGTTACTAATTTTGAATAAAAAAACCAATTGATCTGTGAGGGCTATTATTTGAACAACATTTTATTATACTCCCAAAGGAGCAAAAAGGAATTAGGAGATTACTCAAGATAAAAATCTATCTATTATCGTTTTTTTTTGTTGGAAAATATAAAAAATTCTAAATCTCTATTGTAGTGGACGGAGTAAACCACGGGTATCTGACGCATAGACGTAATAGACTCACGAAAAGGCGGAGATTGGGGAAAAAGGCTAAATTGGCATAGCTAGCGAATTTATGAAAACAGAAAGAGGAATTTATCCCACCTCTTCCAACAATTGAACCTGAACCTCAACCCCAAGAACCACCAATTATATTGACCCTGGAGGAAAAAATAAATCTCTTTCACAGCACTTTATGCGAAAACTGTTTGATTCACGTTCTTCATGAAACATGTTATTCCTGTTGGGAAAGGAATAACCAAAATTACAAAATCCCTAGAAAAAAATTAATAAATTGTAAGTTTCTTGTAAAATACATAAAATCAAACAAATAATGTTGAAATTAATGAAACCAAGATTTGATCGGAGAAATTGAAATAATTAAGTGTTTTCTTCTTTAGCATGATTGAATCTACCAACAGCACAATAACTGAGAATTTTATCCTGGAAGAAATTCACAAGCTGCAGGTTTACATGGAGGATTTGAGATATTGTGAAAACTACCGCCAAGAGAATGACAGAATTGCACAGAGTAATTTCAATACTCTAAATAAACGGATCCAACAGTTAGAGGAAGAGAATAAAATTCTACGTGAGGACAATGATGTACTCATGAAACACGCCTTGAAAATCACCACAACTTTAGTAAACGCCATTAATGAAAGCAAGGAAACATTCCAGCATCATAAAAATCTAATAGACATCCTGGAAAAATCATTTTCAAAATCAAAAATTTAAATTTATGCTGTTTGCATTTCCTTTTCATATAAATTTTGTAAATTGTTCTTATTTTTGTGTTTTTTTTATCCTTCTCTTTTATATAATAAAGAAAATTTTATAATAAATGTTTGTTTTACTGAACTTATTTCCCTAAACAAATTTTATGAATCTTTTGATATTCTGAATTACCCATGTCAGATAAGAAAATCACTAGGGCGCAAGCTCATAATAATGATGAGTTAAGGGCGGAAATAGAAGAATATAACCCTTTTTTACCAAAACACCAATTGCCTAGAGGAGAAGAGGAAAAAGAAGAAATACTTTTAAATAATTCAACGTCTGGTTCTGACCAAGATAACAATACAGTTATCGATATAGGATCTTATTCTGAAAATTCTAGTAATAAATCTAGTGATAACTCCAGTAAAAAGTCTAGTAATAAATTCGGTAGTAAACTTAGTAAAAACAAAATTTTTAAAATGGAAGAGCAAATCGATAATCCTCCTGTTCATACACCTTCAGGGCAAATGGTCACATTAAGGGATGCAATTACCATGGTACCCGAATTTAATGGAAAAAATATACCCCTAGGACAATTTATTGAAGGCTACAGTGAAGCCAAAGAAATGATAGAGCCTGAATTTGAAGCTAATTTAGTAAAATTATTACGAAGTAAAATAACAGGAGAAGCATGTCAATCTATTTTTGGACAATCTTTCGCAAAAATAGAAGGACTCAAGAATTTTCTTAAAAATATTTACTCCCCAGCAAAGTCGATCCCACAATTAATAGGAGAACTAGGTAATGAATTTTAAAGAGACAAAGAGAACGTAATAGCTTTTGCAAACAGAATTAGGGAAATAGGAATAAGAATTTTAGAAGTTAAAAAATTAGAAGATGGACGTCTAGTTCCAATTTTCAGGGCATCCATCAATAAAACTATAGTCGATTCCTTTAGAAGAGGATTAAAATTAGAAATCGAACAAAGATTACCTCAGCTAAAAAATGAAGCAAAAGGCGATCTGGTTTAAAACGCAATCACAATTGAAAGAAGACTAGAAGCACAAAGAAATTTGAGGAAAAAGGTTATTCCTAAATTTGAGAACCTCAATTTAAGACTCAAAAGGACTTTTGCATGCCAGATTTGCAACAAAAGTAATCATGAGACAGCTGAATGCAAAAGTAAACTCTGGTGTCAATCTTGTAAAATAAATGGACACTCTCTGGAAAATTGTTTTAAAAATAAAAATCAATATACAACAAATAAAACGACATGTCAGATTTGTAAAAAAGAAGGACACATTGCAACCCATTGTTACAGCATGAACGAGTGTCAACTGTGCCAAAAAAGGGACATACAGCTCAAAACTGCTTCATAAATAAAAATTTTAACCAAACCAAAATAACTTGCCAAATTTGCGATAAAGTAGGTCACAGCGCAGATAAATGTTTTCAACGAAACAAAACTTTTAACCAAAAACCAATGGAACTGGTTAACCCTTTGCGGCATACATTTTCTAGGGGAACGAATTATTATGATAATTGTTACATAAGGGTTTTTGGGGTCGCTGATTACAAATCTGAACTCAGATTTTGGAAATTCAAAATGGCGGCTCCAAGATGGCGGTCATAATATTACATTTTACTTAATTTGTTTTTGAAAATTGGTATACAGGGGTTTATGAGGTCACTAATTACGAATCTGAACTCATATTTTGTAAATTCAAAATGGCGGATCCAAGATGGTGGCCAAAATCTTAAATTTTTTAAAATTTGTTTTTGAAAATTGGTATAGAGGGTTTTTCAGTGTAGCTGATCACGAATCTGAACTCAGAATTTGAGAATGGTAGATCCAAGGTGGCGTCTAACAATGAAATATTATTGTAACATTTTTGAAAATTGAAGAAACGGTATTTTTGAAATTGTTGATTATAAACTTGAACTATAATATCAAAAATTCAACTGGTAAGGTTCCAGATGGTGGAAGTAAAAATAAATGGGATTCTAAAAAGTGCAGGTTTATTGAGGTACAATCGAAAATAAGCAGTCAAGAGATTTTTCCGAAAATGTTAATTAAAAAAATATTATTCTGGCCGCCACATATCCAGAAGAAAAAAAAGAGATTTTTGAAGAACTACATTGCTCACCGATTGGAGGTCATCGAGGAGTATCAAAAACATATAATGATAATTACTGACACACCGGGGACGGTATTTGATGAAATAGCACTTGACGTAGTAGGACCTCTATCCAAAACTAAAAACGGATATGAGAATTAGAACATTAGTTTACGATAATTTAGTAGAATCAAAAGAAAAATCGAAAAAATATTATGATAGAGCTATTAATCCTCGTAATTTCCATATAGGCGACTATGTTTTTCTATTAAAAGGTCCCAAACCAAAAAAATTCGCAGATCATTACTCAGGGCCTCATAAGATTTTAGAAATAATAAATAAAAGTAATATTAAGATCCAATACAAAAATTGATCAAAAGTAGTACATGCAAATAGACTAAGAATCTCACACATAAACCAAGTAATCAGACCTAGGTAAGAGAAAGAAACACAAAGATTCTAATAGCGAATAGAAATATTATTTTTGTCTCTTTCTTAACCAAATGTATATATTGGGGCCCAACAAAAACCCGTATAACCGAAACTATACCTCTTTTTTATTACAGATGATTTGGACATTAGCTTTCACAATTATAGGAGGAGTTTATGGATTTATTGGATACGATTGTGGGTTGCGTCATTTAAATGTTACTACCCTGTCATTATTAGAAGTAGGCAATTGCGATTTGCCTGAATCTAAAATAAACATAACTAGAAGATATGTACAGTTATTTCAAATAAATCAATATACAGAAACAAGAATTATACAATGTAAAATGGAAATACGTCGAACGATTTATTATTACGGAATGAATTCTCATATTTCAATTGTGTCAAAATGGCGAAAACGAGTATATCAATGATATAAGTAGAAGCGCATGTCAGGATGTACACAAAACCGGTATTTTAAAACTAAGCGAATCACACATTGTCCACGGAATAAGTCAACCAAACGGTAATACATAGCATAATTTTAGCGGGATATTTAAACGGAGAAGGAAATTGCGATGGAGCAGGATATTCAGATCCCTTCGGAACATGAGAAAATGTAGTAGTTCAAGGAACTATTAAAATTTCTCTAACTGAACAACAAGCAAGAATCAATTTAAACACTAATACAACCACGAAGTAGTATAAGGAGACCCCACTCGCGTAAAATTTGAACGCATGGATTCGGATTTAGTTAGTTTGCATCGCTCGTAGCGCCTCTTACAAGGAAATATCAAACTCTTGAATTTTCACAATATGGCTGTCGTGTTGTCTACTGCACGAAAACAGATAAACAAAAACAGTGGCACTGTTATAGTTAAAATTATTTTAAAAGTATACTGCAGTTCTTTTATATGAAATATAATATAATATACAATATAGATGTGTTTACTAAGTGAAGTATAGTTTATGTTATTTACATTTTGCCTTTTTCTGAATTTTGTAGATTATGTCACCTGTCAACGCGAAGATGGAAAGCAAACCCTTTTGTTTCTTGAAGTATTTACATTAAAGTTACTTGCATTGAAGAGTTTGAAAATCTTCTAAGAGAAGTTGATGAGTATCCGTAATTTTTGTTGCAGCTATATATTATTCGGAAATATTATAATAAGAAATGCAATCATATAATAACTGCAAAAAAATAATTGAAAATTAAAATTTTTTTTTAAATTAACAAATACCAGAGAAAATTTATTCTTAGAAAACAATATTAATATTGATTTTTCGTGTAATTGCATAAAGTCATATCAAATTAAATTAAACAAACGAATTATACGATGAATTTAGCGGTCACAAAAGTCGTTGTTTCTGGAGTGAAACGCGGCCGGGAGGGCCGTACTTTCGGCTAGGAGATCAAGAAAAAATAGTTGCAATAGCACAAAAATTAAATACAGATCAATGTACTTCACATTACAGATTTATAAAATAATTAAGCATACTGACCGTGCTATGGCAAAAGAAGTGACGTTTCTCCAGTCTGTCTTCTTTTTCTTTTTTCTTCTTTTCAACATAGCGCGTGGATGCGCAACCATCAATAAAACAATAGACCATATTATCTTGCACACACTTGTTTATTAATATATTTAAAACTTCTCGCACATGTATGGCAATGACTGGTAATTTTTGTTTGTACAAATCACGCTTACATTATTATGAGCACCGACATTTTTGAAACTTGTGTTGCAACGCTTTTCCGCAAGCGGCGCAACGAACGATGCAAACTAACTAAATCTGAATCCACGCGTCCAAATTTTCCAAAGTCTGCATAGGAGTGGGGTCTCCTTATACTACTTCATGAACAGTGTTGCCAATTGCATGGAAATTTCCCGGAATCCGGGAAATTTTGACTGACTTGGGAAATTTTACGGGATGTCAAGAAATTCCGGGATATTGTCTTATTATTATATTATTGCCTTATTATGTATTAAATTTGCATAGAAGATTTAATAAGAGATCTTTCGTTAAACACAACCAATCATAATGAGTTTTGATTAAAAAAAAAGAAGCATTTTATTGGTTGCAGGCCCTTAGGGCGCTTTCATATGTCATAGTGCTCTCATGCCACCAAGTGGAAAAGACCTATTGCTATTCATTTCACTCTAACTCCTTCTGACGTCATATGCCAAAGTGAGATGAACAGATTTTTCAGGTTTTCAAATGAATGGGTCACATCTCTTGATAGTCGCTTATGTGTAAAATTAGCATAAAGTTTCTCACAGTATCTATGTTGATTGGATAAAAGTATTATGTCCCAAAAAAAGAATCATTGAATGGAATTTGAAATAGATTTTTAAAATATAGAATTCGGAAATGGATATATTTTTGATTAGAAAAGAGAATCCCAAATTACCTTGTATGCCTGTAAGTATAAATTACATAATTATTTTGATTCTCTTTGATTATAGGAGTGAAAAGATAGAAAAGTAAAGTTATGTTTCTGTACAGTATTTTCTAAACGTGATCAGTATGCATATATTGTTTATACGTTTATTAGTAAAATATTGTCTCTACCAGGGCATGTGGTACTTTACCATAAGACTAATTTAGTTCCTACAGGTCTTTATCCACAATTTTTCAAAATAATATTTGTTCATCAACGTAAAGAACATAAAGACTGAGGTCGATGGACAATTATTTGATTTAGAATTTTGATTATTTTTCGAAATTAACAAATATATATATTTTTAAAACTATGAAAACCTAGGATAAGACATATTTTTAACAGAGTTTAAAATATTTAAACAATTTTAAGAAGTTTTAGATGATTTTAATTTACGGGAAAATTCCGGGAAGTTTTGAAATTTGTCCGGGAAAAGTTGGGAATTTTCTATCGAGCTGTCGGGAAGTTAAGAGCGCTCACTCCGGCAACACTGTTCATGAATACAACTCACTTACGCTCTGAAATGGCATGTTCTATCTCCGAAGGTAGCTGCATAGCCCAAGAGGGAGGTTATACTTTTTGGGACGCAATAACTATCGACAATTGTAAATTTGACCAATACAGCATTTTATTCGAAGGTCTTGCCAATAAAATGGTGGATTTTGACTTCAATAACGATTAAATCATATATTCTCTTGCAACATAAGATATAACCTTTGCCTTGGCAGCAAAAGGTAGGGAATCAGTATGCGGATATACGTTAGTAAAGACCGAACATCCCAAATTAGTAATTTTCGAAACAGTAAGAGGAGATAGTTTTGCGACTAATAAAGAAAGCTCTGTATCTAATCTCGATATTTTCGCCTATGTAAATTCTAAATAAGTATATGTCGAAAAACACATCCGTTCTCAAATGAAACGTTTGTATATATAGTTATATAACGATGTTATCGCCCAAAAATGTAATTTAGAAAAACAAACGTTAAAAAGTTATTTGTCAATAGCAACGCAAGCACCAGACGAATTTGCATTTGATCTAATGAAAGGACCAGGTTACATGGCAGTCGTTGCAGGTGAAGTAGTACACATAGTCAAATGTGTGCCCGTACAAATAAAAATGAGACATGGAGACACCTGTTTTGCCAAACTTCAAGTTACGAGGAATAATCAGACCTTCTTCCTCACAACAAGGATCCACGTACTTGAAACTAAGGGTACGGAAATACCATGCAACAGAATTTTACCGTCATTGTACTGCGTAGCCCTAGCGAACTGGCTGAACGATAGCTTTACGATGTAGCGTAGAGATATCGTAACATTATCGTAAAGTTATCGTAAAGTAGCATTATAACTCATGAATGTGGAAAAATAAATATTCAAAATGTTTTTATCCTTATTCTACGTTAAAAATAACGTTAACTGGTAATTGGAATATGCAATAATTTTATTTATTAACGCTAAAAATTAAAAAAACATAATACCTGTCATTAAAGGCAGTGCAGTGGTTCATCACTTTCCATGTCTTCACCGTCAGGATTGACTATTTGTTAGAGTGAGATGAAAGTATAGTTGTGTCTCACTCCAACCAATGGTCAACTTTAACCGTGGAGACCTTCCACAAAAGGAGAACCACTGCACTGCCTTCAAGGACAGATATTTTATTTTTTTAATTTTTAACGTTAATAAATAAAATTATTGGATATGTCCATTACCTTTTAACGTTATTTTTAACGTAGAATAAGGATAAAAAGATTTTGAATATTTATTTTGCCTCATTCATGAATTATAATGCTACTTTACGATAACTTTACGATAAAGTTACGAAAACTTTACGCTACAGCGTAAAGCTATCGTTCAACCAGGTCGCTAGGGAGAGAACGAATGGTACAAAATCCTACCACTAGCTACTACAGCTGAGAAACCAACAATTATGAAACCTATGACCAGGCCAACATGCAAATACACCAATCCTGCAGAATTAGCTACTAGTGGGATCTACACCGAAAAGTAATTAGATCAAATCAGGGAGAGAATAATGTTTCCAGTGGAAAGGCCCGCTGTATTAAACGACCTTGCACGAGAAAGTGCAGGGATAATAGCTATATTAACGATCATCCACATCATCAAAATTACTGTCGACATAATATTACAAGCGTATGCCATTCATTCAGTCTACGGATGGTCATTACACCTACTGGGAGCCCTATGGACTTCGGTAACGCATTTCCTAATATCCCTAGCGAACTGGCTGAACGCTAGCTTTACGCTGTAGCGTGAAGCTATCGTAAAGCTATCGTAAAGTAGCATTATAACTCATGAATGAGGCAAAATAAATATTCAAAATGTTTTTATCCTTATTCTACGTTATAAATAACATTAACTGGTAATTGAAATATGCAATAATTTTATTCATTTACGCTAAAAATTTAAAAAAAACATAATACCTGTCATTGAAGGCAGTGCAGTGGTTCACCTATTGTGGAACTTCTCCGTTAAAGTTGATCATTGGTTGGAGTGAGACACAACTATACTTTCATCTGACCCTTACAAATATTCAATCCTGACGGTGAAGACATGGGAAGTGATGAACCACTGCACTCCCTTTAATGACAGGTATTATGTTTATTGTAATTTTTAGCGTAAATAAATAAAATTATTGCATATTTCAATTACCAGTTAACGTTATTTTCAACGTAGAATAAGGATAAAAACATTTTGAATGTTTATTTTGCCTCATTCATGAGTTATAATGCTACTTTACGATAGCTTTACGGTACAGCGTAAACTACCGTTCAGCCAGTTCGCTAGGGATACGCAGCTAGAAGACCAGAAAATACTAACAATATCGAAATGGGAAATACATCAGCCACACAAGAATCACATTCGACACACGAAGCACCCAACAACAAAACAAGCAGGGAGTAGCTCATCAAGCAATAAACAATTCTTTTAGTTAACATGATGAACTGATAGAATGAAGAAAAAAACACAATTGATTTATGTGAAAACCTCACAAGCAACAACTACATCAAACACCCTCTCAATCAAAATTAAGTCAACCACATCATTAATAATTAAGATAAAATCCTTTCTATTGTAAATAAATTCTTCAAAATTAAGAAATTTATACTCAGAGATATGCTTGCTACTCAGTTTTCAACCTCCTAGCAACCATTTAACGGTGAGGGTGTGAAGTCCTTTGTAATCAACTACTTTCTTTTTTCTCCGAATTTTATTTTACTTCACTATTTTCCAGAATTTAAGCGCTGTTTGACATCTATAAAATATTTTATATCTTTCAACGAGTTTCTCAATCTTTTGTCAATTGTTAAGACTAGGCAACCTTTCAAGATAAATCCAAAACGCAGCTGCAAAAGTACGAATACTGAAAATTTACTTAGATTATGATAAAATGTAATAAACTTTGTACTTCGAAATCGCTACGAAAATACCTAGCTCCCAATCGTATTCCTTACAATATTTTGAATCAATTCTAAAAAAGTTCAAGTACAATTTTATTGCTACGAGCTTGTCAAGCGATTTCAAGACTAAAATCGTCTCTATAATTTGATGACTGTGCATCGGATATTATAGGTCGATGAACGCACTTCCTTTTTCACAATAAGTGTGGAAAGATTAAGAAATATTTTACACCTTAAAACTCAGTAAATGGTGCAATATTCAAGTCAGCACTATACAAAGTTCATTCACATACTAAAAATGTTCCTCCACTACCGCGGGGCGTAACCTATTACCTTGAATAAAACAGGTCTGCAAATAATGGGTTTGCATTTGTTGTTCAAAAGTTTTGGGTCGTTTCCGGAGTAATTTTTGACGGAGAATCCGAACCCGGAATCAGAATAAGCCTATCCAGCCCCCGGAATCTCTGGAGTTGCAAATTTCACAGATGTTGACCGTTGGCCACCGTGGCGCTGGCTGTTCATGAGGCCGACCTTATACAGATTAGCATTATAGAACATTGAAATTTAACATTTTTTGTAAAAAATTGGTGTCTGAAGTGCTTTTGTGTGCTTTTTAGGTAAATTGGAATGGTTTTAACAGTCGGTGATATAAAAATTTAAGTGAAAATGCGGAAATTTGTTGCTGTAGGACGCAAAACAGGCTACACGTAATGCTCTGAAAAAGTGCATTGTTTTGTGGTTTATTTATCATGAGCGCGTTTAACTTATAAAAATTTAATCTATACTAAATTTAAAACGCTTTGAATAAAAAAATCAACAAAGCTGACTGACTGAACTTAAAGTATTATAGATAGGGATGGGCGATCTTCAAAAAAAAGAATCAATTTTGAAATTATTGATTCAATTTGATCGATTAATCGGTTAAAAAGATCGATTTTTGAATCGATCTTCAAAAATCGATACCTTTTTCTCAAAATGATCAATTTCTGTAAAATAACCTTTTTTTACAATGTTTTATAACAATTGGAGATATAATTGTTACTTGCATATTTTGTGAATTTAAATTATCAAAATAAAAAAGTGTTTATATCAATAAAAAAGGAAATTAGGCTTAAAAAACACACTATATTTGCGAATCAGGAACGTTTTTTATTTTTTTAAATTGCACAATTTCTAAAGCAATGCGTATTATTAGTGATAAAGTTTCTGACATAAATATGAAGTATTACTATAAAGTTTATAATATTAATATACTTTGAACTTTGCATATCACTTAAAGTATTATTTATGATGAAATTTCTCGCATAAATATGAAGTATTATTATAAAGTTTATAATATTAATATACTTTTTATATCATATTAAGGATATTCTCGTGGTCGACCCCTTGATCTCACTTTTAAACTAAAAAACAGTTCATAGGAACAGTTCATAGAAATAGGAAACAGGAAAAAGAGAAAGGAGAATCGTTCGTACAGATCGAAAAAAAATATCAATCCAACCGATTAATCGAGTAAAAAAGATCGATCTCCGTAGAATCGAATCGAGATCGCCCATCCCTAATTATGCTAATTATAGATAAAATACACATAATAAATTATGTGCATATGAGATCTAAATATCCATTATATTATTATGAAATATAGTATATTATGTTGATTATTATTTATTACAAACATCTTTGTTCTTTGTGTTTTCAAATACTTATAAAGGAATTTTATAAATTCTTTATATTTGTTACTTTTTCAAATGTACGTTCATTCCTTATGTGAAAGTTTTGTTCATAAAAATGTAATTTTTTCAATTACTGAGAAGTTTTAAAATATAAAATACAAAATGTCCTATAATAAAATCTAATTTTTCTAACAAAATCAAGATGATATAATTAATACCCGTATTATAATTCAATTTGATGGAATTTCAACAGCCAATTTTTCTATTATAATATGTAAGACTGATATAATATCAGTAATATTGATAATATAAATAAATATTGTATTTTTATTCAATAATCACTATGTAAATATCAATGTTAAAACGAAGACAACAGAACTTTGATTTCAATTTCCAGCCAGAATTACAAAGACAATTTTCGCCCAAATTTCAAGCATATTACCCTTTATATCAGTAAAAATTGCTTTAAATAATATTTAAAACTTTCTAGTTTAATGTGTTGTAAAAAAAAATATGATCAAGTAGTTTTTATCCCCAAAAATTTAATTTTTATGCATTTTTCCCATGCATTAAAATTAATTCAGGCCTCATGAACAATCAGCGCCCCTAGCGGCGACGGTCAATTCTTGTGACATTTTCGTTTCGCGGATTACGTGTATTCTGGCTAAGATGCAGGGGGCTAAGCCTATCACGTCAAGATTTTGAGATATTTGAGGTTATGTGCTCGAAAAATGTGGTTTTTTGCTACTTTTGAGGTTATGTACAGGGCGCTAGAAATTTTTTTGGTTTTTTTCTCAAATGTCATCATTTAGCACTACTATTTTCCTTCAAAATGAGTTATTGAACAGTAACGAGCGATTTTTTTCACAAAGATATGGCCATATCAAGTTTTGACATTTATCCGAACAACCTTATGAGCGTTCACATTTACTCTTTGGTGCATACCATTCTGCATTTGAAAATTTATCATGAAAATTTGTGCTTGCGGGTTTTGATGGTCTGTAAATAAGAATTTACAGTCAGAAAATTAACATTTACATTTCTAAGATCGCGGATTCAAAATGGCGGATTGAAATCGACAGAGAACACAGTATTGGTATCAGAAATCCTGCATTCGGCGGTTTTACGGTCGTCAAGTATTTCATGTAAAAAAAAAGAATTGTTTGCTCAAGGTGATGAATTTAAAATAAAGAATAAAAATCAGCTGAATAGTGATAAATAGTATAAATTTCTTGATTCCGGTCTACTTTTTTGATTTTTCTTTAAAATCTGTAGAGGTCGATTCCGATTTTGTAATAAGCGATCTAAAAAAAGCTTCGAGTACACATTCCCAGGGAAAAGAAGCAATGTCAGATTTTTCATCAGCTATATCAGATCATCCCCTAGCCAACTGGCTGAACGCTAGCTTTACGCTGTAGCGTGAAGCTATCGTAAAGCTATCGTAAAGTAGCATTATAACTCATGAATGAGGCAAAATAAATATTCAAAATGTTTTTATCCTTATTCTACGTTATAAATAACATTAACTGGTAATTAAAATATGCAATAATTTTATTTATTAACGCTAAAAATTACAATAAACATAATACCTGTCATTAAAGGGAGTGCAGTGGTTCATAACTTTCCATGTCTTCACCGTCAGGATTGACTATTTGTTAGAGTGAGTTGAAAGTATAGTTGTGTCTCACTTCAACCAATGTCAACTTTAACCGTGGAGAGGTTCCACAAAAGGTGAACCATTGCACTGCCTTCAATGACAGGTATTATGTTCTTTTAATTTTTGCGTTAATAAATAAAATTATTGCAAATGTCCATTACCCTTTAACGTTATTTTTAACGTAGAATAAGGATAAAAGGATTTTGAATATTTATTTTGCCTCATTCATGAGTTATAATGCTACTTTACGATAGCTTTACGCTGCAGCGTAATGCTAGCGTTCAGCCAGTTCGCTAGGGTCTATTTGCAATTTTTAGATATAAACTAATATTCAAAATCAGCGACCTAATAAATCCTCTTATAATAATTTTGAATAAAGAGTTTTTAGAGAGCGAAATCGTTTAATTTCGTAAATTTCGATCCGGCATCTTAGAAATGGAAATGTCAATTTTCTGACTGTAAATTCTTATTCACAGACCATCAAAACCCGCAAGGACAAATTTACAAGATAAATTTTCGAATGCAGAATGGTATGCACCAAAGAGTAAATGTGAATGGTCATAAGGTTGTTCGGATAAATGTCAAAACTTGATATGGCCGTATCTTTGTGAAAAAAAATTGCTCGTGACTGTTTAATAGCTCATTTTGAAGGGAAAGAGTAGTGCTAAATGATGACATTTCAGAAAAAAAAGCAAAAAAATTTATTGCGTTTTTAAACAATCTGGTGTGCTCCTTTATGTGATGTGCAATTTTGTTTAAGCTCTCACCTCCCTTCTTCAAATTTTGAATAACTCCCCTAGGTTTAGAATGAAATTTTTAATTGATTCGGACTGTTAAATCTATAAAATGTTGTTCCTGAGTTATTAGGGTGAAAACTTGAGACTCGAAAACCATCTTTGTAAATTGTTTTCAAGCAATTTATAAACTTGTGTGACCTTAGACGTCACACTATTTTCAAAGAAGTAGAGATGGTGTAAAGTGAGGTCAAGTTTTCTGGGTGAGTACCTACCATCCCTTATAAAATGATTGATTACCTAGCAATTTTAGAACTTTAAAACACGCCTAGAACTAAAAAAACCCTGCTCCACTCAAGACTCGAATAAAAAGAAATGTAAAAAGGATTCTTCCAAATTTCTTAGTAACAGAACACTCGGTAGATCAAAGATAAAAATGGTTGAAACAGCAAAAACTACAGACGTTTTATTACGATAAACGAGCTAGATATCTTCCAATTTTGAAAAAAGGAAATAGAGTAAATGTAAGAAACAAGGGTGGAATTTTGGAATCAGCTCAAGTTCTTAAATAATAAAATTAAATATAAGACTTAAATCTTATAAAGTAATTACAAGTAAAGAAGGATCTCTCACCCGAGATCGTTCTCACTTGGACAGAGATGCGAGTAATAAGATGTGCGCTATACTTCAAATGTACCACGACTCACCAGCTGGCCCGAATGTGATTATACAAGCAAACAATCACCAGCTGAGGTTTTCCCAACCAGTTAAGACGCGAACCAATCCTTTATACAACTCGAAGTGGTAGAATTGTCGAAAGCCATTGTATTCAAAAAATTATCTAACACGTCAAAGTTGTTGACTTTTCAAAGTTCGTAATCTATGTATTATATATTCAAATTTTTAAGGTTTATACAAAAAAGTGAAATGTGTATAAAGTTTAAATAATGTTATCAGATGCTGCCATCAAAGAACAGTATGACCTAGAGAAGCTAAAATTGTATTATAAACTTCAAAATGTTATATAATAAATATCCGTATCGTATTTATTACAAAGAAATGATTTATTAACATAAATTTCCATGCAAATTTATATACAATGACAAAAAATAACGATAAACAATCGAATTTCTTAAAAATTTATTTATAATGCCGATGAACTGAAGGAATGGATGGGAGAACGGGATTTTCGCGTGATTTGGAGCTGAGTAGTCCCTGAAAGTAGGGAATTACCGCTGGAAACGGCCGAACCGTGTTTTCAATTAAATACCGCGTCAAATATTTTTCAATCAGAAAACTTCCAAATTTTTTAGCATGTTCGCGCTGTGGGATGGAACATACCGCAAGTTGAAGTGTTCAGCGCTATTTACTTGAGCGCAACCACGCGCTTTCGATTGCCTACTTTCAGGGGCTACTTAACTCCAGGTCATGCGCACACTTCGTTTTTCCATCCGTAATTTCAATTATAAAATATCAAAAAGATTCAAATTACGAAGAATAATTCTAAGAATGCAATACAAATTGGAGTCAAGTAAGAGTCGATTCGTATGAAAAAATAACATAGATGAGTTTTGTATTTTAGTTATAATTGAATAATTTTATGCAAAAAATTACATTAATTGATGTTGACACACGTTTGATTATCCTGAAGCTGCTAAGTAATCCTTCAAAGAGATTCATGCAATGCAAGATTCAACAGTCTTCTTCACAGCATCACGAGCATATGGAATATACGACAAAGAGTACCATGTCATTGATAAAGATTGAAGGATTATGAAAAGAAGAGCAAGTCCTGGTTTTTGTATCTGTAAATAACATTAAACGTATTTTAGAATGTACATTCAAACGTAATAAAAATTTTACTCGTGTAAATTTGCAGTAGTCGCTGTCTTCTTAGCTACGCTTCGGTTTTGCCTCAGCTTCGCATTGCATCCAGGTTGTACTGCAACTTCACACTCGTTCGAAAAAGTGCCGCTTAGGGTCCTTGTGTCACAAATAAAATTTACAGGATTTCGAAAAATGATCATATTATATCTAATAATGATTGACATAAATCGGAATCATTACGAATTTTATTTAAAGAAAATCTTAATGACGTAAATACATAAATACATAAAACAAAAACTTAACGCAATTGGAACTGGATTATACGGTCATATTTATGAAGTTTTTATCAAAAACCTTCAATTCATATGAAATATTTCTTCATGAATACACTGGTCAACAAAAGTGACCTATGTTGTTTAATGAGAATCATTCATTTTCCAGTTGTCTATGTGTAATTCTCTTCGTTTTTTGATGCTGAAGAAATGTAAAAAAAATTAGGGTTCAGCCTATCACCGTTCGAGAGATACATGGCAGAGAAGTTGCATCTCCACATAGAACTGCCGGTTTGACGGGTTACACGTAGTTGACGCGAATCATTGTACTGTGTCTTCAAAATATCGATTCGTTATCATTGATTATTAGCATTTTTTGGAAAATGAAGTCAAATTGTTGCTTGTAATCAGAAACTTCTCCTCTTGCATGCTCTACGATGATGAGCATTTGCTTTATCAGTCATTAGATTCCAGCAGTAGTCAGCTAAAGCGTTTTAACTCCACTTACCCTTGAACCTCTTCTCGATTGTAGCAATGCCTTGATGGAATCTTTCACCATGTTCGTAACTAACTGCTCCCATATTTTCTGAGAAGAAGTCTAAGTGAGAATGCATCATGTTTATTTCCAGTGACATGTTCACTATCATTCCCTGGAAGTTTTTTTTTTGTTTCCTAAGAAATTGTTTATGACAGCTTTTACAGACAACCATGTTCGTCTCTCAAGTACAGTCAAGCTCTTTTTGAAATCACAGTCCAGCATCAGTTGTCGGATTTGTGGTCCATCAAAGACTCCCTCCCTAATTTCAGCTTAACTGAGCTCAGGGAATTTGTTTTTCAAGAATAAAAGATCAGCTTCTCCATTTTTATTCAACGTTTTAATGAAATTTTTGAAAATGCCGAGCGTTATAATTATGAAATCCCGATAGGAAGATTTTTTGGAGATCAACCAGTGATTTTATTAGATCAAGATTCTAAACCTGAACCCGTATCACCACCAACCCGGATTCCTCTTAACGTCCAAACAAAAGCACTATTAAAAATTTCAAGGATTCGAAACCAATCACGGAGAAAAATAGTTGAAGTAATTTTACTCAACTCTGTCGATTAAACTTGGGACATAAGGACATTTGAACATCTATTAAATCCTAGTCGGGTAAAATCAATTTGATATATACCTAATTCACCAAAGTGAATAACAATAAGCGTTACATAGGGAATAGTAAGGAGTTGAGTAAAACGTTATCGACGACAGGGCACCAACATGCGTCAGTGGGTTAACATGGAATGTATAAGTACATCACCGACGCTTGAGGTGCTTCAAACCGTAGTTGGGTAAAATGAGCATCGGGCGTATTATTTGAACTGGCAATGGTATGGTTCTCTTAAGCAAAAAAAAAATTTTACCTCGAGTCTACCAATAGTCATCCGGTAACATACATAAACAACATACAAATGCATTCACACCATCCAGACGTAGCCAATCACATTTCAAATCACAAATACACTTAAACATATAACCTTACATATATAAACCTGATAACTATACACTTACATATAGTATGATACGCTTTCGTCGAAACACGCACACGCTCGCTTACAATGCTGAGATATAAAATTTGGAACTTTCTTATATAGTGACTGCCTGAGTTATTCAGAGCTTGTGAGAGTAAATGCCGTCAATAAAATTTTTGAGCCTTACTCAAGTAAAAATAAACCAACTTTTTTCATAAATGATTAATAAAATATTTTTAAAAATTAATATAATTAATCAATTATTATAACTATGATTATTAATATATATAATATAATTATTAAATTACATTCAGTATACATTTTTATTATAACGACGTATGAAGTTTAGTGAAACTAAATTTTCAAATGTAGATTAAAAAATTGCATTATTATTAAGAAGTATCTTGTATAAAAACATTTAAAATAAGGTTCTTTTATTTTCTGTGTTTTATATTTTCAGAATATGGATTTTACATTTGCAAATTCCAAATTATTATTCTGCCTGAGTAATTTATGTGATATTTCATATTTTATGTAATACACTTATCGATTTTTTTTTTGTTTAAATTTTCATAATATCAATTTAATTTTAAGAATTTAAGTTTTTGAAAATTAAAAATATTTTATGTGTGTCCAAGGCGCAGATTACTTTCGTTCGTTCCTGCGTGAATAGATGTAGATGTGATTTAATAATAATTTAATAAAAGATTGGTTTTTTATAGTTATACTATGAGTAATAATATATATATTTAAAAGTTTTTAATGAACGCTTTCATACTTCACCCTACACTTCTGAATTTTACTCAACTTTGATTCATTTTTGAACATTTAATACATCACAAATAAATACAATGATACTAAATAACTTCTAACTTGTCCTTATGTCCCAAATTTGATCGGAAGTTGAGTAAAATTACTTGAACTATTTTTCTTCGTGATCGAATCCTCAAAACACAAAAAACACAATCAAATTTGAACCAAAATCACCACACCTCAACAAAACACTAGAAAACAAACCGTAAGAAAAACAAACAAAAAAGGAGGAAAGAAAAAAGAAGGCAACCTTCCAAAACCCTGCCTTATTTTTCTTTCTTTCGTCCTCGAAAGGACGAAGTTTTGGAAGGTTGCCTTCTTTTTTGTTTGTTTTCTAGTATTCTGTTGAGGTGTGGTGATTTTGGTCCAAATTTGGTTGTGCTTTTTGTGTTTTGAGGATTCGATTGGTTTCGAATCCTTGAAATTTTTAAAGATCAAGATTCGTGCCAAACGTAAAAAGAACAATACGATGGACAATACTTCGCATGAAGCATAAGGTTCCGTTCTTTCACAATAAATGCCCAATTTTTGATAAAAAGCGGCGGAAACTTATTTGTACACCTGATATATCGATACAGAAGAAGAGCACGCGTTGAACTCCACGTTAAAGATGCTATCCAGCAAACAAACAGTTGGCGCACACATGAAGGCACGGAGTATCTTCGAGCTTGAGAGAGCGCGCAATACCGACGTTAGGATATACCCGTCCTGCCTGCGTTCTCCCGGCACGGTCGAAGGAAGGCAGAGAGGACGCGAAGAGGGGCACATACCTAATTTTCCGATTTCCCAATTAAGTTGTGAGCATTATTTTCGAAATTAAAGTTTCAAATTTTCTTTTTTAAAAACTATACTTCTGTACTTATTTTAATTCTTAAAACCTCTTTCAAAACAATTTCTTTTTTGAGTTTAATTAGCATGATTTTATTTTCAAACATTTACTTTGGAGGTTTCATTTCCAAAATTAACTCAGTAAACTTAATTTTATAAAACAAATTCGATTTGTCAAGTTCACTTTTAACGTTTTCTTTGTGAGTGCATTCTATGTTGTATAAATACTAGCACAATTTATTCATACGTGTCACTCTCTTCAGCAGCGTAAAACCTACATGCAGACTTAGCTCTTTTGGTCGTTGGCTTATAAACATTTACAGCTATCATTTTTAACAGCAAATAATGATCAATATCCATGTGCTGAGGTAGAGTTTTGCAGGCGTTAAGTTAAATTCTTGTTTTTACTAGTGCGTCAACATTTTCTGCAGAATAGTATATTACGTGCCTAGGCGGACAATGAGGGTTATTTCGTGACGAGCGACAATGCTCCCAGGAAATCGAAGCCAAGGCGTAGTCGAGGCGCGATCAGTCCTGCGAGCATTGTCGCGAGTCTCGTAATTTCCCGAATTGTGTGCATTGGCACGTATTCTATTTTATGTGACTTCGGTGCGTATACGAGTTTTTATGCGTACACTCGAATCTAATCTAGTATTGTAGTTGTTTGCGGCGCTAGTCATTACACTTGATATGTCACGACTAGTCCCGGCCATTATGATTTTATCGATCTTGTGTAGTAGTAATGGATTTTAGAAGACGCATGCGCAGTGCAAATTTACAAGGCTTTGTCTGTAAGGTGCTAACGCTGTACGAAGAAGAAGAATAATAAGATTACGCTCCGCTGTATCGTAATAGGCGCATGCGCAGTTCAATTTTTACATTTCATTCCTCTGTAGCGCAATATGCTACATTGCGCTACTGTTAACTGTAGCGAAGAACGCGTTTGCGCGCCGGTGGCACATAACGTCTATTTATTTTTGTTTGATAGAAATATCCGGAAAAGATGACAATGTTCGTTCAGAAACTGCATTTAAGTTCGGCAAAGAACAAATTATATTTACAAGGGTGCATAAATAAGGGAATCGAACGCCTGTTTGTGGATCTTCTACGGGAAGTACCTCTTTCCACCCTTTATTGAATTCGAGATCTCTACGGTTGTTAGGATTAGCTGCCCTTGAATGTTGGAGCCATTCTTTCTTTAGCGTGACATTGTCGATTTCCATATTTTATGTTCTAGCTACTTCGCGAATATCTTCGAATCGAGTAAATATCACGCTATAGTCTTCTTTCTCGCAAATCTTTGCAGGGTACAAATGACTAATTTTTTTGAACAATGCATCGTATGTCAAGTACTGTTGAATTATTTGAGATGCGATTTTTTAAAATGCGTGGCAATTTCATTCGATTTGTTTCACAAGTTTTCGTCAATATGATTGAGGAGGGCTGGTGTTAATACATTTTCAAGTATTTGAGTGAGTAATTTGCTCGAGAAGGGCTGTAAGAAATGAACTCTAGTTTTTGCGGATTGACGGAATGCGTTGAGAGTGTTAAATATGTTCGAAATATATCTTAGAAAAAAAAACTTTTGTTTTTGGATACAACATGATGCTGTACCAATGTCGCAAGGTTTTTTGTTCCGATTTCATTGGTCTACAAAAGCGACAGAGACGGCCCATCTTCGAGTCTCTATCTTTTGCGAGAATACGGGAGCGAAATCGACGAAAATAGGGTCGCATGAGGCTCAAACGCAGTGATCCAGTTTTGACGGACATTTTCGTTCGTAGTCTCAGAGAGCGCCGCACTAGCCTGCCGCTAGCTGCCGCTCGACCAATCACCCAGGTTGAGCAACTTTGTGCGTGGTCGCTGGATGGGTGTCCCACGATCATCTCTCTGTTGCTTTTTTTTTACATTATTTCATATGGCTTTATTTATTTGTGTGCATGTAGGCAGTTTATTAATAAATAAATAAATAAATGAATATTAATAATCAATAAAATATTCGGATACTACATTAATTATTTCGTAATTGTAAATTTTTGTTGTATAAAAATATAAATATTATAATATCATCATATAAATATATTATAAATATAATGTAAATAATTAAAAATTAAATAAATTGATATAAATTTAATAAAAATATAAATTCTTCAATCATTTCATTTTTTTCACTCGTCCGTAGAATATTTTAGGTCTTTGCATGAGGTTTGAACTTTCTCATGCTGCTACCCAATAGGAGCGCGCGTCTACTCAGAGATCGCGTGTGATTGGTGTCTGGGGAAACGGGCGGCCAATCAGCGAGCGCTTAGACCATCCATGCCTTTCATACAACGTAACCCGTGCGAGGAGAAACGGGATAGGGGAAAAATGTTCTCCTTGTTCACGCGCGGTATGCCTTCTCTTCTCAGCGCATACGAGTTTTCAAACGCCTTCACCGGACGTAATATGCGACCTTTTGAAATGTGACGCGATCTGAAGAAAGACCCCTGAGCGGCCAAAAATCGATTCTCTGATTCTTAACGTTTTACGTAGATTTGAACTTGCTCTTTAAGATAGTATAGTTGAAAAATTCCATCATTAATAATTCATTCAGTACAAGCGTTTAAACATTGTCGTTCGGGAGAGCACTCGAGACTTCTATCTCGACGCGTACACATGCGCAAATGCTGTGACTGTGAGCCATTCCAGCGATCGTGAACGCTCGGCTTCATCGTGGCGGTATTTATAGTTTAATTCAAAGTGATACGAGCTGTATTATTATACCGTAATTGAATTATAACGTTTTATAAATGAACTTCTGAATTTTTAATAAATATTCACCAATTAAATAATAAAGAAAATGAAGCCGCTCTGACTCGGCTCATGCCTAACATTAGTGGCCCTAGGGAAGCCAATAGAAGGCTAGTGGCGAGCGTGGTAAATTCGAAGCTGCTTTACGCAGCTCCAGTCTGGACAAGGGCCCTTAACAACCATGCTATCCAGAAAAAGCTGTTCTCGGCACAGAGAGGTGTGGTGATGAGAATTGTCTCAGCATACCGAACTGTGTCGACGAGCGCTGTGCTGATCCTGGCGAGCGTCTCACCAATAGGCTTATTGGCAGAGGAAAAGAAGGAGACCTTTCAGCTCCGTAAGGAGCTCACCTGCTTAACAAACCTGCAGGAAATTGCATCCGCAAGGATGGAAGGCGCCAACTCGTCGAAAAATGGCAGATGAGATGGCATGGTGACCAATTCCGGAGATGGACACACCCTCTGATCCCGGAGCTCGCAACCTGGCTGGATAGACAGCACGGTCAAGTCGGCATTTACCTTGCGCAATTGCTTTCGGGCCATGGTTGCTTTAATGCGTACCTGAAGCACTTCAAGAAAAGAGACGATGAGTCGTGTCACTATTGCGGATCCCTAGTGGAAATTGCAGAGCACACACTCTTTGTCTGTGCCAGGTGGGGCGCGGAAGGGAGGCTGTCGGTCAGGCAGTGGGCACACAACTCACTCCTAACACGATGGTCTCTCTCATGCTCCAGTCTAAACAGATATGGATGCTTATCGAGTCATTCGTCACCCTGGTGATGAAGATGAGGGAGCTCGATGGGCTTGCAGAGCGCGGCAACAATGGGGGCCAGTATAAATTGCATCGGAGCCTGCACCCACGGTCCTGCGTCTTGGGCGGACTTGGCTGTCCGCGTCGACCGGAGGAGGATTCTTCTTATTCCTCCTCTGGTTGGCGCAGCTAGTCGGTATGCCTAGACCCGTCCTAGGAGAATTCTGTACAACGTCTATAAAAGATTTTGCCATTTTTCCCCCTCACCAAAAAAATAAGGAAAATTAATAAGGACGTGGTATATTAAATTGTAAAAGAAAGCACATGGCACATAATATACCTATTAGTTAGAAGAGTGTTAATACTCTGTCTTTCTTTCCGAAGACGGCCGAACCGATCAAGCTCACACACACAATAGACCTCTACAGGTATGTGCGATGGAAAAAGAGAGAAATATCGGAAGAGTCCTATCGGCCCGTTGCCACTTCTGCTTCTTCTCTAAAATGTACGTTTGGTCGCTTAGGGGTCTTTCTTCAGATCGCGTCACGAATATAAAATACATCTTCATAATCGCGAAAACGTTATCTTTCTTTCGACACCAATTTCCATCTCTAAAACAGTCTGTAAGAGGGGGGTGGGGATCGTCTGTAACTTTGGAATTTATTGATCGCATTGGATTTGATCGCGGTCGCTGATTGCAGATCCTCGAAAATTAGTCCGGTGCTCGCACCTTCAAAAGGTAAGGCCATGACGCCGGAGAGAAGAAAAATAGATCGAGGCTCGGAACAGGTACTGTGCATTATAGCATCACAGTACCTGACTCTTTGTGAACTCGGTCGTATATGCATATTTTTTTTCATTTAAAATCAATTGTGGATCTGGTGCCGTAGCCCCTCGGGGCACTTTACCGGTGACACGAACCTCCTTATCCCCGGAGAATTGTTAATCCATGCATTATCACATTGTCCTATAGGAGGGTTTTTTTTCTTTAAAATTAAGGCATTGAACATATCTTCTAGGGCAAATGATGACAGATTCTGAAAGTGTGAGCCTGAGGGTTTTTAGTACACGACAGAGCTCTGATGCCATAATTGGAAGATTTCCTTAATTTCAATAAATATGAATCAATAAAAATTTTTATTCTTCAAAGGTTTCAAGGGTAGAATACGGGAGTTTAGGGGCACGAAGTTTGAACTTGAAAAGTGCCCGCAAGTCGAGCAAACTTTATTTTCAGGCATAGGGAAGACCCCCAAATTACAACGTGTTTTTAGAGGCGCAACCGCACGAAATTAAGGTGAAAACTAATTGAAGTTTTTTTTAAAATACATTTTAGGTACGAAAAATTGCGAGTTACGGACCATGGCTATCCAAGATTACGACATCTCGATAGAAAACTGTCCTGGAAAAAATAATTTAGTGGCAGACACTTTAAATCATTTACCAGAACAAGAAAAGGCGGAAAAATGGCACACAACGATGGAAAAATTATTTTATACGCTCTGGCTAAAAGGCCATCATCGAACTTACGAAATCGGCTACAGAATTTTGCCCAAGAGCAAAAATTAGACCCTATTTTGGGATAGAAAACCAAAGATGTGGAAGAAAAGAAGACCACAAAATATGAAATACATGATAATTTATTATATTTTGTGAATAGAGAAAATAAGCGCTTATGTTCAACCAAAGGCATTATCTATGACATAATCGATGAATGTCATGAAACGCATGCCCACATTGGGCCTTTAAAGGTCATAGAAATGTTAAATGATTTCTTCTATTACCCGAGATTGGTCAAAATAGTCAGGCGACGTTTGGCTAGTTGTGATTCTTTCCAGAAAAATACCATAGGGTCACAAGTCAAACTTGCTTCTCCGAGATGAAAAATTTGGGAAGCCCTCTAAAATAATCACCGACCATGGGACGCAATTTACCTCTCCTATTGGGTTAGAATTTTTTAATGAAAAAGGTATTCAACCTGTTTTCTCTTCGATAAGGCATCCCCAGAATAATATTGTTGAAAGAATCCATAGGGAATTATCCAGATTTTTCAAATGCCTTATTGGAGAAAATTATGGATCATGGTGGAGCTGGATCAACATGATTGAAAGCTGTATGAATGAGACATATCATGAAAACATCCAATTCACTCCAATAGAATTACATCTCAATAAAAAGCCTAAACGAGCTTGAGAAAATTGGTTAGATTTTTCCCAATATAACTCAAAGATCAACTGTGAGAGAAAATTGGAAATGGCCAAGGATAATATTTCAAGAAAAGGGAAAAACAGAGGTACAAAATTAAATGCAGCACATCGCTTAATAACACTAAAAGAAGGCGACAATGTGTTTGTTAAGGCAATAAATGAATCAGACCCGGAAAAGAAAATTCTCAAGAAATTTCTGCAAATTTACGAGGGTCGATATGAAATAAAAAAGGAAGTTAGACCTGGAACTTATATTCTGTGGGACACTGAATGCAAAGAGGAAAGAGGAATCTTCCACACCCAAGATTTGAAGATTTATAAGAAGAGAGAAGCAGATTCTGGAGAAATAGAAGAAGTCTAATCTAACAATGTCGGTTCAAAATGACTTTGTCATTTATGCTTGTTTATATATATATATATATATATATATATATTAGGAGTAGTTAATTATTACTACTAATCGAGTTGGTATCTTTAATAAATTTTTGCAAAACAGGCACTAAAGTAGTACTTCGAGCCCCTGTAGAGCGGCTGTAAAGTTGTCCATTTACGACCAGCATGTTCATATTATATCTGTTTTCTTCCTTAAGTCCTACTTTCGTTCCTTATGTCCTACTTTTGTTCCTTACGCCCTCTGCACAGTTGCGAGAAATGGATTCTATTTCCCCCCAAGCAAGTACTTGATCGGACCGCGAGATGGCGACAGCAGCCATTAAGCTAAATCCTTCATTGCTCACCAGGGAGCCATCTCGCACGTTCTGGGCTTAGTGCTAACCCGCTAGTTGAAAATTCTTAATTCTTCTGACAAAAACAATAACAAAATCGTATAACGCAATGGAAGAAGAGTAACTTTCGCACAATAAATAATAAATAAATTAAATGATAGATATTAACGTGTCAAACAACAATCGTTAATTTTCGCATTGCAAGATAAAGCGAACAACTTTTTCTCATCACGAATAACAGAAAAACTATCTTGAATTATTAATTTTGAGGTTAAGATAATAATAAAAAGAAAATATGAACTTGTTTCTTTAGTAATAATGATTTCTGCTGGATGAATTATAAATAAATAAATAAAACAAAATAAGATATTAAACTGTTATTCATAACTTCAATTATTCACACCGTTAAATATAATTAATTGTCTACAGATTGCTTGCATTTTCGGAATTAATGGCGCAATGCGAGGGTGCGAATTGATCAACGTAGCTATGAAACATCTCAAATTCCATGACCTAATGCTGCATGTTCAAGTTCCAGCATCAAAAACGGAAACAAGTCGAAGCTTTACCATCGACGAGAAATTCTACGACATTATAAAAAAGTATATAAACATGCGGCCTGAGAATGTTGTGTCTGATCGCTTTTTCGTTAATTATCAAAACGGAAAATGTTCCATTCAATTTATTGGCAAGCATAAATTCTCTAAAATGCCAAACGAAATAGCATTGTTTCTCGAACTAGAAAATCCAGAAACGTACACTGGTCATACATTCCGTCGCACTGCAGCAACATTACTGGCCCAGTCCGGGGTCTCGATGTTGCGGTTGAAAAACCTTGGGGGATGGAAATCAGATTCCACTGCACAAGGATATTGCGACGACTCCGTCTCAAACAAACAGAAAACGAGCGCCATGATTTCAACTAATATAAATTTGAACCTTGACAATGAATTGCCTCCGTCGCCGAAAAAAAAAAACTATCTAATACATCAACTATAATTGCGTCAAGTCAAGTCACTACAGATGTCAATACCTCTTCATCTGCAGCGACACAAATATTTCACTTCACAAACTGTTCAGTAAATATAGTCCAAAATAAATAATTTCTCCCACAAATATGCTATTTAAAGTGGTCACATATTTCAAAGTGTTTTTTGTAACTGAACTAGTATTAAATAATTTTTTTTCTGGAATGTAAAATTTTTTTTCTTCAAGTTTAAAAAATTTTAGGTACAATTTTTGGGGTATTCAGTATTTGAAGAAACAAATTTGATTGAATTTAATAACGTATGGAAAAGTATAAACTTTGGTTAGATTAATTATGTATTGTTCTGGAACGTAAAATTTTGTTTCTCCAAGTTTAAAAAATTTTAGGTACAATTTTTGGGATAATTAGTAATTTGTCACTGAAAAACTTCTTTTTAGGTAATTCTAAATTATCTTTTTTTATTTATTGATTGACCAAATGTCAATATTTTTTTACAACAACCTTTCTACATTTTTTTATTAGAAAAATAGTCGATTATTACGGTATTTGGTAAATTAATTAATTTTCTCGTATGATTAACGCAGTGGCAAAATAATTTCCAGAAGAAATTGTACAGTTCAAAATAGTGGGAATATTTCAACAATCATAAAAATGCTGCAGTTTGAAATTCAGCGATTATTCATAAATTAAAAAATATTTAATTAATCTAACCAAAGTTTATACTTTTCCATACATTATTAAATTCAATCAAATTTGTTCCATACAATTCGGGGGGCACGGCCCCCCGAACCCCCCGGCAGGGGCTTTGTCCCCTGCACCCCCACCGGGGCTCCGCCCCTGGGCCCCTCCCCCTACAGCCCTTTCCACAACCTTTCGTGCCATATTTATCAATATTATTGTTATAGCATGTTACTATTCCACCGAGTCGTAATTGGACACTCTCAATACCATTCTACAGACACTCGAAATACTTCTTTAGGACGTATTTTGCAAAAAATATCGTGTGTACCATGGAGGTTGGTCATTTTGGGACTCGACCAATGTATTCAGTCCTCGCCCCAAAAGACCTACTTTCCCTCCTAGATACACAATATACTATTAGAGATTACATAAACTCAGAAAAGTAAGGTATAAAACTAATGAGTCAAGCGCATCACGCTTTGAAAATAAATGATGGAAATCACCCAAAAAATTTTTAATATGTTAAAGATACATTTCAATGCGTATTTATATATAGACTTCTAATGAAAATGAGACAATATCAGAATAAAACCGAAAAAAAGACGGAGATGGAAGGAGTGAGAGGTTAGTTGGTGACTCTTTCCTCTCTCTCTCTCTCCCTCTTTATTTTTTCCTCAACAAGAAATACATCTCTTTTTCGAAACGAATTAATCTCTTATGAGAGAGAGATTATTGAGTTTGAGGGCGTTGAGATGGTTCACCACAACTTAAAACCGTTTTTTTTTTAACCAAGAAAATAATAAAATAATCATAATATGATTATAATAGGAGGGTATGAAAAGTTATCATCAATTCTCATTTTTATTCTTTTTTTAATTTGGATGATTAATAATATTAATGATATTAATATGATTAATATGATTATAATAAGAAACTATAATTATAAATTATAGTAAGAAAAATGATTATTAATTCTTATTTTTATTCATTAACATCTGGATAATTACTAACAAAATAATAACGGCATGATCATAAAGGAATGGTGAAAAAAAATTAGTAAATAATCATTTTTCATTTTTATTTTTTTTTTAATTTAAAATTTAATAACATTACATTACAACAAAATAACAGAAAACAAAAAAATAAACCCTTTTCATATTAATCTTGATCCATTTCATTACTAAGATTTAGAATTTAAGTATTATTTAAAATTAATTATATAGAAAAATTCTATGCATAGTTACATTACGGCTCAGAGAAACGAATTAATCCTTTGTAAGCAATGGATCACTTCTGGGTGGGGGGGGGGGGGGGTTAAGCCGCCCAGCCTTGAGTCTCCGTCTTTTGCGAGAATACGGGAGCGAAATCCACGAAAATAGGGTCACCATGAAGACGAACACATTCACACGAAATCCGCACGAAAGAATCGCGAGGTTTTGTTAAGTCCTCGCTTCATAATTAGTGATCCAGGTTTCACCAGGGTTGTGCAGTGACGCGTCACTCGAGATTTTTTACGTAAATTATCTAAGTGAGGTATTTTACGTAGAAAACCGGTAAAATACCTAATAAATTACGTGCCAAAATGGCGGCCTTATAGAACTGTATATAACCTTACTTTTTTAAAGTTTCGTTCCCGAAAAGTTTGTTTTAAACGTGAACATTGTTAATTAAACAATATGTAGAATATTGTTATTTCTGTTCATTCAAAGATTTGTGCAATTATGTATTAATACAATTTTCTTGAGTATACTGGTTAATATTCTAACCTCAAATTCGTAAATTTTTATAGATTTTCGAGATTTTCTTTGCATTTAGTGTATCTCCGTTTTATCTGTGGTTAAAAAATATTTTTCACGATCATACTTTATCATTATTTTAAAATGTTGTTTAATATATAAAACTGAAAGCTGTTCATATGTTTTTTTATTTATATTTTGAAGAAGTTTTGTGCTTAATGATGTATACCCTATTGAGGAATTAATTTCTTTTATTTTTATTTTCACATAAATAAACATAAATTTCACATAAAAACATTTATTTCACATAAATAAATTTATGTGAATCATTTTAAACATTTTATTCAAGGAATGTTTGCAGTCGACTAAGCGGCATTGATGCTAGTGAAGAAAATAATACTCCAATTAGTGAGGACATCATGATTGCGGACAATGATGTTTCTACATCTGAACTAAAAAATGGAAATTCTCAAGTAAATCCTTCAAATTATTTAAGAATATTGGGTATCGATTTGTGGTTTCTTATTCTTTTCTTTTTCAAAAAATATTCATTATTGATATAAGTTTAAAACTATTTTTAAAAAACTGAACAAAAACAATGATTTTATTATTTTTGTTTTAAATTTTTAAATTCTTAATTTTGATAATATTTATTGAAAATATAGATTATTTAAAGAGTCAATACTATTCGCAGGTAAAATTTGATTAGTAGGTATAATTTATCGAAACTTTTTACATAAATGTTTCTAAAATTCCTTACTGTATTATTTTGTGCTAAAAAATGTATCTGCATTATATTTTTTTAAGTTATCTATTTATGTTCTTGTAAATATGCTGAGGATTTCAAGAAAGTAAACCATACTTGCTGTATTCGCATCTTAGACTGTTCCTAACATCGAAAATTATCTAATTTTTTAGGAAAATGCAGGATTATCCACCATTTCAGAACCACGTAATTTACATCATGTAGAGAACTAGTGGGGTAAAATACCTAGTAATTTACGGTAAAAAACTATGTAAATTACCTAGAGTATTTTACTTACCCAACTCTGGGTTTCACGGATATTTTCGTTCGTAGTCTCAGAGAGCGCCACATTATCCTGCGGTTGCTGCCGCTCAACCAGTCACCCAGGTTAAGCAGCTTTGTGCGTGGTCGCTGAATGTGTGTCCCACGTTCATCTTTCTTTTGCTTTTATAACTACATTATTTATTATGGCTTTATTTATCTGTGTGCATGTAGGCAGTTTGTTAATAATAAATAAATAAATAATATTAATAATAAATAAATTATTAATTGAAAATTTTTGTTGCATAAAAATATAAATATAAATATAAAATGAAAATTAAATAAATTATTATAAACTTAATAAAAATATAAATTCTTTAATCAATTCGTAAACGCTAAGAGTAATATAGACTTTCTAAATGATGAGAAAAATGCCAATCTTATGAATAAATGAATAATGCGCGACCATTTAATCATTTTTTGCACTCGTCCGTAGAATATTTTAGGTCTTTGCATGAGGTTTGAACTTTCTCATGCTGCTGCCCAATAGGGGCGCGCGCCTATTCAGAGATCACGTGTGATTGGCGCTTGGGGAAACAGCCGGCCAATCAGCGAGCGCTCAGACCATGCATGCCTTTCATACACCGTAACCCGTGCTAGGAGAAACGGGATAGGGTAAAAACGTTCTCCTTGTTAACGCGCGGTATGCCTTCTCTTTTCAGCGCATACGAGTTTTCAAACGCCTCCACCAGACGTAATATGCGACCTTTTGAAATATAAAATACATCTTCACGATCATGCCTCTTCCCAGAATGCTGCGATCACTGTCAACTTTTTAAGAGAACATCATATCAAAGTTATTGAACATCCGGCGTACTCATCTAATCTAGCAATGTGCGACTTCTGGGTATTTTTACATTTACGTGGTCGGCGTTTTTCTTCAGAAGAGGAGATCGACATTGCTATAAGAGCTTATTTTGACTCCATTCCGGCCGAGGAGTGGCGCAATGCATTTCACTTATGGAAAATTCGTCTCCAAAAATGCATCGACGCTGGAGGAGACTACTTTGAACACACGTGAAGTTTGGAGTTTCTATCTTTTATCGCTTTCTCATATCTCAATAATCTCAGCGTGGCCCTCGTATACTTTTCCCCACTTTGCCCATTCGCGGTTTGGAATAAGCAATTGGGCGGATGTAAATAATAATATAATCTTCTCTCCGACGGAAGCGAAACGCGGGATCGTGACACTGAGAGTATTCCAAAATACCCTCACTGCTAATTTTCGGGTTCTGATTACACAGAAGCTCGCCGGCAGTCGTTTAGCAGAAAGTGTTAATAGTGTATCGCGATCTGGAGCTAAAAATCTAGCTAGTTAAATTCTAACTAGCTAAGGAAATCTACAATTCGTCAAACCTCAAAACGACAAGGAATTTATTTTATTATAACCATAAATAGAATTATTGTGAGACAAGAGTGGCGAAGGACAGGCAATTTAAAAGTACTGCCTTCTTTCTGGTTATAAGCAATCTATCTCTTTCTCACTCTACAAATATTAGGTATAAATTAAGAAAAAGGGCGTGCCAGCAAGCGAATCTCGTAAAGACAAGAGTTTCATGCAACTTGCACTTTCTATTATAATAGAAAATATTCAAAATTTAATGATATTTTATTTAAAATGATCAAATTTTATAACAAATGTAATATAAATATGGAACTAAATTAGAGCTTATAACGATATTATTGGACACTATGAACTAATGTACCACATAGGTACCACCCGCTTCGAAAAATCGTAACTTTCATAAAAATGAACATATCGACATCATTAAGGTCTCAATTTAAAGATGAAGGATGCATCTAATCATGAATAATTTAGCTAATGCGAGGGTTGCATCCCTTCACTTTTACACCATGTCAAAAGTGCGAAAATTGCAAAAAAAACCTCTTCAGTACATTCTATAACATATATTTTAGACATCAAGATTGGTTGAGCCGTTTTCGAGAAAATAAGATTTTTTGATTTTTCAAAATTCGTTTATAACTTTTGTAAAAATTTTTTTTTCGTGTTGATACTTAGGACAAATTCATCTTATAATGGGAGCCACTTACCCTCACAATATGAATCAAAACCGAGCGGGGGTACCCAGACCATGCTTATCCTTCTACGGCCTTCAGGCGACATTTTTCAAAGAGATGGGACCTTACATGTATTCTTTGAAATCACATTAAAATTTGTAGCAAAAAGTTCCGGAATGAAAACTACCCCTAGAAATAGTGAATAATGATGCACCTAAAAATCAACTTTCATTGGTGAGATGAGGATGCTTTTTGAACGTGAGTCCCCTTGCCTCTCACGAATCGAGGTGCTTTTTGAACTTGAGTCCCCTTGTCTCACACGAAATGAGATGCTTTTTGAACGTCTATAAAAGTACCTGCAGTTTCGCAAGTCTTTAGTAACCTGCAACGCCCATACGCGCTGTTTCTCTGCCCAACAGTGACTTCCCAACTTACATCTGCGTCATTGCTCTGTACAACAGTGATTTTCAGACAATCATCTACGCCTTTACTCTGCCCAAAAAGAGTAACTCCGAGAGCTTTACCTGCCACTCATTCCATCTTTGATCAGTTCGTTCGTCATTGTGAAAAATATATACGTGCAAGGATTGAAAATTGGATTACCAGTGCTGCTGAAGAACTTTATTCATCGAATTATTGGATTATTGGATTACCCTGCATTAACACCACCATTTAACCTAGGAGTCATTAAGGATTTGATGGACGGGATCATCAATAAAAAACATTTCCGGAGGAATTTTCAAAGGAGTACCCCTACTGTTTGTATTTATTTATTCAAATAAAGGTTAATAATTGTGAATATTTAAAGTTTTTATTGTTGGTTATCCTTGTCCCTTGTTTCGGTTAAAAATTTTTTTCAGCTCTCTTTCCCGATCAAAAAGCGAGAAGAAAATATTATAATTATAATAGACGGTAAGAAACCAGAACATTACATACGCTTTTATTATTTTTGGTGCATAGGTCGGAGAAACTGCAAATCAACAATAAAAAGAAATAAGAATCGATTAAAAATCAAAAATACATTCAGTGAGTTTTTTTAGTAAACATTTTTTAGAATGGCAAAAAATTAATGTTTCATAAAAAAGAGATTATATGAAACAAGTAGATCCTTCTTCTCTAAATAGATTTTAAGTAGTGAATTCAAAATATGACTTATATTTGAAGTGAATAAAATTGTGTGAGTGTCAAAAATTTAATCGCTGGTATACTTCGCGTGCTCGCAAACTCTGTCACCGTCAACGAAAAAAAAAATAAATAAATTTTTTTTGACTATTTCAAAAATTTGTATTAGATTTTATCGCCATTTTTTTGAAAACTTAACATTTTTCTGGATTTTTGCAAGTAAAAAGGATATTTAGGGTTTTGTGCTTGAGTCAGACTTGTCTAATCTATTGGGTTGACAACTTCAGACCGTATATGGTATTCGACAGCTGAGGCTTCACAGATTATTCGGTAAAAAAAAAGTTTCAAGTTTTGTAGTTTATTTATTGTTTTGCATTGATTGAAAATTAGTATTCCAGACGGTCATTTTAGTTACATTTCACTTTATTACCTCGAAAAAGGTAAAAATGCAGTGCAAGCTCGGAAAAAGTTGTATGATGTTTATGGTGAAAAACCATTAACAGAAAGCCAGTGACAGAGTTGGTCTGCTCGTTTTTGTTCCGGATATTTTGACTTTGAGAATGCACCACGCACTGGGCGTCCAGCTGAAGTTGACGACGACAAAATAAAAGCAATGAAAGAAAATAACAGGGGTAGTACGACACGAGAGATAGTAGATAAGCTTCGTTGCATGGCTATAGGCGTATGCGCAGTTCAATTTTTACATTTCATCCCTCTGTAGCGCAATATACTACATTGCGCTACTGTTAACTGTAGTGACAAAACGAGTTTTCGCGCCGGTGGCACATAATAGTATATTACGTGCCTGGGCGCACAATGAGGGTTATTGCGTGACAAGCGGCAATGCTCGCAGGAGATCGGAGCCAAGGCGTAGTCGAGGTGTAGCCGAGACGTAGCTGAGGCAAAGCCGAGACGAAGCTGAGGCGCGATCAGTCCTGCGAGCATTGTCGCGAGTCTCGTAATTTCCCGAATTGTGTGCATTGGCACGTATTCTATTTTATGTGACTCCGGTGCGTAAACGAGTTTTTATGCGTACACTTGAATTTAATCTAGTATTGTAGTTGTTTGCGGCGCTAGTCATTACACTTGATATGTCACGACTAGTCCCGACCATTTTGATTTTATCGATCTTGTGTAATAGTAATGGATTTTAGTAGACGCATGCGCAGTTCAAATGTACAAGGCTTTGCCAGTAAGATGCTAACGCTGTACGAAGAAGAAGAAGAATAAGAAGAAGGATTGAGCTTCGTTTTATGGCTCTGGGCGCATGCGCAGTTCAATTTTTACATTTCATTCCTTCGTAGCGCAATATACTACATTGCGCTATTGTTAACTGTTGCGAAAAAAACGAGTTTGCGCCGGTGGCACATAAAATAATTTTCACATGATTTATGACGTACTGTTGAAACTTGAAGTGAATACAAAATATTTTCAAAAAAAAACATAAAAATTTGGTTTCAGAAAATGGGACAAAAAATTGAATGTAGAAATATTACCATTACTAACAGTCTAGTGCAATCTATTAACGAAATTAGCTTAGAATATGCCTTTGATGATCCAAAATTCGGAATCACTCAATGTAATTCAAGTCGTATGCCAATATTTGTGGCAACATGTAAAATTAAAAAAGAATCAGAGACGTATATGAGTATAGGAGGAAAATCAAAAACAAAAAAAGAATCCAAGCATAGTTCAGCACGAAAATTATTAAAATTTTTGTATAAAGACTATTTATTCAGTGTAAAAAATGAGCCTAAAATGAATTTGAGAAACTTCTAGAAAACAACTCGGAAAAACTTATATTGTATAAGTGGACCTGCACATGCGAACAATCCTACCAAAGAGGTCACAATCCAATAAATTTATATTATATTTTTTGTAATTTGATACTGAAGATGAAGTCAATTTCATAATATTATATATATGAATTACATTTTCACAAAGTAACTAAATTTTTTAATTTCAAATGAAACAGGAATTTCGATTTTCAGCAGTGGTACGTGGTTTTTTATCTACATTAAAATATTGTTCAAAGAAAAATATTTCGACATGTTTCATTTAATTTATTGGCTCCGCTAAAGCATTCCACGTCTAATGATAAAAAAAATGATTTAGTAAAAAATTGACCAAGTAATAGCAATTTATGTTTTGACAAACACTAATTTCGATCATTTTTGATGACGAAAAATTAGGTGTTTTTAATTTTTATCTAAAAAATTATCGAAGTTGCATAAAAATTGCATTAAGATAAAAAATGCGTCATGACATATTCTACAAAAGCGTATTTTTGTTTTTGTGAATGACCGACAAAAAAATTTCATCACGATTTCCGTGCACGGACAATAGATTTCCGCGATTTCGAGAGCTCAGCGAGTAATTGTTGGTGGCCCTTCAGTTATGCACTAGTTAATGTTTTGGGAAATATGTACCAGGACTAGAAGTATGAAACCGGAATTTCCCTATAGATGGTGCTTGCCATCAGTTTAGGGACCGTACGACCGTTTCTGCATCGCCATCTTCTCCCTCTAGCAGCTGAGAAAGATTTTCAGTAGACAACAACCCAAGTTCGATATACCAGTGTATTTACTACAAGCATGAACATGTCGAGTTTTGTGCCTACGAATTACGATTTGCGGACAGCACTGGTTTTTTGTAAACCTGGTGAAATTGTCAACACGAATCGCTACCAACAGCAAATGATCAATTTAAATCGAGCATTACAAGAAAAACGACCAGATTATCGAAAAAGGCAACACAAATTCATTTTTCTTCACGATAATGCCCCATCACACACAGCGAAACGGGTCAAGGAAACGATCGAGACGTTCAGTTGGGAAATACTGGTGCATGCAGCTTATTCTCCAGACTTGGCTCCGCCGGATTACCATCTGTTCGCATCACTGGGCCACGCTCTCGCTGAACAACGCTTCACTTCGTACGAAAATGTACGAGAATGGCTGGATAACTGGTTTGATTTAAAAGACGAACAGTTTTATTGGCGTGGCATTCATCACCTTCCGGAGAGGTGGGAAAAATGAGTAAATAGTAACGGAGATTACTTTGAATAAAATATTTTTGATCATTTTCATGCAACAGACGTGTAACTTTTGCAAAAAAATTCCGGATTCATACGTCTAGACCTGGTATGTATACAAAATTATAAGAAAACATATCATGTTACAAAAGTATATGCCTTTTCAAATAGATAAATTTTTAATTGAAACATATTTTGTATGATTTAAATATAGAAAGATGAAATAGTGTATGTGAGACTATGGAAATTTATTTATAAGAAGAAAGAATTATATAAAATTACAAAAAATAATAAATGAAAATATTTTATGTGTAATGAATGTCAATCAATATTATATTCGCAGAAAATTTAATCATAATTTTCAAATCACATTCAACTATATCAATATGTTCTATATGTAGTAAATGTTTCATGAACAGAATGATGTTTAATTCAAATATATGTTGGATTGTTTAAATATAAAAAAACAAAATAATTAATATGTATACGGATTTATTCAGAAAAACAATAATAAAGTAAAATTACAATAATTGAATAAAAAAAAATCTAATAAAATAAAATGTTTCTAAGATTCTAATCTACATTTTGTATTTTATTCATTCAGACTTATCTTTGTCCAAATATTTAGAATAATGTATCGGTAGGTCTCATAATTATATAAGAAGCTTCAGTGTATGTATTCTAATTACTGAATATTTAGACACTTTTGAATTTTAATCATTGCAAATGTTATCAGTATTGATTGTGCGAAAACATTTCTATTTTTTAAATCCAATGTATTTAATTTAATGTATTTGCAAAAACATAATTATTAATTTATCAAAGTATCAATGTAAATCATGGACGATGAGTATAGCCCCTGACTCTTTTTAACAAAAAGAAATTTTTATCTTAACAAGAGTTTAATCAGAATTGATTGTTTAACTTAATTTTTTCGAAAGTTCAAACACGGTCATTGCATCCTCGTGTTCGTACTAAAAGGGGGAGGTGTCACGCCCTGTGACCATCGATATTTATTTATAATAATAATCTATGTTAAATTAATAAAAAGGCTTAAAGAGATTTTTTTGAAATTCTAATTTAATTTTCGTCGGTAAGGTAGATACATATAAACACACTCTCTCTGTATTAAAAGCAAAGGAAGATAGATAATCTGACTTACGCTTGTCAAATAAATAAACGGTGGATTCATCATGTTAAAATAAACGCCGCGTTATTACTGGAAACAAAAATCAGTCGAAAAATTATCCTCAATCCTCTGAATCTGATAAATCGTTCAAGTTCAGGTGCTATCGATGTGGACGTCTAGGACACATGCGAAAAAATTATAAACAAGGAAAATACTGGGAATCTAAAGCTGAAAAGGACGAGGCGTGCATCTGCAAGACTCTCAGCTGGGAAGTCAGCTAGGCTTGGATAACAGATTTTGGAGCCACAGATCACTTAACATGCCGAGGAGAATGGTTTTCATCGTTCAAGGAATTCCTAATTCCAGATGAAATCTTTATAGGAAATAAATCGAAAATGGACGCTCTTGGCAGAGGGACGATCAACTTTGAAACCTAGTCAAAGGAAAATGGATTTCTTGTCCTATAGAAGACATCCTGTACGTGCTCGAGGCTCCAAGAAATCTATTCTCGGTAACTGCAGTGTCACGTATCCATGACTAATATATCATATATAATAGCAATATAATACTATTGTATTATTATATTATACAACACTCATTATCAACTTTATTTTGATTACATAGTATTATTATTATAGCAAATCACATATAATAATTGTTATCGATAATATTACTATCAGCTGTAATATCGGTTTATAACAATGAAAAATCCATACGATTGATAAACTATTAATTACAACAAATATTATATTTGATTGTTGTTGTTTAAAATCCAGGATCACGAATGCTGATGAGCACTCCGCTCGGCAGGTTAAGAAAAACACAATGTTTTCTAAAGTTAAAATATATTTCACTAGGGGAACACTGTATAAATTACGATTTGATCTCAATGACCAAGAGCGAATACTCGTCGTTCCAAATGAACCGACACGAATCATAAAGTATGCCCCGAATGAGCATGCGAATACAAATTTTTGAAAACTGGTTTCTTATTTTCTTACAACTAAAACCATCGTCACTCAGCCGACAAATAACTTTATCCCATCCAGCTACTACTGAATCGAGAAAAAACAAAAAACCTATGATTGGCTAATTCGCATTTCGCCTTTCCTCTTCTAAGCCTCACAAGGGCGCTCTCTATGCCCTAGTTCCGACGCGGGAAAATATCCAAATTTAAATTCAAATCTTTTCCTAACAGTTGTTTACCATTATTATAGTTATTATTGTCTTCGAGAACAATTAACAAACTACAACAAATGTTATATAGCAATAATGTTGTTTTAACCATATAATAATTATTATTATTATCATTATTATTATTATTATTTATCAATTTATTATTAATTATTATTAATTATCATTATTCTTATTATTACTGTTATTATTATTATTCCCCTGCATGCGGAGTTCTGCAGTGGCGGACCGAATACTTCCCTAGCTAAACGTGGGAATTAAAATGAAGTTTCAAAAATTAAATAAAAGTATGTGTGAGGAGATGTTTGGAGGTGAATTGGACGTGACAGAAGAGACGCTGGATCCGTTCGAGACCGATAAGTCCCAGGTACGGCAGTACCGAGACTGGCATCACCAGCGGAACGAGAAGCAGTTGGAGATCCTCAAGAAGGTGGAATCGGCCCTGGAGAAGATGGAGAACTTCTCCAGGACCAAGAAGAACATCAACCTCCCTATCAGGGATGGAATCCAGGAGGCGAAGAAGGAGCTCGTAGCGCTGCGGTATGACATCGAGAATACCATCTGCTACCTCGACTCTTTCGAGTACCTTATGAGAGGCCTGTTGGTGAAGAAAATAAAGGAGGTAAAGCCACCCAAAAACAAGGGAGCTGCGGACGAGTGTAGCCAAATCCTCCCACAGCCGGCTGTGAGGTCCACGCCGGACACGCGCAAGAGGTATAGAGAGCCGATTGTGAGTCCGGAGGTTTCAGTGGTAAAGAAGCCGGCGGAGAAGAGGCCTAAAGGCTCCAATAAAGAAGAGGAGTGGGTGGAGATTCCTTCCAGGAAGAACCTCCAGAAGAAAAAGAGGAAGAAGGCCGAGAAAACGCCCAAGAAAAACAGTCGTCCGCGCTCAGAAACCCTGAGGAACTGGGTGCCACAGTCCAGGGAATCAGGGAGACGCGTTCCAAAGACCTGCTGGTGGAACTGAAATGTTCCACAAAAGGCAGAGGGAGGCTTGACACTGCTTTCAAAGAGGCAGTTGCTTCCAGGGAGACGGTCCGTCATCTTATTCCCCGGATTGAGGTCGAGATCTCCGATCTGGACCTAAGCATTGAAGCCGGAGACGTCGAGGAAGCTGTGAAAGGCTTCTTCGAGCAAGAGTCGGAAATAGAGCTTACGGTCTCCCTCACGAAGAGACCCTACAGGGGAAACAGGAAGACCGGTTGTTCTTTTAGAGGAGGCAAAAGCCTTGAAACTTCTCAAGGCAGCCCACATCAAAATTGGGTGGGTATCCTGCAGGGTTCGCAGTAAGAAGGAGCTTAACCGGTGCTATCGCTGTCTTGGATTTGGCCACATAGCAGCGGACTGTCGTGGGCCAGACCGAAGTAGGTGCTGCTGGTAATGCGGCGAGAAGGGACATAACGCGGGGTCCTGCACAAGGCAACCGCGGTGCTACCTCTGTGCCGCAATGGAAGAAAAGCCCCGGAATGATCACATACCGGGGACTATGCGTTACGCGGCCTTTCGGGAAGCAGCCCCGGATAGGAAGCCTTAAGAAGGCCGCCATGGAGAGGAGAACTAGACTAATTCCAGCAACATAGATAATGAAGCAAGGAGGAGAGGCTAAAATCGCCTGAAAATGGCCCCCACCCTGAAGTAATGCCTAACGGCGGTTCCGGGGTGGGATTCGACGGCCTAGAGACAGGGAGAGAGTTTTAGTTGGTAGGGCTGCGTGAGCAGCAGAGTCCCACACACCAGGGGGGCACGGAGTCCCCTTGACAGTGCATAAAGCATTTCTCCCTTCCTAAAAAAAAATAAATTATTATTATTATTATTATTATTATTATTATTGTCATGTGCAATTTGTTGTTAATCAACACTTCATCATAAATTATATTTGTTCATAACTATTAAAAATTACGATTATTATCATTACATCATTTGAGATATTTTGTATAAACAATAAAGACTGTTTAAATGTAGAGGCATAATAATTGCTAATTGAAATTGTGATTGTTAATTAATTAATTGTAACCTACTGTACGATAATTGTATAGTCATTTTTACTTTATTGCCTATATATATACACAATATATACAAATAATGTAATTGACCCTTGCGACTAAGCCTACCTGATGCAGTTGACTCACATTCACGCTACACCGTAAGAAAGTGCATGTAGCACTTATACTAACAAGGGGAGTATGTAATGAATTTAATTTAAATAACAAATACTAAAAATTATGAATAATAATTAATGCTGTCAATATATTTTGCATAATTTATATTAATATTAATGATTTAAAAGGTACATTTGTTTTACACTTTATTTATGCAATAATAAACATTCATTTACATATTTAGGAAATATTACTTCAAAGAATATTCTATCAGGCATATAAAAGGAATTTGAGGCTTTACTGTTATAACCTAATAAACATTTATTGTTAGTTCTTTGAATAATTGTACAATATCAATTTTTTTTTTAAGATTTTTACAAGTTTTCTGTATCACTTCCTTTACAACCATGAGGGTGATATTTATTATAAAAGCAAGTAAAACATACATTTTATCGACACCAGGAACATTTAATAAACGCCATATTGCTACATGAACAATTTTCCTTCAATAAAGCAAGTGGAAAGCAAAGTTCATTCAAATTTAAATTCATTACAAATGATCAAAACTTAAACTAATTACATTGTAAATAATTAACAATGTATAAAAATTAAAAAAAAATATATCACCGGCAAAAAGAATTGTACCCGCGCCGCGAGCATGCCAGCCGATAGCCATTACCACTATGCCACCGTTTCACTGTACTGAAGGACTCACCGGCCTTTACTCACTCGGCGCGTGCGAAAACCTCAATTTTCAAAATTCAATTTCTCGAAATAACTGAGGTAGTGGGTCCTGTCATTCCGGCATTATTACTCGTTCATATCGAACTTTCGGTGCTGCAAGTTTCGTGCAGAAAGCTCAGGGAAGATTGACGGATTTAGTAAAGCCAGCCCAGCCTGTCAACCCAATACACTGAAACCTAAGATTCTTATGGAGGCGCCAACCCCTGTTGAAATGCTCGGATCTAAAATGTAATGCATTGGCCGACTGAGTTGCAATGCCTTAAAACACCATATCCCTATATAAACAGATGCATGGGAACTCTAAACAGAGTAATCCGAGAGCTGCAGCACGAGTGAAATTCGAGACCATAAATCGTCGCGTCGTCTAAAAATAGAGTCGAGTCGAACAAGTCAGTGAGAAAATGAGAATCACCTAATTCGTCGCGCCGTTCTGTCTGTGAAAGATTCAACACTTCTGAATCTTGAGTATCCAAGGGCTGTCAAGTGAAGATCCGGAACCACCGCGAATCAAGGGATTATAGTCCTCAACCTGGTTAGTTGTTTATTATTTACAACAAATAGAGGAACGTAGATAGGGCAATTGACTCTAGACTTTTAGATAGGTATGATATTTTTTAATTATAAATTGGACGTCACAGAGTCAATTATTTTTGGGTGCATCGGCCGTTGCCAAACATCAAGCCTTATGAATTGTATACAAATTTTTTTAAAATAGTTTGCATATTTTATAAAAAAAACTCCTGAAATTTGTTTAAAATAATTTCAATTTGAGTTAAAAATTTTTTTAAAGACCAATGAACAAGTCGACAAGTTGATAGCAGTTTTAATTTTCTTTAAAAAATTGAATACAAAAAAAGTCAAATATATATTCTATTTTTGCAACTTTAAATAAATAAATTATACATAAAAATATTATCAAAAATTATTATATAGTCTAATAATAATTATTCAAATTTAAAATGAAATTTCCTGTATTCAAGTTTTTACTATCTTAATATAATTTTAATAGGTGCCTCTATAAAATATTTTTAAAAAAAATAGTGCATACGAGATTTGATTGAATATTGAGAAATATTTTGCCTCCGCATTTGAGAATTATGAGCTATTCTATTTTATTTAAACTGTGCCTAGAATTATATTAAATCGATTTTTTCTTCATTCTCGAAAAATTTTAAAAACCAATCTCGTATTTTATAATTCCAAAATATTGTTTAGCTAAAATATTTTTTATTATGATATGAAATATTTAGTAATTATAATAATAAAATATAAATAATTTACCACCGTATAAAATATAAGTTTTGGATTATTTAAGGCAGATTAAAACAATCCTTTGCACAAATTTAATGCTCTATATAACATATATTATAAAGTTTTATACAATTTTACACAAATTTTATAAAATTCATAAAAATTAAATACATTTGTTGTTTCTTCTTTATATTTTTATTATTATTTATTAAATTAATCAATTAAAATTTGCAAATATACAAAAAATATTATATACTTTTTACCTACGAATTTTTAATGAAAAATCGTTAAACCTAATGTCACGTCCCGTGACTATTAATATTTATTTACAAAATAATATGTGTAAAATTAATAATTTGAAAATATTGAACATGTAAAAGCAACAGGTATCTCTATATATCGATCGTCGAAAAACCCTAAATGTCTAGACGAAACGAAATTGTATTTATTGGGGAATCCCATCGGAATGCGTTATAATCCGTTATGTACACAAACCATTAACCCTCTACTTCTTGCATAGTCCATTCACCTAAGGAAAATAGGGAGGTTAGAGGAACACGCAGGAAGATTTAGAAGACCTGTTACTGAGTGGGAATAAAATTAGAATCTTGTCGCTATGGATACAAATTAAAGAAAGTGTTGGAATCTCCATGGAAACAATTATGGTCTCATCTGTGTGGAAGAAAAGCTTTTAGGGAACATCTTGCAATGTCATGTCAATATCGATCGAAAAATTGCGGATATCAACCGAAAAAACAGTCTACAAAAGCACCTGCAGATCCGCAAATCTTCAGTGAGAGTCGGAACATCTTGAACTTCACATCTCTCTCAGAAAAGTGACTCTCCTAAAAAGTAACTTGAATCTCGCAATTCTCCTCAGAGAGGTGAACTTCGGAACTCGGTACTTTTCTTAGGAAGTAATTTTAATTGTCACTCATTTCCATCAGTTTATCATTTCGTTCATCATTGTGAATATTAATTGGATTATCAGTGCTGCGAAAGGATTTAAATATCTAATTGGATCCACATTAATTGACCTCAACATTGTACCAAGGACACATAAGGATTTTGGGGACTCGAACAATTAACTAGAAATAATTTCGGTAAGTACCAAATTTTTATCAAGTCCCTAATTTGATACTTGAATAAATATATATATACTCCCCCTTTCATTTTCAAGCTGCTTTCCAGGAGGAATTTTCAAGGGGAATTTCTATCACATTTGTATTCAAAATATTTAAATAAAGGGTTAATAATTGTGATATTCTTGAGTTTATTGTTGGCTATCCTCAACCCTTGTTTCGGTTAAGATATCTTTTCAGGTCTCTTTTCTGAACGAAAAACGAGGAAAGATAAGTAATATAATGAAAGGTGAGGAAACTAGGACGTTACACTAAATCGATTAAATTACACCAAAATTCTATTTTTTATCGTCATGATCTTGAATCCAAATGTCTGTGGAAAATAAGAAATATAATTTAACAAGAAAAAGTATTACTCGCAGTCAGGCTACAAACAATCCAAAACTTGCTGAAATTATAGAAGACAATAGGAAAAAAACTTGAAATTAGGAAAAAACAGCTGAAAACCAAGACTCGAAAAATCCAAATACTCCTTTAAATAATCGTGCCTCTACGTCCCAAAAATTAGAGTTATTAGAAAATTCTAATCAAGATACTAGTATAAATAATTAGTTCTAGTATACATCCAAACGACCGATCAACTTCAACAGATTCAATATTATTCGAGAACAGTATTTTTGATACATCAAATTTAACCGGAAATTCTACTATAATCGACAAATTTGACGGTACTTTGATTCCAACGAATACTTCAAATTATAAAGAACAATTACATTTATCTGAATCCTCAGAAGATTCAGACCGTGAATCAAATTACAAATTTCCAGACAAATTAGCAGAAGATCCCGAAAAATCAATTTCTAACGATCCGCAATTATTACAACTTCTAATTAAACAATATAAAAAAGATTATTCGCGTTTCAAATAAAATTTCACTAAAAAAAATGATGAATACCAATAACCCACAAGTTATAACTGTTGCTCATAATCAAGTAGTATCATTGCAAGATGCACTAGAAGTTGTACCAATATTTACAGGAGATAATATATCTCTGGACCAATTTATTAAAGGATGTAGAGAAGCAAAAGATATGCTTCCTGCAGAGACATTATCAAACTTAACTAAATTTATCAAAACAAAGGTCAAAGGAGAAGCAAGAAAATGTGTCACTGGAAGATAATACACAAATGTAGAAGATATTATAGATAGTCTTAAACGCGTTTACTCTTTAAATAAATCAGTAGGGGAGAAGCGGCGAAATTGGCGCACCTAATAGAAAGTGTGAGTTTAAAAAGAAAGTATATGACTAAAAATTATGAAAAAATATTTATTTAATAGCTGGATATCTTTTCTATACTTTCCAATGGATAAAGATTGCATTGAAAATTATTAAAGCAGGTTTTTATTCAGATTTCCGAAGGACTGCACCTGCGTCAATTTACCCGCCATGTCGGGTAAATTGACGCACTAATATTATAATCTTCTCTTGCCACGTATTAGTTATATTTTCATAGATTTAGAATTACATTTCAGTAGCAAAGGTTGATGAAAAGAGGTAGTTATAATTTGAAACTAAATTTGAGATAGTATATCAAGATATGTGAAGTTTTTTATACCTTTATTCACATAAACCAGCCAAAGTTAAAATATATTTTATATTTGTACAATAAAATACTGGCAATTGTGGATATTTAAGTGAATATTCAAATTGAAATCATTTTTATAGAGAATTATTTGAATTTGTAATCAGAAGTATATACAATTATTAACTGTAGAAGACTTATAAATAATAGAAACAATCAATCAAAAATACAAATTTTGTACTTACATTGCTTTCACATGTTAAAATCGAGAAAACTTCCAAAACACTGTCAGACTGCAAATTAATTATTAAAAATCGCTTTTAAAATGCCTTAATACCTCAAACTTAAAAAAAAAATTTAACCACTGATTGTTCAAATGAATATAACCTCACAAAGTCGTTACATCAGTTTTGCGAACCACATTACCTCCCATGTCACAAAAAATCTTAAGAAAAAGATTAGCAGAAAAGTCGAGCAACATTCAAATGTATATATCTATATATTAATAATTGTGTACTTACTATCTTCTTTATATTTTCAATCATAAACATCCGAGCACTTGACTTCAGTCACCGGTTTTCAGAAACACAACACGTGTGCCAACTTCGCCTCTGATTTGAATCTCGTATGCGCCAATTTTGCCGCAAGTGTATCGTTCATTAATTAAATACTTTTTACGTAAAATGCTTATTTTTTCATACAAATATTCTATCCTAATCGTAAGATTAAATATCAAAGATTATAAAATCGTTGCATTAATCTAATTCACCTTGAATTACTATTATTTAACGATTTAACTCAATGGCTTCGAACATAACCATTATGCCAAAAAACGATTAATCGCAATAAAACTGTATGAAGCAATTAGATTTTTATAATGTTTTCTATCAAATAATTATCATACAAGAATGCACACGATAGAACTATTTTTATTTTTTGTTATGTTATCATTTTCTGAAAAATAGGGTGCGCCAATTTAGACGACGCGCCAATTTCGCCGCTTCTCCCCTATATCAATTACAAAGTGAATTAGGGAACATTTATTAATGGGATAGTCAGAAGGTCATTTCTTGCGCAACTTGTCTTAGGGAACTTGGAGAAAAAATACTAGATGCCCATAAAGCAAATAATAATGATAGGATAGATGAAAATTTTCAAGCTGCTCTTGACAGCGATATTCGGGATTGTTTTTTACGAGGATTAAAAACCGAAATTAAATCCAGATTACAAGGTGTACATATTTTAAAGATACGGTAAACAGCGCTCTAGAAATGGAAAGAAAAATCTCTGCAACTGCAGCACTGCGATCCACACGTACACCATATAGGCAAAAAGAAGATAATTTAATAAGACCCTCAGAAAAACGAGACAGAAATAGGATAAATATAACTTAGGAAGAAACTTTTTGTCAAATTTGTGGAAAAAAAGGACACATGGGGCAAAATTCGTCAGGTGTACCCGCCTAAAAACGTTTTGTCTCCGATTTCCTTGAAAGTCCGCGAAATGATTGTCCTAGTGAACCTCTTTTAATTCTCCTAAGAGAACTTCTAATATTTATTTCGAGCCATTAGGCAATATAACTTTTACCTCTGGCAGCTGGCATCTCCTCTCTTATATCAGCATATTAAACTTTTTGAATTTTAGATACGAAATAATAAAAGGAAATACCACCTGCCAGGTTTACTTGTATAAATCCAATTTCGAAAACATTTAGGCCAATCATTTCTTTTACATAGTTAATTTTCTTGTTTTCATAATTGAATAATAATAATAAAAACTCAATTTCATCAATTAAAAATCAAGTAAAGATTAAATGCAAATCAAAATCCAATTTCATTTTATTTTCATTGTTTCTTTTTTTTTCGTTTCATTACCTTAAAGGACCATGAAGCCACCAGAAGAAATAGCAGAAAATGATAAACCTTTTGATGGTGTTTGCCTAGAGTTTTTCCCAGAAACCTATAACGTATCATTTATCACCAAATGTTTTCGATTAACACCACATATATCAATTATTTATATCAATAAGAGTCTCTCAGCGATGCGTGTTTGCGAAATTTGTTATCTAACTAAATTATCTGATCACGAAAAACAAATATATCAACATCAAAACGCTTGGCACTCAATTGGACAAATACAAACATTCAATACAGTATGTTTCTTTTGCGATAAAAGACTATTGTCTATTTGTTACACGGCCTTTCGATGCACTCAATGCCTTTTCTTGACAATCAAAGTCTAATACGAAATGGCATAGAAATTGAAATTTGACACTATTTAAATCTTAGTACGCATGTATAGCAAAAGGGGAAATAGGGAAAATTATTTGTCTCATGTATTGCGCATGAATTAGATATTTTCAAATCATTTTCCTTGCCAGTGGCATGATTTATAAAATTATAGTAAAATTGCTTTCTTTTCTCTAAATTAACAAATGTCATAATTATTCAAAATGACGCAGTTTTTGTATCTCCTCGCAGGAACATGCTGCCAATCGACACGCATTTTCCAAAAATCGCAAAGAAAGCCCAAACAGGACGAAAACAACAAAAACCAAATGTATTTGATACTTTCTTTTGCTGTGTCAAACTACCTCCGATAAATGAGGCATTATATAATATGAATAATGAAAAAGTCTTATGTTTATATTGTTACACATTTAACATTTCCGACTACGAACGTTTTGTGAGCGTAATAAGTGGAAATAATTATCTACTTCTCGACGACGCGAGATGTTATATTTGTCAAAAAGACGTTTATTTCTTCAAACAGCGGGCAGATCAATGCCAAATTTGTACAGCTGCGTTAAGGGAACGATTTCATTTTCTTTTGAACATGGATTCAGAATCTGACTCAGAATCCGACTTAGAATCAGATTCTGAATCCAATGAAGTAGAATATGATTCAGAAGCCTCTACTATAATATTCGAAAATTAAAATTAGGATGAAAATAAATAAAAAATAAATAAAAAACAAACAAAAGAATAAAAAAAGAGTCTATTCCATATTTCTCAAAAACTCATGCCACCCTCCTTTTTAGTACAACAATATTCACATGTCAAAGCAACAAACTTTCATTATGATTATCTTATGCAGTAATTTTTCTGCAAAATATATTCCTGTATGTTTCAGAAAGAATGGAAGTTTCATTCAGAACAATAAATGCAGCAACAGTCGCTAGCCCTATAAATTGATTAATGAATTAAGCGTAGAATATAATTTTGCACCACCAAATTACGAAGTTATGTCCATAAATTTAAATAATATTCCTACGTTTATTGCCAATTGTACGGTGATTAAAGATTGTATTGCGTATTCACATACTAGCGGCGAGCAATCTCTTAATAAAACACACGCAAAACACGACGCAGCGCGTAAAGTATTAGAATTATTAAATAAAAACTATGTTTTTAGTGAACAAAACGGATTAGAAGCGATCCCAAAAAGTCTTGGAGGTCGTAAAGTCTTACATAAGTGGACTGGAGCTTGCGAAAGGTGTTATCAACGAGGTCACTTGATTCACATGTGTAGAGGACCTATTAGAAATAAAAATCGTCAAAGTAACTAAATATATATACATGTCTATATTGAGTAAATAGGTGAGTAAATGTGTGTGTCAGCAGCAAAGAAAGTTACGTTATAGCTACCGAGATTCTGAAAGGACGATATGACCAAGCAGTAACGATTCCGGGTACAATGCAAAACGACGTTTTCATTTCTACTCTGGATAGAAAACTTTTAATACAAAAGTTTTCATCTTCTGAAAAGTATGACATCTTCCTAAAAGGACAAAAAAAGAAACCGCAGAAGAGGCCCGCGAAATTACCTCCAAAAGCGAAAAAAATCGCCAAGAAACACAATTCTAGAAAATAAGCTATGTATAAAAAGATAGAAGGTTCCAAAAACACAAAATCCATCAAACTCACATTCAAATAATTCACCCAAGTAAACAGAAACATCACTTTCCTACACATTCAATAACTAGGTATAAATTCAATAGATTTAATTTTAAAAACATATTCCAAATTAATCTTACACCAACTGTAATTAAGGCATTGTAACTTGTAACTTAACAATGACAGTCCCAACTTTGTAAATGCAGAGAGCAGTTACACTAACCGCGTACGACATTACGTAATGTAAAAAAGAAGCTTGAGGGTGTTCTACGGGTTCCCCGGCATGAAGATGGTAGCGAACGGTCGCGCGGCCTCAGCTCCGGCGGAGCATCCGGTTATTCATCGCACAATTGCTGGATAACAAAAAAAGACGCCATCCTGAAATTTTTCTATTTTATAGGAAAAAGTCTCAGCGTTTTAACTAGATGATTTAAAAAAAAATAAAATGGGTCCAAATTTGAGAAAAATCCAAATCTATTTTTGATTTAAAAAATGAAGTTCAAATTTTGATTCTTTCCAAAAATGGCTACAACCAGTTGAAAGATCACGAAAAAGACTGAAGATAACATATGAACTAAAATTTTACTTTACGCAAAAAGAAATAGGTTATATTCGTTTGAAGAAGTGGCTTCCCATAAAAAGTCTGAAAGTTGCACCCCCCCCCCCCTATTTCAGCAAATTTTTGTAAAAACGAAAAAAAAAATTTTCTAGGAAGTACCATCAAATAGGACTCCAATCAGCAAAACTTTAGGCTCCATCGGACGACTTCGTTTTTTGGGGTGGTATCACTTAAGAAATTATGATCCATATATTTATACACTTCAAAATGTTCTTTCTATTGCTACGTATGTCTTAAGTTCCTTGATGCCGCATGAGTGGAAACTGTGTGAATGCGGGGGGCCCCTTAATCGGGGTATCAACCTAAATGCGCATGCGGCGGTGACGCTGAACTTCCGTCGCGCCCTTCTCGCGGTCACATCACAACTACAAGCACGATACCGACACCCACACATACCAGTACGAATGCGTTGCTGAGTGAATGGGTTGCGGCCAGCGCCTGGTGGATATTCCCGATAGACTAGCCAAGGGAGGAGTAGTAGCCTCTCGACCAGGGTAAGACGCGATGTCAGTACCTTACCTCTGTGGAAGTAATATGGGTAACCGTAAAGTCCTTCCGGTGTTTCGACCGCGAAGGCAAAGATCCCGTGAAACCACATGTTAAACTGGGAAAACCGCTGACGTTTCTACTGTCTGCAGCCAATTTCGGGGTTCAAATCATGGACGCCCGGGCGCAGGAATGAAGGATTACCTGGTCAGTATTTCCTTATACCCGACGCTGCGTAGGATAAATCGCACACCGTCTAGCCTGAAGTCGGGGTCAGGTGACGGGGCGGACCCGGCACCGCTTGGTCAATAGAGGTGACGTTTAACCTTTAGCATCATTATGGCGCGGGCCTATCCCGTAACCTTTTTACTAGCTTCATTTCATGTGCCGATAGGATCGACCATCCGATAAGCCGCTTCTCGGTTTCGGTGCACATAACTAGGGATCTATACAGGCGGGGATAGTAGCCCTACTGCGGTAGGGCTCCCATGATGGGCGAACCGTCTTAAGACACGACGAGATTAATATGTTTTCAATAAATAACAAAGGAGATGGAGAGGTGAAGGCGCCAGATGCGTGCTCTCACACTCCTCCAGGGGCTGATGGATGAAAAGACGTCCTTCGGCTCCTGAAGGAGCAAAGTAAGAAAATGGAGAGGTTGGCCAGGGCTCTCAGCGTTATCCAGCAGGGTATGCTGAGAAACAACCCTGGCCATGTTAAGGACAGTGTCAGTGAGGCTTCGGAAGTGTTGAGCTGAATGCTCAACACCCGCAAGTGCTTACTGGAGAGCGGGGTGGAAATCTAGAAAAGGCTGGACCTCGACGAGACAGTCACAAGAGAAGAGGTTGTTGTCGTGCTATGCATCGCGCCGGACAAGCCAGACCTCGGGGACCAGTGCAGGCTGTACAAACGCTTTGGCGGTGTGCAGACTGCGGTGGTCCGTTTAACCGAGGCGGACGCCCGGAGCTTGCTCAGGCTTGGTAGGCTAAGGGTAGGGTGGGTGAACTGCCGCATCCGAGAGCATGTCGAGGTTGCCCGGTGCTTCAGGTGCCAGGGATATGGCCATGTGTCGCGTGGCTGCACGCTTCCAGGCAGGAAGGATGCCTGCTGGAGGTGTGCGGCGCGTCACACGTGGCCAAGGAGTGCAAGGCTTCCCCTCGGTGCCTGACTTGCACTAATAGGGGCGAAAAAGATGTCGCCCATGCTTCGGGGAGCGGTTCTTGCCCAATATTCGGGGCGGAGCTCCGGAGGTTGAGAGGTGGAAAGTGAAATTTCTATAGCTTAACCTCGAGAGAGGGAAGGAAGCCTAGAACCTTCTGATGCAGACTGCCAGGGAGAGGAGGGCCGATGTGTTGCTCATTAGTGAGAAACACAAATGGTCCGAAAACTCTGCTTGGTACCAGGATGCATCAAGGAGGGCTGGGGTCCTTGTCTGCAGCCCTGATTTGAGCATCGCGGATTTCCTGGAGACCGATGCGGGGTTCGTATGGGTGGAGGTGGCGGGGCTACGTGTGTACAGCTGCAACTTCTCTCCCAACGATCCTTTCGAGATCTTTGGGACCCAGATCCTCCTCCTTGAGGAAAGCCTCAAAGGGGCTTGTGGGCAGTCCCTTATTGCGGGCGACTTTAATTGTAAGTCGCCCAAGTGGGGAGAAGCCCGTCTGGACAGGGGATCGATTATCGACCTCACGTTTGCCGCGCCCCGTCTTGCCTCAAGGATAGGCGACTGGTGCGTCCTCGATGTAATAACATTGAGCGACCATCAGTGCATTCAGTTTAGCATCCAGGAACGGAGTCACCCAGTGAATACGGGAAGGCGCGGCAAGGTAAGAAGCCCCTCATGGAACACAAAACGACTCAGCAAAGACAAGCTTCGTGAACACCTTGAAGAAAACAGGCTCATAGATGAGCTTGGTTGGGCAAGGTCTGCTGAGTAGTTGGAGGACACTGTGCGGGCGGCGAGGCGGAAAGTGGTCGCAGCATGTGACCACTCGATGCTTCGCCACGGGCACAGGCGTACCGGGGACTCGATGTATTAGTGGAACGACCAGTTGTCCGTCCTGCGTCGAAAATGCCTTACAGCGCGGCGGAGGTTTACCCGCTCAAAGGGTGATCCTCTGCTGCGCGAGGCATGGAAAAAAGCAAAATCAGCTCTGAGGCAAGGCATAAAGAAAAGCCGACTTCAGTGCTGGAAATCGACGGGTTGCCGAACGAGATCCTCAAAGAGGTGATTGGGGTATACCCGGAAATCCTCCTAGAAGTCTTTAACTCCTGTCTTCGGCAGGGGAGGTTCGTCGCAGACTGGAAGAAGCAGAGTTTGGTCCTGTTGAGGAAGGGCAACAAACCTCTAGGGGATCCCTCATCGTATAGTCCAATATGTTTATTGGATACGATGGGGAAACTTCTGGAGGAAATGATCCAACAAAGACTACAGAGTCAAATGGTCCGCGAGAATGGTCTCTCGGAAAACCAGTTCGGCTTTCGGAAAGGCAGGTCCACAGGTGACGCCATCCAGGCAGTGGTGGACATCGCCACTAAAGCAAGAAGAAGAACTGGTGAGCGTAAGGGATTCTGCGCGTTGATAAGCATTGACATACGCAATGCGTTCAATACCGCGAGATGGAACATCTGCATCGAGGCGATGGTGCGGAAAAAGGTTCCAGACTACCTGTTGCGAATGATGGATGACTATCTGAGCGACAGGTGGGTGATATACGAGGGCGACAAATGGTCTCTCAAGGAAGAGATGACATGTGGCGCCCCTCAAGGGTCACGGGTAGGTCCACTCATTTGGAACGTCATCTACGACGATTTCCTGCGCATGGACCGGCCTGCTGGAACGAGCATCTTAGGCTTCGCGGATGAAGCACTTGTCGTGTGCGTCGCTGACGACGTCAAAATCGTGGAGCTGAGGATCAATGATAGTCTGTGGCGGGCAAAGCGTTGGTTGGATAGCAGAGGGCTGAAAATGGCCCCTCAGAAGAACGAAGCTTTGCTAGTCACGGACAGGAGATCCTTCAAATACCCGAGGATCGTTCTCGGGGAACATGAAATCAAGTGGAAAAAGAGCATTAAGTACCTGGGTGTGCAGTTGGATCGAAGGCTTAGCTTCGGCGAACACCTGCAGATCGCGACTGCCAAAGCCATCCAATGTGGGGTTGCCCTGACCTGGCTCATGCCCAACATTGGTGGATCCAGGGAAGCGAAAAGGAGAGTAGTGGCGAACGTGGTCCGTTCAAAGCTGCTTTATGCAGCTCCAGTCTGGGCTAATGCCCTACAAAATCATGCTATCCAAAAGAGGCTGTTCTCGGTGCAGAGATCTGTCGCGCTGAGAATAGTTTCAGCATATAGAACTGTCTCGACGAGTGCTGTATTGGTCCTGGCGAGCGTTCTGCTAATAGATTTATTGGCGGAGGAAAGGCAGGAGACCTCTTAGACCCGCAAGGAGCTTACCTGTACCGACCAGCAGGAAATCGCTCGCGCAAAGGAGGCCATCCGCAAGGATGGAAAGCGTAGACTCGTCGAGAAATGGCTAATGAGATGGCATGGCGAGCAGACCGGGAGATGGACCTACCGCCTGATCCCGGAGCTCGCCACCTGGCTAAACAGAGAGCACGGAGAGGTCGGCTTTTACTTGGCGCAATCGCTCTCAGGCCATGGCTGTTTTAACGCGTACCTAAGGCGCTTTCAGAAAAGAGACGAGGAGATGTGTTGTCATTGCGATTCCCCTGTGGATAATGCATAGCACGCACTCTTTGTTTGTGCCAGGTGGGGCGTGGAAAGGGAGGCTGGCGGTCGGGCAGTGGGCGCACAACTCATTCCTGACACGATGATCTCTCTCATGCTCCAGTCTGAATAGATATGGACGCTTATCGAGTCATTCGTCACCCTGGTGATGAAGACGATGGAGCTCGATGGGCGTGCAGAGCGCGGCAACAATGGGGACCAAAAGAAATCGCATCGGGGCCCACACCCGCCGTCCTGCGGCTTGGGCGGACTTGGCTCTCTGCGTCGGCCGGGGGAGGAATCTTTATATTCCTCCCCTGGTTGGCGCGGCTAGCCGGCCTGCCTAACGGGCGTGTGCCCGCGGATGGGGGTCCCGGGCGAACGGACGACGGAAGAGTCGTACGCGACTTTAAGCTGGAACCAACTGCCCGCGAAGTTAAAGCCGAAAGGCGATTCCGCGGGCGGTGTATTGGTTCGTGAGAGGGGATTTTTTGGTTTTAACAGGTATGCCTAGACCCGTCCTCGGAGAGTCCTGTACAACGTCTATAAAAGATTTCGCCATTTTTCCTCCTCACACAAAAAAAAAGAATCTCAAAAGTTCGAAAATTTTTAATACAGTCTTTGAAAATCAAAAATTGAAAAATTACGTCCTTTTCTAATTTGTATCTTTGATCTCCTTTTACACAAAAAGACACTGCTGAGGAGAGTTTTCTGGGGAGCCTTCCAGGTAGCCACCGCGGTATCTAGGCTGCCGGCGGCAATATTTTGAAGGCCACTAATATAAGGTTTGGTAAGATGGCGGACACAGGTAAACAGATGGAGAATAAAAGAAGTGATGAAGTGTGGGGAAGGGCATTTAGTATCTCTGCCTCTCCCGATCCTTGCTCATGGTTCGAGCAAGTTGAGAGAGAACATAGAATCCATATGAATCTCATAGGGTAAAAATTTTCCAAATGGGCCCATGTTTTTCGAAGCTGTGATAGAAATTAAAAAAAACTATGAAATATAATGTACTCAGTAGTTGATAATTGCCACGTGAAAATTTTTCAAAAAGCCTCATTTGTTAATTGACGATAAAAGTTTGGAAATTTGTGTACCCTTGGAATAAAAAATAATTTTCTCCTTATCTATTCATAGGAAATTGATAAAAATTTGAGAGGATGGTTAGAAACAAATGCAACGAACAATGGAATTTCCAAAATCGTCCTAATGTTATTTGCTCCTATTTTTTTTTTTTAATTATAAACAAATGCTGATTTGACCCTGTTCTACTCACGATAAATCAAAATTTTGTACATCAAAAGAAACTCTAAACGTTAAAGATTCTAAAATCGTTTAAACAATTTTGTGCTCGTTCTTTGGGTTGATGATAAATAATATTGTTTAGCGCCGCGCCGCGCGAGTTGCGGCGTTCGCTTGAGCGGCTTGTTTACAGCCGAATCTTTGCGTTTCGTTAAGGGTCGGTATATTTATTCAAATGACAAAAAGAGGTTAAATAAAAACGTTAGATAGTTTTATTTTATACTTAACACGTACGGCGTAAAATAAAATTGTCTTTGAATATATACCGAACAAAATTTACTTTTTTTCCCCAGAAATTACATTTTCGACAAAAACACTGCCTTTCGAAAAAAGTTATATTGTTATATTGTCGCGTATTTTTTATTGTCGCCCCTTGTTCGAAACGGGCCTTCAACGTTTTGTCATGAAGTTCATGGTCGTTTAGAGGACAAAATGAGTTTGTGCCCATTCGAAAAGACTTCGAGGATTAGTCATGTGGTTATTATCAACTCTTTGTAAACTAGCTCGATAGGCTTGTCTTTTGACAGCCCCACCGATACCGTCACAAGCCCCTTTTCCGTGAGAGGTGACAAAAAAATTCCACTGAGCACTAATCCCAAAATCTTCTTGATGTTTCGAAAGATTTATGGAATTGAATTTATTTTTATATTGCGATGCGGCCCCATTGGAAAAATTAAAAATCTTTTTGACATTTCCATCACCAAATTTGTTTTTCAAGTAATCAATGACTTGAATTCAATAATCTTAAGTATAAAATAATACTATCCAATCTTTTTATAACACCTCGTTTTGTCATTTGAATAATTATACCGTCCCTTAATGAAACGCAAAGATTCGCCTGTAAGCGAGCCGCTCAAGCGAACGCTGCAGCTCGCGCGGCGCGGCGCTAACCAATATTATTTATCATCAACCCAAAGAACGAGCACAAAATTGTTTAGACGAGTTTAGAATCTTTAAATTTTCATCAATTTTTCATGAATAGATAAGGAGAAAATTATTTTTATGTGCCTCAGCCGCGGAAACTCGTTTTTCCGTTACAACTGAGAGTAAAGCAATGTTGTATATTCCGTTACAGAGGAATACAATGTAGAAATTGAACTGCGCATGTGCATTATAGTCTTACAGCGGAACGCAATCTATTTCTTATTCTTCTTCTTCTCACTTCTTCTTCGTACAGCGTTAGCACTGACTACTACACAAGACCGATAAAATCAAAATGGCCGGGACTAGTCGCCAATTTGCGCCCGCTTCGTACAACTAGCGCAGCAAACAACTACAATAAGTACTAGATTAGATTTCAATGTACGCATAAAAACTCGTATCTGCACCACAGTCACATAAAATAGAATATGTGCCAATGCACACAATTTGGAACATTGCGAGACTCCCGACAATGCTCGCAGGACTGATCGCGCCTCGGATTTGTCTCGGCTTTGTCTCGATTACGCCTTGGCTTCGATCTCCTGCGAGCATTGTCGCTCGTCACGTAATCACCCTCATTGTGTACCTAGGCACATAATATACTATTTATTCAAAGGGTACAAAAATTTTCAAACTTTTATTGTCAATAAACAAATAAGGTTTTTTGAAAAATTCTCACGTGGCAATTATCAACTACTGATTAGATTATATTTCAGAATTTTTTAAAAATTTTTGTCACAGCATCGAAAATCAAGGGCACACTTGGGAAATTTTCTCCCATCTACATGAGTCAACTTGAAACATTAACAACAAGTGTCCCGTAAATGGTCCACTCTGTAATTTTCAAAGCTAACTTTTACTCTAAATGCTGTTTTATATATAATGATAATTTAAATAAATTGTTCCCACAAAGAGTTGCGGGAGAAATATGTTTCATGAAACGTTTCGATGCAAAATCGCAAGTCTGATTGAGGAGCGTTTATAAGATGCATAAGACGCTTACTCCTTGTCCTCTTATAGGAAAGTTTCCTAAAGCTTTTATAACTGAACGAAATATTTAAAAAAGACACGTGGGAAATACGAAGTAGACTTGTAAGAAGGTATAGCGTGGAACTGTTTTTCTCTCTCTGTCAAAAATCGATATTCCGAATTAAAATCGGTTTTCCCAAACGTACGTTTGAGCGTGGCCTGAACGTCTCAATTCACGGTGCTAACATACCTGAAAATCACGGGACCCAAACTTCAGAGGCTCAATGCGTACCGTGCGTCTAATGCAAGACGCTCATAGAATTTGCGCTCGGGGCCGACGCTATTAGAGCATGAGCTTCGCGCTTTTAGCTTATAAATAATATCGTGTATTTATGTTATGAAAACCGAGCTCTTCACGCTTGACTTTCTTACTATAAAAGCGTGATTGAGTTCGAGATTTGGATTAATTCGATTCACGCCCGAAAAATGCATGGATTTTCTTTCATGCACATTTCATTTTCTCGACCTTTCATCAATACGAATACAAGGATTCTCGCAGACGACTGAAAAACGATGTGACCATATGTGAACGTACGGAAGCTCTATGCCTTTGTTTGTCCATTTTAAGTAACGTTTTATCGTACAAGACGAAAAAGTTCATTCGTTATGAAACTAGCCATTGCATAGTAAAAAATATTGTCAGCATATTAAAAATGCATGTCACACTTAGGAATTTGCATTTCTAAAATTTACTGAGCATGTGAAGTATAAAATAATATAATAAATAACTAGTAAGCGGGGCTAAACTTTCAATTTTCACTCCCTAGGGAGAAAAAGTGCCGTCATAAGTAAATAATGAAAAGGTACACATCTGTGTGCTCGCACTTTACGCTAAATGGGCCGGTCATCGTTATAATTTCGAGCAAATTTTGTTGCTGATGGCAAAAGTTTTCTGTTTAGTATGGCAAGTTCTCATAAATAACCAGGAGAGTTATATTTCAAATTGAAAAGTAACATAAACCTGCGGAAATGAGACTTACATGAATCCTGACTAAGATCTGAAAGTGTTTTCTCACGTGAATTTTGAAAATATTCTGTAACTGTACTGCATACACTGGGTCCTGGAAAATGTTTCATATAGCCTGAAATTTGATATGACTCTAATGAAATCTTCACAAAATACAATACACATCATAAATGCCTTCTTAAAAATGAGTTGCTGTTCGAGTCGAAAACAACGTATTATTACATTTCAAGCTTTGCTTGTCAATTTGTGTGTCCGTGATAAACTTGTTACCAAAATACAATATTAGTATAGAAAAATCTGGATGAAGCTTTAAGTTTTAAAATAGAAAAAACTATTTTTGACTGCTACATGTTTGCCAACATTACCTTTGGCTGAGGGACAGGAGGACGTCCATACCCACACGTCTCATCCAACCATAATACCATAAATCATAATATTAATTATTATCGCCGACTCATTATATTCCAACCTTGTGATTTCTTCCAGAATTGATATAAAATCAAACGACAGCCGCCGAAACCAAGCCGACACCTGTGAGGCTTGTGCCCACGAAAACATTTGTACACGCACACACAGATTACTTCCATATTATATTTCTTCCATATATTTCTATAATAAATTCCAATTTAAATTACATTTACGTTTCTCGATTTTATTGTAACGCCCCCCCTCCCCCAACCCTACTCTAAACGTCTAATGCCAGGGGAAGAAGCAGGTATGTTACACATGTTGAAAGGAATTTCTTTTATAGAAACATACCTATTGCACGTGGGTTTAAAGCCCGGTCTGGGCCTTAGTTACTGGACACACCCTCCATCTTATTTTTATTTGGTGTAATGATCCCTGAATCTCGCTTCAATTAGCTGCATTCCTTCCTTGATCTCGTCTTAGTTAGCCGCATCCCAAGTAACAGTGTTAATACATTCAGAAGGAATGAAATCGGGTTGAACTTTTCCTGAAATCGGCCCTGAATCCATACTTATTACCCATATTTAAATAGAATAAATTTCCGTTATCGCGAATCAAGAATGAAGAATAGAGGTTGCCGTTTGAAAAAATTGATCCTGTCCAAATAGGGTCAAAATTGCGCCCCTAGTTCAGAAACTAAGTTTGTCGATGAATAGGCTTTTTAATTTTCACAACATTTATATTAAAAGTTTTTTCAAAAATTTCAACCAATCCGAGTCATTTTAGAGTACTCGTCTTTTGAACACCCTATATGATACTGATCAAAAGAGTAAATATACAAGGAAATATTATAGTAATCAAAAGAAATATTAATGTTTTTTAAAACGTTAGTACTTACTCCTAAGGCAGCAAAAATCGTCATTCCCATACAGGCAAACACAAGGATTGTAGCAATTATTCTTGTAGATGCAAACATTCCCTTCAGCTGATTTAGTGGTCCCATAAGGAAACATGTACTATGACACAAAAATTAAAATAAAGAATTCAGGTTGGAACCTCATCTACATTGATTTTTGAACTTACTGGCAATATATTAATTCACAAACATTTCTTAGAGGTATGTAATACTCAGGGAATTACCAAATTTTGTTTACACTTGTAATTTTCTAACGAATTGACATGGTACTGTTCTATTTGATACATGAAATTGTGAAACACCAGACTCTGGTTCTATACAGAGTGTTTACAAACAAGGTGTCTGAACATGGTGGATCATATTGTACATACTCAAAAAAAGAAATCGAAAGGTCCTATTGAGGAAATTCGTTAAGCCCATAGATACTGACTAATCAATGTATAAGTTAAGCAAGAAGAATTACACTATAAGTGGACGTACAATACGATGAAAAATGTCTAAACAATTTGTCCATGGTCACCCTGCAGTGTTCATTCATACGTCATCATGAATTAAAAATTAATATCTAAAAAAACTTTCATCCTGACGTTAAATGACGTACACGTATTTTTGAAGGTTTATCTAAAAATAATTGTTTAAAAAATAAAAATAAATAGTAAATCAAAAGTTTTCTCTGTGGAATCCAAAAATATCGTAATGTAATTAAGCGCCATTTATGTTGTAAAAAAAAATTAGTGCAATTAAATAGAATAATGGAAGGACAGTTCATTTGAAATTATTAGATAATAAATTTGAATTATTATAAGATATTATTGTATTATATTGTACAATAAGAATTCTAGGTAATACAGGTACTATGTCTTGACATATTATGAATTTGCTTTTGATTAAAGCGTACTTCAGATTTCAAGCCTTCATTTAATCACAGTTAAAGATGTGTCAGTCAATGAAATAAATAATATCAACACAATGCTACGTTTGAAAATTATGGATTTTACATACTAATAGCCGAAAACAAAGTCATTCGGACGATTTTTTCAAGATACAATAATATTGCCATGACTGAGAGTTGAAATTTTCCTTAAATTGTGTTTACTGATATATTTCTCAAAGTAAGAAACGTTTTTCAATATTTTTTAGGATGATTCCGATAGTGACTTTTCACAGCATTTCAACAATGTATTTAGGAAATTATGTAATTGCCCAAGATCCTGTGTGTAGAACTTATATTTTAACGACTTTTTCGTATTCACGCTAAGCCTTTCGCAGAAAATAAGTAGAAAATGAAATACAGTAAAGTCGGATAATAGCAGAACTGGGTTCAGGAGTTTCCTAGAATTAGTTTGATAATGGTGCGGTGCAAGGGGTCGAAAAAGTGGCGGTGCAAACAACTTGAAGTCGTTAAGTGCCGTAAGAAAAAGAGGAGCTTCGGTGCAGAGAAACAAATACGAGTCAAACGTCTACCAATTGTTAATGAAAATAATGCGGCTGCTATCTTAGCTTTTGCTGCACTAAATCCACATGCGAACAGCAGGCAAATGGAAAAAAAAAGTGGAATTTGTCAGCGATCTGTATTAAGAATCTTACATCAACACACGTTCCATCTGTATCGTATGTCATTACATCAGGATTTATACGGCAATGATTTCCTGAAACGCGTCAATTTCTGTAATTGGATTCGTCGAAAAATGCTCACAGGTGTCTCATTTTTGAGTCATGTGCTTTTTTCTGATGAAGCTAACTTCGCAAATACGGGAAATGTGAATATGCATAATATGCATTATTGGGCAAATGAGAATCCTCGATGGATGAGAACTGTAACATTTCAACATCCGTGGTCGGTTAATTGTTAGTGCAGAATTGTCGGCGATCACGTCATTGGTCCATATTTTTTTGAAGGTCGCTTGACTGGGCAAGTTTACGAAAACTTTCTGCAAAACGTACTGCCTCAATTAATAGAAGACGTGCCCTTGCATGTTCCCATAAACATGTGGATGCAACACGACGGTGCACCACCACATTGTGCTCTGTGTTCAAGACAAGTGATGAATGAGATTTTTGAAGAAAAGTGTAGAGGACGAGACGGACCTGTAGCTTGGCCACCTCGTTCGCCAGATCTAACATCACCAGATTACTTTTTATCGGGTTTTGTCGAAGAACGCGCAATGGCGGTAGCACTTACCACGCCTGACGACATGAAAGAAAGAATACGCCCAGCATCTACCGAAATTACACCACAAATGTTGGCTGACGTTAGAAGGTCTTTTATCAGAGAATTGATAAGTGCTTACAAGACGAGGGTCATCACTTCGAGCATCTTCTGTAGGTAGTCCCAAACCAAGGTTAGTGGATCCTTTGAAAGTGATTATTCCGATATGTTTCGATTTTTCGACTATTTTTATACTTTGCGTGACTAGAATGACCTTGTGTTGTAGATCGCTGAATTCGTCTTAAAATCGGTAATAATGTCACACAGAAAGTTCAGCGGCTATCTCTCTTAAACGCAAATGACGATTTTTAGTCACCATTTCCTTCACTTTAGCAATTTTAACTTCAGTTGAAGACGTTGATGGCCGACCAGAGCGAGGCAAATCTTTCACCACACCTCGACCGCTTTTATATGCACGTGTTTTTGATATAGTTGATTCACCGTAAGCCTTCTGTAATATTTTCAGTGATTCCGCACACAAAATTCCAATTGCAATGCAAAATTTGAGACAAATTCTTTGTTCGATATTCTTATCTATTGGAAAAATCGCGAAACACACTTAAGATAAACTGGCAACGTCAAGCAGTGAGCAAACTAAATGATAAATCGCGCTCGAACTCCACGTCAGTATAGAGGACATCGTGCCAACTTAGCGTCAAAAACGTTTTTGACAATCTCTTTAAGCGGACTTTTTGAATTATCAATTCCCGGTACTTTTTTGATAGAATCTATATGCCCGTACACTATCCAAAGGCTCAATTGAACTCATGTATGCGATAAATATTTTATTTTTACTGAAATACTTATTTTACGTATTCCGTGTTCCGTTCCACTCAGTAATGCTGAAAATCACCAACTTTCATTACTGTTTCTACCCTTATGCAGTAAAAATCTCAAATATTTTGTATATGCATAAAAATATGTAGATCTGAAAACGGAATTCGATTAGTTTGGAACATTTTAATTTATTCTAATCAATCTCTTTTTACTCGGTGAATTCAAGTAAAATTGAAGGAGTTAGGCTACTCTAGAGGTAGACAAAAATAGGCATATTTTGTAATTTTTTTTTCAGCAAAACAATGAAATAAATCGAGATTACAAAATAGGGGTTTTATTATAAATGTAATTGGACGTACAGAATAATTTTCTTCAAAGCGACAGATGTCAAAATGGCGACTGTGCAGCATTTTTACTATGACGCCTTTATTTCTAGAAGGTCCACAGGCGGACAAACAGCTCTTGTAATTTTTGAGTTATGATGAGTCGTTGAAGCTTTTTCGATTACACATTAGAATAGCTAGAGAAGTACGTAGGATTTTTTGGATATATTGATTTTTGCCTAAATGGCGCACTTCTAAATTAGAAAAGTATAAAATTCCATGAAAAATCGTCAGAAATTTGTTAATAAAAAGGAACTATGCAATATAATAAAAAAAACTCTAGGTACTTCCTTTGAACAATGTAATTCTAAATATACAATTTAAAATCTCAAGTGAATCGGCTGGAATTTGTTTGAGTAATATGTTCGGCCGACTTGAAAATTGTAGTTTTGAGATAAACGCGTTTACAGTTTTAAGTAGTAGAAAATCATGATTATTATAATTATTTTTTATAGAAAATTATGTGTATAATAAAAACTCTATTTTGTAATCTCGATTTATTTCATTGGTGATTCTTTATTTTCGATTTCCTCGTTCTTCTCTCTTTTCAGCTTTCATTTATTTTGCTTTTCCTTTCCAGGTTTTTTCACCATTTCTATTTCTATGTTTTTGTTACCCCGGCTATACTCTGCGCTGACCTATGCTTGTACATGCCGGTGTAAGGTATCAATATTCTAGGAGGTAAAATATAATGAAACTATATAATATTATATATATAATGAAACTATATAATATTATATATATAATGAACTAAATAATTAGTGTTAATTAATTAGACATTTTGGATTAATTAATTAATTTTTCATTTTTGACGCATTTTTCATTCATTTTTTCGCAGAAATTAACTCAAAATGGTTTATTTGTTGATTTTCATGAGTAACGAAACATATCTATAAATAAATAAATGTTATTAAAAATTAAGTTTTTACTTTTTTAGCATTTATTACTACTTTTGTCTTTTAAATTAATACAAAGTAGGCAAGTGTTCATTATTGATATGTAAAACAAAATATTATTTTTTAAGCAATACGTGTTAACACTGGGTCCCTTTTCCGCATAATTATTTCATTCTTTTTAGAAGGACCAGATAGTGTACAGTAGAAACGAATGTTTTAAATTATTACAGCTTGAAATTAAATTAACTGCAATTCAGCAAAATTTGTCTGTTTTCAAAGAAATCATTTTGAATTTAGAAGACCTCAATTGATGAATTACAGAAGCTTTTTACTACCCATAGATAGAATTCGGAACAGTTGTTCTCATAGCTTGTAAAAATAAAAATAAAATAAATAAATAAAATAAAAACTGGAAAATGAACAACAATCTATGATGTCGCTTTTAAACAAAAGGCTTCAAAATGGTTTTCTTGCTAAATTAGGTAGGATAAGATATAAAAATGGTTCTGCGATGCCGCTCTCATGTACAAAGCAGTCTTTTCTCTTATGTGGTGGAGAGACTGCAGGAAGTAATAAGAATTGCGATGTCCCGAAAGGCTTCAAAGCAATTTTACTCTTAAGGAGAGGATGTTTGTCACTTTTTCACGATTTAAAACCTAACTTTCATTTCATATCAAACAGGTTCTCAGAATATATTGCTTGAGTGATACTACAATGCACCCAGGCAAGAGACGAGCCCTGTTTTTAATTTAGCACGCGCACGAATTAGTTCCAACGTATCTAGAAGTAAGACTTCTAGGCCACTTTAATTCGTGATCATCACAAATGGGGAATCAATAGAAATGGTGAAAAAGAAGCCCATTCAAAATGATATTTTTTATTGGATATTTGATATTTTTTCATCTTGTCCGGCCGCAATTTTGCGCGCTTCCCTGCCTGTCACATAGAGCTTTTCCTTATATTTCTATCATGCTTAGTTGTCTAGAAAAATGCTCTTTTGTAGTTCCATGCATTTTGAGATTCACGTGTCCTCATTTCGCGAACGGCTTTGACCTGCAGTCAGGAAGCAAAATACGAACATAAATATTTTCAGCAGGTTAAATGCCAACACTGGTTATGTAATTTCGTGCCAGCGCTTGCTTAAAGTAATTGGCTGAAATAAATAGAATTAATTCCCGAATATGCCTATTTAATAATTCATTCTAGGCGATATATATACATAAGTGATAAGACATCAATTAGGTACTAGCTAACAATGAGAAAGCATATTTTGCTTTTTTGTAAGTTTTATGCATTATTTCAAATTATGTGGCTGATTTTAAATTCTTCAGATTTTAGTTTTTTTAATTATATTTAAAAGTAAAATAGAAGTTACTGATAATCTTCATTATCAAAGAAAAAGATAAAACAAAATGAAATAAAATAAAGTTAGATAAAATAATGTAAAATAAGATGAAGTAAAATAAAATAAAATTATTAGTAGGGACACCCATCCTGGCGCATTGGCCACGCCTCAGGTCGCTTAAATTCCGTGATTGGCCAAGAGCGAGCAAACTTCGCATATTGTTGCGCTCTCTGCTCTCCTAAATGAAAAAGGCCATAACAACCTGATAGTTTTAATCCTTAGTTCGTTATTGATTTTAATTTTGGGATCATTCTGATAGAGACTAAACCATCTTACTTGGCTACGTAAAGAGAAGTGCCCAAAAATTTGAAGTAAGAATACTACTCTTACTCGAAATAAATTGAAAATGTTTACATTTAAGCATTTAGAGCGTAGGAAGTTCGGCATAGTCGCTATACTCGAATAGTCCATAGTACGTAGCATAATAATGTTCAAAAATCTAGGTCAGCTAATTCCCTAGTGAAAATAAACGGCCGTTTTTATGACCGTCAAAACGGCCCTAGAATTGAAACCGTTTTGATGGCCATTAAAACGGATGTTTTTCTGTGGTGGCAGATTTTTTTCATTTATTATATTTATGATAGTTATTACGTGTCAATGCGATTTAGAAATTTCTCCTTCCTGAAAACTGGACACTTAAGTTTGCAATTCGCGCAGAAATGTTCCTGTGGCCCTGGTATGGCGCAGACTGGGACGCATTAAACTCGTCATAAAGCACCTAGCCTGACCAGAGCCGAGCGATCCCATCTAGAGTTCCTCCCTGCTCTTCATTTCCCTGGTCAGAGAAATCGGGATGCGTGGCATGGCCCTGGTCGGGCTAAGTGTTTCATGATGAGTCTCGGACAATTTAGCGAATTTGTGCACAACACTCGGATATTGATCTTTGGTAATTAGCGATCATGTTCGATTGAACTGTAATTAGAACCATTCATGAATTACTTATAAGAGAAAAATAGAAACTTCGCATTACAGTATAGCCTGGATTTTAATTGCAATATATTTCACTGTAATAGAAAATGATTGTGAATCTGTGAATACTTAAGGGTAAAAATCAAGATTTGTTTTTTAATAAAACAAAGAAGTTTATTGAATCGCAGAATATTATATGAAACAAATTAAGATTTGTACACATGTAAAATAATTGAAAAACCAATTATATATAAAAGCATAGTTAGAAATCAGTTTATTGTTCAAGAAAAATGTTTGAAAAAAAAAGAAGTATGTATAAACTAAATGTTTAGTTTGACTTTTCTTTAGGATATAAGAAAATACTGTGCTAATTTTTTTCCAAACATAAGGTTTTTGTTTTTAAAAAAATGTTTAACTTTTCTGGAGTGATTAGAAGTAAATTAACTTTGTGGAAAAGTTACTGCATAAAAAGTGATTTAGATTTTAAAAGTGATTAGATTTCATTAGCTGTTACAATTATTTGGAATGAAAGCGAACGAAAAAATTGTCACGTCCTGTGACCATCTCTATTACATAAATAATAATAATACTTTTTATATTAATGAATGAATCTACAATTGTAAAATATGCGGAAGCATTAGATGCGTAACGTAAACAAGTTGTTAAGGGAAAGAGAGGAGTGAGAAACCATGAATGGACATAGTAAGGGTATTGGTTATTTTCGGAAGAGGAACTCCGTCTAACCGTGTTGTGTCAAAAAATCTCCCAGACCTGTAGGCACAGGTAGAAGATTAAGCGGGGGGTCTACTGCTACGGAAAGAAGGAAAATCGGGGAAACCAAATAGAAGTACTGCAATAGAGCTTTATCCTAATATGGAAAATCTGACCACAGGAAGGGGCGAGTTCAGCCACGAGCCAAACAATAGGCCAGCATTAACAAATAATTCTTAGAAAATGAGTCAACGAGTTCTTCGTGACTCGTAATATCGACTAATAGAGGGGATTTTTGCCCCAGATGAGGGTCTATAAAACTAGCTGCTATTTAGGAAATCAACTCAGTTTTTCTTCAACAATCGTCCGGGAGTTCAGTCTTCTTCAAACCTTCGTTCATCAGTCAGTATTCTTCGACCCGTCCTCAGTATTTTTCTTCACGTCCCATTGTTCAGTGGAGACAAATTTTATAACACTCCCCAAGTTCTCGTCAAGTATCGGAGTGTCCCAGTCGTGAGTTCTTAATATTTTGGATTATCAGTGAGGATTTTGGATTATCAGTGGTTCCTAGGTGGATTCAGCAAGAAGTAAGTGGTTTAATCATGAACCCGGAATTTAATTTTTAGAAATATCTCTCTCTCTCTCTCTCTCTCTCGCTCTATATATATATATTTGTACATAAAATTAAAAGGGTTTATAATAAAAAGTTGATAATTGCAATTTATTCTTTACCGTTTTAAACTAGGAAAAACAAATTAAATATAATAATAAAGGGTAAGTAACCAAGACGTTACAAAATTATTTAAAAGTTTCTCTTAAAATAAACACTACGTCGCAAGACATCCCCCTAGAACTCACTTTCGGCTGTTTTCTTCTTTTCTAAAAGTAAAGATATAATAAATATGATATTAATGAATATAATATATACACTACTGTAATCAGATTCAATTAATTAATTTAAGTACATATGCATACAAGAACTATGGGATCACTGATAGACTTACTTTGCACACTGTTAGGATACATACGCCTTCGGATATTACCAATATGTTGCCCAAAGTATGTTTCTACTTCTCGTAGTTCTGCTATAGGAGTAGATGCTGTTTCTTTTCTGTTTTCAAACTTATTATTGAAGCATTCTGGCAGAAAGGAAAAAAATAAGTAAAAATAAAAAGTGTAAAGGACACAGTACTTTTCTCTTTAAAATTTAGGGAAATACAAGTATAGTATTTTTAGAGTAATGAAATATATCTCTACCCAAACTTACGTATTAAAACTGCCTTCGTGTTAGGATCAAGTTTTTTTCTGGGTGATCTCTTGGGTGTCTGAACCATATTTTCAGATTCCTCTACATAGGAATTAGCAAGATCATAGTCACCCCACAATGATTGGGCTAAGTACTTAATAAATTCCGAATAAGCCCTTTCCAGATGTATCAACTCCCACGCATTATAAGGTATGAAGTATCCTCCGGATAAGTAGACGCATTTTATCTATAACACAAGGAAAATTGGTTTAATTACATACTTCGAGACAGATCGACTTTTTTCGGGTTGGGTCAAGATCGGATTTTTTCGAACTTTCGGATACTTTAAACTTTCAACAATGTTCAGTGTATTTTTGAGATTGAAAACATTGCTCATTACTTTTGCAGCTGAATATCACATTATAACACAGTATCGAAAGTACAGAAAGTTTCATTTTTATTTGGAGAAAAAAATCAAGTAAAATCGAAAACATGAAACTGTTCGAAAATACGAAAGTTTCGAGAACCTGCGATGTATTTCAAATTTTAGTAAAGGTCGAATCTGACTGAATCTGAACCGCAGATTTTGTACAAACTTTCGCCATAAAACAACTGATCTTCTGACCTTGCCTTCGCGAAATAGATTCCACACGTGTTCTTACTGTTATAGAAGAATAAATTTCTTACCTGTTCTCCATGTTAATTAATGTGCTGGAATGATTCATATTGAGGAAGAGCCGCTGCACGTTCTGAGTATCTTTCTTTCACAACATCTGCAATAGAACGTATATGGATCTAAAAACAATTTAGTATAAATTCATATGATTTTGAGCTTGTTGCACTGATTATAATAAATGTTTGAAAATATAGTACCATTATATGCAATAAAATTTTTAGATAAATGATAAAATCTTTACAAGTAGATCCTCCACTCGATCTTTTTCTTTGGTCGGTTTTTGTAGAAACTATCGCATAGTCTGGAGAGTTTGTTTCAGGTCGGTTATCAAACATTGTAGTATGTTCAAAGTTTTCATCAGTTTCAGAAAATGCTAAAAGCGTAATTTTTCTTTTCAACAATAATTAATTTATGTAGTGGCGTGAGGTAGCGAAAATATGTTCTTCTTATTGACCCAACTTGGCAATCTTCTATTCGTTTTGACCTTTTTCTCTTCTGAGAATTATCATGAAGAATTGATTTTTTATTCATCACTTCGAATTTCTTATGAAGATTCGTTCTATCAGTCTCATTCTTAGCTTTACTGATAGATTATTTTTTTGCCTACAACATAAACAACGTCAAAAATATTTTTATACCTGTGGAAACCCCCTAAAAAGGTTCGATTTGGTAAAGAAATGAAAGTGAATTTATATAATACATGCATGAATACAGCTGTTTGTCGTACCTATGAAGCGGGCTTGAAGTTTTCCTTTTCAGCTATATATATATATACTAATGACATATTACGTACCTATGAGCTGAAAAGGGAAACTTCAAGCTCGCTCCACGGGCATGACCAATGGCCATATCCATGCCTTTGTTATATAAAATATCGTATGTATCATGGGGGAAAGGGACTTTATCAACTCGTGTTTGTTTTCAGTACCGAAAACAAACACTTGTCAAAAAGTCCCTCTTCTACCCCTTGATGCATAATATACTATTAATGCTGTTTTGAAAAAAGACAAGTAGACTCCTACTTTCACGGCTGTTAAATTACCGGCCCCCAAACGTAAGAATCAGAATTTTCTTTTGTGTACAAGTATAATGCTCACAAAAGTTTTTAGTCTTGTTTAAAAATCATAAAAAGGTCGTGAAGGAAGGGGAAAAAATGATAAAGTACGGAAAACTTGAAAAATACCCTCAGAAAATTTTTTCAAATAAATATTTATCTACCAACATGGGTCCATTTTTGAGATTATGACACGCTAATTTCTCCAAATTTTCTTTCGAAAATTATACTTTGCAGTAGTCCCACTCAAATGAAGTATACAAACGTTATATACTATGAATTACACTTACTTCCCAAGAAACAAATTTGCGCTGGATATACATGGCCATCATTCTTCCACAATAATTTGTAGCATTTCCCAACTCGAAAATCCTTTTCGTGTGTTGGTGGCGAAAGATCCAAACATATATCAATTGAATTTATAATAAACTGTTTATCTTCGCAGAAACGCGCGGGGATATGTGAAAAATGTGAACTTGTGTCCCCTTCGCTTGTCGTCAGTTTTGGAAAAGATGCACTCCGACTTTTTTTATAATTATGAAAAATCAGAAAAACTAGCGACACGTGTCTGAAACGAAAAGGAGCGGCCGGCCGGTTTCTTGTGCATTTTTTTTCGACAAAGCAAGAGTGTAATTGACATAGAGAAAGAGAGGTTACCTATACATAAGATAAACACGACGCAACAAACCGTTACTATGGTAACGTTCGTTGTATCACGTTCCTCTCGTTCTTGTTGTGAGTTACTAGCGCAAGCGCAACAGTTGATGACTGATCGCCAATTTGGGAAAACTGAAACAATTAATACTTTTTGAAAGGTTTTGGAGGTTATTAGTAAACCAGATACATTGTCACCGTGCTTTTCATTGCTCGAGGTGTCGTTATTGTTATCGTTTAAATTTGGTAATAAAGAAATCATAACATACATCAGTATGAGTGGGACAAGTGGCAAGAAAAGATATAGAAATGTTTTAAATGATGAGTACGATGATTTACCTCGTACAACCAAATTGTTATAAGAATTCGTCTGGAAATTACTCTGCAACCGGAACAAAAAATTAAAACTGAAGTCAATTTTCTACAATTTTTGTAAAAATTGGTCTGCAAATTGTGATGTGTCAACCTCAGTTCGAAATCACCTTAGCTGAACTTATCACAAATAAATTTGCCTTGTACACAATATCCGTATGAGGCATCCTTACTTCAATACTTTTGTTTTAGAGTTAAAAATAAAAATTCTTTTAGATTTCGTCAGATGAGAGTGACGATGATGCACATACAGACGAAGTTCCTCTTGCTACTGATAATGTTCATGAGACTGATGATGATGTTAATGATGATGATAAAGAGGATGGTGACAATGAAAACGATTCCATATTCGATTTTCCAATAGGGATGGATTAAGAATATTGTCCCTTACAAGAAAACGCCGATGAAGACATAGTCGGATGATACCCTACACGTATTAAATGTACCTGTGGATACCTCTCGTGGTGAGCTTCTCTTAATGTATTTGAAGTATTCAATTGTACATCAATTAACACACACTGCAATAACAAATTTATTTAAGGGGGTAAATTGTATGTTTGCGAGATCAATACTCCCAGACACGCGTTACAAACTTGACAAATTATTCTTTTTCTCACATTTCGTGAGTTATCATGCTATTTGTCCTTACTGCGGTGCGTATGCTAGTACTTTTGTACGATCCAATCGCCAAAGAGAGTGTCCAATTTACACAAAAGTATTTTCACTGAGGAGCATTAATTTTAAGAGTTTTTACGTTACATTTAATATTAAAAACAGTACAAAAAAATTGTTAGAGCAACACGATGAATACTACGATAACATTTTACGTAGAGTTCATGAACCTGGTTCATGAAGAAGCACGTCTACATGTTTGCGCTTGGATGTGAGGCTCGTTAGCAGTTTCACCTCCTCGACCCTGGTGGTTTTGAGTGTTCAGGACAAAAGGGAAAATTATTATGGGCATCGTGAAGTTCTTTTGGATATTCTTCTAAAACATAGCCAACAAGGTAATCATCGGGAACATGACGCTCATCGAGTCATTCGTCACACTTGTGATGAGGACAAGAGAGCTCGATGGGCGTCGGGAGCCAAACAACAGGGAGGGCCAGTAGAAATCGCATCGGACCTGCACCCGCGGTCCTACGTCTCGGGTGGACTTGGCTATCCGCGTCGTTCGGGGGAGGAATATCTTTGTTCCTCCCCTGGCTGGCGCGGCTAATCGGTTTGCCTAACGGGCGACTGGCCACGGGTAGACCAAGCAACAGGGAATTTTTTATGAATGATTTATGACATTATTTATTTGAGAAAACGGACTGCGCCATCAGAAGAGAGGTTGGTCATAGAGTAATTGTTTGTTTGGACCTTTTTTTAATAAACTTTGCAACATTTCAGCGAAAAACCAAGATTGACGTTCTGTTTTCCTTGATTTATATTTTTGAAAGCCGTTTTTAAAATAAAAATCGGACCACCTCTGCGGCAAGCAGACATTTTACAATTAACGCATGAAATAAATTAAAGTGTCAATAGTGCGGAAACGTATTATCTTAAAGTGTCCCTTTTTTTATACATTTGAAGAGCATAAAGTCGGTTACTTTTCCACCAAACCTCAACCTGAAAATTAAAAAATTTACTGAGATATTAATTTGATTAACAAAAGCTCAATTCCTCGATTTTTCCGAATTTTCTCCGCTTCTAATTATCCAATCAGATGAAGCGACGACTCATTTTGTTCGCAATTTAATTTTCTATAGCTTTTCAATTAATGTCATTAAGATTGGATAATTACCTTTAATGTTATAAACAAAAAACTAAAAAAAGTGCGATTTTTTGGTCTTAAATGTTAATAACAAATTTATAAATCATATTTCGTTGTCCAAAACATGACACAATTACTCTATGACCAACCTCTCTTCTGATGGCGCAGTCCGTTTTCTCAAATAAATAATGTCATAAATCATTCATAAAAAATTCCCTGTTGCTTGGTCTAGGGTGGAAGTTCCGGGCGAACGGATGACGGAAGAGTCGTACGCGATTTTAAGCTGGAACCAACCACCCGTGAAGTTTAAAGCCGAAAGGCGGTTCCGCGAGTGGTGTATTGGTTCGAGAGAGGGGGCTTTTGGTTTTAATAGGTATGCCTAGACCCGGCCTAGAAGAGTCCTGTACAACGTCTATAAAAGATTTCGCAATTTTTCCTCCTCCCAAAAAAAAAACAAAGAATCATCGAGAACATTATAGTTAATAGCTACATTTAGAACCCACTCGAAACCACCATGAAGAAACCACTGTGCCATTGCTCAACCATATAAGGTGTTGGCGTTAAAGTGGACCAAATAAATGATCTCCTCATTCTTATTGTGAACTTTCATGTATGGGTTATACCCATCTTACACGATTAATGAGAGCATAACGCTCTCTTGCACCTTCACCTTGTACTATTTACGCGCCAAGGTGGACACGAGAACGCATAATTTGTTCATCTATACTCAAACATCTTTGTTGCTGAGACGTCAATGTACATATTTTCGCTGTATATTATTACAACTCCTCAAAAAAGCAACATCCTTTAGTAGAAACAAAAATACATGCTCTCTCTCTTGCTCTGAAACTGGTGTATCGTCTTCTGGATTGTTCGAAATGGCTTGCACTAAGCGATGTCACGGAATAATCATCTTGTACAACTGCGAGCTCTTTATAGGAAGCATCCTCCACTCATCACTACACCACTCTAATTCACAGTCTACGCAAAAGACTATGGTCATCTGCCCACACGTTCAACCTTCTAGAAGATTGAACCACTGAGATACACTGGCGTTCAAGATAGATAAGGTTAATAGCTGCTTGGACTCCATTATTAATTTGCATTACCGACTTAGAGTTAAACTGCCTGAAGGTTGGTAATTTGAAACGATATATATATATATATATATATATATTCTACTGGACATGCAATGTTATATGGTGTGTTCCATGCCAAATCAGACGGGTTCAGAACTCCATGTTTCCGATTTACTTGAAATTTTAAAGGTTGATAGACCAACATATATAATGAAGAAACCCAAAATTTGAGATTTTTACATGCATTATTTAAAAAGTTTTTTTGTAAAGTGATGAGCGTGGAATCGCGATCTTCGATCGACGGCGTCGAACGCAACTTCCACCAATGCTGTATTACTGTCTACTTTTTCAAGAACGTTATTACCAAAAAGTGATGGGAAGTGATTATTTATTGTTTTATGATCGCTTTATACTCATAACATATTAATACTGTAATGAGTTTTATGATTATATATAAATTATCAAAAGAATAATTTTTTTTATGTGCCTCCGACGCGTAAACTCGTTTTTACGCTACAGTTGAGAGTGGCGTAATGTTGTGTATTACGATACAGAGGAATATAATGTAAAAATTTAACTGCGCATGCGCCTATTAAGATACAGCGGAGCGTAATCTTCTTATTCTTCTTCTTCGTACAGCGTTGGCACCGTACTGACAAAGCCTTGGTTATGTGAACTGCGCATGCGTCTATTACAATACGCTACTACTACACAAGATCCAGAAAATCGAAATGGCCGGAAGTATTCGCAAAATGTCAAGTGAGATGGGCGATAATCACGGCACTGCCGACCTTTTCAGATTGGATTCGAGTGTACGCATAAAAACTCGTATATGCGCGGAAGTCACATAAAATAGAATATGTGCCAATGCTGACAATTCGGGTAGTTACGAGACTCGCTTAAAATGCTCGCAGGAATTATCGGGCCTCGGCTTCGTCTCGACTTCTTCTCGGCTTTGTCTCGGCTTCGTCTCGGCTTCGCCTCAGCTACGCTTTGGCTATGACTCGACTACGCATCACCTAAGCCTCGACTATGCCTTGGCTTCGATCTCCTGCGAGCATTGTCGCTCGTCGCGTAATAACCCTCATTATGCGCCTAGGCACATAAAATACTATTATTATCATGAAAATTAATTTGTTCGTAAAAAATCCACAAGAGTACCTGGAGGCCGCGAGAAGGAAGATTTTGCGAGTCATTCGGAAATTTCTGATAATTTTGACTGTTACGTACGGGTATTATTAATTTAAATAAAATTAATAAGAAGTAAAAACAATTACCCCTAATATATCTTATCAATTAATAAAATGAATACGGGGAGGTCGTCCAAACTGATGAATTCGATTAATGTGAATATTAATTGAATTCGTTTATTATTATGTGGGGTCATTGGTCTTCTATTCTCGGACTGAGAGTGAATTCTACACGCGCCTACGCTTATCACTTGAATTTTGAATCTAAGAGGAAGGGTGTTTTAAATAATTTCGAATTTAATGACCCAAGATATTACAATTTATATTTTCAATACGCACAGGTAATGACCTTGGCAGAGGCGAACATTTTTATTAAAGACATCAGCAAAATGACAAGATAAATAAATTGAAACGATACTATGTGTACTTTACCGTATCCTAGGTTCTTAATCCTACTGGAAGTCCTGAAAGCAAAAGCAGCAAGAAGAACGCATCCTAGAGTGCAAAAGACTCAGAAAATCCAGGCTGAACTCGATTTTGTATGGTCGTGGTCCCAAAAAGTAGCCACTCTTGTCTTTACGCGGTTCACTCGCGCACACACCCTTTTCCTTTACTTGGACCTTATAGTTTTAAGGTGAGAAAGAAATGGATAGCTTTGAACTAGAAGGGAGGCAGTACTTTCAAATTGCTTGTCCTTCGCCACTCTTATCTCACAATAAACCTATTTCTGGTTATAAGGAAATAACTCCTCGTCGTTTTGAGATTCGACGAGATGTAGATTTCCTTAGGTAGTTAGTATTTAACTAGCTATGTTTTCAACGCCAGGCTGTACACGCACAGTTAACCATCGCGGCTAACCGACCACAGACGCACTCAAAATATTATTTCAGCGCGAAGCGTAGTGGTAAAAATTTTACTTGTATAATTTTTTTAGCGCGACAACCCCGTGAACGGCTTTTGTCGGAGGAAAGATTTTAAAAGTATTTACGTCCGCCCAAGCACAATCCTCAATTTGTGGCCCTGGCTAGGCCTTTTTACGAATCTAAGTCAACTATCCAGGTGATAGGACGTACTTGTTCCGAACCGCGGACGGGCAAAGTAGAGAAAACTACATTTCCTACTGTCCGAGTAGTTCTGGTTAGTACCAGGTTGCTCGAGTAACTGCGAATTTTGGCTTGGCGTTGATCTGTTTTACTGTTTCATCGCGAGGTGAACGTGGTAGGGTTTTTCGATGATTAAGGAATCTATGATTGGACAAAGAAATAAAGGTAGGGAGGTTTTAGGAATTTAGATGGACTTTGTACCATGCTGATTCAGTTATTGCACCATTTGCTGATTTTTAGGTGTCGAATATTTCTCCCCTATTTCCACACTTAACGTGAGAAAGGAAATGCGCTCATCGAATTTTAGTATTTGATGCATTGTCATCAAATTGTAGAAACGATTTTAGTTTCTAATATATTTCGTTCTACATTGAAATATATATGTTTAATTATTCTAGGTTTATAATCATTATATGAATTATAAGGCCTTACATAATTATTTTAAATATTCAGATGAGTCCTTTAGGTTTTTGATTACAAAAGCACGTGGCCTTTGTTGTGGGAGATCAGCTGGCTAAAGCATCTAAGCAAGGATAGGCGTACGAGAAGGAAGTGTGAAGATGGCACGTATGCTAGCCTAGCGATGCACAGCAGAGCACATCAAAAGTTTCAAAAAGAGACGGGTATATGGGGCATGTGCATGGGCGAATGAAGAGAGAAAATGACAAACGACAGAAAACTATAGTGAGATACAGTGCATGAGTGTACACGCGCTGAATATCTCTCCCTCTTCTTCTCCCTTATGCCTTCTCTTCTTCTTTCGCACTCTCTCCTTTTGCTTCCACTTTCCAGTAGAAATATTGATAATTATTTCCTGGACTTACATTATTTTAGGTATTAAAATTGCGATTATGTGACAGGCCACTCGCATGAAGCTATAGTTATAATAATTGGCGACAATATTAGTGGTTTTAAATGAATTAATATCATATAAAAGCAATATTAATGTTAAGGGTAACATTAATATTAATAAAATAATGCATTAGGAATTTCCTGAATTTAGATACTTAATAATTGGATAAATATTGTATAAAATCAATATTAATATTAATAGCAACATTAATATTAATAAAATAATGCATTAGGAATTTCCTGAATTTAGATACTCCTGAAATTACAATCTATGCGATCATGTGACAGGCCACTCGCATTTAAAAAATCGTAGTTATAATTATCCGCGTTTACCTGTATACATAATGTTACATTTATACGCAGGTGCACAAGCCTGCACGTGCATCAGTTTATATATATATATATATTAATTCATATCAATATGCTGTACAATATAAAGCGATATATGCTTAATATACAACACAAATAATATGATCATAATGATATTAACCATTAATAATGATATATATATATACAAAATATTAATCATATTAATCATATTAATCACACTATCAATATTAATATAACAATGTATTAGGAATTTCCTTCCCGAATCAACCATCTGCTAAAAGTTCCTTGACCTGAGCAACGATAAGCTGCATCAGCGACCTTGTCAAGGTGCTCGGTTACGGGCGCTTCGAGTGGCATGCGAATTTGTGTAGAAATTTATGTTATAATTTCGGAAAAATTTGACCGCCTCGACACGCTCGTAACATTGACAATTAAGAAAGAAAACATAAATTATTGGCGGAACAAATCTTATTTTTTTCCATCCTTCTTCTAAAACTTCATCTTTCATAACTCTTACCCTGCATGTGTTGCAAAGGAGTACATTTGTTTCAACATCTTTGAATTTACTGAGAAAATGCTCTGGAAATGCCCTCAAACTGCTTGAATTCGAATCTGCGAGTATAATTTATTCAGAGGAAAATGAATCTTAAGCTCAGGCTTGATAAATTATTTATAGATTAGCACGTGATGAAATCACTATATTTTAATCTGTATTCGGCAGTGAAAAATCACTTAAAATTCACTTACGGTTTTTGTTTATGAATGGATTAAAACACAGTTACCATCTTTGTCGAATCATGTCAACTGCTCTTTGAAAAGAAACTCTTGTGGATTTTTTACAAACAAATTAATTTTTTTGATAATAAAAAAAATTATTTTTTTGATAATTTATATATAATCATGAAACTCATTACAGTATTCATATGCTACGAGTATAAAACGATCACGAAACAATAAATAATCACTGCCCATAACTTTTTGATAATAACGTTCTCGTAAAAGAAGACAGTAATACAGCATTAGCGGAAGTTTCGCCAGACGCCGTCGATCGAAGATTGTGATTCCACGCGCATCACTTTACAAGAAAATTCATATTTCGCGCAATTTTCGAGTGCGCACTTTGATTATATGACTCAAACTTGTGTAATACTTTGGGCTATCTCTACAAATTTTTTCCGATTTTTCAAAAATGGCTTTTTTTTTACTACATCGACTATCTAATGATATATTTGTGTAATTTTATTGAGAATTCTTCCTAGTTTCAGTTTTTATAGAATTGAAAAAGAACAATATATTTTTTTTATCCCAGAACTTTTTAAATAATGCATGAAAAAATCTCAAATTTTGGGTTTCTTCATTATTTATGTTGGTGTATCAATCCTTAAAATGTCGAATAAATTGGAAACATGGAGTCCTGAACCCGTCCGATTTGGTATAAAACACACCGTATATATTATACTGGAGCTCTAAAAAGGAAGGTAGGCTCGACCGTCATATTCGCACCAATCAATGGAGGACTGTTATAAGAACGCGTATATTTACGTGCGTTCCGAAACTTCTTTTTTCGTGCAGATTTATTTTCGTTTTAGCAGAACTATTCAGTTTCTTATGGCAATATTTGATTTTGAAATAAAACAAATTGTATATGTACACATTACAACCTACAAAATTCTACGTACCGTTGACATATTTGAAAAAAATTTTCCAATCACTAACTGTCGTTCCACGAGCCTCGAAACTATTTAGAAACTCATAAAGCGAGTTTTTAATGCGTTTTTGGGAATTAAATTGACCAAATTACGCGAGAAAAAAGTTACGAAACGCATGTGAAGAAACGCGTTCTTATGACGGTCCTCCATTGAGTGGAGCGAAAATGGCGGTCGAGCGTACTCCCTTTTATAGTATCTTAATTATTCTGTGCATGCGTTGAACCCTATGGTGAAATTTAACCGTCAAAATATACTAGCATCATCAGACAGTAAAGTGAAATCCTAAGATATCAATCCAGAGCAATTTCCTAGTAGGAATCTGGATTACCGACTCAGGGTAATACCAACCGAGCGTCGGTGTCTTGCAGCGGTGGCAAGTGAAGTCGTAGTACCATAGCTATAGCTATTGGTCTGTTTAAGATTATTTTGGTTTACACTACTAAAAATCATTAGTGCTACTTTTGTGTGATTATGGAAGCAACAAACGGAAGCGGTGCTACTTGCTCTTGCAGTGAGACACTAATATCAAAAGCACAACTAATTAGCAGAAGACCAAGAAGCAAAATTTACGCCTATTTTTCCAAGGGGGGGGGGGCAACATAAAATAAATTTGTTAAATACAAAGATGTTATGCAATACGAGACGACAAAGCACACCACGAAGAGGACCCTCGGTGCGTCAGACGGATGTGAGTCCCGCCTGCTCAAGAACACCAAGGAGAGGAACTCATCATCGTTCCGTTGACAGGCTATAAACAGAATAACCTGTGCGACGAGGTTACTTCCGATAATCGCCACAGGGCGGCGCTAAATATCGACGTATCTTTGCTATCTGCGGCTCGCGACTACGAACTTGACTGCAAATGTCGATAACAAAGGGACCCAGGGAAACAAGACTCCTCCATATTGCCAGCTTTCTGGTCGGGAGGAGGTCTTAATCCATATTTAATTATTATAACTTATTCAAAAGCGAGGAGAGGCGTGCGGGGTGACCAATTTCAGAATAAAAGGGTTAAGTCAAGAACTTGAGATGGCAGCACCTCCTGATCATGGAACGTGGAACGTGGAACGTGAAGCTGAACCGTGAGGAGAGACGCCATTCTGTCTTGTGTGCTCTTTGAGTCTAGTCGTATTCGTCCCGTCAGTTCGAGGAACAAAATAGTTAAAAATATTTTAAAAAGTGCTAGAAAGTTGGAAGCCGCTTATTTCAGATTACGAGGCTAAAGCAGGTTTCTTCTCTCTCCATCTTGTCCGAAAAGGTAAAAGGAAAAATTATATTTTGTGTGTGTGATTTTTGAATGGAGTGAATGGGTGAGATTTCGTGTGTGTGGGGAGAAATATAAAGTTGTAAAGGGAGGAGGTTAGAGTTTAATAAAAAAACAGTTTTGTAGTACAGTGTCAAACAAGGATGAGTTTAACTTATTTCGGTCTCAGTGTCTTTTATTTTATTTTATTTTCTATTACGATTTAGCAAAGCCTCCCAGCGGTGACTGCGCCACGAGTTCGCCCCCACGAAATCCCTCTCCGCAGAGCTAGACGGGCAAGGGATTCCGTTATCACCCCCTTTTGGGTGGTTGGCGCCCTTCTATTTATATTTAAAATTAAAATTGGTTCATATCGTGCTATCGATGGAATGATGAGAAATTTACGTAGACGCCAATTTGTGGCGTCGCTTGGCTGCCATTACCCTGAGTGGCGGTAGGGCGCGTCATAATATATAGAAATTATAGAAATTATAAAAATAATTCAAATACAATATAATGTTTTGTATTAATGATTGAGTTATTATATCATCATATCCATAATAATTCACTAATTTATTTTGAAATTTTTTTATATAATTCCTTTTTTAATCATTGACTTTAATTATTAATTTTTTATTCTAGAATAAAAAAATTAATAATACATATTTTATTTCAATTATAAACTTACAAAATTATTCTTATGATTGTATGGTTATCAAATGTAAACTGATTCAAACAAAATTTTCAAAAAGTCAACTCTTTTAAATATTCATACATTTTAAAGAAAATTCTGAGAAAAATTCAACTAGTACTCGACGACAATAGGCTTAAAAATAACAAAACAATGCAGGCCGCCGAGTACAAGTCGGATTTTTGTAAATTTTTTTCAGAATTTTTTCAAAAATGTTTTTTGGGGATTATCACTAGTTTTGTTAAAAGATGTGATCAAAAATTTTTTTTATGGTTTTCGGCCTGGGGCGTTTTACTTTCTTGACGTATTTTGGGATATCACTGGTTTTTTGTAGAAAGACATTGACCAAAAATATTTTTTGGGCGTGTTTTTATGCAGGAGGGACGATAAATTTTTTTCGACTATTGTTTTTACTTATTTAAAGATTTTTATACGTTACTGAGAACAGCAGGATTACTATAAAATATAAATGATGAAAACTAGTAGATAATCATCTACGTGCACTTACATGTATATAACCGCATGTTTTGTATTATTATATTCTGGTTTATATTATATCATTTCAGATCATTAATCTAAATAATGAAAATTAACGTTTGGATATCTACATGCATTTATATGATCATACGTTTTGAGTTGTATAAATTCTATACAATACTATATCATAATTCGGAAATATACACTACATCGCATATTGATGTTACATCATGTCAATTGATGTGTATATATGAGCATATGCATATTAGGGCGTATCGAAAAAAAAATTTGATCTTCTCGTTTTTGAATAGGGCTAAAAATATTCATATAGATGCCAAAATATTCCTCCTAAAAGATGATTTCATAAAAAAAATGTCTTCCGTTTTCAATCTCGGAAAAATAGCCAAAAGAGCGAATTGGTGCATGGAACCTCCTGGGGGACACTTGAGAGCCTCCGCAGTCTCTGACCAAAACAGTCCAAACGATCGTTTCCGTATGGAATCTTCGTCGGTGAGTGGTGTCTTCCCCGGTCCACGAGGAGGCGAGGCTGATATGAGCCTAGCTCTGCCGAGGTGGTGTGCCATGCAGGATCAGGAGCCAGCCCCTTCGGGAACTTGATCAGGTAGTGCGTATTGAACACAGGTGTCGGAGACAGTGTTGCTTCGAGCGAGACCGGTCTGTCCGTGTATTCCGGGACCAGCTAAGTCCTTCAGCTCCTGAATGAGGAGAATGAAAAAATGGAGAGGTTGGCGAGGGCTCTCAGCATCATACAACAGGGTATGCTGAAAAACAACCTTCGCCATGTTACAGGCAGTGTAAATGAGGCCACTGAGGTTTTGGGCGGAATGCTCAACACCCATAAGTGCCTCCTTGAAAGCTGGGTGGAAATGCAAAAGAGACTGGAATCCCGCCACGAAAAAGATGGGGATCTCCGGGACCACGTTCTGCGTCTCTGGGAGATATTCCAAAAAATCAGGCTAAGGGTGAAAAAGGGAAACCTCTCCCTCACTCAGGAAAAAACTCCTAAGAAGGGGAAAGGCGGTCCGCCACCCTCGTATGCTCAGGTGGCCAAGAGCCAGGCCCCGACTGAAGAAGGGGACTGGCAAGTGGTCACGAGGAAGAGCCAACAAAAAAAATGAAAAAAAGGGGAAGGCGAAGGACCCTGTGCAAAAAGAGTCACAGGCAGGGAACTGTCGCCAAACCAAGGTGATCGGGGCATACCCGGAGATCCTTCTAGAAGCTTTCAACTCCTGTCTTCGGGAGGGGAGGTTCTTCGTACACTGAAAAAAGCAGAAGTTGGTCGTATTGAGGAAGGGCAACAAACCTTAAGGGGATGCCTCATCGTATAGATCAATATGTCTATTGGACACGATGAGAAAGCTTCTGGAGGAGTTGATTCTACAACGGCTTCAGACTCTTTTGGTCGGGGAGAACTGTCTCTCAGAAAACCAGTTTGGATTCAGGAAGGGTAGGTCCATTGTGGGCGCTATCGAAGCTGTGGTTAACATCGCCACAAATGCAAGAAAAGGAACTGGTAAGCGTAAGGGATTCTGCGCGTTGATCAGCAGTAACATACGCAATGCGTTCAATACCGCGAGGTGGAATATCTGTATCGAGGCGATGAGGCGTCATGTATGACGATTTTCTGCGCATGGACCTACCTGCTGGAACGAGCATCATCGGCTTCGCGGATGATGCACTTGTCGTGTGTGACGCTGACGACATCAGAATCCTAGAGCTGAGGATCGATGAAAGTCTGTGGCGGGCAAAGCATTGATTGGATAGCAGAGGCCTGAAAATGGCCCCTGAGAAAACCGAGGCTTTGCTCGTCACGAACAGGAGATCTTTTCAGTACCTGAGGATCGTTCTCGGAAAGCATGGGGTCAAGTGGAAAACAAGTATTGAGTACCTGGGGGTGGAGTTGGATCATAGGCTTAGCTTTGGCGAACACCTAAAGATCGCAGCTGCCAAAGCCATCCAATGTGAAGCAAAACTTGGCTCGGCTTATGCCTAACATTGCTGGACCCAGGGAAGCGAAGAGGAGACTGGTGGCGAGCGTGGTGCATTCGAAGCTACTTTATGTAGCTCCGGTCTGGGCTAATAGATTTATTGGCGGAGGAAAGACAGGAGACCTTTCAGCTCCGCAAGGAGCTTACCTGTACCGACCTGCAGGAAATCGCTCGCGCGAAGGAGGCCATCCGCAAGGATGGAAGGCACAGACTAGTCGAGAAATGGCAGAAAGAATTGCATGGTGAGTAGATCGGGAGATGGACCTACCACCTGATCACGGAGCTTGATAACCGGCTGAACAAAGGGCACGGAGAAGTCGGCTTTTATTGGGCGCAAACGCTCTCATGCCATGTCTGTTTTAAAGCATGCCAGAGGCGCTTTAAGAAGAGAGACGAGGAGATGTGTTCCTATTGCGATTCCCGTGTGGATAATGCAGAGCAGGCACTCTTCGTCAGCGCAAAATGGGGTGTGGCAAGGGAGGCCCTCGGTCAGGCAGTGGGTTCCGAGCTCACTCCTGACACGATTGTCTCTCTCATGCTCCAGTCTGAGCGGAACTGGATGCTCATCGAGTCATTCGTCACACTTGTGATGAAGACGAGAGAGCTCTATGGTCGTCGAGAGCGAAACAACGGGGAGAGCCAGTAGAAATCGCAAAAATTTTGCAATTTCAAAAAACTGACAATGCCAATCGATTATACGGGAAAAAAGAAGTTGAAAACCTTCATACCATTTTTTTGTCGGATTCTATTTTGTTAGTGTATTATCGTTAGAAAAGAAAATTCTCAGGTTTATCCGGTAATCAAGACTTCATTCGAACCAGTTGCACATGACATTTAGGCATGATTTTTTTTGTGTTCTTTGCAGAGAGAGATTTAACATGGTAAAAAATAACTTTTAGTGTATACAGAGAACTTTCTGCTTCACATTTGTGGCATACACCAATAATTATCTTGTGTTCGTCGTTCACACCAGCTGAACTAGCAGACCTATTCTTTCGTTTAGGTCGATCTGCATTTTCGCATTTCTCAATATAATACTTACAAACCTCTTCTACAATATCCTTTGTACCCATTCTCTCATCTGGATGAAGCTTGTTATATAAATAACAGTAGCGTTGGATAAAGCAGTTTGAATGAGTCTGAGGAAGAGACACCATGTCCACTTTTTGCTGCGAATTGTCGGCATGAGTGCATTTCAATGTTCATCATGGAGATCGACTCCGCCCATGTACGTGTTGTACCTAGAAAATGCTTGAGGGAAGAGAATTTGCTGTTTAGATTTTTCATGCCATCTTTTCATCTCAACTTTCGGCTCTTTGCCGTATTCAGTGTAAAGTACTGATTCTGGTTTTGAGTCCATTACAGTTATGTAATTCAATTTTGAATTCCCATCGTGAAGTGAAATAGTTGTTCTTCTAGCTGCTTTTTTTGGCATGTCAATTTTCGCGTTTTACGCGATTCTGTCGAATTGTACCGGTTGCCCCTAGCCCAATTTTTTGCAGATGGATCATGAGATCTGGAAAGGTGAAAAAATGATTTTTAAAAAAATGATACTTTTTGAGTTTCCTTCTTTCAGTTTTTTCCAATAAATTCTAAAGTATTTTGTCAACGACCCTCGATCTTAAACCAACAGAAGATGAAGGATTACGTGCATCAGTGCCACATTTGCCTGCATATGTATTCAAATCATAAATGTATCCATCAAAAGAGCATAGTGACCACAACTTTATCCCGAACCCAGTCGCTTTATTCCTTATGTATTGTTTGATGCTGAATCTCCAAAAATATTTCAGCATAACTTCATCAATTGCCAGGAAGAAGTAAAAAAAACCATACCTCATGCAATTTTCGCGAAACAAATCATACAAATATCTGACTTTCAGACTTTGTCATCTTTATCTTCGTCTTCGAGTTTATAAAACCTTATGTACTTTTTTATTTTGACGAAGTTTTCACTTGGCATGAGGTTTTTTATTATTGGACACTGTAAGAGCCCTTTATTGTGCCAATAGTCAGACCGCTGTTTCCTAGAATTGATTATCGTAATCATTATGATCTCGATAAATAGATCCAAATCATCCTCATTCAAATCGAAGTTATTCTCCGTAGTAGCTTCGATAATACAGTGTTTCATTGAATGTTAAAAAAATAATTCAAACAATTCTAATGAATGTTTTGATTGAAGTTCTTGAATAGATGAAGGCTCAAAAGTATCTGCGTCGGTATCTGGGAGATCATCGTAACTAGAGACATTTTCACGCCACTCGTACTTGTGGTTTGATTCCAATAACTTCTGGGTACTAGTATAAGAACTTTTTATCTGTTCATAATGTCCTGCAGGAAGCAGACGAGATAAAAAATTTTCTTCTATAAAACTTTCTGTTGCGTTATCGGAATCTGAACTTTCATCTTCATTTGGAACGAATGCAATGTCGACATATTGATCATCATCGATCTCATCAGCTTCAATCATATCAGGCAAATCTGCAATTTTTCGCCTCGGCATTGTTACACAGTGATGTAGTGTAGAGGATAGAAATTATCCGAGCACAAAATATTGTGCTATGCAAAAGAATACTTCTTCTCCAACAAGTAATTTTTATACTCCTGAATGAACTGATATACAACACCAAAAGTGGAACATGCCTCAGAACTATTTATCCAAGTTACATTTGAACTCTTCTGAATAACTTTTTTATATATTTGTATGGTCTAAAAACCGATCGTTTAGGGTTGCTTTTAGGTAACAGATTAGATGTGTGCAAAAAAATGGTATAGAGGTTTTCGACTTGTTTTTTCCAGTAGAATCATTTGGTGCTATCTAGCCTGGATTTCGTTTGGGTAATAATGGGTTTATGATTTAAATCATGGTAAAAAATTGTATAGTGTATCCATAAACGTGACTGTATCATATAGATTTGATCAGAGTAAGTTTAACGATATCACATTGATCATAAAGTGGTCAAGAATCGAAAAAATCACTGAATATCGCATTTTTTCCCATATTTCAGAGTAAAAATATTGTTTCTGACCTGGAAAGATGGTGAAAAGTCACAAACAACATTCACATGTATTCTCGTGTAGTAAAACTTCATCAAAAATCATTTTATGACCCTTTTATTAATGTATAATTTGCAGAAAATACAACGTAAATAACATGTAATTATTGATCAAAAAGGTTCAAATAATTCAGATAATTCATGTTCTAGCAATCTGGTATTTAATTCAATTACCTTCAGAATGACGCACTCATCTTCAGTTGATGTTTACTCTTAATAACATTGAAAACTTTCCGGGTCTTGAATTGCGTTCGCAGGATACCATCTTAGTATATCTTAGTATCCTGTTGTAAGCGCTGCATCGTTTTACAAATCAGTATGCGTTATATTTAACTTTTGTTCTACTGTTGGCCCTTCTTCCCCGTAGCTTAGTGTTCCTGAACCTTAAACTATATTAATGTCTGTCATAACTTCCTTTGTAATGTTTAGTATCTTAATTCATAATTTATCTTATTTTCAAAAACTTTAAGTAGAGTGTTTTGAGTTTTTTTCATTAATGCTGTTCGTATTACAAAAGTTTTTGCTGTTGCCTGAAACGTAGAAATATAAAATAAATTTATAATTTTCCTTCTACCTTGAGAAGAAGCTTCTTGTTCGCATTTCGTAGCACAAAACCAAATTAAAGTATACCTAAAGTTTCACGAAAGATAAAAATGCTACAAACACATTTTTATGGGGTTTTCAATGGCCTGACAGCCCATACAATGTTTTACAAAAGAAAAACGACTTTTGCAATGCACTTCCACTTACACTGCAATTCTTGTTTTTGGTCAGATGAAGCCAAGTCACCCAATGTAGCCTAATTTAGAAGTAAAGATGGTGGAAATTTGAGCATAGAATATAATCAAGTATTCTGGAAATGCAAACATAAAATTCATCAGAAAGTAAAACCTCAACCATTTCCTTTATGCAAATTTATCTTTTTGAATTGAACATATTCTATTCATGAATTTATACAATCTGTACTTTTAAAGTAGGCTACATAGGGTGGCTCGACATCATCTGACCTTGGATAAATGTTAAAACTCTTCGTTTTCCTTGATTTGGTTCTTGTTCAACGTAATGCGAACTGAAAATTTTCCCCATATATGAAGTGAAAATCCACATCTGAGTTCTTCTTCAACGTGAGGCCTTAATGGAGAAAATTCGAAAGGCTTTACTTATACTTTTTGCAAATAAGACAATATATGAGATAAGCTAGTAAAAATTTAAAAATAAGTTATTGCGGACATTAATATAATTAAAGATTTTATTCATAACGCTCGAAAGCAGGACAGGTAAATAGAAAACGATATATTGCTGTCTTATTCTAATAACTGTGAAGCAAAAAAATCAAAAGCATAAGGACAGGTTGACAAACACTGCCTAGAATATGAGAATCACTGACACAATAAAATTTTTATAAAATCAGTCTTAGCTTTAGAGTGACAGCATAAATACGTAGTTTAAAGAAAAAGAACTAGTATCTCTGAAGTAAGATAACAAAAGGCTAACATTAGCACAAAAGATAACGATACGGTATATGGGCTTGTAAAAGGACGTAGCGGTTACTACAGGGTACCAGTTTCGAGCGCATGGTGTACTTCTAGGACCGTAACGTTGCTTATACTGTCAAGTCAGTCATTGTAGCCCAGTGTTCGCAGAACGTGGACGTAAACGGCCCCCACCATAGATGCTTCGAGGTCATTGTGTCTACCTCATTCAACCAACCTATGGCAGTGGAGCGAGGAAGGAGCCATGAGCTGGTAGGGTCCATGGTGGGGGCCGTTTACGTCCACGTTCTGCGAATACTGTTGTAGCCTCCTTTAGGAGGACATAAGGTAGATATTTGTGTATAGAATATAATCAAATATATCTGGTGATTTGTTTGTTAATTTTGAGATGCAGGTTCTTACCCTGAACCTGACAACTCTTTTTAAGCCCAACTAATGTTATTAATTTACAATCAAAACACTTGAAAATAAAATAATTATTTTAAATCGTGGTTGAGCGCCAGTCACTTTACTTAAAGTGACAAAGTCAATTCAAACCTTAATGAGACTCGAGACACCAGTAATGATAATCACAAGGCGGGGTCAATTAAAAGTCACAACAGTGAGCGGGTAATAAATAAGAAACCAGAATTTAATTAATAAGATAATTTGGCATAACAAAATTTTTCTAAAAGAAATGAGAAAAACTCTATACAATCTAAAGTTTAGTAAAAGTAACACAAACGCCAGAATGTCAAACAAGTAATTTTATGTGCCTCCGTCGCGTAAACTCGTTTTTTTGCTACAGTTAAGAGTAGCGCAATGTTGTGTATTGCACTACAGAGGAATGTAATGTAAAAATTGAACTGCGCATACGTCTATTAAAATCAGCTACTACTACACAAGAACGATAAAATCAAAATGGCCGGGACCAGTCGCGAAATGTCAAGTGTAATGACTAGAGCCGCAAACAACTACAATACTAGATTAGATTCGAGTGTACGCATAAAAACTCGTATACACACCGAAGTCACATAAAATAGAATACGTGCCAATGCACACACTTCGGGAAATTACGAGACTCGCGACAATGCTGGCAGGACTGATCGCGCCTCGGATTCGTCCCGGCTTGCTTTCGGCTTCGTCTCGGCTACGTCTCGGCTATACCTCGACTACGCTTCGACTACGGCTCGAACCTCGACTACGCTTCGACTACGGCTCGACCACGCCTTGGCTTCGATCTCCTGCGAGCATTGTCGCTCGTCGCGCAATAACCCCCATTGTGCGCCTAGGCACGTAATATACTATTACAGTACTCGGTTACAACTCCTCTGCAACGCCGCTGTCCTCTAGTGCCGTCGTCCTCGTGTGGTGCATGGAACATACGGGACAGGAAGCATGAGTGCGGGTAGTGCGTGATAATTGTTTCGAGTGCTCTCGGGTGGCGACGAAGTGCGGTCTCTCGTCACACGACTTTTTCCCGGGACATACCCCCATGTGTCATACCGGTGAGATTACCAAAATATCTTTGTAAGTGACGGGTAAAATTTACCACGTCATAATTTTTATATTGATAAAATTACAAGACTGCTGAACTAGGAATGCATTGCAGGAACAATACGATGGACAATACTTCAAATAAAACATAAGGTTCCGTTCTTTCACAATAAATGCTCAATTTTTGAGAAAAAACGGCGGAAACTTATTTGTACACTTGATAGTACTAGTATCTTTAGTGCTACTGTTGACCTTTTGCGACCTTACTTTAGAGATACTAGTTTTTTCACGCTATGCGACGTATTTACGCTGTGACTTTAATGTTTAGACTAAATTTATAAACATTCCATTGTGCCAGTGATTCACATATTCCAGAAAATGTTTTCCTACCCTTCTCATAAATTACCATAAATTACGTCCAGCTTTATAAGAATACCCTTTGAACTAAAACGTTTTATTGGTATATTCAACTCAACCTGGATATGAAAAATGACGTTTCCGTACAAAATTTCTCCTCAAAAAGTGATAACATATTTAATAAAACCAAAATCATGAAATAATATACGTAATGTGTACTTCCAGGACCGTCCTTGAAGTAACAGATGTACCGCTAGGACTTCCAGGACGGGCCTGGAAGTAACAAAATGTTCCTGAATTACACAATGCATATGATTTGTTGTCCCTGAAGTACACTCTGGACAAACATATATGGGGCATAATTTCTCAAGTGATACCACCACAAAAAACGAAGTCGTCCGATCGGGCTTAGAGTTTGGCTGATTAGAGTCCTATTTGATGGTACTTTCCACACAAAAAAATTTTTCGTTTTGACAAATATTTGCTAAAATGGGAGGGGGGGGGGGGGGGTGCAATTTTCAGACTTTCGATGGGAAGCCACTTCTTCAAACGAATATAACTTATTTCTTTTTGCATAAAGCAAAATTTTACTTCATACATTTTTTGCAGTCTTTTTCGTGATCCTTCGACTGGTTGCAACCATTTTTTTAAAAAATCCAAATTTGACCTCCATTTTCAGAAATCAAAAATAAATTTGACTTTTTTTTCAAATTTGGACCCATTTTATTTTTTTTCAAATCATTTAGTTAAAAAGCTAAAAAAAATTTCTATAAAATATAAAAATTTCAGCATGGCGTTTTATTTGTTTTCGAGCAATTGTGCGATGAGTAACCGGATGCTTCGCTGAAGCTGAGGCCGCGCGACCGTTCGTTACCGTCTTCATGCCGGGGAACCCGTAGAACACCATCAAGCTAATCTTTTAAATTACATAATATCATACGCGGTTATTGTAACTCCTCTCTGCACTTACAAAGTTGGGACTGTCATTGTTAAGTTACAACTTACAATGCCTTAATTGCAGTTAGTGTAAGATTAATTTGGAATATGTTTTGAAAATTAAATCTATTGAATTTATATCTAGTTATTGAATGTGTAGGAAAGTGATGTTTCAGATGATGAAAACTTTTTCATTCAAAGTTTTCTATCCTGAGTAGAAATGAGCAAATCTTTCTCCTAGTAGTTTACAGCTGCTAAGATCATTGCTTGATGCGGGGACGTAAAGTGTTTTTTAAGCGTTTATCATTAGATAATTTTCGTTAGGAATTACGGAGACAAAATTATTAAATAGTTTTTTGTAATAGTATGAACTTGAAATTAGTATGAGGTTACATATGATTTATTTTTGTTACTATTTCCGAATACATCAATAATTTTTATATGTTATTGAGACATTTAATATTCGTAAATTAGTATTATAAATAACATGCTATAATATTTTGTATGGAATGTAATTTTAGAAGGTTATAGATTAGTGACAATTTTCTAAGATTATTTTTATATTTTTTATTTCGTAAAGGGTTGGGGCAGTTCTGAGCTAAATGTACTTTTTGGAAACACCTTTCACGTGAATTGGTCCATTTTTGTAAAAATCTTCTATCGTTTTTATCGCTTATTTAAAAAAATGTTGATTCTGCTACAAAGCATTTTTCTGATACTTCTTTTAAAAATATGTATCTTGTGGAGAGTATTTCTAAAATTTTATCTGCTGAATTCTGTTTGGCTACTTTCTTTTGGGACACTGATTCCCCAATACAAGCGTATTACATTGTCTTTAAAAATTTCGCAAGTTTCCTCAAACGGCGGCAGCTCTTGTTGCATTCCAAGCGATTTTACCGTGTATGCTGGTACTGCAAAATCGTACTCAATGCTTATTTCATTGAGTACTTGTACTGCGCTACCCTTTGTCAAATCTTTTTGTTGCATTGGCATTGTCCTTATCTGCAAAAGAATCATCAATTTGAGTTGTTGACCATTGAATTGATTTAAATGGAAATTAGTTTTTCTATTTATTAATAATTATGTACATAGATTAAAGTTAACTTATTTGTTTTCCGCATTTGCTAACTCAAAGAGATATTCAGTGCAATGAAAAAACTGGTCTGCTCAAAAACGTATAATAGTAAAGGGTTTTCCAATAGGGACATAACAATTTCGTATCTTTATATGAACGCACCCTTCAACTTTTTTAATAAACGGTCAATGTGAAAACGTTACTTAAAGTCAACATTTTCATCATGGTAAAGTTCACGAACCAGCAACGTTTGGAAATTATTGAAAATTACTACCGTAATTCTGAGTTGGTGGTCGCAACTTTAAGAGCGCTTACTCCAATTTTCGGCCGTAATAATCGTCCCACCCGACAGGCTGTGCGTGCTATAGTGGATAAATTCGAGACAAAATTTACACTATTGGACGTTCCGGTGCCGAAAAGATGTCGTATTGCTCAAAGCAAAGAAATAATCGCAGCCGTAATTGCATCGATTCAAAATGAGCCAAATTAGTCGATTCCACGTCGTTTTCAAGAATTGGGCATCGCTCAAACGACACTGTGGAAAATTCGGTGAACGTGTTATCTCGAGAAATGGTCCGGTCGAATGGCCGCCTCGTTCATTCGATTTAACGCCATTGGATTTCTTTTTATGAGGCCATATCAAGTCACTGGTCTATGCCAACAAGCCGGCAACTTTAGACGACCTCAAAGACAATATCCAACGCGAAATTGCCAACGTTCTGGTCGAAATGTGTGCCAGAGTGGTGGAAAATTGGGTCCCCAGAATCGACCGCTGTAAACGGGCTCATGGTGGTCATATGACCGATATCGAATTTCATTTATAAAATGTAATGCTTGCACTACACACACAATAAATTTGAACTCAATATCTCAAATATTTCTGTGTTTTATTCATAGATGAAATTGTTATGTCCCTATTGGAAAACCCTTTACATCTACAGGATACGTCCTATGGCACCGGGCTTAATAAAGTTCTTAGAGTCAAGTTATGTGAGATTTCTTAAGAAATTAGTGTATGATGATGTGTATAAAAATTATCAAACTGGAAATACAGAGGGAGCAGAACAAAATGATAAAAGTACAACTGATATGCTGATCGAATTTTCAGGAAATCAGTAAACAAAAGAAGTAGACAATTCGACTGGCACCAATCAAGAATTTGATTAAAAAATTCAGAGTTGAACAAAACTAATCAAAGAAAAAAAGATAGACCAAAGGAAACAAGTTTGGAAAATAAATGTAAAGCCTGACTAGTAACGAGAGATTTCAAAGACAAAAAAGTATACGATCTGAAAAAAACATATGCACCAGTTTCAAGAATGTCACCTATAAGAGCAACCACATTTATTGACCACAGTCAATAAAGAGGACCTGGAAATGTGTCAAATGTATGTAAAGACAGCATTCTTGGATGGAGAATTGGAAGAAGAGGTGTTTATGGAAATACTAGATAGAGTGAATAATCCAGAGGGTATGATATTAACCAAAGTCTGTAAATTGAGGAAATCTTTTTATGGCTGAAAAATAAGTCCAAAGAAATGGAATCAGAAATTTTCAGAGGATGCACGTAAACTAGGTCTCGAGAATGACCTACATGATCCATGTTTGTTTACTTGAAGACAAAAAGAAAAACAAGCAATGGTCGTACTATATGTAGATGACATATGAATTCTAGCAATGATTTAGAGAAACTCAAGCAAATTAAGAGTCATTTGAGTAGCGTCTTTCAAAAGAAAGATCTAGGTGAACCAAGAAACTTGCTTGGAATGGCAATTTAGATGAATAGAAAATAAAGAAATATTGTAATACATCAGGCTGCTTATACAGTGAAAGTCTTGGAAAAATTTAACATGAAGGAGTACAAGCCTAAGAGTACAGCTATGGTAACTCGGGAAGTGAAAAACAGAAATAATAAGGTCAAACTAAATACTGAAGATCCAGAGACAATTAATGAAATCAAAAAGGTATCTTACAAGGAAGCTATTGGAAGCTTGATGTATCTAACAAATGCTATACTGCCAGATATATTTTATGCAGTAAATTATCTAGCAAGAAAACAATTAGAATCTGCTGAGGGTGACTGGAATTATGCGAAAAGAATATTTAAATACTTAGGAGAAAAAACTGATCTGGGTATAAGATTCATGTCTACTTCTAAGCATCTAGAAGCACTGACTGATTCTAGTTTCAGAGATTGTAAAAACTTAACATCTACTGGCGGATGTATCATAAACTTATTTGATGATGTTACTGCTTGGAGAAGCCATCAGCAATCTTCTAAAATAATGTCCACCTACCAGGTAGAAGAAGAAATGGAATGAGAGTCAAACTTGACAAAAGGAGGGAGTGTAAAAAGTAGCTTTGTCGATAATCCGAATCGACGGAACGGCGCTTCGAACGAAGAGCCTGTTTACCCCCTTGGGCCATAGTTAATTTTTACAACCGATATTTCTCAAAAAACTAGCCGAGCCTTAATGCAGTCACACAGTTATTCTGTTTATGAATTTTATGATTAATATTTGATTTCTACAACTGATAATTCATAACTAATGTGCAGAGCCTCAGAGCAGCAAGGCAGGTATTTAATTTTTTATATTATAATAATTTTTTCATTAAATAATTTTCACGTCCTGGTTACTTACTTATTATCATTATATTTTGTTTCTCCTCGTTTTTGCTTGGTGAAGAGACCTGAAAAGATTTCTTAACCGAAACAGGGCCGAGGATAACCAACAATAAAGAAAGCCGATAAATATTGACAATGCAATTTAATGATGAATAACAGTAGGACAAGCTTGTGAATTGATTGCAAGGAAATAGGGAGATCTGAGGAGACCAATACCTTATAATTTGAGGCAATCCTGGAGTGTTGTAGCAGGCGATGTGATAATTAAATCCGAATTCGAAATTGGACTGCTCTAGGGTTCCTTGCCCTATCTTTGTTATCCTATTGGTTGGTGGTCCCGTTCCTTCCAGCTGGATTTACTGGCACTCGACACCGATGAACAAATTCTACCCTTCACTTAAATAATACGGAAAACACAGATTCACTCCGACGAGGTATCAAGGAATATTTACCTTTTAACTTGACCAAAGAATGACAAAAACTACTACCGAGTTCTGCGTTGCCAATTAGTGGAAGTTGATGGAACTCGTCGATTTAACCAACTGGATGCCACTTCTCGGTTTGGTGAACGGGAAGGAACTGGATGGCACTCGTCGGTTTGGCGAATGGAAAGGAACTCGCCAATTTGCGAATTGGGGTTGTATTTATACCCAGATCCTAGGTCATAAAATATGACGTCCCTCAAAAAATTGGGTCGATGTCGGTGTAAAATTTAAATATTAGTTAAGTAATTAAACCTCTTCATATGAGTCATCGCATGAGTCTTTTTCATTTGGAGAGTTCGATGACTCCTAACATTACAGCCAGTCAGTCATTTAATACATGACTTGATTTTATGATCCATATTTATTTTCACAACTAATGTTCCTTAAATAACGTGCTGAGACTTGATGCAACAAGGCAGATTTTTAAGTTGGCTAATATCACGTCCTGTGACCATCGATATTTATTTATAATATTAAATTATGTAAAAATTAATAAAAATAATTGATAATAGTACATGCATAAGCAACAGATTTCAAGAAGTATTGATTAACCCTTTGAGGCGCAGCGTACCATATATAATACACCAAACTTTTTCCAGTTTTTTATCCATACCGCGACCGTTTTCAGCTCAATCACTCTCGAATTTGTATAAAAGGGTTTTCGAAGTCGCTGATCACGAATACGGTATCAGGATTTGAAAAATAAAAATGGCGGATTCAATATGGCGGCTATTTTAGGATAGAATTGCGGTTTTCTGAGTAATTTACTTGGAAAAAGGTATAAGGGGATTTACGGGCTTGCTCATCACGAATATTAATTCGGAATTTCGATATTCAAAATGGCGGACCCAATATGGTGACTATTTAAGGTTAGAATTGCAATTTTCTATGTCCACGTCGTTTGTTCCGGGTTACGCAGAGAAGAGAGATCTGGAGAGGTTTTTTTTTGTGGAATCAGTAATCTTTGATCCGATTCAATTTGTGAGAGTATGATCTTTGATATCAAATTCGCTATCTCAATTCCGGAAGGATTGAATTAATATTATAAACTATTATAAAATTATTATGAATGTCATTATTTTGAGTCCATTTTATCTATCCCCCTTATTTGCATTCAATTCCGCCATTTTGAATTTTGAAATTCTGATACCGGATTCGTGATCAGCGACCCCAAAAACCTACGGAAACACCATTGACACCCATTACAAGTCTAGCACAAAAATGTGCCCCTCAAAGGGTTAAACGAAAAAGAATGTATGGAAGTAAAATTGTATGAGGAAAGAGAAATATAGTATATTATATATAAATAATATCTATAAAAATAGAAAACGTTTATGAATAAAATTTCGTAAACCCTTAATAATGTGTGAACAAGGGAACCCCATCGGAATGTTCTAAGTACACAAGAATATCGACCGGCGCAGCGAAAGAGAGAAATTAAAGAGTTAATCGATTTGAGAAGGAGGAACGTCGGCGAAACCAGAGGAGGAAAAGCTATTCCAACATATTTTCCCCCTTTTTCCCTCAATATACAAAAAGCCGATCTGGCCAGGTACGTGTCATGGACGGAGGAACGTCGAAAAGAGGTTGGCGAAATATCAAGAGCAAAACCCAGTATCGATTGAAAAATGGCGGAAACGACCAGTATCGATCGAAAAAATGTCCATAAAAGCAACTGCAAATCCGCAAATCGTCAGTGACCGTCGGACCATCTTCAACATCAGAACTCTCGTCAGCAAGTACAGACTTCTCCTCAAAGAGTAATTTCAAAATCAACTTTGACATAATTTCTTAAATAGCGTGCTAAGGTTCAAAGCAGCAGGGCAGTTATTTAATTTATAAATGTTATGATCAATATTTGATTATTACGTATCATACTTCCCGAATGACGCGATCAGCCTTAACGCAGACATGCAATAAACGTCTGCATTTTATAAATAATATTTGATTTTTCCTACTTATATCTTCTACATATCGTGCTGAGCCTTAACGCAACCAGACAGTTTTTTCTTATTTTAATTTAAAAATTTATATTTCTGGAATAATATAACATGAAACAGGAAGAATTACGAATTTGACATGTAATTACATCTTCATCCATCGAAAAATGTTTATTTATAGATTTGGTGTTACCGGTATTTTAATTTAGAGAAGAAAATAGGTGGCCTTTCCGGTCTTGTACAGATGTTTATTCATAAAACGTCAACGTTTTGAACAAAGTTTTGGTTCTTATCAAGACTGTAAAGGAAATATTTAACATGAGTATTTGTAATATAAAAATGGAATTACAGATATCAGTATAAATAATTTAATAATGATATAGATATTGAATAATAAGTTTAAAAGAAAGAAAAGAGAGAAAGACATACCGTGGATAAATTTCCTAAAGTAATTTCCTCATCAATTTTCAAAATTTTTTAAAAGCAATTTTACCCTTTTTTTGGCTCAAAATTACTTTTAAAATTCACGAGTGGGTACAACGAAGGGCGAAAATTTCACGAGATGGAATTCTTTATTTTAGGAGCAAGAAAACCGAAGCCAACTCACATTTTTAATTTTTTTGAGAGAGCTAGCGTTAATTCGACGAATCCTCGTTTGTTGTCCCTGACTTGGCAATTTCGTATCTAAAGCCCACAAAGAAAAACTCAAATTATTTTTCGCCATTATTTCGCGCAGTTGCGCCATAAAAAGAGACGTTTCAATTTTGGGATTTTTCCCTACACCTGCAAATAAATGGGTTTGATCAATGGCTTTTCTAATACGTAACATATGTGACTTTCTCAGTTTTTCAAAATTCTCCCTTCCTTCTACGAGAGTCTAATTCTAATAAAAGGAAGCATCAGGTGTGGACAGAGCACTGCAAAATTTAGTGACACAGGCCTGCCACTAATCATCATTTGCTGCTCTCCCTGATTATAATCAATTTTTATATGAAAGCACGCGCAACTTGGCAGGCTTTACCCACTGGAAAAAGAAAGGAATCGTCCAGCAAGTGAAGCTCCCCGTGTGGATTCGACACCTTCTTAAATCTTCCTTGCTTATTTTTGTTTTGTTTGATTAGAAATGCCACGTTCGATGTGTCTCTCGATATGAGAGTTCACACTACTAGTGACATGAGCCGAGCTAACCGAGTCGAAAAGGAAGTTTGAAAAGAGGGTTTTTCTCACGGTTTGTTTTCTGGTGGTTGTGTTGAGGTGTGGTGACTGTGGTCCAAATTTGGTTGTGGTTTGGGGATTCGATTGGTTTCGAGTCCTTGGAGTTTTTAATTGTGCTTTTGTTTGGACATTGAGAGGAATCCGGGTTGGTGGTGATACGGGTTCAGGTGTAAAAAAAAATAATTCCCAAAATTTAAAAAGAAACTAGGTAAAAACTATTAATTCCTAACTATGGGCGGGACAGAAAGCAAACACGATGAGTTCTCAAAAGATTAGGCGTGGTGATGCTACAATACACCACACCTGATCTCGAGCATCGATCTTTCTTAATCGTCAATATTGCGCCATGCGATGACTTCTCACCTTTATTAGGTACGCAACCAGACTAATTCTCGAGGATCTGTAACCGAGCACATCACCTCGGATTTCCACCTCTTTGATTAATTCCCACCTTAATTAATATGCGCGCGCTTCAATTAGCCACCGCGATCAATAAATTATGAAATTTGTACACGATGTTTTCCCCCCTTTAGAGACTATTTTAGAGCTGGGAATTGATATGAAAAGGAAGATAATGTTTTCGCGATTATGTTAATATCTTTTACATTTCAAACGATCGCATATTTCGTCCGGTGGAGGCGTTTGAAAATTCGTATGCGCTGAAAAGAGAAAGCATAGTGCGCGGTAACAAGGTGAACTCTTTTCCCCTATGCCGTTTCTCCTGGCATGGGTCACGGTGTATGAGAAGCATGGATGGACTGAGTACTCGCTGATTGGCCGCTTGTGTACCCAGGCGCCAATCGCACGCGATCTATGAGTAGACGCGCGTTGTCATTAGGCAGCAACATGAGAAAGTTTCAAACTCATGGAAAGATTAAAAATATTTATTTACTTAATATTAATTTATTATTATTTGTAATTTATATTTATAATAATAATTACTTATAATATTTAATATTTATAATATTTACAATGTAATAATAATTATCTTTATTCATAATATTAAAGATTCATGATATTTATCATGTAATAATAATTATATTCATTTGCAATATTTAATATTTATAACATTTGTAATGTAATAATAATTATATTTTAACACAACAAGAATTAACAACTGCCAAATAATTGACGTAGTACTGGGTATTTATAATCTTTGATGATATCTGTTTATTTATCTTTTTATTAGTTTATTCATTTATTTATTATTAATAAACCCTTTCCATGCGCATAAGTAAATAAACCCATAATAAATAACGCAAAAAAAAGAATATAAAAGGAATATCAGCGCAGGACGCCCATCCAGCGACCATGCATTAAGCTGCTTAACCTGGGTGATTGGTCGAGTGGCAGCAACCATAGTTTAGTGTGGCGCTCGCTGAGAATACGAACGAAAATGTCCGTGAAAACTAGAACGCGACGTTCATGCCACGTGCACTTTCGGTTTGGAAGTTATTCATTAATTATGAAGCGAAGACTCAATGAAACCTTGCAATTCTTTCGTGCGAGTTTCATGTGAATCTGTTTGTACTCATGGTCGTCTTATTTTCGTGGGTTTTGCTCCCATTTGCTCGCAAAAAGGCGGAGACTCGGGGCTGGGCCGTCTCAATAATTTATTGATGACGGCTCTTGTGCTTACTCGTCTCAATGTGTACAAGACTACATATTTTAAAAAGGCATCAATAGTAGATCAAATATATTTAAAACCCTCTATTGATGCTGATAATGGCCCATAAAAATCTATTAACAAGATTTCATTAGGCTTTGTGCATACGTAATTCTTCATTTCCGAGAAACAAGTTTGATTCGTAATCTTGTTTCTTTGGAAAAAGTCACAAGCAGCTAAACGTCGCCTGACTATTTTGGCCATTTTTAGATAATAAAAGAAATCCCTTAACATTTTTATAACTTTTAAATGACTAATATGAGTATACATTCCATAACATTCATCAATGATGTCATAAATGATGCCTTTTGTCAAGTATAGATGTTTGTTTTCTCCATTTATAAAATATATCAAATCTTCGTGTATGTCGTATTTTGCAGTTTTCTTCTCTTCCACATCCTCTCTTCTTAATTGTTAGATAGGGTCCACTTTCTGTTCTTTGGCAAAGTTTTGGAGTCGATTGCTTAGACTTGATAAAGGTTTTTTAGCCATAGCGAATAGAATGATTTTACTATCCTCGCAGCTCATTTTTTGGCCATTTTCTTGTTCTAGTAACCCACTCAAAGTATCTGATACGATATTTTTTTACTGTAGCAATATTCTAATTGAATATCGTAGTCTTGGATGGCCATAGTCCACCTGGTTAACCTTCTGCTTAAAAGCTTGCATGTTTTCAAAAATGTCAAAGCTTTGTGGTTGGCCCTGATATAGTATATTACGCGCCTAGGCGCACAATGAGGGTTATTGCGTGAAGAGCGACAATGCTCGCAGAAGACGAAGCCGAGGCGCGATCAGTCCTGAGAGCATTGTCGCGAGTCTCGTAATTTCCCGAATTGTGTGCATTGGGACGTATTCTATTTTATGTGACTTCGGTGCGGATACGAGTTTTTATGCGTACACTTGAATCTAATCTAGTATTGTGCCATAATTGTTTGTGGCGCTAGTCTTTACACTTGATATTTCGCGACTAGTCCCAGCCATTTTGATTTTATCGATCTTCTGTATTTTTCACAGAAAATTTCTTCAAAAATTAAATTAAAAATTTCCATCTAGTCTTACGAGACGTTAAATTAGTTCTAAATTGCAGGTTGGTAAGATCGATATGGTAGAGTTCTGCTGTCACGTAGAGTGATACACACTCTTCTAATGATCGACATGATCGACTGAAATAATTTAGAACAAATTGGTTACATAGTTCATGATATATCCTTCGCCGAATTGGCGGTTTAACAACAAGATTCTGTGAGAAAAGTTGTGGAACCTCCGTAGCTCAGATGACAGAGCATTCGACCGGCAATCGAAAGGACCTGGGCTCGATACCCAGCGGAGTGGAAGCGTTCCTTTTTTCACAGAAAATTTCTTCAAAAATTAAATTAAAAATTTCCATCTAGAATTACGAGACGTTAAATTAGTTCTAAATTGCAGGTTGGTAAGATCGATATGGTAGAGTTCTGCTGTCACGTAGAGTGATACACACTCTTCTAATGATCGACATGATCGACTGAAATAATTTAGAACAAATTGGTTACATAGTTCATGATATATCCTTCGCCGAATTGGCGGTTTAACAACAAGATTCTGTGAGAAAAGTTGTGGAACCTCCGTAGCTCAGATGACAGAGCATTCAACCAGCAATCGAAAGAACCTGGGCTCGATACCCAGCGGAGTGGAAGCGTCTCTTTTTTCACAGAAAAATTTCTTCAATAATTATAATTAAAAAAAATTCCATCTAGTCTTGCGAGACGTTACATTAATTCTGAATCTTAGCTTGATAAGGTATATATAGTAGAGTTCCGTTATCACATACAGTGATACACTCTTCTAATGATCGACATAATCGACTGAAATGATTTTAAAAAATCAGAAAAAAAACGTCTATATTTTTTTAGCGCGTCCCAAAAACTTTCTTTTTCTTCTCCGTTGAGCAATTCACATTTTGCCACTTTTTCTTCTATTTCGGCATCTGTTATGCGGTATTTTTCTTCAATCACATCATATTCCTCAATGTTGATAAATTCTTCATAAATCTCTGGGAAATTATTTTCGTTTGCAAAGTCCTGTGGATCAATATTTATTAACTCATATTTAGACTCCATAATTAAATCATGGCTTCCCCTAATATATTTTTCTTCTTCATTTAAAAATTCAATTTTTATTTGTTTATCCTTATTTCCTTTCTTTTAACTTTTTGAGCAAATCAATGCCCGAAATAAATTTTTTATTCAATTTTGGTATTATGATGAATACGCAAGAATATGTATCATTTACATTTAAATTCGCATATAATTGACGCTTTAATCTTAGAGGATTACACAAGTGACACCTAAGATACTTGTGCCTATGATTAGTAAAATTTTACAAGTTTAAAAGTTTTTTTATTATTTTTGAAGAATTTTTCAGATATACACGTTTCTTTGCTACCAGTATCGATTGTAACGTCATTTTTTTCACTCCTTAAATCTTTCCGCGTATAACTTCGGTACTTCGTAACAGGACTATTCGTTTAGCCCAAAGCTATCAAAAAATTTTTTGCCAGGCGCCAGGCCTTTCTTGGGCTAATTCGTAATGCTGCACTCAGCTGCAAAATTAAGCTACTAAATAGCTAATCCTAAATTTTCCAGATTTCCAACTCAACCTTAAACTCGTCCCAATACGGAGTATACCGGTAGTGTTGCTAGCCCAGCCCCCTTATCTGGATAATAGTAAAGGAGGGGGTTACTAACTACCTGAAATGAGACTCACAATTTTATAATAAAAATTAGTATCAGATTAGTGGTTTATTTCCGAATCTTATATTATCATAAAACATACAAAAAGAATAAGGACTCACTCAATCACACAGCGATGCGAGTTGGCTGGTTGAGGGAATACACTAAAACCTTATAAGGGAGAATAACATAAAACTTTGAGAAACAAAGGGGGGTGGCGCCAAACAGAAAAAAAGGGGTGTAAGGACAGTTTACTTTCGAACAGATATGACCGGGGGAGTGCACCTATTAGTCTGGGGGAAAATCTAGCAACTCACAAAAGTTTATAATTTAGCAACAGAGTCGAAAAAAAGGGGGGTGGGGACACGTTACGCGGGAAGTGCTCTGGGGTTAGTCACTAACACTGCAATATCTTCCAGGGTCGGGCGGGGGAATCTCCAAACGTGCAAGAGCCTAATTTATTATTATTCCAATGAAAGGAGGGTTATAAACACTTTATTCAAAGGCACATGCCGTGGGGATTTCGTCACCATAAAATAATATTAAACTTCATACCTTGCTATTCACTCACTCTATTAACACAATTTTTCTCTATTTTAACAGTCGCTGACACTATTATTTCTCTCCTCGTTCCTTTTTATAACAATTCTCCTTCGAAATTTCCAAACAATTCCTTCTTCACAACATGCATATTTCTCGACACTGTGTATTTTAGAAATACCCGATATAAAAAGACATTAATAAACAGAAAAGCTTGTATTTGTCAAATTTTAAGGATAATTACTTGCAAATGTGTAATTCTAATTTTTCATTGCAATATGAACGTCAAATTTACTATTAGAGTACAAAAAAACCCTGTGAACTGATTTTATGATCAATTAGGAGTTTAAAATAATAATATGCGGGCGGTGTACTAGTTCGAGAGAGGAGTTTTTTTTGTTTAAACAAGTATGCCTAGACCCGTCCTAGGAGAGTCCTGTACAACGTCTATAAAAGATTTCGCCATTTTTCCTCCTCGCCAAAAAAAAAGAAAATAAATAAAAAAATATCTATTTTCAACATTCAATTCATAATCAGCGACCCAAAAAACCTACGCGTGCAGGATTGTAAGTCAAAACAATCACATAATGACGCTCTTTGAGCACTGTATCACATTCCGACGTATACAGTGGAGAAAAAATTGTCCAGAGACTGCGTCTGAGGTAATCCGAAACTTATCTTTGATTATATTTTTTCTCAACATTATTTTACAATCGTTAAAACTTTAAACTATGCAGGATCTCCTTGGATCACAACTTTTTTGACAATTTTCGATCGCGGTGTTCTTAAGATAATCAGGGAAATAGGCACTTTTTGTCTTGGATTTTATGACATTTTAATATTCATTATATGAGTAATAAATGCAGATACATATACAACATACCTCCAGGAACACCCTCTATTTCGGTGGGATCAATCGGCGTAACGATAAATTGTCACCAGCTCTTACAAAAATTGCTGCTCGAAACTGTTAAAATGTGAGATTCGCTGCTCCGAGAGGAGGCTAACTTTGAACAGCTTTTGTAGACGTAATACTTAGCCTAGCTCTCTGTTCTTTTGTTTACTTATGCAGTGACTCCCTCTCTACAGTATAACAAAGCATCAAGACGTAACGCCAAAGTTTAAATTTTGAATTTTGGCCAGGCATGAAAGCGCTCGGCACCACTGTGCGGAGGGAGACCTGCGAAATATTTACCCGTTATATAATTTACCAAATATTATATTATAATATATTATATAATTACGATTATCCCCCTGGCTCCAATTTCTGCACCCTAAGTTCAATTCAACTCTTGGTGCATCACTCCCTGTTATGTTCCTGCCACAGCATTAGCGATGAGGCCTGATCTTGCCAGACAGGTACAAGTGGTTTTTCAACGTCCTTTGTTGAATTCCACAATTTCTGCATGCTTGTCCCCAATTTTCGCGGTTCCAATTGTTTCGCGGTTCCAATTGTTTCGCGGCTAATTGTATCCGGTTTTTTGACTGCAGCGATTTCGGTAACGCTTCCGATGCCGTAATAGCTGACGCTGCATGAGCCTGCCTTGTACTGGCTGCATCTCCCGATGTGCCCGCGTCGTCCTCCGCACTTTATACCGCGAGTCCGCTAACCTCTGCAAATGCGCCTCTGGCTCCAGCACCTCTCACGCGCTCTTTTTCGTTGATTTGCGCGTTTCTTCCCGTTTCATTTTCGCTTCCATCCATGACGGCAACCCAAACATCTTCAAAAATTTCAGCAAACAATATTTAATATTTTACGAAAGTTTTCGATTTCAAGCTTTCACCCTCAATTTTCAAATACGCAATGTCAAAACCTGACATTACAATCTGCGCGCAGTGACGCAAACTTCCAACGATAATGTCTTTAGTAGAGGTTTGATATATACAGTATTTGCTACATTCAGAATCAGTTGAACAGAAAAAAGTCTTTTGCCAATTACGTCAACAACGAGACAAACGGCTGAAAAGAAAACAGAATTTCGCAAAAAATTAGATATAGCGGAAATCATATTCGCTACCCTTTTTGTTAAAAAAAATGCAGCTCTGGACCAATCCCCTTCGATCATCAATGTTTTCAAATCAATAGCTCCCGACCACAAACAATCAAGGGTATGACTATGTGCCGGAAGCATCTGTCTGAAATTTCGAGTAGAGTAACATTTTAAAACCAGTTGTTTCTGAAAATCTTGTAAAAAATCTTGAAGAGACTAAATTTTCGTTTCACATAGATGAAACTGTAGATTTTTCTAGTAAAAACTAATGACCGTTATAATTAGTTACGTCGATTCGAAAACTGGGAAAGTGAAGAATGATTTCGGAAGGTTCTCGGTCAAATTCCTGTTTCTGTAAAATAAACATTCATGTCATTAATTTTCGCACGCTCAGCGGGTGAGTCGGCTCATCGAGCAGGGCATCAGGCATGCGGGAGCGACAGCATTCCATCCTCCTTCCAACACGTTTAACACTTCTAACCACGATCTAGAATAGTTCAATCGATGAATTAAAAGATTTCTACACGATTTTTTGAATCCTTTCCAGAAGGTTTTAAACATGTATTTAAACGTCCAAAGAAAGCCGACGTTATCGTGATCACGAAGGTATGCTTTTCATACACTCTTAAAAATGTCTATTGTAATTTTTCGAAATAAATGTAATAGAAGTTTATTACCCAAATGCAATGTAATCTTACAATACATGAAAATGTATCTTTAAAGTGCAGTGTTGTAAAATTACTGCAAATGTATTGTAATTTTACAACATCCAAAAATAGTATATTACGTGCCTGGGCGCACAATGAGGGTTATTGCGTGACGAGCGACAATGCTCGCAGAAGACGAAGCTGAGGCGCGATCAGTCCTGCGAGCATTGTCGCGAGTCTCGTAATTTCCCGAATTGTGTGCATTGGCACGTATTCTATTATATGTGACTCCAGTGCGTATACGAGTTTTTATGCGTACACTTGAATCTAATCTAGTATTGTAGTTGTTTGCGGCGCTAGTCATTACACTTGATATGTCAAGACTAGTCCCGGCCATTTTGATTTTATCAATCTTGTGTAGTAGTAATGGATTTTAGTAGACGCATGCGCAGTTCAAATGTACAAGGCTTTGCCAGTAAGATGCTAACGCTGTACGAAGAAGAAGAAGAATAAAAAGAAGGATTGAGCTTCGTTTCATGGCTATGGGCGCATGCGCAGTTCAATTTTTACATTTCATTCCTTTGTAACGCAATGTACTCCATTGCGCTACTGTTAACTATAGCGAAAAAACGAGTTTGCGCGCCGGTGGCACATAAATGTACATTACAGCCTATTTATTGTAATTTTAATATAAATGTATTGTGAAATTGCATTGCGTTTTGGTAATAATTTTCCTTTATATTTATTTTGAAAAATTTCGAGAATGTTAGGATCAGAAGAATCCTCTCTGAGGGATGAGGAATAGTCAGTGAACAGGAAAGCTTGATTATATGAAATATATTCATTTTTACTGTCGCTGAACTCGGCGTCGACTTTACTGAATTAGAACTGGACCAACGTGCGGTAAAACATCTGATGAGACTGGACTAACTTCTATTGGAAATTTCGCTTTTTATAGGACTTTGAAAGGTCAAGTATGGCGAGCTACATGCTATGACAAGTTACATGTTGTGACTCTTATGTGTGTGATAAGTGCATGTAGTAGTACGTTGGTACTGTAGGGCTTCATTCAACTACTAGTCAATTTGTTATTATGTGTGGGTATTATAAAGACACAAGGTAATTTCATATTGATCATTCTGTTGATCTGTCTATTAGGCCAGTCATTTTAGCAAAAAACTGGAATTAATGCAAAACCTACGAAACTTTGAGAAAAGTTCAACTATGGTGCTTTTAGGAACTATAAAAATTTGCCCCTTCGTACAAGGTCGGGACAAAGATATTATAAACCTAGATGCGGCGAGTAGCCTCGGAGTGGGAGAACGATATATATAGAACATCACTCTTTCTTGGGTATCGAGGTGCTGCCCTCTTCACAACTTTCAGCCGTTTCCATGGCGACGCGTGTTTCTCGCAGTGTCTTCTGAATTCGAAAACACGGAGATGCTCGAAAATCTTCGGGAGACTTCGGCTCTCTCCTTATTTCGTCTATATATAGCATATACGAAATAAAGTAAAAGCAAGCGTTCCCTAACTTTCTGAGTTTCTGCGATTTCTTCGATTCGATGTCTCATGCATCTCGTCGTCTGCTCGCCCGGTGACTTCTGTTCCTTCTGTTTACAAAATTTGACAGCTGACAAATTTTGTAAAAAGTCTTAAATAATGTTGATGACGTGACATAAATTTTATGAATTTCAGGAAATGTTAAATAATTCTTTCGAGTGTGTGATCTGCAAGGACTATTTATTCGATACTATTTGTTTGTAGAATTTAAATGCAGAATTTGAGGTTAGGTTCATAACCTGTTGTATTCAAGTAGTTTTATTTTTTAACTTTCTTTGATTTCACTCAATTGATTTTGAATATTATAAATTCAGAACGTTAATTAATTGCATTTTTATGTAAATTTTAAAAATAATAATCATTTTTAATTAATAAATTCTGTCATAATTACCTTTCTTGTAATTCTATTTTATGAGAATATAAAAACACTCCTTTAAAGATAAAATGTGGAAACCTAGCTTCAAGTTTGGTTACGTAGGAAAAACTTTGCAGCCGACCCGAAATTTATGAAATAACTAAATAAATAATTACTTACAGGAAATAACTATTTAATATTCATTCTTAACTATACCTTATGGTAATAAAGTACATCTATGAAGGGAAAAATTGTTACTGTCAATATTTTTGGTCGAAATGAGAAATTGAAATTTTGAGTTTAGAATTTAAATCCAATACTCTTACAATCTTGCAAATGAAAATTAAATTACAGTTATTGAAATTTTACAAAAGTACAATGTAAATCAGATGAATGAATGATACAATGATCTAAAAATGAAAGAGTTTTAAAATCGTTTGAAATCAAAATTTTTTTAATTTTCAAAGGCTTTTTTAAGGCTATAAGTGCTTTTACAAGTGATTAATTAAAAGCTTACAAGAAAATCATAAGTGGACAGATTGAAAAATAATGAGGTATTGAAAATTGCTTAATAGTAATATTTCCAATTTTAAATTGAATAAGTTGGGAATATGTAAATAAAAAGATCTATGCAAATAATTACAGTAGTTCCTCTTTACAAAAATTTTAATTGCAAACAATTCCAATTGTAAAATATCCCCGATTTTCAAGCGTTTTTAAAATAAATCTATATAATTTAAAGTAATTTTAGTTATATATCGAAAAAATTGAAATAGTCCTCGGACTTTAGAAAACTAGAAAATTTATTCATGGAAATCATTTCAAATTGCATTTAATGAAATATTTCAAATGAAACAATTATTTTTTGTGCCCTCTTTTGAGGATATTGTTAGAATTTCCTTTTCTCACAATTTTACTGGGAATTCTTATATAAATCAGGATCACCTTCGGTAAGTACGCTTTATTTCACTCTCTAAATCAAAATAGATGCACTCAGAAAAAAGATTTGATTGAATCAAAGAAAATTATTTGCTTGAAAGACTTTCTTTGATTTAAAGGAATGATTTGTTTGAATGAAATAAAAATTTTTTAATTCAAACATAATGTCTTTAAACGAAATAAATATTTGTTTGAATCAAATTAATTTTTCTTCAAAACAAAGAAATTAATTCAATGATATATGGTCAAAGATATAAATTGTTTGATTGAAGGCAGAAATTTATTTGATTCGAACAAATATTTATTTGGTCCAAAGATATTTTGTTTGAATTAAAAAAATTTTGTTTCATTAAGGTAGTTTTTATCCACGAAAAGTAAACCTCAGGCAAAAATAGATAATTTTGCTTTCAAGAATAACAATATTATTATTGAAGGGCTATTTTGGAAGAGAAAAGATTAATTTCCATGAAAAAAATTTGAAATACAGAAAAATAATTTTATTAATAAATTTTATTTTTGCCCCAACTTTTTTTCTTATCGCTTCTTACCAAATTTCAAAAAATTATGCGATTCTAATAAATCATGAATCATTTTTTCAGAGAAAAGATTTCCCACAACTTAACCATTTCCAATTTTCGAAAATGAATAAATTATTATCAAATTCAGCAATTTGTTTATAAAAATTTCGTTTTGGAAAATATTTTTTTATTGGTTTCAACCATTAAAGAATTTATTTTTAAAAATCAGAAACGGTGAAGTTGTCGGAAATCTTTTCTCTGAAAAAATGATTCATGATTTATTAGAATCGCAAAAATTTTTTAAAATTTGATAAGAAGCGATAAGAAAAAAAGTTGGGTCCAAAATAAAATTTATTAATAAAATTATTTTTCTGTGTTTTAAATTTTGTTTATGGAAAATAATCTTTTCTCTTTCAAAATAGCCCTTCAATAATAATATTGCTATTCTTAAAGGCAAAATTATCAATTTTTGCCTGAGGTTTACTTTTCGATGATGAAAACTACCTTATTGAAACAAAATTTTTTTGATTCAAACAAAACATCTTTGGACCAAATAAATATTTGTTTGAATCAAATAAATTTCTGCCTTCAATCAAACAATTTATATCTTTGACCATATATCATTGAATTAATTTCTTTGTTTTGAAGAAAAATTAATTTGATTCAAACAAATATTTATTTCGTTTAAAAACATTTTGTTTGAATTAAACAAATTTTATTTCATTTAAACAAATCATTTCTTTAAATCAAAGAAAGTCGTTGAAACAAATAATTTTCTTTGATTCAATCAAATCTTTTTTCTGAGTGCACTTATTTTGATATAGAGAGTGAAATAAAGCGTATACTTAGCGGAGGTGATCCTGATTTATATAAGAATTCCCAGTAAAATTGTGAGAAAAGGAAATTCTAACAATATCCTCAAAAGAGGGCACAAAAAGTAATCGTTTCATTTGAAATATTTTATTTAATGCAATTTATTTATTTATACATCTTATTATAAATGTTTATAAATCAATTCATTTGAGTTTTTTTGAAAAACATTGATCTATTTTTTTTCAGAAAAGTGTGGAATTATCACTTTTTTAATAAGAAAATACAAGAACTAGCCATAAATTACAATGAGATTTTAAAACATTCTGACTAGTGTGAGTCAAACAAATATTTCAGAAACTGATTTAAGGGTATGTGATACTTTACCTCGAAAGCAATTTAGTTTACACAGTTGTTTTTCAGCAATTTTGAATTTTTCAAAAAAATAATAGTGCCGAGACGTAAAGAAAATTAACACTGACGTCTGTGCACTATTATTTTTTTGAAAAATAGATTTAAATTTATTTCTTATAATTTGATACTGAAGCTCAAACCAATTTTATATTAATATTACAGATGATGTGAATTACAGATTTTCTCAGTCACTCAATTTCTATTTGAATTTAAGTGAAACAGGAAATTCAATTTACTTAAGACTCTATCGGCTTTAAGGAACACATTCTCATCATGACGCTCGCGCTTCGCGCTCGATTTTCTGTATACATTTCAGTAACTTTTTAATAAATTACATGATTAAAATAATTTATTTATTTTATTCCAAATATCTCAAAAAGAAAAAACAATCGTAGACTTTATTTAAGGAAACGATTTTGCAGAACAACGCTTATTTCGTATCTCACATATTTTGGTTAAAAAAATCGAATTCTTTTAATATCAATAATCAAAACATAAAATATACATCCTGTCCCGAAATGTCTAAATGAGAATTTGTAGACTTCATTCAGGCAAACAATTTTCCATCCAAACGTTTTTTTTGTATCTCACATATTTTGTCTAAAAAATGGAATTTTCGAATTTTAATCGTATTTTTTGGAATTGAAACGAAAAATATATGTTTTATTAAAAACTGTATAAGACAAAATTTGTAGATCTTTTTGAAACGAACAATTTTGTATTCCTACGTTTTTTTCGTATTTCACATATTATTGTTAAAAAATTGAATTTTGGATTTTCAATCGTTTTTTTTTTAAATTAAAAAGAAAAATATGCATCTTATGGAAAAAAGTTACGATTTAAATTTGTAGGTCTTTATGTAGTAAATAATATTGTATTATAACGTTTTTTCGTATCTCGTATAATTTAACTGGAAAATGGAGTTTTGATATTGACTTTTTTTCAATTTGAATATGCTGTAACATTTCTAATTTTGATTTAATCAATAAATGTTATCAGGATAATTTGTAGAGATTTATGAGCACTATCAAAAACCAGTATTGAAATTTAATTGATTTTTTCAAAAAGTTATTTTCAAAAACACAAAAGTAGTGCTCAATCCCTCAATTTTGATTGGATGTGGCTGGTTAACGAAGTTGTCTTTACTTTTTCGGCTCCGATAAAGTGTGCCAAAGCTCTATTCAATCTGATAATTCTAACGAGAGTTATGCCCCACACGACCTACTACAGACAGACAGACAGACACTTTCGTAAAAACCGTTTTTTCTGAGTCAGGGGGTCTCAAAACGTAAAGATTTGATGAGAATTTCGAAAGTCATTTTTCATATAAAACCAATACCTTCTCATCCATGATGAGAATGTAAAAAAAAGAATTAAAAATACGAAAATATGAAAATAAAAAATTAAACTTTTTAAAAATAAGAAACTGATTCTCTTTCTATTGCATACATGTTCAAATTATAATAATTGAATATTGGCTTTTCATTCATGTACTTATCTTTCACTGACAGAAAGTTAATTTAGCAATGCATGTTCACTGTAACCTATTTCAATATCAAAATGATACTATAAAGCAAAATAAAATACACATAAAGTAACATTGAAACACTTTACACGTCGCTTTTCCTTGCTGTTTACCAATTTTTAATTTTCTTCAATATATATAATTTAAATTTAAATTTTTAAAGTGCGCTTACTGTTCATTGGTATCTCAGCGGGTGGAGGGGATTGGAGGGTGATACATTTAGCGCCTCTATAATGATTTCGAGGAACTAATTTGATTGGATCCTACGGTGTGGTGAGAGGCAAGAGGGGACCGGTAAAAACACGCCGAAAGCGACGTCTGCATTTAAGTCTACCAAACTATAATTGGCCGCATCTAAGTTTATAATATCTTTGGTCGGGAACATGTTTTTATTTCAATAAATCGATTATTGCTGATATATCGACTAGAAAAAAAACAAAAGTGTCGCAAAACGGTGGAAAACAGAGATTACAACATTTTCGAACATTTCTGAACTTTACGGCCAGATTCGCCATCGGGAACTTTGTTAAATAATTATTTGTTTACATTTTTGTTTATTGCTTGAATAGAAAAAATGCAAGAGAGCCGCAAATCTAAAAATTACTTCGAAATAATGAATTATACCCCCATAGCACAATACCTTCCCTGAACGTTCTATGAACGTTCCCGTGGAATGTTCGGAATGTTCCATCGGAACGTTCAAGGAACGTTCCTAGAACTAAGAAAATGTCCGTGTTTTTTGAACGTCCCAAAGCAATGTTCTCTGAATGTTCCTGTTGAACGTTCCAGGAACGTTCAAAAGGAATATTGAGAGAACGTTCTGCAGCAATATTCAGGGAATATTCAAAGAGAACGTTCCTGGAACCTTCCATACGAACGCTCAGAGAGCATTCGTATCAAACGTTCGTAGAACTTTTCGTGGGAACATTCAGGGAACATTCGCAGAGAACGTTTTGGAACATTCCGCGGGAATATTTTTTGAGAATGTTCCTGGAATTATTTTCTACGGCATTCAGGAAACTTTCTTTATAGATAATCAAATGTTACCTTTATGAAAAAATGTAATTTATTTAAATATTTTATTAAAAACATGTTTAAGTAAACGTTATAGCATTTTCCTCTTTGTACTTAAAGTATTTTAAAGTATATAAACCAAATATTAATATCTGTAATTAATTCTTTTCATTTTACCTATAAATTAATGCCCAAAATTATTTATAAGAAACATTCCCTGAATTAGTATGTATGAAGCTGCTGGATTATCTATAAAGAAATTTTCCTGAATGCTGTAGAAAATAATTCCAGGAACATTCTCAAAAAATGTTCCCGCGAAATGTTTCAAAACGTTCTCTGCGAATGTTCCCTGAATGTTCCCACGAAAAGTTCTACGAACGTTCGATACAAATGCTCTCTGAACGTTCCTATGGAAGGTTCCAGGAACGTTCCCTTTGAATATTCTCTGAATATTGCTGCGGAACGTTCTCTCAATATTCCTTTTGAACGTTCCTGGAAAGTTACACAGGAACATTGAGAGAACATTGCTTTGGAACGTTCAAAAAACCCGGACATTTTCTTAGTTCTAGGAACGTTCCTTGAACGTTCCGATGGAACCTTCCGAACATTTCATGGGAACGTTCATAGAACGTTCAGGGAAGGTATTGTGCTATGGGGGTACAAGTTCTATACTTTGCCACCTTTCTCTATTCCGGGAACTAATAATTTTCTGCAATTTACAAAAAACAGCTATGATTTCGACAAAATTTGTTTATGGAAAAAAACAAAACATTCCACGTTTGGTGGCATTTGTGCATAATCTATGTCCTAGCAGCATACAAAATTTGCCACCACAGAAAATGTCGGGAAGTTTGTTTATTTTACAATGTTCGATTTGAACGTTTTTTTATATTTGTGGAAAAAATGCAAAACTTCCGCAAATTTAGCTATATATACTTCTATTCGAATCTATATTTCAATTTGCAACCATTTCCTAAATTGGGAAAATGTCAGGTCGACATCGACTTGTTTGTTTATTAATTTTGCATATGGAAATTATGCAAAACGTTCGCAATTTCGATGATCAGTTTTAGATGCGGCTCTAAACGTAATGTCATATTTGCTCCCTTGCGAAACGTAGGGAAATCAAAAACGATACATAACAAAATTGTTCTTCGCGCAGTTGTGGCTCGTGTGACCACGTGCGTGCGACCACGTGCGTCTCAAGCAGTTAAATCTCGAGAATCTCGAGCATGTTTAGGTGCGTTTCTTTTGTTCGGTAGTTTTTATATCAGTCGAGTGTCGAGTCATTTCGGTGATCGTGAAACATTTTCAATGTTCAATTTTCTATGCATGATATGAGAATTTCCATTTTCCTACGTTTCGCAAGGGTGCAAATATGACATTACGTTCAGAGCCGCATTTAAAACTGATCATCGGAATTGCGAACGTTTTGCATAATTTCCATATGCAAAATTAATAAAAAAAACAAGTCGATGTCGACCTGACATTTTCCCAATTTAGGAAATGGTTGCAAATTGAAATATAGATTCGAATAGAAGTATCTATAGCTAAATTTGCGGAAGTTTTGCATTTTTTTCCACAAATATAAAAAAACGTTCAAATCGAACATTGTAAAATAAACAAACTTCCCGACATTTTCTGTGGTGGCAAATTTTGTATGCTGCTAGGACATAGATTATGCACAATTGCCACCAAACGTGGAATGTTTTGTTTTTTTCCATAAACAAATTTTGTCGAAATCATAGCTGTTTTTTGTAAATTGCAGAAAATTATTAGTTCCCGGAATAGAGAAAGGTGGCAAAGTATAGAACTTGTATAATTCATTATTTCGAAGTAATTTTTAGATTTGCGCCTCTTTTGCATTTTTTCTGTTCAAGCAATAAACAAAAATGTAAACAAATAATTATTTAACAAAGTTCCCGATGGCGAATCTGTCCGCAAAGTTCAGAAATGTTCGAAAATGTTGTAATCTCTGGTTTCCACCATTTTGCGACACTTTTATTTTTTTTTCTAGTCGATATATCAGCAATAATCGATTTATTGCTATTTAAACAATGTTCCTGACCTTTTACGAGGTGACAAATTTGTATAGCTCTTATGAGTACTGTAGATAAACTTTTCTCAAAGTTTCGTTAGTTTTGAAATTATTTCTATTTTTTTCTTATTGAAGGGCTAAAATGACTGGCCTATATAACTTGCGTCGATAAAATCACGTACGCAGTAATGCTGTCTTAATCCAAATAAAAATAAGCAACTATTTATAATAGTTGTGCTTTAGCCGCCAGAGAGTTAACCACTAATTCAATATGAGGTTATCGCATTGCATCGACTGCTTTTCATTTTGAAGCAGAATGAGACAGAATTTAGGAAAATTTCTGGATAGGAACTGCCTATCCAGTTAAATAAATTAAGCTTACCTTGTACTTCGCGTCCAAATCTTAATTAACGATTTTTAACGGTCCTTCTATGCGAGAAACCATAATCGAAACAAACTGACAACCCAAGATGACTGACGGTAGCGATACTCCGAAATTCCGAATTTCACTTAGATTTGCATTAAAATTATTGTAATTTCACCCTACAATACTCCAATTGTAATTTTACATTGCAATTTATACTGTAATCTATTGTAAAATTACAAACATTTTTAACAATGTACCCAAAACGTGCTTCATTGCACCCGGTGAATGCATTAGAAGATTGGGGTGTGCAAGAAGGAGAAAGCTTCTCACGCGTAGGGAAAAGACAGCGCTCCTCCGTTAAACGCGTATGGCCTAGTAGTCCAGTCAAGTTGTCAGAAATAGAGGCGAAATCCCAAATTAACTCACGAGCACAATTTTTTTGGTTTAAACGCTTCATTTTGGATCACTTATATACCATCTGGTTTTGTGACAAGAATTTCAGACCGAAATCCGGGCAAATTTTTGGTGAAAGGTCCAAAAGTCAGTTATTGCGTGATTTGTTGCTCTCCTATTAATTTTAGCGAAAGAAACGGAGAGTGAGAAAAGAAAGTAGACACAATTATGAGAAATAAATAAAAACGTGTCATAGCACCAATACTTTCCGAGATGCAGCATTTCGAAGAAACCTGTATTTTCGATTTTTGCCTAAAAATCGCTACTTTTCAAAAAACCATTTAAAATTTGTATAATGGATGTACCTACGCTAAAATTTTCTACAGATGACTTGAAGTAGACCGAATTATCTTCAATTTTATCCAAAGAACAACCCTCTAGGTCCAATAGATTTCAGTCACGTTTTGACTAATACAGTAAAATATAATGCACTGAATATTTAGTATTGATTAATTAGACATCTCGTATACATAAATTGATAATTATGTAAATAAATACATTTTTTTAGATTTATATTTTTTATTTTTGACGCATTTTTCGTTTATTTTTCAAAGAGATTAATTCAAAATGGTTTATTTGTCAATTTTCAATTATTTTATAAACAAATAAATTTCATTCAAAATTAAGTTTTCACATTTTCAGCATTTACTACTACTTTTGTCTCCTGAATTAATTTAAAATAGGCAAGTGTTTATTATTCATATGTAAAACAAAATATTATTTTTCAAGTAATACATGTTAACACTTAGTTCCTTTTTCCCATAATAATTCCGTTCTTTTTAGATGGAATGGATAGTGTACAGTAGAAATGAATGCTTTAAATTATTACGGCTTGAAATTTAATTAACTGAAATTCAGGAAAATTTTTTTGTAATGAAAGAAATCATTTTGAATTTAGAAGACCGCAATTGATGAATTACAGAAGCTTCATATGATCCATAGGTAGAATTCGGAACAGTTGTACTCATAACTTGTAGTATATCCTAGGATTTGTATCGATACATATAACAGAAGAATGTCTATATTGACTGTACGAGATGTAGTATTGAATAGAGAAAAATACAAATGAATGTTTATTATCCACTTTCCATTCCTTCTAAAAAGATTGGAATAATTATAAGAAAAGGTACTCAGTGTTAACATGTATTGCTGAAAAAAGAATATTTTGTTTCACTTATAAATAATGAATACTTAGTATTTTGAATTAATTTAGGAGTTAAAAGTAGTTATAAATGCTGGAAAAGTGAAAACATAATTTGTAATAACATTTCTTTGTTTATAAATATGTTTAATTACTCATGAAAATTGAAATTTATGAGACAAACGTAATAATAAATACTGAAAAAGTGAAAACTTAATTTTTAATAACACTGATTTGTTAATAAATATGTCCCATTGCTCATGAAAATTGACGATTAAACCATTTTGAGTTCATTTCTGTGAGAAAATGAATGAAAAATGCGTAAAAAATAAGAAATCTATTGTATTTATTTACATAATCATTAATTTAAGTATCCGAAATGTCTAATTAATCAATACTAGATATTCATTGCATTATATTTAACTATATTAGTCAAAACGTGACTGAAATCTATTGGACCTAGAGGGTTGTTCTTTGGATAAAATTGAAGATAATTACGTCTACTTCAAGTCATCTGTAGACAATTTTGGCGTAGGTACATCGATTATACAAATTTTAAATGATTTTTTAAAAGTAGCGATTTTCGAACAAAAATGAAAAAACAGGTTTATCAGAAATGCTGTATCTCGGAAATTATTGGTGCTATGAGATTTTTTTTATTTCTCATAATTTTGTCTACTTTATTTTTTCTTTCCGCAATTTTTTCGCTAAAATCAATAGGAGAGCAACAATCCACGCATATGTGATTTTTGGCACCTTTCTTTAAAAATTTGCCCGGGTTTCGGTCCGAAATTCTTGTCACAAAACCAGATGGTATATGAGTGATCAAAAATAAAGCGATTAAGCCGAAAAGATTGTGCTAGTGAGTTAATACTGTGTAAAATGACAATTTTACTGAACTATGGTAGGGAAATCTATCCATGCGTCGTGCGATCGCTCAATGGTTGACTATTTATATTCGAGAAAAAAATTAAATGCATAACCAGAATTAACGTGTATTCTTAGCAAATTCAGATTTGATAATATATTAAGAACATGCATAATTACAATGTCCTTATATCTAAATATTTTTGGTGGGTGAATTTTAGACATTTGCCCTTTTGCGAAAATTTCATTATTAATTTTATTTAAATTTTATATGTCAAGCAAAAAAGGAGAACTAATGTAATTATTTACCGGAAAAGAAAAATATTAACGTTAGCATAAGCGTGCAAATCGTGTTGCCAACTCATATATAAAAAAAACCAAATTTTCAATTTATAATCGGAATTGCGAATATTTTTCTTCGATATTTTGTATTTAACCCATTAAAGACAAAGAACTCCGATTTTTTAATTTACGTTCAAGCCTTATTATTATAATTAAGGAGTAAAAATTTTTGAAAGAAAATCCTGTTCTCTACTATTTCCGGATATGCTCTTTCAGAATCTGAGCTCAAAATTGAAATAGCTCTTCTAGAAAATTAGGCGACTTTTATGGCAAAAAGATGAAACTTTGCAAAAACATTGGTGTCATGATTTTTGATCACATTGAAATCGCGAGAAAACTTCACACTTTCTTCAACCATCAGTGCACAAAATATGCCGGACGGAGATTCGAAAATTGGTCATATCATGTTTTTAAGTTCACTGAATCCAAATCTCTCATCAAATCAACACCTTAGAATTCCGATTCCTAAAGAAATGAAACTTCCCAAAAGTAAATATTTTTTTATTGGTTCTATAACTTAATTCTTGCGGTTTTTTTCAAAATTTAAACTTTTATTTAAGAAAAACATGTACAATAGTATTATTCAAAGTATTTCCAATCTAAAGCTATGACTTTTTCCCATCTTTCTGGCAATTTGTGGATTCCATCCCAGAAGAACTGCGCCGCCTTGGCGGCCAAGAATGAATCAAGCCAATTTTTGATACCCTGTTCTGATGTGAACCGTATTCCAGTGAGGGCGTTCTGCATCGACCGGAACAAATGGTAGTCAGAAGGGGCGAGGTCTGGGCTATAAGGCGGGTAAGGTAAAACTTCCCATCCATTGTTTTCCAAATAGTTCATAACCCAAATAGCAGCATGCGGCTGAGCGTTGTCATGATGGAAGATTATTGCCTCGTGTCTGGTCGCATTGCTCTCTTCAAACGGATTAATTGTGTTCGGTAGCGTTCTCCATTCATGGTTTCACCCGGTTTCAGCAGCTCATAATACAGCACACCCTTCTGATCCCACCAAATACACATATGTTTTTTTGCGCTTGGGGTTGTCGTAATGGATCCATTTTTTATCACTAGTAATTTTAGTGTCCCGATGAATCGGTGAAAATATGCAGATGGCTCCACAAACGGACATCTTCCCAGTTACATGAGGAGTGATCTACAAATGGGTTTATTCCAAGCTGATAATAATAATACATGATTTATAATAATGATGCCTGCTTGAGGTGTGGAGACTCGACGCACAGGGACAAGGAGTGTGAGGGTTCCCGTAGGTGCCTGACATTCACTTATAGGGGCGAAAAAGATTTCGCCCATGTTTCTGGGAGCATCTCTTGACAACCGTTTCGGGCAGAGCTCCGGGGGTTGAGGGCAGTGATCCCAGAACGTGGGAGCTGGCAGCCCCCACCATGCTTCCATGCGGGATCACACACAATCAAGCGTGCCGTGTCGGGGTGTCCCCACTTCCTCGCTTCGATTTCACGCTGTCGGCTGTTGAGCCAAGATCGAAAAGTATGTTTCTGTAGACTATGTGTCAAAGTGGCGCGAAGCAGACGACAAATTTAAAATCACAAAATGTATCATTTGCGATATTACCTTTCTTTCTTGGATATTTTTGAAAACATTCACCTAAAATAAATATCTAAACATTTCATTTTAAATTTTAGGGTGATTTAAACACTTAAGAAATCATTTTCTATTGAAATTTAAAGTCAATAAATTTTCAAAGCTTCAAAACAAAATATCAATTTTAATATTTTTTAGCTATGAAAATCTATGCAATATGATATTGGAGTTTAAAAAATAAAATATTGAAATACTTGAGCAATACATAAATTCTATCTAATTATACACTCGAAATTATACAGTAGTGTTTCTTCACTGGTATAAGGCAATATTGAAAAAAATTGCATTCAAATGAAATATTCTGAAAAATTTTTGAAATACGTAATGTTATTCACATATGAATTTCATTATAAAACTGTGAATAAAAGGTTTGAGTATTCAAAAAACTAAAATCACATCTAAATTTGCATACGAAATTACACTTTACGATTTCTCTTATATAAAATACAGATATAACATATTTATTTCGAATAATATAGTTTTAAATAAATTTTATAATACGTGAATCAACTATATCAATTAAAAAATTAAGTGGAAAATATTTTATTAAAAAAAAATAAGAAGTTAAAGTTAAAAATCTACATTCCTAATTACATGTTGATGGTAGGTAAAAATGTTCTCATTTTACGTTTTAGTGGCCTATATGCATAGAATTTTAAATGAAAAAGAGAAATGCTTTACACAAAGGTAAAATTTTCTAATTGATGCAGTTGATCAAATGTATAAACCCGAAACATGTTTCAATTAATATCTGGATTTAAATCTTCAAAGATTTACTGACTTTAAATTTTACTAAGAATTTTCCAAGAATTTCACATAATCTTAACCCTTGCTTACCACACTTCCGTAGAATTACACGCTTACCACACATGGGTCTAAGAGACCCCAACGACAAAAATCGTTATAAAAAAGAAACTATTCAATAGTTTGACTTAAAATTTTTTTTTGGAACTTCCCTAAAACTCATTTTAAAAGATAACGAAGGTTTCATGGCCAAAAAAAAATTTTAAATATGCTAAAAAAAATGTTAAAGTTAAAAAGTTAGAAAATGACCAATACCACTGAAAAATCCATAACTTTTTTAATATTTAATATGAAGGGTTAAAAATTTAGTCAGACATAGTTAAGATATATCTCCAAAAGTACCTACAAAGATTTTTCATGTCCAGTGAAAAAAGTATATTTATTTTCAGGAATGAATAGCGAAAAAAGGGAAAAAATAAATCATGCGTTCTTGTCAAAATACTTAATTGTATTAGCTATTATAAAAACATTTATATTGAAAATATCGATGGATTATGAAATTAATAGAAAGTAAATATGAAATAAAAACAAAATATGCATAAAATAACCAATTTTGTTTCATAAGCTAGCGCACTCGATATCGATAATATAACCTCGAAAAATAAATCACTGCTGCACATAAATTTACACACTAATGGATTAGTAAAATGCTAAACACACACTAACGGTCATAGCCTAATACAGACGTGTACTGGCCAAGCCTCGGGACTTTGACTCTCGAGGAGCAGTCCTCACCACGCCACCTTCCCTCTGAGTTTCCGCAACTCAATGGGAAGGTGACGCGGTGGGGGCTGCCCCTCGAGAGTCAAAATCCCGACGCTTGGCTAGTACACGTCTGTTCCGATATACACGAAAAATACTCCAATTTTGAATCTATTTTGGAGCAGAAGATGGTTTACTGTTTTTTTTAAAACTTTATATGCCTTTTAAAAAAATTACACGTTTTAAACATACTTTATAGTCTTTATTCTTTGATATGAAGTCAATATTCACTAAAAAAAAATTGTCTTCAACAAATCATTTTCGAACGTACTTATCACTCTTGGGTCTTTTAGACCCAGGCCTATTTTTGAATAGCTGCCAAAACTAAAGTAATGGTCCCAACGTCATCCTAAACATTCTGAAAGGTAGTTTAACTATTCAACTATTGACTAATATTGCTACAGACTCGCTCCCTTTGCATTTAGGTACATAAAATTTAACTACAAAGAAGACTTGGGTCTCGAAGACCCATGTGTGGTAAGCAAGGGTTAAAAATTGTAACGGTGTATTCCTTCTCCGCTGGTCGTCCTCTGCCGGATGCTGTAGTCTGCCAGGGTAGAAAGTGAGGACAGGGGAAGTCGTAATGACGAAACAGTTACGTTATTAACAAAAACATGATGGTTTATTGTCCTACCAAAAAATATACATCTTTAACACTACGTCTAAAATGTGCCGATGTTTCCGGTGTCGTCTGTCCGTGCGTGCTGTCGGGTACAATGATGGCGGTTTGACAATTCCGACGCGTTACATGTTAGCAGCGTAGCCACGGAGCGTATTGGGCCGGCGGCGCTGCACCTCGGCTGGCACCGAGTCCTGGAAGCCTCCCCTTTCCCACGGTCGGCCTGGTCGGTACGGGTGAAGGGGAGGGGGATCGGGTTTGTCGGGTCGGCTGGCCAGGTGAGCGCACCGCCGGAGGGCGAATGAATTTATATCAGCGACATCTAGGGGACGTAGCAGGAACTAGATTGCACGCAAACTACCCATCCCCCCTCCACTTCAGATCCAGTAATGAAGGGCGCGAAATTTTCCCCATCCCATGCGAAAAAGGAAAAATTCGGATTTTATTATATTTGAGGTTACTTTGGATGGCTTGAATCGGCTTTGAAGGGGACTGGAGTTTTATCTTTATCGACACTTAAATGCGGATTTAAAACTGAAGGACAAAACTACTTTTTAATGCAAGCTTTCTTGCCGGGTTTTGCAATATGATAATACGTAATGAATTTGTATACACAAAACGATAAACCAAGCCTTTACGAGTTTTATTTTAGATTAAAAACAAAAGTTATTGGTAACTTACCCGATTTGCAGCTAAAACTATTTTAATTTGGAGGACAAACAGTAAAGCACTGCTAATTGTTGGCACATTAGGTATTAGCACTTTATAGATCGAATTTCATTAAAATCACTTGAAATCGCTATGAATTTTAATGAATTAAAACATGCAGACAAGTGACAACATGTCGACTCCGCGCGACGTTCATTTCGATGACACACTAGCGGCGACTAGGGGACGTAGCAATTACTATTTTTCTTTCGCCACTTGGCCTATAGGAGTGGGCACACCGCGGGAACGCCCGTCCACAGAGTAACCTGCTGAGTCTTAGACCGGTGAGAGCTCCTCGATGTGACTCGAGTCGAACGCACCGGGACGACAGCCTATCTCTCGTCGAGACGTTGGTCTTATAGTCTCGTCGTGCTGTGCGCGCGCCGTCGAGTGGCAGTCTGGGGGAGACTGGCGGGTGGGGGTACATGTACCGCGCTCGATTTCAGTGGCGCCTATGCGACGATGATGGTAGATGGCATTGACGTCACAAAATGTTTATATTGGGCGAATGTTTTTCAAATATCAATAAAATTCCATTGTCAATAAATGTTTCAAATTTCAAGTTTAGGTATTGATTGGAAATTTAGTAGCTATGTTAGGTAACTACAATATTTTATTTAAAATATTCTACATTTTCGTAGATTTTTTCAATTTTTTAATTAAAAATCTATGTATAGGCCACAAAAACGTGAGGTAAAAATTTTAAATCATGAGCTACAATTTCTAGGCAACAGAGATTTTAATTGGATTGTGGTAGGGCCCTAGCTGTTTTACCCTATCAGTAATTAGGTGCTGATAGGGTAAACTAGTGAGAGCCTTAATTAATATGAATTTCTATTAAACTCCTTTCCACACCACTGAGAAGGTGGAGTTGCAGGCACGTTTTTTTAAAGTGGTTTCCCCTGTAGGCCTAATCCACTATTTCAAAGATTCGCAATAAGATGAATGCGAAAAAATAGAAGAGAATATATTTGGAGGGCTTAATTAACGTGAGTCCCCTTGCCTCTCACATAACTCGACACATATACTTAGTATTTTTAAAATTAAACAACGATTTTATCCCCTAATTTATTTTTGAGATAACCAAAGATACTTTTTTAATTAAGGAATCCACAGAATTATTTAAAAAGTATCCGTGCCATTCGAAGCAAAGAGAGTCAATCTTTTTCCCTATATTCTTTTAATGCTGGCTTGTAAAGATTGGCCGAGTCCATCAGGTTGAAATATTTCCAAGTGACGCGCGTTGTTCTCGCGGTCTCATTTCTGTCTCTTGAAGCTTATTGAGTGACACAAATGGAATTGACAGTCCTAATCCCTAATCGATTTATTTTACTAGTTATGGTGTCTGTGAGCATTGAGAATGCTTGTTCAGTCTCAGCATGAGAACGAGGAAGTGTACGCACGCGATTCAATAAAAATGATAAGTTCGGAAACATTTTCCCCCCTTGTTTGTGGTAAAGACTTCAATAGCTACATACATTTTATCAAAAGAAAGTTTAGATCATGATTAAAGTGTTTAGTGTGTGCCAAAGATAGAGTTTCCTTGGTCGCCGTATGTGGTAAGTGATAATACACGTTGATTTCAACATTCAATAATCAATTGTTTAAAACAAATTTTTCAGGTTTCTCGACATCACATTTATATAAGTGTTGGTTGCATTTGCGGTTCGAATATAGTTCGCTCTTTCATTTTTTCTTCTTTTTTTGTATATCGTCTTCTTTTTTCATATTTGATATCATTTTCCCCAAAATTTTTATCCATTTAACAATATGAGTCGTAACGAATCTTCCGACCAGAATCGGGATTTGATTGATACTGCATTGGGTTCAATTGAAGAACCACAAAAAAAATGTCCAAAAGGATGAAAAATTTTCAGGAATCGTGGTTCCAGGAAAATTCCTGGAAACCATCATAGAGAGAATGGGTCATTAAATTAGAAGACGAAACAAAATTTCATTGTAAGATTTGAAATAAAACAATGTTATGTGGCAAATCAGAAATTCAAAATCATGAGGCGACTGTAGTTCATCAAAAAAATCAATCTTTTTCGGACAAAATGGCTGGATACGGGCTTGCAAGAGAAAGTAGTGAGTGCAATCCAGCTGCTCATTCTGCAATAGATTCTTTTGGAGAAAATGACTCTGGTGTTCGTTTTTCAAATTCTACAAATCCGGAAAGTTGTACTTTCAAAGAGAAAGTACAAGAAGCCGAAATTAGGATTGCAACTTTCTTTCTTGAACATAATATTTCTTTCATGATTGCATCAGAATTGATAGGTCTTTTTCGGGACGTGGATCCTTTGGTTCTAAAATCAGTAAAATTTGTAAGGGTGTGGAAAATATGTCAAAAATTGGGGTCATTTGACCAAATTGCAATAGGAAATGAATGGAGGTCTTTGTTTGAACTCAGTCCTGAAATCAAAAAGCAATGATCTAAACTTTCTTTTGATAAAATGTATGTAGCTATTGAAGTCTTTACCACAAACAAGGGGGGAAAATGTTTCCGAACTTATCATTTTTATTGAATCGCGTGCGTACACTTCCTCGTTCTCATGCTGAGACTGAACAAGCATTCTCAATGCTCACAGACACCATAACTAGTAAAATAAATCGATTAGGGATTAGGACTGTCAATTCCATTTGTGTCACTCAATAAGCTTCAAGAGCCAGAAATGAGACCGCGAGAACAACGCGCGTCACTTGGAAATATTTCAACCTGATGGACTCGGCCAATCTTTACAAGCCAGCATTAAAAGAATATAGGGAAAAAGATTGACTCTCTTTGCTTCGAATGGCACGGATACTTTTTAAATAATTCTGTGGATTCCTTAATTAAAAAAGTATCTTTGGTTATCTCAAAAATAAATTAGGGGATAAAATCGTTGTTTAATTTTAAAAATACTAAGTATATGTGTCGAGTTATGTGAGAGGCAAGGGGACTCACGTTAATTAAGCCCTCCAAATATATTCTCTTCTATTTTTTCGCATTCATCTTATTGCGAATCTTTGAAATAGTGGATTAGGCCTACAGGGGAAACCACTTTTAAAAAACGTGCCTGCAACTCTACCTTCTCAGTGGTGTGGAAAGGAGTTTAATAGAAATTCATATTAATTAAGGCACTCACTAGTTTACCCTATCAGCACCTAATTACTGATAGGGTAAAACAGCTAGGGCCCTACCACAATCCAATTAAAATCTCTGTTGCCTAGAAATTGTAGCTCATGATTCAAAATTTTTACCTCACGTTTTTGTGGCCTATGCATAGATTTTTAATTAAAAAATTTAAAAAATCTACGAAAATGAAGAATATTCTGAATAAAACAGTTAACTTACAAAGCTACTAAATTTCCAATCAATACCTAAACTTGAAATGTTTAACATTTATTGACTATGGAATTTTGTTGATATTTGAAAAAAATTCGCCTAATATAAACGTTTTTGAGATTATGTGATATTCTTGGAAAATTCTCAGTAAAATTTAAAGTCAATAAATCTTTGAAGATTTAAATCCAGATATTAATTAAAACATGTAAAACCTAAAATGAGAACATTTTTACCTACCATCACCATGTAATTGGGAATGTAGATTTTTAACCTTAACTTCTTATTTCTTATTTTTTTTTAATAAAATATTTTCCACTTAATTTTTTAATTGATATAGTTGACTCACGTATTATAAAATTTATTCAAAACTATTTTATTCGAAATAAATATGTTATATTTGTATTTTATATAAGAGAAATCGTAAAGTGTAATTTCGTATGCAAATATAGATGTAATTCCAGTTTTTTGAAAACTGAAACCTTTTATTGGACATTTTATAATGAAATTCATATGTAAATAATATTACGTATTTCAAAAAATTTTCAGAGTATTTTATTTGAATGCAGTTTTTTTCAATATTGCCTTATACCAGAGAAGAAACTCTACTGTATCATTCCGAGTGTATAATTAGATAGAATTTATGTATTGCTCAAGTATTTTAATATTTCATTTTTTAAACTCCAATATCATATTTTATTATTCCTTAATATATAATATTTTATACATAATTTTTTAAATTGATTTATTTAATTTGCATAGCTAAAAAATATTGGTATTGATATTTTGTTTTGAAACTTTGAAAATTTATTGACTTTAAATTTCAAAAGAAACTGATTTTTTGAATGTTTGAATCATCCTAAAATTTAAAATAAAATGTTTAGATATTCATTTTAGGTGAATGTTTTCAAAAATATCTAAGAAAGATAGGTAATATTGTAAATGATACATTTTGTGATTTTAAATTTGTCGTCTGCTTCGTGCAACTTTGACATATAGTCTACAGAAACATAATTTTAGATCTTGGCTCAACAGCCGACAGCATTAAATCGAAGCGAGGAAGTGGGGACACACTGACACGGCACGCTTGATTGTGTGTGCTTCCACATGGAAGCGCGGTGGGGGCCGCCAGCTCCAACGTTCTGGGATCACTGGCTGAGGGGTGTGAAGTATGTATATAATTTTTACCATTGTAATTTTTCCTTCACTATTGATCGAACAGTGTATCATACTTTTATCTTCCATAAAATGAATGAAAATAAAGCTTGGAGTAGTGGCGAGTCTGAACCAGAAAATGAAGTATTAGAAAATGAAGGCATCGGTGAAATCGATAGGGAAGACTTTTATTTTAACGAAACTCAATTGTTTGAGGACGCGCATTTTTACCCATCAATCAAAGATTTTGAAGGTAGCTCCAAAATAAATCCGAATATCTCTTTTTCGGGAAATAGGCCAATCGATTATTTCAATTATTTTTGTGATTCTTATTTGCTCCAAAAAATTGTAGAGGAGACGAATCGTTACGCAACTTAAAATCCTATGACACAATCTTCCCACATGAAAGTTGTCACAGAAACAGAATTGGAAATTTTTTTTAGCCTTTCAATTCAAATGGGCCATGTCCAGAAAGGCGATCTGCAAAGTTAATAGTCCACAAATCTTTTACTATACACTCCAATTTTTGGTCAAATAATGTCTCGCGATAGATATACTCACATCGTGCGATGTTTACATTTTCATGATAATGAAGAAATCGTAAATCATCCTTTAGTGAAAATAGAGTCAGTAATAGGACACGTACAAAGTGAATTTTCGGCAGTTTTTACTCCAACGAAAAATCTGTGCATAGATGAAAGTCTATTATTCATGGAAAGGTAGGCTTCGATTCAAGCAATATATTCCTTTGATGAGAAATCGCTTTGGCATCAAGCTCTACATGATTGTAGACTGCAAGACGAAATTCTTCTTGGGTTTTGTTGTTTACACTGGTGCAGACACTGATTATCAGAAGTTTGATTTTTTATTTTTATAAGGGTCATGTTGTATATATAGACAATTGGTATACATTTTCCACTTTGGCAGAATTTTTACATGATCGTGATACAGGTATGTATGGCACGGTGAAAGCAAATAGAAAGGGAATTCCAAAGCTTGAAAGCAAGTTAGTCCGAGGTGAAGTACAAGTGTGTTTACGAGTACAACCAAAATATGGGTGGTATCGATAATGTTGTTAGACAATTATCTATTACCGAAACAGTGCGAAAAACAATAAAATGGTTTCGTAAGCTTTTTTTTCTCTTATTGATCTTTGTCTATCTAATAACCATGCATTATACAAAATGAGAAACAAAGGAGCCACACCATTTCCTTTATTTCGATTACAGGTTGATAGATAATTATTGAAACGTGATTCTTCTTCAAGTATCTCTCCTTACAATTGTAATGTTGTTTATTAGATGTTCAACTAAGTTCCCGCTGTTTTTTTTTATCAAAATGCAACTTTATTGTGAAAAAATGGTTACAAATGAATCATGCAAATTATTGCGCATCGTTAGCTACAACTTTTGCCCATCTTTCTGATAGAGCTCGAATACCTTTACGGTAAAAGTGTTCATCTTTTGAGACCATCCACGAATAAAGCCATTTTTTGATGTCTTCATATGAGCGGAACTGCTGATCAGCCAGACCATGTGCCATCGAACGGAACAAGTAATAATCGGATGGCGCAAAATCTGGGGAATACGGCGGGTGGGGTAGGACTTCCCATTTGAGCGTTTCCAGCTAGGTTTTAACGGGTTTAGCAACGTGAGGCCGAGCGCTGTCATGCTGTAGAATCACTTCTTCGTGCCTCTGCTCGTATTGTGGCCGTTTTTCGCGCAGTGCGCAGTCCCACCAAATACACTGCATAACCTTCGCAGCGTGTATATTATTCGGCCGAGCCGACGACGTAGAAGCATGGCCGGGCAGTCCTCATGACTTTCTTCTCTTTGGGTTGCTGTAATGAATCGATTTTTCACTATCCGTCACGATGCGATGAAGAAAACCCTTCCTTTTTTGCCGCTGAAGCAGTTGTTCACAGGCGAAAAAACGACGCTCAACGTCCCTTAGCTTCAAATCATAAGGAACCCAAGTTCCTTGTTTTTGAATCATTGCCAACCCATGAAATCGCTTGGAAATAGCTTGGCGGGTAACTCCTAATGCTGAAGCAAGCTCTTCGTGCGTTTGGCACGAATCTTCATCGAGCAATGTCTCCAATTCAGCGTCTTCGAAGGTTTTTGGCCTTCCTTCACGCGGACGGTTGTCAACATCGAAATCACCGTCTTTGAAGCGGTGAAACCAATCACAGCACATTGTTTCACTTAGAGCAGCAACTCCGTAAACTTTTTGCAGATCTCGATGCGCTGCAGCCACCGTTTTCTTCGAATGAAAGAAGAAAATCAGTACTTCCCGCAAATGACGATTATTTGGCACAAAATGAGACATTTTCACACAACCAAAAGTATATGACACCAAAACAAAATCACTAATGTGTCAAAACGGTTTGTTTACCATATACCTAAGCTTGGTTCATGACGTTTTGGATAGGTCAAAATCGACCAGCATTTACTGCTGGATCCATCTATTGACAAACAGCGGGAACTTAGTTGCGCACCTAATACGTATCCAGCGCATGAAACTACGTACGAAAACTTTCTCAAAACTCGGCTTATACTAAAAATGAAATTTGAGCTTGAAATAGAGATTTTTAATGTCGAGGGTGTCTGCGGGAATTTGTTTACTATTTTTTACGTAATCAGCGTATCAAACTACATACGAAAACCTTCTGAAAACTTGGCTTACATTAGAAATAACATTTGACCTTGAATTGGCGATTTTCAAGGTCAAGGGCAGTGTTAGCAGAACGTGGACGTAAATGGGTCCCACCACTGAACTGTGTGGATCCTCATACAACCAAACGCGGCGTATCGGTGTGTCCCCACTTTCTAGCTTCGATTTCATGCTGGCGACTGTTGAGCTAAGATCTAAAATTATGTTTCTCTCGACTTCGTGTGAAAGAGGCGCGAAGCAGACGACAAATTCAAAATGATAAAATATATACGACAATTTTTCTTTATTGAGGGTTTTCAAAGTAAAATAAACTAAAAATTGTTTCTCTGTAAACAAAGAAAATATTTTTTTATTTTACACATCCTATTACCACTATTATTTATACTATATACAATCTTACATGTAAATAAAGAAACGACATTCAATAGTACATTGTACAACAATTTCGAGGTGAAGGCGAGCGCGCCCGAGGCGAAGCCGAGTGCAAAATGCGAGCCGAAGCCGAGAAAAGTAAACATCGCACTCACCTTAAATGATCTTACCCCCGTGTTGTACACGGTACTTTATACAACAAAAGCATGTTTTTCTCGATTTTTGTAAAGTTTGACATTTAAGCCCTGTGGGCGTAAATAGGGAGTGGGGGGTGCTTAAATGACTACTTTTAAGCACTGCATCCCTATTTACGCCCTAGGGCTTAAATGACAAACTTTATGCCCGCAAAACACGCGTCAAAAAGCGAGAAAAACATGCTTGTGTTGCATAGTGTATTATCTATCACTTCCTTATTTACGCTCTATATAATTTTATCAATACGTTTTTATAAATATTTCATCTGTCTTATCAACATGTCCTCGTCTCTCTTTTCTATCTCTTTCTCTCCGTCTTAATCTTAGTGGTTCCCTGTATCACCACTCTACGATCGCGCGATGCAATTTTCATATGGCAATTCTAATATATAAGCGTGAATAAAAAGTTTGATTTACAAAAAAATTAATAAATGTATTTTATTATTATATTTGTCAATTTTGCTTCATACCAAAGAATTCTCATTGTGTGATTTCGTATACAAAATAAGATATAATTTATTTCATTTTTAAATAATCAAACCTCTTATTCACATTTATTTGTTGAAATTGACATAACAGATGTCAAGTATAATAAAGTATATATAATAAAAGTTCATGTAAGCGATATTATGGAATTGAATGGTATGAATGGTATGAAGCAAAATTGACAAATATAATAATAAAATACATTTATTGATTTTTTTTGTAAATTAAACCTTTTATTCGCGCTTATATATTGGAATTGCCATGTGAAAATTGCGAAGTATTAAAAAAAAATTTGTTTAGTACTTTATTATTACAAAATTTGGCAATTTTACTTCATAAAAAAGAAATCTCAATGTGTAATTTTGTGCGCAAAATTAGATATAATTTAGATATTTTTTAATAATAGAATTCTTTTTTCACACTTGTATATTCAACTAGTCATGTGAAAAGATGCTACATATTATTGAAAAAAGGTGCATATTTTTATTTAAAAAAACTTTCCAAAGTATTTTGTTCGGACCATTCATTTTTTAAATTTGAATCTCATGATTTATCTTATCTCGATATGAATTATCGTCCATATAATTTTTCAATGCCAAATAATTTATTTACAAGGCTAAAAAATATATAAATTGATATTTTGTTTTGAGACTTTAAACGCTGATTGAACCATAAATTTTACTAAAAAATTATTTCTCAAGTGTCTAAATCATCTTAAAATTCAAAATATTCTTTCTGATATTCATTTTAGGTAAGTGTTTATCAAAATATCAAAAAAAGAAAGTTAATATCTTAAACTATATATTTTATCATTTTAAATTAGTCGTCTGCTTCGCGCCTCTTTCACACGAAGTCGAGAGAAACATAATTCTCGATCTTAGCTCAACAACCGCCAGCATAAAATCGAAGCTAGAAAGTGGGGACACACCGACACGCCGAGTTTGGTTGTGTAAGAATCCACACAGTTCAGTGGTAGGGGCCATTTACGTCCACGTTCTGCGAACACTGGTCAAGGGTGTTTGCGGGAATTTGCTTACTATTTTTTTAATATTCAGCGCGTGAAATTACGTAGAAATACCCTCTCAAGCCTTCATGACAAATGAGACAAATTTTTTACATTGCACTTTACGTTGCCTGCGGGGCAGGTCGATATATCGACCAGCAGTCAGGTCGGGAACTTTACCTGAGATATCCAGTGATTTTATGTATAAATTTCGCATTTTATTTCCCCGCAGCTAAAAGGTAAAGATGTGCTTATTAGTGAACAGTACATATGGTCCTAAAACTCTACCTGGTGCCAGGATGCATCAAGGAGGGGCCGGGGTCCTGTGTGCAACGTTGACTATGGCACTGAGGACTCTGGAGACCGACGAGGGTTCCTTTGGGTGGAGGAGGCGGGGATGCGTGTGTACAGTTGCTACTTCTCCCCGAACGATCCTTTCGAGGTATTCGAGAGTTAGATTCTTCTTCTTGAGGAAAGCCTCAGCGAAGCTAATGGGGGGATCCTCATTGCGGGTGACTTCAATAGTAAGTCGCCCGAGTGGGGAGAAGCCTGCCAGGATAGGAGGGGAATACTGATCGGTGAGATGGTCCGCAGAAAGGACCTGACTGTGCTAAACAGAGGTCGGGAAATGACATCAGCGACTGGTGCGTACTCGAGGTGACTACCTTGAGCGACCGTCGGCGCATCGAGTGCAGCATACAGAAACGAAGACACCATGGTCGTGTCCGAATTGGAGAATTACATTACAAAGTAAATACTTCCACCATAGGATTAAAAGAGTCAGTTATTACGTCCGCAAACGTCGGTCTCTTTTCATCCTATGATGGAAGTATTTACTTCGATGTACTTCGCCAATTCGGACATGCACCCTGTGAACACAGTGTAACGAAGTTACATTAGAACTCCGTGGGGCCACAGCCCTGCAGGCTAGATTTGGGGAGCACGCGGCCCAGCATGCCTCGCGATCGCGTGCCGTCATTTGATCCTTCTTCTCTTCCCGGCCTTCTTGGTCACCGGTGTGTGAGTTGCTCTCGCACTGAACTCTATAATACACTGGATGCACAATCAATGCAAAGTCGTATGCTTCATTGAAGGCTGAGCCGCCATCTTTACTTAGGTTGATTCCATAATTCAGTATGGCGGCAATACACTAGGTCAATGCAACACAGCTGCGAATTAGTATTTATTAACGCTGTAGTGATATTATTGTTTTATTATTTTGTTTATTATTTTATTTATTTATTATTTTGTTTATTATTGTAATTATTATTGATTGTTTTCTTTTAAGAATTGTTTATTCATTACTTTTGCATGTAGTTTAAAAATTAAGGTTTTGAATTAGTCACTACTTTAGTTTGACATTTAAAACTTCTTATTTGTAATACTCTGCTGATTTTTAATTAAGTGATTTGCTGCTTGTGAAGTACTTTTGTACCTGACGTTTTGTATTATTAAGTGATAATCTTCTATATTATTACTTAGGTCTTTATAGAATTGGATTTTATTATTTAGTAACATACTAGTCACAGCATGTACATACTTAATTTTCACGTAATATCTGCATTTAGTATTATATTTTAGGGTTTGTTTCTTTTCCAATTTTATTATTTTCTAATAAATTAAAATGTTCGTAAACAACCAAAATACAATAGTTTATAATTTTTGTATATATTTAAAATTATTTCTATTACTTCTTTCAGTTGGAGCAACTTATTACTCCTGAGCAATTTAAACGTATTATGAAATACGCCAACAAGATCGAGTAATTCAACATTTTTTAAAACAGAAGGGGATGGAGCTTTTTTCCACTTTTTAAAACCGTTTATATACAGGTACATAAGGGTTGAATTATGAAACGCGAATTAATTTATACTAAGAATAGTTATTATATGTGACTATTATTAATAGTTCACGTTCAGAACGTGAGATAATTTTTACACTACTCCAAGGTACGTTTACTTGTTGAATTCTGTAATCTATATTTGATAAATTTATATTTAATTATAGTTAAGAAATAAATACATATGGCCATTTAAATATATATATTCAACATTATATACCATAATAATAAATATTACCGAGTTATATTTTAGTACTATTTAATGAATTTCATTTCATTAGTTTAATTATGGATACTATCAATACTAATACCCGTAAAAAAGCATGGATTTCATATTGTTTCTTTAATATTTACTCTTTCCCCTTTTTACTATATTTGAATTTACCGCAACATTATTTGTGATCAATCTAAGTAAATATGGCGGCTCAGCCTTCAATTGGTCACACGACTAGGGTTGTAAAATTTCATGAAACTTTGATCTAATGTAAAGTTTCGTGAAACATTGGGGGTCTCTTGAAATATTTCAAAGATTCAAACAGAAAAGCGGGAAAATTCAAACTATATACAGTTTAAATAAATATTTCAAGGACATTTTATGATCTAACTGTCTAACTTAACCTGACTTCTGTGCGCCTGCGTAGATAGACATTTCCCCCTCTTCTCCTAATGTTTCATGAAACAATGAAACTTTGACCATGAAATATTGAAATATTTCAAATGAAAGTTTCAATGTTTCAATGAAACGTATCATCGCTTACAACCCTTGAAGGGTATATAAGTGCACCATTAAATGACATTTGGATCGGAAGTGACGTCATACGCATTGTTGATCGTCTAAAACAACAACATGTTTTGAGGTTAGTTTTAGGAGCGAATACACTTCTCCGTATATAATATGCATCACAATGTATCAGTTATGATGCATATATTATAATTCGATACTTATTAAACCAATATACTCACATTCGTTATAAATTACTAAACAAGAACATAAACGCTTAACACTTAACCGGAACTTTTGAACAAACTCTGCTCGACCAGTCCGTGTTAGGCACACGCATGTATATTTTAATGTTTCGAGACATTTTTACTTCCGTTCCGTAAGCGGGAAAAATATTTCCCATATCTTTGTCTTATTTCCTCTTTCGAAACGCTTGACTGTCGTTTACAGGTGCATACATACCTCGTAAAGCAAACATTTTATTTACTTGCGCAAAAACTTACAAGAGTGAAAGAGATAGTGAACGTCCTGTCTTTCTCAATCTTGTGAGTTTTTGCCACTGATCTCTATCTCTGCCGGTACTGTACGAGCTAACGACCTTGCAATCGTCGTGTAAACATATCACGAACATAACCTTACATGCTCGAGTCTATCTTAGTAAAATCACAATTTTCCACTTTTACACTTACTGTTTATAATTTTTATATATTGACACTCGATGTTGTTAATACGATTGAACTCTAATCGATGCTCTGTAACTGTTCTATTTTGATATACAAATTATTTTCATGCTATTTATCTGCACTGTAAAAAGTGTCAAGGAAAATTACATTTTTCTCTTGTAATTCTTTCCTATGATATTCGTGGGAAACTTACAAATTTATTGTAAATACCCTATGATTTCTGAATGAATTCTCCATAAATATATGGATTTTACATTAGAACTGTAATTTTACCACGAATATCACCGGTAATAAACATACCAGTGATAATCGTGGGAAATTTACAACGAAGTGGAAAAGAAATAAAAATGTTATTCCACAATGTTGAAGTAAATTCCCAAAGCGAAGCACGTAAGAAACCCAGTCCAATGTTAAATTTCCATTCTGTTAGGTTTTTCACCGTGTGATGGCGCGTCTGCGCGTGACGTATAATGTAATGGCGATTTGCGACGGCCAGCGACAGCGTCTTACTTGATTCTATATTTTGACTATATTTTGATTTGACGATCCGATCCGCGGTTTTCATAGGAGATAAAGGTAAGTTTAAAACAATATAAATATCATGTTTTAGAAAGTGTTCAATATAGTTATTTATAGACCACTATAAGGGTAACGGTCTATTCGTGACGGTGACACTGCAAGGTCCCGACGAAACAGCATAGTCCCGAATTTCTGTACTTGTTTTTCACTTCAAAAGAGGTAGAAGAGGATACTGTGTTTTCAGGACTTTGTGCATTCAGGACAATGCTGTTCTGGGACTTTGCAGTGTTACCATTCGTGACATATATGAGGTTATGTATGGTCTTCACAACAAGTGTAAAAGTTACTTAAGAAATTGTAAGTTTAAGTTAAGTTCAAGTTCATAATTACATTATTAATAACTTAATAATTATTGTATTATTCTTTTATATTAATAATACACTTCAACTGCGAAAATTTAATGAAACATATGTATTTCAGCGGACTTTGAAACCAAAAACGGATTCGAAGAATGTAAGAATCTCCTTTGTGAAATATGAAAAATCTTCGTCTTGATCGCTATAGGGGTCAGCTTAGAGCAATTGAGCCGCCGAATGGAAAAAATGGATGTAATTTCTGGCCCGCTAGCGGAATCAGATTGAGTTGCTCCCAGTCTTCTGAAAACGAAGTTTCCAATTTTAATTTTCGAAACTTATAAATTTCATTGTGCATGTTTTTTTTAGCCCTTATGAAAAAGAAGTATTAGTAAATATCAGATCTAATACTTTTTCGCGATTAAGTATTAGAAATCATATACTTTTTCGCAAAACTAGTATTGGATCCAATACTTACCAATACTTCTTTTTCATAAGGAGGCAAATATTTGCATCACTTACCATATTAAAATGCTGACCCTAAAGTCGTTTCTTCAGAATTGAAAATTTCAATCCTTTTTTTTTACTTCTTGTGAAAAAATTTGAAAAACTTATTACATAATGTGTTCTGCTGAGAACTCAAAAAAAAGAAATACTTCACTATTCTTATTAACAAAATAGAGTTGTAATGTATTATGTATAATGTATATTCGTTATACATCATACTCAATCTGATTCGGCGGAGCGGGCCAGAAACCCTTGCATTGAGCCCTTCAATTATTAGAAGATTACCTTCTATTTTATTACATTTTTGTTATTTCAAATATAAATAAAAAATTTTCCTTTTATATGAACTATTCTTTTATTTCAAGATTTAAAGGAAACAAGGAATTTGAATTCTGCGATTTGAATTATCCGGGTATGCTGGAGCGCATGCGCAAACCTGTTTTCACATTTGGAACTGGAATTTTACAAAGCGAGTGTACAATTACATTGCCTCTAAGTTGCTTCGTGATAATTTTACCATTCCAATGCAATTTTACACTACTTCCGTAAATTTCCAGCGATTATCACTGGTATTTTTATTACCCATGATTCTCGTGGTAAAATTCCTTGACACTTTTTACAGTGTGGCATTGCTGCAAAAACTTTACTCCATTAGTTCGTCAGTTTCAGTCACCAGATAGCGCGACATGCTTTTCTCTGTGACGACCCAATCTCAGGGCCGTCTTCACGAAACTTCGCGAACTAGATTTTAAGTTTTTATTGCGCGGTCCGATTTGAAATCCTATAAAGATAGGAATGTGGATTTTTATTAGTTTTGAATACGTTTAAAACGTGAATTTAATAAACTGTCATTTATTTTTATAAACTGGTGATCTTTTTAACAAAGGCGTTTGGAGAAAATTTCCGCGTACAGAAAAACGACGGGGTAAGAAGACAAGTAAAAAAAAAAAAAAAGTAAAATATTTAGGTGCAGAGAGTGATCCTCCGAGGCTTAAAACATAAATTCCCCACCTTGAGATTTTGGGTCTTTAAGGCGTTAACTTGAATATCATAGGCTCTGAAATTCTTTGTTAGGAATTTTCTTGTCTTTAATTGGTCCGGATTTACTTTAAAGTACTAAAAGGCAGGCCTATTAGTGACCAATCATGGGCGTTAGGCCCACGTGCGCTTTTAAGCTTGTCAAGTGCATACACATAAGTGTCAAAATACATATAATGTGTTTTCGCCTCGGGGGGTCAGTCTGTGGTAACGTAATATTATTCCCTTATTAGTTAGGGGATGTAGAGTTTTCACATAAATTAATCTTTTACGATCGTTCTGGAGACTTGAGATTTGGTTTATTTTATAAATGGAACGTTTTGTTTTAGGCTTTCTTGAGGCGACGAGTGATATAGGCTTTAGACATCTAGACATGCTTATAAAATAAACATAAATACTAATTTTGATTTCCTTTTGCGTTATATTTCCAGTCTCCAAAACGATTTTCACATGTTCTTTACATTAAACTTATAAACTATTTTAGAGGCATTCCTCGAGGTTTCCTTACAACCTGTCATCCTGAAAATAAATTCTTAATTTAATTATTCTAGGGAACAAGTCTGGTCTATTTATTATATCTTATACATGTCAACTTGATCTGCTAAATTTCAGCAAGTGAATTAACATTAAATTTTGTTTTAACAATTTGGGAAATATGAGATCGTTGCACGTGTTTATACGTATCGAGTCATATAGACCAACCCTTGTTATTTTTCCAATAAAACTAGAAGATTTATATTTATTCTTAATACTAAAAGTCTCTTTCATCATAAACCTTAAGATTTATTCTGCCCTTTTTTAATTATTTTAAAAATGAAAACGATATTAAATTTTCGCACAGTACTCCTTTGTTACGTATAATTACGTATGTATAGAGGAAGGAATTTTGAATCTAATTTATGAACGCACCATCTATAGTTGATTCGCAATCCGCAAATCAGATGAGCGCGCAGGTGCGATCATCACATCTCGGTCCCTACACTACCGTGGCCTGCGTAGATAGACGTTTCCCCCTCTTCTCCTAATGTTTCATAGAAGAATGGAAAATACAAAAAAAAGAGTAGATGAAAATAAAAATAAAACAGTAGTAAATTGAGAAAGGAAAATTGTGGGAAATAAACTAGAAGAAATAGAATGCGAAAATGAAGCAATAATCATAAATAATAGAAAAGAAATAGAGTTATTCGAAGTTAGAGAGGAAATTAAAGTGGATGATTATAGTATGGAAAAATAAAAGGAGAAAAAAGATGAGGGTACAGAATTAATTATAATTAATTATAATCTCCTATGTACAAGGAGAGAGAGAAAAAAGAGACAGAATGCTACCAACACAGGTACGATACCCAAAGCTACAATAAGTAGCATAGACATAATTTCAAGACCTCGCGACAGTGGTAAAAAAAGAAAAAGCACATCACACATATAAAACATATATGGAGATTGATCTCCTTATATCTAGTCTCCATGTATAAAACGAAAAGACAGACATATTGAATAGTACCCACAAAGTAATGCTTTCTCCAGACACGGAGAATACATTAGGATATTGGCGAGTCTTATACGAGAAAAAAAATATTAATTTAAATAGAACAGGTTTTCGAGAAATAGATTTAAATTACTTAAAGAGGAAACGCGAATTGAGAAAAATAGAAATGGGAAAATTAGAAAGAGAAAAGTTAGAACTCGAAAGAATAATTAAGGGAAAATTAAAAAGAGATAGAATAGATAGAGAGAGAAATTAGAAATAATAAGATATGAACAGGAAAAACTAGATCGAGATAAATATAGGAGAATCCAAAGAGAGGGAAAAGATAGAACATTCAAAGTAGATTCGTTTATAGAAACAAATAACAAATTTTGGAAAGAAGCGGGAATAGTAAACGAAAATGAAGAACAAAAAAGCGATAGATTAAAAATTAAAGAATTAAGCCCAGAAATAAATCCGTTAAAGGGAAAAATAGAATAAATTTTAAATATGACACAAAATAAAATTAAAGTAGCGCCTAACGCCCTAAACATGGTTGACCATGGTAAGGAAACTCAAGTAAATTTCAATAGAAATGGAAATACAAGATCGGGAAAAAGATCAAAAGATATAACCACATAAGATGGTGAAAAAATTTAAATTATTTTGGATTACCAAAAACAAAGTGAAACAGAAGTTAGAATACACGAGAACCATAGTACGGAAAATTATGATTTAAATAAAGAAAATATACAAGTTGACAAATCACAAGCAATTCAAGCGAGACTTTTCCCAAATGGAATGATTCGAACACTATTTCAAATCATGTTAAATTGGCCGCTTAAGTTTGGAAATAATACTGATAATAGCCCAACATAATTCTTAAGTAATTTATTAAGATTTAAAAGAGGTTATAAAATTAACGAGCAGGATATTTTACTAAAAGTAGATGCCGTCCTATTGGAAAATGCTCGAAGTTGGTATCAAGTAAATAGAAGAAATTGGTACAGCCTCGAAGAATTTATTAAGGAATTTAAACAAGTCTATTTAAATGAGCGACAGCTAGAAATAATTCATAATAAAATAAAATTTTGAAACCAACAAAAAAACCAGAAAATCCACAATTTTATAATCGAAATGAAACCATTATTTGGGAAATTAGAGCTACTTCCGAACTTAGAATGACAATTAAGAAAAATCTACGGAAATTTGAGAATCATATATAAAATTTATATTTCAAGAAATTCATTAAAAAAATTTGCAGTAGTAGAAATATTAGGACGCGAATAGAAAGCACAAATTAAAAAGTCTAAAATAAAAGGCCAACAACTCAATATATTAGAAAATAATGTAAATAATAGTCATTATAGAAACGAGGAAAATCGCGAAACAGATAACAGAAATAACTTTGAAATTCAACCAAGGTACACTTATGGAAATACAAGATATTATTTTAGTATCAAAAATTTCAAAATATGTACCCTCGTTTCCGAAGTAACACTGAATTTATAAATAATCCAAATCAATAATAACCTAAATCATAGAAATTCGAGCTCAAACCATTCATGTTGACAAAGAAGAATTCAGAGGTTAGAAACTAATAACATACCAAAGATAAAATGCAACTTACAAATACCACAGCTCAAATATAGCGTAGAAGAAAATAGCCACATAGGTAAACGGAAAAATGATAAACAAAATAAGCGAGAAATAAATAAAAATAGTAGGAACATAGATCGAGACAAAAGAATGAAAAATAGACAAGTAGAACAAAACCTGAGTGACCAGGATTTCATTTGGCCAATGTGACAAAATAAAGGAAACAATAATTTTACATTGCAACAACCTATAAAATGTTATAATTGCGAAGGTAAAGGACACACACGACGTGATTGTTGGTGTAGTCAGGGAATCGTAAGCGAAAGTTATTAGGGGCAAATACTAACCAATGTAAATATCAAACCATATCACCCGAACACATTGACACAGTCAGTGAGAGCCCGGACGAATCAAGATTTCACATAATAATAAAACTGAAAGACACAAAATATAAGGTGTTAGTTGAAACAGGTGCAACTGATTCTTATATTAGCGAAATCTACTGGAAAATAAAGAACAGAACCAGGAAGCCTCTAGTTCAAGCCCCTCAGAAGAAAATAGTGCGATACAAGCAGGTGTCTGCACAAAGTCCAAGCGTGGTGGCAAACAAATAGGAAAATAACTAGTGAAAAAAAACCTGAAAATAAAAAGCAAAATAAGTGGTAGCTGAAAAGAGAGAAGAAAGAAAAAATCAAGAATAAAGAATCACCAGTGAAAAAATTAGAAATGATAAAACAAACACATTGGGTTAAGTTCAGGAATAACACAATAATTAAAATCAATATTAAATGTGTGCAAATAGACAATAAAGCGTTCGACGAAGCGAACGATGAAACTTGTGAAGGCATTATAGAATTAAATGAATCTCAGTGAGAACAAATGAAAAAATTAATTGAAAGAAAAGTTGAAAGATAAGTAAAAAGAACAGGAATAACATTAGAACCCACACATTTGACATAATAAAAAATAGATTGTTATGATTAAAAAATTGAATCAAAAATATAGATTTTGTTTAGATTGTAGGAATAGTACATTGTACAACAAGGGGGTAAAGTTGATCATTTAAGGCGAGTGCGATGTTTACATTTCTCGGCTTCGTCTCACATTCGCACTCGGCTTCGCCTTGTGCGTGCTCGCCTTCGCCTCGAAATGTAAACATCGCACTCGCCTTAAATGATCTTACCCCCGTGTTGTACACGGTACTTTATACAACAAACGCATGTTTTTCTCGCTTTTTGACGTGTGTTTTACGGGCGTAAAGTTTGTTATTCAAGTCCTGCGGGCGTAAATAGGGAATGGGGGGTGCTTAAATGACTACTTTTAAGCACTCCATCCCTATTTACGCCCTAGGGCTTAAATGACAAACTTTATGCCCGCAAAACAAACGTCAAAAAGCGAGAAAAACATGCTTGTGTTGTATAAAGTAAATAAAATAAAAAAAAAGCATTTATACCCAATACCAATTATGTCAGAAATTTTGGATGCGTTCATAGTGCGAAGAAAAGGAATGTATCAACTTAAGAGGGTGCCATTTAGATTGTCAAACGCCCCTGCTACAGTCCAGCGCCTAATGGACAAGATAATAACACCGAACTTAAAACCAAATGTATTCTGTTATCTCACAGTGCGGCCACTACCATGTATTTTAGGTGGGTACTTAAAAAAGTGAAAATGAAAATCAGCGCCGCCAAGTTTTGATAGCAAGAACTAATATCAATGCAAACGAAACCCTCGTCCCCCCAACCCGATGTATTCTAATGAGCGGAAAATTTTGAAATATATTGTATGAAATTCATTTCATAAATTTAAATGATTTAAAGTTGAAAATAATTTGTGAAAGAATAAAAATACAAGAATTTTTGAATATGAATCACGATGAACAGTTAAATACTGTACTATTACACGGAGAAAAATAGTTGAAGTGATTTTATTCAACTCTGGCGATTAAACTTGCGAATTAAGGACATTTGAACATTTATTAAATTTTAGTCGGGTAAAATGAATTTGATAAATACCTAATTCACCCAAAGTCAATATCAATAAGCATTACATAGAAAATAGTAAGGAGTTGAGTAAAACGTTGTGGATGACAGGGCATCACAATACGTCAGCGGGTTAACCTGAAATGTATAAATATATCACCGACGCTTGAGGTGCTTCGAACGGAAGTTGAGTAAAATGAGCATCGGCTGTATTATTCCAAGTGGCAATGATATGGTTGCTATGGTTACAGCAGTTTCAAAATAACATCGGTAGTGACAATAGCGCCACCACTTGTTGATAGCAAACATTATAATTCGTTCCCCTTTTCTCCTATATGAATGAACCCACTGTGTGTTATCTCGACACTATATTTGTAGTATTATTATTTTATATATAATTTTTAATCAATAATTAAATTTAAATGTTATTTTTAAAATATATGAAAATTTAAACCGTTCCCTTGTAGAAGAAAATAATTGGGACCGATTGATCCGATTGAACCCATTTCAAAAACATCATTAAAACCGATTGATTAATCGGATTCAATCAGGCGAGACCATTCTGAATCCGATTAATAAATTGGTTTCAATGATGTTTTTGAAATGGGTTCAATCGGATCAATCGGTCCCAATCGGGTCGAATTATTTTCTTCTGCAAGGGTTAAAAAGAGTTAATCACGAAAAAACAATACGTCTAAAATAAATCTACCAATAACATAATTTAAGCAACGCTCATATTTTTCTTTTTTTATTAATTAAAAATATTATACGATTTAAATACTGTATATGAAATATATGTCTCAAAACTTTTCAAAATGTATGCAATGTTAATTTACTTGATGAATTATTTAAAAGTAACACAGGTCTACAAAATATGAAGTTGTGAAATGAAAATTTTGAAAGTCTCTTTGAATTAATCTTTGGAGATCTATGCTGTCACGTAAAATCTTTATGAAGTTCGCCAAGTTTAACCGAAATTCTCTGACTACAAGCTTGACCATATCGCCCGTTTTAGCGTGTGATGAAATTACTCAAATCCAGTCTGATTCGCACAACCAAACTCTACCGAATTTTCTATACTGGTGTGTGACAGAATTAATTCTATGTCGCATCTATGCCATAATGATTTTATCATAAGCAAGAAAACCAATTATTTATTGTTGCATATTAATGTAAGATAAGTTCAAGAGTTCAGTGCATTTGAAAGTTTAAATTTACCTTAGTAAAGATATAATGTTGCCTAACGTATAAAATACGGCAAATACTGTTAATCCCTTATTCAAAAAGAGAGCAAAGGACCCAAGAAATGAGCTGAGAAGACCAATCACAAAGCAGATCGCGAAACCCTTTATTTTTGTCGTCCAATTCAAGGTTGACGCATCCATGACCTGTAATAGTAGAAGACAAATATATTGTAATGAAATGGATTTTCAAATAAGAAAAGCAAGCATGTAATATAATAATTTTCCGAATCATAGTCTTCTAAAAATAATATTATATTGGGTGGTGTTTTCTCGAATATATTTTGGTAATATTTACTAAAAAAACGCTATCACTATTATACATTCATGGTTGAGGGGGGGGGGGGGGGGGGGTAAGAGCATGTAATACTTAGGAAATGAGTAAATTTGATTGATTCTAGGTTTTTACATATTTGTGTCCAAAATGCATAAAATATCGTTTTCAAAATTTGGGAATGGCCGGAGAAAATAAAAAAAGACATAGATAGAAAAGTTTTGGCCCAAAGAATTAATACAGAGGAGTAGTGGTTACTAAAAAATAAAAACTTAGGAAATAAGCAAATTTCATTGCTTCTACGTTTCTACATATTTGTAAAGTTTAAAGCCGAAAGGCGGTCCTGCGAACGGCAACATGGTTCGAAAGAGGGGTTTTTTAGTTTTAACAGGTATGCCTAGACCCGTCCTAGGAGAGTCCTGTACTAAGTCTATAAAAGATTTTACCATTTTCCACCTTACAAAAAAAAGGGATATCAATCACCTTTTTTGGTAGGTTTTTATAATTGTTGATATTAAGGCATGTTTTGATACCAAAATTAGTTCAAATTGTTTCAGATTCTTGAAATTTTTAACTATAGTTTTCTTGGACATTGAAATAATTTTAAAGTTTTATTGATACAGATACGAATTCAGTTTTAAATTGTGTTGACTTGGAATGGCGGTCGAATTCAGCAATAGATTCAATATTTAAAGATTCCAATTTGTATAGTTATTTTTGTGACAGAAAGTTCCAGCACAGTCTTACTAATTTTAATTGTTTTCTGTCGAATTTAAAAATCAAGGATATTGTTTATCACATTAATTTTAGGAAGAATTAAATTTTTATGTGCCTCAGGCACGGAAACTCGTTTTTCCGATACAGCTGAGAGTAACGGAATGTTGTGTATTCCGTTACAGAAGGAGGAATGTCTAGTGAATACGGCGGGTGGGATAAAACTTCCCAATTGAGTGTTTCCAACTAGGTTTTGACCGCACCGCAACATGTGGACGAGCATTATCAATCAGGAGAATGACTGACGTGTCAGGAGTAGTAGCGGGCGCGCTTTTCCTTTAGTGCTCGACTTAATCTCATCAATTGTGTTCGGTAGACAGCCCCAGTAATTTTTTTGTTCGGTTTGAGCAACTCATAATACATGATACTGAGTTGATCCCACCAAATACACAAGAAGAGTTCTTTTCCATCAATATTTGGCTTAGCTGTAGATGTTGAAGCATAGCCAGGTGGTCTCCATGATTTCTTCCTTCTTGAGTTATGATAGTGAATCCATTTTTCAATACCAGTGACTATATGGTGCAGAAAACCCTTTCGTTTATGCCTGGCAAGCAGCATTTCACATGTGGAAAATGAGCGTTCAACGTATCTCGGCGTCAGTTCATATGAAACCCGATTCCCTTGTTTTTTAATCATTCCCAATGATTTTAAACGATATGAAATTGCTTGTTGAGTCACTTCTAATTTACGTGCAAGTTCTTTTTGCGTTTGGCATAAATCTTCATCCAATAATGCTTCTAATTCCACTTCTATGTACACTTTCGACCACTTCTCTCACTTAAGGCAGCCTCATAATATGTTTTTACAAGTAATTGATGCGCCTCAGCAGCATATTTCTACAAATTGAAAAGTAAATCAAAATTTCCCGCAAATGACGTTTATTCGGCTTAAAAATCGACATTTCCACAATCAAAAGAATATAATATATACTGATAAAAACTCACTAATATTTCAAGGTTATGTTGTTGGCAAATGTCCAGTCTTACAACAGTGACGCTTTACATCTGTCAATTTCAGCCAAAACTTACTGGTGACGTCAACTTTTGTCAAACGGAGGAAACTTATGCGTACACCTAATTGGCAATTCAAACTTGCAATGCGAGACCTGGTGCTCGACAAGCGAACTAATCAATATGGCTACCGTTGGGCTTCGCGCTGCGTTGTGTATACTATACTAAAGCCAGATGCTCACAGTGTAACGCAGTAATTAATCAATTGTTTGACAAATAAATATATAGTTAACATAAAAAATAAGTGACAAGTGCATAAATAAATATAAGCGTGAAAATGGAATTCTCACCGAAGCACAGGAAAGGAAAGGACTTTTCTCGTAAAGGCAGTGCTTGTACGTACTCGCGTAACGTATTTAATGACAACAAGAGCATTTTAATCACTTACAGATAAACGTGATTTGAAAAGTACTATTCAGATCAACAGTAAATACGTGAACGCCGAAGCCCTGCGGCAGCCATGATTGTTTTCATGCAGCAGCGCCCCTAAGCCCGCGGTGGACGTTTGTTTTGCCAATACATTCTTGCATCTGGCAGAAGCAAATGCAGATTTCCTACGTATCACAGACCCTTAAGGCTCGCAGTTCGTTGCGTTGGAAAATATTCTGTACATTTTCTGAAAAAAAATACAAATTACAGATATTTTTGATTTTTACTTATTACGACAAAACCAAGATTCAATGCAAAATTGTGAAAATGTAATTCAAGAGTGAGAATATGATATTAAATTCTTACTCTTGAATTACATTTTCACAATTTTAAATTAAATCTTCAATTTCCTTTTAATTATATTATCTGCAAACCCATTTAAAGAACCTACCTATGCATGCATATGCAGTAACACGTACACATGTAATGATAGCTCATGATCACAGTTGTACGCGGCGCTAGTTGATATTCGTCCACCATCTATACATTAGGTTTGTACGGCCTGGCGGCACCGGACTTCAACTCCAGGATCGGCAACCAAGCTTATCAGTTCGAATTTCCTACTCTTTGAAGGTTCCCCACTTTAATGGCATGTGCGCGCGTCTCCATTAATAACCGCGATCGATCATAGTTCGATCGAAAAATTGAATAATTTCTACGCGATATTTTCAACCGCTTCCTGACGGTATTGAGCGCGCGTTTTAATATCCTAGGAAAGCTGACGTTTTCACGGTCACGATGATACGTTTCCCATTCCTGAAAGGTGCATCCTGCATGTGGTGAATGCGTTTGAAAATTTGTGCGCGTTGAAAAGAGAAATCATCTCATGCGTTGAAGGAAGAGAGCGCTTATCCACTATACGCTTTTCATCCAGCGTGGACGACTGTCCATGCACATTCCTTGTGGTTGGGAATTTGAAAATATCAAATGCCAGCATAATTGTAACCTACTTCCGTCTAGATATTCCTTTCCTTAGGAAAAATTCTAGGAATAATTTTATTTAAAATTACACATTCAAATTATCGTAATTAATTTCCTGGGCGCAATTTCATAAACCCCAGAATTCATGCGAGAATTGTGGTGAAACTCCACATTAAATAAAAGGGGGAAGGGGAAAGGTTTTTGTTACTTTACATTTATTTATTATTATATATATTTTCATTCTATATTATTATTATTAATCATAATATTTAATGGTGTAACTTATCAAGTAATATAATTGACTATATTACATTCATTATCAACCTCATACAATAACAAAAAAGTGAACGATAATAAAAATATCAAACACGGGACACTCATCCGGACACCGGCCACGTCTGAGGTTGCTTAACCTCGGCGATCAGGTGAGAGACAGCACACCCAACCTAGTGTGGCGCTGTCTGTTCTTACGAACGGAAATGGTCAATGAAAACTCGATGGGTGTAGTTAATCGATGTACTTGACGTATTCTGATCTTTAAAAGCTTTTGGGTCGAGTCTGAGCCGTCTCAACGGGTAAGGCCTGACACCGATGGTCGATTGTGGGAGCAGTAATATCGCCGACACTTGGTATGCCTCCACCAGGTTGACCCTTTACAGGGGTATTCTACCCGAGATGGTCCGAAAAATCGAACTTTTTTTAAAAAAATATTTATGTCGTAGACAACGAGTTTTACGAGAAAGAAGAGAGGGCAATGTATGGTCCTGGAATCGCTGATTGACCGTGAATTATATCATTTGTATGTTGCAATGGACATCATGGTCCACATTTAGAACGGCTTTCAGAAGTCGATTTTGTGACGATAATTTTGACCGCCGTGTAAGAGATAAAATCCGCGCACGCACTCAAGGCGTGAAAGAAAAAATTGAAGACTATCTAACTTGCCTGTTAGGCTTATTCGACAAGTTAGACGGTCCATACTCGGTCGAAGAGCAACTTGATAATGAATGAGGGCAAGTTTGGCAGCTATGGACGCGCATTTCCAGGAGAAAAATATTCCCTGCGAAAAAACGCATTCACCCCCTCGGACAGCGAGATGCGACGCAATGTCACATAGCCCACCTAGGCAAAATAAATCCTAAGCCGGGTAAAAAAATTAGGGATAACTACGCGCAAAGACTTCTCTCAGCGAACAAGCCTAAACAAAATGCGGCGAAAATAAACGTGGACGCGATTACTCAAGCGCCGTCTACTTCGACGACGATTATATCCAGGAATTGCCTTTCTTACGGCATACCTGCACCACACGACCATAGAATTGGATCTATAACTTAATTCGTGCGGTTTGCTCAGAGATGGCGTGACTTGATTATTATTCCATCGTTCCAATATTCCGAACATACATTGGAAAGCTACTGTCATTATGAGTCTTTTTCAGTATATGTCATTGATTTGAAACGTAAACAACAATAATTTTTATTCACTCAAATATGTCGAACTTTGTGCCTGAAAAAGTGGTTTTACGGGGAGTTCTTCATTATTATAATATTAAGAAAACTGCTGCCGAAAGTCATCGTATTTTGGTGGAAGTTTATGGTGAACATGCTCTAGCTAAGCGAACGTGCCAAAAGTGATTTGCACGATTTAAAAGTGGTGATTTTGGTTTGGACGACGAAGAACATCCTGGGCAGCCGAAAAAGTTTGAAGATGAAGAACTGGAAGCATTACTCGATGAAGATTGTTGCCAAAATCAAGAAGAGATCGCAGAATCTTTGGAAGTCACTCAAGCAGCCATTTCAAAACGTTTAAAAGCAGCCGGATGTATTCAAAAGCAGGGAAATTGGGTTCCACATGAACTCAAGCCGAGAGACGTTGAAAGGCGGTTTTCCATGTCCGAAATCCTGCTCGAACGCCACAAAAAGAAGTGATTTTTGCATCGGATTGTTACTGGTGATGCAAAATGGATCTATTATAAGAACCCCAAGCGAAAAAAATCATATGTGAAACCCGGCCAACCAGCCAAATCAACGGCAAAGCCGAATATCCATAGCTCGAAGGTAATGCTCTGTATTTGGTGGGATCAGAAGGGTGTGCTGTATAGTGAGCTGCTAAAACCGGGTGAAACCATCAATAAAGAACGCTACTGAACGCAATTAATCCATGTAAAGAGAGCAATAGCCGAAATACGCCCGGAATATGCCACCAGACACGAGGCAATTATTTTCCATCATGACCACGCTCGGCCCCACGTTGCTATTCCGGTTGAGAACCATTTGGAAAAAAGTGGATGGGAAGTTTTACCGCACCCGCCTTATAGCCCAGACTTTGCCCCTTCTGACTACCATTGGTTCCGGTCGATGCAGAACGCCCTCACTGGAATACGATTCACATCAGAACAGGGTATCAAAAATTGGCTTGATTCATTCTTGGCCGCCAAGCTGGCGCAGTTCTTTTGGTATGGAATCCACAAATTGCCAGAAAGATGGGAAAAAGTCATGGCTTCAGATGGGCAATACTTTGAATAATACTATCGTACATGTTTTTCTTAAATAAACGTTCAAATTTTAAAAAAAAACCGCACGAATTAAGTTATAGATCCAATACAATAAAATGTACCAAAGAACAGCAAATCTTTTGCTACAAATGCGGTCGTGTGGGATATAGAACACCGGATTGTCTTACACCGGAGTGTAAAGCTTTGGAAAAGCCTCCGGGAAACGTAAAACGGACCCAGCGCTAAAGGTCATCGCTGGACCTAGCCCAACTTTGTCAGACCTAGCTACCAGCGCATTTAACGAGTGCTCTGTCAGCCCATCTTTCTCGCCCTTATCGTACTCTGGCGGGGAAGGGGCGTGTATGTCGCCTGGCGAATCACGTGTATATATCGATGCCGTTAAGTTTTCGGAAAACGACTGCGCAGCCTTGAAATTTTATGAACAAGGCACACGATTTTGAGTAAAAATTAAAGATTGCCGACAGACTACTTGACGCGCTAGTGGACTCGAGTTCCACTAAATCCATTTTGGGTAAAGGGGGGATAGAATTAGCCGCAGAATTCAACCAAGAGATTAAACCCTCCGAAGTTAAAGCTATTCTATTCCCGAATGGTAGCATAGAGTCAGTTTTAGGGCAAGTGGTGCTACCTAGCACCCTAGATGTCGTCCAAAAATGCGTAAAGTAAACAGTGGTACCGAATTTTAAGTACCAATGTGTTCTGGGCATGGATGCCATTCGACAATTTAGGTTAATTATGGATGGCAACGCCAACGTTATCCGTATGGCTTACGACGACGAAGTTTACCGCACAGCCACTATAGACTTATTGTCCAACTTGGCGCGGATAGACGACGATGGGTGCAACGCGATTAAGGAACTCACTAAGACACAAATGAGTGTCGTAGAGAATTTCCTTAAGCGTGAGCCAAAGGTCTCAAAAAAGGAACTGGCTGCTACCCACCTTGCCAAGCATACCATTGATGTGGGTGACCATCCGCCCATCAAGCAGAACTATCATGTTCAGTCTCCTGCTGTGATAGACAAGATGAACAAGCTGATGGATAAGCTAATTGAACAAAAAGTAGTTGAGCCGTCCAGTAGAGCTTGGTCCTCACCGATTACCATGGCAAGGAAGTCGAATGGCATTTATCGCCTGTGCATCGACTTCAGGGAAATATTCCGAGTCACTAAGAAGGACACTTATCCTCTTCCTCCAATGACGAAGATTCTGGATAAACTCCAGAAAGCTAATTACATTCGCACAATTGACCTGGACCAGGCTTTTCATCAGGTACCATTAGATAAGAAGAGTAAGGAACTCACCGCGTTCAGGGTACCGGGACGCGGTCTTTTCACATTTACTCGGATGCCTTTTGGACTTACTAACGCTCCCGCGGCGTTCCAGCGTTTAATCGATAAAGTCATTGGCCCGGAATTGGAACCTCATGCGTTCGTCTATTTAGACGATAATAGTGAGCGGAACCTTCGAAGATCACCTCAAATGATTAAAAGGGGTATTAGATCGACTCGCTTTTGCTGGTCTCTCAATCAACCCCGAAAAATGCCTATTCTTCCGAAGTGAGATCAAGTACCTTGGGTTCCTCACCAACAACGAGGGCGTCAAGGTTGATTCATGTAAGCTGGCCCCTATTTTGGACTTGCCAGCGCCGCAAAATATTCGCAAACTTCAGAATCTTCTAGGCTCGGCAAGTTGGTATCGGCGCTTCAGAGCCCCTTTTCCGACTGTTAAAAAAGGCACAGCCCTTTGATTGGCAGGCAGAGCAGGAGGCTGCATTTGAGGCGATTAAAACCACCTTGACAACAGCGCCAGTAGTTGCTCGCCCAGACTTTGCGCATTCGTTCACTTTATGGACGGATGCAAGCTCCACTGGCGTTGGAGCAGTATTAACCCAGACGATAGAAGGCGTAGAGCGTGTGATCGCTTACACCAGCCGCTCCCTATCAGGCACTGAGCGTAATTACTTAGTGACTGAGAAGGAATGTTTGGCCGTCGTGTGGTCGATTAAAAAATTCCGTGAATACCTGGAAGGATTTCGTTTCACGGTCGTGACGGACCATAGTAGCCTTCGATGGCTCAGGTCGCTAGAAGATCCGACTGGGCGACTAGCCCTGAGGCACTTAGCCTACTAGAGTACGACTTTGAAGTCCAGTATAGAAAGGGGGCCTTAAACGTCGTATCGGACTTCCTGTCACGGTTTAACCAGGACCTAGATGGTCCTGAAGAGGTCATCACAATGGAAAAAACCGAGGACACTTGGTATCTTAAATGCCTCTCGGACGTCCAGAAAAATCCGCGCGCGTTCCCTATGTGGAAAGTAGAAAAAGGAGTCTTGTACCACCACAGCGCAAATAAATGGCTCGATCCCATTCTTCCAGATGTAGATTCATGGAAGATGGTCCTCCCTAAAGAGCATCATGTCGCGGCTCTGGCTGAGGCACATGATCAGCCTCAAGTGGGACATTTAAGCTACGTAAAGTTGACAGAACCAAAACATCGAATCATGATGTCTCTTATTTCATAATTAAGGGCTAATTTAGGGCTAATTTAATGACCCATTGCCGAATTTTCGGCTCTTCATTTTTTAAAAAATATGCATGGTTCTGCTAGCTTTACTTCAAGCCAGCAGCACCACTCCAGAAATCAGTTTGAAAATGTTTATATCAAATGCTCCCTGTCGCAGTAATTTTTGGCTCATTTCCGGCTCCAGGTATCCCATTGAACAATTGTCCTACCTTCATAAATAAAAAAGGGCCACAAAGGGCGAAGGGACAAAATATTAAATTTTGCTTTTTCATCATTAAATCAATACAGGCCAATTTAGGGCTCACTTCCTATCCAACTATAAATTTTAGTACTTTGCCCTTTTTATAAAATATGCAGAGGTGCTGCCAACTTTACATCAAGTTGGCAGCGCCACCCACGTACACACCGAAAAATTGCTTTTTCCAAAATCTACTCCTGCAGGAATTTTCGGCTCATTTTCGGCTCAAGATAACCCTTTGAACCATTGTCCTACCTTCAAAATTAAAAAAGGGTAGCTAAGGGCAGAGGGCCATAACATTAATTTTTTATTTTTCTTCTTCACATCAATCTAAGTAGTTACATTTCTTGTTCATATTCTGGCTAAATATAAATTTCTACCAGATCCCTTTTTAAAAAACACGCAGGAGGTTGTCTAACTCTGAATAATATCAGCAGGACCATCCAGAAACATTTCTCGAAAATTGCTTTTTCCAAAATCTACTCCTGCAGGAATTTTCGGCTCATTTTCGGCTCAAGATAACCCTTTAAACCATTGTCCTACCTTCAAAATTAAAAAAAAGCTGTCTATCTGTCTCTTTAGTAGTAGATCGTGTTCATGTACTTATAATTCTGAACGTTCATTGAACGATGGATATTTAAAGGGTCCCAAATATAAACATACACAGAGAAAAATGGATGTTTAGAATTAACATCTAGATGTTTAACTATGGGACAGCCATCTTATATGTTTAGTTGTAATATCTAGATATTCAGGAGTAATATCTAAGATGTTAAAATATGCAGAGATTAATATCTTGGATATTACAGTTAAACATCTAGATAATACAATTAAACATATTAGATGTCTATCCCATAGTTGAACATCCATTTTTCTCCGTGTAATATTTAATTTTGTATTGAAAAAAAATTTGTTGTCATCGTCCAATGAACGTTCAGAACTGTAAGTATATATCGTGTTCGGCATAACACTCGATAGAATTATTAGATTGAATTGCGCTTTGTTTATACTCTATCAGAGCCAAAAAAATAAGGGAAAGTTCGTTAATCAGCCACATCCGACCAAAATTATGAAAATAAGAGGATTTTTTGTTTTCGACAGAAACTTTTCGAAACAATCTCAAATTCAAATAATGGTTTTTGATAGTGCTCATAAATCTTTACTAATTATACTAATAACATTTTTGGATTAAAAAAAATTAGAAAAGTTACGGTGTGTAAAAACTTGTAAAAAATCACTATTAAAATTTCATTTCCCAGCTAAATTATACGAGATTCGAAAAAAAAGTTATGATTAAAAATTGTTTACCAAAAAAAAAAAATCAAATCAAAATCAATGTGATCAATTCAAAATATGTGAGATACAGAAAAAGCGTTAAAATGCAAAATCGTTTGCTTAAATAAAGTCTACGAATTTTTTCCCTTTTTGAGGTAATTGAAAAAAGATACACTACCGGTCAAAATTGTGGGACCACCTACAAACATTGTATTAAAAACATGCTCGTCTTTGAAAGCGACTATCTCCGTGAAAAATAGATCCGTTAAGGTGGCACCTCCACATCGAAAATTCTATGATTTTTGGGCTCTTCGAAAATACCCATATCGATTTTTGGGCTCCAACCCTTAACACCGAAATGCACCCCTACATGTTGGAGCCCAAAAATCGATATGGACATATTTGAAGAGCCCAAAAATCATAGAGTCTTCGTAGACCATAAAATTTGCAAAAAGATGAATTTTAGTCAAAGCCGTTTCTACATGGCCACGTAGGGGTGCATTTCGGTGTTAAGGGTTGGAGGCCAAAAATCAATATGGGTATTTTCGAAGAGCCCAAAAAAAGCCCAAAATTCTGGTGCGATTTATTTTTAATTTATTCAAATTTTTGTATATTGGTGGTGCTAGCTTTATGTAAGCTAGCACCTCCACAGGAAATTTGATTTTCTGTAAAAAGTAAAGGAGCCCAAAAATTTTTATCGCTGCCCAAAAAAAGCCCAAAAAAAGCCCAAAATTCTAAGCCATAATAGACAGTGAATTTCCGATGTGGAGGTGCCACCTTAACGGACCTGTGAAAAATCAAGTTAGAAATATTCTCAAAAACCGGCTGAAACGCTGCTTTAAAAATCTTTCGAGCATTGCTCAACAAATAAAGTCATATCTCCGAAACTAATGAAATTTTTCAAATGCTTTTGGTCTCAATTTATAGCTCAGGCTTTAGGAGTTATTTTAGCAAAGTTTCAAATTTTTCCTATCACTTCCCTTAAGTATGCAGACAGCTGAAGTTTAAAAGTGAAAATTTGTCAAAATCGGAAATTACGTCGGCTATTCTCACACGCTATCTCGGCTTCTGTTCAATGAAAATACTTCAAATAGAGCTTATTTGACGCAAAATTTTATAATCTTTCTAACGCATTTTTGAAAATATTTCTAACTTGATTTTTCACGAAGATAGCCGCTTTCAAAGACGAGCACGTTTTTAATACAATTTTTGTAGGTGGTCCCACAATTTTGACCGGTAGTGTAAATTTCTGTAACTATATAATTTATTGAAGAATTATAGAAATTATTTGAAATCACAAATACGAAATTATTCGTCTCTGTATTTCATTTATGAAATGTTTTAAATGTTTTAAATAAGAAAATAAGATAGTTGAAAAAACCATATTATTTTCAACGGTTGGGACCAAAACATTATTTTCTCCAAATTTATAAAAAACAAAAATCTATCAATATTTGGTGTACATTAGAGTTGTGCAGTTTGTCAGATTAAATTTTCAATGTAAATTGGTACTTTCTTGGCCACGCTTAGAACATTGACTTTGTTGAATTGAGTTTAAATCAAGAAGAAATTACAGCTTCTAACCTCTCATCGAATGTAGAATTTCTCGAAACTCAAATAATTCAGTTGGTTTTGTAATTATATCCAATTGACATAATTCTCAAATTTTCTATTGAATCGAATGTTGGAAATTCAATTATTATTTCAGTTAGATATAATTTTAAAACCAACTGAATTATGTCGGTTTCCAGAATTCCTATATTGGAAGATAGATACATCAGAAGCTCGAATTTCTTCTTGGTTTAAACTCAATTTCAACAAATTCAGTTTTCTAAGTATATGTTCTTTTTCGTTGTGTGGGTGATTTTAGTCGTAAAGAAATAATGAATTATGTATATTACACCTACAACTCATTGAAAGTTTAAAATGTACATAGGAAAAATAACTAATTCTTTTACTGAGGTTTTGTTTAAACAATCCTCTTTCGCAAAGAAAATTGTACTTACAGAAGACCAGAAACAAATACTTTACATCCTCATCGTTCCATGGATATAACAATCTCACGAAAAAGACTTCGCATGCAAAAACTTCGCCTATTCCGTACTTAATATTTATGAACAAGAAATGCAACTACTTAGATTGATGTGAAGAAGAATAATAAAAAATTAATGTTATCGCCCTCTGCCCTTCGCTGCCCTTTTTTAATTTTGAAGGTAGGACAATGGTATAAAGGGTTATCTTGAGCCGAAAATGAGCCGAAAATTCCTGCAGGAGTAGATTTTGGAAAAAGCAATTTTCGAGAAATGTTTCTGGATGGTCCTGCTGATATTATTCAGAGTTAGACAACCTCCTGCGTGTTTTTTAAAAAGGGCTCTGGTAGAAATTTATATTTAGCCAGAATATGAACAAGAAATGCAACTACTTAGATTGATGTGAAGAATAATAATAAAAAATTAATGTTATCGCCCTCTGCCCTTCGCTGCCCTTTTTTAATTTTGAAGGTTGGACAATGGTATAAAGGGTTATCTTGAGCCGAAAATGAGCCGAAAATTCCTGCAGGAGTAGATTTTGGAAAAAGCAATTTTCGAGAAATGTTTCTGGATGGTCCTGCTGATATTATTCAGAGTTAGACAACCTCCTGCGTGTTTTTTAAAAAGGGCTCTGGTAAAACTTATATTTAGCCAGAATATGAACAAGAAATGCAACTACTTAGATTAATGTGAAGAAGAATAATAAAAAATTAATGTTATGGCCCTCTGCCCTTAGCTGCCCTTTTTTACTTTTGAAGGTAGGACAATGGTTCAAAGGGTTATCTTGAGCCGAAAATGAGCCGAAAATTCCTGCAGGAGTAGATTCTGGAAAAAGCAATTTTTCGGTGTGTACGTGGGTGGCGCTGCCAACTTGATGTAAAGTTGGCAGCACCTCTGCATATTTTATAAAAAGGGCAAAGTACTAAAATTTATAGTTGGATAGGAAGTGAGCCCTAAATTGGCCTGTATTGATTGAATGATGAAAAAGCAAAATTTAATATTTTGTCCCTTCGCCCTTTGTGGCCCTTTTTTATTTATGAAGGTAGGACAATGGTTCAATGGGATACCTGGAGCCGGAAATGAGCCGAAAATTCCTGCGATAGGGGGAATTTGATATATACATTTTTAAACTTATTTCTGGAGTGGTGCTGCTGGCTTGAAGTAAAGCTGGCAGAACCATGCATATTTTTAAAAAAATAAAGAGCCGAAAATTTGGCAATGGGGCATTAAATTAGCCCTTAATTATGATATAAGAGACATCATGATTCGATGTTTTGGTTCTGTCAACTTTACGTAGCTGGACATTTAGGGGTGTACAAAACATACCATCGTCTCGCCACGCGCTATCATTGACTGGGTTTTTATCACGATGTGGCGCAGTAGGTTAGGGTCTGCGATATTTGCCAACGTTGTAAGGTAGAGCAGGCGAAACCTGCTGGCCATATGGACCACAGGGTGATCGAAGAGCCATGGGTCATGGTTGGCGAGGATATAATGGCTCCTTATACGCCCTCATCTGCCCAGCATCGCTATGTCCTCGTTTTTCAGGACTTTTTCACGCGGTGGATAGAAGTCGTTCCTTGAAGGAACGCGAACGGCGCGACCATAACCAAGGCATTCAAAGACCTGGTTATAAATCGCTGGGGTACGCCAAAGTTTTTGTTCACCGACAACGGAACCGAAATTTGTAACAAAGTCGTGGACCATATCTGTAACGAGTACGCGATTAAGCGCGTTAAGGCGCCGCCATACCATCCGCAAGCGAACCCGCTTGAACGAATCAACCGAGTATTGAAGACAATGATGATCTCATTCATCAATACACAGCGTAAATGGGACGTCCACCATAACGACTTCCGCTTCGCGTTCAACACCGCGTATCATTCGTCTTTGAAGAGCTCGCCTTCGTTTTTAAATTTCGGCCGAGATCCGCTGCCCCGGGGCACTCTTCATGAGAATCTTAAGCCTACCACATCAGAACCTCCTGGTCCCGGGAATGTCGACACCTGGTCCGAGAGTCAAAAGGCACGAAGTCTTGGGAGTACTCTTGAAGAGACATTTGGATGCCACCCATATTAAGCAGGCGGATGCGTATAACCTTCGAGTACGTCCGCGTACTTACCAAATCGGCAACCGCGTACTTCGGAGATACCGCACGTTTTCCTCGGGAAATAAAGGAATCACGGCGCAGTTGACTAACAAATTCGACGGTGTATTCACGGTATCGCGAGTAATCTCGCGTACGATATACGAACTCGTGGATGAAAGAGGCGAGCCGGTTGGTTGAGTGGACACCAAAGACCTCAAGCCGTACCTAGAGGCCGCTGCCTCAGAGTATCGCCCTCCAAATACCTTACATTTGCTTTATTTTAGGTGGTGGTCGCATGATTCGGGAGGAATTGTTAGCCCTTCTCCGTCCATGTGAGTCGAACGTTGTTGTTGTTGTCCTGCATGCACGCATGAATCGCCTGACAATCAGCTGATTTACTTTTTTTTCTCGCCTACAGCCATCAAATGCCTTCGACGGGATCTTCATCCAGAACGAGGAGTGGGTTACGGATGTCATTACCAACCCGGTGACCGGGGCACTGCGGGTGGTCGGGGTTGACCCCCTATTGTGGTTTCAGCCCCGGCCGACCCGGCTTTCCCGGTCCATCTGGGAGCAATCACAGCTCCCATGGTGGAACGAGGTGATGGGCCCGTCCGAGCCCACCTACCTCGAGGAAAGCGATCCGGAGGGCCGACTCGTCAGATGGCTATCCACCTTCCAGGACGAGAACCTGGATTGGCCAACCCCCTCGGAGGAAGGCCACTCAATCGAAACCCGGGAGAAGGAAACCGAGGCCCAGCCGGCATAAAGGAGGAAGCATCGAGGAAGGAGAGAGGGACGGCAGGACCATGAGCGCTAAACTGCAGCGCTTCTTCGACGCTGGCATCCTACCTAGGCGCCACTATAAATTTTTTTTTCTCTTGTATAGGGTGCATGGCCCATAGGTGCAAGGCGCCGTATTAAATGTAAAATAGTTTCTTTTGGTATATGAAGACTTTGATTCCTTGACCTATTCCTAGAACCTATTAGATAGTAGCTCTTAAGTTAGTTATTCAGGCTCGCTCTCGGCATCGCAACCAGCGAGCTGCCGTATATTTTTTATTTTTTTTTATAATGAGCTTACGTCCTTTTTTTGGTATTCTTAGATCGTGAGCGAACACTAGCACTAAGTATTGAAGTACGCTTTCAGACAGCCTGGGCCACGGGTTTATGTATTTTTTTTTGCTATTTAAACCTGATAATTGGTAATCTGGCCTGAAGTGTGGTCTTGGAGACTCGCAGGTCGTTTCCGGTCTGGCCGGGGGGTGTTTTAACGTGGTAAATTACGTTGAATTCTTTTAACTCGACCGACAACGACAGCATCGAGTCCAAGCCAGCTTTTTTTTTATTAAAACACGAACTTGTCAGTGATGGTCTGAGAGCTGCTTGTGAAATTCTTTTATTTTATTTACTTTTCTGGCCATTTTCTTCTTTTTTTTTTGTTTCATTAATAACACCAGATTGAAAGGCGCCGCCAAAGAGATCGCTGTGTTACCATCGCACGTCAGAGGGGTTCACAGGCAAGCCACAGGGGGCATCACCTGGCAGGCATGGCACCCGAAACGAACACGTGCTGCAGCCCATGGATTCCAACACCGTTGCACCATTATTATTATGATTAATATGTAAAGGGCATGACGGGTTGGAACAATCACACATTATATTATATATTGCATATTAGCATTGTCTATTTGTAACTGCTGTGTTGTGCAGTACGAACTCTTCGTAGTTCAAACGCACCCCTCGACGTTTTAAGCGGGGCAAGCCGACCGATAGACGCTTCAGCTCATTGGTTGCCTGGCACCGTCGTCTTTACAAGACAAGTCTCCCGTGCAAACCTGAGCTTTATGCGCGTGAGCTAGCCTTTCCAGCTGATGTAAAAAAACTGCGCGACACCTTTGGCGCGCAGCTTTATTCTGTTGTTGTCAGGAGAGTGGCAAGTAGCCAAAAGTTATTGGAACTATAAAATTTTATTAATTTATAATGGACGCCACGACCAACTTTGATTTGGACGAAGTGAGGCGAGAGGTCGCGGCCAGATCTCCGGTATGCCTTTGAGACTCTATTATGGGCCATTGAAAATGTATTCCTTTACCCGCGTGGCTCTCAGGCTTTCCAAGAACCTGTGTATTAGGCTCTGATGCCATGTGCCATTATTGGCGACGATATTTCATTTTTTTACTATTTTGAATTTGTGTCGAGCCAGGGCTTTGCCTACCTATTAAATGCATTGTAAATTTAACTGTAGCTAAATGCAGCTAGATTTATTAAAATTTTTTTCTTGCGAGAGCTCCTATGTTTTTGGTTAAGTTTCGTCCCTAACCTAAAAACCTTACCTGATACGAACTCCCGAATCCATCCAGCCCTAGCCGGAAACGTTGTTTAGCTTTTCTTTTCTTTGTATGCTCAGTTTTGTATTTTCAGGGTCTTGGATTTATAAATATGGCGTCAGAAGACACGGGGCGCTTATTCTACTAGCCCTCTAAGTAACGCCGGTGACAACGGGGGTAGTCCCGAATCCTCGGGTCCGCATTTATGAAGATTTTATTTTTTTATTTTTCTCGTTTCAGCGGAAGTAAGTCACCCGTTATAATATACAACGAGTTCTGTTCCTATTAATCCAGTTAAAGTAATATCCATTAACTTTTGAAATGTTGCAGGAGCGGTTTTTAAACCAAAAGGCATTCTATCAAATTCATAATGGCCATAAGGTGTGGAAAATCCTGTTTTATAAGAGTCTTAAAGGTCCATTTTTATATGGTGGAAATCAATAGCTAAACGAATACTGAAAAATATCTGGCAGATCTGAGTCAATCGAGTATATCATTTATGTTAGGTAGTGGATAAGAATCTCCGATTGTTTTCTCATTTAGTTTTCTGGAGTCAAGGACCATTCGCCATTTTATGTTACCTTTAGAATCAGGTTTTTTTTAGCAACAATCCAAACTGGAGTGTTATACGGTGATTGTGAAAGTTTTATTATTTTATTTTTTAATAATTTGTCAACGTGTTTTGTTATTTCTTCTTTGTGTACAGGAGGAAATCTATATTGTCTTGAAAATCTTGAAAAAGTTGCAAAACGTTAGTAGCTTCAAGTGGGTTCTCCTGGGATTTGAAATCTGTCTGCACTGTTAATAATTAATCTTTCTACATGTTCGTATTCGTCTTGATTCAAATGATCCAAACGAAGAAGTTTTTTGATACATTCTGTTCGTTCTTCAGCTGTTGTGTTGAAAAATTTGCATGGATTGTCGAAAAAATTGTCGGTTTTCAAGAAGCGATTCAGAATTTTACTAGATAAATCGTCATAACTTAAGTTTTTTAAATTGGTTGATTGTCTTGTTACATTTTGAGAAACTTTTGCGTCAAAATCTTCCAAAGTAATGGTCGGTATTGATATCGTTACCGGTATTTTGTTTGTATTTCCAATTTGATATAAGCTTTAGCCTTGAAATTTTTTACAATTGCGTCTCCGGCATGAATTCCTTCGCCAATATGTAGTCGAGGTATGTAACCTTCGCTTTTTTCAGTATTTTCGATTGGAATGTAAAATGTCGCTACTATTCTAGCTGGAATTGTTAATATTTATGTGTTTTGAGATTGTTGTTTATTTGATCTAATATTACGATTTGTTATAACATGTCCTGGTTTCTTACAATAATTGCATATGACTACTGATTTTTAAGAATAATTTTGATTAGGTCTACTCAATTTTTGATTTCTCATTTCACGTTGTCTGTTTTGATTTGAAAATTATCTATGATTTGCATACCTGCTGTGATCTAGATTTTCTTGTGTATTATCATAATTTCTGTTTCTTAAAAAATTATTATTATTGTAATTATAGTATCTATTGCTGTTAGGATAATTATTCTGTTATTTAAAAAATTATTGTAATTGTTGTTTCTGTTACTTAAAAGATTGTTATTCGGATAATTGTGTTGTGCAAAGTAATTTTGATTATAATTATTGTTTCTATTTCCTAAAAAATGGTTATTCCGATAATTATTTCTTGCAGAATTATTGCTATTATTTTCTCGTTGTTGGTAATTATTACTAAGCTGTTGATTTTGCATAACAAAATTAAGATTTTGTTTTCTAGAAACTGCTTCTTGTGCTTTGGTAAAATGATAAAAATTTTCAGCAACATGACCTGGTTTTTCACATATTATACAATTTATGTTGTTATCTCGTGCAACATTGAACCGAGTTGTTTTATTATTTCTATTACTTATAGTCATCCATTTTTGGATAATCTGAATTTTTATTTCTCCATAGTGCGGAAGATGCTGCCAAGTCTCTTTCTACGTTAATTGTGTCATTGAAAACTTCTTTAAATGTTTCTTTTGTTTTTACTAGAATTTCTAATTCAGGACGCAGACCACGAATAAAATATTGAATAACGTCTCTTTGAAGGTTCTGTTTGAAGGTATTATCTACTTGTCCATTCTTGTTAAGTCTATCAGCATCTTCGATTCTGTCGGCAATCTCCTTAATTCTTGCTCCATAGGAAAGTGGGTTCTCTTTTTCCCACATATAGGTATTCTCTAATTCTCCTTTTAATCGAAACACACTTTTTGCAGGGGCATATACTCTTTTTAGTTTTTCAATTAATTCTTCTATTTTATTATAAGTTCACCCAAAGATACATTTTCTTGCTTCTCCTGATAATTTACTCCTCAATAATCGCGCTAAATTTTCTTGAGATGTGGGTGTTGCCAGCATTTCCTTTGCCTCATAACATCCTTCAATAAAATATGATAATGGAATGTTGCTTCCATCAAATAAGGGTACTACTTCTATCGCGTCACGTAAGGATACTTGTTGACTATTAGGTAGGGACATTTCTTTGTTTATAATTGGATTAACGTTTTCTTCAGGATTGTTGTGAACAGGTTGCTCCATTTGTTCGGTGTCTGTATAATTATCGTCGCTATCGTGATTACTTGTAATTGTTTTGCGAGTAACAGAATTTTCTGATAAATTTATTTTAGTTCTTCCTTCAACTGTGTTTTCTGGAATTATCGTTGAACTAAGTAAACTTATATCCTCGTTGTAAATATGAGTACTTTCGTTTCTTAATGTTTCGACCTGACCAATTGATCCACAAATAATACTTTAATTAGTTTTTAAACTCGAATTAATCCAATTATTCGAGTCAGATAAACTGCTTGTTGCGGAGTTTCGTATTGTTCTGTTAAGGTTTTCTTTAAAGAAATATTATCTGATTGAAAACTGAAATTAGTTTTTTCGTTTCTAGAAATATTTCCAAAATTATCGTTAGTTACTTTTTCCTTCACAGTAACTGTTCCTTTTGGTTTAAGGGGACCAGTTTGATTCTGTGCTACACGTGTTGCAAGTTCAGTATTTTTCTTAACTTGACTGTGCGTAACAGGATTTTGTTGATTTTGGGATTTCCCTAATTCACTGGGATTGGGGCCTGACATAGGTTACTATAAAATAGAATGTACTGATACGTGCATGGAGACACCTTTGAAATTGCAATAGATATATATTCAATTGGATCAACCGAAAAGATTTAAAAATATCTTTCGTTGTAAAATATTTTTTTTGTAATCAATAAATGTGATTGATAATTTGTTATTAAATATAAGAAATCGTCTCAATGTTTCGTGCCTGGTAAATTTATAGTTATCAAACAAAATTCTTAAAATAATATGCCTTAATTCTACAAATTTCCATGTGCTTACAGAAGAATATTTATTAAAATTCTTGTTTCAAATTCATTCTTATTGAAACTATTTTTTGGTCTTTGCCTTACCTGGCATACTTGATGTCTTTATACCTTGTTTTAAATCAAGACATACATGACATACATACATGTCGACGAATCTAAAAAGGACTTATAGTCTTGTGTGCTATTTTTTGGGAAAATTTCAGCTCAAAACATCAAATAGAAAAAAAGCTGTGCTACTTCAAAGTCGCGTGTCGCGTCAGAATACACGGAGCGCGCTGGCACGCAGCGATCGTGCGGTGCGGCAGCAACTACCAATGAGTTTCAAATGCGATTTATTACTTCGCTCTTTAGTTTCTTTATTTTATTTCATTGATATGTTAAAGAAATAATTTATGATTTGTTTGGAATGTAAATAAATCAGGTAAGTTCAGAATATATTCACTATAAACATCATTGTCTAGAATTAATACAATATATCGATATGTCATTTTATGTACGCGAGCTGGACTTTATTGCAACAATTATTTTTTATAATGTGTTCAAATTCTTTTAATGTTTGGCGCGATATTCACCACGTGATCAATCGTTACAATAAACTCATTTGTTTGTATCCGCAATTACTAATTTAGACATAAAATCTGCACAAGAAGTAGTCAGTGTCTTTGCATCTTATTTGTACGATCCGAAGAAGAAGTCCAAGGGTATACGTAGCGATATGAATTCGTTAAGATATCATTTAGCTATTGAAAAAAATCCTGATATCGCAAGACTTCCTCCATCCGAACCAGCGCTGTCTAAACATATTTTACGAGCTATTTGGCAAATAAACGAATAGAAACAAGCAATCGAACCTATTATTATTTCCAAAGAAATAACGAAGTTTGGATGGTTGACAGAGAATATTAAATTGGCTTTTGATTATTACGATGGCCCTACTGCAATGGAAATATTGCAAGAGTACTTTTGTTCTTGTACTGGTAAAAATGCCTGTAAAACGGATGTTTGCCCATGTAAAAAAAATAATTTGAAGTGCTGTGATGTTTGCAGTTGTAAAAATACGTGTGTAAATCAAGATGTATACAGGGGTATACTGTGTTGATGCATTTTTACTTGTGTTGATTGCGAACTGCAGATCGTCAACATTTTCGTTCCATGTTGTGTGGTCGTCTTGTGTGTATGCCCCAATTATTTCTTTTATGGTTCGATTGTAGCGTTCCGTTGGATTTGCCTGGGGGTAATATCTGGGTGTCTTAGTGTGTCGAATCCCGAATTTTTCCGTTAATTCCCGTATTGTCCCATTCACGAACTCGGTACCGTTGTCCGTATGGAGAATTTGCGGGGTTCCCCAACGCGACACGATTCGTTTATGGAATTCGGATTCAATCGTTCTCCCGTTGGCTTTTTTAATAGGTATGATCTCGACCCATTTGGTGAAGAGGTCGATAAACACCAATATATACTGGTTTTTACCTTTTTTACTCAATAGCTGCGGTCCCATGATATCAGCTGCTACCATGGTCCACGGCTCCCCGATGAGTCTCTTACCCATTACTCCTATTTTTGCCTGGTTGTTCGTTTTCGTACTCTGACAGGTTTTGCAGTTTTTTACATATCTAATTACCTCCAAATATAACCCTGGCCAATACTAGCACTCGGATATTCTTGCGTATGTTTTGTCGGATCCTAAGTGTCCTGCTTGAACTTCATAGTTTTCTTTCAGTACTTGTGGTCCCAAACTTTTAGGCACAACCAATTTCCATTGGTTTATTTCTAGTAAAAAGGTGGATTTGAGTGGGTCTGGTCTAAAGAAATACAATTGAGCATCTCTAATTCTCCACTTTTCATGGTCTTCCGGTCTTTTCCTGACTTGTCTTATTTTTGTTGAATACCAGTCATCTGTTTCATCTACCTCCGCTTTTGGTTCTTCTACACTACATGCTAACGCAAATGCTGTTGGTTTTGTTGCTTCGCTGGAACGTGACAGGGCGTCTGGGACCAGGTTTGAACTTCCCTTTCTATAGACTACCTCATAGTCGAACTCGAGTAGTTCCAACGCCCACCTGGCTAATCGTCCTGTAGGGTTTTTTAGGTTGTGTAGCCGTTTTAGTGCTATGTGATCTGTTAATACCTTGAAACTATAACCCTCAAGGTATGTTCTAAACTTCCTAATCGCCCATACCACTGCTAAACATTCTCTTTCTGAGGCAGAATATCTTGACTGCACTGTACGCGATTACATGGTTCGTTCCGTTTATTGTTTAAGTTAACATCGCTCCAAATCCAGTGTCACTATCGTCTGTTTCTAGCTGGAAAGGTTGCGAAAAATCTGGGCAGGTTAAGATGGGTGCTGATGTCAAGTGTTCCTTTATTTTCGCGAATGCTTCTGATTGTTCTGTTCCCCACTCCCACTTTTTGTTCTTTTTAACCATCATCGGTTCTGTGTATACGACCGTATACATTTTTCTGCGACTTTCCGTTACTTCCCAAAAAATTGATGTTTTGAACAGTATTTTTTTTTCATCCATTTCCACATGAATGTTCACAAATTTGATTTATAATGAAAATAAAAATTCAAAAATAAATGAATAAACAAAAAAAAATAATTTTTTTCATTTTGAAACATTTAAAACAAATCTCAAACTTTTTGTGTATATTCTCGTATACACAAGAACCGATTAGACTTAGTTCTTACGGTCCCGATAAGGGTTAATAATCTGTTTAATGGTTCTATTATTTCGGCAAAGTGCGGTATGAACTTTCTATACCAACTTTCCATTCATCGTTGATGTGAAGTCCTTTTTCGTTTACTTTGAAACCAAGGTATTTGATTTCCGAAAAACCGAATTCACATTTATTTAGTCCAATTGTTAAGTTTGCTTTTCTAATTTTATCCAATACGAGACTCAAATATTTCAGGTGATCGTCAAAGTTTTGCGTAACAAATAAATCTGGGGTTATGACCTTATCCATCAGTCTCTGGAAAGTAGCCGGCACATTGCCAGGAACTGTGAACGCTGTGATAGGTTTAGAATTATCCTCTGACGGTATTTGTAAATATGCTGATTTTAAATCCATTTTTGAAATAAATTTTGCTGATCAAGTTTTTATTCCTAATCTCGGTTGTTCCATTTGAAGTTTGAATTTTTCTAGATTCTAATTTTCATTAAGGTCGTTTTTTAAACTCTTCTGGTACTTCGCTATTATAAAAAATTCTTGTCGTTATTATTTCCTCGTTTTCTTGATTTTCGTTACTGTCCTGCGTCTGTAGGGTAGGGTTTTCCAGGATTTGGAATCTGTTGTATATAGGAATGCTGAACAAGCTCGGGATTTCTTTATTGGGGTTTTCTTTGGGATTTTGGACGTTTTTTGTTTTTTGGGATGGGCCTGCGTTCTCCTTAGTTTAATTGAAATCATTTAGATTTCTTCCTATCATGGTTTTGCCATTTTCTCTTTCGCTTTTTAATTTAATTTTCCCCCCGAATTTCGGTCTTACTTCCTTATTATTATTTTCTATACTTTTTGCTACTGACTTAATCCGATTGTTTCCACTCGTTGAAATTTTATTATCACAATTTATTTTATTTTCACTTATTCCGCTACTATCTTCTTTGCTTGTTTTTCTTGCCTTTCTCTTGTCCGATGCAACGCTTTCAATCATTGTTCTGGGTAGGGAATGAGGCCTTGCCTCCATTTGATAGCCAGTCGGTGGGCTACCCGGTAACCACGACGTTCCGGTATCATAATTTAGGGTCATTTTAAGGTTTTTAATCAGGTCCGTCCCTAAAATGCTTGTGGATATTGATTCAGGGACTAGTCGAAACAACACATGTTTAATGTCCTTACCAATCATAATAGGAATGATTACTTGTCCAATTATTTCTACGGTTCCTCCATTCGCTACTATTAGGCTTTTGGAGGTCGGTTTAGAGATCGGGTAATTTAAACTTAAAATTTTCTCTAGTAGCTCTTTTCCCACGTACGAATGTGTGGCTCCTGCATCGACTAATATTCTATATAAATTATTTTCAAATTCTGTCATTAAATGGAACCTTGTTTCATTAAATTCTTCGATATCCGAATTTAGGTATTCTGGCATTCTGGTAATGGGTTTTGTTACCGTTGTTTCCATTACCGGGCCTTTTAGTTTCCGTGGTTCTGACTTAAATATGGACATTCCCTTTTAAAGTGTCCCGGTTCTTTGCAGTTGTAACAGTTTAATTGTATTAAATTTTCATTCGCGCTCGCGTTCTGCAACTGCGTACTTTGTCTTAAAGAATTTGGATTTTCTTGTATTTTGTCGTTCCAATTTTGGGAATTCTGGTTTTTATTATTCTCCATGCTTGGTTCCGTTACTTGCAAGACTTGTCCTCTTATTTCAGATTTTTTCAATTCGATCTCCCATTCCTTGCCCAAGTCTTCGAGTTCTTCAAATATGTCGAAGTCGTTACGCTTGATGTACATTTTGTATTCGATTCTCAAATTCTCATAAGCGCGACGCATTTCCCATTTTAGACTTTTCCTGGGGTGCTTCGCAAATTCCTCTACTTCTACTAATATTATATTTCTATTCTATCTTCATTATTTTATTTCTGTCAATTTTTTATCCCTATTTTTCCATTGAAGCTAACCATTTCGGAACTAATTTTCTCAATTTTTAGACTACACTTAGTAAACAGTTATTTATTTTCGTTAAATTTCAATTAAATTTTTTAGAGGATTTTGTTCCAAACTAATTTTCTAATCACTTGAAAAACTACCTATTTTCATTTTTATTGAATCCTACACAAGGTTAATATTAAAATTAAACACCTTCACAAGCTAACAAGCAATAGATAAATGATATTCAAAAAAGTACTTAAAACCAACACAAGCGTCGGGGTTTCAGTCAAGTAGTCTGTAAAATATCCTTTTTTATTTCTGTCCTTAAACTCGGCAGGTTTTCACTTTTTAAGGAAAAGGTTTACGGGTTCTTTTTGTTGGGCGCCAGGTATAACGGGGTTGTTATCCGAGGGGGGGGGGGGGCGAGAATTAGGAGAAATCACGGGAGACAGGCACCTAAAAGCAACTAAAACACTATTCACTAACAATCTAGGATACGTAATCCAAAATGTCGGAACCAAAACGGATCGGGCATTCTCAAACAAACAATTCTCAACTCACCCGATCAACGAAAATGACTCGGCAACAACTCAACTCAATCACGGCGAGCGACAGACAGTGCAAATCTCGTCCCCCCGAGGCTACTCAGGGAATCTCGCACTTCCACGGGCCCAGGACTGTCCCTCGCAGCCTCGCGCCCCTTGTCGCCATGCAATGGTAACATCTATGTTACAATAGTTAAGGTTGATAAGAAATATATCTTGCCTTTTTTCGAGATATTCATTTCAAAATTATGATAAAAGAAAAGGGTGGAACAATTTTGTTATATTAAGTTTAAGAGTTCAAAAAAATAAGGTTTAAAATATTTAAGGCACTTAGACTTAGCATTTGTTTTTGTTTCTGGTTATTTTGTTCGACTACAAAATTCTGTGATATTGAAGGGTTGTTCGTTTCTTTTGAGTGAACAATTATGGATTTGGAAATTTCTATAATCTTATAAACTTCGAAAGTTCTGAAGCTTCTACCTTAAAAGATAATTTTAGCTTTGCAAGCTAAAGCAAAAAAAATCTAGATTTTGGGAGATCTTGATCTTTTTTTTCAACTTTTACTGAATTAGAATGTTAGAATTCTGAGGTTAAAATACTTCTAACTCGAAATTTTTTCATGGAGTGGAACTTGTAGATTTTCATTTTTCTATTCCAAAAGCTCCAGTTATGTTATATTATTCCGTAATATTCTGTATTTATAAGTACTCCAGCTCTAAAATGAATTTTTAGAAACAACAAATTTTCTAGTTTTTATTCAGAAATGCATTTTCCTGACTGAATAAGTAAATTGAATACCTTGCACAAACAAAATGATGTGTCGTAAGAAGGTGATTAGAGAGAGATTTGAGAGATGAAAGACGAATTTGTCTGATTTTATATGTTTCACTATGTTTTTCTGAAATGAGATGAATATTAGAAAGGGAATAAGGACAGATAAAATAGTAAAAATAAGTCAGTGCTGACTCTCTTTTTAGATAAGCCGTTTTTTTTTCTTTGACTAATTGTCCTTTCATTTACTCGCGACCTGAAAGCTCACATGCACATTACCCAGATTTTTTTTTGCGAATGGGGTGATTTATGAACCTTGGTAACCCGGGTTAAGACTAAAGTATCAGTTAAGACTTTTTTTTTATTCAGTGGTACAACCTAATCGTGCTCGGGCTGGTTGATGAACTTGAGATGGAAGCTTGATTGCTGCGATTGTCGTCGGTGTCTTATTGATTTTTGCACTCGGAAATACGTTTTGATCATGATTACTGTTTTCGCCCCAGAGTTGACTTCTGAGTCAGAACACTTACGAGCACAGTGAAATGTTTATAATGAAGATAGAATATATATACAGGCACATACAAAGACACATATATAAAAAACAAAAGTAAAAATGTTGTAGATAGTGGCCTATTATTATAACTGGGAATCTTCAAGCTTATAATAGGTAAATGTCGTTTTTATTATTCCAGCTAGAACAATTCAAGAGACTCAAAATGTTGTCCTTACTTGTAGTGATCTAGTGATAAAGAAAAAGGGTGAACTTGAACTTCACCTGACGTCCTAAATTTCAATGGTGCAAGAGTTGAATTACTCTGACATTTATTCCGTTTCTAGTTCTGAGTCTAATGCGATTGTATCAGCGTCAGGAATTTCGTTCACGGAAATACCCCTATTTTGGCCCTTCCAATAACAATTCGGTTAATTTCACGTGAGGGATGATTCTCCTCTCTATAAGCTTGCCTTCTTTGTTCAAGGGCCTCACTGATTTCTAGATCTATTATTGTAACCTGAGAGACTCTGAGCGCGCTTTCTGGTGCTGGTACTCTAGTCCGTCGGACAGGTGAAACCACATACACGGAAGTTTCTCTCCTAACAGGTAATACTAGATTTAGATAAACTGCTGACTGAGTGGGAGTGTATAGGTATTTTCTCCCGGAACACCTTTTCTTCTTGGGCGGTTCCAGAAGAGTAGGATCCTTTTGACAGGACATAGAACAAGGAACAGTGTCTCCAGAACGTGGGATTTTTCGGCCCCCACCACGTTCCCATCTGGGAGAAACACATGCAAACGTGGCGTGTCAGTGTGTCGGCTCTGCTACACGCTGCGGTCACCAGCTTCGTGTAAAGCCGAAGGTGCACGAAGACGGACTTCGTTACAATGCTTGAGTTTTCAAGTTATTTTTAGATTTCACGCTTTCGTTTATCGAGTCGAAATTAAGAATTGTATTTTTCTCGAGTACGTGCAAAAGAGGCGCGAAGCAGACGACGAATTTGAATTTACGAAGTATATAGTTCAAGAAATAACACTTTTCTTCAATTTCTTGAAGAAAGTCTGCATGAAATAAACATCAGTATGATCTTGGAAAATTTAATGAGGATTTCAACACTTCAAAAATAAACTTTCAGTGAAATTTAGTGACAATAAATGTATAAAATTTGAATCAATATATAATTTTCCATTAGAATTTCAATTAGAACAATATTTTCTATCAAGATAAAATGAACATAAAATTCAAGTTCATAATTTATATTTTCAGTTATATGTTACAAATATTTTCATCTCACATTTTTGTAGCCTAAGCACAAATTTTTCATTCCAAAACTTAAAATTTCTACGGAAATGGAAAATTGTCTAATAGCAGTAGATAAATTAAAAAGCTAAAATATATTAACATATAAATATCAATCAACTTTAAATTTTACATAAAAATGTTCGTTCGAAGTGTTCAAATCTTGTTACAATTTGACAAGATTTTATGGAGGAGTGCAATCTTTTGGATGAAATATTTTGTAGTTCTTAATTTGTCTGTCCGTCTGAAATCGTAGTAAGATTTGAACAGTAAACAACAAATTTTCCAATAGAATTCAGGATCAATAATAATTGATTCAGGAAATACTTCAACTCTGTAGAGCATTTTTGTATTTCGAATTCAAAATGTGTGCTTAAGCCACAAAAAAGTAAGCTGAAAATGTAGATATAAAACTAATTATGTCATGTTTATGTCTTCTTAATGGAAAATACTTTGCATATAATTCTCTAATTCGATATTTTTTTAATGTATGAACATTCAAGAAATTGATAAATATTCCATCTTTTTATAGGAACTAAAAATTTCCGGATAATGCTTTGATTGAGAAAGCTAAAAATTTGTCAAATATTGATATAAATTGCAATTTTACAATTGCATTATTTTTCAAATATTTTAACATCTCTTCAATCTTGATAATTCTTACAGAAGTTTATTTCATGTGAGTGACTTTTTCTTTTTCTAATGAAAGATTTCGTAATTCTAAATTCGGCCCAATTCGTAACATTGTAAAAAGATTTTAAAACTTCATAAAATTTTTTTTTCTGTTTTATTCAAAGTCAATAAATATTCAATGTTTGGAATCGAAATATTAAGTAAATGATTTTTAATTTTTGAGAATAAACTGTTTTAATAAGACAATCTTTCTTCTTTGTGAGAAATCTCAATTTTAAAGTTAAAATTCTACGCATAGGATACAAAAACATAATATGAAAATACTTTTATTACAGAATTTTGAAATATACTAGTTGACCAATTTTTAATCGAGTAAATCGGCTACTTTAAGCAAAAAATTATGTTAAAAATATTTTATCAAAAAAAAATAAGACACATTAAATTACGGTTTAAAATCCACATTCATAGATTGATGGTAAAAGCAGTTTAAAGTTTTTTAATCTTACGTTTTAGTGACGTATGCACAGACTTTTAATCAGATAAATGAAATGCTTTATAGAAAGTCAAAATTTTCTTATTACCGCACTTAATCAAATTTATAAAGTAAAAATATTTTTTAATTGATGCTTTCACTCAATTCTTTAAACATTCATTAATTGAAAATTGTACTCAAAATTTAATCTTTCAGCGTTCCAATATTCCCACAATGTTACAAAATCTTATTAATCATTATTTTAGTCGAATTATTTTCAAAATATTTAAAAAATAAATGTAAATATTTTGATTAAATACTCTGTCAAATTTTGCATTTGACTGATCTTGCAAAATTGTTGAAAGTTTTGAATACCGATAGAAGAAACTTTAAATGAAATTTCATGTCCATAAATGCTTAAAGTTCTATATAGAAATATCAACTACAACATACTCAAATTTTATAAATAAACTACTATATTCAAAAAGTTTCGGATTTTTTTTAAAACTGTACAAATTTCAGATATGAATCAGTCAAAATCTACTGATTATCAGTGAAATTTGACTGATTTAAATAACTAAAAACAGGTTACTGTGAATCAGTCAAATTTCACTGATTACTTCAGTGAAAAGTAACTGATTTAACAGTAAAAAATATTTTTTCCACTGATGATTCAGTGAAAAGGCAAATCACTGATTCAATCAGTGAAAATTTGACTGATTCAGATTTAGAGTGTATACAAATTTCAAATATAAAGTGTACTCTGTACATTAATCAAACAAATTTAGAAGATGAATATTTTAATAAATATTCCTAAATATTATTGGAATATGATACATATCGATTTAGAAAAACTTCTTCAAAGTACTCAGACATTTTTCTTATTTTACGACATTTTTGCACTATGTTTGACCTTTGGGTAGGACTCAAGAAAACAATTGTAGACATACTTTCATTACTTAGTAAAATACTATGAAGACTTGCTTTTTAAATTAAAGCGAAAACTTTTAAAACCTTTAACAATCGGTTGCATAGATTCGGCTCTAATCTTGGACGTAATTAGAAAAATAGGTTTTTTTGCTTTTTTTAGATCTAGTTTTTGCCTTAATCATAAAAGAAAGAAAACACATTTGAAATATTAAAATAAAAAAGCTGGTTCATTCTTAGAGAATCCCAAATATTCTGAAATAAAACTCCTTTCCACACCACCACGGAGGTAGAGTTTACTAGTAATAGTTCAATAAATTTTATGTACACTTTCAAGGCACATCGTTTTTTCTTTTGCAAAAAGTTTTAAAACTTCTAATTTTTCAAGTAATTGGGAGAAGTACATTTAAAAGAAAAATTGTTTTCTATACTTCCACTCGCGCTAGCTTAACAAATTTTCAGAATTTTACGATTTTATTAATATTGTATTAAGTGTCTACATTTTCTGAAACTATCTACAGGAGAAAAATTTTAATACTTTAGTAAAGAAAGTTTTCTGAAAAGTTGTAGCTCAATCAGATTAATAGCCAAAAAGTTACCAATGTTTTCAATCGCAAACGAACGGTATAGAGGTCAAATTGGAGACGAAAACAAATAATAATAGCAACCTTCTTTTGTTTTCTTCTAAGATACACTTGATTCTCGCTTTATGCGTTATTTGAGAAGGCAAGAGTGTGGATTCTTCATATTTTTATCGTAATTCCTTATTGAAAACGGCAAAAGTAAGAATATTATATTATTATTTGGTGATACGTGAGTGCTCTTACGTACGTTATTGTTTGATGCTTGTGGGTAAGTTTATTTTGTGAAACTTAATTTGTGTGCAGATTACAAATTATTCACATTCGCTCAATTTTATCGACTTTTCAGCTTATTAATTCTTTTCAAATAATTCCGTTTTCCTTCGTCGTATAATTTATTGTTCACAATGAGTAATCCGGTTGACCCAAATTCGAGTGTTTTGAAGGACAGCCAGGTTCAAACGAAGGTTGAGCACCGTTTGAACTCTGGTTCAAACGAATGTCAACCCGCTAGAAAAGTCATGAAAAATGCAAAAAACTTTCAGTTGGGTTGGTTTGAGGAATTTCCGTCGTGGAGAGAGTGGGTGGTTACATTAGCAGATGAAACAAGATTTCATTGCAAAATTTGCAATAAAACGTTACTATGTGGCAAATCGGAAATTGAAAAGCATGAAGCATCTTTATCACACAGAAAGAAGCAAGAGTTTTCAAATAAATTAGAATGTTATGGAGTACTAAGTGAAAATTCTTCTAATGTAACTGCCAATTCTTACAGTGTTGAACCTTGTGTAGCAAGTTCTTCTGCTTCAGAATTCACAAATTCCACGATTCCGGAAAGTGTTACTTTCAAACAGAAAGTACAAGAAGCAGAGATTAGGATTAGTACATTTTTCGTAGAGCATAATTTACCATTCGCGATTTCATCAGAATTGATAGGACTTTTCCAAGATATGGAACCTTCGGTTTTAAAAGACGTTAGATTGAGCCACACTAAAATGGTCCTAGTTGTAAATAACGTCGTATGTGCTGCTGAAACTGATCGCATGGCAAATATTTTGCGTAAGCAATCATTTTCAGTGTACGAAGACGAAACAACCGACAGGACTCTAGAAAAGTGGCTGTCATTAATGGTTCGATATGTGGAGCCAACGACATTTTCTGTCAGGGTGGAATCGCTCCAGCTTATTAATGTAAATACTTCGGATTGTTCTGCCTCTAAAATTTTTGATGCGTTCGAAAAAGCATTGTCCGGGCAGAAAATCCCTTTATCTAATATCTGTGCTTTAGCTTGTGATAATGCACAGGTGATGGTCGGCAATAGGTCCTCATTTAAAACAAAATTAAAGGAAAAAAGTAGAGGATTTAATCAAAGATTTGCCAGCTTTTCTTAATGCTAGCTCCAAGCGAACGGCTATTTTTCGATCGATTGTTTTGGAATTAGGAAATGACTATCAAAAAATTCCTAGTCATTCTGAAACTCGCTGGCTTGTCCGCTATCGATGCATAGATATTATAATAAAGAATTGGGAAGTTATTCTTCAGTATCTTATGGTCCTCGTATCTGAGAAGGTAGAGAAGGCCAAAGACTTGTTAGGAAAAATGCAGAATCCTTTGACACTCGCATATTTCCTATTCTTGAAATTTACTTTGAATAGGTTCAACGTATACAATGCGAAATTTCAAAGTCACGAAACAATGGTTCAGGAACTCCAGCCAAACTCGGCTAAATTCTTCGTATGGATTCTTAGCAGTTATTTGAAAGAGGGTCTTCTTCAACCGAATTTATTCTTTCAAATCATTAGAAATGTTAACTTTGCAGATCCTAGTAATCAAAAGGCGCTTCAAGACATTGACGTTGGTAAGGAAACGCGAGAATATTTCCAGCAGCAACTTACAAACAAGAAGTTGCAAATAGTAGAAGTTGATCTATTTCTTCGTAATTGCTTGAAATTTTATGTCACAGCAAGCGAAGAAATTCGCAATAAACTTCCTTTTGATGACATCTTTTTGTCTTGCGTTGCTGTTTTCCGGCCTCAAGTAGCTTTCTATGCTGATCGAAGCGAAACTTTTCCTAGGGTCTGGAAGGTTTCTCAAGATTTAGGGTCGTTTGATAGAATAGGTGTACAAAAAGAGTGGGATTCTTTACTCAAAATCAGACAGGAACTCAAAGAAAAGTGGTCGAATTTATCTTTTGACGAAATGTGGTCTAGTATCGGTGTATCTTCGACGAGTACAGGAGAAAAACTTTTTCCAAATTTGACCTCAGTATTGAATCATGTTCGGAGTCTTCCTCATTCAAATGCTGAGGCGGAGCGAGGTTTCTCCATGCTCACGGACGCGAAAACTCCCAAAAGAAATTCCTTTCTTCGCGTGCCTCGGGTATGGAAATTGTTTAGTTTTAATTATTATTTTGTGAGTAAGAAAACATACTGAAATTGAGTAATATCACGCTTTGGGCATAAGTGAGAGGCAAGGGGACTAACAATAATCAAGCACCCCAAATCATCCCGAATTAATCAAACTTCTTCAATATTTGATTTAAAACAAAACATTTTTGTTCGACGTATACTGACATTTGATAGAGGCAAGCCTGAAGTACGGGCTACATTTGTAGCGTTTTTTACCACTTTGCTTCATTTTTTTCCTTTTTTCTTTTTGCTTGAAAGCAAAAACCCTTTTCGTTTCGTAGGACGTGGACTAAGCCTACAGGGGATACCACGTAAAAAAAACGAGCCTTAAACTCTACCTCCGTGGTGGTGTGGAAAGGAGTTTTATTTCAGAATATTTGGGATTCTCTAAGAATGAACCAGCTTTTTTATTTTAATATTTCAAATGTGTTTTCTTTCTTTTATGATTAAGGCAAAAACTAGATCTAAAAAAAGCAAAAAAACCTATTTCTCTAATTACGTCCAAGATTAGAGCCGAATCTATGCAACCGATTGTTAAAGGTTTTAAAAGTTTTCGCTTTAATTTAAAAAGCAAGTCTTCATAGTATTTTACTAAGTAATGAAAGTATGTCTACAATTGTTTTCTTGAGTCCTACCCAAAGGTCAAACATAGTGCAAAAATGTCGTAAAATAAGAAAAATGTCTGAGTACTTTGAAGAAGTTTTTCTAAATCGATATGTATCATATTCCAATAATATTTAGGAATATTTATTAAAATATTCATCTTCTAAATTTGTTTGATTAATGTACAGAATACACTTTATATTTGAAATTTGTATACACTCTAAATCTGAATCAGTCAAATTTTCACTGATTGAATCAGTGATTTGCCTTTTCACTGAATCATCAGTGGAAAAAATATTTTTTACTGTTAAATCAGTTACTTTTCACTGAAGTAATCAGTGAAATTTGACTGATTCACAGTAACCTGTTTTTAGTTATTTAAATCAGTCAAATTTCACTGATAATCAGTAGATTTTGACTGATTCTATATTTCCGTATAGATTATTGCGAACTAGTATATCAAATTTGAGCTTATTTCGTCGATAAACAATGAAGCGTTAACGAGTTAAGCACGAAAAAGGTATTGAATTCAATCTAATTTGTAAACCAGTTTTTATATTTAATTTCGTAAATGACAAGTCGAATAAAAAAATGTCTTGAACATAATTTGTGCCTTTTTAAATGTTCTATAGTCTCATATTTGTTCCCTTCATTTTCCGACTTTTTCTCCGGGACAATTTTTTCCTGGATTATATTTCGGTCCGTTTCTATCACCTGTGGAGATCAACGAGAGCAGAAAGGACATTCACAAATTCAATAATTCGATAACAGACAGTTGGATTCAAAATAACATCCTCTGCTGACGCCTTCAATTTCTTAGCAGAGATGCCAGCTTCCTCGTTTGATATCTTGTCAACTTTCTCGTTCGCTGTACCCGTAAACTGGTTTCCAACAAATTTCCGACGACAAGGCTGGTTAGGACGATTACTAGGGTCATCCTTTTTAACTTTATGCCTCATTTTAGAAAATAAGTACATACAGAAGCCATATTGAATGACTGCACGACCCTGTTTGCTGTTTGTTGAAAGACGAAAAACGACGGTAACACAGGCCGAATTATTCCTTACCATCGACAAAAGTGACACCTGTTACACAGTGTGATCTGAAAATAACCGAACTTTTTAGTTATAGAATAAAACAAGCGTGGTATTATGTTTCAAAGCTAATATTTATTCAAAATAGGATCCATTTAACTCAATACAACGTTTGGAACGATCAACAAATTTATCCATAGACTTTTTAATCTCGGTTTTTGGGATGTTCTTTGGCACATGTGTCACAGCTGCTTGAATGGTTGGAACATCATCGTAAAAAGCTCCATTTATTGCATTTTTCAGTTTTAGGAACAGAAAATAGTCACACGGTGATAGATCCGTCGAATACGGAGGGTGGTCGATGACACAAATCTGTTTTCTTATCAAAAATTCGTAGACTTTTTTGGTCTTGTGAGGTGGTGCATTATCATTCAATACAAATAGCTGTTTTCCTTCTGGATATTCGGGTCTAACACGAACTTTTCTCGACCACAAACGATGCAAAACTTGTAAATAGTATTCTCCATTGACAGTTTTACCTTCTGGAACAGTGAAATCTGCATCGATAGCGATTAATTCACGTACTCTTTTCACTAACGCAGCACGATTTGATGCTTTTGGTCGTCCAGGTCTTGGATCATCATTTAAATCTTTACGGCCATTTTTAAATCGTGTAAGTCACGTGTAAACTTGATTACGTCTCATACAATCATCACCAAAAACTTTTTTTAATAATTCGTAAGTCTCAGCAAATATTTTACCGAGTTTAAAACAAAATTTAGTATTTGCTCATTGTTCTATTATGTTTTTACGACATAACCACAAAAACTACTGTCATTAAAACGTGCGTAATTTTGTGACCAGACAACTGATTTGCTTGAACTTGGTTGCACTTGAAAGAAGAGAATGTACCTTCAGATCACACTGTGTACTCGAGGGGATCTTCTTCCTAATGTGGGTGTCAACCACATTTTCTAGGAGTGTACGTTAGGCGTGTGCCAACTGACTTAGGTAGACTTAGTGGCAGGGATCAATTACATAATTTTTATTGATTTCTCCTTGTTTTGGTATAGGGTCAGTTTTTCCTTATTTTCTTTCCTTTCTTTTTTACGTTTTTTTATATCTATCATTGATAATTCTTAAATCAATAAAATAAGGAGAAACTTACCCTATGCCAAAACGACAAGAAATCAATAAAAGTTCTGTAATTTTTAGGGTCAATATAATAGCAGAAATCTTTTCAAATATGTCACGTTATAATCAATTACGTTGCTTGTAAATATCGGTAATATAGTATCTTCAAAAATATAACAAAAGATATAAAAATAAATATAATAATATTACATTAGACATTCTTTGTACCATAATAATAATAATAACAATAAAAATTATAGTAATAATTATATTAATATCAATAATAATAGTCATGGACATGTCACGTCCCGCGACTCTACCGCCTCGAGTAACAAAGTAAGGAACCAATGAAGGAATCAAGGCAACATCACCGCGTGCGTGATTTTATCGACGCAACCTATAGCCAGATCAACAGAATGATCAATATGGAATCACCATTTGTCGTTATAATACACAAACATGATAACAAATCGACTGACCCAGAGAGAAGGTGAATGAAGCCCTACAGTGCCAACGCACTACTAGATGCACTTATCACACACATTACAAAGTTTATAATATACCTTCTTTGTTATTGGTGGTTAGCTCTTGTCGAAAAACGATTATGAGCTGCTACTACTGATTAGAAACTTTTTATCTTGCATGCTCGACGATGATGAGTATTTGGTTCATCAGTCATGAGACTCCGGCAGTAGTCTGCTAAAGCGTCCATACTCCACTTACCTTGGTACCTCGTTTCGATCGTCTCTCAAGGTCAGCCAAGCTATTTTCGAAAACATAGACCAATATCAGTTGTCGGATTTGTGGTCCTTTAAAAACGGGGGGGGGGGGGGGATTTGATCAAAACATCACTAAAATCGAAAAGAGGTACCAAGGTAGGTGGATAGAAAGCACGGTCAAGTCGGCTTTTACCTGGCGCAAGCGCTTTCGGGCCATGGTTGCTTTAATGCGTACCTGAAGCGCTTCAAGAAAAGAGACGATGAGTCGTGCCGCTACTGCGGTTCCCTTGTGGACAATGCAGAGCACGCACTCTTCGTCTGCGCTAAGTGGAGCGCGGCAAGGGAGGCCCTCGGTCAGGCAGTGGGTGCCGAGCTCACTCCTGACACGATGGTCTCTCTCATGATCCAGTCTGAACAGATTTGGATGTTTATCGAGTCATTCGTCACCCTGGTGATGAAGGCGAGGGAGCTCGATGAGCGTGCAGAGCGCGGCAACAATGGGGGCCAGTAGAAATCGCATCGGGGCCTACACCCGCGGTCCTGCGTCTTGGGCGGACTTGGCTGTTCGCGTCGACCGGGGGAGGAATCTTCTTATTTTTTTTCTAGTTTTTTTTTTAATTACACAGGCACACGAAAGAAAGTTCTTGTCCACCAGACGAGATAAATACTTCTTTACGTATTTGAGGTCGCTGAATCCGAATCCGGGGTAGGTTTGACTCGGTCATGTCGCATTTCGTTCCTAACCTCAAAAATATTATGAAAGTTGGAACATTCATGAGAACACCCAGAAAGCAAAGCAATTATATGTTTTCAGAGTCATAACCTTGAAAAAAATGAATTTAAGCACCGAAAACTGTCCCTGAGACGTGAGAGAAATTTTTTTTAACTTTTTTCCTGTGATATCTTGTTCTTTTATTCTTGAAGGAAATATGCAGGGGTTTTCTGTGATGTTTCACCCCTTTTCTAGCAACTTCTCTTTGTAATGTCCAACAGTAAATAATCCACTAACATATTCACATTCCACCTTCCCTGATACCTACGCTCCATCTCCTTTATGTCTCGATGGAATCTTTCTCCCTGCTCCTCACTGTAATCCGCCAAATTCTTTGCAAAGTAATCTATGTGAGAATTTAAGAAGTGCAACTTTAGGTTCATCAAACAACCAAGCTTTCCACAGTTGTTTACCAAATCAGATACTATTTTCTTGAAGTTTCCGCTTTTAAGGCTACGGAGAAAGTGTTGGACGACATTTTTTAAACTCGTCCACGCAGCTTTTTCCTTTTCTTTCAAAATTTCGATGAAACTCTGATCGTCCAACACTATGCACATTTGTGGTCCATCAAAAAAACCCTCATGCATTTTTGCATCTGAAATATTTGGAAATTTTTGCTATAAATATTCGTAAAATTTGTCTTCTTTGTTAAGTGCCTTGGAAAATTGCTTTGTGACATTTAATTTAATATGGAGAGGGGATTTGCTTAATATTTTGCAAACCTGGCTTGAATAGAATCCTCGTTGGCCATTTTTTGTGAGTATAGTTATTCTTATTAATCATAAACAGTGATCACTGTTTATGATAAATAACATTGAAGGTCAGTAACGTTCTGGAATAATGGGCTATCTTGCATGTATTTCGATGAAATATGGAGACCACGTAAGATGTGATTAACCCTCATCGGGACCGTCAAAACTACGTCTAATCGGTTCTTGTGTATACGAGCATATACACAAAAAGTTTGAGATTTGTTTTAAATGTTTCAAAATGAAAAAAATTATTTCTTTTTGTTTATTCATTTATTTTTGAACTTTTATTTTCATTATAAATCAAATTTGTGAACATTCATGTGGAAATGGATGAAAAAAAATACTGTTCAAAACATCAATTTTTTTGGAAGTAACGGAAAGTCGCAAAAAAATGTATACGGTCGTATACATAGAACCGATGAGGGTTAAATTCCAAAGACGTCTTGTCGTTTTAAAGGAACAACGTAGATTTCTTATCAAATGTCGGAAAGAAGGCCTTTTTCCAGCACATATTAGGAACTTCGGTAATAAATTTGAAATTCATAATTTACATTATAAAGTTTTATTTAAATTTCAGAATACTATTTTGTGAAATTAATAATACAGTTAAAAACATTCATGAATTAGGTCATAATTCTAATTATTTAAAATATCGATTGTTTAGAAATATCAATGAAGATTCCTTATTTAATTTTTTTCATTCACAAGATATGATGTTGCAAAATTTAAAATTTAATATAAGAAATAATTGCATTAAGAAATTCCAATTGTTCAGAAATAGAAATTTGAATAGAAATACTAATCTTTGTCAATTTAGAATTAATAAATGTTTTAAAAATGTCTCAAATGTACAAATTTCTGATGAAATTGCTGAATCTTTAGCGTTGGGAAACAAATTTGGTATTCCTTATAACAGTAACAAAATTCCAGTAAATAATATTGTAGCTAGCATTGAAAACTGTATAAAAAACATAGACCATGATGAGGATAAGTTAAGAATTAGACGTACGGTAACTGATATTATTTTAAATCATAACAGAAATAATAAGTTTAAAAATAATAATCAAATTGCTGATACTTTGGTTAATTTTCAAAAGAATCACAAAGATTTGATATTTGTTAAAGCTGATAAAGATAATATTATGGTGGCAGCAAATAGAAATGATTATAATCAGACCTTACGAAATAATTTGCTAAACAATAACTTATACAAGAATGTAAAAACTGATTTAGTTCCAACAGTTGAAAATAAATGCAATGACATCGTTTCGAGATGGGAAAATAAGAGATACATAAATGAGTTTATCGCTTATAAATTGAAATCTCATAGTAGTGTAGTGACTAAAGCGTATGCGCTCCCTAAGGTGCACAAACCAGGTTTGAACTGGAGATTGATTGTTTCCTCAATTGGATCACCAACTTATAATTTGGCTAAATATTTGTCTAATATCTTAAAACCGGTTTCCGGAAATACTGATTCATTTATCAAAAAAGTTGGGAACTAAAAGATATAATTACTAATATTAAAGTACCTTCAACTCATACATTGCTATCTTTAGATGTGATCTCTTTATTTGATGACATTCCTCTGGATTTAGCTTTAGATTGTATTGAGGAGAAATTAAATTTAAATAAGAATTCAATAAGGATTTCTAAAAATGAGATTTTAATTGCTGTCAGAACTGTGTTTAATAATACAGTTTTTTCATTAAATAATAAATTTTATAAACAGACGTCAGGTTGTCCAATGGGCTCTCCATTGTCACCTTTAGTATCAAACTTGGTTATGGAAGATGTAGAAAAACGAGCGTTATTAAAATTATCCCGACAGATAAAATTGCAGAGTTTTTTTATGTTTTTAACAATATTGAGAAATCCATCAAATTTACACTTGAAAAGGAAGAAAACAATACCTTAAACTTCTTAGAATTAAAGATTATTAAAAATATTAATGGTTCTTTAATTACAAACTGGTTTAAAAAACCTACTTGGTCCAGTTGCTATTTAAATTACGAATCTCATCATTTATTTAGTCAGAAAGTTGGGTTAATTAAAGGCTTAGTTGATAAATGTATTAAATTAAGTGACATCAAATATAGAAAAGAAAACTTAGATGAAATCAAAGTTATTTTACAATTGAATAGTTATCCACTGATGTTGATAGAGTGTCATTAAGGAACGTGTTCATGAAATATACAATACTTCATCTAAAGATAAAAAGAAATTGAAATGGTTGGGAAAATATTAAAAAAACGAAATTAAAGTTACTTTACCTTAAATCCAAGGTCTGTGACGTGGTAAATTTTACCCGTCACATGGAGAATATTTAATTTAATAAACTCACCGGTGACAGGTGGGGTTATGTCCCTAGGGAAAAAGTCGTGAGACGAGAGCCCGCACTTCGTCGTCACCCGAGAGCACTCGAAACACACTTTCGCGCACCACACGCACTCACGCTTCCTGTCCTGTCCAAAAGGCCATCCATGACGCCATGGCATCACAGGCCGTAAGGCCGAAGAGTAAAAAGAGACTCGTCGGTAATTGAAAGAGGAATTGGATTTTAACCTCAGTCCGGATGGAAGGAGAATTCATCCTCAGATTCGTTCCGGAACTCCAGGACGTAATTCAGGTAGCGTGAGTTACTTTTTATTGATTTCTTTGGCAAGTGGTCCGGAAATAACGGACTCAGTTGAACTGGTACTGACGCCTCATGGCGTACATCTCACATGCCGGCCACTTCGCCTCTTTTCTTCTCTCTCTTGCTCGCGAGTGCTTTTTTTGTTGTAATATCGGTAGCCTTTCAAAGACACGTTAGACAGAAAAAGGAATTGAATAATTAAAATAAATTAGTCAATTCTAGTTCTCTCGGGTGGTGACGCGCGGGAATGTACGTAATTCGCCATATTGTCGCGTGACTCGGCAATAATCCGAGATTTTGTTACCTTTCATTGTATTTACGTTTATTGAAGTCAATATACACCTTCTGGGCTGTTAGTAAAGTCATTCTTTTTTTTATATGTATCGAGTATATTAGTAATGTATAATAAGTCTTGTTTAACCTTTTATTTAATTAATTAAATTCTGGTTTTTATTTATTTACCCGGTAACCTGTTGTGACCTTGTTTCACCCCGCCTTGTGTTGATCTTTTGTTTTCGAGTCTCACCAGTGTAGTAGAAGAAATATTGTCACTCTAAAGAGTGTCTGGCGCTCAACAAAGTGTTGGAGAAAATATTTTATTTTCAGGTCTTTTAATATGAAATGAAATTAGTTGGGCCAGCCCGTTTAAGGAGTTGCTAGGTTACGGGTAAAGCCGGCATCTCAGGTCTTTCTGAAAGACTTAGGAGAGGGATAAATTGTTTTGTAAAATTTTAGTGACAAACATATTCCTTGAAAAAGACCTGCAGTAAGGTCGAAACGTTGGAGAATTTAATAAATATAACGAGGGAGATTTTATAGAATTTTTATTTAATGACCGTAAGACCGACTAAACCAATCTTATATGACATAGTGATTTTTTATATCCCTGCTGACCCACAAACACAAAAATATTTTTTTTTCGAAAAACCTGATTGTTGCCCTAACACCCATCCTAAAATTTTCAAGCTCCCGCAAATTTTTCAAATAAATTCTCAATACTTGATCTTTTTCAAAACAAATTCGAGATTTTGGTAAGTCTTCTTGAGCACAGTTGAATGAGCTTTCGGTATAGGAGCGAATTTATTCGTGTTGTCCAATTTATTCATTAAGGGGAGGTTCTCCTCTTTTTTTTTCAAAAAATCGATTTTTTTTTCTACCAAATGAAAGGTATGAATGCCTAGAATATTTGTGCAAAAGGATTTTTCGATCCGCAGCATATTTATCTTATTAAAGCGTACTCGAGTATCCAGTGATGATGGTTCTCTTGGAACGTGTATGTGAGACTTACAACTTTAAACGCGTTTATCTCGACATCTTTTTTGTTTATCCTAACTTCAAGCATAGCTCATGACCTACTGATCCGATTTACTTCATCTAAAATGTTCCTGGAAGAGTATGATTTTTTGTATGACGTATACCTAAAATAAACATAAGCAATTGGTAAATAATAGTCGTTTGATAAAAAAAAACTTTAATAAAAAGAGGGTAAAATCGAAATTTTTCTTTGATTATGCATGAATTGGATAAGTTTTAATGAAAATTCTTTAGAAATAGGTATAAGTCATAGGGAATTTTATAAACTTGACTATAAAAAACAAATTTTTGATTTCAGTTCACTACAAGTGGCTACAACCTTGACGTTATCGAACAACGTCTCGCTTTCAAAGGATGACAAGACCCGCCATTTTGGGGCCACCATATTAGATTTTGTCATAAAGAATTTTCTTTTGTATTTTAAAAAGATGGCTGAATAAACCATCATAACCGTTTGTTCGTATGTCTTTTCATTATCCGACAGTAAATTATCAAATTCCGCTTCATTTTCGGCTAAAAAGAGGAGAACCTCCCCTGAACCCATGCACATCGTTACAATACAACACCGATGGATCTTATATACCCCAAAAACGTATAGAAATATTTATCTCGTCTAGTGGACAAGACCTTTCTTCCTAAAAGACCTTACACTTCCTCAAATGATTTTTGATAAATAAGATACGCTGAAAAGACGCAAATAACTGCATACGACTAGATACGCCTCACAATGACATAGATTAAATAAGGTAAGTTTTATGAACTGTATATGACATTTTTAAGCACTGACTTCATGAAAGTACATGGTAACTTTTTAATTTAGATTTTTTACACTACTCGTATAGTCCCCTGAATATTGCTAGTAATTCAATCTATATGTGCTTATGGATAAGTTATGCTTTTATTTTTCTTCTTGTCTTTTATTTCTTAACCTTTTTTCATGCGTAAGAGCATCGTTTTGACTTCGAATATGAAATGATGTATTTTATTAAAAAGTATTTACAAATATTAACATTATTCGGCATTAAAATAAGTTTCTGTGAAGGTTTTCTTTTTTCTTATAAGTCATGGCGATGAAATTTGCATGGGAAAATGCATGGGAAAAAGTCACTTTTTGGTATTTTTCGAATAATTGTTCAGAGTTAGGGAAAAGTTGACATTAAAGTTATAAGGCTTCTAGAGTACTTTCCAACGAAGAATTCTATCATACATATGGATTCGAATTGAAGAAAAAAAAATTGTTTAAAGAAATTAAATTTGTTTAAACAATTTAGGATTTATGAGATAATGTATAGAGGATACCTTGAAATTAAAATATATAGGTCTATCACAAGAAAAGCTACCTTTTTTACCATAAATTGCAAAAAAGTAGAAAATTAATAATAATTAATTGTTTAAACAATAGAAAGAAATTAATGAATAAATAAAGAAATAATTAAAGTTACTTTCAGATAATAAACTGCCATTCCGATCTCAGAGAACAGATTTAAAACGAATTTTATAGAAGAACATATTATTTAAACAAATAGAATTTATTTAAATAAATGGAAATTAACTAAAAAACATTTTTAAACATTCCAATAGACCTATAGTAATGATTTCCGGAAAAAAGGAGAACAATTATTCGAAAAATACCAAAAAGTGACTTTTTCCGATGCATTTCCCCATGCAAATTTCAAGTCCCAATAGGCACCATATAAAATCAAAATTTTGAAAAAAGAAAAAATAGGACCTTTATTTTTTTGGATTTCGAAACTTTTTGGTGGGATAGTTTGCATCTAGCATCAAAAAAATTTTTGCAATGCATTTTTGGACCACCCTATTGCACATTTCACATTTAAACATAAGTCTGGAATTTGAAAGTTTGATTTTTGTAAACATGATATTTTACCTTTAAACAATTTCGAAAGTAATATAGATTCTGGACTCATCGAAAATAGAAATTTTACAGTATAACACTCACAGTGTACGTTACAGTTATCTTAACTATGCAGTATTTATGCGTCGAAAGTATAATATTTCGTGTTTTAAAAGGTTTTCTCTTTATATACATTCACACCATCCAGTCGTAGCTAATGACATTTTCAATCACAAATACACTTAACATAAAGCTATTTTTAATTATTCAAGTGAAATATTCGAACAGAATATTTCTCTCGATAAATTATAAAATATTTTGATAATATTACAATTTGTAATATTTTTATTCACGGTTTGTTCGTAACAGCGTGTACATATTTTTCATGTGTAATTCATATTGAAAAATAAAATGTACCTGGTCCATTAAAATGCCTAACGCCTTTGCAAACTCATGAACTTTCTCTCGCCTGTCAGCTAAAACGATATTGTGGACTATGTCAATTTTTTTTGGCGTCACAGCTGATTTTGGAGTTCGTAAACGTGGTGCGTCTCCGATGCCTGTCTTAGCTCGTTTGGATTCATTTACACAAAGTCTGACTGTCTTATAGAAAGGGCATGAGTCGCCCACTGTAAACGCAATCCTTTAATGAATTTCCTTCACAGTTTATCCTTACAGAAAAAGGAATGGAATCACATCACAAATACTATAGAATATTCACCTCCAGAAAGGAAGCCATGCAAATCTCGCTGTCACCCTTTTTTAGTACGTGAACCAAGTTACTTATGGAACCATGCTCATATTACGTCGGGTTTCTTGGCGACAATTTTCCAATAATGCTCGAAAATTCAATATTTGCTGGTTTCAACTCCCCTTTCCGTAAAAACCTAACGTGATGGACAACTTTTGACTCCAGATTCATGTTCAGTACAAAAACATGTATCGAAAGCACTATGTCTCTAACAAGTCGCAGAAAAAAGTTAAAGTTTGCAGAACAGTTATTCTTCAAGTTACTTTACCTGTGAGATGATGCCACTTTCTTCATCGCAAGTTTCATTTCCATTTAGAACTCTCCGAAGCTTATCCATTTTTCTTCTTATTCCACTCTCCAAGACGATTCAAGAACTAAAATAAATATTTATTTTAAAGTGCATAAATTTTTAATTTAAATACGAGGTCAAAGGTTCTATAGTTATGATATTAAACCACGAACTTTGCTAATTTTTCAGAAACTATTGTTTGGGTTTTAATGGGTTTTTAATGAAGAGCGGGTTGGCGGTGCTTGTTTGTAAACATAAATCAAAAACTTCAAATTTTAGATAATGAATTCAATATATTCGATTTGAAAATGGTCGACAGCATCAAATACATTTAATATTAATGTGATTCACATGAGAAAGTTTTTACAGTCCTTGCCTTGATTCCGAAGTTAAAGGAAAAAAATTAAAAATGCCTGTCTCTGTTTTCGTACATTCCGTCAATGTCTATATTGAACCAGTTCTTTCTGATTTATGTACTTGTCCATGTCAAAAGGAACCATATGCTGTAGAACTAGATTTAACGGGAGGGACGATCGTAGCAGAATCTACAAGCAAGTACTTTATTAAAGGGCATGTGCCTACAAAAATAAACAAAGCGGCTTTTAAGATGATATAGAAGTTTGAGACGTCTCAAACCCAAACTTGTGACGAATTGTGAGACGAAATATTAGGAAGGAAATTCTTATACGAGACGAAAATTTATCCCTAGATCAGGTAACGAGAGAAGACAATAGAAGCAATAAGATATACCTCTATAAACCGGAGGACTCTTATGCATAAAACTGCATTGCGTAAACTAAAATAGCATACAATTTATTTCATGCATTACAAGTTACAATGCCTGCATTATAGTTAGTTTAAAATTAATTTGGAATATACTTTAAAAATCAAGTGTATTAAAGGCCGTAGCAGGATAAGCATGGTCTGGGTGCCCTCGCTCGGATTTGATCCATATTGCGAGGGTAAATGGCCCCCATTACAAGATAAATTCACCCCAAGTATCAACTCGAAAAAAAAAATTTTTATAAAAGTTAGGAACGAATTTTGAAAAATCAAAAATACTAATTTGATCGAAAACGGCTCAACCGATTTTTATGACTAAAATATATGTTATAGAGAGTATTAAAGAGATTCTGAAAAAAATCAAGAACCCATTCCCTTTATACGAAGGGGGTAAAATTTTTTTTTTTAAATTATTGAATAATTTTTTCAATGTGAATTACTTCTTGAAAAACTACCATTTTTTTCTATATCATGCTCAAATGCAAAGTGAAAATATATATTTTTTCGAAAATTTTGGGAGAGGTACTTCATAGTTGAAAAAAATAAAAACTTCTTTGGTCCCTATAATGTATGGAACAATTGATACCCTATGACTCATTGAAGCAATTGTTTCTATACTCATGAAAGTTTCACGTTGATCACGTACAATATCTCATTTATTTTTACTTTGCTGCATAGTGGACGACATAGTACACTTTATATGAATGCGAGAGTGTATCAAAAATTATCCGCACCCTATCTGTGGAATTTATCGTTATCAATTGAAAAAAAAACACATCTCTACATTATCGCCTTGTTTTCAATACACTTTATCCACCTGTCAATAAGCTTTTTCTTCCAGGCACAAAATTCAGTTTATATATTTTTTATATTTATTAAATATAATTTTTTGATAATTTGATCATGTAATTATTATTCGGCATTCGCACGGGGACACGATATTGAGCATTTATTGTGAAATTTTCATCGATAATAAGCACCCCGATGGTAAGAGGCGAGAGGATTCACCAAAAAAGCAGTTTGATGGTGAAAGGCAAGGGGACTCATAGAAAAAAGCACCCCAATAGTGTGAGGCAAGGGGAGATTTTATACATTTTCATATTGTACTCCAACCATTCTATTATTTATTATATTTATTTTATTCATTATTTTAAATTTTATTTGCGAACTTTGCGCGCAAAATGCTTGGGCTTTGCGCTTGAAATCGCCTTTAGCAAAGTTCAAGGACAGACATTCTATTTTTGAAATTTTTAACCTTTGAAAATAAAAATACATTGATAAGATTTTTGTGGTTATTGGAAATCGTCTACATCAGTTACTATATATTTACTGTTTCGTAGCCTTTTTGCAATACAATATAGTCCTTTAAACCGAAGGATGAGTTTTTTTTAAATCCCGCTAGTACTTTCGAAATTTCTAAGCAATTCATAGTCGCCCTCTGAATAATTGTAGGACTCTCTTCGTTTCCCTGTTTACATAATTTTCATTGTATTGATGCGCTCACTCTATATTTTCAGAAACAATTTTCTGTAGGTTTTTTAAGTCGCGATTAGTTTCTTAAACATGATTTTCTAAGAAATTTTTAATATCGTCGACTGTCTCACCTCGCTGATTTATGCCAAAAAGTAGTAATAGAATTTGTAGACCGATTCACAGTGTTGTTCAGAAAGTATTCAACAGTTTTCAAAACCTTATACTATTGTTTTCCTGACTTATCATCACTTAACTTTGCTAAGATTGGTGCCATAATTTTATTAATCTTTTCTACCTAGCCATTTGCCCGAAGAGAGTCAATCGCTATAAGTATATGTTTGATGTAGTTTTCGGACAAATATGTAGTAAACTCATTGGATGTAAATGAGCTGCTCCTATTAGATACAAGAGAAATAAGCTTCTTATAATCAATTATGTACGTTTCCAGACAATTAATGGCTTCTTGACTTAAAGTACTTTTTGTGGCATAGAGTTTTACAAACTTCGTGAATGCATCTATTACGAAAAATGCATATTTTTTAACAGTGATCTCCTTATCTACAGGCCCGTAGTGATCAATGTGCACAGTAGTAAAAGGGACATCACCCGGTGGAATAATATTCAAATAAGTCTCCGCTTATCCGGAAGCAGGAAAAAAGGGAATATATGTTAAACAATGGACAAAGATCGAAAAGATGAAAAAAAAACTTTCGATACCATTTCATTGTTTTTCGCACTGTTTCTGTAATAGATAACTGTCTATCAACGTTATCAATACCACCCATATTTTGAGTGTACACAGGAACACACCTTGGCTTTATAATGTCTTCATTTGTTAGATAAATTTTCTTTCCAGTTGCACATAATTCAAGTTCGTGCACACCTGTAAGCATGCAAACGCTACGTTTATCTTCTCATCTCACTGCCATCCACACATCACTGTGAGAGACTTGTACTTCACCCCGGACTAACTTGCTTTTAAGCTTTGGAATTCCCTTTCTATTTGCTTCCACCGTGCCACACATGCCTGTATCACGATCATGTAAAAATTGTGCCAAAGTGGGAGATGTATACCAATTGTCTATATATACAACAAGACTCTTATAAAAATAAGGTTGTAAAAAGTGAGCTACAATATCGCCAGTAACACCTAAATCAAACTTCTGATTATTATATACATACTGTGAAAATCCTGGAGAACAATAAATTATGAATGTAAAGTAGCCATCTGCTACTTTTATTTTTTAATTTATAGAAGTGAATGAGCAAAAAATGTATTCCTCTGCAGAAAAAAAAAACCCGAGTGCTAATCCTCTTGTAAATACTAACATTAAATCAATTGCTTCACATTCAAGTATTTTTGATGATGAGATGAGTTTCTGCGATATGTGATGATATTTGTTTCGTATTCAATGCACCAACAACAAAGATGTACCAACTTCCAGAACGAAATAGCGAAAAAAAGGAATTTCGCGTTGACTTCGTTGAACTTAGATCATGCTGAGAATGAATGCCGCAGTATTTTATAACCTTTAAATATGAGGTTGAAGCTCACTGCGTTTGTGCTGGAAACTATAATTTCACCTCAAAATAGACATTTTCAAGGTCAAAAATGCTTTGAGGATTTGTTTCCACTGTTTTTCCCATGTTTAGCGCATTAATGACGCTGGAAAGCCATCTCTAACTTTCGCTTATGCAAGAAACGAAATGTGACCTTGACTGTAGATTTTCAAGGTCAAGAATACTTCAGTGATTTTTTTCAGTATTTTTTCGTATTCAGTCCATCAAATTACGTTGGAAAACACTCTAAAATCCTCGCTTCTACTAGAAATGAAATTTGACCTTGAATTACCGATTTTCAAGGTCAACAATGTTTCGAGGAATTACAAAATTACTTTTTACGTATTCAAAACATCAAATTTTGCCTAAAAACATTAAATACGATCGATAGTATTTCTAGATCAAAACTGTGATACTTACTTTCAGACTCTGTAGTCCTTTTCGAAAATAAGAAGATAGGGTGGAATTAACCGACCGTTCTCTTTTTGCTGCATCAAGGCTGCTCCAAACCCTACAGAGCTAACATCATAATGCAACTCTATTTGTAATGATAACTAAATATTCATAGTAATGGTTCAGCAATAAGTTTCCGTTTGAGAGTTTCAAACACATCAAATTATTTTCTGCAGAACCGGGATTCCGCATCTTTCTCCAGTAAATCATAAAAAGGTTTTGCTATAGCAGCAAATTCTTCAACGAACTTTTGGAAATATTGACACAGACCCAAAAACCGTTAGACACTTAACTTGACTGTAGTATATAGTATATAACATAATTTCAAATTAATTAGATGAGTTTGAAATTTCTGCCACTACCTACATTATCGAAGAATCACTATTCGCGTATCAAATAGGATACGTTGCCAACAGGTGACCTCGTGGACAATTTCAAACTCTTATATATCGCAAATAATGCTAATGAATTCAAATATTAATGAATTTGAAAATCTTATATAAATAAAATAATACTTTTACAGACTCAGTTTCATTTTATTATAATTTATTTCATATCATTTTATACAATATACAATTTGTTCGCCGAGTGTTTTGATTGCTGCCATAAAATCATCTAAATATACTATGACATCCCCTGATATGATTGATTCTAAAAAGCTGTATTTATAAAGCGCTGAAACATTTGAAGACGTCATCTCAATTGATTTCTGGGAGGAGTCTACGTGGTGAAACCCGTCCTTTAAATCAAGGGGACTGAAGTATTATTCTCCTGTTAACTTATCTAACTGATCCTCAATTAGTAGCAGAGGATAATTAACTCGCAATGTTACCTTGTTCAAAGTTTGGTAATCCACCCACAAACGCAACTCTTCGGTCTTTTTTGTAGTTAAAATAATACGATACGATACATAAACTTCTTTAAAGTGTTCAACTAATTTCAATTTACTACCATAAGGTTTCTAACTGTTAATATTTAGATTCAAGTCCTATTCTTCATCGGAACTAATGGATTCCGCGTGGTATTGTTTGGTACGACTCTTCAAGTAATATTATTTCTAACCTCACCATCAAAGGTAAAGTGCGCATTCAGTTTTCTTAACACGATCAAATTAGAATTATTTATACCTGCATATGCCGGTTCTGAATCAGTGGTTTTTTTTAGAAAACACCCACAGAGTTTTTTTTATAAAGTTGATCGGACTTCTGAAATCGAGCGCGCAGCACACTTCAATACTCTTACCCTTAGTTTCTACAATAACTTTCTCAACGAATTCTGCATCTTTCGGAGTGGTATACAACTTTGTTGTCAACAAAGTTGACTTCGGGCAGTTTTTCGCGATATTATCTGATTCGTTGCATTTATAACGTGCCTGCATTGGTTTGCGGTATGCCCTGATTTTCGGAAGTTGATACATCTAACGCTTTTCTTTTGATCTTCTTTGGATTTGTCACTGGTCTTTGAATTTAATGATTTATACTTCTTTTTCACTTGAACTTTTTGCAAATCACTTGGCAGTTGAATTTTGGAAAAATCTTTGAAGAGCCTAGATGAAGTTTTAAATAATCTCAATCGAGCTTGATTTTCAAGATGTATATACCACCGCATTTCGGTATTGCGACCACCCGAGAGAATCTTGCCATCTTTATTCATTTTCTGTTCGACGTCCGGCATGATCAGTCGCGGTGAGTTGCTCTAGTAATTTTTAGGCAAGAACAGCATGTCAGGACGTGGAGGCTGGCGTGAACGCCGTAAAGTCTTAAGCAGCCCATAATTATTTCTCTTGGGGTTTTCTATGTTCTCTTGTTTTGAATAATAGTGAAGTAGAGTCGCGATCGAGAGATACACGCGTAGCTGTTGCACGTTGGTGAATTGTAGTAACCTTGCCAAGTAGATTCCCGGCCGATAAACTGGAATTTCGCTGATGTAAAGGGTCGAATCATTTTCCGCGTTTTGGTTTAATGCATGGTATTGCAAACTGTAGCTTGCCGCAAGAAGGCCGTAATTACGCGGGGTTAGCACCCAGATAGAAGACGTATTGAACTACAGGAAATTTTCCGACGATTGACGTTACACCGCGATCTCCGCGGTAACAGAGCAACCTAGTAGCTTGCTCGAGATGATGTACAGGGCAACTCGCTACAAGTTGATATGTCATTCTCAGAGTATATCATTTTGATTGAATTGTAACAATTGGTTGTTTTACATACAAGACTCACTCCCACTCCACTATGGCAATAACTAATAATATATAAAATCCGGAATTACTTCTAAAGGTTGTATTTTCGTCGGCAGCCATTCAGTATACAAGTCATACTGTTGGTGTCGCAATCTAAATCTTCGATATTCAAAACTTTATCTGTATCTTATATACAAAGATTGCCTCGGTACTTGGTAAACAGCACTACTTAAAGGGACTTTACTGGTCCAAAACCCGGATTCGGCGCTCCCTCACTTTAATGCCTCACTAAGTCTGTAACACTAAACCAAATGAGTTGAAAATTTTACCGTGTTTATGGAATATACTCGAGGTCACTTCATCCAAATTTAGTTACATTCAAACCATTTGAAAACAAAAATTAAAAATAATACACATCAATTTATGGTTTATAATATAGCATACTTTGATACAACGTATTGTGGATACTATTTGAGCTATCACTTCCAAATTTTTACCCAATGTTCTCGACTATGTAAGGAAGAAATCGTGCCTAGGGTTTTTTAAATACTAATTTTACGATTTTTGGTGACCTTCTGAACTTATGTCCTGAATTCATGCATCTTTTCTTGAGGTTGACAAATCATAAGAATCGTCAAAAATTAAATCCGACATTTCCTTGAGAACGGACTCTTCCTTACACTGTCAAGAACAATGGGTACAAATTTCAAAGTGTTAGCTCTAATGGTATTCACGATCGTTGTAGCAAAGATTGCTATATTTCCAAAATTATAAATTGTTGTACATTATTTTTAATTTTTTCCGAATGGTCCCAATGCAACTAAATTTGGATGAAGTAACCCTGAATATGTTCTTAAAACACGGTAAAAGTTTGCAATCATTTGGTTTAGTCACAAATTTTGTGAGATATGAAAATGACTGAACGCCGAATCCGGGTTTTAGACCAGCAAAGTCCCTTTAACTCCAGCCAGGGATGTGTCGTTATCCAGTTATCAGAAAGAAGAAATGTACGACAAAAGCTCTTTCTCTTGTCTTTTTAACCCGAGAAGCATCGTGAATTAAATAAGTCAGCGTCTCAAAACTTATTATAGTATATTAACACACATTTTTAATGCATATGCTGTATACCTAAGCATCCTATAACTTGGTACATAACATTTAGGTGCATATTGTTCCACGCGTATGTGGTATACCCAAGACTCTCAAAAATTGGTATAATATCACTAAGGTGCATAATTTGAAGAGGTAAGTTAGCTACATAAGCATTGAAAAACTTATCATATTGACTCCCCATGAATTTTTATTACATAATAAAGCTTATAACAATTCTGTTTAATAATATTTATTACTATTATGAACGTATCGAGTCTCATAGCTTTGAGAAGTGACAATGATCCTACCAAATACCAAATACCAAATAGTTTTAGGTGCGCAACTAAGTTCCCGCTGTTTTTTCTAATGAAAATGCAACTTTACTGTGAACAAATGGTAACAAATGATTCATCCAAAGTATTGCCCATCGATAGCTAGAAGCTTTTGCCCATCTTTCTGGTAGAGCTCAAATACCGTTACGGTAAAAGTGTTCATCTTTTGAGGCTATCCACGAATCAAGCCATTTTTCGATGTCTTTATATGAGCGGAACTGCTGATCAGCCAGACCATGTTCCATCGACCGGAACAAGTACTAATAGGACGGCACAAGATCTGGGGAATACGGCGGGTGGGGAAGGAGTTCCCATTTGAGCGTTTCCAGATAGGTTTTAACGGGTTTGGCACCGTGAGGCCGAGCGTTGTCATGCTGCAGCATCACTTTTTCGTGCCTCTGCTCGTATCGTAGCCGTTTTTTGCGCAGTGCTCGGCTCAAACGCATCAATTGCGTTCGATATCGTTCCCCAGCAATGGCTTCGTTCAAGCCTACGATGTAGAAGCATAACCGGGCAGTCCCCATGATTTTCTTCTCTTTGGATTGCTGTAATGAATCCATTTTTCATCACCCATCACGATGCGATGAAGAAAACCCTCCTTTTTTGCCGCTGAAGCAGTTGTTCAGAGGCGAAAAAACGAAGGCCAACGTCCCTTAGCTTCAAATCATAAGGTACCCAAGTTCCTTGTTTTTGAATCATTCCCAACGCATGCAATCGCTTGGAAATGACTTGTCGCGTAACTCCTAATGCTGAAGCAAGCTCTTCTTGCGTTTGGCACGATCCTCATCGAGCAATGCCTTCAATTCACCGTCTTTGAAGCGACGGAACTAATCACGGCACGTTGTTTCACTTAGAGCAGCATTTCCGTAAACTTTTTGGAGCTCTCGATGCGCTTCAGCCGCCGTTATCTTCGAATGAAAGAAGATAATCGACACTTCCCGCAAATGACGATTATTCGTCACAAAATCAGACATTTTCACACAACCAAAAGTATATGACTCCAAAACAAAATCACTAATGTAGATCAAAATCGATCAGCACTTACTTCTGGAGTCATCTACTGACACACAGCGGGAACTTAGTTGCGCACCTAATATAAAATTGTCACACACAAGAAAAAAAAAATTAACTTTTGATTAAAACATGCACAAAAGTATTAAATTTTACTTTTGTAAAAGAAGGTTTACTCATGATGAGTAATGTCGAATACATAAAATGATAATAAAAACCATGATTTTAGTTAATAAAATGACATGATGTCATGGAGTCAACGAAACTTTGTCTACTAAATTATTACATTGTAACAGTTAACTTTAAATATTGACAGAAGTTATTATAAACACAGAATTTGAAATGTAAATAGACATCAGCTGGAAAACAATCATGAATTTAATATATTCAGTAATGAAAAATAAATTCTATTTAAAGTGAATATATCTTCTTTTTTATTCATACTAAATTTATTACATTTTATGTAGATCTTTTCTGATGTTAATCTTTTCCGATAATCAGAAACATAATCAACAACCTTAGTATTGGATCTATAACTTAATTCGTGCGTTTTTTTTTCAAAATTTAAACATTTATTTAAGAAAAACATTACAATAGTATTATTCATAGTATTGCCCATCTGAAGCTATGACTTTTCCCCAGCTTTCTGGCAATTTGTGGATTCCATCCCAAAAAAACTGCGCCGGCTTGGCGGCCGAGAATGAATCAAGCCAATTTTTGATACCCTGTTCTGATGTGAACCGTATTCCAGTGAGGAACAAATGGTAGTCAGAAGGGGCAGGGTTTGGGCTATAAGGCGGGTAGGGTAAAACTTCCCATCCACTGTTTTCTAAATAGTTCTCAACTGGAGTAGCAACATGGGGCCGAGCGTTGTCATGATGGAAAATTAGTGCCTCGTGGCTGGTCACATATATCGGGCGTTTTTTCCGGCTTCTTTTAAACGTTTTGAAATGGCTGCTTGAGTGACTCCCAAAGATTCTGCGAGCTCTTCTTGTGTTTGGAAACAATCTGCATCGAGTAATGCTTCCAGTTCTTCATCTTCGAACTTTTTCGGCTGTCCAGGACGTTCTTCGTCTTCCAAGACAAAATCACCACTTTTAAATAGTGCAAACCACTTTTGGCACGTTCTCTCAGCTGGATCATGTTCACGATAAACTTCTACCAAACTACGATGACTTTCTGCAGCAGTTTTCTTCATACTAAAGTAACGAATATGAAATCCCCGCAAAAACACTTTTTCAGGCACAAAGTTCGACATAGTTGAATGAAAAAAAATTGTTGTTGTTTACGCTTCAAATAAATTACATATACTGAAAAAGACGCACAATGACAGTAGCTTTCCAACGCATATTCGGATTATTGGAACGATGGAATAATAATCAAGTTACGCCATCTCTTAGCAAACCGCACGAATTAAATTATAGATCCAATATTTTTCCAATCAAATTCATGGTTGAATTCTAATTGATGATCACAGACTACGGATTTACTGTTTTTATTTGTTTTTGTCATCATTAATACTAACTCTTAATGTTCTCTTATATTCACCAATATAAGTTGCAAGGCAATTTTTACAATTAAATTTGTACACAATATTAGTTTGTTCCTATTTGCTCGTGGAGTCTTTACCTAATTTTGTTTTTGATTTCAAAGTTTCGTTAACCACAGGGATAGTTGAAATATTGTATTATTTTAAAATATTTGACAATTGAGTGAAGTTTGTAATGTATGGCAAGCATACCTTTGGTTGATGTCTGTATAAATCTGAACGGCTCTGTTTAATTAGAGAATTTGGAGAGCGGTATTTAATTTTAGTCATGCGGATTTTTTATATTTTTTTCGTTGAAGGTATTCTGATAATAATTGTTTGATAATATTTATGTGCCTCCCGCGCGTAAACTCGTTTTTACGCTACAGTTAAGAGAAGCGTAATACAGAGGAATGTAATGTAAAAATTGAACTGCGCATGCGCTCATTACGATACAGCGGAGCGTAATCTTCTTCTTTTTCGTACAGCGTTGGCACCGTACTGACAAAGCCTTGTGTATTTGAACTGCACATGCGTCTATTACAATACGCTAGTACTACACAAGATCGAGAAAATCAAAATGGCCGGAAGTAGTCGCGAAATGTCAAGTGAGATAAGCAATAATCACGGCAACTTTGACTTTAATTACGTGACTTGCTTAAAATGCTCATAGGACTGATCGCGCCTCGGCTTCGTCTCGGATTTGTCTCGACTTCGATCTCCTGCAAGCATTGTCGCTCGTCGCGTAATAACCCTCATTATGCGTCTGGGCACATGAGTTACTATTATTTAACGATCTTAAATTGGCGTCATGAAACATTTTGTGAGATGAAGATACCGCTCGGTCAACTAAGTTTTGAACAATATTTTTTTCTGACAAATTGGATGATTGGAAAAATAATTGATTGATCTATTTGATGAGGTAGGTTTTTGAAACCAATTAGAAATAATTTGATTTTCTTTTATAATTAATGACAAGTCCATAAAGTTAATTTGATTATTTTGTTGCACTTCAAAGTTAAACTGTACGTTATTATCTTGTGAATTAAAAATGTTGAGAACCAAATCAATATCAATAAATCAATAAATTTCTTTTGTACACACAGAATAGTGTCATCTACAAATCTGTAATAAAATAAAATTTAATATTTTTGTGCACGTGCAATCGAAAGACCTGGGCTCGAAACCCAGCGCAGTCAAAAGCGTCTTTTTTCCACAGAAAGAAATTCCAAATTCTTTAAATTGCGAAGGATCTACTGTATAGATTTTGAATTTTTTTTTTATTCCGAAGATACATGTTTTGACTTTTAATTTTGCTTTTGAAGACGAAAAAAAACTCTCGCGACCTTGAAACGTCATTGATGACATTGATCTTAAAACTGCATGGGTTTCAAGGGAGCAATGAGATTCAATCCTCATCATGGGATTTCTTGAAGCATGGGTTGCAATAATATAAAGAGTAAGTTTTGCAAAATTTGCTCCTTCGGATTGTACAGTTTTTGATACAGCAGTATCGAGGTAGAAGTTGCTGCTCTGTTTTATGCATGGATAATCCAAATTTGTTCGAATTTAAAGATGACTAAAACCTAAATTAAAAAAAAAATCGTACCCCAAAAATAGCGTTTTTTTGGATATTTTTGGGAAAATAAAGGGTTTAGCGACATTTTTTGAGAATTCTGACTGTGTCATTCGAAAGAGAGACCCCAAAAACTGTAGAGTATGGTGTTTCCAATCCTTTTTCTTCTTTTTTCTATAAATGGTACGCCATTGTAGTCAACGTGAAAATTCTGCACATCTGGGCGTTAAAGGGTTAAGCAAAGTTGTGGCCAGTTGGGTAATCTGTAATCAGAAAATTGATATTCTTTATAATCATAGTTACGTTGGCTATGTTTTCCTGAGACAATTTTTTTTTATTTTACAATTTGTAAAAGTTTTGCAACAATTTGTAAAAATTTCCAATTTTACGTCATTTTTTGACCTATTAGAGCCTATAAAAATGGAACAAAATAAAATTTTGCAAATCGTACTTGGGAAAACATAGCGGTATGTTTTCTGAATAATTAAGAAAAAGATTATTGAAATCGGACCAATACTTTTATGAGAAGTCTTACTCGGCAGCTGAAAAAACACTACTTTCGGGAAAACGCGTTTAATGATGAATTACGGTGTATACCTTGATTGTAGTAACCACGAGTTAATCCGCTATACCGGGCCCGTAGAGTTCTCCTTCCTCATCACGATGATGTTCTTGGAAGTCCACATTCTTCTCCCTCTGTTCTATTCAAGCCTGTTTTGCTGCGGCACTCACTCTGCGTTCCCCGTCGAGTCAAGTAGCACATGTTGCAGCTTCAGTTCCCAAGGTAACTCCCATCACCTCCATAGCTTGCAAGACCGATGAAAATCCTTGGTTGAAAATGCTGACTGCCAAATAAATCGCAACATTGACCACCTACCTGCTAGAATCCATGTGTTTTGGCGCGAAGGCCCAAATATCACTATTCAGAGACTCATTGTTGTTTTGGGTATGAGCTCCTAAGCATATTTCTAATAAATCATCAGATGATAGACTTTCGTAGATGGGTTCCAATAATTTTACGATGGAAGGAGCGATGGGGATCTTGTCATGTTCGCAAGTCTCTAAAGTTCCTTTTGCTTCGGCCTGACGCCACTTGTTCCAAATGCCCTCGCCGGGGGGACACTTTGAGGGTTGGGGATTTTTGTTCGATGACGAGCAGTGTCGCATTTCGCATATTTTCTACAGAATTAGAGTTCCTCCGAATCGCCAACCCATAAAATTTCGTTAGTTCGCCGATTGGTTTGTCCATCAACTTTCCCTTCCCGCCGATACCTTTGCTTTCTTTCTTCAGTTTTCTCAATCTCGTTCCCATACGCTTCTCAAGATGCCTGACGAATTCCTTCTTCCGTACGATTATCTCGTCCCCATATGGTTTCGAATCCATGATTCCTTTGAACGTCTTGCTGTCGCCGTCACCGATATACTGTACGTATTTCACACTGTGCTTTTTAACTGACGCTTGGAACACTTCTAAGATGGCATCGATTTCCATCTTCCCAGCACTGCCTGAATGCTTCATAGAACAATCTTTCTCATGGCTTTGATATCATTCCTCGAATTCCTCGGTGTTTGCGTACATCGATTTTTTTTGGATGATACATGTTTAGAAAAAGCTTGATTTCACCACCGCGTCTACTACCTTCCCGCTGAAACCACCAATAAGAGTAACGACGCCGAATAAAGAAGAGAAGCCTCGCTTCTTCCAGGTACTATCTCCCGAAACAGTCAAATTTTCGGCTACGTTCCCATGATTTGTGTTCATTGCTTTCTCCTTGTTCACAGCGATCCGTAACACGGAGTCGTAGACAGCAGTTGCGGCGATTTGGATGTTTTCAAGGCACTTATAATAAGAATTATTTGCTATACCAGCGTAAGTATCCATTAAACCGAAAAACTTCTCCAACCCCTCATGCCCCACACCAAGCAAAGGAAACACGAATACCAAGCGGCGGTTCACTTCGTAAGCGCCTTGAATTTTAGGACAGTTCGACGCAGATTTTTCTTCACACTTGTCGCAGCGCATAATAAGTTTAAACCCCGCCCCACGATTATTACTTCGGAGAAATTTTACTTTCCCGTGGCACGTTTTGCAGACAACGTTTTCCAAAATAGCAGCAAAGACGGAAACAAACCCAAAGAAGCAATAATAAAAAGCCGCAGAAATCGCTGCTCCGAACGACCGTCTACCGCCCAGTTTTCACGCCGAAGCGCTTGCAAATTCGGTACCGCGCTCCGCCAAAAAAGGGCTATTATTCTTTCTCTTCTTTGCGCGGCCAAAGACACGAGAATAACCTTTCGTTTGCTCACGCTTTTCCATCCATTTTGAATCAAAAAACTGCAAAACAGTGACTGGTACCGCTTGAAACGACTGAGATGCGACCAGCTCGAAATTCGATTGAATACTGAACTCAGACGAGAACCCCATATGAAAAGAAAATCAAGAAACCATTTACAGACGCTCATACATTCATAAAATGTCAAGAACGAACCGGTGAATTCTTGAGACAATGATTTTTACCTGGACAAGCGCCGTCGTAGCGCGCCACGCTTAGTTTCTCGGAAACGGCCGGACACGGGTACCTTTCGGTTCCCAGAAACATGCAAAGGAATGTGACTTTCACGAAATCCTTTCTGTGGCGTATTCTCAGATACATATAGATTGAAATTTAAAAAAAAATCGATTTTTTAGAACCGCGAGAGTAGAGGGCCCCCCTTAAATATTGAATTCATTTGCATTTATTTGTGATATGAGAGTTTGAAATTGTCTACGAGGACACCTGTCGACAACGTGTCCTATCTGATACGCGACTAGTGATCCTCTGATACTGTAGGCAGTGACAAAAATTTCGAACTCAACTTATTAATTTAATATCAAGTTTATTTTTTTATTTTCCTTGTGTATGACAATTTTATACTACTTGGTATTATTTAATTCAATAAAGCCTGTTGAGGGGTGGCAAAGCCATAGCCAACGAAACTTCGCTACAATTTTGAGATAATGAAGACTTTTCTTCTTTATATTTTAACCTCATCGATTGTAAACCAACCTCTTTTATAATATTCACTATGGAGGGTGATACTATCATTTCTTCACAAAAATAATGTATGTCCTCCCTGAATGCGACATATCATTTCCGAAGTACTTTCTAGTGCTGAACACGAATCTGGCTTCCTTGTGTTAATATCACGCCTATTTCAATAGATATTTTCAATTAAAATTGTTAATAAAAAATTGTTTAACAATTTTTTTTCAGAGTGAACATTTTTTTCCGCCATGAACGCAGGTCATCTTTATTTTCGAGCGCCAGCTCTTCCATTTCATGATCGATGTTGTTTCAGAGTCGTTCAGCTGCTTCTATTATGAACTGTAAGTTATTCTTGTTGATTACGCTGATCAACAAAAATGACTTTGGCGATATCTATAACGGTTTTTGAAATATTCTTAAAAAACTGGAAAAAAGTGCTAAAAGTTTACTGAAATTTCAGTGCTCTGGAATTCAGGACATATTTACTTTTTTTTAATAAACAATTTTAATTAAGATTACCCGTTTCTGAAATATCTAGAAAAATTCGTACCCTTCTTTTCAGTTTCCGAAAACTTGTACTAAATGCTGTACTCGGCATCAGATCTTCATTCATCCATATTAAAATCTTTGACGTTTGCTTGAGCCTACATGTTTTTTGATCGGATCGTCACAAATGAGACTAATAATAATCAGTAAGACTACTGGTACTCCATTTGCGCTGACTTCTCTTCTCAATAAGACTTTAATGCAAAGAATAAGAAACAGATTGTTTATGTTGATGTCCTATACGCGGCCAAGCCTGTTTTTATACATGTGCCAAAAGCAGAGAATAGCTTAGGTGAAATCGAAAATAAGCGGTTTAATTCTAAAGAGGATGAACCAGAACCGAAAGGTTCTAAGAAAAATCCGATTTTATTCGAACAAGCTGAATTGAACGATCTCATAAGAGATCTTTATCCATCAAAAACAAAGCCGAAAAGTTGGGATCTGGATCAAAGGAAAAGAACTTATTGAAAGAAAATGTGAGAATTTCCTAACGCAATCATGATAAAGATCGGGTCAAATTTTTTCTGCCGAAGACGGTCTTATTTATTGCAACGACGTAAATAAATTAATGATAGCTGTCGGACATAAGAACATAGCCAGAGCGTGGTGTTTATTCATCCATTCAAATTTGACTAGTCTGAAAGAAGTTCTTCTGCATAATGGTAATGAGTTTCCATCTATACCTGTTGCCTATACTACACGTTTAAAAGAGTGCTACGAAGTTATGAAAATGCATCTTCTGGAAATAAATTACCACGCCCACTGTTGGTCAATCTGTTCAGACTTTAAAGTCACTGCTATTCTGTTAGGACTGCAGACAGGATACACGAAGTATTGTTGCTTCCTATGTTATTGGGACAGCCGTGCTAGGGACAAACATTACACTGTCAAGGTTTGGTCCGAACGCGACTCGTTAGAACCAGGGCATAGAAATATGGCTGCAGACCCTCTGGTAGACGCTAGAACTGTTATTCTGCCGCCTCTAGATATCAAACTCGAGATAGTTAAAAACTTCGTAAAAGCAATAGATCGAAACGGAAAAGGATATGGCTATCTAAAATCAAAATTCGCAAAATTTAGCAAAGCGAAAATAAAAGAAGGGGTTTTCATAGGGCTTTAAATTCGTGAGCTTATTCAAGACTCAGAATTTGACGAATGCTTGAGCATTGAAGAAAAAAAAGCCTTGTTATCCGTAAAGAATGTCGTCCGAAATTTCCTCGGAAATCAAAAATCTAAGCACTACAAGCGGTATGTGGATGAAATGTTGACGCAATTTTATGGGCTGAATGTAAACATGTCATTGAAAATACATTTCCCAAATTCGCACTTGAATTTCCTTCCTGGAAAGTTGGGATCATTCAGTGACGAGCACGGAGAAAGATTCCACCAAGATGTAGCAACTATTAAGAACAGATGTCAGGCCAAATGGAGTAACAGTAGTCTTGCTGATTATTATTAGTCTTATCCGTGACGATCCGATCAAAATACATGTTCGCTCAAGCAAACGTTGAACATTTTAATACTGATAAATGAAGATCTGATGCCCAGTACAGCATTTAGTACAAGTTTTCGGAAATTGAAAAGAAGGGTACATTTTTCAAGATATTTCAGAAACGGATAATCTGGATTTAAATTTTCATCCAGATAATTATTCTTCATGAAAAGACAAACAAATCGACGTATTGTTTATTAAAAAAAGTAAATATATCCTAAATTACAGAGCACTGAAATTTCAGTAAACTTTTAGCACTTTTTTCCAGTTTTTTAAGAATATTTCAAAAACCGTTATAGATATCGCCAAAGTCATTTTTGTTGATCAGTGTAATCAAAATTTCATTGACTAACTTGCTAAGTTGTAATGCAGCCAGGCAGTTATTCAATGCTTGGATGTTATCAGGTATACAAATAAGTTTGCAATATTTGACAAAAGTTGACACCGTCAGTAAATTTTGGTTGAAATCGACAGATGTAAAACATCACTGTTGTAAGCTTGGACATCTGTCAACAACATAACTTTGAAATATTAGTGAATTTCATCAGTATAATATATTATTTTGTGTGCGGAAATTTCGACTTTTAAGCTGAATAAGCGTCATTTGCTGGGACTTTTGATTTACTTCTTCAACTTGAAGAAATTTGCAGCTGAGGCGCATCAATTGCTCGTAGAAACATATGTCGAGGCTGCCTTAAGTGAGAGAAGATATCGTGAGTGGTTTCAAAAGGTTACGAACGGTGAATTTGACATCGACGACAAAGAACGTAGCGCAAGGCTGAAAGTATACGAAGACGCAGAATTGGAAGCATTATTGGATAAAGATTCGTGCCAAACGCAAGAAGAACTTGCATGTACATTAGGAGTGAATAATATTAAAATATGATGATATAATATTTCCTGTTAGCTTGAAAATGATAATATTTTATAATTAAAAATTATAAACATAAAGAGAAAGATCATTTTGTTGTTTATGCCGATATTGAATGTCTCTTAGAGCCAATAATTAGCACACAAATAATTTCAATTGCTTATCAAAAGCATATCCCTACAAATGCTGCATATTATTTACAATGTAATTTTGATGATTCTGTTACGTATCCATGACTACTATATTATATATAATAATAATAATATAATAATATTGCATTATTATGTTATATAACATTAATTATTACCTTATTTTTTACTTATTATTATTATTATTATTATTATTATTATTATTATTATTATTGCTAATTACATATAATTGTCCTTATCGATAATATTACTATTATCATTGCATGAAGGGTGCCCTATAAACGGGTCTATCCCAGGTTGAAAGTGGGGGAAGCTATAGACGCGTCTATCCCCATGCATGGAGGAGGATGTATGCCCAGGCAGCGGCGCTGAGAATAAATCTGCGAGTGCCTGCAAGGAATGAGTGAACTGAATGAATGTCAGCGCCGCATAACCTTTGATATGTGTCCTTCGAATGTGAGAGAAGAACCTATGGACGGGCTCTCTCTTGAATGTGTCCTCACCGAGTGGTGTCTTCCCCGGCCCACGAGGTGGCGAGGCTGATGCGAGCCTAGCTCTACCGAGGTGTTATGCCATGCGGGATCAGGAGCTAGCCCCTTCGGGACCTTGATCAGGTAGTGCGTATTGAACACAGGTGTCGGAGCCTGTGTTGCTTCGAGCGAGTCCGGTCTGTCCGCGCATTCCGGGACCGGCTAAGCGGAGGTTAGGCCTGAGGTAACTGGGGTAGGACTTCGGTCCGAGAGTACACCCGTTCCCAACTATTCCGACCCGCTCCTCTACGCACGATGCGCTGGTAAAAAGATTTATGGATTTTTTCTAAAACGGTGGGGAAAGTGAACTTGGGTGCTCCTCTAGGAGCTGAGGGATGGAAGGACGTCCTTCAGCTCCTGAGAGAGCAAAGTGAAAAAATGAAAGAATTGGCCAGGGCTCTAAGCGTCATCCAGCAGAGCATGCTTAGGAATAACCCTGGCCACGTGAACAGACAGACAGTGTGAGCGAGGCCACAGAGGTGTTCAGCGGAATGCTTAACACCCATAAATGCCTTCTAGAAAGCGGGGTGGAAATCCAGAAGAAGCTGCAATCCCACCCCGCCTCAAAAAAGATGGGTATCTCCCAGAGACCGCGCTCTGTGTCTCTGGGAGATACACCAAAAAATCTGACAAAGGGGGAGAAGAGGGTTGCTCCTTCTCCCCCCCGAGGATCGGGTTCCCAAAAAAGGGAAGGGCGGCACATCGCCCGCCTACGCTTCGACCACCGGAGGCAAGACCCCACAAAAGGATGGGGAATGGCGGCTGGTGGAAAAAAAAAAAGAAAAAAAAAAGAAAAAAAAAAGAAGAAAGAGGTCATATGGTCGGCGAGAACGGTCTCTCAGAAAACCAGTTCGGCTTTCGGAAAGGCAGGTCCACAGTGGACGCCATCCAGCCAGTAGTGGAAATCGCCACACAAGCAAGAAGAGGAACTTGTAAGCGTAAGGGATTCTGCGCGTTGATCAGCATTGACATACGCAATGCTTTGCTGGTCACGGACAGGAGATCCTCCCAATACCCGAAGATCTTTCTAGGGGAACATGAAATAGTGTGGAAAAAGAGCATTAGATACATGGGTGTGCAATTGAATCGAAGGCTTAGCTTCGGCGAACACCTGCAGATCGCGACTGCCAAAGCTATCCAATGTGGAGCCGCTCTGACTTGGCTCATGCCCAACATTGGTGGCCCCAGGGAAGCTAAAAGAAGGCAGGTGGCGAGCGTGGTAAATTCGAAGCTGCTTTATGCAGCTCCGGTCTGGGCCAAAGCCCTGCAATACCATGCTATCCAGAGGAAGCTGTTCTCAGCGCAGAGACTTGTCGCGCTGAGAGTAGTCTCAGCTTATAGAACCGTCTCGACGAGCGCTGCGCTGGTCTTGGCGAGCGTCCCACCAATAGACTCATTGGCGGAGGAAAGGAAGGGGACCTTTCAGCTCCGTAAGGAGCTCACTTGCTTAACAAACCTGCAGGACATCGTTCGCGCGAAGGAGGCCATCCGCAAGGATGGAAAGCGCAGACTCTTCGAAAATGGCAGACGAGATGGCATGGTGAGCAATCCCGGAGATGAACACACAGTCTAATCCCGAAGCTCGCCACCTGGCTGGATAGAAAGCACGGTCAAGTCGACCGTTACCTGGCGAAAGCGCTTCTGGACCATGGTAGCTTTAATGCGTACCTGAAGCGCTTCAAGAAAAGAGACAATGAGTCGTGTCGCTACTGCGGATCCCTTGTGGAAAATGCAGAGCACACACTCTTTGTTTAAAGCCGAGAGGCCGTTCCGCGGGCGGTGTATTAGTTCGAGAGAGGGGCTTTCTTTGTTTTAACAGGTATGTCTAGACCAGCCCCAAGAGAGTCCTGTACAAAGTCTATAAAATATTTCGCCATTTTTCCTCCTCACCAAAAAAAAAAACATTCTGGTGCTAATGATTCTTTTGATACCCTCAAGGTCTATGTTAGACCATTTAATAAGTCAGAAGGAATATGTGAGAAGTGAGATCGCATAGGTGTCAATAGCCTTGATCTTGTTGGCTGAATTGAGACTAGTTCTTGAAATAGAGGACAAGCGTTTGGAAAAGGACTCCAAGAGATTCTCTTTCATTGCATTTCGTAGGGGACCCCTTGAATGCAAAATGCCCTAGTACAAGTACACTCTGCAGTCTTGTTCTTGAGCTGGCATACAATTTCTGATCATCCATGTAAAGAAGGTGGCTGAGTTGGTATCCATCCTCATCCCTCCCAATACTATACACATAGGACGTGTTCTTGAGTGTCCTACTTAACGGGTTGAGAGCCAAACAGAACCTGAAAGATGCCATTCGTGGTTCGCATGAATCTGGTCACCCTCGGTTTCCCACAATCAAAATACTTTATCTTAGTTTCCCAAAAGGACATCGCATGTTCAAAATAGCGGATCATAGAGCGCAGATCTTGTATGGCTGAAGAATTACAATCAGATAATCGTGAGGAACCGAGGGAAAAGCTTGTTTATAGCCAACATACGCCATGTTCAAGTTACGTTTATGTTCTTTGGCTTGCAGGACGGCGATACTGTTGCTTGTGACCGGACCCTAGTTACCTCGGGAATTACGACAGCATCCCTTCTGCTCTTCTGTGAGGATATTATTTAACTAACAGTGGGCGTAGACCTTATCAGAGATTACAGCAGGGAGGAGTCTGTAAATAGTCGGAAGACATGCTACCGGTCTAAAGTCTGAAGGACTGTGGGCATCTAGTTTCTTTGAAACCATATATGAGATTCCTTTCAGCATAGAAGAAGGCATAAGTTTAAGATTGTTAATTAATTAAACTTATAAGATATTTACGTCCGACTAATTATCTTCATTGAATGCAGGAAAATGACCAACCTCGGACAATCTGGATGTTTTTTATAATCTCTTTAATGACGTTTCGATGACTACTATGTCATCCTCATCAGATTTTTACAATTGGTTTGTTGTTGACAATTCTATAATAATTATACAAAAAAAGAAGAAAAACTTGAGAATAAAATAAAAAAATAAAAATATGGCTTTGTTATCATTAATAAAGATAAAGAAAATAAATCAAGGTAGATCTCGAAGAGGCTTTGATTGTTTTATAGAAAAGGGAATACAGATATTCTAGAGAACTAGTAACATTATAGACGGTGACAAATCAAGATTTTTTCAAGAAACGAGAATTTAAATAAACAAGCAGATATATTACACGATTTGATGCAAAAATAAATTAATTACATTGGGTAAGGAAACAGTCAAGCAGACGTTAAATGAAACCTTTAAACCTATTGTAACATCGCTTGAGAAAATTGTTGGTGGGTTCGAAACTATGTAAAAATTTGATACCGTCAGGAAAGAAGAACAAGTAAAAATTGTAAATACAGAAAATATTGGTGATGATGATGATGATAATTATTCATGATTTAAATCAGCTGGTGGTGAAAGAGAAGATACAATTAATTTGAAATTATCGAGAACCACATATATGCAATGATATTTTTATTTTAAAAAAATTTTTAAAACACTAATTTTGTAGAGAAAAACACCACTATCTATAAAGAAGGCCCACAATACCCTTAAGAAGAATGCACATCACAGAACACGAACACACGAACGCGCACACTCTGTTCGGTGTTAAAAAGTAAACTGCTTTGGAAAGAGAGCAGTAAACTTGAAAAAACTAGCCTGAAGCATTATTTTATGTGTATAGGGTCATGTGTAGAGTGTAAATTGATGATAATGACAGGACCAAAGAACGCAAATCCCAGAGATTAAATCAAGCAGAATGTTTACGCGTACGAGCCGAGCGCTTGGTAACATATCTTTGCGATAAAATATAATATTTAAGAGAGAGAGAGAGAGAGAGGGTACCTAAATTAAAATATAGAATGTGTTCAATATTATATAAAAATTCCGGCCGCAAAATTCAAATATATCTGTGATTACATCATGTGAAAGGTAAACACGTATGTTTTGAACGCTTTGAGGCTTGTTTATGTGATATAATATTCGCATCGGATTACTGCTGAAGAATCTCATATTGGAGACGTTGAATATACATAAAAATCGTATTTATGTTGAGGGTACAACTCGCGTGTATAAATTTATGTAGCGCTGAAATATGTGTGGGAAGTATTCATTATTTTATAACCATTCCGACGTGAAATTAGAATAACTCTGGGGTTGAGCGCTCAGCGGCTTTTATATAATATTCATATCGGATTAATTCAGAAATATTGCAAATAGCGAGAATCTTATTTAATTTCGTATGTATATAGAAATTTAAGCCCGCGTGTGTAGATTAATATGCATGTCCCAAATGCCCAAAAATGTAAATAACAAATGTGTAGAATAAAACTAAGCTCGATACCTAAAATTTCAACTAAATATTGAAGCATTTAGTGACAATTAACTACGAAAAAAATTTTGTACCCATACCTAGCAGGGATGTTTGTCGTTTTCAACCCCATATGCCCAAAAATGTGAATACAAAATTTGTATAATAAAACTAAGCTCGATACCTAAAATTTTATAACTGAATATTGTAGGATTTAGTGCCAATTACCTACAAAAAACTTTCATTCCCATACCTTGCGGGGATGTTTGTCGTTTTCAACCCTAAATGCCCAAAAATGTGAATGAAAAATTTGTGCATTGAAACTAACTCGGTACCTAAAATTTTAAAAGTGGATATCGTAGCATTTAGTGCCAATTACCTACAAAAGAATTTTCATCTCCATACCTAGCGGGGATGTTTGTCGTTTTCAACCCCAAATGCCCAAAAATGTAAACAAAGAATTTGTAAAATCAAACTAAGCTCGATGTCTGAAATTTTAGAACTGAATATTGTTTTTAAAAATATCTAAAAAAGAAGTGTAATTTTTTAAACGATATATTTTGTTATTTTGAATTTGTCGCCTGCTTCGCGCCGCTTTCTCACGGAATCGAGAGAAACATTCCCAATCTTGACTCAGCAGACAGCACGAAACCTTAGCGAGGAAGTGGTGGCACACCTACAAGCCACGTTTAGTTGTGTGAGGATCCACACGGGTCAGTGGTGGGGGCCGAAAACTCCAGAATCTACAAAACTGACTCGAGTCTTGAAACACTTAGCATATGAGACAAAGTTGCATTGTACACTTGATGACTGTAAGTGGAATAAATAAATAAATAAATCAATCAAGACCCATAGAATCTGTACAAAACATGTAATAAAATGTTATGATGATACGAAAACTGTGAGAAATTTAAATTCATATCTACAATATTATAAAATATATTTCAATTATTTCTTGTACTATGATACTGAAATTCAAGTCAATTTTATAATAGTGTGAATGTGAACAAAATTTTCTAAAAGTTACTAAATTTGTTATTTATTTCAAATTTAAAAAAAATCTAATTTACCAAAAGCACTATCAGCTTAAAGGAACACATTCTTCTCACGAAAATCGCGCTTCGCGCTCGGATTTAAAAAAAAAGAAAAATATAGATCTCTTAGAAAAACGTTCAAATTGAAATTGATAGATCTTATTGTAGTAAAAATTTTTGTATTGAAACCTTGTTCTCTATCTCGTATAATGTGAATTGCAAAATCGAATATGGATATACCTTTTTCCTAGTTTTAGGTATCGAGCTTAGTGTGAATGCACAAATTTTTTATTCAGATTTTTGGGCATTTGGGGTTGAAAAAGACAAACATCCCCGCTAGATATGGGGATGAACGTTTTTCCCTGAGTAACTGTAGGATCAGCCCCTGTATAATCACCACCCATGCGTACATAGTTGTAGGGCTTTATGCCAGGGAGGAAGACTCATTGTCACGACGCGTCCTAGTCCGTCAGTCCTAGTCAGTCAGCGGAGGAAATCGCTAGAGTAGCAGAGGTGAAGCGATGTCTGGAAGCAATACTGAGGAGTGGAAGTCTGCCATTGAAGATCAATTTCGATCTCTCATTAGAAACGACACCTGGGAGCTTGTCAACCGTCCTCAAAGCCGAAATGTAATCAGCCGTATAATTGCTCTTCGAAATAAGTATGGTTTGGACGGAGAAATAGAAAGGCGGGAAGCACGACTTGTGGCTAAAGGATTTACACAACGCCCTGGTATCGACTTCCGCGAGACGTTTGCTACAGTCGCTCGCCTCAGCTTCTTTAGAACCTTAACAGCTCTTGCAGTTGAAAATGACTTAACGTTTCATCAGCTGGACATAACCACCGCATACCTGAATGGAAGAATCGAAAGGGAAATCTACATAGATTTGCCCGAACTTCTAAAAGAATCTTTGACTGAAATAGCCGAGAAAACCAAGTTGCAAGAGGCGAAGAACATCGCAGAACTTCACGTAAAAACCATCAGGATGCTGAACGAAATAAAGACAGGAGGGAAAGTTTGTCTCCTAAAGAAAGGCTTATATGGACTGCAACAAGCTGGATGAAAATGGCACGAAAAATTCGATGCAGAACTTCGACAGTTGGGAATGATACCTCTCAACACTGATCCATGCGTATATGTCGCGAATTGTGGTTCGGACGTCATGATACTGGCAGCCTACGTAGATGACATACTGTTGTCCTCAAGGAATTTTAATTGGATGGCGGAAATCAAAAGAAAACTGGGGATTCAATTCGACGTAAAGGATCTAGGAGAGGTTCGTCATTGTCTAGGGATCGAATTCGTCAAAGGGATTGGTAAAATTCAAATTCCTCAAAGCAAATACGCCGAAGAGGTCCTAAAGCATTTTGGAATCGAAAACGCAAAGCCAGTCGCAACGCCGGTAGATACGAGCACGAAGCTAATGAAGCCAGAATCCCACAGCGAAGAGGATATGAAGCAGTATCCCTTTCGAGAGGTCATTGGCTCATTAATGTATCTGGCTGTGGGAACACGTCCCGATATTGTATTTGCCGTCAACTCACTTAGTCAATAGAACACCTGTTATACGAATGAACATTGGGTTGCAGCAAAGAGAGTTCTGCGTTACATAAAAGGAACTCTGAGATATGGACTTACGTTCAAGAAAACGGGAATGAATTCTTAAGCACGTTAAACAACGAAACGTGTGACACATAGTAAGAACGCATTAATGACGTCAGAACGTACATGCATCGACGATATGTGCGAATCTTAGGACACTTTGTGGGACCAGCCTCACTCATACGTTTATTACGATTATCACGAACATGAACCGGCTGCCGGTCAGCGGATCAGAGAGGTTAGTATTATAGTCAGGAGCGTCAGGTGAGAGGGCTATACAGTTGATTCTACTAAACAGATAGTCAGCGTTCGTACTATTCTGTTTAGTAGAATCAACAGAACGTTGTTCAGTATTTCTGAACCAACGAGTAGTTGTTATTACTATAAATTAGCTTACTAAACGGGAATAGTAGCATATACTCTAACAATTCTCTCCGTGTATGTTTTTTAGTTTTTGTCGCTGAAAAATAAAATTATTGTGCTGCTAATTCAAATTTGATTACAAAATCATAATTGCAATGCTTTAAATGTTTTTTATCGTTCTTAGCAATAATAATGCGAGGTCAGAGAATGACCAGAATATGGCGCACGCGTTCTGTTGATATTTTCACCGTATCAGCTCTCTCACTTTTATTTTTTGATCATCCAAAATAATACGATGCATATTTTTGATATTTTCTTCAGTAACTGCCTCATTTAAACAACCTGAATGTTCAGCATCATCGGTGGATTTACGACCACGTTTAAATTGGGCATACCATTTCTTTACTGTTGTATACGATGGAGAAGATATGCCATAACATGTGTTCATAGATAAAATTTTTATGTCCCTATTGGAAAACCCTTTAGTTGAAAATGTTTTTAACTCGTTTTTGTGGTTAAATTCAAGCAGTGGTTGACCCGTTAATGTAGGTACTAAAAGTGGTCGCTGTGACTAAATAATGTAGTCACAGCGACTATGTAATATTGTCACAATCACTATATTTAAGTGTCAATTATAAAGTTATGTAAAATCAAATGCATAAAATCACTACGTGGAACATTGTATTTTTCATAGCACCTGTTTTGAAAATCTGTTTGTCGGTATCTGTAGAGCGGGTTGAAACTTTAATAGTAGTAGGATTTAAAATCACAGTTTCGACCCGCTCGACACATAAAATCAAATTCGTTATGAAAAATAATATGCATTACTCGAAACAATACACAGCGGATTCTACGATTGTGAACTTTCCTGCATTGATTATAACGACTACGTTATTCTAGCCATGACAACTCAATGTTTCAAGTTCTCATAGCGAGGTTTAGGAGTTAAGGACAATTTCAAAGATGTTAACTAGTCGCCACGACTAGGTATTTAGAATATGGCTACCATGGCTAGAAATCATGTTACTGTAGCCATGGGTCAACAAGTCTCCCTCATTACAGTCACTTCTTTTTCCAACTACATTATTCCTAGTCATTATGACCAGATGCTATTTTTCTCTGTGTATGAGTCCGCGGACTATTCACCCCATGTAGTACATTGGGGTATGATAGTGTGATCCAAAGTACAGACCACGTTTTTTTTGTGCCTGAGTTATAAATACAATGATTAGCAACTTAAATTATTATATCGTGTATTTCATTTTTTTCATTTCGCATTTATTATCACTTTTTTTCTTCAATTAATAATTAACTAAATACACACAAGGGTCATACATATACAGTCATACGCACTAATGCATCCACATTCTTTTAATGCACCGCTCGACACAGGTGGCGATAAATACTTCGTTATCTCTTCCCCAGCCAGTTGGCAGCCTGGCTATATGTACACCTTTCACTTTCTATAATTCTCTCTAATTTGCACCACCAACAATAAACCAGTGAGTAGTTGATGTTTGTATTGTTTGTATTGTTAGCGTGCTAGCGCTGAACTGTGCAAGCAATGGATTGAAACATGAATCATACAAGTATTTGCTATTGAGACGGTCCTGTCTTTATCGAGATGGTTCCAAAATTAAAATTCATAATGTGTAGTAAATAGAAGAGTGAATATATTAAAATTCACATATGCAAATAGATATATATACATATTTCAGCATCATTCCGATTCTTTATGATCGATGATCAATCAGAATCAGCTTGGTCACTCAATCATAGGCAGGACACGCATGTGAATTGGGTATATTGACTAGGATAACAACCACTCGGTTTTCATGGCCTTTTCCGTTCAAGAGAGCTGACAGCGCGACACTAGTTGAGTCTGCTTTCTCTCGTCCGATCGCCCAGAGTTAAGCTACTTTAAGAATGGTCAGTTCTCGGATGGAAGCCCCTCATAATATTTTTATTTTATTCTGCTTCATTTCATTTTTATATTATCATATTTTATTTCATTTTGTTTTGTTTTTGTTTCCTTTTCAACTAAAATAATAATTGAAAACACTGCATAATTCTTCCTATGTATTGCTCAAGAGACAAAAAGGCGAGATATGGTCATCTTTTCGATTTGGTAACTCAACACTGCTACCAAACCCCATTTATTATAATACAGTAGTATTTTACGCCTTATTTTTAATACATTAAAAATATAAAAAAGGAAAACTCAAAAAAATTCCAACAAAAAATGTGCATTTTTAATATAACGTAATTTTTAATCGTAATTTATTTTATGATAAGTGCCACAAAAAATTGAACATGAGTACGATCGTTAATTCCGTTAGCTAATATTATTTAATTATATTGAACAAACTTGATGTGAAATTCTGTAATCGACAGTGGCATTTAAACCACTGAAAATATTTGCTTTAATTCCCCTCCCTGACTGTATGACAAAGGTCCGTGCAGCTAGCACCCCTTCAGTGGTAATTTGAATATTTTATAATTCCAGAATTTACGGCTTTTTTACGGCTATTTTCAGGCGCACATTAAAAATTTACGACTCTTTAAGTTTTTTCAAAAAATCAATTTTTATGTGTGAGGCGCTAAGTTCACGTTCACTCATCACCCCAACCGTAGAAAAAATATAAATAAAAAAAATCAAACACACCATATTTTACGGCTTTTTAACTGCTCTAAAACGCACCAAAAATAAATCTCCAAAAAACAACCCCTAAGTCAGAAAGCAACCTCCTCTTACTTAAAATGTGCAAAAGTGAAAATTCAATTACATCACATTTTACGGCTTTTTACGGCTCTGAAACGCACCAAAAAAATCTCCAAAAAACATCCCCTAAGTCATGAAGCAACCCCCTCTTACTTAAAATGTAAAAAATAAATCACATCTCATTTTACGGCTATTTTACGGCTTTTTTACGGCTCTGAAACGAACCAAAAAAAAATCTCCAAAAAACAACACCTAAGTCAGGAAGCAACACCCTCTTACTTAAAATGTGCAAAACTCGAAAATCAATTAAATCAAGCTTAACGGCTTTTTTATGGCTCTCAAATGCAACAAAAATGAATTTCCAAAAAACAACCCCTTAGTCAGGAAGCAACCCCCTCTTACTTAAAATGTGCAAAACTCGAAATCAATTAAATCAAGCTTAACGGCTTTTATATGGCTCTCAAATGCAACAAAAATGAATTTCCAAAAAACAACCCCTTAGTCAGGAAGCAACCCCCTATTACTTAAAAAATGTTTTGAAAAATAAAGACCAATATTTTAAGTAAATTTTTAAGACTGATAAGCACCACATGGAATTTCCAAAAAATTATCATTTACAGTAAAATACCCCGTAAGTTCTTGTACCAAAGCTGTTAATAACGCGATTCCGCCAAAAAATGTTTGAATTCGTATTATGAGCCTCGGTGATCATTTGACCTACTGAAAACTGTCCATCTTCAGTCAGAATTACACTTTCATATAGATATATGACATTGGAGGGTTCATTATTTGGTCGAATAATACGTTTACATAATCCACCAGTGGCATCCAAGGCTAGAGATACGTGTCCTTTTTTCCAGTGCTGGTTATAAACATGAATTTGATGATTAGTCCAATAATGTACGGTGAAAGGGTTGATAGACAGTGTTTGAATCACATATTTATGACTGGTAATCTGCATAAGTTCTAAAGCTCTGATTGGATTTCTATCAATATGCTGTGAATCGACGTACTCATATTTTGCTTTTCTGTATGTATTTTCTGAATATAAGTGCGGACCTCCCCTTGGACTGTTACCTTGACGAAGTCTTTCTCTTGGCTATGCCAAACAAGGACGGGTGGGGAGGCTTAGCAGACGGCACTTGGGCGGTGTGTCAGGGCTTAGCGCGAGGGCGTTGCGCGCGCGGCGCTGGCGGCGGTGTGTGTGTGGGGGTGTTTGCGCGCGTGGCGTGGTGTGTCTGCGGTTCGCGGTGATTCTCTGTGTTTTCTCTGGTTGAGGGCTTGCAGCCTGTAGGCTCTGGGAGCCTTCGGCCGGGGGGAGGAGGACCGCTGCGGGCGCGCTGCTCTTCGCGCGCGCGTGTTCTCGCGTGCGTGCTGCTGTTGGCGTTGTAAGCGTGGCGTTCGCGTGCCGGGTCTGGGAGCGCTGCCCTTGGGCCATGGAGATTGCAGTGTACCGATGAATCTGTGAACAAATGCAGGGGGCTCTATAGACAGGCATCTTCCCACTGTGTGAAGGGTGCCCTATAAACGGGTCTATCCCAGGCTGAAAGCGGGGGACGCTATAGACGTGTCTATCCCCATGCATGGAGAGGGATGTATGCCCCAGGCAGCAGCGCTGTGTATGAGAGTGCGAGTGGCTGTGAAGAATGAGTGGAATGAATGAATGTCAGCGCCGCATGACTGAGATCTGTGTCCTTCGAATGTGAGAGAGGACTCTATGAACGGGCTCTCTCTTGAATGAGGCAAAGAACAAATTGGTGTGTGGAATCTCCTGGGGGACACTGCAAAGCCTCCGCAGTCTGTGACCAAGAACAGTCCAAACGATCGTTTCCGTATAGCATTCCACTGGGAGTGCCTCGTCGCCGAGTGGTGTCTTCCCCGGCCCACGAGGAGGCGAAGCTGCTGTGAGCCTAACTGCACCGAGGTGGTGTGCCATGCGGGATCAGAAGCCAGCCACTTCTGGACCTTGATCAGGTAATGCGTATTGAACACAGGTGTCGGAGCCTGTGTTGCATCGAGCGAGTCCGGTCTGTCCGCGCATTCGAGGACCAGCTAAGCGAAAGTTGGGCCTCAGGGAACTGGGGTAGGACTTCGGTCCGAGGGTACACCCGTTCTCAACAATTCTCACCCGCTCCTCTACGCACGATGCGCTGGTGAAACAATTTATGGATATTAAAAAATCGAAAATGGGGAACAAGGAGTTTGAAATTCTTTCGGAAGATGGAGGATTGAAAGACATCCTCCAGCTCCAGAAAGAGCAAAGCAAAAAAATGGAGAGGCTGGGCATGGCCCTGAAAATTATACAAGACGGGATGCGTCAATACACGCCGACCACTGTCAAAACGAGTGTTGGAGAGGCTGCCGACGTTTTGTGCAGCCTCTTTAACACTCATGAGTGTCAGATGAAAAGCGGGGTGAAAATCCAGAAGAGACTGGAATCCCACCCCACCCCGACAGGAAAAATGCCTGTTGGAGATGCGGCGCCACGGGACACTTGGCCAAGAGTTGTAAGGCGCCACCAAGGTGCCTGCCATGCGTAGACAGGGGCGACAAAGATGTCGCCCATGTGTCAGGGAGCGGCTCCTGCCCGGTCTTCCGGGAAGAACTTCGGAGGTTGTGAGGCAGGAATTGAATTTCCTGCAGCTCAACCTCGGAAGAGGGAAGGATGCCCAGGACCTCTTGATGCAGACTGACAGGGAGAGGGGGGCCGATGTGCTGCTCATTAGCCAGCATCCTTGTTTGAAACCCTGATTTGGGCGTCGGGGACTTCCTGGAGACCGACGCGGGGTTCGTTTGGGTGGAGGTGGCGGGTGTACATGTGTACAGCTGCTACTTCTCCCCCGGCGAGCTCTTCGATGTCTTTGTGACCCAGATCCTCCCCTTTGAGGGAAGCCTCCGTGAGGCCATCGGGCGATCCCTCATAGGGGGTGACTTTAATAGTAAGTCGCCCGAATGAGGTGAGGCCCGCCTAGACAGGAGGGGGATCTTGGTCGGAGAGATGGTCGCTAGGAATTACCTGATAGTCCTAAATCAGGGTGAGGAGTTTACGTTAAGCCGAGGAGCGGGGGGGGGGTCAATAATTTACCTCACAATTGCCGCGCCTCGCCTCGCCTCAAGGATAGGCGGCTGGTCAGTTCTCGAGTAGACAACCTTGAGCGAACGCCAGTGCATCGAGTTCAATCTAGAACAAGGGCGCCAAGCAGTGGATAAGGGTATATGCAGTCAAGGAAGGTGCCCCTCTTGGAACGCGAGACGGCTCTGCAGGAAGAGGCTTAAAGTCCATCTCGAGACGACCAGGCTCATCGATGAGCTTGGTTGGGTCGAGCCTGCTGGGTCGTTGGAGGAGACTGTGCGCTCGGCGAGGCAGAAAGTTGTTGTAGCTTGCGACTACTCGATGCCCCGCCGCAAACGCAGGCAAGCCAGGGGCTCGATGTACTGGTGGAATGACCAGTTGGCAACCCTACGTTGAGAATGCCTCGCAGCGCGGCGGCGATTCACTCGCTCAAAGGGTGATCTTCTGCTGCATGAGGCATGGAAAAGGGCGAAAGCAGCTTTGAGGCGAGGCATAAAGAAAAGCCGACTTCAATGCTGGAAAGACTTGATCGGAGAGGTTGAGAAGGCCCCATGGGGTCTCGCCTTCAAAATAGTCACCAAGACATTGGTGACTAGAAGAAAGACCCCGGGCCTGGACAATCTCGATCAAGTCCAGTATATTGTGCGAAACTTGTTTTCACACGTAGAGACGTTCTAAAGGCAGGACCGAAGTTCCTGTGTGGTCCGGCGCGAGGAACTCTTCACTCTCGAGGAACTAAAGAGAGCGGGTGGAAGGCTCAAGGCAAGGACAGCGCCGGGGATCGACGGAGTGCTGAACGTAATCCTCTAGGAGGTGATCGGAACATATCCGGAGATCTTCCTAGAAGCCTTTAACTCCTGTCTTCGGGAGGGCAGATTTTTCACAGACTGGAAGAAGCAGAGATTGGTCCTGCTGAGGAAGGGCAACAAACCTCCAGGGGATCGACTCATCGTATAAACCAATATGTCTATTGGATACGATGGGGAAGCTCCTGGAGGAGTTGATTCTACAATGGCTTCAGACCCTTTTGGTCGGGGAAGGCGGTCTCTCGGAGAACCAGTTCGGTTTCAGGAAAGACAGGTCCACTGTGGACGCCATCCAAGCTGTGGTTAACATCGCCACAAATACAAGAAAGGGAACTGGTAAGCGTAAGGGATTCTGCGCGTTGGTCAGCATTGACATACGCAATGCGTTCAATACAGCGAGATGGAACATCTGCATCGAGGCGATGGTGCGGAAAAAGGTCTCTTAAGGAAGAGATGACATATGGCTCTCCGCAAGGGTGGGTCCACTCGTTTGGAACGTCATGTACGACGATTTCCTGCGCATGGACCTGCCGTCTGGAACGAGCATCATCGGCTTCGCGGATGAAGCACTTGTCGTGTGCGCTGCTGACAACATCGGAATTCTGGAACTGAGGATCAATGATAGCCCGTGGCGGGCAAAGCGTTGGTTGGATAGAAGAGGCCTTAAAATGGCCCCTGAAAAAACCGAGGCTTTGCTCGTCACGGACAGGAGATCCTTTCAGTACCCGAGAATCGTTCTTGGAGAGCATGAGAAGGAGTGGAGAACAAGTATAAAGTACCTGGGAGTGCAGTTGGATCGTAGGCTTAGTTTTGGCGAACACCTAAGGATCACAAGTGCTGAAGCCATCCAATGTGGAGCAAACTTGGCTCGGCTCATGCCAAACATTGGTGGACCCAGGGAAGCGAAAAGATTGGTGGCGAACGTGGTCCATTCGAAGCTGCTTTATGCAGCTCCGGTCTGGGCCAAAGCCCTGCAAAACCATGCTATCCAGAGGAAGCTGTTTTCAGCGCAGAGACTTGTCGCGCTGAGAGTAGTCTCAGCTTATAGAACCGTCTCGACGAGCGCTGCGCTGGTCCTGGCGAGCGTCCCGCCAATACATTTATTGGCGGAGGAAAGGCAGGAGACCTTTCAGCTCCGCAAGGAGCTTACCTGTACCGACCCGCAGGAAATCGCTCGCGCGAAGGAGGCCATCCGCAAGGATGGAAGGCGCAAACTCGTCGAGAAATGGCAAATGAGATGGCATGGCGAGCAGACCGGGAGATGGACCTACCGCCTGATCCCGGAGCTTGCCACCTGGCTAAACAGAGAGCACAGAGAGGTCTGTTTTTACTAGGCGCAAGCTCTCTCAGGCCATGGCTGTTTTAACGCGTACCTGAGGCGCTTTCAGAAAAGAGACGAGGAGATGTGTTGTCACTGCGATTCCCCTGTGGATAATGCAGAGCACACACTCTTCGTCTGCGCAAAGTGGGGCGCGGCAAGAGAGGCCCTCGGTCAGGCAGTGGGTACTGAGCTCACTCCTGATACGATGGTGCCTCTGATGCTCCAGTCTGAACGGATTTGGACGCTCATCGAGTCATTCGTCACACCTGTGATGAAGACGAGGGAGCTCGATGGGCGTGCAGAGCGCGGCAACAACGGGGTCCAGCAGAAATCGCATCGGGGCCTGCACCCGCGGTCTTACGTCTCGGGTGGACTTGGCTGTCCGCGCCGTTCGGGGAAGAAATCTGTTTGTTTCTCGCCTGGGTGGCGCGGCTAGTCGGTTGCCTAGTGGGCGTGTGGCCGCGGATGGAAGTTCCGAGCGAACGGATGACGGAAGAGTCGTACGCAACTTTAAGGGAACCAACCACCCGTGAAGTTTAAAGCCGAAAGGCGGTTCCGCGGGTGGTGTATTGGTTTGAGAGAGGAGGTTTTTTGGTTTCAACAGGTATGTGTAGACCCATCCTAGGAGAGTCCTGTACATCGTCTATAAAAGATTTTTCCATTTTTCCTCCTCACCAAAAAAAAAATAATATAAGTGCGGAGGTTTCTTGACATTGGTGTCCATTAATTTATCAGCTTCTTGAACGCGAAAAATGCTAACATAAATGTTTTTCTCATAGAGCTCTTTTCCAATATTTTCTCTTTCTGCTGCTCTTAAATATTTATTTCCGCATTTTCCACTTCCTTGGGATATTTTGCAAGTAGCTAGAACAACTCCATTATCAAGATCACTTATATGTATCTGGCGGCTGAATTATTTAATTTTTTTTTATACACACCTCAGATTCTAACAATCTTTGCTTCTTGCTGGGTACAACGTCTAAATCTACAGATGATGAGTTTTCTATTACAATTCTTAAGTTAACTCGAATTCCATTTTTATTGTCAACCACATAAGAATAAATAGTTTTTAGTGCACCATTCACATTTTTTGCAATCTCCTTCCAAACCTCTGCGTCTTTTGACAAAACTTTATTTTCCGAAAATAAAATGTCATCCTTTTTTAATAAAAGCAACTCGTTTACGAGATTATAGTCTAGTTTTCTTGGTCGACCACGTTTTTCCATTTCTTTTAATTTGAGCTTTCTACCATCGATACGCATTAGTAGAAAGTCAGCGCAAAACTGAAATAGCCTTAGAAAAATAATAAGAGCAAAGTCGAAATTTTAGTCCGAATTTTAAATCGAATATATCCCAATTCTCTTTTGTTTCTAAGAACGGAGGAATTCGTAGAAAAAACAAAAGCGAGTTTCATCGGCTAAGACTCCGATGTTCCTAGTATTGGGTATTATAATAAGTTGACTCTCTTAATATAATTCAATTTTTATCATTTTTTGGAAATTGATTTCATAAATTTTTAAAGAATTATTTAACAGCTGATAGTGTGTTGGAAATCAAATGTTGCAGGTTACGTTAACGGTTGTTGGCAATTTCCCGCGCCTGATAAAATGTGGTCATTTTCATGCCCCTGAATCTTGGAGTCTACTACACCTATTAACTTGATTTTTTTTCATTTTGTCATGAATTGAGTGATGAAAAACTTTGGCCATGGGTTTTGTGTTTTTTCAATTACAGCTACAAGAAGGCAGAATTCTTCCCAGTGTTCAAAAATGACATTTTTCAAAAATTTTCCAGATCGGCTGTATTTCCCCCAAGTTTGTATAAAAAACGTTCTATGGTCAAAGTTGTTCATCACTCAATTCTTGACAAAATGAAAAAAAATCTAGCAATCCAAAACAAATTATCAATTGCACAAGGTTGATCAAATGATGTGACTGTAAATTAAATCAATTTTTTAAACTGAGTAATTGATATTAAATGAATAGGCTTGATACTCTGTAAACTTATATATTTTCATTTTTCAAATTTACGAAGAGGAGGTCGAATTTTGACTTAAGGGTTGTTTTTTGGTGATTTATTTTTGGCGCGTTTCAGAGCCGTAAAAAAGTCGTGAAATGTGATGTAATTGATTTCCGACTTTTGCACATTGTAGGTAAAAGGGGGCGTTCGTCCTGACTTAGGGATTGCTTTATAGAGATTTTTTTTGGTGCGTTTCAGAGCCGTAAAAAAGCCGTAAAATGTGATGTAATTGATTTTTCACTTTTGCACATTTTAAGTAAGAGGGGGTTTTGGCCCTGACTTAGGGGGTTTTTTTTGGTGCGTTTCAGAGCCGTAAAAAAGCCGTAAAATGTGATGTAATTGATTTTTCACTTTTGCACATTTTAAGTAAGAGGGGGTTTTGGCCCTGACTTAGGGGGTTTTTTTTGGTGCGTTTCAGAGCCGTAAAAAAGCCGTAAAATGTGATGTAATTGATTTTTCACTTTTGCACATTTTAAGTAAGAGGGGGTTTGCGCCCTGACTTAGGGGTTTTTTTTGGAAATTTTTTTTTGATGCATTTAAGAGCCGTAAAAAAACCGTAAAATGTGATGTAATTGATTTCCGATTTTGGCACATTTTAAGAAAGGGGGGGTTGCGTTCTGATTTAGGGGTGGTTTTTTGGAGATTTATTTTTGCTGCATTTCAGAGCCGTAAAAATGCCGTAAAATATGGTGTGTTTGGTTTTTTTCTATTTGTATTGAGTGAAGCTGAGAGAACGTGCACTTAGCGCCCCACACTTAGGTAGGTTGGAGTGTTACGTCCCGAGCTAAGGCGAGGGTAGGTTGGGCAATGTTTATTAAAAGGAAGGAAAGTTTGCTAATTAAATCAGAGTGGTAAGTTCTGATCATTTATATTTTGTGGGATCGTGGTCACTAGACAAACCTATGCGGCTAGAGTTGTTCATTAATAACAAATATGATTATATTTGCGGTGTAAAAGCTTTATTAATTAAAGGATTGGTATACAATAAGTTTTGAAATGCTTATGTGTATGACTTATACTACTTCTCAGGATGAGAAGGCAATATTAGGAATTATTGTACGTCTTCAAGTTAATAATACAGGTTATGAGATGCATATATATACTAATCACGCGGTTAATTGTGTACGTTTTACGCTAATATACTAGGTTTCGAGATGCCTAAATATACAACTCACGCATTACAAATGAGCGTAATAGTTAATATAATAAGTTTTGAGATGCTTATGTATATAAATTACACTATTCCTCTGCTTGAGAAGGCAAGAGAAAGAGTTTTGTCGTATAGTTCTCCATCCTGGTAGCTGGATAACGGAACAATCCTAGCTTGTGTCAAGTAGTGCTAGTCAAGTAGTACAGGAAGCATATCACACAATCCAACTTACTTGCTAAACCAGGGTGTCTAGTTCTGACTTGGGATGAAATTCCCGCATTTTTCACGCTTTTTCCCGACGATTTTTATGATTTTTCCGTGAGATAAAACAAAGTTATATGCTTTAAATGGAATTTATTCAAATACATTAAAATTTAAATGCTGTTGCAATAAAATTTAAATATTGTTACATTTATCCAACAACGAAATCCCATTTTTGTAGCCCCTTTCCGTATATCTTCTAATTGGTTGTCAATAGCTGCAGCATGTTCTATCAATTTTTGTTCCTTAGCCTCCAACTCTTTCACTGCTTCCACTTTTCTTTTCTTTTCATTAGCGTCTCTTATTCGTTGCTGATTTCCATTCTTTTAATTTTGAGAAAACTCCTTGAACCGGCTATGTGCCATACGAACATTGAGCATCATTTTAGAATCAATAGGTATTTCTTTTACACCCCCTGCTCTTGTGATTGCGTCATGAACTGTACGTAAGGCTATAAGACGGTTTTCTGTTTGATTTTCTACAACTCCGCCATTGCCGGTTCCAAGCCCGGATGAGAAAGGAGGAGGGGGCACACAGACAGCAACATGACACAACACATGTACAGCGACACTGAACACAACACACCCAACAACCAAGAGAGTGTTTTGAGGGGGGGGGGGGGGGGGGGTAGTGTCTCGCCCAGATGAATACACGAGGACATGCACAGAGCAGACGCGTCCTGCAGCCCACCAACGGTGGCGACCGAAAGGACTCTACCAGCAGCAGGGCTGTCGCCGCCAGGATGGCCGTCAAGGGGGCCCTATAGACAGGCTTTTCCCTAGCGGTGGGCCTGCCGGGCGCACGCGCTATGAAGGTTTGTCCGCAAAACCTTCAAACGCGTGAGGACGCGGTGCAGAGCAAAAGCATCAGGGAACCATAAAACAGGTTCTTTGATGCCGCATGATTGGACCCGGAGTGAATGCGGGGGGCCCCTTAATCGTGGTATCGCCCCAAATGCGCATGCGGCGGTCACGCTGAACTTCCCACATGCCCTCTCCGTCACATCACTACCACAAGCATGATACTGACACCCACACATACCAGAATAAACGGATTGCTGAGTGAATGGGAGGCGGCTGGCACCTGGTGGATATTCCCGATAGACTAGCCAAGGGAGGATCAGTAGCCTCCCGACCAGGGTACGACGTGATGTCAGTACCTTACCTCTGTAGAAGTAATATGGGTAAATGTAAGTCCCTCCGATGTTCGGCCGTGAAGGGCAAAGATCCCGTGAAACCACATGTGAAACTGGAAAAACCGCTCACGTTTCTACTGTCTGAAGCCAATTTCGGGGTTGAAATCATGGACGCCCGAGCGCAGGAGTGAAGGATTACCTGGTCAATATTTTCTTATATCCGACGCTGCGTAGGATAAATCGCACACCGCCTAGACTGAAGTCCGGGTCAGGTGTCGTGACAGACACAGCACCGCTTGGTCGATAGGGGTGACGTTAAAGCTTTAGCATCATTATGGCGCGGGCTTATCCTGTAACCTTTTTACTAGCTTTATTTAATGTGCCGATAGGATCGACTTTCCGATAAGCCGCTTCTCGGTTTCGGCGCACATAACTAGGGATCTATACAGGCGGGGATAGTAGCCCTACTGCGGTAGGGCTCCCATGATGGGCGAACTGTCTTAAAACACGACGGGATTAATATGAATTCAATACATAACAAAAAAGATAAAGCGGTGAAAGCGCCAGATGCGCACTCACACACTCCTCCAGAGGCTGAGGAATGGAAAGGCGTCCTCCAGCTCCTGAAGGAGCAAAGCATAAAAATGGAGAAGTTGGCCAGGGCTCTCAGAGTTATCTAGCAGAGTATGCTGTGAAACAACCCTGGCCATATTAAGGACAGTGTTAGTGAGGCTACGGAGGTGTTGAGCGGAATGCACAAAACCCACAAGTGCCTACTAGAAAGCGGGGTGGAAATCCAGAAAAGGCTGGAATCCCACCCCGTTTCAAAAAGGATGGGTACCTTTCGGAGACCGCGTTCCGCGTCTCTGAGAGATACCCCGAAGAAGCTAACAAAGGGGGAGAAGGGGCGGCAAAGAAAGAAGCCCTTCCTGGAACACAAGACAACTCAGCAAAGACAAGCTACAAAAACATCTTGAGGAAACCAGGCTCATAGATGAGCTTGGTTAGACTAAGCCTGCTGGATCGTTGGGGACACCATGCGGGCGGAGAGGCACGGGCGCACCGGGGATTCAATGTACTGGTGGAACGACCAGTTGTCTGTCCTGCGTCGGGAATGCCTCGCAGCGCGGCGGAGATTCATCCGCTCAAAGAGTGATCCTCTGCTGAACGAGGCTTGGAAAAAAGCAAAATCAGCTCTGAGGCAAGGCATAAAGAAGAGCCGACTTCAGTGCTGGAAAGACTTGATCGTTCAGGTCGAAAATGACCGATGGGGTTTCGCCTTCAAAATACTCACCAAGAGATTGGTGACTAGAAGAAAGACTCCGGGCCTGGATAATCCGGGTCGAGTCAAGTACATCGTGCGAAGCTTGTTTCCGCATGTAGAGCCGTTCCAAAGACAGGACAGAAGCTCCTGCGGGGTCCGGCGCGAAGAACTCTTCACTTTCAAAAAACTAAAAAGAGCGGGTGGAAGGCTCAAGGTATACGCAGCGCCGGGGTTCGACGGGTTGCCGAACGAGATCCTCAAAGAGGTGATCGGGGCATACCCAGAGATCCTCCTAGAAGTCTTCAACTCCTGTCTTCGGGAGGGAAGATTCTTCGCAGACTGGAAGAAGCAGAGGTTAGTCCTGCTGAGGCAGGGCCACAAACCTCTAGGGGATGCCTCATCGTATAAACCAATATGTCTATTGGATACGATGGGGAAACTTCAGGAGGAAATGATCCTACATAGACTACAGGGTCACATGATCCGCGAGAATGGTCTCTCGGAAAACCAGTTCGGCTTTCGGAAAGGCAGGTTCACAGTTGACGCCATCCAGGCAGTGGTGGACATCGCCACTAAAGCAAGAAGAGGAACTGGTAAGCGTAAGGGATTCTGCGCGTTGATCAGCATTGACATACGCAATGCGTTTAATACCGCGAGATGGAACATCTGCATCGAGGCGATGGTGCGAAAAAAGGTTCCAGACTACCTGTTGCGAATGATAGATGACTATCTGAGCGACAGGTGAGTGATATACGAGGGCGACAAATGGTCTCTCAAGGAAAAGATGACATGTGGCGCCTCTCAAGGGTCGCGGGTGGGTCCACTCGTTTGGAACGTCATGGTACGAGGATGTCCTGCGCATGGACCTGCCTGCTGGAACGAGCATCATCGGCTTCGCGGATGACGCACTTGTCGTGTGCGCTGCTGACAACGTCGGAATTCTGGAACTGAGGATTAGTGATACCCTGTGGCGGGCAAAGCGTTGGTTAGATAGCAGAGGCCTGAAAATGGCCCCTGGAAAGACCGAGGCTTTGCTCGTCACGGACAGGAGATCCTTCCAATATCTGAGGATCGTTCTCGGGGAACATGAAATCGAATGGAAAAAGAGCATTAAGTACCTGGGAGTGCAGATGGATCGAAGGCTTAGCTTCGGCGAACACCTGCAGATCGCGACTGCCACAGCCATCCAATGTGGGGCCGTCCTAACTCGGCTCATGCCCAACATTGGTGGATCCAGAGAAGCTAAGAGAAGGCTGGTGGCGAGCGTGTTAAACTCAAAACTGCTTTATGCAGCTCCAATCTGGACAAGTCCCCTTAACAACCATGCTATCCTGAAGAAGCTGTTCTCAGCACAGAGAGGTGTGGTGATGAGAATTGTCTCAGCATACCGCACTGTGTCGACGAGTGATGTGCTGAACCTGGCGAGCGTCCCGCCAATTCACTTATTGGCAGAGGAAAGGAAAGAGACCTTTCAGCCCCGTAAGGAGCTCACCTGTTTAACCAACCTGCAGGAAATCGCTCGGGCGAAGGAGGCCATCCGCAAGGATGGAAGGCGCAGACTCGTCGAGAAATGGCAGACGAGATGGCATGGAGACCAATCCGGTAGATGGACACACCGTCTAATCCCGGAGCTCACCACCTGGCTGGATAGAAAGCACGGTCAAGTCGGCTTTTACCTGGCGCAAGCGCTTTCGGGCCATGGCTGCTTTAATGCGTACCTGAAGCGCTTCAAGAAAAGAGACGACGAGTCGTGTAGCTACTGCGGATCCTTTGTGGAAAATGCAGAGCACACACTCTTTGTCTGTGCTAGGTGGGGCGCGGAAAGGGAGGCTGTCAGTCGGGCAGTGGGCGCACAACCCACTCTTGACACGATGATCTCCCTCATACTTCACTCTGAACAGATATGGATGCTTATTGAGTCATTCGTCACCCTGGTGATGAAGACGAGGGTGCTCGATGGGCGTGCAGAGCGCAGCAACAACGGGGGCCAGTAGAATCGCATCGGAGCCTGCACCCGCGGTCTTGCGTCTTCGGTGGACTTGGCTGTCCGCGTCGTTGAGGGGAGGGATCGCTTTATTCCTCCCCTGGCCGGCGCGGCTAGTCAGTCTACCCAACGGGCGTGTGGCCGTTTAAAGTCGAAAGGCGGTTCCGCGGGCGGTGTATTGGTTCGAGAGAGGGGGTTTTTATCGTTTTAACAGGTATGCCTAGACCCGTGCTAGGAGAGTCCAGTACAACGTCTATAAAAGATTTCGCCATTTTTCCTCCTCACCAGAAAAAAAAAAAGTTTGATTTTCTGCTATCGCCTCTTTATTGATTGAAAATCCATGTTCAAGCGCAGCATTACCATGAGACAAAATGAGAATGAGTTCTAAAAATGATTTCAAATTTATGTACTCCTTATTAGACATTTCTAATACTTCCATCCAGAATTTATCAAGACGCTTTTTACGACGATCATACTTTTGCATACACGTTAGGTGCTTTTAAGACGTCATTATATTATTGGTTAATTTTATCAGCTTCAGGTCCACAAATCAATTAATTTTTTACGTGCAAAGTACCCAAACATAGATTAAGTCGCTGTTTAGCTTTGCTGGTTTGATTTGAAATCAAAGTTGGGTCCAAACACGAAATATACTTTGTAAGATTATATAATAGTGGAGAGCGCTCCTGTATTTTTGTTATCATTTTGACAAAGCAACTTCTGTAATCACTCTGGAATTTTAATACTAACTCATCCGATGGTTTTGTATTCTTAAGTGCATAATGACAATTCTCCTTATTAGGAAACTAAGTACATGCTTCGACCAAAGTAAATTCAGATTCATAAGCTTTGGAATAGTTAGTATTTCGACTTTCGTATAACATTTCTCTCTACAGGAAGAAATATAAATCGTAATTAATAGAAATATGCGTAGATTTATCATAGAATACTTAAAAAATTGAGGAACGTATAAAATATCAAGTTGAAAATAGTTGAGTGTCAAATTCATCAAGTAATATTCCTAATTTACAGATTAAAACAAGCTATTCATTTTACGTATTGAGAAGTAAAAAGTTATACAAAACGTTACTGATTTTGAGCGATAAGAAAAAACTAGCAAACTGTTAATTTATTTGTTCGCATAACCACGCAGCGACGATCGTAATTTTTGAGCATTACATATTACAAAAATAGCCGTACCTTAGTGCACAAAGTCTATATCGATACCCACGTTCTAATATGTCGTATCTCACAGTTGGAAAATTTTTCAGGAAACGATAAAAACGTCTTGCTAGCACAAATAAATAAATGTAAACAAATTTTTGTTTTATACGTTCATAAAAATGCATAAATAATAATAATTAAAGCAAAAAAAATTATTTAAATAAATTTTATGATATTTATGTAGGTACTTTTTAGTTTTTTATTGTTTAATTCATAATTATTATAATATAACATTATTGATACATTTTATTTTTACTAACTTTAATATTGCTTAAAACATTTTTTTTTCATTTTAAGTACTCTTAATTTTTTTTTTTTTACTTCAGGTACATTTTCTTGCTGAGATTGTTGAAAATTTCTTGTCCTCTTTCGTCTGGTATTATCACAAGTTTTTAAATAATTAATATCATTATCTTCAGGTTTTTTAAATCTACAGGGTGGGCCATCTAGCGTTTTAAATTTGAACTATCTGTATTTCGACATTGGAAACGTCAAATACCATTCGGAAAGTGGCAGATATGCAGTAAAATGTCTAAAATTTACGAAATGGGTCGCTATTAGACCATCTGAGCCGTCTACAGTTCGCAGATTGGGCGGAAGATCGTTTGACCGAGGATGGTCAATTTTACCGAAAAATTATCTTTTCGGACGAGGCTCATTTCCACCTCGGTGGTTACGTTAACAAGCAGAATTGTAGCATTTGGGGCACAGAAAACCCGCACGTAATCGTCGAGAAGCCAATGCACCCAGCACGAGTCACTGTATGGTGCGGATTTTGGTCTGGTGGAATCATCGACCCATTTTTCTTTGAAAATGAAGAAGGAACCGCCGTAACCATCAATGGTGAGCGATATCGCGCAATGTTATCCAAATTTTTCTTCAAACAAATTGAAGAGGAAGACTTGGACAACATTTGGTTCCAGCAGGACGGCGCTACGTGCCATAGAGCAAACGCTACACTCAATCTTTTACGCCCTATCTTCGAAAATCGCATAATCAGCAAAAGAGGTAATGTGAATTCGCATCCCACAAGCTGGGATTTAACTCCGTTGGACTATTTTCTGTGGGGAGCTGTTAAAGATAAATGTTACTCCAACCATCCAGAAACAATTCAAGATCTAAAGTACGAGATTCAAGCTGCTGTTGCTGCCATAAGGCCTGAAACCATCGAGAAAGTACTCCAAAATTGGGTGGATCGGATAAGCTACTGTAAACTCAGCCGTGGTGGTCATTTGTCCGAAATTGTTTTCCACAAATAAATTTCATAAAACAACCTTTCAAATAAATGTTAGACCTTTGAAAAATATCAAGCCGTTTTTTTTTTATTGACTTTTTAAATTTAAAATTTTATATGGCCCACCCTGTATTATTAGTACGCAGTACTTTGCTTTTAACACCAAGATTAACTTGATTAGCTTTTCGTTTCTTACTCTTAGTCTTTTCAGTTACCTTAGCTATATTTTTACTCTCGGCTTCCAAATTTTTTATTGATGGAGATTGGTCAGAAGCAGAGTCAGTAACATCAATATATTTTATATTATCATAGAAGCAGTGTGTATCTCTCAGCAACACTTTTTTTAATGCCTGTAATTGTTGCCATTTACTTTTAGTTCTTTTTAATCGATCTACAAACAGAAGTTTCAGCGGATGCTCTAGATTTAATTGGAGTTGTAAAAATATCATTTGTAATTACCTTCTTATTCATTTTATTAAATAATTTCTCAAAATAAACTTAAGACTAATCACAAAATAAAAATTGACTGTCACATCGCTGGCGCTGACTTAACCAATGGATGTGGAATACGACATATTAGAATTCGTGAAAATCAGCATGTGGGATACGACATATTAGAATATTTATTTAAAAATATTGAATAAACAATTTGACTCACAAGATTTTAATATAAGCTGTAAAACATTATTATTAATCCATTTTTCAAAAAAGTAAATTTCTTAAATTTTGTGGGATACGACATATTAGAACGTGGGTATCGATATATCCTTCATCAATGTCGTGATCAAGCCGTGGACCTGTCCATTTTACTGATATCCGCACAAAGAATAGCACTGTGAACACTACATGTTGAACGCAACGTTTGTACTGCGACTTTAAGTCAGCGATAAGTCGTCTGAAAGACGTCTGCAACGCGAGTATCGACCTTTCTTAGTGACGAGTTGAAACGTGCAAGTCCCGTTCCACGCGCTCGACGTCTCGAGCACGCGTGTTTTGTTATATGAGAGCGTACGCGTGTTGAGGGATGGCGTGACGTATCCTTATCGATATATTTACTGAAACTTTGGCTTTCGGCAAGTGATGTTTACTAAGCACTGTTTACTTCTGCGAATTCTACAAAAATTCCCGTTTTCGAATATAAATCCCGCACTTTTACCGCTTTTTCCTGCAGAGACAAGAATCCCATAGTTTTCCCCGCTTTTCCCGACGGCTAGACACCCTGTAAACACTGGTTAAGTTCGTTTTCCGCAGATTCAACTCTCAGAAATCGACTTAATACGACGATACACGTATTTAACGGCACTTAATGATTCACGGCTACCGGACTTGCACCACTTAGGGACCAGGAGTTATGTTTACCAAGTACCAAGGTAATCCTTGTGTAAAATACCGATAAAGTTTCGAATATCGAAGGGTCAAATCGTGACACCGACAGTATGACTTGTAGACGGAGTGACTACCGACGATAAGACTTGTAGACTGAACGGCTACTAGCGAAAAGATAACTTTCAGAGATGAATTTAAGGTTAATATACTATTGATAATTCCTATGGTGGGAGAGTGCTTGCACATTTGTGGATCGGCACGTCTGGCGGCAATGTCAATTCAAATTTATGGCTCAAGAGATGCTCTTTGCTCAAAACGTTGTCCTCACAAATGAAGTCCTCCCTCCAACAAAATTTCAATAAAACCTTGCGCATAAAAAAATGAAATCATATCGTATACCTTTTTTTTTTAGAAATGTTGGCAACTGAATTACTAGAAATTCAGAATACGATTGTTCTCCATCAGAGAAATCCGTTCCACGCGAATTAATAATACAATCGTGAGTCGACTTGTTTTATTTTTTTGTCATAGAAAGAAAACACGTTAAAAATGGTCGACCTTCGTGAAAGTTGTTTTTAAATAACAGCTTAATAAAGGTAATTTAACCACAAGTAAAATCTTAAGAATAAAATATTAATAGAATAAAATATAATGGATATTTTTTTTTACATTAGCCGACACTGTTGTCACGTCCTGTGACCATTAACATTTATTTATAATATTATAATTATTATTCGGAATAAAACATGCAGAAAAGATATGTATTGGAAATTATTAATTATACGAAATAAAATGTACGATACTAAAATTGTAATAGGGAGAGAGAGATAGTAAGTTTATAAATAGACAACGGTTATGAATGAATCGTCGAAACCCTTACAAAGGTGTGAACGAGGAAACCCCATCGGAATGCGCTGAGTAAACAAGAATATCGACCGGGGGAGCAAGACAGGGAAATTAAAAGTCTAGTTGCTTTGAAAAGAAGGAACGTCGGGGAAACCAGAGGAGAAAAACTATTCGAATATATTCTTCCCCTTTTTCTTCTTCAATATGCGAAAAAGCCAAGCAGATCAGCCACGTGCGAAGGTCGAGGAAGGGTCAACCAGAGGTTGGTAAAAATATCCAAGGCAAACCAACTATCGATTGAAAAATGGCGAACAGGATCACAATCGACCGAAAATTGCCCATAAAAGGGACTGAGAATCCGCAAAAAGTTTAGTTCGTCGTCAGTTTTTCTTCAGTTCTCGTCGGGTTAAGATCGGAAGCGGTATCATCAAGTGTCCTCCCCAATGCATAACAGTCTTCCCCTTAAGAATAAATTGGAGAGTTCAACAGTCAACTTAGTGAATCGTTTCTTCGGTATGTTCGTCCCCAAGTAAAAACGGGGGATCAATTGGATATCAGTGTCTTCAGTTATTAGAAGGAAGTTCAAGTGGTACAAAAGTTCTAGTGGTACAAGTTCCAGTGGTACCAGTTCCAGTATTACCAGTTCCAGTGTTAGCAGCTTAGTGGTTCCAGTTTCACAGATCCAGGTGGAATAAAATAAATTCAAGTAGTAAGTCTCCACTTTAAGTTAAAAAGCAATATTCTCTCCCTCTCTCTCTCTCTCATTTATGTAGATTGTTTAATAAACGGTTAATAATTGTTAAATTTATTTGATTAATTATTTATTGTTGGCTATCCCTAACCCTTGTTTTCATTAAGAAATCCTTCCGATTTCTTAAGCTAACAAAAAACGGGGAAATTTAATTATAATAGTAGAAGGTAAGTGACAGGACGTCACATACTCTTTTATTATTAATTTTTGGTGCATCGACCGGGAAAGTTATAAGTCAGCAATGAAAATTAAATCAATTTAAAATAAAATCAAATTAAAATAAGATCAATTTAAAATAAAATTAAATTAAAATAAGATCAATTTAAAATAAAATCAAAATTAAAATAAAATCAAAATTAAAATCAAATCAAATTAAAATAAAATCAAATTTAAAATAAAATCAAAATTAAAATCAAATCAATTTAAAATAAAATCAAAATTAAAATAAAATCAAATTAAAATAAAACCAAATTATAATTAAATTAAATTATAATTAAACTAAATGTAAATTAAAGTAAAGTATAATAAAATTGAATGAATTAAATTAGAATTAAATTAAAATTAAATCAAAGTAAATTGAAAATAAATTGAATCAAGGTAAATTAAAATTGAATTGAATCAAAGTAAAATGAAATTGAATTGAGTCAAATGAGAATTAAATTAAATGAAATTAAAATTGAAATTGAATTAAAATTAAATTATATCAAAGTAATATAAATTGAATTGAATTGAATCAAATTAGAATTAAATTAAATTAAAGTAAAATGAAATCGAATTGAATTAAATTGGAATTGAATTAAATTAAAATTAAATTAAAATTAAATAAAATTTGAATTGAATCAAATTGAGATAAGATTGAATTGAATCGAATTAAAATAAAATTAATTGAATTGAAACTGAATTGAATTGAATTGAATTGTAATTGAATTAAATTAAAATAAAATTATAATATTATAATATAATAATTTATTGAAATTTTCTGAAAAATTAAATAAATTCGATAATTTTTTTTATATAAAATTAATATTAAGAGAGATTTTAACGAAATAATTGAGCGAATATTCCATCTCTTATATTAGTAGTTCATATGATAAGTGATAAGAATATTACAAGTGTGACAAAATATGACAGGTGCGAATAAAGTGTATTCTCGCGTACAAATTAAAAATAAAAATAAATTAAAATTTTCTTTTTAATTTAAATTTTAAATAGAATAATATGTTCTTGAAAATTTTAATTTTTTTGCTTTAAAGTCCACAAAATATTAATATTGAGGACCAACACAAGTTACACTACCCTTAATTATTAAATTAAAAATTTTCAGATTAAATTTTTTTTTAATAAATTAAATTTATTAAATTTTTTTCATTTATAAAAACATACACAACTATAAAACACAGGCACAAAACAAACTGGATATTAAAAATAAAATTTATTTTCAAATTGATTTCAACCCTGCGATTGAGATTTGTAGAGGACATAATCCCTCGTAGCGTAACCAGTCGCTCGAGGAGGATTATATCGAACAAGGGCCAGCGGTAAATCGTACAGCCGTCCTCAAATTACAGTCTCAAAAGTAGATTTGGGATTAATTTAATAAATTTTATCTTAAATAATTCAATTACTGAAAATTGAAAAATTCGTTTGAGGATTTAACCCCTCATAGCGTAACCAGTCACTCGAGGAGGGTTATATTGAACAGGGGCTAGCGGTAACACGCTCAGCCATCCTCAAATTAGAATTTTTTGATTCAGGATTGAAATTTATCCTACACAACTATAAAACACAGACACAAACCAAAAAGGATATTAAAAATAAAATTTATTTTTAAATTGATTCCAACCCTGCGATTGAGATTTGTAGAGGACATAATCCCTCACAGGGTAACCAGTCGCTCGAGGAGGATTATATCGAACAAGGGCCAGCGGTAAAACGCACAGCCGTCCTCAATTTACAGTCTCGAAAGTGGATTTGCGATTAATTTAATAAATTTTATCTTAAATAATTCAATTACTGAAAATTGAAAAATTCGTTTGAGGATTTAACCCCTCATAGCGTAACCAGTCGCTCGAGGAGGGTTATATTGAACAGGGGCTAGCGGTAACACGCTCAGCCATCCTCAAATTAGAATTTTTTGATTCAGGATTGAAATTTATCCTACACAACTATAAAACAAACAAAAGAAAAGAAAAAATAAAATTTATTTTCATTAGGAATTGTTTAGGTAAATAACTTTCAAAAAATAAAATATATAATCGTGATATATATATATATATATAAATTGAGTCGTCACTCGTATTTGAAATTTTATGTCATATTTTGTCAGCACTGTATAATAAATGCCTTTACCATTAATAAAACATACTTTTAAACGTCCTTGAGCAAGAAATTTTAAGTTAAAAGATATCAAAATTAGAGAGGTCAATTACGATATCGAATTCTCAGAATTCTTTGAACAATTGTTAGAAAAAACAGAAAAATTTATTGCGAAGAAATGTTCTCATAAATATGGAAAAAGAAAAATCAACGAAACTTCCGCCGAATCTAAACCAGGAAGTTCTCAGTTAAGAAATTCTGAGGCAGAATCAACAAGTAATAAAACCACCCAAAATTTATCCCCAATAACCGAAATATCAGACAGCAGTTCAGACCTTGACCCCAAAACAAATCAGAAAATTTCTAATTCTTGCGAAAGTATTGTTCCAACTATCGAAATTTTGGATATATCATCAGATTCAGGATCTGAAACAGAAATTGAGGAACCCAGTTTTGCGCAGAATAAAAATTTTCTACCCAAAATAACAAATATTTGCAGTTTAGGAAAAAATAAGGTTAAATTGATTAAAGAATTTTAGACTTAGAAAAAATTGTTCCGAAATAAGAATACAATAACAAGCCATTTTCTAGAAATAATTAATATGTAAAATACCAATGTCGATTCCGCCACGAGATATCAGTAAAAAGGGCACTGTAACTCGTAGTCAAACAAGGAAAAATCCAAGTTTAGCAAAAGAAGTTGAAGAAAGTTCCCAAGTACCACATAAACCAAAACGAAAAACTCCAGAAGGAAATTTACAATATTCCGAATCTTCAAGTAATTTAGATCAAACTGATCTTTTAGATATTAGCATAGGAAGCATTCCTGATGCTGAAACTAGTACTTTAAACAAATCGATTATTGACACAAAAAACTGTAAGAGTCCATTTGTTGATAAATTAAAAACTTTTATCAAACGCAATAATAGTATAATTATTGCAGGAGATCAATACAACGATATACCACAAATTAACCCTTCATTTGACGATACCATAGGGGATATAACACTCAGAAAAAAATCAATCATTGAAAGTATTACAGCAAACTCAACCTTGTGTGATAGAACTTTATGCCCAGATCAATTTGGTGATATTTCAAATAATAAAATTCTCACCACACCTCAAAAAGGATACAAATCAATAGACCCATTTGAAACAAAATCACAACTGAATAGGACTCCAGAATCTTTCAAGCAAACAACAATATTTAAAAATCCAAATCTAGAATTTGAAAAAGTCCAAGAAACTTTACCAAATAAAATCAATTAAATTACACTTGACAATTCTAAAAATATTGAACAAGCTCTTAATTCGCTAAAATTTTCACACCCGTTATCGACCTCTAGGAAATCTGATAAAGAAGTTTCAGTAAATAATTCACCAAATAATTCACCGAATAATTTACCAAATAACCTACCAATACAATCCATCGAAATGATGAATTTACCTACAAATCAACAAGTATCTCTATGAGATGCGTTAGAAATTGTCCCATACTTTGATGGTTCAAGTAAAGTGCCATTAACCATTTTTATTGAGGCTTGCACGGAAGCCAAAGAAATGGTTCCAAATGCAAAAGCAAATTTGGTCAAATTACAAAGAAGCAAACTTACAGGTGAAGCCAGAAGATGTATAATAGGAAATTATTATAATAATTTAGAAGATTTTATTTCAAAGCTAAAAACAATTTTTTCACCATTAAAAACCGTATACCAATTACACGGAGATTTAGGCAGGATATATATGTGGGAAAACGAAAGTGTTCTATCCTACGCAACACGCATACAAGAAATAGCAGCAGAAATCCTTGAATGTCATAAACAAAATAATAATGGTAAGGAAGCTACTGAATTTGAAAGAAACTTGGAAAGAGACGCGATCGATTGTTTTCTCCGAGGTTTGAAACCAGAATTAGAGATACGAATAGGAACAGCCAATAAATTTGACGAAATTGTAGAAAGAGCAATACGAGAAGAAAGAAATTTAACAGCCAGAAACGAACTGCGAAGAGGAAATAGACAACATTCACTAGTCCAAGAAGTTGAGAAATCATAATATAATAGTCGAGATTTTACAAAAACAAATAAAATAAATTTAGCACGGGAAGAGCCAATAAAATGCCAAATCTGTCAGAAAATAGGTCACACAGCAGCAACCTGTTTTCAATTTGTTCAGAAATTAACAAATAAAAATTCACAAAATGATCAGTTTAGAAATAACTTGACTAGACAAAATAATCAATACCGGGGAAATAGGCAAGGTCAGGGAACGCAGTGGAGACAGAGATACCAGGTGCAAAGCCTAAATCAATAAGGCAGTAGAAACAACTATAGAGATATAAATAGCTCCCCATCCCACCCTAATTTTTCCCAAGGAAACAGATTTAATCAAAACCCAAACTTCAATCGAAATACCCAGAATATGTATCGCAATTTTAATCAAAATAATCAAAGTCGAAATTTTAATCAAAATTCAAATTTCAATAGAAATTCTAATCAAAATCCGAATTTCAACAGAAATTTCAATAGAAATTTCAACCAAGTTCAAAATTTTAATCAAGTTCAAAATCAAGGTAGGAATTTCAATCAAAACCCCCATTTTAATCAAAGACCAAATTTTAATATGAATTACAATGAAAATAGAAATCAAAATCCAAATTTTAATCAAAACCCAAATCAAGATCAAAATTTCGAAGTTATTTGCTACTCGTGCAATACACCAGGACATACATCTAGGAATTGTAGCAAGAAAATTAATATCAATCAACAATTACCACAAGAACCACAACAACAACAACCACTACAACAACAAGAATTTAATCGTCAGGAAAACTCCAATGCCCTTCCTGGAACGGGTGCACAAAGGAGGGGTTAAACGAACAAATATTCGCACCTAATTTGATGGAAAATAAAACTGAAAAAATCAATTTGAATACAAGTAATACAATTCCCCATATAATTCTATCAGCTGAAGGATTGAAAAATCCTATACACATGATGATAGATACAGGAGCCGGATCAAATTTAATCAAACAACAAGCAATCAAAACAAACGTAAAAATAAATAAATACGAATGCCTAAAACTAACAGGCATAAATGAACATCCTGTATTTACACTTGGCCAAATAACAATCGATATTTTCGGCTACCTGACCACCCTCAACATAATACCGAACGAAGTACCTATCGAACATGATGGTATACTAGGTACAGAATTTTTCAGAAACAACAATGCAAAAATTAATTATGCAGAGAAACAACTTGAAATAAATGATAAAATTTACCCATTTGAAATGCAAGAAACTATATTGGTACCAGCAAGAACAGTTTCAGATTTTTATGTAAGAATTAAAAACAGTGAACAAAAACAGGGATTTATTCCACAATTACACTTAAGCAATGGAGTTTATTTAGGAAATGCAATTGTTTCTAATAATAACAATAAAGCGTACCTGAAAATATTCAATACAAATACACAACCTCAAAGATTAACTATACCAACTATTGAATTGATAGACTTTGAAGAACTATCAATACATGATAAAACAATAAATCAGAATGACAAAAGATTTAATTTCGGAAATGAAAAATTTAATTTTTCGCAACAAATTTTTAATGATTTAATTACTCAGACAAATGATCATCACCAATTATTCAATATTTCAAATAAAAATCGAGAAAACGCAATTAAAGAATTATTAAGATTAGATCATTTAAACAAAGAAGAAAAACAACATGTTGAAAATTTAATTGAAAGATATGCAGATCGATTCCACATACCAGGAGAACCATTAGGAGCAACAACTGTTTTACAACACAACATTCCAACAACAGATGATCAACCGACATTTTCAAAACAATATAGACTCCCTCCGGTACATAAAGAAGAAATTTCACGTCAAGTAAATGAACTAATTGAAAATAAAATTATTAAACCCTCACAATCACCATATAATACACCTGTTTGGATAGTACCTAAAAAATTGGACTCACATGGAAATAGAAAATGGCGAATGGTACTTGATTTTCGCAAACTCAATGAAAAAACGATTGGAGATTCTTACCCTTTACCAAATATAATCGATATTTTAGATCAATTGGGATCTGCACAATATTTTTCCGTATTTGATCTTGCTTTCGGATTTCATCAAATAAAAATGAGCCCTGAAGACTCTCATAAAACAGCTTTTTCCACCCCTTATGGCCATTATGAATTTGACCGTATGCCATTTGGTTTAAAAAACGCACCAGCTACCTTTCAACGATTAATGGATTTAGTTTTAACAGGACTTCAAGGAACTGAATTATTCGTCTACTTGGATGACATTGTTTTATATGCAAATTCTTTAGAAGAACACGAGGAAAAATTTAACAAACTAATGGAAAGATTAATTACAGCAAATCTCAAATTACAGCCAGATAAATGTGAATTTTTACACCCAGAAGTTGCGTATTTAGGACACATAATAGACAAGGAAGGAATACGACCAGACCCTAAGAAACTAGAGGCAGGAAAAAAATTTCCGATAAGAAAAAAACCCTAAAAATATTAAACAATTTTTAGGATTAGGTGGTTATTACCGAAGATTTATTGATGGATTTTCTAAAATTGCAACACCCTTGAATCAACTTTTAAAGAAGGATGTAAAATTTAATTGGTCTGAAAAACAGCAAGAAGCATTTGAACTTTTAAAGGAAAAATTGTGTGAAGAACCTCTTTTACAAAGACCAGACTTTTCACAACCTTTTATTTTAACAACTGATGCGTCAGGATTTGCTATAGGTGGAATACTTTCACAAGGTAAAATAGGTAAAGATAAACCTATAGCTTATACTTCTAGATCATTAAATGACTGTGAACGAAAATACGATACATACAAAAAACAAGCTTTAGCAATTATTTATTGCGTAACATATTTTCGCCCTTATTTATACGGAAGAAAATTTACCTTAGTCACAGACCATAAACCACTAGTATGGTTTCAAAACTCGAAAGATCCTTGATCTCGAGTAACTAGGTGGAAACTAAAACTGGCAGAATATGATTTTGATGTTGCATATAAGGCAGGTAAAACTAATGTAAATGCAGATGCTTTATCAGGGAATCCTATTGACGTAGAGAATATTGAACATAATTATATAAATAGTAAGACTAGTATTGAAGTAAATTTAGTTAAACCAAGAAATGCAAAATGTATATCTGATTTAGAATATAAGAAAAAAGTACCAGTAATAGATCTAGCATGCCATGAAGAAATAAAATATGATAATTTTGAAGAAGATATTGAGGAGTATAATTACGAAGAAACTGAACAATTTATAAATAAGAAAAAATTATTTAAGAATAAGGATAATCAAGAAAATTATGATGAATTAAAATATAAGAACATTGAAGACGAAAATATAACCACTGATAATTCTGGAGGAAACGAACAAATACCGATAAACTACGAGAACTTAATTAAGGATATTAAAAATAAGGAATTTAATGCTATAAATTATGAAGATTTTGTAAAACGAAAAACTTGTAAAGATTTTGAAAATGTTGGACAATTAAACGAAGAAACTTTATTTAGAAATGTTGATAATGAAAAACGTTATTATGAAGATATTGATGAAATTGATAGGAGTAATACTGAAGAATTATTAAATGAAGAATATTTACTGATAAATGATGAAGACAATGATGAAAAATGTATTAAATTAAATATTAAGGATATTAAAAGAGGAACAGTTTATGAAAATAATGAAAAAACTATTGGAGAATTGGACGAAGAAGATATATTTAACATAATTAATAAAAAGTTGATTAATGTAATAATGAATAAAATGAAAAATGAGGAAAATGGAAACACTTTTTACAAATTGATCGATGAAGGAAATATTTCGGAAACATTTGTTTCGCAATTTTTGAAATGTGTCATGGATTCAATTCCAATTTTATTAGAAAATAAAAATAAATGCTATGCTATGCAAACAAGAAGTCAGTTAAAGAATTCGAAGAATATAAGTAATAATAATGAAGATAATATAAAAACTAAATTGATAAAAAATGTTGAAGTAACAAATAAAGTAAAAAGGAAACGTGGAAGGCCACGAAAAATTATTCAGGAAATAAAATTACAGGAACATATTAAAAAGAGAGGTAGACCCAGAAAATGCATAAATAAATCACCTGAGATTAATAAAAAACGTAAATTTACGGAATCAGAAGACGAATCCGATTCTGATCCAGATTATGATATTAAGCAAAAGCCAAAAGCAAATAAGAAGAAGAAACATTTTAAGGAAAATGAAGATGAAGAATTAAATGAAGGAAGTAATTTTGACACAAATTCTGATTTGTCAAGTGGAGACGAAAAAGAAGAAATCCAGGAAAATTTCCAAAATGTAGAACATGATAACGAAAACGAACAACCGGAGCCAATAGAAATAGAAAATTCTGAAAACTCTGATGATTGCGATTTTACAGAATAAAGACCACCCCCAGAGCCACCCCCTGATCAACCTTCAACATCCAGATTGCCTAAGACACAGAAAAATATAATTGAATGCCGCGACCAATTGACGATGAGAAAAGATAATTATGCGTATTTTGTAAGCAATAAAGGAGGACCCCGTGATGTAGGCTCTAAACTCTTGAGAAAATGTGGAAAATTACCAAATTTCAAAAATTTACAAAAAGGAATAGTCCAAAAATTACGAAAAGGAAATCAATACCATTTTGTATTTCCAATAGAAGACAAATTTAAGGCAAGTCTAGGAGAAACGACTAAAGATGTTAAACTAGCGATTTATTCTCTTCACTCCATGGTAAAAGAATTAAATATTAAATCAATTAGTATTGCAAAATCACCACACATTAACAATGTTTTGTGGGAAGAAATTTTGGCTACATTAAAAATAGCATTTTTGGATTCAACAATTAAAATAATAATCTGTAATGGAATCACACAATACCCTACAAAAGAACACAGAAATCAATTAATCGAAGAAGCTCACTCATCTGCTATAGGAGGACATAAAGGAGTAACAAAAACTTATAATAGAATCAGACAAAGATATTATTGGGAAAATATGAAATTGGATATACAAAAATACATACAACTTTGTTTACAATGCCAACTTAAAAAACTTGTTAGAGTGAAAACAAAAAACCCTATGATAATCACTGATACCCCAGGAACAGCATTTGAGAAAATTTCAATGGATATTGTTGGAAAGTTACCAACAACTTCATCACAAAATCAATATATACTTACTATTCAAGATAATTTTACTAAATACTCTTTAGCAATCCCACTCCCTAATCATCAAGCTGGAACGATAGCAGATGCTTTTGTTAAGAAATTTATTTGCATATATGGCTCGCCAAAAGCAGTTTTAACGGATCAAGGAGCAGATTTTCTGAGCAATTTAATGAGAAAAATGGCAAAGCGATTTCGTATACGTCAGTTTAAAACTACTGCTTATCATCCTCAATCAAATGGATCATTGGAAAGATCCCACCACGTTCTTAAAGAATATTTTAAACAATTTATTGAAAATAATGCAGAATGGGATGACTGGATTGAATTAGCAATGTTTTCATATAACACGAGTGTTCACGAAGGAACGAAATGCACACCTTACGAATTAGTCTTTGGGAAATTAGCACGTTTACCATCTAGCGATCCTTTACCGGAACATGAAAAAATGGAAACTTATGATATGTACATGACAAAATTAATTACAAAATTACATGAAATGCGTGGAATAGCAAGACAAAATTTAATAGCAGCTAGAGAAAAATCGAAAGAATATTATGACAGAAAAATTAATCCACAAAATTTTAAAATCGGAGATAGTGTATTTTTACTGGAAGGTGGAGAACTAAAGAAGTTCCAAAATCAATACTCAGGACCATACGAAGTACTTGAAATATTAGGAAAAGGAAACATAAAAATTTCAGTCAAAAATAAACCTAAAATCGTTAATATTAATAGACTCAGACTTTCATACATAACCCCAAAAACAACCAATCAGATTAGAAAGAATTAAAACTAAATAAAAATGATTGCAGATCACAATGGAACCAAAACATCGCCAACGCATTGATTTATTATGTGATTTAATTGTTCGCCAAGTTGATATGAAAGCATTATGGACATACTTATTTCTAAATGGGATATTTAACTACGACGATTGCAACGTACCATATTGGTCTCGAAATATAACAAATGCGGAAATAATTAAAGACATAATTTTAACAATTAAAACAAGAGGACCTTACGCATATTACGATTTACTAAGAAGCTTACGACAATCCGATCAAGAATTTTTAGCCGACATCCTAGATATGCCCAACTAAGTATAAATTTAATAAAAAAAAAAAAATAAAAAAAGAGGAATTTATTAGCAGTTACTAGCTGCTAATTGAGAAATATCATTTTACAGATAATGAAACCAAAAGTCAGGAAAATCTACAACATCTTTTGCCTTTTACTTTGGAGTGGTACAGTACACGCCATTATTGGATATGACTGTGGGACGAATCATCTGAATATAACAACCCTGTCTTTACTGGAGGTAGGAGAATGTGATATTCCAGAACCTCAGGTACAAGTAGAAAAAATATACCTTCAACTTTTACAATTAAGTGACTTTACCTTGACAAAAATCATTCAATGTAAAGTAGAAGTAGACAGAAAAATCGAATATTGTGGAATGCACTCTCACACATCAGCCGTTATTAACAGATACAGAGAATACATCCAAGAAGTGTCTAGAGATCAATGTAGCAAAATGCATGAAACTGGAGTATTTTTAGTCTCCCTAAATACACAAATAACTGGTCTAAAAATCAATAGAACTTCCTCACATGCTATAATGTTAGCAGGATCTACACAAGTCAATGGACAATGCTCAGGATCACAATATTCTGATCTTTTTGGAACATGGGAAAACGTTATCGTATATGCAAAATACAGAATAACCCTACAAGAATACCAAGCAACAATCAATATAAATACAGACAAAATTCATTTAAAATCTGGAGTAATTTGTTCACTCTCTGATACTACATGTACTGACGAACTAGGAGGTGGACAAACTTTTTGGAATCCATTACCCAACGATAATTGTAATTTTCAAAAATATACAGTATTATACGAAGGTTCAGCAAATAAAACATACGATAATTCAACTCTTAACCCACAAGGTATATACTCCCTAACTACCAATGATATAACTTTCGTTTTAGCACAGAAAGCTATGCAACCTGTATGTAACTACGTTTTAGTACGCACAGAACATCCAAAATTATTGATTTTCGAAACTACTCGAGGAAATACATTTTTGGAAAATAAACAACTATTAGTTGAAAATATGGATCTCTTTACATATATAAATTCAAAATTCATTTATGTCAAAAGACACATTTTTAGAGAAATGAGTAAATTATATCATGACCTTTTAACCCATAAATGTCAGCTTGAACAACAAGTCTTTAAAAATTCCTTAATTATAGCAACTCAAGCACCTGACGAATTTGCCTACCATCTGATGAAAGGTCCAGGATACATGTCTATTATTGCAGGAGAAGTAGTGCATATAGTTAAATGCATTCCCATCGAAGTGAAATTCAGACAAACTGATCAATGTTTTTTACAGCTCCCAATTCATAAAGGAAATGAAACACTATTTCTTACCCCTCGTACACACATAATAATAGGAAAAGGAACGGAAACAAGTTGTAATATTTTCCTACCATCAATGTATTATTTAAATGACGCGTGGTATAAAGTATCTCCAAAACCAACTGAATCACTAGCACCATCAATAATGAAACCAACTACGAAACCAACTTGGAAATACACAAATCCAGCTTCTTTAGCAACAAGTGGAATCTACACACAAGCCGATCTAGAAAAATTAAGAGATCATATCATGTTTCCAGCAGAAAAACCAAATGTATTAAACTCACTAGCACGAGAAATACTAGGACATTCAAATATGGATAATAAAGTATCTTTGATGAACCTTCTGGATGAGGAAACATTAAACAAAGTAGCTGAATCAGCGTGGGGAAGATTTTGGACCTTATTCACAAATTTTGGTACAGCAAGTGCAGGATTTATAGGAATAATAATAATAATTAGAGGAATTAAGTTAATAGCAGACACAATTATACATGGATATGCCCTACATAGTGTATTTGGATGGTCAATCCATCTTCTTGGTGCACTTTGGGATTCAGTAACTAATCTTTTATTGCATCTAGGAAAACCCGGAACAAACACGGAACAACTGAGAGACCCAACATTGGAGTTACAAAAAGGAAAACCTTCAGCCCCCCAACAAGGAGTACAAACGCCACTGTATACAGAACTGACCCATACAGGTAATATACGCACTCATACTGAAGCAAACCTTTATCCTCACGCTCAACTTAATAATATTGAAGAACCATCAAACTACCCTATCCGTTTGTAATAATTAACCTCGTAAAATGTCAATAACAACTGTTACTTGCGAGAAACAAGCAGTCCAAAATAATCCGCGAGAAGAAATAGCCAAAGCAAACAAAAAACCTATCGAATACCTATATAACTACATAAAACAAATAAACAATGACGTACTACCACAATTTAATACTACCATTAGTCATGTAACAAGATATACAGTTTATTATTCTGTAGCAGTTGAATATGAAAACTATACAATAATGACCACTTCAGATCAAATAGATATAGCAAAACGAAACGCAGCACAAACCCTTTACTATTTACTATCAGACGAACGTATTCCAGAAAGCAAATACGAAGACTATACAGATATAATACATATGGAACTGGAAAAATATTGCATTTTAAATAAAATTGACAAACCAATGTACTCATACATCTAAACAAAAATATCAAGTAAAAAATCTAATTGTGTAGCAATTTGTAAAATTGGCAATTTAAGATACGGTGGTATAGGAGGAACTTGTTTATCAGCAAAAATTTCGGCCTCAATAAAAGCTTTAAAATCACTTACTCGTAAGACCAAGTAAAACAATAACAACAACATTAATATGAAAAAGTACCTCGTTAAATAACATTGATTTTGAAGAAAGTAAAAGTATAAAACTTAAGTAAAAGAAAGTATAAACAATTAAGAGATTAACAAATTGCATTCTTTTTCTTTAAGGAAAAATATAAAAAATACAGCACTAGAAGAATTAAAATCACAAAAAGACACATATAAAACCAAAACCCTAGGTATCCTTAATTATGTAAGAATTCTGAGAGATTTAACAAATAAATACGGATTAGAAGAACCAGAAATTCTAACCTATAAAGATTTTGACATCGACAAAAGGATAATTTTTACATCATACTGTGGAGTAGAGAATCAAACAGTAATAGCTACAGGAACTATAGCAATAATAACCGAAAACGAAGCAGCATTCAAGCAAATAAAATTAATACAAGAAAGTTACGATATCTGCGAAGAAAAATATGAAGATTTGGAAACACAAAAAACTAAATTCCAAAATAAGAGCACCCAAACGGATTTCCGCCCAAAATTAGTACTCTTTTGTAAAACATGTAAAAGTTTCAACCATACCTCATACAATTGTTCAAAGAAAACAACGAAAACTAAAAAGCCAACAATTTTCAGAAAATTTTTAAACCTCTTTGTATAATCAAAATATCACCTATGAATTTATTCTAACAAATCAATTTTCTTTCAGGTAACATACTAATACAATCTATTTTTCTTGTTTTAGGACATAGCCATCCGAGAAGCATTATATATGAAAGATACTTTATTCTTTTCGTAATTAAAGTCCGTAATTAAATGTCTAAAATTTCGCACAATAAGTCAGTTTTCATAATTATCATATAAAAACTATTTTGATCATTTTACGATTCTTTATCTTCAAGCCTTGCACAATTAAAATCTTTGGAGAAGGTATTCATTTAATGTTTTACATGGATATTTACAAAATACTCAGTTTTTGAAGTACACTAATTGCAATATTCATTAAAAAAAAAAAAAAGGTGTGAACGAGGAAACCCCATCGGAATGCGCTGAGTAAACAAGAATATCGACCGGGGGAGCAAGACAGGGAAATTAAAAGTCTAGTTGCTTTGAAAAGAAGGAACGTCGGGGAAACCAGAGGAGAAAAACTATTCGAATATATTCTTCCCCTTTTTCTTCTTCAATATGCGAAAAAGCCAAGCAGATCAGCCACGTGCGAAGGTCGAGGAAGGGTCAACCAGAGGTTGGTAAAAATATCCAAGGCAAACCAACTATCGATTGAAAAATGGCGAACAGGATCACAATCGACCGAAAATTGCCCATAAAAGGGACTGAGAATCCGCAAAAAGTTTAGTTCGTCGTCAGTTTTTCTTCAGTTCATGTCGGGTTAAGATCGGAAGCGGTATCATCAAGTGTCCTCCCCAATACATAACAGTCTTCCCCTTAAGAATAAATTGGAGAGTTCAACAGTCAACTTAGTGAATCGTTTCTTCGGTATGTTCGTCCTCAAGTAAAAACGGGTGATCAATTGGATATCAGTGTCTTCAGTTATTAGAAGGAAGTTCAAGTGGTACAAAAGTTCTAGTGGTACAAGTTCCAGTGGTACCAGTTCCAGTATTACCAGTTCCAGTGTTAGCAGCTTAGTGGTTCCAGTTTCACAGATCCAGGTGGAATAAAATAAATTCAAGTAGTAAGTCTCCACTTTAAGTTAAAAAGGAATATTCTCTCTCTCTCTCTCTCTCATTTATGTAGATTGTTTAATAAACGGTTAATAATTGTAAAATGTATTTGATTAATTATTTATTGTTGGCTATCCCTAACCCTTGTTTCGATTAAGAAATCCTTCCGATTTCTTAAGCGAACAGAAAACGGGGAAATTTAATTATAATAGTAGAAGGTAAGTGACAGGACGTCACACTGTGGCGTAGGTGTACCTCAGATAGGTGATCTCTGTCCTGTATTATTCAATCACATACCTTAAGAAATGACTTAATACAGCTCATCCTATTGGCTAGGAGATTTGGTCTATCCATTAAAATGTTTAAAAGTCAAATATGCCTTAGATTTAAATTCAAATAAATAATGGAACATTATCTTTATTTCATAAATTATGTACAAAAAAATAATGCACAACCTTAATTATTTAAATATTAAATATCACTCAATTCTTATCGCATTATATTTTGAATTATGAGTACTATAAATACAAATGATAAGATTCCAAATCATATCTCCTCTTTGACATTAAAATCAGGGATTACATTGACACTCAAAAAATAATGCATTTAGTATTAGACTAGCTTTATGCTCATCGCGCGCTTCGCACGCAGCTCACAAGTTTGAGCGCGCGATTTAATCGTATTGCTTCGCGCTCTGTTCTTTTTGGACCTCGCGCTTAACGCTCGGTTTTATGCTCTTCGCATAAGATTTAAGTTAAGCATAATACATTTAAGTTTACTTCTCATAATTTGATACTGAGGCTCAAATCAATTTTATAATATTACAGATGGTGTGAATTACACATTTTCTCAAAGTCACTAAATTTGTTTTTGAGTTTAAGTGAAACAGGAAATTCAATTCACTTAAGGCTCATTTAGGCAAATAAAATTTTCCATCTCAACGTTTTTTTTGTATCTCACATATTTTGTCTAAAAAATGGAATTTTCGGAATTGAAACGAAAAATATGTTTTATCAGAAACTGTGTAAGACGATTTCTGGGTAACAGCCCTAAAGGGGTTACTTTCCGAGGATGAGTGGGGAGAGGAAGCACGAAAGCTCAGAGGCCCAGGATAAGGGAGTCAGGGTTGGCCAAATGGCTACGGCACCCTATTCACATAGATCAACTTGCACCATAGCAAGGGCGCCTCGACCTGTGTTTATAGGAGGGCGATTAAGGGCCTGGATGGTTGTTCAAATCTTCACAGGAATCGGTTCCTACGGCATACGTGATATTCAAAGGACTTGACACATTTCCTATGTCGAAATTTTGTTTTAGAGATCTCGCGGTCGCAAGGGTGGGTTACCTAGACATGTCTGGGGGAAAATGGAAGATGGTGATTGCTTCGGTCTTTTTCGCAGGGGACGCCAAGGGCCCTCCACTCCTGGAAGCGGTTGCCCGACTCGTGGAGCACTGACAACAAAATGGTCACCCCTTGGTTTTGAGCTGTGACGCGAATGCAAATCACAGTGTGTGGCAGTAACAAGTACTAGCATCAGGGGAAAAAAACTTCAAGAATTTTTAGCTAAAAGGGATTTGGAAATCCTGAATTAGAAGAAAGCTCCAACCTTCCAGGTAGTCAGTCTTAAGAAGAATTAGACCTATATCTTGAAGAGTTTGTGGAGGGGTGGAGAGTAGCCGAAGAAAAATCACTCTCACAGTACAGACATATTGCATTCAAACTGGTATTAGCCGATAAGGAACTGCGGGATCAACTTGTCGACTTCCCAAAAGGTTATGAGGCAGAGGAAGAACTAGAGCTCACCGCAAAGTTCTTACAGAGGGTTATTATCTCCTAAGAATACGGCTGCCTCCTAAAAACCACTAAACAGCAGAGTGGCGCCAGATGGTAGAATGCACACCTAGAAGAACGAAGAAGAATAGTAAGAAGGCTCTTCGAAAACATCAGCTCACAAGGCTGGGAACTTTATCATTGGACCCGTCAGGACAAAAACGCAGTACAAGCTGCAAGCAAATCCAGCTAAGAAGGCTTCTTCAAGGAAATTGAAAAGTTACCTGAAGCGGCCAGACTACTGAATCCTGGCTAGGGATTCGTTTGCTCACCTGGGGGCTATCAAGCTACTCAATGCTCAGCACGCCATCTTTAAGGAGGAAAACCTAAATTATCTAATGGAAGTTAACTTCCCAGGGTTCAAGAAAACTGAGAGATACGACAAGTAAGACGAAACCGGGCAAAACTTGAGAACCAGAGTCACTGCGGACTGGCTTCCAAACTGGTCACATATATTTAAAATTGTAGGTGCAGTAATTGTTTACAAAAGAAAAAAAAACATTTTAGCAGCAAATAGACGTACACATTTTTTCAAGTTGTAGAACAATATCACCTATCGAATGGTTTTCACCCCGACTCTATAACATGAAAATTAACGGAACTATTTAATTTGTTTACGCAGCACAAGCGTATCTTCGTTCTGAAACCACTTTTGTGGCAGTCAATTATAAAATATCACTTAGTCGCTAATTGTACCTGATAGTACAGCTCTACTAGAATAAAAATCACCCATTATGGTTGAGAACCAATTGGACCCATTGACACGCAGGTTAAATTAAATTTTTGATTCAAACTGCTGTTATCATTTTTTCGCCAAACGACAAACAAAATTTATAAGTATATTCTACTTTTTATTCAAATTCGAAATGGCGCTACCCCTGGCGGTAGCTTTGATGGTACACCGGCAGACAGTATGTATTACATACTACTAGTCCTTACATTTTCTGTCAAAAAAATTAAGTTGTTTTCCGTACTTTTTCTAAATCATGGTATTATAGAAAAAATAAGGAAATATTAATTTGTGCAAACGCTTCTCCTTACCGTAAGTATACATTTAGTGAAATTGCTGATAGATATAACTAATTTTACACATTAATAGTAGTGCTTTATTTTATGCACCAACTCTTGTTAAGAAAATGAATGCATTAAAGTTTAAGGTCGGAAATAAGAGTACATATTTCATGTATCCAGAGAAGCTCATTTCCCAAAAAAATCCAAAGATTCTTGAAAAGCTCACTTCTTCCTTACGAAATAAATCGGCTCTTGTACTTAAAATCAAGTATGAGTATTGAGTCTGTCCTTATTTATTGAGGATTTTATTGAACGCTTCACAGCGTCTGGGATTTATAATATTTAAATTAAAAAAATTACAGTTGTTCCAGACAAATAATTGAACGAGAGAAAATCAACCTCGGCTCGGATTTGTACCGGGGGCCCCACTTTTCATAAATGGTACACTAACAGAGTTTGGTAGATCCTTCCTCGTTCTTCGTAGTCACTTATAAGCCGATACTGACCGTGAACATGACTATAAGTTTTAGCCTTAAGTGGAGACACTATGTTTAGACACAGTACTAAACCATGTGTATTACGAATTATGATTGTTGAACATGTTATGTCTGGGTTTTTTAATATTTAAATTGCAAAATTAATGGTTTTTCTAGACAAATAATTAAACGAGAAAAAATCTACCTCGGCCATGAAATTTGTCTCCATTTAACGCTAGGACTTGTAAACATGAATACGGAACTCATCAGCTTGTAAGTTCCTACGAAGAACAGGGAAGGATCTACCGAAGCCTAGTGGCGTAGTCGGTTAGTTATAGTTATAGTTTTATTATGAAAAGTGAGGACCCCGGTTCAAATCCGGGCCGATGCAGACTTTTTTTCGGTCTTCAATTATTCGTTTGCAAGAACCATGAATTTTTCAATTTGGCGATTGTTCTTTGTATGATAAATGCATTTGGTTTGTAAATGTCGTTAACTTTGACTTTATAAAATTAATTGAACCTCAATCAATTATGAATAGCTTCGTGAAGTGAGTGCATTTCCGAAACCTGACCAATCTTTGTTGATGGTTCTAACGCTTTAACACTGTTCCGTAATTGCTAAGTCGATGGAGAATTTACTGTTTACTGAAATATGAAAAATCAGAATAAAGTCCTTATTCTTATCTTTGACACACTTCTACATTTTGTGTTCAAAATTTTTTAGTTAGTCTTTTTTTGTTTTGGACTACTTAGAACCTTTAATAAAAATAAATTAATCATTTCCGAAAATGACAACATACCACAGTAGAAAGGGCCTTTTGAGTAATCACGTTAGTCACAAGTAATATGGACAGAAGATTTTAAATGGAGTTTAACGAGATTTAAGTGAAAATTACATCTGATAATCATTATTAGTTTACTCTTGTATAATAATAGTAGATTTATTTGTATATTACATTATATTGAGAAATTCGAAACAACACCAAACTCTTCAAACTATTTTGTTCATATAGAAACCGAAATTGATTCCTCAATCAATGAATAATAATTGAAAATCGATAATAGATTGTGGGAAAGTTCTTTTAATACTAGAGTAATGAGTAGAAACTCCAGCAATAAAAAGGTGCCGTCTCTTATCGGCGTTTTTAGGCAGCGAAAAACAGAGGGCGCAGACCGGTATCGAGGAGTAATGGTGCATTTATGGTGCATTTATACCTCTGTCTGCCTGACCGGTGCGGACAAAACATACATAAGAGTAAAGGAGACAGACAGTGTGAAATTGGACAAAAATAAAACGTCTGTCTTTTTTGCTCTTATGTATTTTCTGTCCGTACCGGTCAGGCAGACAGAAGTATAATGGTGAATTTATACCTCTGTCTGCCTGACCGGTGCGGACAGAAAATACATAAGAGCAAGCAAGGCAGACGTTTTCTTTTTCTCCAATTTTACACTGTTTGTCTCCGTTACTCTAATGTATTTTCTGTCCGCACCGGGCAGACAGACAGAGGTATAAATACACCATAAGAATCCTCTAGGGAAGGATGGGACAAACGCCGTGCCTAATATGGATATGGATTGGTCGAGCGGAGTTTGTTGGAGAGCTCCTATTAAGTGCTAAGCGGTTATGTGTTTGTTTAGTAATTTATAACGAATGTGAGTATATTCGTTAAATAAGTATCTAATTATGATATATGCATCATAACTGACACATTGCGATGCATATTATATACGGGAAAGTGTATTCGCTCCTAAAACTAACCTCAAAAGGTGTTGTTGTTTTAGACAATCAAGAATACATATGACGTCAAATCCGATCTAATTATCCTTTCGGAGGGATCAGTGGGGGAACATTGTCGCATCTTTCCCTAGAGGATCCTGATCAAGAAGAATAGTAGAATATAGGGGTCAATATCCCGACTAGTGTAGTGTGATCGAGTTTTCTATGGAAAATAAAAGCATGACCGAAACAAACAAGAGATGGGCGTAGGCTGTGTGTCGAGACAAGTGTGGAGATTAGCTATCCTATCTGCTCGCTTGGTGGTGCTGACCATTAAATAAATCCCATACGCATAAATAAAGAAAAAATAATGCAAATTTTTTCGTAAAAATAAAGAGTAAAATATAATAATACATTCATGATAAAATCAATAACATTCTATTGAATAAAATTCAAAATTAATTAAACCAAACTCGATCTTATTGAAATAGATGGTAATGTTGATATAAAATCACTAGATTTAAGGTTATGTGCGAAAAATTATCATTAATTGGATCAAACTCGATCTGATTGAAATAGATGGTAATGTTTTTATAGGAAGTGACTAGTTTTACGAATACGGTCGAAAATTCTCAATAAATTGGAACATACTCGATTCGATTTGCACAGATGGTAATCTTCTTATAGAAATACCTACCAATTGCGACGTTAAATATAGTATTGCAACATTATAATCAGTATTTACGACGCAGAATTGTGAAACACATGCAAGAATGCTAGGAATGCGAGAGATTACGTCATTGTTATGGTTATAGATGACTCATAGGGCTATTTATAGTTATATAACGTGCCTTAAGCTCCTAAACGACCGGATGTGATGTTCATAAACATTACAAGGAATTAGGATATTTGATCTTAGAGAGTTTATAAATGTCAATCATCGACTGACTCATTCTGCGACTTAATTTTGATGGCCGGTCCTGCGTGACCTATTCGCCCATTCGTCGATAGAACATAAAATTGTGTTACGTCAGCATTATGATTGGCTGAAGGCTGTAGAGAAGTGGTAAGATCCCACCTAAAGGACTTATTATAAATAAAGCTGCAGAGCTCAAAAACGTCAGATTTTGAATCTCGAAAAGCTCCTTTGAAAACATAAAGCTGCGACTCATTGTTCGACAAACTTAGAAATATTTCGGTCAGGAACAGACTTGTAAAAATTGTCGGTAAGTCAGACGAGCAAGGCCTGACAGTTTTATTGTAAAACAGTGTAAAGCAAAAACAATTATTAAACTCAATAATAATAAACTTTGAGTGACTTTTAAAACAGTGAACAAGTGTCTAGTTCATTAAAACCAAATCCTTCCTCGCGGGTACTCATTTCAACGAGTGAACGACGGCAAACGGATTCCACAATCAACTAATCAGAACCCAGCTACGTAATCAACGCAAGAGAGGGACCAACTGCAGCGCTGGGTCGTAACAAGTAGTGTAAAGGTGTGACTGTTTTTGGTATTGGATAACCAGGGCTCTAGAACCCTTTTACTCAAAATGCGTTTTGTAGGTAAGGAAAGAAGCGACATAACCAATTGATAGCTCACAAGAACTAAAAGGAATCAATATTACCGATAGTATACGCGCTAGAATTCGAACGTAATGACTCATAGCCTTAAGTCTGAAAAGAACCGGATGCTATGCTTATAAACATTTTTGGAAATTTCGACCTTTCAACTTTGACTGTTTATAATGTCACTTTTTATCAATGCATTAATTTGAATTATTAGCAATAGGTGGTCCTGCGTGGCCTGAATTTCTAGTTTTCAAAGTACCATAAAATTTGCTGACGTAAGTAACTTGATTAGCTAAAGGATTCAGAGAAAGGGTTAAACCTCACTCAAAATCGACCTTACAAATATACCACGGAGCGTCTTAAACCCTAGATTTTTACTGTTGTTATCGATAGCAAAAGTAACTCTGCAATTCTTATTTATTCGAAGACTTCGGGCTTAAAATAACTCCGATCAAAATTGTACTTGTAAAATTGTCGGTAAGTCAGATGAGCAAGGTTTGACAGTCTAATTGTAAAACTTAAAGTATATTCTTAATTTGGCAATTTTGTAAAAATCAAAATCGTGGTTTTTTTAGTCTACAGTGAAACATGGAGTGAAATCCCCCCCCCCCCCCCTCATAAAACATTTTCAATGTTTTAACTAAAGGCTAAGGTTTAACGCCCCGCGATGTTAATCTGAAAGTTCGAACCTTTTATTTTTCTCGCGAATATTGTTAAATTGGTAACAAAAATTATAATATTAAAATTATACTGTTCTTTTTATCGCGATTAAAATAAACTTTTCAAGTATGATTGCTAAAGTACAATGTTTTGTTTTTACTATTTGTGTAGTTCGTGTAGCTATATATCACACAGAATTTTAAATTTCTGTTTCCACTTATGTAAATTGATTTTAATATTTGTATATATAAGTTTCATTGTTTAATCAATTTGGAAAAAATATCTTTTTGAATAATTTAATCAATTTTTTTAAAAAGTACTCAGGTAGAATTCTATTAATTGTAATTGCAACATAATTGAAATCTATTAGTCATACAAATTTTTTTTAAATCATTGAAAAATTTCTTATTTAACAAATTTTATTTTTATCACAGCTTACTCTTTATATCGTATACTTCACAATTTCAAAATAAAGAGTTTTTACAATACTTTTAAACCTGGATCATATATATTTTTTGCAGAGCAAATATAAATGACCACAACTGCGGTCTGATGCTGTACCATTATTGCTTCTTGGGCAACCAGAAAAGCCTGCTAAAGAACCTCGAAATTTACCTAAGAAGAGAAGTTTGGAATGTGAAACTCAGGGTCAGGAATCTGTTTCAAAGAGGACGAAAAAACTGAAAAATAGCACGTCAGATGACAAGGAGAAAGAAGAGGCTGCTCTTCATCAAATGACTCACATTGATAAAGAGACCTCTGATACCGAAAGTGTGCCTTCTCCTAAGAAACTTATGTTTCAAAAGGTTGCACAGGATGAAAAATCGGTTAAAATACCTCTTTCTTGGTGCCGGGTGCAGATTTCTTGGGACAAGCAGCGCGGAGTAACTTTCCTCAAGCGTATTGGGAGAAAATGATTCGATTTGCCAAAAGGAAATTACGATAGACGAACAAATGACATTTATAATAAAAATCAATGGAAGCCTTATGGATTGACAGCAATTCAACGTGAAAAGCGATCAGATTTTTTCAGTAGAAAGTCTGGAAGCTCTTATTGCTCAGATTGATAGTTGTGGCGTAGGTGCTTCGGGATTGTCTATAAATGGTGAATGTGAGAATCTTCTAAGATCTTTCTGTTATACTGACAAAATAGATGTTATACGTCATAAAAATTGCTCACTAATTTTACCTGAGGCGACCGGAGATAAAAAAAGTAAACGCAGTTGTGGTTGCTGTAAATCTGCAAAGAGATTATTAAGGAAGAAAATTATTCGTTCTCAGCAAACTAAAAAGAGAAATTATTTAAAACTTAGCGAATTAAGTCCCAGGAAGCAACAAAAAATAAAAGTTCTACTGTGGAAAGTTAAGACTACGAATAGAGGAAAACAAAGAGCTAACACACAAATGCGATTATTGAAAACTACAGTAAAGAATATGCAGGATAAAATGCGAAATATGTCTCAAGACTCTGTAGACAAACTGTTAGCTAGGCATGAAAATATTAGCGATAGTGAAGTAACAGCAGTTAAGGAGATCTTCAAAGCTGCTGGAACAAAAAATCCTAGAGGTCGGAGATATTCCGATGATTGTATAATCCAATGTATTCTGCTTCACATGCGCTCGCCTGCAGCTTATCGAATGATATTCGAGAATAAAATGTTGCCCGTGCCTTGTATACGAACAATTCGCAGGTAATTATTTACAACAGTTAAAATTTAAAATATTTTGAAGAACAGAAGGTTAAATTCATGTACTAATTTTATAATTTAAAGTATCTTTTCGATTGTTGCAGATACCTTTCTAATATGAATTGTCCATGCGGTTATGATCCACGTCTTTTTAAACTTCTAAAAGAGCAATTCGCGGAAAAATCGGTATTACAGCTGCACGGAATTATACTGCTGGATGAAATGTCTACGAGAAGAAATCTATTACTGGATACTAAAACTGTGTCATACAAAGGCCTTGAAGATTATGGAGATAACCAGCTAAAGGATGCAGATCAAGAAATGGCAGATCATGGTCTCGTTATCATGTTTCAACCTCTCTACGACAATTACTCTCAACCAATAGCAGTTTTCGCTTCAAAAGGAACAGTATCCGGCACAAATAGTCGTCCAAGTCGTTGCACTCTTGGAACAAGCAGGTACAAAAGTGCATGGAATCGTGGCAGATGGAGGGAAACCTAATCGCAAAATGTGGACAGAATTAGGATGTAGTGGAAAGAAGGGTACACTCAAAAAAAATTTTGAGCACCCTACGCATAATATGGACGATCAGGATAATAGCCGTAGCTGTAACCGTAAGGTTTTCTTTTTCTCTGACGCACCTCACCTCATGATTCATATTTGCTGCCTTTTGGGCATTGCAGGTGAACCCAGACGAGGACTTTATAGTTTGGGAGTAGTTTAAGATTCTTCACGAAGTTGATTCTTTACAACCAAAGCATAAAAGAGTTTGTGAAAAAATTACTCACGCCCATGTAACTCTTGAGAACAATAGTTTACTCAAAATGCGAGTAGCTCTTTCACTTCAGGTACATTATTCAAGCAAATTTTAGTGCACATTATATCTGCAAATGTTACTTGTATAGTTCATTAATTTAGCCTTTAAAATAATTTCGTATATAGCTGTTCAGCAAATCTGTTGTTAGAGGATTCATGTTTTAAAAGACATACGAGAAAAGGTTGCAAAATTGTGGGTCCACTATACAATTCTGTTTAATATTGAACGATATGTTTGCCGCTCTAAATAGAACATCTCCAGAAAGGGGTGTTCAACTTGGAAGCAACGACATTAAGGTGGATATTTCCATCGATAAACTGATAGCATAGATATATTTAATTATCACCTAATACACTCTTCTATATTTTAGAATGTTCTTTATTTATATTTTAATAGGTACTGCAAGATACATTAAAGTGGTTGAACGATTGGGAAGACCAAGTTAACGAAGGATTACTGAGCAAGGACGATTTTCTGACTAGTGACACTGCTGAAGGTCTCAGGATGGCGTTAAGTTCCACGTTGGATTTATCGAGATATCTTTTAGAAGATTTAAAATGTGATTTCGTTTTGACAGGAAGAATCAATCAGGATCCTTTGAAGGTATTATTATAGTTCGCGCAAATCAGCGAAAATATGAGGTTGAAGGTAATAATTCGGAAGTTTTTCCTTTCGTGAGTTTGCAGTCACTGAAAAATGAAGAAATATTTAAATTTCCAAAGGAGTTTTCGGCTCGATCTACAGAAAATTCGAATATTTCTTTATCTTATAAGGACTGAAAAGCCATAAAAGAAAATAAAACTCTAAATTGTGAAAGGCGACTGATATTCAAAACATTAATTCACTGGTTCTAAACAAAACAAAAAGTTAGCAATTAAAAAATTTTATTTGTATACAATTTGCTAGAGTGCTTTAAGTAGAAAAATGTACAAATACATTTTTTTAGAATATTCCTAGTGTTACGATAATTTAGTCTTCTACGGAAATTTTTTAGTCTACGTGATTACAAAAAAACAATTAAGATCAGTGTTGACGGGAGTTCATAAAAAACTTATTTTTTTAAGCTTTTGAAGTGCATATTTTTTACGCATTGATGAATTTTAATTCAATACCAGATTTTTAATTTCATAATTCTTCTTTATATAGAAAAGAGATTTATTATACACTAAAATAACGCTTATTATCACAACCGACGACTTATCGCGTATGATTTATTGTAATGATCGTCAAAATATATATTCATCTTTTAGAAATTTAAAACATATTTGAATTTACGCAAAATTTGACAGCTCCTTTTATTTGAAACGTACTCATTATTGCAATGTTTGGAATGATGATTACTTTTCAATGGAAAGGAGCTGTTAGCTTTAATAATTTAATTTTTTATAAAAGTCCAGGTAACCCAGGCAATACGATACGTCTGAAATAAATATTGTAATTTCAATATATATTTCATTATAGTATGAATTAATATTCCGTTTTTCCAAATCCTGGTTCATAATACTTGCAGAGAACGTGCCAATGAATTCATTGTTTACGTACTTAACATCTTTAAACCATAATTTTTGGTATGTTATTATTTTTTCTAGAGATTTTTTAGAACAGTTAGATATTCAGGTGGGACGAATGATCATCCTGGTACTCCAACCTTTTTACAAATCTACAAAATCCTTGCTTTTTTTCGTATTTTAAAACGACCACGAAGCGGAAATTGCTCTATTCCCGATACTCCTACCAAGCCTTTAATTTCCATCTCAAAACTGAAAGAAATATACAAATCCGAGATTCAAAATAAAGAAACATTTGTTGCAGAGATTAGAGATAAATTAAATGTCACTATCGCAAGAGAGAAATAGCGATTTCAGCGATTTCACAGATGCAATTGATCACGACTACGATGTGCCCATTATACGAGATTGCTTGATTTATTTTTTGACTGGGCAAATTTGTAAAAATTTTTCTAAATTCCGAGAATGTGAAAACTGTCGCTCTGGATTTTTCTACTCTGTGCAGGAAATGACCCAACATCATCCTTGGGCTAGAATAATCACAAACGACGAAGACGGCTTCCTCCAACATACAAACATTCAGAGTTTTAACGTTCTAAAACGAATTGAAACATCCTTTGAAAAATATTGCAATAAAAGTAACGTTTTTGATTTAGTCATAAGTGAAGTCACCATAGAACCATTTTAATTTCCTTGCTCAGATCATGCTAAAGACGTTCTAGCTCACTTGATTCACTATTATTTGGAAAATCGAATGCGACAGTTCATAAAAACTGCAATCGCAGAACAAAAGAAGATGAATTTAAACCAGAACAAATAGGCAAAGCTGTCTAAAACTTAAATTGCTAAAAATGTATATAATTAGTCGTTATGTTTGTTTCTTGCAATCTTTTTATTGTATTTATTTTATGTTTAAATATAATTTTAATATTTTTGTACGTATTACACATTTAAATATACATAATATTTTCTATCAAAATTACATGTTTGTTAGAGCGCAATACATTTCTGCAAACTTGAATTTTTAATGTTTATAAAACTGAGGAAATTTCGAATTTTGCAGCATTAAAATTGAATCTACAGTTTTAAAACTTATTCGAGTGATACGTGGATTTCAAAAATTATTGTGAATTAGAATATAATAATAAAATTACAATAATTAAAAAAATAGAAATAAGTCCTTTTATAATTAAAATATTTTTATAAATATGGATATGCACTAAAAATGTTTACTTTACTGTATTCAACTATGGGTATTCTAGATTCTCTGCGTCTCCATCAGAAGTGTATTCGTATTTACTCATACAAGTAATACTATTCAAACTTTTAACATGCATTTATTTATTCATCGCACTCATAAAATATTAAGCATCATTTTTTTTACAAAAAATATTTGAAAAAAGGTCATCAGCGTTAAAAATAAAATAAAATTTGTATTTTCCCCATGCATTTTTGAATTAGTTGGCCTGAAGTACAGCCAGCACCGCCACACGGCATCGGCCAACTTTCGTGACAGATTTTTATACAAGCTGGAGATCAGAGTGCCAGCCCCGTGCACATCATATATAAAGGATGTGTTTTAAGGTTATGTTATGAACTTTCCCTCTGGAATGCATAAATGTAGATAAAAAATGATATAGTTTCTTGAACAAATATCTGAAACATTGACTTATAGGTAATATTATTATTTTTTCGACAGAAACGTGTTTTTATTGATTTAGATGGTCAAGTGCGACACTCGATAGACGAAAGATATACTTGTAGGTTATGTTTTCCAATTTCATTCGGAAATGCATTTTTATGGATAGACTCGATCAAGCGTTACACAGAATGTATTTAGGTTGTGTTTTAAGGTTATGTTTTGAACATTCTCTCCGGAATGCATAAATGTAGACAAAAGATAATATAGTTTCTTGAACAAATATCTCAAAGTTATGTTTTCCAATTTCATTTGGAAATGTAGTTTTATGTATAGACACGATCAGCCCAGTGCTACTCTTCTGGAGGCCTGTAGAATAAAAGTTGGCTGAGAGTTGGATCACGACCACCAGGCGAAATGGTGGCGCTGATTACCTTTAGGGCCGACTTGCTTTCAAATACATGGCAAAAATTTAAATATTTATGTTTTTTAAAATTTAAACTGCCTTTTCGTGTTTTTTTTTACAGAAAAATAAAGTTAAATGTTTTTGGCATATAATAATACAAAATATATGAGAAAAAAAGTGAAATATATTGATTTTCTGAACGATCAAGTAGGAGTGAAAGCAATAAGAAAAATTTGTCCCAGTTAATGAATTGAATAAAATAAATATAAAACGCGAAGTAATCACAATAAAATTGTCATTAATCGAAAAATTAATATAATTAGTATATTAATGAATTTTAGTGCAATGATTATAAGTTATAATCAAATATAAATACATTTATTTGTGCAAGTAAACATTAATATTTAGTTTTTCATATATTTCAATTATGTCATAGTAATTGGGAGAAGTAAATAAATGTGTGGAAATTGTTAGTTTTTAAAATCAAAATTCTGAATTGGTTATTGCATTTTTTTAAACTGTAGTTGTAAATTAACTAACTCAACTGTTTATTAAAATTTATTTAACATGATGAACTATTTTTACTAACACAAATTATATTTTGCAATTATAAAAATAGCAATAACCAAGAGACATTAGGCATGTATATAGGATTTACAATAAATAAGGCAATTTTAAAATTTCAAGATTCTAATTCTTGTAAATATATTCCAATGTTCGTAGTATTTTATGATAAACAATATATAGAATAAATACAAGAAGCATTTCAACACTCATATAATGAAAAAAATAATTATCACATTGTGAATAAAACATAACAGAAAATTTCATCAATAACAATAATAAGTTTATCACAATTCTTTTAAATCGAGTCGTTCGTCTATAAACATTTTTTACCCTATTGAAAAATCCTGTGTAGGATACCACTTAGGATCTCATATAGGACCTTACATAGGATCCTGCATAGGATCCTATATAAAATCTTATGTACGATCATATGTGAGTTCCTATGCCAAATTCCTACATAGGATCTTGCATAAGATCTTACACAGGATCCTATGTAGGATCCTATGTAAGATCCTATATATTGTTATTATTGAAGGGCTATTTTGAAAGAGAAAAGATTATTTTACATGAAGAAAATATGAAACACAGAAAAATAATTTTATTAATCAATTTTATTTCTTACCCAATTTTTTTTCTTATCGCTTTTCGCCAAATTTTAAAAAATTATGCGATTTTAATAAATTACAAATAACTTTTTCGAGAAAAAGATTCCCTACAACTTAACCATTTCCAATTTTCGAAAATGAATAAATTATTATTAAATTCAGCAATTTTTTTATAAAAATTTCGTTTTGGAAATTTTTTTTTAATTTTTTCAGCCATTAAAGAATTTATATTTAAAAATCAGAAACGGTAAAGTTGTAGGAAATCTTTTCTCTGAAAAAATGATTCATGATTCATTAGAATCGCATAATGTTTTAAAATTTGGCAAAAAGCGATAAGAAAAAGAATCGGGTAAAAAATAAAATTGATTAATAAAATTATTTTTCTGTGTTTCAAATTTATTTCATGTAAAATAATCTTTTCTCTTTCAAAATAGCCCTTCAATAATAACATTGGTATTCTAGAAAGCAAAATTATCTATTTTTGCCTGAGGTCTAATTTTCGTGGGAGATAACTACCTTAAACTTGGAAATTTCGATTGTTCTTATTTTAAATTTAAATTTAAATTAAATGATTTCAGCCAAATGTGAATCATATTTGTAAAAATATAGTTTCACGTTAATTTCTGTTAGCGAATCCGGCGGGATTGTGAATTAGAAGTACACAATAAACAAAACAATATGCAACAGAGAAAATGAATGCGAAAAATACATACCGTTCCCAAAACAATTCCGTCAGGACCAATAATTGTTCTTTCGCGGATGATGTCACTTTCAGCAAAATGTTTGTTACAAACTGTTTGACCTTCTTTGACTTCGATATCGTCTCTTAAAATTGCGCGTTGCCATTTTTTAATTAAATTTTTATCTTTTGGCACATAAAAAAATCGACGAGTTTGCTCCTCGGAACTCCGTTTATTTTTGTAGCCAGAATCACACTTCACGGCAATACACTTCACCATTTTTTATTGTTTTTTATATCCTTACACCAAGAAAACTATTCACTTTACTTTTTCAACAAAAAACACGATAAAAACACTAGTAAATATCAAAAAACCTCGAATCTTTACTTTTTTGCCATGCATTTGACAGTTAGTCGGCCCTAAAGCTTATCAGCGCCGCGCTCGGTCACATTAAGTACTAATGCCCTCGCCAGTCAAAAGTCAGCCCACTTTTAGTTTTAAGTTGCAGAGGGCTGGACAGGATCAAGCGTTACACAAAATGTATCAAGGACGTGTTTTGAGGTTATTTTATGAATTTTCGGTCTGAAATGCATAGTTCTTTGTAAAAAATGATAAAGTATCTGGAAAAACATTTGAAAAGATTTACTTGTTTTATTTGGTGTATTATAAGGTGTAGGAATAAATACAATAATTTTATTTTTGAGCGATAAAAACTAGTAAATCATCATATACCTGTCATTTAAGGCGATGCAGTGGTTCACCATTTGCAGAAGTGAGATAAAAGTATCTGTGTCTCACTCAAACCAATATTCAACCTTGACGGTGGAGACGTTCCGCCAATTGTGAACCACTGCACTACCTTAAATGACAGGTATATGATATTTTTCTAGTTTTTATAGCTGAAAAATAAAATTATTGTATTTATTCCTACACCTTCTAATTCAAATATCTATTCAACATATTTTCAACGGCACATATATTGTAAACAGTAATAGATCAGCCCCGTCCGACTCTTTAGTATTTCAGCAGAAAACTTTCGGTCCTTATTGCTACGAGTTTCTATCTTATAATTTTCGCCGGACGGCGGCGCTTCCCGCGTGTAGGCCTACTCTGACATGCAGTTGTATGTAAACGATGTAAACAAATGAGATAAATACAGATAAATATGTGTTGAAAAAACTAAATAATATTGAAATAATAGTGGATTAAATTATAAAAAAATAGTGGATTCAATTAAAATAATCTAGTGCTGTATTATAGTGGATCAGTGATAATAAAATGGTTCATAAGTGCATCGCCCCAAAATGTTCATCGGGTTACAGTTCAACTCGTGCTAACAGCGAGAAAATTCGTTTTTTTAAAGGAAGAAAGAAGTAAAGAATCCTCCTGGAAGTGTATCGGTATGTATAAATAAATATATAAATAATAATTAATATTCGTTTAAAACTTAATGTGATAAATTTTTTTAAAATTTTAATAGATATCATTTCCAATTTTTATTTCTTCAATTGTAATGTCCGAATTCTAACCTAAAGAAGATGTCTGTTGTTTTCCGGCTGTTCCTCTGACTTTTTTTCCATCTCTTATTAGTCTTGAGTTCCTTTATGTTTGGGATGCTTTTAGCTTAAATAAATAAATGAAAATATGAAGATGTTACATTAGCTAATTTTCTTATCTTTTATTGTAAGAAAAATTTATTTTCAAATTAATTCCAAAATTTTTCTCAATTATTCCTTGAAATAGTAAGCCAATTTTCCAGAAGAATAATTTCCTTCAAAAAAGTAAAATTAGCGAAGAATATACATAACTAAGCTAATTTTAAACAAATCGCATGAAACAAAATTTATTGTTAATGCCAAAGTAGAATGTCTCTTTGAAAAGCATCATCGTAACAGAAACGCATTTGAGTTGATTTTCTGCGAATTTACTGCAACAAGTAAAAATCAGATTTCCGTGCAAAGACCATGTTGAAGATGCTAAGGAAATTTTGTCCCACATTGTGCAATACTACTTGCAAATTAAAATTAGAATCGCCAAGAAAAAGCTGAGATTACGAAAGAAAGCGTCTTGAAAAGAAAAGCAGCAAAGCTGTGTGATACTTAGTTTTTTACCCTTCTAACGTATATTATTTATTAAATTAAAGTTTTTATTGCGAAAGAGACTCAGAGCTATGTTTTATTTAAATTATTGTTTTACTGTGTTAAAATTTTATATGCTTTTGAAAAAAGCAATAAATCAATGTTCTACTTCATTTTATTAATTAATTATTTTAATTATTTTATTAATACTGAAATTGATATATGTATTTCATAAATGTGAAAAAGAAATATATATACCGTTCAGTCTTTCAGAACCAAAAATGTATTTTTTACACTTGATATATTTATTCATTTCCCTTATTCAACAAATTTTTAATAACTCTAATATATATAAAATTTTCTTTTCCTATTTAACACAATTTGCATTCATTATTCGTGTTATTCGTTAATAAGACTACTAACTTTTGAAAATCCTTACATTAAAAATATATTTATTTCACAATTTATTTCTCTCCTTCCATTATTTTATACATATAATTAACACTCTAGAAATAATCTATACTAACAAAAATAATAAATTTTTAAAGTAACTCGTCTTTAAACTTCGTAAATGATTAAATTAAAAATGTTTTAAACATTTCTCCCATTAGATTACATGTTATTGTAGGCCTACACGCGGAAAGCGCCGCCGTGCGACGAAAATAGAAAGATAGAAGCGCGTAGCAATAAGGATCGGCCATCTTTTCTTGAGTCGGACGGGGCTGTAATAGATAGACAAAAATGGATGACATTTTTGCCTACAAGTAAATCTTTTCAAATGTTTTCCAGAAACTTTATCATTTTTTACAAAGAGCTATGCATTATTTCAGACCGAAAATTCATAACATAACATCAAAACACGTCCTTGATACATTCTGTGTAACGCTTGATCGTGTCTATACATAAAAATACATTTCCGAATGAAAATGGAAAACATAACCTACAAGTATATCTTTTGTCTATCGAGTGTCGCACTTGACCATTAAAATCAGTAAGAACACGTTTCCGTTGGAAAATGAATGACATAACCTACAAGTAAATCTTTGAGATATTTTTTTAAGAAACTATATCATCTTTTATCTACATTTATGCATTCCAGAAGGAAATTTCATAACATAACCTTAAACACATCCTTTATACATTATGTGTAACGCTTGATCGTGTCAATACATAAAAATACTTTTCCGAATGAAATTGGAAAACATAACTGAACATAACGTACAAGTATATCTTTCGTCTATCGAGTGTTGCACTTGAGCTTTTAAATCGTCAATAAGAACACGTTTCCGTCGAAAACATAATAACACTACCTATAAATCAATGCTTCAGATATTTGTTCAAGAAACTATATCATCTTTTATCTACATTTATGCATTCCAGAGGGAAAGTTCATAACATAACCTAAAAACACATCCTTCATACATTACGTGCAGCCCCCTGTATCTTGCCACCAAATGCAAAAGAAAAAAATTACGTGAAAGTTGACTGCCGCCGATGGCGGCGCTGACTGTCCATAGTCCCTAGATTCAAAAAAATGCATAGGAAAGAATCGGATCAAATCAGAAACAAATGGCATAGAAAATAATAATAAAATCCCAGAATAAGCCCTTACAAAGAAATCCCGAGCTTGTTCAGCATTCCTATATACAACAGATTCCAAATCCTGGAAAACCCCACCCCAAGGACGCAGGGCAGTAACGAAAATCAAGAAAACAAGGAAAAAATAACAACAAGAATTTTTCATAATAGCGCAGTACCAAAGGAGGTTAAAAATGAAGTTAATAAGAAATTAAGAATAAATGAGAAAATAGACAAGATGTTAGAACAGGGAATAATAGAATCTTCTTGTTCCGAGTGTTTGAATCCAATCGTTATGATTAAAAAACCAAATGGAGAATACAGGTTTTGTCTCGATTTTATAAAAGTAAATAAAATTACCAAAAAAGATTTGTACCCATTCCCATTAAAGAACGAAATTCTAGATACCTTACGATCAGCAAAATTTATTTCAAAAATAGACTTGAAATCAGCATATTTACAAATACCTTTAGAGGAAAATTCTAAATCCATCACAGCATTCACAGTTCCTGGAAAGGGGATGTACCAATTTAGACGGATGCCATTTGGTCTTACCAATGCTCCGGCCACTTTCCAGAGACTGATGGATAAGGTTATAACCCCAGATTTAAAGCCGAATGTTTTTTGTTACTTGGGCGATATAATCATTGTTACGCAAAATTTTGACGACCACCTGAAATATTTGAGTCTTATTGGATAATATTAAAAAAGCAAACTTAACAATAGGACTAGATAAATGTGAATTCGGTTGTTCGGAAATCAAATACCTTGGTTTCAAAGTTAACGAAAGAGGACTTCAAATCGACGATGATAAAATTCAACCAATCTTGGAACTTCCCACACCCAAAAATATTAAACAGTTACAAAGATTAATAGGAATGGCAAGTTGGTATAAAAAGTTCATAACACACTTTGCCGAAATAATAGAACCATTAAACAGATTTCTAAAAAAGAATAAAAAGTGGGGAACAGAACAGATAGAAGCTTTCGAGAAAATAAAGGAACATTTGACATCAGCACCCATTTTAACCTGTCCAGACTTTTCGCAACCTTTCCAGCTAGAAACAGACGCTAGTGACAATGGATTGGGAGCGGTATTAACTCAAACAATAAACGGAACAAACCATGTAATCGCGTACGCAAGCAGAAATCTGAATAGTGCAGAAACACGATACTCGGCCTCAGAAGAAGAATGTTTAGCAGTAGTATGGGCGATTAGGAAGTTCAGACCATGCCTTGAGGGTTATAGCTTCAAGGTAATAACAGATCACATGGCACTAAAATGGCTACACAACCTAAAAAACCCTACAGAACGATTAACCAGGTGAGCGTTAGAACTACTCGAGTTCGACTATGAAGTAGTCTATAGAAAAGGAAGTTCAAACCTAGTCCCAGACGCCCTGTCACGTTCCAACGAGGCAACAAAACCAACAGCATTCGCGTTAGCATGTAGCATTGAAAAACCAGAAGCGGAGGCAGATGACGAAACAGATGACAGGTATTCAACAAAAATAAGACAAGTCAGGAAAAGACCGGAAGACCATGAAAAGTGGAGAATTAGGGATTCTTAATTGTATTTCTTTAGAACAGACCCACTCAAATTCCCCCTTTTACCAGAAACAAACCCATAGAAATTGGTCGTGCCTAGAGGTTAAGAACACAAGTCCTGAAAGAAAACCATGACGAAGTCCAAGCAGGACATTTAGGATCCGAAAAAACATACGCAAGAATATCCGAGTACTATTATTGGCCAGGATTATATTCGTAGGTAATTAGATATGTAAAAAACTGCGAAACCTGTCAGAGGACGAAAACGAACAACCAGGCAAAAATAGGACTAATGGGAAAGAGACTCATCGAGGAGCCGTGGACCATGGTAGCAGCTGATATCATGGGACCGCTGCCACTGAGTAAAAAAGGTAAAAACCAGTATATATTGCTGTTTGTCGACCTCTTCACCAAATGAGTCGAGATCATACTTATTTAAAAATCTAATGGGAAAACAATTAAATCTGAATTCCATAAACGAATCGTGTCGCGTTAGGGAACCCCGCGAATCCTCCATACGGACAATGGTACGGAATTCGTAAATGGGACCATACGGGAATTAACGGAAAAATTTAGAATTCGGCACAAGAAGACACCCAGATATTACCCCCAGGCAAACTCCACGGAACGTTAAAACAGACCCATAAAGGAAATAATTAGGGCATATATACAAGATGATCACACAACATGAGACGAGAATGTTGAAGATCTGCAGTTCGCAATTAATACCAGTAAAAATGCATCAACACAGTACACCCCTGCATTTTCAAACCTGGGCCGCAAACTGCAACCACTACAATCTCTCAGGAGAAACATCGAAAGTCATGATGACGTCGAATTCCAGGACGAAAACAGGTGGACGGATAGGTTAAGAAAATTGCAAATAATTAAGAAAGAAGTCCAGAAGAATATGGACAAAGCAAACGAAAAACAGGCCACTCAATATAATTTGCGTAGAAGATCCATAGAATATAAAGTAGGCGATAAGGTCTTAAAAATAGAAACCAAAATATCAAATAAAGCGGATAATAAAGCACGGAAACTTTTCAATAAATACGAAGGCCCCTATATAATTAAGAAAAAAATCTCCCCCACAATCTATAAATTGAAAAACATCAAAGGAAAAAGCGTAGGTGAATATAATATAAACGATCTTAAACTAGAAACTACAAATAGCAATAGGGAAAAGTAAGCAATAGATTAATGGTTTGATCATGACTAGACAATTCAATTCGACTCCCAATTTGAAACACAGTTAAATAGTTAAAATTGTATTATCCAATACAAGACTGCCTCCAATCAAACAAACAGAACACCAAAATATGTATATTAATTTCAGCAGGATGAAAACGACCCTAAAATGCTGGTGGTGTCAGGCGAAGAATGCAGAAGATTGAGACACCGACCACGCCAGAAACTCTTGATATCACGTTTTGTTTGATTTTGTTTTTTTTCTCTCTCTTTTATATATATGTTACAGGAAGAAAAACCATGTCGGAGGATTGGAGAGGAGCCATTACCGAGGCAGCCGGGACCTGGAGGGAGAACTCCAGTAAGAAGGACCAACCAGGGGGATAAACCCTGGTCCCCGCGGGGGGGGGAGGTGTAACATAGATGTTACGGTCATGTAGAGACAAGGGGCGCGAGGCTGCAGGAGACGGCCCTGGGCCCGTGGGAGAACGAGATCCACCGAGAAACCTCGAAGGGATGAGTCTTCACTGTTCGTTGTCGTCTGTCGTCGAGTTGTCGTCCGCGGTGGGAGTTGCTGTTCCCTTTAGCATCGTTTTTGTACTAGAGGAAGTTTGGTGCTTGGCTATAAAAATGGTGTCCGGTCCACTCTTATGGTTTTTCTGTTGAAATACGCGATGGTAACTTATGTACATGACAATAAAGTGCTTTTAGCTATTTTAAGTGCCTGTGTCAAGTGTTTCCCCCTCAAACTCTCGGCATCCCCCCCCCCCCCCCCCCGATAACAACCTCGTTATAGAATATTAGATTAATGTACATATAGTTGTTTGCACAAAATTACAATTTATTTCTGTAGCTTAAAGTTTCATAATGTTCTAATGTAATACATCTTCAACCAAACATTCGATATCATTATCTGAATAATATGGATTCACATTTTGCTCATTTTCTGTAAATTCCTCCCGCGGTTGGTCTGTGTTAATAATTGCCTTTCCTTTATTTATTCCTTTATTATTCCGTTATTTATACTTGAAGAAATTTTGTGTGAGGGGAAAAACGTATTTCTTGACTTGAAATTACTGGGAACTTAAACTGTCTCGTTGTACAAGTAGTTCATAGAGTTTTCAGTAAAATTCACTTTTTTGAACGATACGTTTTTATTAAAGTTTTTAGAAATTTCCTATAAAATATAAATTGATGTAGAATTGTTTACATAAAGCAACAGTTGATTCAAGAGATATTAAACTTTATTAAGATGTAAATATAATGTCTAAAAAAATATGACATTGGACACTTCGAAAATATACCTGTACATCTTCTTCAAAACACTTAATGTTATCATTTAAATTTTCTTGGGTTTACATCTCCCTGAATTGCATTAAAATCGTTTCATGACAGGTCTTTGTGGCAAATTATGTTGCCTGTCGATTCGAGATAGCACTTATCCATACTTTGAAAACAAGGATGTTTCATGATATTCATAGTATTTATTCTTTTTTCACAATAAAAACAATAAAAATTACAAGGATTCTGAAAATTGAATTTGATCTCATTACATAAAATAAGTTTCTAACAGTACTTTTTGCATGCGTGTCTCTCATATAGAATATCAAGTAATTAATTTTCACTGAAATTTTGGAAGAATTTCATTGAAAATAATTCAATTTTACAACTTTATCCAAAAATGCGCGTTTACACAGTTTGGAATTCATATAAACAATATATACAATAAATATGAAGCTGTCCAAGTAATTTATCTCAAGGTATATAGACTAGAAATAAAAAATTTCATTAGTTTTTCTTCATTTACAGTAATATGTTAACAAGATGTAATATTACTCATTATTTTAAAAAATACACTTACAAAAATAAGATTTGAGGTTAACTTTGCGGAAATGTTATTTTCATATTGTTACTTGCATATGCAGATATTTTAATCGATTCTAGTTTGATGAAAATAATAGAAATACACGTACCCATATATCTGTTGTGTTCATTTTGTGTTTGTTACAATTAACTTTTTTAGTCAAATTCGTCATAGTTTCAGTGCTACAGGTTGTGTAATACACCCGCCCGCGGTCAATTTGTGTGACTCCGCTGCATTCGTCCGCACTTGCGTCACTTTAGATAAAACCTGCTCCGATATGTTTTTTTAAGATCTATTATCAATGCTCATAATTCAAATGCTTTTCATCATTTTTTTGTCCGTTGATCATGACCATTACTAAGGACAGCGGTTATTTTTAAAAGTTTAAAGCATTAGTGAAGATATTCTGGATTTTAAGCGGTAATGGCCATGATCAACGGACACAAAAATCATGAAAAGCATTTGCATTTTGAGAGAAATTGTATTTTGCGACAGTTTGTTGTAAGATTATTTAAAAAATTGTTTGAACACAGTAATATTGCAAGTCCGACGCCAGATTCGTACTCAGCGGACCCAAAAACCATGAAAAGCATATGCATCTTGTGGACAATCTATAATTCTTCAGAATAATAATTCGCCATTTTGAGGCATCTCTCTTGAATTTAAAAGTTGTTCTTTTACATTTTTCGGAGGTTCCCTGAGTTTATGCACTGTTGTGCACCAAATTTGTGATGTGAAATTTTTTTTTCAATACGGAATCCGTCAGCAAAAATTTTTTGTACTCAATTTTTTCGTGTTTTTTGTTATAAATGCCGCCATATTTAATTTCCTGATAAACAAGCGATTATTTTGACGACTAGATCTTGTAGACAGTCTTTAAAACATAAGTAGCCGCAATTTCAAACACATGCGACATGTTTAACTACCATAACTACAACGGGAAAGTTGAACAAAGTTTTTCGAACTTTTGGGCAGTAACATCGTAAATCTTTAAAGTCGATTTTCCAAAACTTCTGTTTTTGAAGATGGGGTAACCAGTTTCATCAAGAAGGACTGTACACATCCACACGGAGAAAATTTATTTGTGAAAATTTAATCAAAAGTTGAGTAAAACGGAGACATAGTGGTTTTTGGGGAAAGCTTAAAATGTTTTTGCGTATTCTTTCAACAAAGAATTATAAAGATTAATCGTGCAGTTGAGTAAACTCTAAAACAGTTGACAAAAAATTAAAAAGGAAAAAGCTGCTAGATTTTCATTTGCATAATTTCAAATCTTCATCTACAGCGGATCATATAATGGAGAATATTTGTGGAAGTTCCACACTCCGTTGTTCACAGTTTGCTCAAGAGTTGAGAAAAACGAGAGTCCTCAGGCACGCCTCTATGCCCAGGATCGAACGCAAAACATAAGTACCCCGTATCATTGTGTTGAGTATAAATGTATTTTGAATTATGCTTCGTACGTGCCGAATGCTCAGCTTTTAGACTTAACCTTTTTTTTGCCTAAAAACATGTGCTGTCTGAATCAGCTCGGCGCAGCGCGCACAGAAGTGTAAATAGTTGTAAGCGTGGGAAGGATACATTCCTTAATTTTGTATACCTGCATTCTTTTAATGCTGCTTTCTGTTAGTCAAGTTAAGGGTTAGTTCTACTGAGAGCCTTCCGCAGAGCAACAGCGTTGCTCAGGCCTCTAGCGTTTTCTTTTTCCATTATTCTCACTTTCATTATTTCCTTAAACAAATTTCATTTTACTTTGCAATAAGTATTGGTTCTTTTTAATTATCAAGCCAGATAAAAATTATTTCCAATACATTGTATAATATTTTAGAATTCATGAAATATTTAAAATATGCATGTAGTGATGACCCATATTAGCTACTTATATCTAATAAAAGATATTGGTTGTAACTAATCGAAATAGAAATAAGGTTAAGTAATCAATTAACATATATATGCAAGGGCTCTTAAAATGCCGGGCACATTGCTGCCTCGGAAGATTTGAGAACGTGATCCATGATCAACGCGTCGATATTACATATCAAGGTAGTTGATCCACAAAAATTAGATTTCAGGCAAAAATAGATAATTTTCCTTTCAAGAATAGCAATATTATTATTGAAGGGCTATTTTGGAAGAGAAAAGATTAATTTCCATGAAAAAAATTTGGAATACAGAAAAATAATTTTAAAATTAATTAGGTGAGTTTCAAATTTTTGTATTCTTTAAATATTTCAAAATAATTTTATTAATAAATTTTATGTTTGCTCCAACTTTTTTTCTTATCGCTTCTTACCAAATTTGAAAAAATTATGCGATTTTAATAAATTACAAATCACTTTTTCAAGAAAAAGATTCTCTACAACTTAACCATTTCCAATTTTCTAAAATGAATAAATTATTATCAAATTCAACAATTCGTTTATAAAAATTTCGTTTTGGAAAAAGTTTTTTTAATGGTTTCAGCCATTAAAGAATTTATTTTTAAAATTCAGAAACAGTGAAGTTGTGGGAAATCTTTTCTCTGAAAAAATGATTTATGATTTATTAGAATCGCATAATTTTTTAAAATTTGGTAAGAAGCGATAAGAAAAAAAGTTGGGTCAAAAATAAAATTCATTAATAAAACTATTTTTCTGTGTTTCAAATTTTTTTCTGGTAAAATAATCTTTTCTCTTTTAAACTAGCACTTCAATAATAATATTGCTATTCTTTAAAGCAAGATTATCTATTTTTGCCTTAGGTATAATTTTCGTGGATGAAAACTACCTTAAATGTAACAGTGGGAAAGAAAATACTGTTTCAAAGGCGAATAAGAGAAGCCAATAATTGGTCTAGGAAATACTACGTAAGTACAATTCATCCTTTTCACATAATTTTGAAAGCTGCGTTGTCCATTATTGAATTTCAGGTTATACCTGTTTTATTTGAAACAAATATTCATATATCAGTTTTGTTTTCAAAGAAATTTTAATGTCTGCAGCATATTATAAATAATACATTTCCTGCAAGTGTATTGTATCTCTAGTAGAGTGGAACGAAAAAACACTTTTTTCCCGGAACAGATTCTAATATCGGGCAAAAGTTGTATGTGCCCAACAGTAGTAAGCCCTCAAAGTTTTAGTTCGATTGGATATTTTCTGTTCTGTGTAAAAATTTGAAAAAAATTGCATTTGGGCCCAATTATTATGGCGAATTTTTATTAAGTACAGTTTTCAGTAGTGAATAACAATAACAAATTAGCAATTTTTTTTTCAAATTTTCCAATTTATGAATTTTTATATTTTTGCACAGAATCTAAAAATCGAAAAATATTACTGAAGCTACGCTTATCACGGCTCACAAATTGCGCGATGGACATTATTATATACAAAAAAATTGGATGTAAGTTTAAATTAATAAAAGCAATACACTGTATTTTTAATTTTTCATATTCTTTAGTCTATTCCTTTCCCAAAAATTTATTTTCGTAATATTGATTCATTTATCTAATATAATTTATTTAAAAACTTTTATTATGTAGTAAATTTATTTATAAAACGTAAATTAATAATTATTTTTTAACTGTGAATAAAAAATGAATATTACTTTTAATTGACACCTGAAAATCATGATAGTTTTCACTGTAACTTTAATGTGAAATAATAAAATGTTCAATGTCCCAACAAAAATTATTATGAAAAATTGTAAACAAATTTCAATTTTTCTTATATTATAGAAAAATTTGTTATTTTCATTGATATTATTTTAAATAAATTAGATATTGCTTAAGCAAAGTTATATTATTTATATTATTGATTATTGAACTTAACTGATCAAATGAAAGTAGATTTTCATTCATATTTTTACTATACATAGAAATTTTTCAACTAATCGATATACGGAAATAAAATAAAAATAAATTAGTTGATCCTGAAAATATGAATAATTAAAAGAAATCTATTTTGCTACTCAATTATTTGTTTCATTTAATACTAGACAAAATCTTACTTCACATGTAAACTTTTATTTCATTATCTTGGGGCCCTCAAAATTCTTGATCCTTCAGTGGCAGACTTTAGGGCACAGGAATTTTGAGGCCGGCACTAATATTCTCTCACAAGCAATGATACATGCTCCTAGATAGTATACCTAGTTAGTATAACGTGAGTTCGAATTTTACTTGTCAGCGTGAAGCGAGCGATATATCGTATACATTGCGGCGGGTAGGTATACATTGTACCATAGTTTTAGTTGCCCAAAGTTTCAATTGCCCATAAAATCACCAGAAGTCACTATATTTGAAAAGCAGTTTTTGACGAAGATTATAAAAGGAATGCGTTAGCAAAAATTGCAAGTATATATGAAATATAGGCGGTAGAGAGCGCTTCAGGGAAATGTACAGGAATCCTGCATCTTGCAATCCTCGCAGTTTTTGCCAACACATTCCTTTCATAATTTTCGTCTAACACTGCTTTTCAAATATAGTGACGTCTAGTGATTTTATGGGCAATTGAAACTTTGGGCAACTAAGACTATGGTACAATTTATACCTACCATTTATAGACGTTGTACAGGACTCTCCTAGGACGGGTCTAGGCATACCTGTTAAAACCAAAAAACCCCCTCTCTCGAACCAATACACCACCCGCGGAACCGCCTTTCGGCTTTAAACTTCACTGGTGGTTGGTTCCATTAAAGTCGCGTACGACTCTTCCGTCATCCGTTCGCTCGGAACTTCCACCCGCGGCCACACGCCCACTAGGATAACCGACTAGCCGCGCCACCCAGGGGAGAAACAAACAGATTCCTTCCCCGAACGACGCGGACAGTCAAGTCTACCCGAGACGCAGGACCGCGGGTGCCGGCCCCGATGCGATTTCTACTGGCCCTCCCCGTTGTTTCGCTCTCGACGCCCATCAAGTTCTCTCGTCTTCATCACAAGTGTGACGAATGACTCGATGAGCGTCCAGAACCGTTCAAACTGGAGCATAAGGGGGACCATCGTGTCAGGAGTAAGTTCGGAACCCACCGCCTGACCGAGGACCTCCCTAACCACACCCCATTTTGCGCAGACGAAGAGTGCGTGCTCTGCGTTATCCACCGGGGAATCGCAGTAGCAACACGTCTCCTCGTTTCTCTTCTTAAAGCGCCTCAGGTACGCGTTAAAACAGCCATGGCCCGAGGGCGCTTGCGCCAAGTAAAAGCCGACTTCCCCGTGCTTTCTGTTCAGCCAGGTGGCGAGCTCCGGGATCAGGCGGTAGGTCCATCTCCTTGTCTGCTCACCATGCCATCTCATCTGCCATTTTTCGACGAGTCTGCGCCTTCCATCCTTGTGGATGGCCTCCTTCGCGCGAGCGATTTCCTGCAGGTCTGCGCAGGTAAGCTCCTTGCGAAGCTGAAAGGTTTCCTGCCTTTCCTCCGCCAATAAATCTATTGGCGGGACGCTCGCCAGGACCAGCACAGCGCTCGTCGAGATAGTTCTATGTGCCGAAACTATTCTCAGCGCGACAAGTCTCTGCGCCAAGAACAGCTTCTTCTGGATAGCATGGTTTTGCAAGGCATTGGCCCAGACCGGAGCTGCATAAAGCAGCTTCGAATGGACCACGCTCGCCACCAATCTTCTTTTCGCTTCCCTGGGTCCACCAATGTTTGGCATAAGCCGGGCCAAGTTTGCTCCACATTGGATAGCTTTGGCGGCTGCGATCTTTAGGTGTTCGCCAAAGCTAAGCCTACGATCCAGCTGCACCCCCAGGTACTTAATGCTTGTTTTCCACTCGACTTCATGCTCTCCGAGAACGATCCTCGGGTATTGGAAGGATCTCCTGTCCGTAACGAACAAAGCCTCGGTTTTCTCAGGGGCCATTTTAAGACCTCTGCCATCCAACCAGCGCTTCGCTCGCCACAGACTTTCATTGATCCTCAGCTCTAGGATTCCGACGTCGTCAGCGGCGCACACGACTAGTGCGTCATCCGCGAAGCCGACGATGCTCGTTTCAGCAGGCAGGTCCATGCGCAGAAATCGTCGTACATGACGTTCCAAACGAGTGGACCCACCCGCGTCCCTTGAGGGGCGCCACATGTCATCTCCTCCTTGAGAGACCATTTGTCGCCCTCATATATCACCCACCTGTCGCTCAGATAGTCATCTATCATTCGCAACAGGTAGTCTGGAACCTTTTTCCGCACCATCGCCTCGATGCAGATGTTCCATCTCGCGGTATTGAACGCATTGCGTATGTATAGAATTAATATACTTAAAACCTTCAAACTTATACCACCCTGTACCCAAACTGAGTCGACATCCTGGTCGTCTATATGTAAGTATAGAATGTAAACGATTGTTTAGATAGTGAATTCTTGGACAAGTATTTTTTTATTACCACTTTTCAGACACTTTCAACTCGCAAAGATGGTAACCCCATCTTTCTATACACTTTCGATGGAAGCCAGGACAACCGCGTTGATGTTAACCGCGTAAAATGTTGAAAAATAAACCTACCACTGGAAAAAAACCGCATTCAAAAATCTTGAGTAGTTTTTTTTTAATCAATTGGTGAAGTAAGGGTAAAAGTGAGGCCTAGCAAGTAGACGACCCCCTTAAATTGCACTAAATATTTGATAAACAGAATGAATTCTGTCTGCAAGCACCCGTCAAACATAGGTTACCTATGTTACCATACACAAAAATTACACACAGCCAGCAATACAGTACAAAAGTTATGTGAATTTATGACATTTCCTCACATATATGTATTTCTGTTTGAAGTACGTAAAATTGATATAGTTTTTTTAAAATTATGATGCCCAATTTGATGAACAAATTTCATTAATCAAATTTTTAAAAAATTATTATTTAAAACTTCCCACCAAATGAATGATTTTCTCAGGTTGGAAAATGCGAGATGTGATATGCCATATTCGTTTTTCTGCATGCATAATGCCTGCATGTAGAGGTGTAATTCCTCCTTGAAGGTGCACCTTGCGCGTCGGTAACGAATAAAAATTAAAAAATCAAGAAATTACTTACTGTCAGAATTACTATGGAAATATTCTTTATTGAGCACAAAAATAATTTAAAAATTACTCATTATACTTCTTGTAGCAGATTTTTCGGTTTTTTCTTCAATTATTGGATCTATAACTTTATTCCAGTGAGGGCGTTCTGCATCGAACAAAACAAATGGTAGTCTGAAGGGGCAAGGTCTGGGCTATAAGGCAGGTGGGGTAAAACTTCCCATCCACTGTTTTCCAAATAGTTTTCAACTGGAATAGCAGCATGGGGCCGAGCGTTGTCATGATGGAAAATTATTGCCTCGTGTCTGGTCGCATATTCCGGGCGTTGTTCGGCTATTGTTCTCTTTAACCGGATCAATTGTGTTCGGTAGCGTTCTCCATTGATGGTTTCACCCGGTTTTAGCAGCTCACAATACAGCACACCCCACTGATCCCACCAAATACAGAGCATTACCTTCGCGCCATGGGTATTCGGCTTTGCCGTTGATTTGGCTGGTTGTCCGGGTTTCACATATGATTTTTTGCGCTTGAGGTTGTCGTAATGGATCCATTTTTCATCACCAGTAACAATCCGATGCAAAAAAGGCTTCTTTTTGTGGCGTTCCAGCAGCATTTCGGACATGCAAAACCGCCTTTCAACGTCTCTTGGCTTGAGTTCATGTGGAACCCAATTTCCTTGCTTTTGAATGTCTTCCAAGCCAAAATCACCAGTTTTAAATCGTGCGAACCACTTTTGGCACGATCGCTCAGCTAGAGCATGTTCACCATAAACTTCCACCAAAATACGATGACTTTCGGCAGCAGTTTTCTTCATATAAAAGTAATGAAGAAGAACTCCCCACGAAAACACTTTTTCAGGCACAAAGTTCGACATATTTGAGTGAAAAAAAATTATTGTTGCTTACGCTTTTGATGAATGACATATGCTAAAATAGACGCACAATGAAAGTAGTTTTCCAACGCATGTTCGGAATATTGGATCAATGAAATAATAATCAAGTTACGCCATCTATTAGCAAACCGCACGAATTCAGTTATAGATCCAATAAATGGAAATTGCATAATTCAAACAAAGCGAAATTAAATTAAATATAATAACTTTTCAATCAAAATATATTAAAATTAGAAACATTATTAAAATATATACATATGTGCATTAAAATTCAAGTATAAGTTTGTATTTTTTAAGATGGAAGTATTTTAAATATAATATACGTTTCAGGATGTTACTAATACAGAAATTTCTAAAGGCTAGAGTATAAGGTTTGCTCGATGCCAAATCGTACGGGTTTAGGACGCCATGTTTCCGATTAACTTGAAATTTTAAAGATTGATAGACAAACATAAATAATGAAGAAAACTAAATTTTGAGATTTTCTCATGCATTATTTAAAAAGTTATGGGATAAACAAGACAAAAATGTTTTTGTTCTTTCTCAATTATTTAAAAACTGAAAATAGGAAAAATTATGAAAAAAATCACATAAACGTATCATTAGATGGCCGATGTAGTAGCATTTTTTGGAAAAATTTGTACCCCAAATTTAATAACAAAAATTTTTTTTCAAACAAATTGACTTTTTTTAAAAACGCCATTTTTGAAAAATCTGAAAAATCCATAGTGATAGCCCCAAGTATTACGCAAGTTTAAGGTATATAATTAAGATGCGGACTCGAAAATTGCACGAAATATGAATTTTTTTGTAAAGTGATGAGCGTGGAATCGATCTTCGATCGACGGCATCGAGCCTACAATATCCATTTGAATCTTTTCAAAAACTTATTTTGGTGTATCTGTAATTTTCATTGGTAGTTTAGTTTTAATTCGGACTAACTTTTTCTTTTGATAAGATTCGCAAGTTTTTACATATTTTCGAATTTTTTCGCGCATTCTTGGCCAATAAAAATTTTCACGTACACGTTCATACGTTTTTGTCTCGTCTGAGTTGCCCCCGGTTACTCCATCGTGATTTTCTTATAAAATGTTAATTTAATCTTCTCCTGGAGGTATTGTTTCTCCAGTACAAACCATGATTCGATAATCACCTATTCCAAAGTGGCTTCTTAGAGAATTTTCAATTTAATTCCATGGAAACTTATCAAACCCATTTCCCTCGCGTGCAATGCTAAAAGTTTGATATTTCATGTTTTCAAACGCCATTTTCAAAGTATCAAAATCAGTTTCTATATATCGCAAGTAGATTTTATCGTCAAATTTCTCTTTTACGAATAAATTGTAAACATAATATTTCCTGTTCTTAAAACAAATTACTTGTCCTACTTCTGGTTTCTCTGATTTTAAATCTGCTAATTTAATCAATCCCTTACTAAGAAGATCACGATTTATTGGAGTTGACAAAAAGCAAACGCAAGAGGCAAATTTTAAAATTTGGTCATCTCGTGTCCATAGTTTATCTTTTTTAGTTTGAATTAAAGTATCAATTATTGTAGTAGTTCCTGCTTGCATCGGCACTGTTTTTGCAAACCTTGGTCCTTCTACTACATCAATTCTATTTTTTTCGCTATTTTACAGATTAGCCCTATCATGTCGAGACGTCAAGGGAATAGCTTGCAAATCTTTCGAGACGCTCAACAATCTGACAGTCAGGTGTCTAAACCTGAGACTTTCATGCTGAACTTCGTCTGCAATTCGCTTTTCCCTGACATCACAGGTTTCCTCTTTCTCTAATAACTTATTAGATAAACTCTCACATTAAGAACAATCAACAACACTCTCATTTTCATTAATTGTTAACCCTTCTCTGACACAATTCCTAACGAAAACTCTTTCTATAGGATATTCAGAAAAATATTTCCCTGGGTCAGGCCGAAAATCACAGCTGAATAACGCGACTGGAGTCTGAGGCATCCCGCTGAGATTCTCCACTTCAGGAAAAGAAACTTTATTTTCATGATTAGTTATTACAGGTTCGATATTGCGAGAAAATGCATCTGAATTTGCATTAACTCTACCGGGTTTGTAAACAATCTCATGCTCAAACTCTTGCAGTTTAATTTTCCATCGTGCATGCCTCGAGATTAAAGTCAGATCTTTCAATTGGTACAGCCACTTTAGAGGACGATGATCTGTTACCAATCAAAACCTCCTGCCATACAGGCAAGGCCTAAAAATTTTAACTGGAAATACTATAACTAATAACTCTTTCTCTATTGATGAATACCTTAACTCTGCTCCATTTAGGACTGTGGAAGTATATGCAATGGGAAAATCGCAACCTACATGACCCTGACTCAACACTACTCCCAAGGCATAATCAAAAGCGTCAACCGTCACAATAAAGGGTTCATTGTAATCTGGGTACCGCAAAAGAAGGTGAGAGCAAAGAATATTTTTCAGTTCATCAAATGCCCGTTGTCTTCTTCATTCCAAATAAATGTTCTACTTTTCTTGAGCAAATCATTAAGAGATTTGGTTATTTGTCAAAGTGAGCAACAAATTGTCTATAATATCCGGCAAGCCCCAAGAATTGTTTTATATTTTTCCTAGCTTTAGGTTGAGGGAATTTTCTTACGGCTTCCAATCTGTTTGGATCAGGTTTGAGTCCATTTTCTGAGATTACATGATCTAAATAACCGATTTCATTTTCAAGAAAATGACATTTTTCAGGTTGAAGTACTAATCCTGCTGTTTTAAGACGCCCAAGAGCTTTTCTAATTATTCTCGATCTTCCATCAAAGATCGTGCATAGATAACAATATCATCCATGTACACAAAGAGTTCAATGCCCTGCAATCCTGTCAGGACTCTATCCATGAGTCGTTGAAAGGTTGCAGGCGCATTCTTTAAACCAAAACGCATTCTTTTAAATTCATAGTGCCCGAAGGGTGTGGGAAATGCGGTCTTGTGTCTATCATCAGGATGTACTTGAATCGGATGGAATCCTGACGCTAAATCTGAAACACTAAAATATTTTGTTCCACCTAATTGATCTAGAATATCAGTTATATTAGGCAAGGGATAGGCATCCCCTATAGTTTTTTTATTAAGCTTCCTGTAATCGATAAGCATTCGCCAACGTTTTTTTCCCTTCCGAATCTGTTCTTTTTTGGAACAAACCACACAGGAGATTTATAAGGTGAAACATACTCCTTGATTCCATCATTATGAAGTAACTCCTTTACTTGTTTTTATATTTCATCTTTATGAACTTGAGGAGGTCTGGACATTTTATTATTTATTGGTTACTCATCGGTTGTTATTATTTTATGTTGAACTAGATTAGTGCCTTCCAATTTATCGTTTTTTAATTTAAATTGGAAGGAATATTTTTTAATTGACATTAACAAAGAGTTTCTTTCTTGCTCATTTATTTCTTCCAATTTCAAACAAGATTCTGATTCTTTTACTCTGGAGCCTATAATGGATGAAGTGTTATTTTTGTAATTTACCTCTTCTTTATGAATTGCAGTATTAATTACATCAAATTCTTCAAGCTTAACTGCTGGGATTGTAAATTCTATATCTCGAAAGTTAACATTTATTAAAAATATTTTTATTCGGCCATTTTTTTGTGAAACTAACATTTGTCCCAAATAAACTCCAGGACCTGCATCAATTTTTGGTAAATATCCCTCTATAATATCGGGATCTATGACAGGAAGTGTTACAAGCTGTTTTGTTCGTGCTTTTATTTTTAAAATAACACCGTTTCGTATCAATGTAAATGGAAACTCATCAATGTCATGAATTAATTTTCTTCTTCTCAAATTCAATATGGAATTTTTCAAAAAAAGCATTCCTAGCATGCCGTTATGTTGAATAGCAACATGATTTGGAACTACTTGAAATTAATATTTTACATTATTAACTTAGAGCATTACTTCACCTAAACTTTTGATTCCTTGATTATTAATCCCAAAAATTTCGTATCTAGAATTAAAATCAATATATATATATACAGGGTGCGCCATTTAGACCTTCGGTATTTCAACATTGAATAACTATGATACTTTTCAGCCGATTTTGGCAAATGAGCAAGATTTGTTTAGGATATACTTTACCATTTATTTTAAATCAGTTTTAGAACAAAACGTTGATTAAATGACCACCTCCATTCGATACACAAAAAGCAGCTCTTTTTCGCGCATTCTACATAACATTGGCCAGCATTTCGGGCGTTATAGCAGCTATTTTGGCTCGTATGTTACATTTAAGTTCGTCAATTGTCTTTGGCTTGCTGGCATAAACTTTGCTTTTTAAATAACCCCAAAGAAAAAAGTCAGGTACAGTTCTTCTTCTTCTTGATTGTGGCGTTTTGCAAATCTGCAAATAGTCATAACTAAGTCAGGTACAGTTAAATCCGGAGAACGAGGAGGCCACTCCAAATCGCCATTTTTCGACACAACGTGTCCCGGGAACGTTTTCACAATTGAACGATTGTTTTCAATGTAAAACGCTACGATTTCAGCACGTTCTTTCGGTGTGTATTGACTCATGGTTAAAATGGTACTGAATGACGTTTCAGAATCGTGCTCATTTGTCATAATCGTCTGAAAAACAACAGAGTTATTCAATGTTGAAATACCGAAGGTCTAGATGGCGCACCCTGTATATATATATTGTGTTTTAACTTTGCATATTTAATAATTTTAAGTTCATCCCCAGTATTTACCATGAAGTTACCTTTTTCATTTTTTAAATCTTTACTTTGTAAGTTAATAACAGAATCTTGCAAAGTTTCCAGATTTTCTAATCTAATACGTAACGCAAGTTCTTTCCAAAGACCCACAATAAAATTTCCCTTCGCTGTATTTTGTATTGAAATTATCATGGCCTTTGAAATTTCAAATGTGTTTGGATCTTCAATAAATTCAGTAATTTTTTTAAGAATTCCAGCTACCCTTAAACCGTAATCGTTGACCGACTCCAGAATTCCCTGAGCAACCATAGCTAACATTGTGTTATTTCGGAACGAATTATCCATAAAAAATGGGATTTTTCTTTTGGATTGATTGAATTATAAGAAAAATTACAATCGCGAATCAATTTTGATAATGGTACGTTTCGACCATCAAAACTTTTAGGTAAAACATCCAAAGCAGCTTTCAGAGGCAGGAAACTGACTGATTCATTTCGCGGTGCGAGTTCGTGAGACAATTCTGGGTTGCCGCGCTCAGAATCTGAAAATCGAAGATCGCTAAAACGTACAGAAGATGAATTTATTTGAGTTGTATTTGAATGTTGCACGTGAACAATCAAACGATCATTATCAGCGCTTAAGTCAAGTGGAACTACTGAAATTTATATTTATTTATGAAATATATATTTCTCCTATGTTCACTTAACTCGTCTTATATTCATTTCTTAAATTGTCGCCTTCCAATATAGCGAACAAAGTGTCTAACTTAATTTTATTTAGAATTAATTTCGAGAGAGAGATCACTTACAAAATACATTTAACTGGTGAACTGACTTACCAATAGAAGTTTGAGATGCAGGTTTTACCCGAGACCTGGCACTCTTAAAACGGGCTGGCCCAACTAATTTCATCTCGTATAAAACTTTCCTGAAAATAAAATATTTTCTCAAATAATTAGTTGAGCGCCAGACACCCTCTTGAGTGACAAAATTTATTTTACAACAGTGATGAGACTCGAAATTCAAAGATCTACACCAGGCGAGGTCAAACAATGTCACAACAGTTCTTCGGGTACAAGAAATAAATACCAGAATTTAATTAATGAAATAAGAGATTGAACAAGATTTATTTAAGTGAATAGGGACTCGATACAATACAAAACTCAATAACCAAAAGAAGCCAAAATATTCATATTAATATTGATAAGTAAAATAAAATGACACAATCTCGGACTTTTCCCGAGTCACGCGACAATATGGCGGGTTAAATTTGCTGACGCGCGTCACCACCCGAGAACACGAGAATTTATTAACAAATTACTTTAGGACACCGATTTTTCTATTTTTCGAATATATATTAAAAAAAAGTCACTTATCTAGAGAAACACTCGCGAGCAAGAGAGAGAAAAGAGGCAAAGTGGCCGGTATGTGTAATGTACGCCATAAAGCGCCAGTATCACTTCAACAATGTCCGTAGTTCCGGACAACTTGACAAGAGAATTTAAATAAAACCAACTCACGCTACCTGTATTACGTCCTGGAGCTCCGGAATAAATCTTAGAACGAATTCTCCTTCCATCGAATACAATTAACGTCCAAATTCTCTTTTAAATTTCTGTGATTTTGTTGACTAAAACGTGGGTGGCAGTTGCTACTTAGAATCGCAGGACGAGAGTGAGGATGATCGACGCGACGCTGACAAAATTCCCGACCTGCCCCACAAATTACACGCGTGACCCAATCGCGGACCCGGAAACAGGTCACATGTCCAACATCCAATAGACGACGAGGCAACTCGTGCCTAGTATAATAATTGCCCTCGGCAAATAATTTTCCTCAACACGCGGTTCTATCATTTACAATGAACGGCGCGCGTGACACAATGACACCATTGTAACTGGTGTTCATTTCCATCAAACTACACAAATTTAGTATCACCAAATGTCTAAGATACTAAATATCAAATGTGTTTTATATCAAGCCCCAGGGTCTATGCGCCCTAGGGTACATTTTACGGGTCACGTGGTGGCATCTGGTCGTCTGGTGCGTTTCTCATGCACTCGGTAGCCGGCTGTGCCTCGTGTTCGACGCTGCTGTCCTCCGGTGCTGTTGTCCTCGTGTCGCTCATGGAACAGACAGGACAGGAAGCGTCAGTGCGTGCAGTGCGCGAATAGTGTATTTCGAGTGCTCTCGGGTGACGACGAAGTGCGGGCTCTCGTCTCACGACTTTTTCCCCAGAGATATAACCCCACCTGTCACCGGTGAGTTTGCTAAATTAAATACTCTACATGTGACGGGTAAAATTAACCACGTCACAAGTTCTTGAAAATTAGGGTCAGAATTCGAATAAAATAATACATTTTCATACACAGTTTTTTTTCAAGTTGTAAAATCACTAGGCACTATTGTCACTTGCACCCCGAGACAGTTCTTCGGTTCTTCTTTTAATCCTGTCTTCTTTCTTCAAGTCTTGCCTTTTGTCCTGGCAAGCTATCGACGGTCACGAAGAACACCCCTGGTCCTTGAGAGTGCATGGGCCCCGTACCGTTTTACAGTCCTGGTTAATGCCACAAAGGTCGTCACGGAAACCCATGAAAAACCTTGCCACAAACTACGGCTTATTCCTGGCTTGATTCCAGCTCCTTCAGGAAAAATTCTTATTTCTTTAATTACAAAATCTCGTCCGTTGATCCCACGTTGTGTTTTCTCTCTCTCTTCCTAATTCTTCACGTCAAGCTACTCAATTCACCTGACGACAAGAAGGAGATTATGAGAAAAAATCCGCTTCTGATGCTGCTTGTCCACTTCCGATGTTGCTTTGATCCAACTGTACTAATGTCACAACAAATTTTAAATTCTAATATTAATTTCCTTTAGGAACTCGAAATAAAAATTACATTGATCATAGAATTCTCGATCAATTTCCACGTAAAATGTCACTTCTAATTTAAAGTTCACTTCTTCGGATAACTTTAATCACCTCGAACAAATCCTCGTTTGAAGGTTTACTATGGTTCATTATAGATCCCCCGATAGCAAAAGATTGAGCTCTACATTTCGATTGATACTTATTTGTGCTTATTCACGAAACAGATTTGTTGAGTATTTCCAGTTTACTATTCTTTGTGCATTTACGTGAGATTAACGCGTTAAATTGTCATGCCGGAATAACACAGAAATATGGGGTCACATCTTGTCGTGTTTTTCGCAATCACGTGTTGAATACGATTCTGCCACGAATGAGCATTCAGTCAGTCATTAAAGACGCCGCAGACTTCTGTCAATAGAGGCAACATCACAGTGTCATGCGTTGGAGTGCGTGAACTCGTATAGGATGTTTCAATCATTACAGAGTTAACTGTGATTCGAGATTTACTTTAATATTTATGCATTATTGAGACTTTTGTATTGTATTGTGTGACAGCAAGTTTCTCCGAAATTTGCCTAATAACTGTAAATAAAAAATTTTATTGCTGCGCATCACATTAAAAATACAGAATTCGAAATTCGTAAAAAAAATTTTAGGGTTTACGTAATATTTATACGCATAAACTCTTTGAAAATATTATCGATGGCTGAAAATTGCGGAATACATTTTTGGGATTACAGAAAGAATACCTCTATTTGGTTGAATGTTAGGTTTTATTTGATCGCGTGCCAAGTGTTATTCGGATGAATTGCTTTTATTTTGTAATATTGTATATTTGTTACGTCAGAAACGTAACATTTCTCTTCTTAAAAAATCTCCTCGTCTTATGTAAGGATCGGAAGGATCCTCTCTAAGGGATGAGGAATAGTCAGTGATTGAGAATGGTTAATGATATAAAATATATTTATTGACAATCAAATTGTGAACCAAGTAAGCACCATGGAATTGGAAATTGATTTGTGATTTGATAGTACCTTTGTAATTACCCTGAGTGAAATTTGCTTGATGATTGATTGAGTCCAGTGGAGCGAATGTGGTCAGTTGATTCTTCGTTGTAATCTTTGAGATAATACTTGTTTGATGGGAAATTCGTTGTTGAGACGGTTGGTCTAGTCGATTCTTGATCCAAGTTTAGAGAGAATTTTGGACGGTGATTCCCCTTCACTTTCTAAAGTCGTTGAACTCAGCGTCGAGTAAGAATTAGTTTGGGTAGCGGTAAAGTCTGATGAGGCTGGACTGAACTCGCAGTGCAGAGATGATTGAACTGGACTAGACTCGCCGTGTAGAGATGATGGTACTGGACTAGACTCGCCGTGTAGAGATGATGGTACTGGACTGGACTCGCGTTGGTTACATTGTAGAAATCGGATGTTGACTGACTGACTGAACTGAACTCTATTGGAACTTTCGCTTTTTATAGAACTTTGAAAGGTCACCTATGGTGGGAGTAAAAAACAAGGTGTACCACCTTTTCCATATTTGGTATTTAAGATCGAATGAGTTGCCTTCTCTGATGACTTGTGCTCCAATGAAATTTATTACCTGGCATTAGTGTCACAGTCAAATATATCAATTCTATTTTATCTGTTATTCGATTCTAACGAAAAGGTCAACTACTGTGGAAGTAAAAGCAAGGTGTACCACCTTTTCCATATTTGGTATTTAAGATCGAATGAGTTGCCTTCTCTGATGACTTGTGCTCCAATGAAATTTATTACCTGGCATTAGTGTCACAGTCAAATATATCAATTCTATTTTATCTGCTTTTCGATTCTAACGAAAAAGGTAAACTACTGTGGAAGTTAAAACAAGGTGTACGATCTTTTCCATATTTTGGTATTGAAGCGTAATTTCGAATGAGTTGCTTTCACCGATGAGTCACGTTCCGATGAAATTTATTACTTGGCGTTAATGTCACAGCCAAATATATCTATTTAAATCTGCCTTTCGATTTTAACGATCTTCTTATTTCTTGTTAGATCTTGCTGTTGAGTCAATATAATCAAGGACGTGGTAATGTTGCCTTGATTCCGTCATTGGTTCCTTAATTTGTTTATTACTCTAGGTGGTAGATTCGCGGGACGTGACATATTCTACTTCTTTTGGTTTTTACAACATTTTTCTGTGTTCCGATCATTTTCATCAGAAAATCGTTAACCCGAGAATTTCTGTTTATTTGGTTCGTGATATCAGTGAGGCACTTGGAGTTCGTTTCCTTATTACTAAGAAAAACGAAGGTTAGGATTTTGCATTAATGTTAATAATTTTTGTGTCCAAACGGGGGGAAAAAGTCGCATTGCATGCTTGTGCGTAGAGCGGCATGCAGTCAATTGTGCCTTGGTGTCAAAATCGGGCGAAATGTTCATACCGCCCGCTTCAAAGGGCGATAGTGTTCATACCACCCGCTTCAACGGGCAAAATGTTCATACCGCCCGCTCCAACGGGCAAAATGTTCATACCGCACCAGTGTCTCAAGAACGTGGGATTTTTCGGCCCCCACCACGTTCCCATCTGGGAGAAACACATGCAAACGTGGCGTTTTTTTAAAAACTGTACAAATTTCAAATATGAATCAGTCAAAATCTACTGATTATCAGTGAAATTTGATTGATTTAAATAACTAAAAACAGGTTACTGTGAATCAGTCAAATTTCACTGATTACTTCAGTGAAAAGTAACTGATTTAACAGTGAAAAATATTGTTTCCACTGATGATTCAGTGAAAAGGAAAATCACTGATTGAAACAGTGAAAATTTAATTGATTCAGATTTAGAGTGTATACAAATTTCAAATATAAAATGTACTCTGTACATTAATCAAACGAATTTAGAAGATGAATATTTTAATAAATATTCCTAAATATTATTGGAATATGATACATATCGATTTAGAAAAACTTCTTCAAAGTACTCAGACATTTTTCTTATTTTACGACATTTTTGCACCATGTTTGAACTTTGGGTAGGATTCAAGAAAACAATTGTAGACATACTTTCATTACTTAGTAAAATACTATGAAGACTTGCTTTTTAAATTAAAGCGAAAACTTTTAAAACCTTTAACAATCGGTTGCATAGATTCTGCTCTAATCCTGGACGCAATTAGAGAAATAGGTTTTTTTGCCTTTTTTAGATCTAGTTTTTGCCTTAAACATAAAAGAAAGAAAACACATTTGAAATATTAAAATAAAAAAGCTGGTTCATTCTTAGAGAATCCCAAATATTCTGAAATAAAACTCCTTTCCACACCACCACGGAGGTAGAGTTTAAGGCTCGTTTTTTTACGTGGTATCTCCTGTAGGCCTAGTCCACGTCCTACGAAACGAAAAGAGTTTTTGCTTTCAAGCAAAAAGAAAAAAGGAAAAAAATGAAGCAAAGTTGTAAAAAACGTACAAATGTAGCCCGTACTTCAGGCTTGCCTCTATCAAATGCCAGTATACGTCGAACAAAAATGTTTTGTTTTAAATCAAATAATGAAGAAGTTTGATTAATTCGGGATGATTTGGGGTGCTTGATTATTGTGAGTCCCCTTGCCTCTCACTTATGCCCAAAGCGTGATATTACTCAATTTCAGTATGTTTTCTTACTCACAAAATAATAATTAAAACTAAACAATTTCCATACCCGAGGCACGCGAAGAAAGGAATAAAGAACGTATCTCTGATATAAGAAATAAAATGTCATTATTTTGTGAGTAAGAAAGGGGTTTGAAATTGATTAACGCCATGCCTTGGCCATTAGAATTAATCCTCTCCTTCGTGAGCGAAGAGCGACAAACCACTTTCCCTATCACTTTCTGCCATCTCATATAGATTTTCGGTCATTAATTGCAAATGCTTCGAAGTGATGCTCGTTGTTCTGGCTGTTTCAGCTCTCGCCTTTAGGGCTGATCGAGTAACACAAATTGAGTTGACCGTCCTGTTTCCTAAGCGATTTCTTTTGGGAGTTTTCGCGTCCGTGAGCATGGAGAAACCTCGCTCCGCCTCAGCATTTGAATGAGGAAGACTCCGAACATGATTCAATACTGAGGTCAAATTTGGAAAAAGTTTTTCTCCTGTACTCGTCGAAGATACACCGATACTAGACCACATTTCGTCAAAAGATAAATTCGACCACTTTTCTTTGAGTTCCTGTCTGATTTTGAGTAAAGAATCCCACTCTTTTTGTACACCTATTCTATCAAACGACCCTAAATCTTGACAAACTTTCCAGACCCTAGGAAAAGTTTCGCTTCGATCAGCATAGAAAGCTACTTGAGGCCGGAAAACAGCAACGCAAGATAAAAATATGAAGAATCCACACTCTTTCCTTCTCAAATAACGCATAAAGCGAGAATCAAGTATATCTTAGAAGAAAACAAAAGAAGGTTGCTATTATTATTTGTTTTCGTCTCCAATTTGACCTCTATACCGTTCGTTTGCGATTTAAAACATTGGTAACTTTTTGGCTATTAATCTGATTGAGCTACAACTTTTCAGAAAACTTTCTTTACTAAAGTATTAAAATTTTTCTCCTGTAGATAGTTTCAGAAAATGTAGACACTTAATACAATATTAATAAAATCGTAAAATTCTGAAAATTTGTTAAGCTAGCGCGACTGGAAGTAGAGAAAACAATTTTTTTTTAAAATGTACTTCTCCCAATTACTTGAAAAATTAGAAGTTTTAAAAATTTTTTCAAAAGGAAAAACGATGTGCCTTGAAAGTGTGTACAAGTCCTTGAAATTCAAATTCGAACGATTTTTATAATTAATTATCCTGTACATTTAAAGATACAATTTTTGTATTTGGAATAAGTTTTCTGCAATTACGAAAAAATTTATTTAGAGTACATAAAATTTATTGAACTATTACTAGTAAACTCTACCTCCGTGGTGGTGTGGAAAGGAGTTTTATTTCAGAATATTTGGGATTCTCTAAGAACGAGCCAGCTTTTTTATTTTAATATTTCAAATGTGTTTTCTTTCTTTTATGTTTAAGGCAAAAACTAGATCTAAAAAAAGCAAAAAAACCTATTTCTCTAATTGCGTCCAAGATTAGAGCAGAATCTATGCAACCGATTGTGAAAGGTTTTAAAAGTTTTCGCTTTAATTTAAAAAGCAAGTCTTCATAGTATTTTACTAAGTAATGAAAGTATGTCTACAATTGTTTTCTTGAATCCTACCCAAAGGTCAAACATGGTGCAAAAATGTCGTAAAATAAGAAAAATGTCTGAGTACTTTGAAGAAGTTTTTCTAAATCGATATGTATCATATTCCAATAATATTTAGGAATATTTATTAAAATATTCATCTTCTAAATTCGTTTGATTAATGTACAGAGTACATTTTATATTTGAAATTTGTATACACTCTAAATCTGAATCAGTCAAATTTTCACTGTTTGAATCAGTGATTTTCCTTTTCACTGAATCATCAGTGGAAACAATATTTTTCACTGTTAAATCAGTTACTTTTCACTGAAGTAATCAGTGAAATTTGACTGATTCACAGTAACCTGTTTTTAGTTATTTAAATCAGTCAAATTTCACTGATAATCAGTAGATTTTGACTGATTCATATTTGAAATTTGTACAGTTTTTAAAAAAATCCGAAACTTTTTGAATTTAGTAGTTTATTTATAATAATTGAGAATGTTGTAGTTGATATTTCTATATAGAACTTTAAGCATTTATGGACATAAAATTTAATTTAAAGTTTCTGCTATCGGTATTCAAAACTTTCAACAATTTTGCAAGATCAGTCAAATGCAAAATTTGACAGAGTATTTAATCAAAATATTTACATTTATTTTTTAAATATTTTGAAAATAATTCGACTAAAATAATGATTAATAAGATTTTGTAACATTGTGGGAATATTGGAACGCTGCAAGATTAAATTTTGAGTACAATTTTCAATTAATGAATGGTTAAAGAATTGAGTGAAAGCATCAATTAAAAAATATTTTTACTTTATAAATTTGATTAAGTGCAGTAATAAGAAAATTTTGACTTTCTATAAAGCATTTCATTTATCTGATTAAAAGTCTGTGCATACGTCACTAAAACGTAAGATTAAAAAACTTTAAACTGCTTTTACCATCAATCTATGAATGTGAATTTTAAACCGTAATTTAATGTGTCTTATTTTTTTTTGATAAAATATTTTTAACATAATTTTTTGCTTAAAGTAGCCGATTTAATCGATTAAAAATTGGTCAACTTGTATATTTCAAAATTCTGTAATAAAAGTATTTTCATATTATGTTTTTGTATCCTATGCGTAGAATTTTAATTTTAAAATTGAGATTTCTCACAAAGAAGAAAGATTGTCTTATTAAAGCAGTTTATTCCCAGAAATTAAAAATCATTTACTTAATATTTCGATTCCAAACATTGAATATTTATTGACTTTGAATAAAACAGAAAAAAAAATTTTATGAAGTTTTAAAATCTTTTTACAATGTTACGAATTGGTCCGAATTTAGAATTACGAAATCTTTCATTAGAAAAAGAAAAAGTCACTCACATGAAATAAACTTCTGTAAGAATTATCAAGATTAGAGAGATGTTAAAATATTTGAAAAATAATGCAATTGTAAAATTGCAATTTATATCAATATTTGACAAATTTTTAGCTTTCTGAATCAAAGCATTATTCGGAAATTTTTAGTTCCTATAAAAAGATGGAATATTTATCAATTTCTTGAATGTTCATACATTAAAAAAATATCGAATTAGAGAATTATATGCAAAGTATTTTCCATTAAGAAGACATAAACATGACATAATTAGTTTTATATCTACATTTTCAGCTTACTTTTTTGTGGCTTAAGCACACATTTTGAATTCGAAATACAAAAATGCTCTACAGAGTTGAAGTATTTCCTGAATCAATTATTATTGATCCTGAATTCTATTGGAAAATTTGTTGTTTACTGTTCAAATCTTACTACTATTTCAGACGGACAGACAAATTAAGAACTACAAAATATTTCATCCAAAAGATTGCACTCCTCCATAAAATCTTGTCAAATTGTAACAAGATTTGAACACTTCGAACGAACATTTTTATGTAAAATTTAAAGTTGATTGATATTTATATGTTAATATATTTTAGCTTTTTAATTTATCTACTGCTATTAGACAATTTTCCATTTCCGTAGAGATTTTAAGTTTTGGAATGAAAAGTTTGTGCTTAGGCTACAAAAATGTGAGATGAAAATATTTCTAACATATAACTGAAAATATAAATTATGAACTTGAATTTTATGTTCATTTTATCTTGATAGAAAATATTGTTCTAATTGAAATTCTAATGGAAAATTATATATTGATTCAAATTTTATACATATATTGTCACTAAATTTCACTGAAAGTTTATTTTTGAAGTGTTGAAATCCTCATGAAATTTTCCAAGATCATACTGATGTTTATTTCATGCAGACTTTCTTCAAGAAATTGAAGAAAAGTGTTATTTCTTGAACTATATACTTCGTAAATTCAAATTCGTCGTCTGCTTCGCGCCTCTTTTGCACGTACTCGAGAAAAATACAATTCTTAATTTCGACTCGATAAACGAAAGCGTGAAATCTAAAAATAACTTGAAAACTCAAGCATTGTAACGAAGTCCGTCTTCGTGCACCTTCGGCTTTACACGAAGCTGGTGACCGCAGCGTGTAGCAGAGCCGACACACTGACACGCCACGTTTGCATGTGTTTCTCCCAGATGGGAACGTGGTGGGGGCCGAAAAATCCCACGTTCTTGAGACACTGTACCGCACGAAACTTGACTGCCCGCGATTAACTATGCACTCGCACGCAACGCGACTTTTTCCACCAATTTGGACACAAAACGTCGTGTGTACCTCGAGCGACATGGTAGCGATGTGACTCGTGTGAATACCGCTCTCGCTACGCTCGGGTGGGTACACTTCGCACTCGTCACAATCGCCACCATGCCGCCCTTGGTACACAATGTACTATTGTGTAAGCAGTACTCAATGTTAATTTTCAACTTCGCTAAGTAGCCTGAAATTAAATTTGCATTGGTGTGATCAACTTGTTGGCCAAATATATTCTATACCAACCCAAAAAATATTCCCGCATCTTATTTTAAAGTCATGAGTCATGACACATTTATTTGAGCATCATATGCTGTGTCGCCTTATAATGGCGTGGTGCATAAAATCAGCCTAAATGCGTCTTTCAGAATGCTACATTTGATGCATACACTATGCTGCTTTAATGGAGAGGTAGTAAGGGAATGGAAGGTCTCAATACGAATGATCTGTTATGCTGCAGATTTTGCTCTGTAAGTAGGCTCATTTTGAATGCATGGAAAATCTTAGCGTTTTGCGGTCGCATCTTAGGTCAATTATGCATAAATTTCGGTAAATCCGATGGATGTGTTATTGACAAATGTTGCCTACGACATTGCTATCGGGGGAAAGACTTAATTTCTTTAGTTTATAAAAATTTCACAATTTCACTTTAAGTAATGGTTATTTCCAATAATAAGAAAATAATTATAAATTTCTGTCACTTCTAATTAAAACTCGGAAAAATATTCTTTATAACTCTCAATTGTTTAATAGTCTTAAATATTCATTGTTCATAAGAATATTTATGAAACACCTTATTCGTTTAGCACTATTAGTCCGAAAATTAAAAGAATAAACTTTCAAAATTAAAATTCGCTTTAACAAAACAAATTAATGTCAATCAATTGAGAAAACAAACAAAATTTTGAAACAGTCAAGACTAACGTTCACTTCAATCACTCTTTACAATCCAATTTGATTCGGAATTTTTCTCAAAATCACAATATTTCAATAATTATGAAACGTAATGATACTAAAAATACTAATATTCACACATAAAAGTTTTATGCTCCACTCTCCTGTCTAATTGTCACTAAAGTTAATTTTATTTCCAATTTCATATGCACGAATTATAAAGTACACAGAACATCAGTTTATAATCCAAATGTCTTCGAAACTAATCAATTTCCTTTTCGAGAATCCACTGACGCAACGGTTTGTGGAATCTCACTCCTGACACCAAACAAAATTTTGTCACGAGCCGATGGTAAAGCTGGCGCGAATCGAATTTATGTTCAAATCGATAAGACGTAGATCCTCCCCAAAAAGCAAAGTTAGAGCAACAATTGTAGAATTGACGGTGAATTAAATTCAGTTGTATTGGGCAATAGATGACGTAAGATGCGACTGAATAACTGAACATTTCTGGATGAATCATGGATGTCCTTTAAAGCACACGACTTATGGGGTTTTAATTGTGAGATTTTGTTGATGTTTTTGGGAGATTATTTTCTCGATTTTGAATGCCCTTGTATTGGATCATTATGTGACGTACTAAAGAGACGAGCAAACTGCTCAATAGATGTCATAAATGGGCAATAAATTGGGTATTATCGGTCATTCATTGTTGCAATATATCACCCATTATTGGCCAAATCTATTCGTGAATTAATTTACTAATTTAGATCATCTAGTTTCGGTTGCGCAGAATTAATTTCAACAAAATTATAGTGAGAACATTTTTATAATTCATACAACTTACCAAAATGTATAAACAATGAAGAAAAATAACAAATCCTCGTGCCTCGCCTCGCATCGTCGCAGGTATTTCGTTGCTAGGCAACGTCGCCATAATGCGCCTGCGCACAGCGCATACACTCTGCGCGACTACTTTTCAAAACGAATGTTGCAATATTTTATATTCTTATATAAAGTAATGTATACATTACTTTTTTATTATACATTGTTTTTTGCTATTGCAAGAATATTCCACAACATCGTTCTATCTTCATATTTCTATTAGAACAATTTTTCATTTTTTTAGTGGACATGAAGTAACTCAAGTTTTTCCGCAGAACTTGAAAAAGTTGTACTAGAAAAAATGAGAAATTCTTGTACTACCTCGAGTAATTTTTTTTCCATTCTGGCATCAAATTACAAACAAAGATAGAAACTTCCAATATTTTTTGGATGAAATTTTCTTTCTATGTACGCATATCGCTTATTTAAAAAACGATTTTATACAATCTCTTCAGAAAAATTTAATTTCTTGTGAATGATAACGAACTCAAGTCATTTAAATAAATAATATATGATGAGTAATTCATCGAATTGCGTTGGTCTTCACTTTACGGAAGGAAATACTATTTAACGAAAGCTATTCTATCCATCATCAATTGTCGCATAAATGACGAATTCTCTGCATGGTATAGGTAATCACAATAGATTTGCCAATAACTGCATGTACTCATTGTAATCGCCACCATCGATAAGAATTGTGCCATGATTGAGTTATGATACTCGTTATCGAATCAATCCAATTTCATTAGAGAATTCGGTATTGATTGCCATAAGATGCGACGCCAAGAGAGGGCAATAAATGATACATTCAGTTGCGACATAATGGGGCACCTATTGCCTATTTATGGAGAACCGAAAACGTCGTTTGTGAATGTCTTCTTTATGACTGTACAATCTCACCTCGCTATTCCCTAAATTCAATTAACTCAATCAAAACGTACCGATCGTTGGGTCAATCAATTGCTTTTTGGGTTCACAATAAAGGAGTTGAAACTCCAACCCAGCGGTGGTGTAATCCTGGAATTCTTTTTGCTGTTAAAAGAAAAGTTTAAAAGAAAGAAAAACAACTAGATGGTTAAATTTCGACAAATAAGGAACTTTTATAATTGAAAGTGAAATTACAAGTTGCACGTTTCGATCTTTTCTAGAACGCGCAAGATCGATTTCTATCTGTCCAGTGCATTGCCACATTTTGAGTGCCAGTGTCCCTTTGCATAGAGTTCCTTGGACGTGCCTTGGGTCACGTTTATGTGTGTCGAATTCTTGGGAACACTTAAGGTGTTTTTATACCTCTCCGGCTGCGGGCTGGCAAATTCATCTACATAAGTTGATTGGTCCATTCTGTTGAATAATGTTTGTTGAGCAACGGAACGTGCCAATAAAGTACTCTAAATGAATTTCTCGACCCGCAGCCGGAGAGGTAAAAAAGCACGGTTAGCCATAAACACATAAAATTTTATGAGCAGAAAAAGAAACTAACCTATCGCCCCTGTCACCACAAGGGTTTCCTATTCCTTGTACTATGATATTACATTTGTCAAAATAGGTTTAAAACTGTTTACTTTGTGTCGCGACTTCTGGTCGCCTATCTGTTTATAATAAAATTATTATTCATAATATTAATCTTAAGTTTATTCTTCAAAATTAGACATTTATTCTTTCAGCTCTTAATTTGACGAAACACTTAAAAATAAAATTCATTTTCTATTCAAACTCTAAATCCAGTCAGTTCACCTTTTGTTTATAGTCATCTCTCTCGATTCTCGTTAATTTGTATTTAACCACCTATATAAAGAGCATGCGCAAAATACGTATTGCATTAATACGTTACATTTGTGCATCCGGCAGGTATTCTGCAGTGCAAAGAATTGATTGCTTATACATCATATCATGAGCTATTAACCTCAAAATTATATTATTAATTTTTTGCCCTCCAAACCATGACTTATTAAAAAAATCAATCTACATCTAAATTTTTATAATTACGAAAAAAAAATTCAAAAATAGTTTTGAATAAAAATTTTCATATTCTTCATTGGTAAATATTATCAACATTTAGATTCCTTTCGGGCGTTCTTTAGTACCTTTTTTTCAATCTCCTACAGTTTTCACTTGATATGTTATTTCGTGCGGTATAGGTGAGGACGAAAAAAAGTAGAAACTAGGGCGCGCGATTTGATCGTCGCGCTTCGCGCTCCGATCTTTCTGGACCTTGCGCTTCGCGCTCGGTCTTGTGCTCTTCGCATACATTTAAGTTTATTTCTTATAATTTAATACTGAAGCTCAAACCAATTTTATAATATTAAAGATGATGTGAATTACTCATTTTCTCAAATTCACTAAATTTCTTTTTCAGTTTAAGTGAAACAGGAAATTCAATTTACTTAAGGCTCTATCGGCCTTAAGGAACGCATTCTCATCGTGACACTCGCGTTTCGCGCTCAATTTTCTGTATACATTTCAGTAACTTTTTAATAAATTACATGATTAAAATAATTTATTTTCTTCCAAATCTCTCAAAAAGAAAAATTAATCGTAGACTTTATTTCAGGTAGTACGATCACGAAAATTAGACCTCAGGCTAAAATAGATAATTTTGCTTTCAAGAAAAAATTCAAAAATAGGAAACGGTCAAGTTTTAGAGAATCTTTTTTCTAAAAAAATGAACCATAATTTATTAGAATCGCATTATTTTCAAAAATTTGACTCGAAGCGATAAGAAAATAAGTTTGGGCAAAAATAAAATTTATTAATAACATTATTTTTTTGTGTTTCAAATTTTTTTCATGAAAACTAATCTTTTCTCATTCAAATTGGCCCTTCAATAATAATGTTGCTATTCTTGAAAGCAAAATTATCTATTTTTGTCTGAGGTCTAATTTTCGTGATCGTACTACCTTAAGGAAACGATTTTGCAGAACAACGCTTATTTCGTATCTCACATATTTTGGTGAAAAAAATCGAATTATTTAATATTAAAAATCAAAACATAAAATATACATCCTGTCGAGAAATTTCTTAATAAGAATGTGTAGAACTCATTTAGGCAAATAATTTTTCATCTAAACTTTTTTTATGTGTCTCATATATTTTGTCTAAAAAATGGAATTATTGAATTTTAATCGTATTTTTTGGAATTGAAACGAAAAATATTTGTTTTTTCATAAACTGTGTAAGACAAAACTTGTAGATCTTTTGGAAACGAACAACTTTGTATTCTTACGTTTTTTTCGTATTTCACATATTATTGTTAAAAAATTGAATTTTGGATTTTCAATAGATTATTTTTGAATTAAACAAAAAAATATGCATCTTATGAAAAAATGTTACAATTCAAATTTGTAGGTCTTCATGTAGAAAATAATATTGTATCATAACGTTTTTTCGTATCTCGTATAATTTAACTGGAAAATGGAATTTTGATATTGATTTTTTTCGAATTTGAATATGCTGTAACATTTCTAATTTTGATTTAATCAAAAAATGTTATCAGGATAATTTGTAGAGATTTATGAGCACTATCTAAAACCAGTATTAAAATTTTTTATTTTTTCAAAAAATTATTTTCAAAAACACAAAAGTAGTGCTCAATCCCTCAATTTTGATTGGATGTGGCTGGTTAACGAACTTGTCCTTACTTTTTCGGCTCCGATAAAGTGTGCCAAAGCACAATTCAATCTGATAATTCTATCGAGAGTTATGCCGCACACGACCTACAGACAGACAGACAGACACTTTCGTAAAAACCCTTTTTTCGGACTCAGGGGGTCTCAAAACGTAAAGATTTGATGAAAATTTCGAAAGTCATTTTTCACATAAAATCAATACCTTCTCATCATTGTGCGGCAGAATTTTAAACTACAATAAGTGAATTTATTATTCAGATACACAAGTGTAAATAGTTGCAAATTCGAATCAAGTGTGACAGCAAGAAGCTCACCTTTGTAGTGTGTGATAAAAAATATAAGTTTTTGACAAATAAAGAGCTTTATTGCTCTAAAAGATTGATAAATGAACAGGAATATCCAAAGACCATGATATTGATGTTGAAAAGGAATAATTTATGGCGTGGAGAATGGTAAGATTTAAAATCTCTATGATGAAAAATATTTAATATTTTTTAATGTAAAATTTCAATTACAATAATATGTTTTAAATTTTCAGAAAAATATCTACCCATTTCAAAAAAAAAAATTTTAATTTGATGAAAAATTCAGATAAGTATTTTTTATTTCACTTTCAATAATATTCTGGAAAAGAGACATTTACTTTGTGAAATGTTTTTTTCATTTTTAGAAAGAGTCAAAAATGAAGCAGGAGGAGAAAATAAAGGATTCAAGAACTAAAATTGTGTAGGTATTTATGTTACTTATAAGTTTCAGTAGCACGAGTACATACATAATAATGTAACAATAGTTTTAAATATCTTAAAGCTAGGGAAGGAAGCCCAGAACCTTCTGATGCAGACTGCCAGGGAGAGGAGGGCCGATGTGTTGCTCATTAGTGAGCGAAACAAATGGTCCGAAAACTCTGCTTGGTACCAGGATGCATCAAGGAGGGCTGGGATCCTTGTCTGCAGCCCTGGTTTGAGCATCGCGGATTTCCTGGAGACCGATGCGGGGTTCGTTTGGGTGAAGGTGGCGGGGGTACGTGTGTACAGCTGCTACTTCTCCCCCAACGATCCTTTCGAGATCTTTGAGACCCAGATCCTCCTCCTTGAGGAAAGCCTCAAAGAGGCCTCAAGGATAGGCGACTGGTGCGTCCTCGATGTAATAACATTGAGCGACCATCAGTGCATTAAGTTTAGCATCCAGGAACGGAGTCACCCAGTGAATACGGGAAGGGGCGGCAAGGTAAGAAGCCCCTCCTGGAACACAAAACGACTCAGCAAAGACAAGCTTCGTGAACACCTTGAAGAAAACAGGCTCATAGATGAGCTTGGTTGGGCAAGGTCTGCTGAGTAGTTGGAGGACACTGTGCGGGCGGCGAGGCGGAAAGTGGTCGCAGCATGTGACCACTCCATGCCTCGCCGTGGGCACAGGCGTACCGGGGACTCGATGTATTAGTGGAACGACCAGTTGTCCGTCCTGCGTCGAAAATGCCTTACAGCGCGGCGGAGGTTTACCCGCTCAAAGGGTGATCCTCTGCTGCGCGAGGCATGGAAAAAAGCAAAATGAGCTCTGAGGCGAGGCATAAAGAAAAGCCGACGTCAGTGCTGGAAAGACTTGATCGGGGAAGTCTAGAAGGACCCATGGGGTCTCGCCTTCAAAATAGTCACTAAGAGATTGGTGACTAGAAGAAAGACCCCGGGCCTGGATAATGCCGATCGAGTCAAGTACATCGTGCGAAGCTTGTTCCCGCATGTAGAGCCGTTCGAAAGACAGGACCGATGTTCCTGCGTGGTCCGGAGCGAAGAACTCTTCACTCTCGAAGAACTAAAGAGAGCGGGTGGGAGGCTCAAGGCAAACACAGCGCCAGGCATCGATGGGTTGCCGAACGAGATCCTCATAGAGGTGATCGGGGTATACCCGGAGATCCTCCTAGAAGTCTTTAACTCCTGTCTTCGGGAGGGGAGGTTCTTCGCAGACTGGAAGAAGCAGAGGTTGGTTCTGTTGAGGAAGGGCACCAAGCCTCTAGGGTATCCCGTATCGTATAGACCAATATGTTTATTGGATACGATGGGGAAACTTCTGGAGGAAATGATCCTACAAAGACTACAGGGTCACTTGGTCCGCGAGAATGGTCTCTCGGAAAACCAGTTTGGCTTTCGGAAAGGCAGGTCCACAGTTGACACCATTCAGGCAGTGGTGGACATCGTCACTAAAGCAAGAAGAGGAACTGGTAAGCGTAAGGGATTCTGGGCGTTGATCAGCGTTGACATACGCAATGCGTTCAATACCGCGAGATGGGACATCTGCATCGAGGCGATGGTGCGGAAAAAAGTTCCAGACTACCTGTTTCGAATGATAGATGACTATCTGAGCGACAGGTGGGTGATATACGAGGGCAACAAATGGTCTCTCAAGGAAGAGATGACATGTGGCGCCCCTCAAGGGTCACGGGTAGGTCCACTCGTTTGGAACGTCATGTACGACGATTTCCTGCGCATGGACCTGCCTGCTGGAACGAACATCATCGGCTTCGTGGATGACGCACTTGTCGTTTGCGCCGCTGACGACGTCAAAATCCTGGAGCTGAGGATCACTGATAGTCTGTGGCGGGCAAAGCGTTGGTTGGATAGCAGAGGCCTGAAAATGGCCCCTGAGAAGACCGAGGCTTTGCTGGTCACGGACAGGAGATCCTTCAAATACCCGAGGATCGTTCTCGGGGAACATGAAATCAAGTGGAAAACGAGCATTAAGTACCTGGGTGTGCAGTTGGATCGAAGGCTTAGCTACGGCGAATACCTGCAGATCGCGACTGCAAAAGCCATCCAATGTGGGGCTACCCTGACTCGGCTCATGCCCAACATTGGTGGACCCACGGAAGCTAAGAGAAGGCTGGTGGCGAGCGTGGTAAATTCGAAGCTGCTTTATGCAGCTCCGATCTGGACAAGTGCCCTTAACAACCATGCTATCCTGAAGAAGCTGTTCTCGGCACAAAGAGGTGTGGTGATGAGAATTATCTCATCATACCGAACTGTGTCGACGAGCGCTGTGCTGGTCCTGGCGAGCGTCCCACCAATAGATTTATTGGCGGAGGAAAGGGAAGAGACCTTTCAGCTCCGTAAGGAGCTCACCTGCTTAACAATCCTGCAGGAAATCGCTCGCGCGAAGGAGGCCATCAGCAAGGATGGAAGGCGCAGACTCGTCGAGAAATGGCAGACGAGATGGCATGGTGACCAAACCGGGAGATGGACACACCGTCTTATCCCGGAGCTCGCCACCTGGCTGGATAGAAAGCACGGTCAAGTCGGCTTTTACCTGGCGCAAGCGCTTTCGGGCCATGGTTGCTTTAATGCTTACCTGAAGCGCTTCAAGAAAAGAGACGACGATTTGTGTCGCTACTGCGGTTCCCTTGTGGAAAATGCAGAGCACTCACTCTTTGTTTGTGCCAGGTGGGGCGCGGAAAGGGAAGCTGTCGGTCGGGCAGTGGGCGCACAACTCACTCCTGACACGATGGTCTCTCTCATGCTCCAGTCTGAACAGATATGGATGCTTATCGAGTCATTCGTCACCCTGGTGATGAAGACGATGGAGCTCGATGGGCGTGCAGAGCGCGGCAACAATGGGGGCCAGTAGAAATCGCATCGGGGCCTACACCCGCGGTCCTGCGTCTTGGGCGGACTTGGCTGTCTGCGTCGGCCGGGGGAGGAATCTTTATATTCCTCCCCTGGTTTGCGCGGCTAGATGGCCTGCTTAAGGGCGTGTGCCCGCGGATGGGGGACCCGGGCGAACGGACGACGGAAGATTCGTACGCGACTTTAAGCTGGAACCAACTGCCCGCGAAGTTGAAAGCCGAAAGGCGGTTCCACGGGCAGTGTATTGGTTCGTGAGAGGGGGTTTTTTGGTTTTAACAGGTATGCCTAGACCCCTCCTAGGAGAGTCCTGTACAACGTCTATAAAAGATTTCGCCATTTTTCCTCCTCACAAAAAAAAATATCTTAAAGCTAAACTTTATAACTTATCATTCTGAAAAAAATATCAAAACACTAACTGATGTTTATGGAGTCAAATCCTCGATAGCCATTGATTATTGTGAAAATTGTTCTCGGGACTAGAATAAAGGTTTGAAAATCCTGCAAACTGGCTCAGGAGTCTACGTTCATGTATTCTGTTAGTTCTTATACTAAATAGTTCTGAAAAATTATTTTTACAAATCTTCAATACTCATAGCGGCCGGTCTTTAGTGAAGTTCCAAATAAACACAAAATATCACATAAATCCTTGACTGTAACTAAAATAATTGCTCTAAATACTTCCAATTTGGTTCTCGGGTAGCTATGTCTGTCTCTCATCAGTTCCTAATGCTAAACTTTATAATTTATCATTTAAAAAAAAATCAAAAACCCTCACTGACTTTTATTTAATCAATTACTCGATAGCCATCGATTATTGTAAAAATTGTTCCCGGGAATGCAATAAAAGTTTTGAAATTCTGCAAACTGGCTGAGGAGTCCTAATTTACATACTCTATCACTCTTCATAGTAAATAGTTCTGAAAAATAATTTTTCCAAAACTTCAATACTCATAGCGGCCGGTCTATAGTGAAGTTCCAAATAAACACAAAATATCACATAAATCCTTGACTGTAACTAAAATAATTGCTCTAAATACTTCCAATTTGGTTCTCGGGTAGCTATGTCTGTCTCTCATCAGTTCCTAATGCTAAACTTTATAATTTATCATTTAAAAAAAAATCAAAAACCCTCACTGACTTTTATTTAATCAATTACTCGATAGCCATCGATTATTGTAAAAATTGTTCCCGGGAATGCAATAAAAGTTTTGAAATTCTGCAAACTGGCTGAGGAGTCCTAATTTACATACTCTATCACTCTTCATAGTAAATAGTTCTGAAAAATTATTTTTACAAATCTTCAATACTCATAGCGGCCGGTCTTTAGTGAAGTTCCAAATAAACACAAAATATCACATAAATCCTTGACTGTAACTAAAATAATTGCTCTAAATACTTCCAATTTGGTTCTCGGGTAGCTATGTCTGTCTCTCATCAGTTCCTAATGCTAAACTTTATAATTTATCATTTAAAAAAAAATCAAAAACCCTCACTGACTTTTATTTAATCAATTACTCGATAGCCATCGATTATTGTAAAAATTGTTCCCGGGAATGCAATAAAAGTTTTGAAATTCTGCAAACTGGCTGAGGAGTCCTAATTTACATACTCTATCACTCTTCATAGTAAATAGTTCTGAAAAATAATTTTTCCAAAACTTCAATACTCATAGCGGCCGGTCTATAGTGAAGTTCCAAATAAACACAAAATATCACATAAATCCTTGACTGTAACTAAAATAATTGCTCTAAATACTTCCAATTTGGTTCTCGGGTAGCTATGTCTGTCTCTCATCAGTTCCTAATGCTAAACTTTATAATTTATCATTTTAAAAAAAATCAAAAACCCTCACTGACTTTTATTTAATCAATTACTCGATAGCCATCGATTATTGTAAAAATTGTTCCAGGGAATACAATAAAATTTTCGAAATTCCGCAAACTGGCTGAGGAGTCCTAATTTACATACTCTTTCACTCCTCATAGTAAATAGTTCTGAAAAATCATTTTTCCAAAACTTCAATACTCATAGCGGCCGTTCTAGAGTAGCCAAGTTCCAAATACACACAAAATATCACCTAAATCTTTGACTGTAACCAAAATAATTGCAATTAATTCTTCCAATTCGGTTCTCAAGTAGCTATTCCTGTCCCTCATCAGTTCTTAATGCTAAACTTTATAATTTATCATTTAAAAAAAAATCAAAAACCCTAACTGATGTTTATTTAATCAATTACTCGATAGCCATCGATTATTGTAAAAATTGTTCCAGGGAATACAATAAAATTTTCGAAATTCCGCAAACTGGCTGAGGAATCCTAATTTACATACTCTTTCACTCCTCATAGTAAATAGTTCTGAAAAATCATTTTTCCAAAACTTCAATACTCATAGCGGCCGTTCTAGAGTAGCCAAGTTCCAAATACACACAAAATATCACCTAACTCTTTGACTGTAACCAAAATAATTGCAATTAATTCTTCCAATTCGGTTCTCAAGTAGCTATTCCTGTCCCTCATCAGTTCTTAATGCTAAACTTTATAATTTATCATTTAAAAAAAAATCAAAAACCCTAACTGATGTTTATTTAATCAATTACTCGATAGCCATCGATTATTGTAAAAATTGTTCCAGGGAATACAATAAAATTTTCGAAATTCCGCAAACTGGCTGAGGAATCCTAATTTACATACTCTTTCACTCCTCATAGTAAATAGTTCTGAAAAATCATTTTTCCAAAACTTCAATACTCATAGCGGCCGTTCTAGAGTAGCCAAGTTCCAAATACACACAAAATATCACCTAAATCTTTGACTGTAACCAAAATAATGGCTATAAATTCTTCCAATTTGGTTCTCAACTAGCTATTCCTGTCCCTCATCAGTTCTTAATGCTAAACTTTATAATTTATCATTTAAAAAAAAATCAAAAACCCTAACTGATGTTTATTTAATCAATTACTCGATAGCCATCGATTATTGTAAAAATTGTTCCAGGGAATACAATAAAATTTTCGAAATTCCGCAAACTGGCTGAGGAATCCTAATTTACATACTCTATCACTCTTCATAGTAAATAGTTCTGAAAAATAATTTTTCCAAAACTTCAATACTCATAGCGGCCGGTCTATAGTGAAGTTCCAAATAAACACAAAATATCACATAAATCCTTGACTGTATCTAAAATAATTGCTCTAAATACTTCCAATTTGGTTCTCGGGTAGCTATGTCTGTCTCTCATCAGTTCCTAATGCTAAACTTTATAATTTATCATTTTAAAAAAAATCAAAAACCCTCACTGACTTTTATTTAATCAATTACTCGATAGCCATCGATTATTGTAAAAATTGTTCCAGGGAATACAATAAAATTTTCGAAATTCCGCAAACTGGCTGAGGAGTCCTAATTTACATACTCTTTCACTCCTCATAGTAAATAGTTCTGAAAAATCATTTTTCCAAAACTTCAATACTCATAGCGGCCGTTCTAGAGTAGCCAAGTTCCAAATACACACAAAATATCACCTAAATCTTTGACTGTAACCAAAATAATTGCAATTAATTCTTCCAATTCGGTTCTCAAGTAGCTATTCCTGTCCCTCATCAGTTCTTAATGCTAAACTTTATAATTTATCATTTAAAAAAAAATCAAAAACCCTAACTGATGTTTATTTAATCAATTACTCGATAGCCATCGATTATTGTAAAAATTGTTCCAGGGAATACAATAAAATTTTCGAAATTCCGCAAACTGGCTGAGGAATCCTAATTTACATACTCTTTCACTCCTCATAGTAAATAGTTCTGAAAAATCATTTTTCCAAAACTTCAATACTCATAGCGGCCGTTCTAGAGTAGCCAAGTTCCAAATACACACAAAATATCACCTAAATCTTTGACTGTAACCAAAATAATTGCAATTAATTTTTTCCAATTCAGTTCATAAGTAGCTATTCCTGTCTCTTATCAGTTCCTACAGCAAAACTTTATAATTTCTTATTTAAAAAAAACTTTGATGCCCTCACTGATGTTTTTGTGATCAAATTCTAGGTAGGCATTGTCATAATTTTTCATGAAATTAAAATTTTTTTTTTTTTAAATGGGTAGATATTTTTCTTAAAATTTAAAACATATTATTGTAATTGAAATTTTACATTAAAAAATATTCAATATTTTTCATCATAGAGATTTTAAATCTTACCATTCTCCATGCCATAAATTATTCCTTTTCAACATCAACATCATGATCTTTGGATATTCCTGTTCATTTATCAATCTTTTAGAGCAATAAAGCTCTTAGTTGTTAAAAATTTAAATTTTTTATCACAGACTACAAAGGTGAGCTTCTTGCTGTCACACTTGATTCGAATTTGCAACTATTTACACTTGTGTATCTGAATAATAAATTCACTCATTGTAGTCTAAAATTCTGCCGCACTTTCGACAATATTTTTATAACATGACACTTTTAATTTTAATATTTTTACTCTTTTCGCAAGAATTACATTTGGAAACCTAACCTGTACCATATTTAAAATTAAATTTAGACATGTTTCACTATTACCGACCTAGAAAAAAGCGAACAGACTTGCGCAAGACATGCACGACCTCTTTCGAGCTGGCGCGAATTTCAAAAAACGCCTGAAAAAGATCTTTTCTAATAGCGAAAGTGCATGTTGGGCGGTATTTCGTATGATAAACTACTCCTAATTATATTCCCTATTTTGCAACCCACTTGTGCCTACTCTGTATATTTGGAAAATTTATTCTGTGGAAAAAGGAACGCTTCCACTCCGCTGGGTATCGAGCCCAGGATCTTTCGATTGCTGGTCGAATGCTCTATCATCTGAGCTACGGAGGTTCCACAAAATTTTTCTCACAGAATCTATTTACGCCAATGTGGTCACGGATATATCACGAACTATTTACAAAGTTTTCCAACTCATTTCAGTCGATTATGTTGATAATTAGAAGTGTGTATCACTCACCATGATAACCGAACTCTACCATATCGACATTATCAACCTGTGATTTAGAATTAACGTCATTTAAGACCGGATGTAATTTTGAATATATATTTGAAAAATTTATTCTGTGAAAAAAGGAACGCTTCCACTCTGCTGGATATCGATCCCAGGACCAGTTACTTTATCAAATTTTGGAGGATAAAAGAAAAATGCCTTTCTGGTTATGTAGGTATCTATAAAAAAAAAATTTGCAATTTATGTTTCTCAAATTATATGCACAGCTTTAGATAAACAGGAGACGGCTTGAATTCATCATTTTTAAGCAAGTTTAATTTACCTGAGCTATCATTGATTCTGAGATAGATGAAGCTTGCAACTCGTGTTGCATCCTGTAGATATATAAATATATAAAGCATATAAACTCCGGATTAATCATGGTAAACCTTACGTTAAATGTGGTAAGTTTAATCTTTACAATAAATGCAATAGATATATAAAGAAACGAAATTATATTAAATGTATCACAATTAATAAAAATGCAATTGAAAAATACACAATACTTGGTCTTTGAAATTGAATACAGTTTATTATATATAAATGACTTTAGAAAACGTAAATTCAGCCTCGTGGTCAGAATTTCATAAAATAAAGAAAATTCAAACGGAATTAGTACTTAAAATTAAAGGGTCTAAAGTATGTCCAAATCTTGAAATACCGTGCAGCTTCCAAAATTGCAAAATGTAATGTCTTTTATATAATAATCAAAATTTTCTATAATATTTCAATTAGACAGGTTAAGAAAATAATTTATTGATCACGAAAAACAACTTTTGTAAGTTTCAAAATTTTGCAACGTCACAAAGGAAAACATTGATTATAATTTTTTTCAAGAAAACAATTTCAAGTTGATTTGAATTAATATAACGGCATGAAAATGCATCAAGAAACTATTTCAAACACCTCATAATGAGCGATGCATTTTTTATTGATTTAACTTCTCCTGCAGATCACAATATTGTGAAGGAAGTCTCGACTATACAATTTTTGGAACCAAAAAATTAAGAGTGATCACATTGAAAAGATAAAAATTTTCAATGTAAGAATTGTTTTCTTAAAAAAATTAAAATCTATGTTTTCCTTCAGTTCAATAATAATGTATATATTCATTAATAAAATCAATGAATATATATAATATATGATATATATAATATATATATATATACAATACATATATAAACTACCGGTCATAATTGTGGGACCACCTGTTTTTCGATGATTGCTTTAATTATCTTAATTTAAATTCTGTAAGTGATGAAATTCGTACCCTCAATAATGTGGATGCCATCAAAATTATCTTCAAAATTAGTCTGGAATGAAGTCGTTCCGTTAAATTTTGAAGAAGTTATTGCAAATAAAGTCAAAATTTCAATGCTTTCTTAAATTTTAAATAACTTTCGAAAAAATGAACATTTTTTAATCTTCTTAGGCTCATTTTAAAGCTAAGATTCTACAGAATCGCAGTAAATTTTCATTATGAATCTATAATTTTTTTCTTGCATAATGCAAAGAGTTGAAATTGTAACAAAAAAGTAGGGAAATTTCGAAAACATTTCATCTGTAGGTAAATCATAATAAAGATCATATGAATATATATTTTAAGGGAACTCAATACAAAATTAATGATTATATGTTTTATAAATAATAAAGCATGCGCAGTTCAAATGTACAAGGCTTTGTCAGCAGGGTGCTAACACTGTACGAAGAAAAAGAAGAATAAGAAGCAGATTCTGCTCCGCTGTAAGACTATATGCGCATGCGCAGTTCAATTTTTACATCATATTCCTCTGTAACGGAATACACAACATTCAGTTACTCTCAGCTGTTACGGTAAAACGAGTTTCCGCGCCGGAGGCACATAAAAATGTTTTTCTCAGCAAAAGCAATATTGGAAGTTTTCCAACTTTTGTATTTGAACTTTAACCTCGAGCAGTATGTAAGAAAAAAATTACACATTAATTCTAAGTATTGGGTTCGGTTTTGTAGAAATTTAGCTTTAAAATTAGTCCAAGAAGATTAAAAAATGTTATGCAATAACTTCTTCAAAATTTAACAAAAAGAATTCATGCTGGGCTCATTTTATTAAGAATTTTTATAGCTTTGAATTTAATTAAAAGAACAAATTTTTTTACTTACATAATTCAAATTAGGATAATTTAAGCAATTATGCACTTTTTAGTACTTTCAGTATTCTTAATACTCCTGTGGGCATACAAGGTAAGAAGTTAAATACTGTGCCTTTGGCCGTCCGGCCATAACCTTGCGCAACTTTGCGTAATATGGCGTCGGAAGGTAATAACCTCCCGAACGACCAGGATGATGATAATATGAGTGTGGACGGATGTTCAGTCCTAGATTCCGGCTTTAACTGCAATGGTTCTCATCTGGTCACTAATAAAACATGTCCAGCTTATCAGGAACAAATTCTGGTGCGCAAGATTGCAGCCTACCGGAATACTTCTATTAAGGAGGCCTCGGATCTTCACCACAGAGAAAAGAAAACCTCACAAAACTCCATGTCGCCTTTGGACGTGCGCCCTCTTCTTGCTAGGTCTGCATCACACACGGAAAAAAAATTGGTAGAAATGTTGCTCTACCTCTGGTGCTCCTGCGCCCCTACACTGGAGGGCAACTGCAGCGCTCTTCATAGGTTAGCAGGTTTACTTTTTTGTGGACTAACTGCTCTCCCACAATTGCGGGAGAGTTGCTGCCCCACAGGAGGGAATGTTGCGGCGAGTCATATAAACTAATATTTGACTATACTTCTCAATGGACAATTCAATTGTTTTGATATTTCTGTCACGTCCCGCGACTCTACCGCCACAAGTAACAAGCAGATTAAGAAACCAATAAAGGGATCAAGACAGCATTACAGCGAGTGTGATTTTATCGACGCAAGTTATAGACAAATCTACAGATCAATAGGATGATCAATATGAAATTACCATGTGTCGTTATAATACCCACACATGATAGCAAATCGACTGACCCAGAGAGAAAGTGAATGAAGCCCTACAATACCAACACACTACCGTCACAACATGCGACTTGTAATAGCATGTGACTTGTAATAACATGCGACTGGTCATAGCATGTTACTCGTCATACTTGACCTTTCAAAGTTCTATAAAAAGCGAAAGTACCAAGAGAAGTCAGTCCAGTACCATCATCTCTACACCGCGAGTTCAGTTAGTTAGTCAACGTTCGATTTCTACAATGTGACCAACGCGAGTCCAGTCCAATGCCATCGAATCTATACCGCGAGTGTAATCCAGTCAGTCCAGCTTCTCCAGATTTCTACCGCTACTCAACCCGAATTCTAACTCGGCGCTGAGTTCAACGACATTAGAAAGTGAAGGGGAATCGCCTTCCAAATTCTCTCGAAACTGGGATCGAAGAATCAACTAGATCAACCGTCTAGATTACGAATCTACTACACAACTGCAACTACCTGAAGATTACAAGTTACACTCAACTGATCACATTCGCTTACTGGACTCAATCGATCATCAATCAATTCAACTCAGGATAACTAAAGGGGTATTTCTAATTTTGATTCTATTTTACATTTCCATGGTGCTTACCTGATAAAATCTCAATTGTCAATAAATATATTTTATATACCTAACCCTTCTCAATCACTGACTATTCCTTATCCCTTAGAGAGGATCCTTCTGATCCTGACATAAAACGAGGAGATCTTTTAAAAGGAGAAATGTTACGTTTCTGACGTAACATACCCAATCTCTTTTTTTGGTGCATCGGCCCGGGAAACTTGAAGTCAGTGAATGGGATATTGAAATTTCATAATTATTAGGAATCAAACTTGATAAATTGCAATTATAATTTATATGATTTCACACATATTTTGCTAAAATAAAATAAATTTGATAAAATCACGAAAGGATTTGACCTTGAGGCTAACTTGAGTGATTAAATAATCATTTTATTTTATTTGAAATTTTACACATATATCTTGTTAAAATAAAATAATTTTATCAAATCATAAAGGGATCTGACCTTGAGGCTAACCTAAGTGATTAAATAATTATTTTATTTGAAATATTATTTTATTTTCTGATTTCTTGTTATTTTTGTACAAACTGTGTTAAAATAAAATAAATTCTGTTGATTCACGCAGGGATTTGACCTTGAGGCTAACCTAAGTGATCAAAAGACTTATTTTATTTGAAATTTTATTATCGGAATTTTTGAAAGTGCAGAGATTACATAGGATTTTGTGCTTGAGTCATGCCTGTCTAATCTCGTACTTCTTTAATTCTAAATTGTTGACTAAGTTTTAATTTGAGTTAAAACGAGAAAAAGCAGCACAAGAGACTATAAGTCCTTTTTAGATTCGTTGAACGGTCACCATTTGATGACGATCAATTGGGTAAGGCAAAATTCAAGTGCTCATACAGTATCGTTTGAAACTTTTATTTTAACTCTGTTAACTAACAGAATATTTTTAATTGCAAAAGATTGACCAAGATGTTGTGCTTGAGTCAGGCTTGTCCAATCTTGCATTAATTAAATTCTGTATAATTTATAATTTTGTTTATGTGTGTATACTAAAAATATAACAAAAAAAAAATTTTTTTTGTGAGTGTACCAATTATTTAAAAACCCATTTGTGACCTATACCATTCGACAATTATATAAAAAAAAAAACATATCACTTATCCCAGGTAAGGCAAGGAACAAAATTAGTTTCAATAAGAATAAATTTGAAACAAAAAATTCTAAATAAATATTTTTTCTGTAAGCACATGGAAAATGGTAGAATTAAGGCATATTATTTTAAAAATTTTGATTGATGATTATAAATTTACCTGACTCGGAACATTGAGACAATTCATATTTTCTAATAAACAAATTATTAATCACATTTATTGATTACAAAAATATTTTAAAACGAAAGATATTTGAAAAAATTTTCCTAGTGGATCCAAATTAATATTTATGTATTGCAATTTTAAAAGTGTCTCCATGTACGTATCAGTAAATTTTATTTTATAATAACCTATGTCGGGACCCAACCCCAGTGAATTAGGGAAATCACAAATTCAAGAAAATCCTATTACGCGCAGTCAAGTTAAGAAAAATACTGAACTTGCAAAAATTGTGGCACAAAATCAAACTGGTCCCTTTAAACCAAAAAGAACAGTTACTGTAAAGGAAAAGGTAACTAAAGATAATTTTGAAAATATTTATAACAAGGACAAAACAAATATCACTTTGCAATTAGATAATATTTCTTTAGAGAAAACCTTAACGTTTGAACAATTCGAAACTGCCGGAACAAGCAATTCATCTGACTCGAATAATTGGCGTAATTCAAATTCAAAAACTAATTCGAGTATTATTTGTGGATCAATTGATCAGGACGAAACATTAAAAAACGAAACTACTTATATTGACAACGAAGATATAAGTTTACTTAGTTCAACGATAATTCCAAAAAACACAGTCGAAGAAAGAACTAAAATAAATTTATCAGAAAACTCTCTTAAACGCCAAACAGTTTTAAGTAATAACGATAGCGACGATAATAGTACCGACAACGAACAAATGGAACAAATTGTTCACAAAAATCCTGCAGAAAACGTTAATCCAATTAGAAACAACGAAATGGTCCTACCTAATAATCAACAAGTATCCTTACGCGACGCGTTAGAAGTAGTACCCTTATTTGATGGAAGTAATATTCCATTATCACATTTCATTGAAGGATGTTATGAGGCAAAGGCAATGCTGCCAACACCCGCAGCTCAAGAAAATCTAGGACGATTATTAAGAAGTAAATTATCAGGAGAAGCGAGAAAATGTATCTTTCAATCGACTTATAATAATATGGAGGAACTAATTGAGAAACTTAAAAGAGTATACGCCCCAAAAAAAAGTGTGTATCAGCTACAAGGAGAATTAGGGAATACCTATATGTGGGAAAAAGAGAACGTACTTTCCTATGCAGCTAGAATTAAGGAGATTGCCGACAGAATCGAAGACGCTCATAGACTCAACAATAATGGACAAGTAGATAATACCTTCAAACAGAACCTTCAAAAAGATGTTATTCAATGCTTTATTCGTGGTCTGCGTCCCGAATTAGAAATTCGAGTGAAAACAAAGGAAACATTTAAAGAAGTTTTCAATGATACAATCAACGTAGAAAGAGACTTGGCAGCATCATCCGCACTACGGAGAAATAAAAATTCAGATTATTTAAAAATGGATGATTCTATAAATAATAGAAATAATAAAACAGCTCGGTTCAATGTTGCACGAGATAACAACATAAATTGTATAATATGTAAAAAACCAGGTCATGTTGCTGAAAATTGTTATCATTTAACCAAAGCACAAGAAGCAGTATCTAGAAAACAAAATCCCAATTTTTTTATGCAAAATCAACAGCCTAGTAATAATCACCAACGACGAGAAAATATTTACAATAATTCTGCAAGAAATAATTACCGGAATAACCACTTTTTAGGAAACAGAAATAACAATTATGACAATAATAACTATCCGAATAACAATTTTTCAAGGAACAGGAACAACAATTACAATAACATTTCAGGTAACAGAAATAATTATCCTAACAGCAATAGATTCCACAATTACAATAATAATAATTTTTCGAGAAACAGAAATAATGATAATAGACAAGAAAATTTAAATCACAACAGGTATGCAAATCACAGACAATTTTTAAATCAAAATAGCCAACGAGAAATACGAAATCAGGAATTAAGTAGACCAAATCAAAATTATCCACAAAAATCAGAAGTTATATGCAACTATTGTAAAAAACCAGGACATGTTATAACAAATTGTAACGTTAGATTAAATAAACAACAATCGCAAAATTCGGAAAACTCAAACGCTCTCCCCAGTACGGATGCACTGAGGAAAGCGTAAGGCAAGAACCAGAAGCATCCACTTCTAACGATCAACCGGCTATAAAGATAAGCGTTTCCAAACCAAGTATAATTCCATCGATAATGATATGCGCAGAAGGCCTTCAAAGCCCTGCTTGCATGATGATAGATACCGGTGCTGGTCGAAATTTGATTAAACAAAATTCCGTAAATCCTAATTTGCCAATAGATGGAAAAAGAGTGTTAAAACTTACAGGAATAAATAATTTACCACTTTTTATAATGGGACAAATACAAATAAACATTCTAGGATATCCAACAATATTGAATATAATTCCTAATCAAGTTCCAATAGATGAAGACGGAGTTCTAGGTTCAGAATTTTTTCGAGAAAATAAAGTCAATATAAATTATGTATCAAAATGTCTAGAAATACAAAATAAATTGTATCCATTTGAATCGACACAGATATTAACAATTCCAGCTAGAACAGTAACAACATTTTATGTTCCAATTGAAAATACTGAAAAAATCGAAGGTTACGTACCTCGGCTACATTTTGGCGAAGGAATTTATGCAGGAGACGCAATTGTAAAAAATTGCAACGGTAAAGCTTATATCAAATTTGCAAATACAAACGAAATTTCAGTAACGATATCAATACCAGCTATTACTTTAGAAGACTTTGAAGAAAGAGATTTTCAAAATGTAATAAGTCAATCAAGCAATTTAAAAAACTTAAGTGATGACGATTTATCTAACCAAATACTGAATAGCTTCTTAAAAACCGAAAATTTTTTCAACAATCCATGCAGATTTTTTAACATAACAGGTGAAGAAAGAATAGAATACATTAAAAAACTTCTTCGTTTGGATCATTTGAATCAAGACGAATACGAACATGTAGAGAGATTAATTATTAACAGTGCAGACAGATTTCAAATTCCAGGAGAACCACTTGAAGCTACTAACGTTTTGCAACATTCAATTCCAACTACAGATGATTCTCCAATTTTTTCAAGACAATATAGATTTCCCCCTGTTCATAAAGAAGAAATTACAAAACAAGTTGACGAATTATTAAAAAATAAAATAATAAAACCTTCACAATCACCGTATAACACTCCAGTTTGGATTGTTCCTAAAAAACCAGACTCTAAAGGTAAAATAAAATGGCGAATGGTTCTAGACTTCAGAAAACTTAATGAAAAAACAATCGGAGATTCTTACCCACTACCTAACATAAATGATATACTCGATTCACTCGGATCTGCCAAATATTTTTCAGTATTTGATTTAGCTACTGGTTTTCACCATATAAAAATGGACCCTAAAGACTCTCATAAAACTGCATTTTCTACACCTCATGGCCATTATGAATTTGATAGAATGCCCTTTGGTTTAAAAACCGCCCCTGCAACGTTTCAAAGGTTAATGGATATTACTTTAACTGGATTAATAGGGACAGAACTCTTTGTATATCTTGATGACATAGTCATATTTGCTGATACACTAGAAGAACATGAGAAAAAATTTAATAATTTAATACAACGTCTTCGAAAAGCAAACCTTCATTTACAACCAGACAAATGTGAATTTCTACGACCTGAGATAGGATATTTAGGTCATATAATTGATAAAAATGGAGTTCGACCGGACCCCCCAAAAAAAATAGCCGTAAAAGAATTTCCAGTTCCAAAAACACAAAAGAATGTCAAACAATTTTTAGGATTAGCAGGATATTATCGTAGATTTATCGAAAGATTTTCCAAAATTGCCAATCCTCTTAATCAACTTCTAAAAAAAGATACCACTTTCATATGGACCGATAAACAGCAAACAGCTTTTGATATTTTAAAATCAAGATTATGTGAAGAACCACTTTTACAACGACCCGATTTTTCGCAACCCTTTGTTCTCACAACAGATGCCTCAGGATACGCAATAGGAGGTATATTATCACAAGGTAAAATAGGCAAGGATAAGCCAATAGCATATGCTTCACGTAGTTTAAGTGACGCTGAGAAAAAATATGACACATATGAAAAAGAAGCACTTGCAATAATATTTTGTGTCACTCATTTCCGTCCTTATTTATATGGAAGAAAATTTACCCTAGTAACTGATCATAAACCACTAGTTTGGTTTCAAAATTCTAAGGACCCTTGCTCACGAGTTTCGCGCTGGAGGTTAAAACTCGCTGAATATGATTTTGATGTAGTATACAAGGCAGGAAAAATGAATGTCAATGCAGACGCTCTCTCAAGAAACCCTATTATTAATGAAGAGAGATCAAGAAATTTACACGAAGATGATGACGATACCTTCATGACATCTCAAGAAAAAATGAATCTTGAGAATGCTTTTATAAAAATTAATCAAGAAAATAATATCAAAAAAGGAAATACTTCGAAAAATAAGTATTTTAATTCAGTATTCGCCGAAGATGATGCGAATGACTTTAGTGAAACTTCGGAAGGAACAATATTCGATGTTAATTTGAAGTTATCTGATATTTTCAATGAAATCTTAAATGAGAAATTACTTAACAAAATTAATAAAGATATAGTTAAATATAAAAATTTATTTAAACTGCTATCTTCAAAACTTTCTGTTATAAATTATGAAAATTCGCCATGGAAAACCATGACTACTAGGGGTAAAAAGAAAAAACAAGAACAAATGAAAAATTCAAATCAGCACAAAAATCTAGGAAATTTAAATCAAAATGAAATCCAAGAAAAATTAGACGAAAATTTTTCTTCTAAACCTCTTGTGAGAAAACTTCGAGGTAGGCCAAGAAAAAATCTACTTACAAATTTAAAAATTATGCCCTCTCAAACAAAAAGAAAGAGAGGTAGACCAAGAAAACAAATATATGAAAATGAATTACCAGAAATAAATATGCAAAAAGGAAGCCGAACAAAAGTAAAATCAGATTCCGACTCTGATCCTGATTCTGATCCTGAATATTTGGACTATTTAAAAGAAATCCAAGCAAAAAATAAAAGAAATAAAAATGGCAAAAAGCCTAAACAATTTATTATACCTCAAGAGGAAAAAAGCGAAAATTATTTTTCTACTTCTGAAGACGAAGTAAGTGATATGAAACCTGAAGATGAAGAGAACTCTGAAAGCTCTTGTATTGAAGAAATTTTTGAAAATGAAAATATTGAAGACACTTTTTATGAACGAAATTCTGAAATAAACAAAAATGGACAAATAAAAACCAGGGAAAATGTTGAAAATGATAATAATTCAGAATTCGAAGAAAACCGTCCACCCCCAGAGCCCCCTCCAACCAAATCAAAATCTACCAGGCAAATTTTATTGAATAAAAATATCGTTGAATGTCGCGATCAATTAACAATGCGAAAAGATAATTATGTATATTTTGTTACAACGAATGGAAATCCTCGAGACAACGGATCAAAAAGTCTAGAAAAACGTGGAACTTTACCAAAATTCAAAAACTTACAGAAGGGAACAGCGAAAGAAATTAAAAAAGGAAACTATTATCATTTTGCTCTTCCGATTGAAGGAGAAATTCAAGACAATTTATCTGAAACCTTGAATAATATAAAATTGTCAATTTATTCATTACACGAATTATCTCAAAAATTGAATTTACGATCAATTAGTATTACAAGACTTCAAAAATCAACCATATAGCTTGGGAAGAAATAAAATTAATATTTGATTTAGTTTTTGCAAATTCTCTTCGAAAATAATAGTTTGTAATGGCATAACGCAATATCCAACAAAAGAACAAAGATCACAATTAATTGAAGAAGCACACTCCTCAGCATTAGGAGGCCATAAAGGCGTCACAAAGACCTATAATCGAATTCGCCAAAAATTTTTTTGGGAAAATATGAAAATCGATATTCAAAAGTATATTCAAGGCTGCTTACAATGCCAAATAAAAAAATTAGTTCGAGTTAAAACTAAAAATCCTATGGTTATTACTGATACACCCACTACTGCCTTCGAAAAAATATCAATGGATATTGTTGGTCCACTACCAGAAACAAAGTCTGGAAATCTGTATATTCTTACTATACAAGATAATTTTACAAAATACTCTCTAGCAATACCTCTTCCTAATCATCAAGCTGGTACAATAGCAGACGCATTCGTGAAGAAATTTATTTGCATATTTGGATCGCCAAAAGGAGTACTGACGGATCAAGGCAGAGATTTTTTAAGCAATTTATTAAAAAGGTTAGCAAAACTCTTTAGAATTAAACAATTTCGTACCACAGCTTTTCACCCTCAATCCAATGGATCACTTGAACGATCACATCATGTCCTAGGTGAATATCTCAAACAATTTGTAGCAAAAAATTCAGAATGGGACGATTGGCTAGAATTAGCAATGTTTTCATATAACACAAGTGTACACGAAGCCACAAAATGTACGCCTTATGAATTAGTTTTTGGCAAATTAGTCCGTGAACCCTCTAGTGAAGCTCTATCACAGAATGAAAAATTGCAAACCTATGATGATTATTTGATCAATTTTGTCACACAACTGCATGAAATGCGAACACAAACAAGAGAAAACCTCATAAAGGCAAAAGAAAAATCAAAAATGTACCACGATAGAAAAATAAATCCCTTGGAAATAAAAATTGGGGATAATGTATTTTTATTAAAAGGAGGAAAAATTAAAAAACTGGATAATCAATACACAGGACCTCACGAAGTTTTAGATGTACTAGGAAAAGGAAATGTAAAAATCAACATAAATGGAAAACCGACAGTAGTTCACGTCAATCGAATAAAAAGATCGTACATAAATATACAAAATTGATTAACTAAAGTTGAATTCAAACTTACAATAATATAAACTTTGCATAAAACCAAAGCGTTTAGAATAACTAAAGCAGGAAATGTTCTAAACAAAAAGATCCTTTGAAACTTTATTCTAATCTTATTTTTTCTATTTCAGAGATTCGAGAAGCTCACTGTACCTTCAAATAGCAATCAAAAAATTTAAATATATTTCATGTTTTTTTTCAGAGTAAATTAAACTTCTGAAACTAGCAAGTATTTATCAAATGCATCAAAATTTTTCAACTTTTCTCTTGTGTTCAGCAAAAACTAATAATCTAATGTCATCACAAAGAAATTATATTCCTTTAAAATTCTTATGAGTATTTTCTTTGCATTTAATTTAATCAATTTTATTTTTGTTCACCAACCTTTCAAAAAACAAACTAATAACCTTTTTAGTAAGACAAATGCAAGTTTTCATTCGAATCACCATTTTATTTTATTACTTAAAGAAAAATATAGAAATATTTGCATTTTTCTTCTCTTTGGATTAAAAAAAAGACTTTTTCTGACAAGAATAAATAAGCACTTCATAATTGGTGCCATCATAAATATAATTTCAATTTTATTTTTTCTTCCATCAAGGGAACTTTTCGTGATTCCCATCCTATTGGAAGAACAGTTTCTACAAATATTGAGACTGTAAATGTATACTGTGCGATGGCGTTACAAAATTGTTAATGTAAAAATTGCTTTTCCAATAGGAATTAATGGGCAACAATAACAAATTGAATAATTACTATTCTTGATATGTTTCATGCACAAATAACTCTATTGATTTGACAAGACAGATTATGTAAAATTATGTAAAATTGTTTTTCTTATGATTATTTTATTCATTTAATAATACACCAATGAAATTGGAGTTCATGAAATTAATTTTTAGAAGCATGTACAAGTAATAATAAGCAGTAGCAATGCCATGTTTTGAAGAAACCAATTTTAGATTTAATTACCCAATACCACTATAACATATATAATCAATTATTGTAATATCTCCAGAATTGTATCCTCTGTTATTACTAAGCATTTATGAAAAACTTGTTATAAATTTTTAATTCGCAACAATAATTTAAAATGTAAATTCCTATGTATAAACGAAATTTTTTATGTTATGAATTGTTAAATTAAACTAAAAATATGTACTTGATTGAGTAAGCATCCTGGATTAAAAATGTATTCTTCTACCGAAGTTTCGATCGCGGATCGTTAACTCCCCGCGTTCGAATTAAGGGGGGAGGTGTCACGTCCCGCGACTCTACCGCCACAAGTAACAAGCAGATTAAGAAACCAATAAAGGGATCAAGACAGCATTACAGCGAGTGTGATTTTATCGACGCAAGTTATAGACAAATCTACAGATCAATAGGATGATCAATATGAAATTACCATGTGTCGTTATAATACCCACACATGATAACAAATCGACTGACCCAGAGAGAAAGTGAATAAAGCCCTACAATACCAACACACTACCGTCACAACATGCGACTTGTAATAGCATGTGACTTGTAATAACATGCGACTGGTCATAGCATGTTACTCGTCATACTTGACCTTTCAAAGTTCTATAAAAAGCGAAAGTTCCAAGAGAAGTCAGTCCAGTACCATCATCTCTACACCGCGAGTTCAGTTAGTTAGTCAACGTTCGATTTCTACAATGTGACCAACGCGAGTCCAGTCCAGTGCCATCGAATCTATACCGCGAGTGTAATCCAGTCAGTCCAGCTTCTCCAGATTTCTACCGCTACTCAACCCGAATTCTAACTCGGCGCTGAGTTCAACGACATTAGAAAGTGAAGGGGAATCGCCTTCCAAATTCTCTCGAAACTGGGATCGAAGAATCAACTAGATCAACCGTCTAGATTACGAATCTACTACACAACTGCAACTACCTGAAGATTACAAGTTACACTCAACTGATCACATTCGCTTACTGGACTCAATCGATCATCAATCAATTCAACTCAGGATAACTAAAGGGGTATTTCTAATTTTGATTCTATTTTACATTTCCATGGTGCTTACCTGATAAAATCTCAATTGTCAATAAATATATTTTATATACCTAACCCTTCTCAATCACTGACTATTCCTCATCCCTTAGAGAGGATCCTTCTGATCCTGACATAAAACGAGGAGATCTTTTAAAAGGAGAAATGTTACGTTTCTGACGCAACATTTCTGAAATTGTCGTTAATTATTATATCTTTTGAAGAATTTGTTTAATTTCTTAAATTGACGTGAAATTATTTAAAATCTCAACATTGCGGTTAGGTTATTTGTAAACAGATTGTAATGAACCAAAAAGTACTTCTATATATATATATATATATATATACAGGAAACATCATTTCAATGGCACTTTCATGTAAATTATAAAATACTTAAAAGTTGTACTTTCGCCTGCTTTTGCATTTGCCTGCCGATGCGGTGCAACTACACATCCTACCGAAAGGAGCTCTGTGTTCCTTCGACGTAAGTCAACTGCTCCCCCAAAAAGGGGCAGCTGCTCACCCACAGAGGGAACGCAGCATACCCAAATGCATAGTCGCACAACTCTCCTCCGCTAAACGCAACAGCTCCACCGCTAGGGGCAGCATCTGCGCCAAATTTTTTTCCGTGCATTCAACATTACAACCGTCTTACCCTCCGGCTTTCAACTATTCTAATTTCCCAAATTTGGGAGAGGTAGATTTGGATTCTTTTGCAAGTATCTTCACCAATCCTCATTCTTCTTCCTTTGCCAACATATCCAAAATTAACAAACCTAAATCTCCTCGCAAGCAGTCGCAAAGCAAAGCTCCTACACAATCTCCGAATTCAAAAAAACGTCTCAATTTCAATCGGGCTGCTCCCTCCCGCTCCTTACCACTCTCCCCTATCAAACCTTCATCCTTTCCCACGGGAAAAAACCATCCCTCTCAGTTTTCAGCACATAGTCAATTTTCTTCGAATTATTCTCGTTCGGATAACCTTTCTTCTCTTCTGTCAGCTTCTTCCTCTCAATTCCTTCAACCTCTCGTTCAACTAATGTCTCTCATGACGCAACTCTTATCACAACTAAATCCCCTCGTCTCTCTGCTTAACCTCAGGGCTTCTTCACTACCCAGCTGCGCGTCACCAACGTCAGCAACCCTCTAAACCATATCCCATCCTTCTACTAGCAAAATATCATCTGCAAACCTACTAAAAATTTTTCAATGGAATTGTCATAGTTTTAACCCCAAAAGGGGTTCTCTTTCAAGGGTGGCAGCTGATAACGATATTCTCCTTTTATGCGAAACTTGGCTTAAACCTAACATCAATTTTCATCTTCCTAATTACAACATAATCCGTAAGGATCGTGCTGACCGCCAGGGAGGATGTCTTCTCACCGCCGTTAGGAATGATATATCCTGTAAAAGGGTGGATATAGCTTTTGACATGAAAGATTGCCTGGACACACTCGCCATTAGCATTCCCACTGATTTTGGTAATTTGTTGCTTATGAATGTCCACCGAAATCCACGCTCCACCCCAGGTAGAATTAATTGGTCTGATTTTTTGCACTCTACTGCTGACTTTCCCTGTTCCATTATTTGCGGTGATTTACACTCACACCACCAATCATGGGGCTGTCCCATAGCATGTACCTCTGGTCTAGCCCTTTATGACGCCATTTTGGATTCAGACCTTATAATCATTAATAAAGGTAACCCCACCCTTTTCTTTCCCCCTGGTCAAAATAAATCCGCTATAGATGTTACATCCCAGTAACTTTAAATTTTCAAACTGCCCCTGAGCAAGGGCAACACGCCACACACCAAGGAGAGCGAGGAATAAACTATTCAAATATAATAATGTTTCAATGATAAATTATCATATGGACCGGGTAGCTGTGCGCATAAGGTAAACCAATGTATACCTCACGTCGACGAATCGGTTTGACATATGGTAATGAGTGATAAAGAAGAACAGTGCTCTATCTATATGGTAATTGCATCAGCGGTAATGAGTCAGTAACTCACACTGCGTGCCGATAAGGTGGTGATGCTGTGCTAATAACCTAATGAGAGAATGAGAAGTTATCAGCACAGCCTCATTAGATATAATGTCTAACTATTATATGTAGGTAACTATTATAATTAATTATTGTCACATTGGTATAATATTACAACTATTATTAACATTCTGATTAGCAATATTTCAATAATTATAATAATATATCATTAATAGTGCCATTAATTGTGCTATTAAAAATGTTCAATCGTATCTGAGTTGAATTTTAATCGACGATCACGATTCTCGGCCGGTTTATTGCTCGCCTCCTTCGTTGAGGCAGGACCAAATAGGCCACGCGCAAAGGTGGCGCTTAAGTGGAGCTCTCTTATATGTTCTTTGATCCAAGAACGTGTTTCCTTTATTTCCATTCCTTTCATTGTTAGTTAATATTTACAATGACTATTAAAATTTTTATTAATGCTCTAGTTTATAAGAATTTTAAGAAATAAAAAATATTTAAATGTCATTGTTCTATTCGTTAATATGGGGATAATATTGGATTTAAATAATTTTTAATAATCACAAATAAAAATAAATATTTTTTGAAATTTAGAATAATTAGAAATAAAAATTACTAATGAACAGAATCAAAAATACATATAAAAGGGCTCCACTTAAACGCCACCCTTGTGCGTAGCCATTTCGGTCCTGCTTCAACGAAGGAGGCGAGGAACAAACCGGCCGAGAATCGTGATCGTCGATTAAAATTCAACTCAGATACGATTGAACATTTTTAATGGTATCTCGGACACCCATGAATATTTTTTAAGTTTTCTTGGCTTAAATTAAAGATAAGATTTTAGACTTTATGTCGTATAATTTTCAGATGTAAAAATTTTTTCTAGGTCATGCAAAAAGTTGAAGTTGAGGTAGAGAATTTGAGAAAATCTTGAATTTTTTTTTAACTCCTCACGTGCTGTATTATTTTCAGAAAGTCTAAAAAATATTTATTGAGCATCACTAGACGTGGAATTTCGTATGCTTTTCAACTATATTTTTAAAAATGCACTATCTCTTCTTTTCACCGAGATATCGTGGTTCAAAGTCAGCAGTGATTTTCAATAGCGATCACGAGCACCGTACGCACAATTTCCGACGGTAGTGTATATAATATAAAACATAGATGAATAAATGCAGAAATGAATATTTAAAACTGCATTTATTTGGAAACTAGAAATAAAATTGGGCAATAGAAGAGATGAACCCATGAACTCTTGCAAAGATCGTGCCTGGCCACCGATTCGCAATTCGTACGTGCCGTGCCACCGATTTGCGATTCGTACGTGCCTTGCCACCGATTTGCGATTCGAACGTTCCGTGCCACCGATTTACGTTGATCTTCTACCACTATTGGAAGTATTAACAGTATATATACCCCAGATTTACCTCTGGTGGTTTGTCATTAAGTTCCGATCAGTTGTACGGTCAACTCGATTCATTTCGGACCAGTAAGTCAACGTCGTGAGCAGACCCTTCGCTAAACGTAAGTCTCAGTGGATTTCTATGAGCAAGATTCTACCTTCCGTACTTGGTAAATAAAATCCTTGGTCTTTGAGTGGTGCAAGTCCGGAAACAGTAGTGCTAGATAGTTACTCTGGATTACGTGTATCGTCGTATTTAGTCGTATCGGTTAATAGTTATTCATTTTTGAAATCGGGACGAACTAACCTATCTTGTTAACAAGTGCATTCCTGATTCATTTCTCGTGTAGTTAGCAAAATACGTAAGCGGATAATTTTCATACCAGTTGGAGGACCTGCATCCCTTACACCTTACCTCCTGCAAGATTTATCGTTGTTTTGCTATCTCACAGAGACTCAAACGAAAACCAAACTACCTCCTGCGAAATTTATCGTTGTTTTGCTACCTCACGGAGACAAACGAAACCTAACTATCCTGCAAGGATTTGTGCCGTTGACTTGCAATTATAGGAGTAAAAAACAAAAAAACGTATGCAACATCTTATTTATTTATAATGAATTATCTTATATATCTATGAATTCAGTGTTTTATTATCGATGTGAACAACTCGGGGCCCATAGACCTGACAAGTGACTACCTACCCACAAACAAAAATAAATTATCAGGCCTTACCAACCTGATATAATCAGCTAACCGCCTCCCTTACATCCAAAATCCAAACTACCCTCGCCTTTTGCTCGGGACGTAACAGCTGATTTGGTGGCAGCGGTGGAATTGTCACTTTTGTTGTCACAATTGATGATAATTAAAAAAATTATTTAATCGAAGCTATTCAAAATTATATGCGCAACTTATTTCGAATAAAAATTGTGCATAAATGAAAGCTTCGAAATTTAGAAATTTTCAAAATTACAAAATTATAAGGTTAGTAGAAATAATTACATAAGATATTTCTACTTGTCAAAATCCAAATATTTGGAATTGAATCTTAAAATAAATTATTTTATTTTAAGCGTTGGTATACTTCGCGTGTTCGCGAGCTCTGCCATCGTTAATAACATCATCGAATTACCCCGAATAAACCTTGCATGTATTCTTTGTAGCAAGATTGTGCAAGTGAAGGGTTTAAAAAGTATAGAAAAATTAAAACATCATTTATTGACTTAAATTCATTTAAAATTCAGAGCTTTTTTTACTTCAAATTTGCGCAGGAATTGTGTTTAAACCTTACCTGAATAAACTTATGGTATTATATCATTGAATATTTAAATTCAAAATATTAAAATTATCTGAATATCTGAAAGTACTAAAATTATACAAGGTTTTGAGCTTGTGCCTGGCTTATCTAATTTCGTACTACTAAACTTTTCAAATTGTTAACTAAGTTTGAATTTAAGTTTAAGACAAAACAAGAACAGCACATGAGAGTATAAGTTCTTGTTAGATTCGTTGAACGGTCACCATCGATTACGATCGACTGGGTAAGGTTAAACGCAGCGGCAGCTGCACGCATCACAGCAAGAATTTACAGTGCAGTAATAACTAGCATAAATAATTAAAAACAGTAATTCAAAAATTGAAATTACCACATTCAATCAGCAATAAACAAATACGGACAATTAAACAAACAAATGTAGCAATAAATAAAATTTTCTATAATTAACAATTACAAGTAAAATTTGACGTAATTACAGTGTGTAGTGACATTTGAGTTATAATGAGTTTAAAATTCAACACCTTCAGATAGATTCTTATACCAAAGCAATAAAGAATAAATTTTTAAAATACAAAAGCGTATCCAAACTTTGAACTTTTTTTTAAGTCTCAAAAATTCAAAAGTCGTGACCATACGCTCAAAGCAACACAAAAAGGACAAATTTAGGAACATTGACATAAAATATTATTGATCCTGACTAAATTAAAAAATTTAAGATTGGTAAATTAATCACTACAATTAAAAATAAAAATATAAACTTGTATGGCACATAAAAACTCACATATAGTGTTTAAACACGATTCAAACACTATAATTTCAGTCTATTCCGATTTATTAAAAAACAAAGTAGGCGACTTTTTATATGATCCAAAATTGAGCATTAATCTGATCCAGAAAGAAGAACTAGCCTCCTTTGATAATATCAACCATCTCAAAATTTACATTATTCACAACGCCACACTTACAACAAATGGTGCAGTAAAAATCCCAATATTAAAGCAAGAAATCGAATTTAACATTATAAATCCAGAAATAGGTATAGGCATATCCGGAGTAATTTGAAAATCGTTTCCAACGCTTTTCAAAATAAATATTCTGGACAAAATCTAAATATTCCTTAGGAAATTACAACATTGGCAAAAACTATAATTGTTACAATAAAAATTTTATATAGGGCAACTTAATTCTGAAAGGACTAATTTTTAGTTTCGGAAATAAATGTTGACATCACACTACCCATTTAAATAGCAAATAATAAACAAAAAGGGGAAAAGTCTGTTTTCTAGCAATAATCGAATTTAGATATTAGATACTAAATTTATATTAGTTATTTTGCGCATAATAAACGCTCAGAGCTCCCGTTTTCTAGAAAACATAGGTTTTAGGAATCTTATTCATTTTTCTGAATAACTATAAAATCAAGATGCCTCACAACGAAAGTAGTACCACTCACTACAAAACACAGGGTGGAGAATTCACAGGGGACATCTCCCGCACCCTTAGCGACGCCATGGTCATTTCAATGGCAGAATGTTTTGCTATACAACAGGGAGTGATGAATATACCCACTTTTAACGGAAAAAATATGCCCGTTAGGGACTTTATCGAAGATGTGTTAAACGGAGAATCCAGTCTGCCTGCAAATTGCGAAAGACAGTACATAATGGCTTAAGCGGTGTTAGAAGACAAATACCAGAACGCGGAACAAATGTTACTACCCTTACATGATTGTGCCTTTGGGGCTTTCATTCGAGGGCAACCCGATGTGATATCCGGAGTGGTGGAGTCACGGAATCCATCTTCATTGGAAGCAGCTTTGAAGTACGCGCTCGAATATGAAGCACGACATCAATTAAACCCTCATTTTCCTATAAACAATATCGGTGAAAATCGATATGCTACGCCTTATGCAGGATCTAGGGATAGAAGCCCGAACGCTCATGTTAGGTTTGCATCATCACCGGACAGGAATAGAACGATGGAACCCAGACAAGGACCGACAGGGATAACAAGGAGACCTACATCACCAATAGTGCCTAATTACCCAAGTAACTACGCACCCCCATTTCAGTATCCACCTTATTTACCCTATCAACCTTATCCGTACTATCCAGGTACGCATACGTCAAACAATCCTTATCCTAATCATAATTACCGCTATAAAGAAACCAATACACCCCCCAAAACACAATCAACAGCTTCAGTCAATAAAAATGATTCAAACTCCGCTCGCCAAACAGACGCGATGACGGGCATGGAGAAGACAGAGTGTCAGACCAGCGTGAGATTTCTCAAGAAAAATCTTCTTCACCAATATCCTTTTGGCATAACACAATTGTAACGCATTCCAACCCTACAAAACCTATACCGTTCATAGACAATGAATCTAGGATAGCCTTAGAAAATACCACGGATTATAAAGGACCTCTACTAGGACCAATTCAGGTGAGAGGCAGGACTCGACGAGTTATTCCAATAGCAGTGATAAATTCGGAAATAAAGGAAGGGTATTTGCCCCTAATAAAAACTACATAAGGCGTGCTAATAGGCGAAGCAGCCGTAACCAACTTGAATGGAATTTTTCAGGTGTTCGCTATCAACAACACACACAATGACCTCGAGATAAAACTACCCAAGTGCAAATTGCCGGAACTGAAAATACGGCCCAGTACTGGCCCAATCTTGGCAGCCATAAGTTGGCCAATGTTACTGGACCAATATCAGCGTTCAAATCAGCCAAGTGTTGTCCCAGTAATGGCACGGTACATTGGAAATCAAAATCTCCCATGCTTCCGCCGAAGCTTGGCCCAGCAATGGCACTTTAATGGGCTGGAAGTCGGCATTACTCCGGCAAACTGTGTTGTAAGTCAAAAAGGCAGAGTTCGGCCCACTAACGGCTCATCACAGGTCCAAAAGTCGTCATTACTCCGGCAAACCATGCGGGAAGTCAAAAACTCAGAGTCTGGCCCAGTAATGGCACTTAACTAGGCTGAAAGTCGGCATTACTCCGGCACACCTTGTTGTAAGTCAAAAAGCCAGTGTCCAGCCCACTAACGGCCCTTCACAGGTCCGAAAGTCGGCATTACTCCGGCAAACCGTGTTGTATGTCAAAAAGACAGAGTTCGGCCCACTAACGGTCCATTAAAGGTCCGAAAGTCGGCATTACTCCGGCACACCTTGTTGTAAGTCAAAAAGCCAGTGTCCAGCCCACTAACGGCCCTTCACAGGTCCGAAAGTCGGCATTACTCCGGCAAACCGTGTTGTATGTCAAAAAGACAGAGTTCGGCCCACTAACGGCTCATCACAGGTCCAAAAGTCGTCATTACTCCAACAAACTATGCTGGATGTCAAAAACTACGAGTCTGGCCCAGTAAGGACACTTGACTGGGCTGAAAGTCGGCATTACTCCGGCACACCTTGTTGTAAGTCAAAAAGCCAGTGTCCGGCCCACTAACGACCCTTCACAGGTCCGAAAGTCGGCATTACTCTGGCAAACCGTGTTGTATGTCAAAAAGACAGAGTTCGGCTCACTAACGGTCCATTAAAGGTCCGAAAGTCGGCATTACTCCGGCAAACCGTGTTGTATGTCAAAAAGACAGAGTTCGGCCCACTAACGGCTCATCACAGGTCCAAAAGTCGTCATTACTCCGGCAAACTATGCTGGATGTCAAAAACTACGAGTCTGGCCCAGTAAGGACACTTGACTGGGCTGAAAGTCGGCATTACTCCGGCACACCTTGTTGTAAGTCAAAAAGCCAGTGTCCGGCCCAGCAATGGCACTTTACTGGGTGCAAAGTCGGCATTACTCCGGCAAACCGTGTTGTATGTCAAAAAGACAGATTTCGGCCCACTAACGGCCCATTACAGGTCCGAAAGTCGTCATTACTCCGGCAAACCTTGCGGGAAGTCAAAAACTCAGAGTCTGGCCCAGTAATCGCACATGACTAGGCTGAACGTCGGCATTACTCCGGCAAACCATGCTGAAATTCAAAAACTCAGTGGCCGGCCCAGCAATGGCACTTTACTGGGTGCAAAGTCGGCATTACTCCGGCAAACCGTGTTGTATGTCAAAAAAACAGATTTCGGCCCACTAACGGCCCATTACAGGTCCGAAAGTCGTCATTACTCCAGCAAACCTTGCGGGAAGTCAAAAACTCAGAGTCTGGCCCAGTAATCGCACATGACTAGGCTGAAAGTCGGCATTACTCCGGCAAACCATGCTGAAATTCAAAAACTCAGTGACCGGCCCAGCAATGGCACTTTACTGGGTGCAAAGTCTGCATTACTTCGGCAAACCGTGTTGTATGTCGAAAAGACAGATTTCGGCCCACTAACGGCCCATCACATGTCCGAAAGTCGTCATTACTCCGGCAAACCTTGCGGGAAGTAAAAAACTCGGAGTCTGGCCAAGTAATCGCACATGACTAGGCTGAAAGTCGGCATTACTCCGGCAAACCATGCTGAAATTCAAAAACTCATTGGCCGGCCCAGCAATGGCACTTTACTGGGTGCAAAGTCGGCATTACTCCGGCAAACCGTGTTGTATGTCAAAAAGACAGATTTCGGCCCACTAACGGCCCATCACATGTCCGAAAGTCGTCATTACTCCGGCAAACCTTGCGGGAAGTCAAAAACTCGGAGTCTGGCCAAGTAATCGCACATGACTAGGCTGAAAGTCGGCATTACTCCGGCAAACCATGCTGAAATTCAAAAACTCAGTGGCCGGCCCAGCAATGGCACTTTACTGGGTGCAAAGTCGGCATTACTCCGGCAAACCGTGTTGTATGTCAAAAAGACAGATTTCGGCCCACTAATGGCCCATCACATGTCCGAAAGTCGTCATTACTCCGGCAAACCTTGCGGGAAGTCAAAAACTCAGAGTCTGGCCCAGTAATCGCACATGTCTAGGCTGAAAGTCGGCATTACTCCGGCAAACCATCCTGGAAGTCAAAAACTACGAGCCTGGCCCAGTAAGGGCCCATCAAGAGTCTAAAAGTCGCCATTACTCTGGCACACCTTGTTGTAAGTCAAAAAGCCAGTGTCCGGCCCAGCAATGGCAATTTACTGGGTGCAAAGTCGGCATTACTCCGGCAAACCGTGTTGTATGTCAAAAAGACAGAGTTCGGCCCACTAACGGCCCATTACAGGTCCGAAAGTCGTCATTACTCCGGCAAACCTTGCGGGAAGTCAAAAAGACAGAGTTCGGCTCACTAACGGTCCATTAAAGGTCCGAAAGTCGGCATTACTCCGGCAAACCGTGTTGTATGTCAAAAAGACAGATTTCGGCCCACTAACGGCCCATCACATGTCCGAAAGTCGTCATTACTCCGGCAAACCTTGCGGGAAGTCAAAAACTCGGAGTCTGGCCCAGTAATCGCACATCACTAGGCTGAAAGTCGGCATTACTCCGGCAAACCATGCTGAAATTCAAAAACTCAGTGGCCGGCCCAGCAATGGCACTTTACTGGTTACAAAGTCGGCATTACTCTGGCCAACCGTGTTGTATGTCAAAAAGACAGAATTCGGCCCACTAACGGCCCATCACAGGTCCGATAGTCGTTATTACTCCGGCAAACCTTGCGGGAAGTCAAAAACTCGGAGTCTGGCCCAGTAATCGCACATGACTAGGCTGAAAGTCGGCATTACTCCGGCAAACCATCCTGGAAGTCAAAAACTACGAGCCTGGCCCAGTAAGGGCCCATCAAGAGTCTAAAAGTCGCCATTACTCTGGCACACCTTGTTGTAAGTCAAAAAGCCAGTGTCCGGCCCAGCAATGGCAATTTACTGGGTGCAAAGTCGGCATTACTCCGGCAAACCGTGTTGTATGTCAAAAAGACAGAGTTCGGCCCACTAACGGCCCATCACAGGTCCGAATGTCGGCATTACTCCGGCAAACCATCCTGGAAGTCAAAAACTACGAGCCTGGCCCAGTAAGGGCCCATCAAGAGTCTAAAAGTCGCCATTACTCCGAAAACCCATTCTTGAAGTCAAAAAGTCAGAGTCTGGCCCAGGAACGGCCCATCAAGAGTCTAAAAGTCGCCATTACTCCGAAAACCCATACTGAAGTCGAAAACTCAGAGTCTGGCCCAGTAATGGCACTTTACTGGTCTGAAAGTCGGCATGACTTTGGCAACCGATGTTATTGATTTATTATACTGGGCCAAAAGTCATCATTACTTCAACAAACCATTTTTTACGTAGAAGAGCCAGATTTAACCATTTTTGTATCAAATTTCGGTAAAGAAGAGTTAACTAAATCTAGTGTTCAAATTCGAGTTAACAAACAGTTCACAAAGTTTACTTTACCCAAGAAGCATTTTTTAAAAGACAAATATGTCTAAATAAAGTGAAGAGCCTCCAGAGAAAATATTTAATATTTCATCCACTGGATCCACATCTGACGATACTTTTAGCGATGATGCTGTCTCCCATGAGTGAGTAAAAACTTTTTCTTTTCTTTAACAGTAATCATAAAAATAACCTAAGTCTGCCATCTGTCAATTCTGGTGTAAAGGTTTTGTCCTTTTTTAATTTTTATTAACAATCTTTTATAATTCATGCTAGCTTGATGGTAAACAATACGTTGATTACAGAGACTTTCTTAATCATTTAAAACATATAAATCTAACCTAAGATTCATTTCTCGTAAATGACATCTCAAAATATTTTGAAGAGCTTTAGAGAAGTTCAAAATATTTTGAGAAATTTTGAGTAACGGATTTTGTAGAATTTTAAAAATCTAAAAACATTTTAAAAAATTTTCAAAGTTTTTCGGAAGGATTATAAGAAACCCTTACTACATTTTCGTGGGTTTCTCAAACTATTTTAATAAATCAGAATGAGTGCGTATGAACATAAATAAATCTAATAATAATTTCATTAGCAAAAATAACCCAGATAGCCGAATTGACAAGGAATACTTAACTCTTAACACTGAACTTATTTTTGCAGCTTGGAAGAATTACCGGAAGTACCTTTACCTGAATTACCTTTAGCGGGATTAAGGTATGTATATATATTTATAATAGTGTATATTACAGGTCAATTATCTTCTTTAATGTAGAGTTTATGAGAGATGATGATACAACTATGTTTAGAAATTTAAAATATACAAGTAATATATAAAATACGATCTACGCTTATTTTTATTAAAAAATATTTTTAATATAATCATTTGCTGTGTGAATTTTATCTTTTAGCAAAGAATCATTTACGGATAAATTTTGCATATTGGATTCGGAATATGATACTGATGAAAGAAATGAAATAGAGGAAAACTTTCTGAAAAACTACGAGCTACAGCCTAATAATTTGGAATGGGATGACAACGCGGAAACCCCAAAAAGTACCCTGAGAGAAAATCTCAGCAACTGGGCTAACGAAAATGTCAATAACATAACAAGGACCTGTTTGGATCAGTTGCTAAAAATATTGCGTGACCATGGACATACTGAATTACCAAAATGTGCAGAGTCGCTATTGGGCACGCAACGAACATGGGGCAGAATAAGACAAACGAAATCAAAGAGAGGCACTAATGGTTCCTATATATACATTGGCATAGAAAGTGTTTTAAAAGATAAAATAGATAAACAAGCCTTCACAGAAAAAGTGATTCATTTATTAATCAACACCGATGGTCTACCCCTATACAATAAATCTCTAATTCAATTGTGGCCAATCCTCGTAAAGTATTATGCGATGATTACTATTGCAAACCCTTTGTAGCTGGCATGTATTGTGGTGACTCTAAACCTGCAAGCGCAAGCGAGTTTCTGGAAGATTTTGTTGAGGAATGTTGCAAGTTAATTAAAGAAGGTTTTGTGATTGACAATACCGTTTATAAAGTCCAAATTGATGCATTCGTCTGTGACACTCCTGGTTGCTCCTTCATAAAGTGCACAAAGGGGCATTCTGGCTTCTATTCGTGCGAAAGATGCGAGGTAAATTTAAAACAATATACATTAGTAATTTACATTCGGTAATAGAGAATCAATATTATTAATTTGCCAGTTTAAAAGAATGATTAAAAAGCAATAATAATAAAATACTTAATCAATGCAAAAAATATAACTTTTTTCAGATACGTGGAAAAACTGTCTATGGCAAGAGAGTTTTTCCACAAACCAGATGTCCAAAACGAACGAAAGCTACTTTCATGGCCCGAAGGAAGACTAAACAACAAAAACAACATCATCTGCCGAACTTGACATCACCCTTGATTCGCATTCCACAATTCGATCCCATACGTCAAGTGACTCTTGATTATATGCACCTTCTCTGTAATGGTGTTATAAAGACTCTGCTAGAAAGGTGGACTGGAAAAAAGAAGATTCGGGCAAAGCTTGGTCGGCTCACACGGAAGCAACTGTCAAACATTTTATTGTCATTGAAAGGTTCTATCCCAATAGAGTTTCAAAGGAAAACCTTTGAGTTAGACGACATAGCAAATTGGAAAGCAACTCAGTATGGGTTTTTTTTACTATATGCCGGACCTTTCGTTTTGAAACCTGTATTGCCAACGAAATACTATCGGAACTTTCTACATTTGTCGTTCGCAAGTCGCATACTTTGTCATCCCACCATCGTACTTACTTACACTGATGTTGCTGATAATCTTTTACAGAGATTTTTTTCTGAACTACCTGACCTGTATGGAGAGAACAGTCAGGTTATATTTGATTATCCTAGATCATCGTCTGAAGTAGGTCTTCACATGCAAACATCGATAAGTCCTTCGTTAAGAGAATATTCTATGGGATTAATCGTACGAAAGTGCTTTCGTATAATTGTTGAAGGATCAACTTACTTAGTAAATCTCCTACACGTGTAGTTGGTAATTCGCAGAATTGTTTTATTTAAAGTTAATAAATAAAAAATTTAAGGTTTTAAAAATGTGATAATGAAACCGAATTTTCAATTTAAAGGTTAAAATTACTTCATGTTTTAAAAGTATGCGTTAATTAATAAGATTATTTTTCTCGTTCATCAGAAACGTAAATATTCAGCTGAATTTTGGTGACAGAGTTAATAACAATAAATACGCGTAGTTATTTCTATTTTTACATAAAATGATTTTCACAATATTCTGCCATGCGCTCTATTGATAGAAATGTTATTTAAACGGAAAAAATTATTAAAACAGTGAAAGCACAATTTAATAAATCTCTTTAATAAATGTTTTCATAATTTTGAGTATCTTTCCCTCACAATGTATATGTTTATGGTAGAATTTAAAAAAAATCTCACACTGATACTGCAAAATTCTGTACTTTCTTTATTTATTGAGAAGAAATTAATGTGTTAAATAAAAAGAGTATTTACAACTATTAAGTTGTTCAAATATATGAAGTCGATCGAGTATATACATTTCGAGTTTGATTGGAACGACATTGCTGCTGCTGTCGTTGTCGTGCCGATGATGCACATCCGTTTTAAACACATCGATGCAGTGAGACATTTTGAGTTTATTTCAAAGTTATTTGTGGAAAAATTTAATAAATAATTGACCAAAAAAGTGTTCACCGCATCTATACAAGAGTGTAGAAACGATCGAAGGCATCTAGCATCACAGATTTAGGAGTTTAGTCACGTGCCGGAACAATGGATTCTCTGGTAAATTCACATATTTTACATATTGTATTGAAATAATTTTCACACTTTCTTTTTTAATAATTGTTAGCATGATGTTCATTTATATTTTATACGAACAGTTTTGTTAAAAAAGATTGGTTAAAAGTATAAACTAAAGAGATCAGTTTTTATGATATTAACTTTAGTGAATAAAATTGATTTCTGACATGTTTTGTGTAAATTGATTGTATAAATTAATTTTAAATACGAAGCTCAAATAGCTTTTAGATTAATATTGTCACGTCCTGTGACCATCTCTATTACATAAATAATAATAATACTTTTTATATTAATCAACGAATCCACAATTGTAAAATATGCGGAAGCACTAGATGCGTAACGTAAACAAGTTGTAAAGGGAAAAAGAGAGGTGAGAATTAGTGAATGAACATAGTAAAGGTATTAGCTATTTTTGGAAGAGGAACTCCGTCTCGCCGTGTTATGTCAACAAACCTCCCAGACTGGTAGGCACAGGTAGAAGATTAAGCGGGGGGTCTGCCGCTACGGAAAGAAGGAAAATCGGAGAAACCAAAGAGTAGGAGTACTGCTCTAGATCTTTTCCTAATATGGCAATTCTGACCACCGGAAACGACAAGTTTGGCACGCACCGTACTCAGAACCAGCATTTAACAAAACAATTCTTGGAAAACACGTGAACGCATTGTTCGTGACTCGCAATAGAGGGGATTTTCCCCCCAGAAGAGGGCCTATAAAAATAGCTGTTAATTGGCAAAAGTCAGTGTCTTCTTCAATCTTCGCCCGGCACTCGGCTACCAACAAGTCCTCCAGTGTCTATTCAACCATCGCCCGGCACTCGGCAGTGTCTTCTTCAGTCCTCGACCAGTACTCTTTGTCATCAAGTGTCAACGACCCGTCTTCAGTATTAAATTCTTCAAGTCCCAATTGTTCAGTTCAGCAACTTTATAATACTCCCCAAGTATCTTCAAGTATCGGAGCATACCGGTCACAAGTTTGGATTATCAGTGAGGACAAATTTCGGATTATCAGTGGTTCCTGAGAGGATTCTTCAACAAGTAAGTCCTTTCAATAATCAACAAGGAAGGAATTTGTATTTAGAAATCAATCTCAATCTCTCTCTCTCACAATTTATGTTTGAATCTGAAGAGTCTCATTGAATAAAGTGGATCATTGTAAAATATTTGAGTAATTATTTGTTGTTGGCTTCCCTCACCCAGTTTCGGTTAGGAAATCCTCTGGATTTCTTTACCGTTCTAAACGAGGAAAACAAATTAAATATAATAATAAAGGGTAAGTGACCAAGACGTCACAATATGTTTAAAATTAAATTTTGAATTTTATTGAAATATTAACAACAGGCTTTCATTTATAATTCTACAATTTTGAATCATTTAAATTTGAAACTAAACAATTTTTAATTGTAATATATTAAATTTCATTGAGTTAACAATTCTTTACTTTTGAATGTTTAATATTTTATTTGAATATTTCAGAATTTACAAATGTTTTATATTAAATCCATCTGTTAGGAAATTATTATGTTTAATGCTTCATATTATTTCAAATTTAAATTACTGAGAGACGTTTTTGAAAATCGATAATGGAGCAGACTTTCTTTGTACACTGAAAAAATTAATCGCTTAAAATTTAAGTTACTTTCGAAGACTCTTGGACATAGAGTTTTATAAGACGCAGTCGCAGAAAACTTCAGTAACTTTCCATTAAATAACAGAAGAAGTTCATTAAATGATAGAAAAAGTTGAACTCTGTTTAGTAAAAAGTCACTGAAATTTTTTGCCAAGAGTCTTCGAAAGTAACTTAAATTTTAAGCGACTAATTTTTTCCGTGCAGTCTGAGTGGCCACCTCAATATTCAATAAAAAAACAGTTATCTATTTCTGTCAACTAAACAAGACCTTTTTATTGCTTAGACATTAAAGCATCTTCAGAAATCATTCGTAATCCTTGTCTTCGTTAACGAAGTTGACGACGATGGCAAAAAAGTCGTGGATTTGGTTCCATCGAAATGGATAGACAAATCTGGATCTTTCCCCGTATGTCGGTATCCGCTTCGAGGTGGAAAAAAGTTGCAGGAATTAATAAAAACACAGGCTGAACCTCACTTTTGGTGGAAAGAACACGAAATAAAGATTTTACAGGGAGCAAGTAAGTTTTCTTTATAATAATTTGAATAATTTTTTGTGCTTAACAAAAATTCTTTTATGTGTAGATAATTGATTTTTATAGTGTCTTTTGCCAATGCAAACTGCCTAAATAAAAAATATAACAATAATACATATTTGAATGTTACAGATACCTATGCACAGGGTGAAAGGCGTGTTAACCGATCGTGCGCTCAATCAACTGTGGAATGCACGACAGCAGGAGAATCTAGCCCCGATTCTGATTGTTCCAAAGGCGAAGAAAAACAGGCGTCAGAGGGTAATGACAATGGGAAAGGTTACAGTGATGATATTAATTCAGATGGGTCTGTTATTTCTCAAAAGCGCAAAAAAAAGCTAGGCAGAATTCAACTTTAGGTGTAGTAAAAAAAATAAACTTGTGAATTCAGTTCAATTTGAATAAATTTTACCTAACATTTAATTTAATTTTCAGATGGGTCTGCTAGTTCTCCAAAGCGCCATAAAAATTTAAGAAAAGATTTAACCTCAGGTATAATGGAAAAATATTTACTTGTCAATTTAATTTAATTTAAATAAAATGTACTGGACATTTAATTTCAATTTCAGATGGGTCTAGTAGTTCTCCAAAGCCCCAGAAAACTACAAGGAAAGATTTAACCTCAGGTATAGTAAAAGAAGATTTAATTGTCAGTTCAATCCAATTTAAATAAAATGTACCTAATATGTACTTTCATATTTATACAGATGTCGATTCTAGTGGGAATTCCAGAGAGAATACTCCTGAAAGAACCAAAGTACTGAAAAAATCTGCTAAACGAAATTTATCGATTGAATCTCCCAAAAAAGGCAATTCCTGAATTTAATTATGAAAATAACTTACTTATTAATTAAAAAATACATTACATAGAAATACTTGGAATTCATCAAAACTGATAGTAAAAAAACTGTTTTTCAGTTACGAGCCAAAAAAGTTCGATCGTTCCAGCGTCAAAGAAACCAAAACACATGGAAAAACAGGCCTCGATTGCTTTTGGTAGTTCCAATGATTTGTTACAAAATGACGACGGTATAATTGTATCTTATTTCTAAATTGTTTCCAAATAAAAATTCAAGTTTGAATTGAATTTTGAGGTCATGTAATACTTAATTACTTACATAGGAGCTATATAAGTTTCTTCGGGTTTTTGTCTATAATAATAAATACTTTTTGCTAAAACTTTGGGAAATAGCAAAGAACATGTAAATATACGTCTGTCAGCTCTTATTTTTCTAACAAATTTAAAAAACGTTGATTCCTTTTTTACTGGCTAGAATTTTTGTTTTTAATTCTGAAAAAAGGAAGAGTTGACAGACGTATGTTTTCATATTCTTTACCATTTCCCATCGTTTTAACGAAAAATATTTATTATTGTGGAAAGAAAGTCGGAGAAACAGATATGGCTCATGTGGTAAGTAATTAAGTATCACATGCCCTTTAATTTAATTTAAAACTTTTTATTTATGCAGGATTTCAGCAAATGCCGCAGTCTTATTTCAAAGATTGTTTAAAAGATATGGAAGATAGAATAATTATTATGATAAGAAAAGAGATAAAACATGCCAAGAACAGTATTTTGTTCGACTTGAAGAAAAGAATGGAGTTGTTATCAACGTCATTACTGAAAAATGGTATTGAAACGACCATAGGAAAAATTGAGGAGGAGAAGAAAAAGCTGGATATTCAACTGCCTATTTGTGATTTTGAAACTTTCAAGACGTTTGATAAGACCGTAAAAGATGATCTTGTAAAAAATAGCGCTTTTGTAAGTGTAAAGTACTTTCAATTTAAAATTACATAATTGAGCCAACGGATGCAATAAGGGCATTTGCGCTCGAACACGCTGGAAAACGCAGCATAAATTAAAACTCGAACTTCATTTATCAAGATGTATCAAGATAAATATATATTTTTTTTAAACTTCGAGTTTTAATTTTTGCTGTGACGTCACGCGTTTGGACAATACTTCCCAGCCTTTTCGAGCGCAAGTGCCCTTATTGCATCCGTCGGCTCAATTAAAATTCATAATTAGAACTACAGAATATAATGATGGTAATAACTGTGTATTGTTTTTAGAAATCCTTGATCCAGTGCTTGCTTCAAGGCTCCACATCCGTGTCAAAAGGTATCCGAAATTGTCTGCCTATTTTCATGGGAAAAGAAGTCCAACTTGAGTACACCGCAACTGGACGAAAAGTAAAGGGCGTCGGAAAAGAAAATTTCGGTGAAACTTACACCTACCAATGTATGACAGGTATGTATGTATAAAAACGAAACCCTAAATTATATTTGAAAATATTTTAAATGTATTTCATATATTTCCAATTCGACAACTTGTCATTATGAAACAAAATTTTTTTTAATCTTGTAGACTTAGACTTTGTTTACTATCTAATTTTGAAGTTGATTTATTTAAAATATAAAAAAACTTCGAATTGCGAATCTATTTTTAAAAATAATTAAATTCTTTATTTCAATTCAAGTGTTTGTTGCAGATGCTTTATGCCACTTGCTGCAAGTAAATTTTAAAGAAGTGCTTGTAAAAACAGGAAAGTGGTTGTTTGGAGCAGTGGACAGAGAAGGCGGAAAAAAGGAACGCCTCAGAATGAGCCTATAAGTTTAACATATACCATGTCAATTATATTAAGAATAAACGTATGTTGATTTAAACTTCTTGTTTATTTCCTTCAATTATAGGGAAATGCCGGTAGGGTGAACTTTGGACTGTATATCGATTCTGCAAAGCATTATTTCTCCCAAGCGCAGTTAACTTCACGCAGAAAATTCTAGGAATTTTCAGGCGCGCTTTATAATTCACAAGAAAGGCGCCTAAAAATTCTTAGAATTTCCAGCGTGAACTTCACTGCGCCTGGGAGAATTAATGCTTTGGAGAATCCATATACGATCGAAAGTACACCCTACCGGAAATGCCGAATTAGACCAACTTCCCACCCATTTTTGGGCCATTATTTTTATGTAGCTTTGGGCCAATACTGGCAGCCAGTGATCCGCAAGTAAAGGCAGCCAAGTATAGGCCGCCAAGTGTAGCCCTTAAATATCATTTCAGTAATGGGCCATCAACATATGACGTTTTTGAGCCAATACTGGCAGTCAGTGACGGGCAAGTGAAGGCGGCCAAGTGCAGCCCTTAGATATCATTTCGGTAATGGGCCATTAACAAATGCCGATTTCGAGCCAATCCTGGCAGTCAGTGACGGGCAAGTGAAGGCGGCCAAGTGTAGACCTTAGATATCATTTCGGTAATGGGCCATTAACATATGCCGATTTCGATCCAATACTGGCAGTCAATGACGGGCAAGTGAAGGCGGCCAAGTCTCGGCAACATATTTGCCACTACTGGGCCAAAGTTGGGCCGTTTATGATTTCGCACTTGGGTATCCCCACAATAAATCATCCCCTTTGAATATTATAAATTGCCAAGAGATGATTTTGATGAGGATTCTGCAGACGAAGATTATCCACCCCCAGTAAATAAGGCTGAGGAAGTAATAAAAAACCATCGATCACATCATTTGAACCCGGAGGAAAAAGATCATGTACTGGAGATAGTTAGGGAATTTCCTGACAATTTTTACCTACCAGGAGAACCTCTAACCCCCACTCATTTAGTACAACTTTGTGTACACTTTAAACGACGTACCTATTAACACCAGACCATACCGATTTTCACCCTCTCAAAGGGAAGAAGTCAAGAGAGTAATACAAAAAATGAAGACTGAAATATTTCGACTCTTTCTCGTCTTATATTCACAAATATTTTGATATTTCCATACCGAACTTTGACCTAATTTGACCGAAAATCTTCGCTTTTCAAGTTTTCATTTTATTATTTGAAAGTTTGACCATTATGATTTTGACATTGCCAAATTTTTCACTATGTTGAAACGATTTTGGCCTATTTTGGCTCAAAACTTTCCTTTTACAATTTACGTGTGGGTCACACGAAGGGTGAAAATTTCGCAAGATTTTATTCTTTATTTAATGAATAAGAAAACGCAAGAAACTCGCGACTTTTAATTTTTCGAGTGAACGAATGCGTAACTGGAGAATTCTCGTAATTTTCGTCCGTGATTCCGAGATATTCTATCTAAAATCCGTTCGAAAATTTCGATTAATTTTTTGTTGCCATAATTTTGCGCAATCCCGCCATAAAACGAAAACACGTTCTAATTTTGGGGTTTGTCCCTACTTCTGAAAATAAATGGTTTCGACCAATGGTTTTTCTAACATGAATCATATGTGATTTTCCCAGTTTTTGAGAAACATCCCTCCCTTCTATGAGAGACTAATTTTAGTAAAAAAAACCATCAGGCGTGGACAGGGCACTGTAAAATTTGTGACATAGGCCTGCCACTGATCATCATTTGCCGCCCTCCCTGAACATAATCAATATTTATATGTGACGCGCGCGACTCGGCAGGCTTTACCCATTGAAAAATGAAAAAAATAAAAAAAAGAGTCGTCAAACAAGCGAAGCTCCCGTGGGGATTCGACACTTGCGTGGCGTGGATATTAGGAGTGGTTTATCAGGTGAAGCTCCCCGTGGGGATTCGACACCTTCTAAACTCTTCCTGTAATTTGGTTTATTTAATTAGGAATGCCACGTTCGATGTGTCTCTCGATATTAGAGTTCACACTACTAGTGGCATGAGTTGAGCTAACCGAGTTGCAATATAATTTAGAACGAGCAAAGAAAAAAATTATTAAATTCCCAAAAATTAACAAATGTAAAATGAAATTAAAATCATTGATCCCTAACTAAGGGGGTGGACAGGAACCATATGCGGGCGAGTTCTCAAGAGACAGGCACTGTGATGCTAGAATGCACAGTGCCTGTTCCGAGCCTCAATCTATTTAATTCTGTTAATTGCCCGGAGCAATATGTCCTCACCTTTTGAAGGTGCGGCACTGGACTGATTTACGAGGATCTGCAATCAAGCACGTCGCCTCGGATTTCCACATCTCAATCAATTCCCCCCTTAATTAATATGCGCGCGCCTCAATTAGCCACTGCGATCAAGACCAACGCGATCAATAAATTAAGAATTTTATACAAAGATAATGTTCTCCCGATCCTGATGATATCTTTCAAGTTTCAAAAGGTCGCATATTTCGTCCTGTGGAGGCGTTCAAAAATTTTTATGCGCTGAAAAGAGAAGGCATACCGCGCGCTAACTGAGAGAACGCTTTTCCCCCATTCCATTTCTCCTGGCACGCGCTACCTGCGTAGGCGCGGGCTCCCATTGTACAGCAATATGGGAAGGTTGGAACTTTGTGTAAAGATTTTTAAAATAGTTCTAAGGGAGTTTGAATATATTGCCAATAGATAATAATAAATTCTAAAATGAAATGTGTAAAAAAAAACCTTAAAATAAAATACAATAAAAAGGATCAATGGTCGCATATTGTTAATTTATTTATGAATCTGGCATTTTGCTCATTGTTTAACATTCAAAATCATTTGTGGGGCGCCATCCACCCAGCGACCATGCCTCAAGCTGCTTGATCCGTGTGAACGGTTGTGTGGCAGCAACCACAGGTTAGTGCGGAGCTCGCTGGGAGTACGAACGAAAATGTCCGTGAAAGCCAGACTGCCTCGTTCTTGCCACATTCACTTCCGGTTTGGAAGTAAATCATTAATTGTGAGCCGAAGACTTGATAAAACCTCGCAATTCTTTCGTGCGAGTCTCGTGAGAACCTGCTTGTTCTCAAAGTAAGACTAATTTCGCGGATTTTGCCCCCGTTTCCTCGCAAAAGGCGGATACTTGAAGCTGGGCCGTCTCTCTGAGCGGCACGCATTTACTATGGCTTTAAATTTTTTATGTAATTATTATTAATTAATGCTTAAATTCTAAATTTAACAAAAAATAAAATTAATATGAAAAAGGGTATATTTTTTTGTGTTTTTCGTAATTTTGTTCTAGGATAGTGTTTATTAAGTTTCAAATTTAAAAAAAAATATAAATGGAAAGTAATTATTTACTAATTTTTTTTTACTATTGGTTAATACACTGAAAAAACAGTAAAGCTAAGAGAACTATATTTTGATCCTCAGAACCAGAAAATATTGCCATCAGACCAATGCTACGGTATGGTCCTCAGAACTATACGAGTATAGGTGAGACAGCTATACAAGTTCGTTGATATGACAATACCATGTATAGCGATCGGAAACAAAATATTATGCTATCGTTATCGCTCTTGTGAATTTTCGCGTGTGATAAAACAATACGCGATACGCAAAAATGATCTTTCAAAGAAAGAAAAAATGCACCAAACAAATCGACAAACACTTCGAAAAAATTATACTTCTTTCTCATTTCGAGGTTAGAGTCGGGTGCATGCGAAGCAATGTATAGGTCGCGCGGCAAACCAGTATAGTTGTCTCACCTATACCACATGGGTCGAGACACTATATACCGGTATACGCTCCGTGCGAAGTCATGGTAGAGAGAGTCAGATCGACGCCAGCGTACGCAGTGGATAATTTTGGCGTTAAAGGAGGCTGTTTTATATTTCCGAGCAATCAAAATACACATGCAAATCTAAATTTGGTTTTAATTAAAAAAAATATAGCTAAAATGAAGCACCGAAGTTGTTGTGTTGTGAATTGTAAAAATACAAGCAGGAAAAGTGAGTGTAAATTTTACAAATTTCCAACGTCTAAATGGAAAATAACTCAAAGGAATAAGTGGGTATTTAGTATTTGATATAATATTAATGAATTTTGTAACATAAATTCTTCGACTTTTAACAAAATATTTTGGAATAAAGTATGTGTAACAAATGTTTAAATATATTTATTTAACTTAACATACACCTAAACTTAAAGTCATAGAAGCTATATTATTTGTTTAAAGTATTGCTGATGTCAGTTCCAGTAAAACTTCGGTTAAATCATATCTCTTCATCTTTACTATTACTTAAACTTTCACAGTTTTCTAAATTTTGTTTTTTTTGTTTTTTTTATTGATAATAAACATTTTTATAACCAAGCCCCATTATAAAACATTGTAAAAGCTCTCGAACAGCCTTCTTTAGTTCACTCATGCTATGGCGCTGCAGTCACGCACAGAGCGTATAGGTCGAACAGCTATACTGTTTTTTCCGTGTAATCATGCTGTTATAATTTTGTTGTTGATTATCAAGATCTTAAAAATAAAAATAAGAATTCATGGTAATTTTTCTTGCTAATATATTAATATAATATTAATATAATATAATAATATTAACTATATGAGTATTGATAATGCCATTAATTTTCCAAAACTTAAAAAAAAGGTAAAAATGAAAATTGATGATAATTTTTCATATCCTCATATTGTAATCATATTATAATTATTTTATTATTTTCTTGGTTAAAGTTGTAGTAAACCATCTCAAGACAGAAGGAGCAATTCAAAATCTTATAATTCACCCTTACTGATCATACCTAAGAAAATAGACGCCACGGGTAAAAAGAAATGGAGAATAGTGATTGACTTTCGGCTTTTAAATGAAAAAACAATTGGGGATGCATACCCATTGCCAAATATTTCAGATATTCTAGACCATCTAGGTACTGCACAATACTTCTCTATTTTCGATTCAGCCAGTGGTTTCCATGAAATAGAATTAGACCCAACGGATAGACAAAAAACAGCATTTTCATCATTGAATGGACACTATGAGTACCTCAGAATACCCATAGGATTGAAAAATTCACCGGCTACATTCTAACGCCTAATGGACCAAGTTATGCTAGGACTACAGGGTACTAAACTATTTGTCTATCTAGACGATATAGTGATATATGCTAAAGACCTAGAAGATCACGGTAAAAAGGTAAGACGTCTTCTCAAACAACTAAAGGATGCTAACCTGCCATTATAACCAGAAAAGTACGAATTTCTTTTCAAAGAAATAGCGTATCTGGGATACGTAATTAGTGACAAGGGAGTAAAGCCAGTCCTAAAAAGATCGAGGCTGTTCAAAATTTTCCCAGACCAAAAACACCAAGAAACATAAAACAATTCCTAGGACTAGCTGGATATTATAGAAGGTTCATCAAGGACTTTTCAGCGAGAGCAAAGCCCCTGTCAAATTTATTAAAAAAGAAAGCATTATCTAAGTGGGGACCGGAAGAAGAGAAGAGCTTCAAGGATCTACGACAGGCTCTGTGTGAAAGTCCCATACTACAATACCCTGATTTTGGAAAACCCTTTACAGTAACCACTGATGCCTCGGATTATGCAATAGGAGCCGTCCTAAGCCAAGAAAAAGATGGAATGGATCTCCCTGTAGCATATATATCAAGAGTGTTGGTTGGACATGAATTAAATTATTCCACAACGAAGAAGGAATGTCTCGCTGTACTCTACGCTGTAAATCAATTTCGACCCTATATTTATGGAAGAAAATTTACCCTTATAAGTGATCATGAATCCCTCAGGTGGATAAATTCGGCAAAGGATCCAGGCCGAAGACTAATCCGCTGAAGACTAAAATTGAGAGATTATGAATATGAATTTAAGTACAAACCAGGTAAATTAAATACTAACGCTGATGCACTATCAAGAAACCCAATCGTAGGCAATTTTGACGAAGAAGGCGAAGAGGAAAAACAACCTGCCAGGTTACTGCTAATTCTTACTAGGCAAGCTAATAAATGAGAGGAAAACACCACAAAACTAGGCTCAAGAACTGTAGAATCCGAAGCCAAGAATAAAACCGTGGTTCCAACTAGAAAAGGACTTACTTCTAGGATTGCAACCTCTGAACCATCTACTTCAAGACCCTACAACCCAAAGGGGAGATAGAAAAATAGATACGTGCAGCTAGCACCCTTTCAGTGGAAATTTAAATTTTTTATTATTCCAGAATTTACGGCTTTTTTACGGCTATTTTTAGGCGCACATTAAAAATTTACGGCTCTTCAAGTTTTTTCAAAAAATCAATTATTATGTGTGGGGCGCTAAGTGAACGTTCACTCAGCACCCCCACCATAGAAAAAATACAAATAGAAAAAAACCAAACACACTATATTTTACGGCATTTTTACGGCTCTGAAATGCACCAAAAATAAATCTCCAAAAAAACACCCCTAAATCAGAACGCAACCCCCCCTTTCTTAAAATGTGCAAAAGTCGGAAATCAATTGCATCACATTTTACGGCTTTTTTACTCTTATGAAAGTCGAAAATGGCCTCTAGAAGAGAATCCAGATGAACTTGTCACTAATGACTCAATCCAGCTTATTCAAGCTTTTTACGGTTATTTTCTTAAATTAAATTAAATTGATATTGTGTGTGTCTCTTAACGGTAGTTGACAATTTCCCGTACCTGATGAAATTTGGTCATTTTCATGCTTGATTATTTCTTCATTTTTTCAAGAATGACTGATAAACCACTTTGACCATGGACATTTTTTAATACAAACTTGGGGGAGATACATCCGATCTGGAATATTGTTGAAAAATTCCATTTTTGAATACTGGGAAGAATTCTGTCTTCTTGCCGCTGTAATTGAAAAAACACAAAACCCATGGTCAAAGTTGTTCATCACTCAATTCATGACAAAATAAAAAAAATCAAGTTAATAGGTGTAGTAGACTCCAAGATTTAGGGGCATGAAAATGACCACATTTTATCAGGCGCGGGAATTTGCCAACTACCGTTAACGTAACCTGCAAAATTTGATTTCCAACATACTATCAGCTATTAAATAATTCTTTAAAAATTTATAAAATCAATTTTCAAAAAATGATAAAAATTGAATTATATTAAGAGAGTCAACTTATTACTATATAATATCCAATACTAGGAACATCGGAATCTTAGCCGATGCAACTCGCTTTTGTTTTTTCTACGATTTCCTCCGTTCTTAGAAACAAAAGAGAATTGGGATATATTCGATTTAAAATTCGGACTAAAATTTCGACTTTGCTCTTATTATTTTTCTAAGGCTATTTCAGTTTTGCGCTGACTTTCTACTAATGCGTATCGATGGTAGAAAGCTCAATTTAAAAGAAATGGAAAAACGTGGTCGACCAAGAAAACTAGACTATAATCTCGTAAACGAGTTGCTTTTATTAAAAAAGGATGAAATTTTATTTTCGGAAAATAAAGTTTTGTCAAAAGACGCAGAGGTTTGGAAGGAGATTGCAAAAAATGTGAATGGTGCACTAAAAACTATTTATTCTTATGTGGTTGACAATAAAAATGGAATTCGAGTTAAGTTAAGAATTGTAATGGAAAACTCATCATCTGTAGATTTAGACGTTGTACCCAGCAAGAAGCAAAGATTGTCAGAATCTGAGGTATGTATAAAAATAAAAATAAAATATTTTCTGATTTTTCTAAATCATTTCAGTCGATTATGTCGATCATTAGAAGAGTGTATCACTGTACGTGATAACGGAACTCTACTATATCGACCTTATCAACCTATGATTAAGAATTAATGTAACGTCTCGCAAGACTAGATGGAAAATAGTTCCCGGTTTATCCGTAGCCAAGATTGGCGTTAACAAGTTTCTGTGAGAAAAAGTTGTGGAACCTCCGTAGCTCAGATGACAGAGTATTTGACCGGCAATCGAAAGGACCTGGGCTCGATACCCAGCGGAGTGGAAGCGTTCCTTTTTTCACAGAAAATTTCTTAAAAATAAAATAATTGAGCCGCCGGATGCAATAACTCGTTCGAGGCTTGAAAACACATAAAAGTATTGTTCAATCTACTGGAAAAGAGAAAATTATGTCTGTGAAGTTGGCTCCACACTATCAACATTTTTTAAATTTTATGAGAGATGACTTTATTTACAATAGTTCTAGAGTTTCTCATAGGTTTTAGAAATAGTTCCATCCTTTTAATGCATAAACAATGCGATTTTCGAAATGTGTAGCTAACTTCACGCATCTCCACACTATTGGAAAAGCAAATTTTTTTCTGAATTCTGGGAAGATTTAGCATAGTTCTAGAGTTCCTGACACTTTTTGGAAATAGTTCCAGCAAATTACGGGAAATTCTGTTCTGTTTATAGTTCTGGTTTACTGTATACAAAGTTCTACAAATATGTCCAGATACATTTTATCCTGAAATCAAAATTCAAAAAACATAACACTTCTAAGTTTTCAAATTTTTTTTCAAAAATCTCATTTTTGAGACTTACAAGAGTTCTGTTTAGAGTTCGAGATTCTTCTCTAATAGTTATACACATGAGATTAATTACATTTTGTTCTAAAATTGAAATTCAAAAAATTATGACACTTTAAAGTTTTTAAACAAAAATTTTTAAAACTTTGAAGTGCCATAGTTTTTTGAATTTTGATTTCAGACTAAAATGTATTTGGACATATTTGTAGAACTTTGTATACTATTTTATATTTATATTATTTATTATATATTTAGTTATATTTATAACTATTTCTAAAACCTATGTGGAACTCTAGAACTATTGTAAATAAAGTCATAACTCTCATAAAATTTAAAAAATGTTGATGGTGTGGAGCCAACTTCACAGACATGAACAAATTTTTTCCAGGTGTTTATTTTTAATAATAAAATCAAAAAACTGCAAAAAATTCTCCTTAATTTAATTAAGTTTTAAAACATAAATTGTCAGAATACTTGTCTAAATGTGATTGAAATAATTCCAAATTTGCAGGAAATATTAAAAATACTCTAGCGATGCTTAAGAAATCATGAAATAGTTAAAAATTTCTTATTGTTCAATAATTATTGTTACGATTCAAGTTGCAATTGACGACTCACTTTATACTTCATCAGAAAACGGATTACCACCAACGAAAACTGTTGAAATTGCTTTTAGTAAGCGAGAATTCGACAATTTGCTCATTTCCAAGACGTATAAAAATAAACAGGGTGTAACGAGTTCGAAAACATCGGTGAGAACGTATCCAGTTTTGAAAAATAGTGAGTGGAAGACACTTTTAACAAAAAAATTGTGGGAAAAAGCTAAGATTGAGTGTGCTTTTAATTATAAAGGGCACAAAATTTATTTACTTATTACATATATAGTATATATACTTTATACTATACTTATTTACTTTTGATGGACAGTGTAATTATGGTGCATCAATTCATGGAAATATAAATGATCTTGATAATGAAGTTGTTACAGCTACTTGCAAAATATCCCAAGGAAGTGGAAAATGCGGAAATAAATATTTGAGAGCAGCAGAAAGAGAGAATATTGGAAAAGAGCTCTATGAGAAAAAAATGTATGCTAGTATTTTTCGCGTTCAAGAAGCTGATAAATTAATCGACACCGATGTCAAGAAACCTCCGCACTTATATTCAGAAAATACATACAAAAAAGCAAAATATGAGTACGTCGATTCACAGCATATTGATAGAAATCCAATCAGAGCTTTAGAGCTTATGTAGATTAGCAGTCATAAATATGTGATTCAAACACTGTCTATCAACCCTTTCACCGTACATTATTGGACTAATCATCAAATTCATGTTTATAACCAGCACTGGAAAAAAGGACACGTATCTCTAGCCTTGGATGCCACTGGTGGATTATGTAAACGTATTATTCGACCAAATAATGAACCCTCCAATGAGCAATGGCACCAAAGGAAACAGTATGCGATATGAGTATCGCGTTATTAACAGCTTGGGTACAAGAACTTACGGGGTATTTTACTGTAAATGAGTATGCTGATGCATGCCGAAATTATGTCTCACCGCTGTGCTATATAAGAATAGATGTGGCACATTTCAAACATCTGTATGTGCTATTTCTAAAGGACAAAAGACTGATAATATCAAAATTATTTAAAAAGATGCTAGATTTGATTATACTTTCTCGCAGTGTTCAGGAAGTAACTATAGCAATTCGAAGATTTTTGACTGTCTGCCTGAGTGAATCTGAGGGTTATAATGCTTCTGGAGAAAAACCCCAATGTGAAATTGTTAAGGATGAATTAAGGGAAATATTGCTTGAAGAAGAACTTATTGCATGTGATAAAAGGAGACAAGAAGAAACATTTTCACCGGAAACACAAGGTAGTCGAGAGTACAATTAAAGGAAAAAAAAATTTATTTCGCCTAACAAGAAAAATACATATAATGTTCTCTTTAAGATTTGCTTTCATTTTGTTTGAATATATTCGCCGAATTAAGGGCATGAAGGAGAATTGACTTTAGCCATATATATTCCACTCATTTATTCGTAAATAAATAAATAAAAAACATTTTGCGTTGGAGACGGTGCTGAGAAAAAGTCTACCCACCACTGTCTTTTGCTCAAAATGTATTTTATTTATTTATTCACAAGTAAATACGTGGAATATACTTAGCTAAAATCACGTTTCCTTCTTTAATTAAAATTTTAAAGCTACTAACTGAAAGTGTGAAATACAACTAATACTTGGTAGACATTTTCACTAAAGTAAATGAATGACCCATTTCCAACTGATTAAGATTCTTCAAAATCTAAGTTTTAGAAAAATTCTAATATTTTGAAATGTCTCAGAAGATTAAAATTATTAATTTTTCAGATTCAGAAACCGGTAAAAATTACTGGGATGCATTTGGTTGTGGAATCGATGCGGATGTTTCTAGTGTTATTGGTAATGATGAAGGTGATCGCATTAATGCCAACTATTACCCAGAGCTGGCTGATTACTTGCTATCACACATGAAGAGGCTGACTTTGTGGTTTAATGTCTGCAGAGATGATTTTAAGTATGGATGCGTACCAGCAACTAGTGCTCAAGTAGAGTCTGATTTTAATAATATAAAGAATCGGCTTTTCAAAAACGAAAATTGGCCTATGAGAGTCGATGACTTTATTGAAGTACACGTAACACATTTCAATGGTAAAATGAAACTAATGGATGCTGCAATCAAAGAAAATGACTCGGAAAAAGACTCGGAAAAGGACGCAAATCCTGCAACCGCAATTCCAGTGCCTGAGACTCTTTCTAAGTGCCCTCTCTGTCTAGAAAAGGGTCAAGCCGATGGATCACACAAGTAAGTTTTTAGAGTCTTTAAATATAAAATAAATTGATATGATAATAATATCTTTTATTTTCTTAAATAATGAATACAAAATAAAATATTTTTCATGATTTCCAATTGAATATAAACAATTTACAAAAACTAGAACCTGAAAATGTGTCGGCCAGCTCCAGTTTCATGTTAAAAAAACTATGTTAAGAGATTAAGAAATAGTAATTTAATGTTTTCTAGGTACGCAATTTGTGACAAAACTGTCCACGCGTTACTCGAATGCTCTGAGTCTTTGGATACAGAAGAAGAAGGTTATGGACAAAAAAGACTGTGTCTTTTTTGCAAACAGTCGTCGAAGAAAATTTTGTCAACTCGGCACAAAGAAAACTGGCGAGGTTTCAACCAGCAAAGCAATTACCTCGACAGTGAATTTTTCTGCACAGTACTTTAACAAAAATTCCAATTCTCAGGAATGGGAATGATTTGAAATTGAAGGTCACCAATTTCGGGAAAAAGAAAATAACTGTGTACCAAACTTGTGGGTTCGATAGTATAGTTCAGTTATTACTGGTGGCTTACTTCGACAGACCAAGTTTCAAACTGAAAGTGATTGAACTACCAACTTCGAGTAATCTTCTTTTCAAGTTAGTGAAAAATTTGGCTGAAAAATCGATCACCAGTAATACGTACGACAAGAGAGCCCAAATTTTGTATCCGTCTTCTATTTCCGGACACCTTAGGCATAGAAGAAACAACAAAATGCACCAACGGATGTAAAGAGAACATTTTCAAAATTCAAATAATACAAACCAATTTAGAAACACTGATGTGTAACAGTGCAAATGATTTTGAAAAGCATGGAGTTCTTCCACCAAGGCATTCTTATTTATTCTTCCTTGTTTCAATTTCTAATGATACTCAAATTTTATAGGACAATTTATTCTGCTCGAAGTAAGTAATCCAGATTTAAGATCTGATGTTGAACCAGAAATTATTCTGGTTTACATCCCAACCGCCCTAACGATAAAAAATCGACAATTTCGATTGGTTGGAGTAATCCATTATTATCCACCTCCTCCTCGAAGGCGCAACTCTGACATCGATGGGATAGGGCACTACACAGCGCTCTCATTAAGAGGAAATGAGATCTGGATAGAATATAAAAACCAAAAGTCGGATAAGAGACCAAAGGAAGTGAGTCAGGAATTCGTCGCTAAACCAAGTATTATAATGTACACGATTTGAAAAGAAATACAGAATTAAAGAGCCGTAAATTTTTAATTTGTGCCTAAAAATAGCCGTAAAAAAGTCGTAAATTCTGGAATAATAAAAATTCAAAAATCGTCATTGGCTTATTAACCCGTAGTGGTCAAACTGGGTCCAGTAGACCCCAGGCTAACTTTGCATCTACGTAACTTCGAAGAGAGAAATTTTTTTCTCGCGTTTTGTCAACATAAAAAAATTCATAAAAGGAGAAAAAAATTATTGGATTATAAAGAGAAACTCTTAAATTAAATTCGAGTTCAAGGTTTCAGTTGATATATAAAAAAGAACGCACAAATCGCAACTGTTTTTTTGCGTGGGGTCCATTGGACCCAGTGTAACCACTACGTTATTTTTAGGAGGTGTGACCACTACGGGTTAATGCATTTCCCTACATCAATTATTTCTCCTATTTCAATTCTAGAGTAACGCGGGGTTGCTTTGAAAAAAGGGTTCTTTTTTGAAACGTCATCGGTGGTACAATCCCGAGCCGTAAAATAGCCATAAATTTATATATCTTCATTTTTGAAGTTTTTAAATTGTAGAAAAGGGGGTTAATTTCATAATTAGGATTTTTTTGGAAATTCTATTGTGGTACTTATCAGTCTTAAAAATGTCCTTAAAATGTTGGTCTATATTTTTCAAAACATTTTTTAAGTGAGAGGGGGTTGCGTTCTGATTTGGGGGTTGTTTTTTGGAGATTTATTTTTGTTGCGTTTTAGAGCGGTAAAAAGCCGTAAAATATGGTGTGTTTGGTTTTTTTTTATTTATATTTTTTCTATGGTTGGGGTGCTGAGTGAACGTGCACTTAGCGCCTCACACATAAAAATTGATTTTTTGAATAAACTTGAAGAGCCGGAAATTTTTAATGTGCGCCTGAAAATAGCCGTAAAAAAGCCGTAAATTCTGGAATAATACAGAATTTAAATTGCCACTGAAGAGGTGCTAGCTGCACGGACCTTAGAAAAATTGCAATTTGCCAAGGGGCAGCTGGAGGAGCTGACGGCGGAATACAATTTCACGAAACCGCAATATACGTTAGAGGAAACTACGGAAGCCTACAAGAAAAATAATTTTTTTATTAGATGCGTGGTGGAGAATCAGAAACGCGAAAATAAATTTAGTACTCTAAGTAATGGGGAGAATAGGATACGTAGCGCGGAACACGAAGCCGCGAAGAAAATGTTAGCTATTCTTAAAAAAATGTATTATTTTAGTGAAGAGAAAAATGTCTAATAGTACAGACGAAAGTTATGTTATTTGCCTAGACAACCCCGCGGTTTCGTTATTAAATTATATAAATAGGAAAACTGTTGCGAGTACTGCTATTTACGGGGCCACACAATGGCAACTTGCAGAAAACAAATCAAAGGAAACAAGCGACTTCTCGACTATCAGGAAACAACGGAGGAAGACTTCTGGCGTCCTCCAGAAGGGGACAAGAATACTAATTTAGTCTATCTCACGCCCTAGAGAAGTCTTCCTTCAAAAATAAAGTTTATAATATATAACAACGCCACACACAACTAGTAAAAAAATCGCTAGCCTACCCTTACTATACATCGACAGTTACATTAACATTAATATTATTAATATTATTGAAAGAGTTCGATATGTCCTTAATTTTATTTTATTTATTTAAATAATAGTTGTGGACCTAAAGGTGTGGAAATAGTTTGTAGGCAAGTATATTGGCATAACAATAAGTCTTTATTTATTATTTTCGATTATTGAACAATCTGTTGACGGTTAGAACACTGATGATTCAGTGCGAGCCGAACTTGAAACAATAATAACATAGAATGTAGGTGGCGCTGTCGTCTCGACTAAATAGCTTAAAATAAATACTCTCTTTCTATAGTGGATTGCTCGGTGGCTAATCCCTCTGCGAAATCTGTGAAGAAAACTGATAATCTAAAAAGTAGGTGGCGCTGCTGTCGCGAACCAATAACTTACAGTAAATACGCTCTCTCTATCGCGGGTTGTTCGGTGACAAATCCCTTTGCGAAATCTGTGAAGAAAACTCTGAACAAATAATAATTTCAAAAGTAGGTGGCGCTGTTGTCGCGAAAAGGCAAAGCCCCAAATATATCATGCCCGTATTCACGGGTCTTACAAAATTGTATCAACTAAATTCACTTGGCCGCCAAGACGGCGTGCACAAGCGTTAAAAGAAGTCGTGATTGGCAGCCTGGGTGGCGTGCGCCAATCCAGAAGACTTAAAAATTACTCTTCACGGCAGCCAGTAATAGCGTGCACCGTGGAAAGGAGTGCTTGAAATGGCAGCCTACGCAGCGTACGCCATGAAGGGAAGAGAGACAGCCTGAGCAGCGTGCATCTCTCTCTTGGGAGGTAGGAATACCGTCTCTACGCCTGGGCAGCGGACTAGAGAGCGGGTGGAGGCACAAGAGATTAAAGTGGAGCCTGGACAGCGTACCCACAAACACTACCTATCCTCTGGAGCCTGGGTGTCGTACCCAGAAAGTAGGTTAATTTAATTTAAATTAGAAGTTACACTAGAGCCTGGTGCAGCGTACCTAGTGTTCTTCGATACAAAAATATTTTACCAGACTGCTGCTCCTCGGTGACCCTTTGGTTGCTCCCAGAGGTGCTGCCTGGGACATGGGTCCCGACTGGGGATCCTGAGATCCTGGCTGGAGATACCGCTGAGAATTGCGTGCGCTCCGTTATAGACACGCGGTTTCAGGTTTACAGCGGGCAAGCTTGCGCTGCGAGCCTAGCGGAGACTGTTGGTACCACTACCCCTGAGTTCCTACTGCGCCGCGTGTACTATACCTTTAGTATGTCGTGGGCGCAATCAGCTGACGTGAATTGTGACCGTTTCATTATATATCGTCATTATTATATTTCAGTTTATAAGTTTATAGGCCATAAGGTTAATCAGTTTTTAACAATTTATCACTGATTATGATTCATATTATATATCATTATTATTATCATATGTGTTCTTAGATACATATCACAATTATGTTAAATGCACACTACTATTATACATATATTGATTGAAATCCATGAAAGCACTGTAGCTTTATACAAAATCTTGTAAAATAAATTAGAAAAGGTTTAAACGGAAATTGTTCAATCAGTAATTTAAATCCCAAAAACACCTATATTATTTTATAATATTTATACAATTATATTGCTTTTTCAAAATTTTATTAACTATTTCATATTCATTCATACAACTATATCACATTTATATTATTTATTTTTTACATGAGTATTGATTTCACGAAAATAAGGGAATAAAGAAATCAAGGGAGAGGATATGGAGGTTGCCTTTTTCTTTCTTCCCTGACCAACACAGTAAGATAACAGAAGATAACACCCCTGTTAAAACGTTAATAAATTTTCAAAAAACCCTTTTTTTAGACAAACCAAAGAATGGTTATCCAGATCCTAGACCAAGCAACAATAACCTGTACAGGAATACTACTCGTTATGGCAGGCAAATCAGGAAATCCACAGGACTATGAAGTCCAACCTTTCAATAACAATCCAGGATTGTTCTACGAGAAACTAGAAACCATACGCACCACCCACGACCATTGGAGGTTTGTTATATTCATGGATCCTCAAAAACTACAGGAACATCTTCAATTTGACCAAATGAAATTGGAAATTCAGAAAATTTACAAAACATGATCAAATCGCTTGAAAAGTACTAAGTGCAAGGACATGATAAAACTAGATCGACTCAATGAAAAGCTACACCAACTCGAGATTATAAATGAGTATTCAACTGAAATAATAAAACAATTCATTAAAATAACAGAATACGCAAGAGAAGGCAAATTACACCCTGCAACAATTTCCAAAGGCCAACTACGAGAAGTAATCACCGAAATACACACTAAAATGGAAAATTACGAATTTTCGATTCCCACTTCACACATTAGAGTGGAATTACTTTCACAAATTGGCAAAACGGACCTCAAAATTACATCTGGAAAACTACTAACATCAGTAGACATTCCATTGCTAGATCGAAAAGCACTACAATTATATAAAATTTATCCATTTCCTGTGTACCAGAACATTTCAGGAAATTATACAAGAGCCATCTACATTTTGCCAAGAAAACAATATATTGCCCTGACAGAAGAAGAAAGAAAGTTCTTTTTGACAGATAAAGATTACTATGACACTTGCCAGAAAACAATCTAGCACACGATATGCGAAAGCACACAACCAATACACGAGATAGTAACAACTACATCCTGTGAATGTCTAATGCTTACACGCCCTTCAATGAAAATTCTACAGCAATGTGATGTTAAAATAAACACAAAAAATTCAGTTTTTTGGAAGCATATTCGATCATTAAAAGCATGGATATTTTCAACTAAAAATCCAGAGCCAATTAGCATCACCTGTAAAAAGGGAAAAACAGAAAAGGGACACATTACAAATTCAGGAATATTAAGATTAAGTGCAGGGTGTATTGCCAGAACAGAACACACAACGTTGATTGGAACCCAAATAAATGTAAACTCAGAAGAATTTATCTACAATCCAGGATTTTCATTAAATATATCAGAAATTTCCCCCATAATTTATAAAACTATGCATATTCCTAGCATAAAATAATTTTTATGGGGAACTGAAACAGATGAGAAATTGAAAAATCTGCATACGGAAGAATCACTCTCTAGTATAGAAGAAAAGCTTCTCGACCTGGAAAGTAATCATTATAAACATAAATAAACCCAAAAATATTGGTTAGGAGGACCCAGTATCCTAACTTTATTAATAATAGCAACTGTTATATACTTCACACAAGGAATTATCCGCAGAAACTGTAAAACCTGTAACAATAAAAATTTAAACATTAAAGAAAACCAAGAAGAAGTAGAACTACAACCCCTTACGGTAGTCAACCAAGCAAACACAGAAGAAATTCATCTCCAACGAAGAGTATTAACAATTCCAACAACAAATTTTAGAATTGCATAAACAAATACAAGTCGTGGAGGACAACGACACTTTTAAAGAGGGAGGACAAGTACCCAAGTAGACAAAATTTTTGCCAAAAATCCCAATAAATTACTATGCATCGTTTCGGATACCACAACAAATACATAACAATTAAGCATAATACCTGATGACAGCTGTAATAAATCAATAATTGAAACAACAGAGGAAAAAAAATGAGGATCGGAGAAAGTACGAGGAGTTTAGCCGTAGCAAGCTAACAAACCTCTCCCACTTGAGAAAGATATTAATCAAACCCACCGAGAGCAACCATAATGAATTATAATCCAATCATATAAAGAAATGCAATGTGACACCTTGCAGAACGCAACGTATCACCAGCAGTTAAGACTCCCGACAACATGGCCAGAGCGTAACTCAAACCGTCCAGCGATAAGAAGACCCACGACCGCCTGGAATGAATCATATACACTAAGCAGTTCTCCTGTACCCATATGAATGCCTATTACAAGTTCATTGTTAGACTTGCCAAAAATTCATATTACAGCGGGTGCTACACAAATAGATGCACCAAAAACATAGCTGCCTTCATTAAAGAGCTCCATGGGGGACCCGTAACAATGGCCACCTAATATACAAGCATTATTGGACAAACAACTACCATGGAGGCACAAATGATACACATAAGTATGCAGAACAGCGAACTCCACATACGGTATGTTATCCGGACAGAAAAATTCAAACCGACAATCAAATTCAGGACATTCCGTTAATAATAATTGAATAATAATCGTGAAAAATGAAAAAGCGCATTACTCAATACCTATAAATCTTTAATTATGTGAATCAATCAGAACTGAGCCACATAATTAAGGGTTTCACAGAGCTATAATGGTACACATCTCCATTGTTACCACAGTACTAGAACTAACTGAAACGATGTTTCCATTAATTGATTAATTAACTATTGAATGGGATAAAGCCAATTTTTATTTAAGAAAAATATTTACGAGTATGGCAATTAATAAAGCCGTTATTGGTAAAATCGGGTAACGCAAAGCTCAATCACGAATTCTCAATTGAAGGCCTCGATGCAATAAGGGCCTTAACGCTCGAAACAGCTTGAAAGTGACGTCCCAATTACACAAGTGAACAACGTACAGAAAATGATTTCAAAAAAATACCATCACATTCCTTACAAAAAACATGATATTTTTTAATCGCATTTTTAATAATTTTTTCAAATATATATCGCCGTCACGTCGTTTAATCTCGTCGAAACTTTATGAAAATTTTTTCACAGGCATAAAATATCTTAGCGCTGACGATGAAAGTATCAGAAGTTCATTTTTTAATAATATCAATTAATTATTCAATTGAAAATCATAGGCGCACGACTTTCCGGTTTGCGTAACTTTCGAGAAAAAAAGTGTGTGGGAAACTTTAAGCTACGAAAAACTGTCAGCGAGACATTTGTTCCTTAATAATTAAAGAAGTTTCTGGCGAAATTTCAGATCGATTCGATGAAAACTGACTGAGATCCAGCGGTTTTAAACAAATTCGCGTGCTCCCGCGAATAACCACGTCGTCCGCGCCACAAGTCGATACAAAGTCATGCGATCACAGACATTCAGCCACAAATATTTCCATCATTTTTATTTCAATGATCTTTTTAAACAATGCATTTTTATGAATTGTTTAGTGTACGCTTATTACTCGTCACATATAGCTGTTGAATAACTGTCGAGACGCGTTCCCAATTTTATTTAGTATCAATATGTACAATATTCCATAAAATATAAATTGTTACTGGACATTCGAAAATAACTGCGTAAAATAAATGTACATAAGCCTTTATCATTTGATTAACAACTTAATTAAATACATATACTTCTTACACATAAAATATATACAAACATAATAATTATTGCAAAAATCATTACTTTTTTGATTTTTCAGATTTAGTTGTACTTTTTTTTTATATCGTTTTGAGCACCTGGTTTCTTTTTTGACTCCCTTGTGTTTATTTTTTTCATCTTAATATCAGCTTCGAGTTTCACTTTATACACAATTTTGACAACTTTGCTGATCTTAATCCCGTTCTTTTGCAAATCTTCATCCTTCGCAAATAACTGCTCATAATCTTTCATGTCAAATTACGACACGTCAACCATTTCAAACGGAGGGTTTCTTGAATGTTTGATCAAATCCACGTATTCCTTTTCAGTTTCAATCCTCTCTCAACTCTTTTTTTATGTCCATACAAGATACTAAGAAAGAGAAAATTGATCTCAAGAAAGAAGAAGAGAAGTCAAAAGGAAAACTACGTAAAAGAAAACCACGTAAAAGAAAACCTTAAACTACAAAAAATAAAGTGGAACTCGAAGCTGATATTAAGAAGTAAAAAATGAACACAAGGGAGTCAAAAAAGAAACCAGGTGCTCAAAACGATATAAAAAAAAATTACATCTAAATCTAAAAAATAAAAAAAGTAACGATTTTTGCGATAATTATTATGTTTGTATATATTGTATGTGTAAGAAGTATATGTTGTTACGTACGGGTGGTAGGGATAAATAAATAATTAAATATTATAAATAATAAATTAATATTTATTTAAAAGATGAAAAAGTGTACGCGGAGGCTTCACAAACTGTAGGACACTTTTGTGTCCCTTTTTTTATTTTTAAGTAGGATCGTTTTCGGAATCCTTACTTTCTCTACAGGCTACCAAAACGGAATATAAAATGCTAGAATTTCGGTGAAAAGAAAATATCTACTTAATTTCGAGGGGCTCAATCAGGAGATTTTGCTTCTATATTCAAATAAAATATTATGAATTGAGAACGATACAGCTTACCGATACTTGTAGTTAATTCTACCAGTTGGTAGGACAAGAGCTGGAGAAGAAAGTTGTCTTCGATGTCACCCTTGATTTTCTGACTCAACTGGGCTTTTAAAAATTCTGTGATGCGTGACTAAAACTAGTCACTCTTGTTCATTTTTCACCGATTACACGTGTTTGCAATTAACGCACACACACGAATTCTCGACACTTTTGCCTTGTTAATTTTATAAAAATTAAAAGATGGATGGTTTTGAACCAGAAAGAAAACAGTACTTTTAAATTGTGTTCTTTCTCCACTTTTAATCGTTTATAACCTTAATGTGGCTTCTCGAAAAATATCTTCTCGTCGTTTTGAGATTCGACGACAGGATTATTTTTCGGAACTTTGTTTTTCAACGCCAGGCTGTACACGCACAGTTAACTCTCGCGGCTAACCGACCACCGACGCACTCAAAATATTATTTCAGAAGCGTAGTGATAAAAATTTTACTTGTATAATTTTTTAGCGCGACAACCCCGTGAACGGCTTTTGTCGGAGGAAAGATTTTAGAAGTATTTACGTCCGCCCAAGTAAAATCCCCAATTTGTGGCCCTGGCTAGGTCCTTTCACGAATCTAGGTCAACTATCCAGGTGATAGGACTTACTTGTTCCGAACCGCGGACGGGCGAATGCAAAGAACCGTGTCTTGCTTTTTAGAGTTCTTACCCGGAGTAAGAAACTCGTCAGACTGCGTTTTTGATTTCAAATTGATTGATTTTTATGGAATTGTATCGATGTCATACAGGTGGGGAATAGTGATGACTTGGAAATATTTCTATGTGGCGTGATTTCTGTGAAGAGGAATTTTTGCTGAGAAAGAATTTGGAAATATTGAAGACCTAAATACTTGGTAGTTTTGAAATTCTTCATGTCTATTGCCAAGTGAGAATTTTTGTTGACTTGGTATTTTATTAGTTAATGATAATTTCTGGATTATTCCAGAATTTTAACAAGTCGTAGGTCAATATCAGGATTTTAGATTGACCTTTAGAATTTTTTGGAATCTGACATCTTTTCGATTTTTCATATTTTCAGAAAAATGTTGGTTCAGATTCTGTTGGTAATGTATTACTCACTGGCCGACAATTTTTCAGCTACTCAAGCTTTAGGTATAATAAATAATAGGAACAGTGATTTAATGGATTGAGGTGGTTTCAGGAATACTATTGTATGCATAACATCGATACCAGCGGTCAAAGATTTTAGCGCGTGGTCTCTAACATGCGTAGGATCCGTCAAAGTCGGTGCGTACAGGCGAGCGTAAGCTGTTTACGGCAGGCGTAAGGTGTCATGACGTCACCGCAAGGGTTATACCTGCGCTTACAGCCACTAGGGTCCAGCTTACGTGTGTGTGAGCATTTTCCTTTTCGTTTTCCTTTTCCTTCTTTCTCCGTTATTTATCCTACCTACGTGCGTTCGCTGTTTTCTCGCATTCTCTTCTCTATCGTTCTTTACAATTTTTAAACTTCCACGTTTTTCTTAATCTTCATTCATTCCATTTACATTATTTTAATTCATTCTTCCATTCTTACTTCATGCCTGCTTAATTTAATTTTATTATATATTTACATGCATACATTTAGGTGCCAATATCTTTTGTCATAATTGGCACGTGAATATATGCACACACATTATAACATGGACACAAATCTAAACGCTCAAGTTAGCGTTATTATGAATAACCCATGTTATATTATCTATAATAATATAACAAAAGTATACAATACATTTATATATATATATATATATATATATATATATATATATATATATATATAATATTATAGATCATACATATACACATATATACCTATAACCTTATTTATTATTATAAACAATCTTTCCCATTGCATGGAGATTGTTGTTTTAATTTTGAGTTTTCTTAATATGTTTAGGTCCTTGAACCGACCCCTTTAGGTGCCTCTGCTGAGCGTGCAAAAGCGCTCAGGTTACGAGAACCGTGAATGAACTATTTATTGTTTATTTGAGTCTTGCGTAAATACTTCGCTTGGGTAATAATAAAATATTTTTATGAAATTACAACTTATTATAATTTTTAATATTTTATTCACGGTATGCTCGTAACATATGTATTTAATTAAGTTGTTAATCAAGTAATAAATGCTTATGTAATTTTATTTTACGCAGTTATTTTCGAATGCCCAGTAACAATTTATATTTTATGGAATATTGTACATATTGATACTAAATAAAATTGGGAACGCGTCTCGACAGTTATTCAACAGCTATATGTGACGAGTAATAAGCGTGCAGTAAACAATTCATAAAAATGCATTGTTTAAAAAGATCATTGAAATAAAAATGATGGAAATATTTGTGGCTGAATTTCTGTGATCGCATGACTTTCTATCGCCTTGTGGCGCGGAGGACGTGGTTATTCACGGGAGCGCGCGAATTTGTTTAAAACGCTGGATCTCAGTTAGTTTTCATCGAATTGATCTGAAACTTCGCCAAAAACTTCTTTAATTATTAAGGAACAAATGTCTCGCTGACAGTTTTTCGTAGCTTAAAGTTTCCCACACACTTTTTTTCTCGAAAGTTACGCAAACCGGAAAGTCGTGCGCCTATGATTTTCAATTGAATAATTAATTGATATTATTAAAAAATGAACTTCTGATACTTTCATCGTCATCGCTAAGATATTTTGTGGCTGTAAAAAATTTTTCATAAAGTTTCGAGGAGATTAAACGACGTTACGGCGATATATATTTTAAAAAATTATTAAAAATGCGATTAAAAAATATCACGTTTTTATTTTTTATCTCGGGAAATAAACAATGTACGTAAAAACAATAAATACAAAAAAGTGTCTGTTTTTTGTAAGGAATGTGATGGTATTTTTTTGAAATCATTTTCTGTACGTTGTTCACTTGTGTAATTGGGACGTCACTTTCAAGCTGTTTCGAGCGTTAAGGCCCTTATTGCATCGAGGCCTTCAATTATAACTTACCCGATCCGATCAATAAATAAGCTTGTGCCAGTACACCTAACCTCGAAATGAGCAATAAATAGAATCAATAAAATAGCCATAATATTGATTCCCATAATTTAAATTACGGTCAGACAAAAGAAAAAGTCAAAAAATAAAGATTTAAGAGGAATCTTCGGAAAATGCAGTTACTTCAAGTAAATTGAAAAAAATGTGTCATTATCATAATTAAGAAATAATTTTTATAGGGCCATATATGTATATACAGGGTGTCCCAGGACTCAAGGTACATATTAATATTTTTGAATTCCAAAATTCAATGTAAACTCAATGTGTCAAGATAGGTCGATGGCTCAGCTACCAGTGAATGAAGATGTACTCGTTATTCGAATTCTGCATAGTTATCACGAATTCAGTGGAATACCTTTCAACACGTTTGAATTAATTTAAAAACGTCCAAATACTTTTCAAGCTATGAAAATATGCAATAAATTGTTGAAATTGAAAAATTCATAAATTCTACAAATTCTTACGAATTTTGCTGAATCTGAGTAATTTCTTATAAAACTCTTTTTATTTCTCATGATTCCAGGAAATAAATAAATAATTGATTTGAACGTAAAAAACACCTACTTCTAAAGTGCTTTGCGAAGTTCTTAAGCTCAGGAATCAAACTGATATGTTCCCAGTTCGGAAAATTGCTAATAATTATTAGACACTGTTTACTAAAACTTCAGTGAAATTTTCAGAATTGCTAAACCAAATACTGAAATTTCACTAATAATTAGTAGAAATTTCCACAAAAGTGAATTAGTGGCAGGCATCAGACTGTTGTCGTCGCGTCTTAACTACAAGCAGACAGAAGAAGTAGTAGCAGAAAGAAGTAATTTTTATTGATATATCCCGAGCAGGATTGAATAAAAATCTGGTAAAGAGAAGTGCTTCGTTTGAAAGCACGTTGACTTCTCTTTTTCAAAGCAATTTGTCTTGATTTTTTCTTCAATTCACTGATTGTTTTACAATACGAAAAATGTGTTGGTTAGTGCAAAATCGTGCGCGGCGAGAGACAGGAGTTGCTACTAAGCACCGAAACAAATTCACGCCCGCTCTACTAGGACATTGAAAACAGAAACTCCTTTTTCATCAACTTCGTTGCCCTGGGAGTGGTAGAAATTAAAACAGAAACCATCGGCAATGTACCTTAGTATCGTTTCATTGATTTGTTTTGATTTATAATTATAACTTGTACAGTCATTATAAACTTGTTGCTCAGTCAATATTAAATAAATAAGTTTTCTAAAAAAATCAAAATTGCTAATGTCTCGAATTTTTTTTTCTGTTCTTATGCCAAATTTAAGAATATGATAAATAAATATATTTAAAAGCTGGCATCACGGTGTTAAAGTGGTTTCTACAGAACTCGAGAGAATTCTGCGGAATACCAAGAATTCAGGAGAATTGTACAAAATTCAAAAACGCATACATTTTAAGTAAGGTAATTAACTCATCAAGCAATGTTTTCTAATTTGGTAGCTACGAAAAAGATACTTGTTAATTTTTGAATCTCGTTTAAGTGTGAAGTTGCACCAAAGAATCAATACCTCTTACAAAAATAAACTGAGGGGAAATTATACGATCTGAACTTGCATTCTCACACTCTCTCAGTGATAGCATATAAGCAGTCGTCTATCTAACGCATTTTTATGATTGGTCAATTTTAATTGCTAATTACTCAGTAATTATACACTTCACAAATTTTTTGTACTAGAATATTTCATTCCATTTTTTTTGGAATTGAAAAATATTAATATGTACCTTGAGTCCTGGGACACCCTGTATATTATGTGAATTATATATATTTTATATATCTATATATATATATGATGTTATGAAGGTATAACAAGGCATGGTTATTTAAACCACTCCAATGAAAACCTCAATGAGACATGACAGCATGAGTGCTCCTCAAGCAGTATGCTGCCCTGCTAAAACTTTATTACTACGGTAATCTAATTCCGGTGGTCCTGTTACTAAATTGATGAAACTTACTTCGCAACCTGAAAATATCTTTTAAAAAAGCTTATAACCCTCAAATACGTACACCAATCGGATTGGGGTACATAACTTAGGGTCTCGACATTTGTGTATACGCACATACGTGTGTATGGGTGTATACGTGTGTATGGGTGTATACGAGTGTATATGGGGTCATCAATCATAAATTGACGAGCCCATATCTAAAGGCATGAAAACTATAACTTAGAGCTAATAATCGAAGGTAAAGATAACCTTACGATTGTAATTAGGTTGTTATTGCGCCATCTCTGGTATGCATTTCCATCTTATAATAACCAAACATGCAGTCCAAGCTGGTCGCAACACAAAAAAAAGAGAGAGAAAATTTTTATTCTAAGATAAGTTAAGAACTACGCTAGAGGAATGGAAAAGTTAAAACACAAAATAGTAGAGACGAGCAGAAAGGCAAATTTTAGAAAGAAACTAAATTTTTTGGGAATGCCACGTCTGCTAGTCTCTCAAGCGATTACATATTTTTATCATTTTTATCTATAATTAGGAATGTGAATGCATGTACACATAAGGCGATTAATATAAATAACTATAATTAGCATATAAATCTAAGATAAATAACTATAATTATCATATAAATATAAGAAAAGTTATTGAAACTAGAAAATAGATAACATAGAATTTATAATTAGCAACTAATAATAGCTAGGAGTCAGCACCGGGTTCGCCGTTGGAACCAAGACATCCCCAGGCCTCAGGTCTGAAACACAAATTAATAAATATGTAACAAGAAATGGAAGATGAGAAACAGAAAAGGAGAAGAGAATTCAATTAGAGCAAGAATGGAAACGAAATTAAAAACTCACACCACGGGGAATCATAATGTGTCCCGCATCGGCATGGGAGGACGTGGTAGGGGTGACGCAGTTAGCGCCCACAGTGGCCAAAATCTCCCGTGTACCAGGCACCACTGAAACATTTAAAAAAAGGGGGATATTAAACAAAATATTAAAATTATATACTATGCATATAAGGTAAGGATAATTCCAACGAACAAACGACGACTTACCCAAGGCAAACAGAAGGCAGCAGGGGCGAGTGTATCCACTCCTGCACGGCGGGCGAGCCTACATGTGCTTCTGTGAGCGCTAACAGCTCTAGCGCTCGTGCCTACGCGACTTCCTGTGCTCTCCAAAGCAGCCTGACCCGCTAGAGCATACCAGCACCTACGAATTTGGCTGTTCCGGCGCCCACCTCTGTTTTCCCGGGCCACTTGTCGCCAGGTTCGATGGAGTTGCCCCTGTTGAACAATTTCAGTCGACAGAAGCAGAATCCGGACCAGGAACAAACCTGGGGGAAATCGCGGAATGTTCCGCGGGCACCCCTGCACGCCTGAAACAGATAGGCAAGAACAATTAAAAATCAATAGATGATAAACGAAATCGAATACAGGACTCGGGCCACAGCAAAAGAGTCGTGGAAGACTGACATGTAAAATATCTCCTGACAAGCCAGAGTCATCGACTCCACGACCTGGCTGGGACAAATCCAACGAACCGACACATAAAAAACCCCCAATCTGTTTTCAATTTCCGAAATCCGCACCTGCAGACTGTCGCGTCGCGGCACAAACAAGGCAGGTTCCCCAGAGAAAGAAGACGAACTGGAGGCACTCGGCTGTAGCAGGGAAACGTCAAAATCTAGAACCGAATCGTCAAACGCGTTTTCACGGGAGGGTTCAGAGGACGCACCGAGGATTGAGAACAAGAAGGCTCTGGTGAGCCAAACCATTCTGATAACAAGGTGTCCAGGAAGTCTCCGGTGTTCGACATCTTGACCCGAACCAAGACACTTCGCGAATGCGGCACAACCCGAACCAATCATGCAAAATTCAAAAAGGGGGCAATTACCAGCTCCTTTAGGCACCGACGTAGCTCCCCTCACTAAGGAGAGAGGGTAGCCATGATTTTGGCAGTGCTCCTCGTAGGTGACGGTCTCGGTGCTCGGAGATGATCCATCGTCTGCCATGGCTGCTGGAGACTGAGGAGAAAATCATCCCCACGACCCAGTATGCAACGAGATGACATCATGTCAACCATGCAAAATCAACCAAAAACCCCGCCAAGGCAGAACTCCTAGGGAGCACGTGCACTACAACAAAGTACAAGATCCAAAATCGCCATGTCAACTTCTACAAAAAATTTACTCATGACAGCTGCAGCATGGCTTCATCATCCAGCATCTTTAAAAAATGACATCATCTTACAGCAGCTGAATCCTCGGGTGACACCGTTCTCAGGATACACATAGCCTAGTAGAAAAAACAAAATGCAAAGAAGAACGCCTTATCAAATTATGGTGAAAATTACTTCAGCCCTTGCAAACATCAGCATGCAGCTGCAAAATGACATCACTATTCAGTAAGAACTATTTACTTACCAAGGAGATTCCGGAAGTACAGTGCACACCACAAATGTGAGGCCTACATCTGGATGCAAAAAAATTCACGAAACTATTTTCTAATTTGTTCACTCAAGACACTTATTATTTCATCGAGGACGATGATTATTCTAAAGAGGGAGGACTGTAACATCCCAAAAACTTTAAATTTTCAAATTGCCCCTGTGCAAGGTCAACACGCCACACACCAAGGAGAGCGAGGAAGAAACTATTTAAATATAATAGTGTTCCTATGATAAATTATCATATGGGCCGGGTAGCTGTGCGCATAAGGTAAACCAATGTATACCTCACGTCAACGAATCGGTTTGACACATGGTAATGAGTGATAAAGAAGAACAGCGCTCTATCTATATGGTAATTGCATCAGCGGTAATGAGTCAGTAACTCACACCGCGTGCCGATAAGGTAGTGATGCTGTGCTAATAACCTAATGAGAGAATGAGAAGTTATCAGCACAGCCTCATTAGATATAATGTCTAACTATTATATGTAGGTAACTGTTATAATTAATTATTGTCACATTGGTATAATATTGCAACTATTATTAACATCCCGGTTAGCAATATTACAATAATTATAGTAATATATCATTATTAGTGCTATTGTGTATTGATTGCCGATGATTAATCGGGATCAATGGATGGAAATCGATTATTGATCATGGATCATAAATGAAAGATTGATTGATCATAGGCAATCTATTATTAATCACAATTTAAATATAATATGAAACATAGACGAATAAATGCAGAAATGAATATCTAAAACCGCTTTTATTTGGAAACTAGAAATAAAATTGGGCAATAGAAGAGATGAACCCATGAACTCTTGCAGAGATCGAGCCTGGCCACCGATTCGCAATTCGTACGTGCCGTGCCACCGATTTGCGATTCGTACGTGCCTTGACACCGATTTACGATTCGAACGTGCCGTGCCACCAATTTACGTTGATCTGCTCCCACTATTGGGAGCATCAATAGTATATATACCCCAGATTTACCTCTGGTGGTTTGGCATTAAGTTCCGATCAGTTGTACGGTCAACTCGATTCATTTCGGACCAGTAAGTCAACGTCGTGAGCAAGGGCTGAAGTAATTTTCACTATAATTTGATGAGGCGTTCTTCTTTGCATTTTGTTTTTTCTACTAGGCTATGTGTATTCTGAGAACGGTGTCACCCGAGGATTCAGCTACTGTAAGATGATGTCATTTTTCAACGATGCTGGATGGTGATGCTATGCTGCAGCTGCCATGAGTCAATTTTCTGTAGAAGTTGACATGGCGATTTTGGATCTTGTACTTTGTTGTAGTGCACGTGCTCCCTAGGAGTTCTGCCTTGGCCGGGTTTTTGGTTGATTTTGCATGGTTGACATGATGTCATCTCGTTGCATATTGGGTCGTGGGGATGATTTTCTCCTTAGTCTCCAGCAGCCATGGCAGACGATTTATCATCTTCGAGTACCGAGACCGTCACCTACGAGGAACACTGTCAAAATCATGGCTACCCTCTCTCCTTAAATCCAAATACTAGCCTCCCCTCTTCAATTAATCCAACAGAAAACATTAACTCTTATTCTGATTTTCTTCATGACATAGATGAAGCTCTTCACAAAGCTGACCCCAAGCTGGACAGGGCGCCTTCCCGTCGGAAAATCGATCCTAGTTCACCACCATGGTTGAACGGGGAGTGTAATCAAATTATTAGAGTGCGACTAGCCAAATTAAAGAAATATTTGAATTCCCCTACATATGAAAACTTCCCAGATTACCAGAAATGGAAAGCCAAGACGACAAAGAAATTAAAATCAATTAAATCTGCGAATTCCCTATCTTTTTGTGAATCTCTTTCAGTGAACTCTCCCATATCGACGGTTTGGGCTAAAGTTCGTAGCTTTCGCCACAGGCTATTGAGCCCCCCATCCCCAACGACCTGTTCTGTTGATCTTGAAGCTATCGAACATATGAACTCTTATGTTCAGGATTTTATCAAAATGTCAAATGATTTCTCCAACATTGAAATTCCCCTCCTTCCAGTTTCTTTCACCGACGCCAACAGTTCCAATACCAATCTACCTGAAATCTCTCTCACACGTCTTCTTCATATTTTCAATAACATTTTTGAAACGGGTGTTTTTCCTTTGGGCTGGAGAGACTTTCTTGTTTTTCTTTTTCCAAAATCCACCCTCCGCAAATTTCGACCCATTGCTTTGGCCAGTGATCCCAGAATGCGTAAGATTTTTGCTCCCACCATGCATCCCACCAGGTCATTGCGTCTTCCTAATTCAACCAACTTCTGGCAGTGGAGCGAGGAAGCAGTGATCCCAGAATGCGTAAGATTTTTGCTCCCACCATGGATCTCACCAGCTCATGGTTTCTTCCTCGCTCTACTGCTCCCCTTTTCAATATGGCTTTAGAAGAGGCCGCTCTTGTGCGGACAATTTAGCGATTCTTTCTTCGAAATTACACTTGGTGGCGTCTTCAATTATGACTTCTGCCTGTCTGTTTCTAGACATTGAAGCTGCTTACGATAATGTAATTCCTAATATACTTATTTGGGATTTGATCAACTAAAGCCTTCCTTGGAAGGTATGAAAGTTTACGAGGTCTGTCCGGAAAGTATCGGGCCTACCGTTATATCTCCGCGCTGGTGTTATTCTTCATCATCGGGCGGGTGGCATCTTTCAAAGTAATCCCCACTTGATTGAATAACATGGTTCCAGCGATGTTTCCACTTCTCGAAACAGTCCTGGAACTCACTTTTTGGAATGGCCTTCAGTTCATCGAACCGCTTTCCTTTGAGCACCATTTTCAATTTTGGTAACATCCAAAAGTCGCAGGGAGCTATGTCGGGACTGTACAGACGCTGGAAAAGCTGTACAATCTTGTGTTTCGACAAAAGTTGCTGTGAAAGATTTGATGAATGCGCTTGTTCAAAATTCCCCAAACAGTAGTTTTTGGTATTCCGAGATCATTTTCTAGTTGACGAACAGCTAATCGACGGCCACCTTCAATCGCAAGTCGCACCCGCTCAATATTATCCAATTTTTTTGTCGTCGAAGGTCGGCCAGAACGAGAATTACTATCAACAGAAATGCGGCCCCCTTTGAAACGATTATACCACTCTTTTATTCGTGCTTTGCTCATACACTTATTGCCAAAGGCCTTCTGCATCATCTGAATAGTTTCCGAACTCGTTTTTCCGAGTTGAAAACAAAATTTGATGCAAATTCATTGATCTTGTTTTTTAGTCATTTTTAACAATCACAAAATCTGCACGAACTCGAAAATAGCTTTGTAAACAAAGACACGCTGCGCATGAACTATACGTCCGGCAGATATCAGCAAGCAACCGATAGGTTCGTGAGGCTTTACTGTTGACGTTCATGCCACGCAGTGGTCGCTCGAACACTATGGCGCGGATATATAAAGGTAGGCCCGATACTTTCCGGACAGACCTCGTAAATTTCGAATATGGTTGTCATGCACTTTCTACATGCAAAAACAGCAAACTATATATCAAACTTTTCAAACTTCACAATAAGATTTTAAGAGTTATCATGGGATATCGTATATCTACTCCGATCATAGTCATGCAATCAGAACTGGGTGAGTTCCCCATTATAGATCGATTCCAATTAATCTCTGATAAATTCCTTATTAAAACCTTCCAATCCGCGTGTCACCCCATTTTTTCCGTACTCAATAGACTTTCTAATATTCTTAGATATTCTGAACCCAAACTTGATCAAATTGAAAATTTCCTTTTTGCTCAAATCGTACCAAAGATTTGGGGGCTACAAACCAAGAGTCCTCAATTCTGCCACGCCTTTACAATTTCTACTCCCATATCCGTCCATGTTCTTCCAGCCATCTGTTGATTTATCAATCGGTATCTCTATTGACAATAGTCCGAACCCTGAATCTGTTTTTAATTCCTTCATTTCCTGTCATTATGCTAACCATAGACATTTCTATATTGATGGGTCTAAGAAGACCGATTCTCTTGTGGGCTTTGCCATCCATGTCCCGTTTTTAGATTTGGAAATGCAATTTAGGGTCTCTGTGCATGCATCCATATTTACTGCGGACACTATGGTTATTTGTGAATCTATCCAATATATTATCGAAAAAGAAATCCCTTTCTCTGTTATTTTCTCTGATGCTAAGAGTGTATTGCAGGCTTCTCTTAGTCTCTGAACACTGTCCTCTCCTTCATTCTTGCTTCTTAAGCTTCGAAACCTTCTATATATTTCTCATTGCTTCGGTCTTACCATCCATCTGGTTTGGCTCCCTGGTCACAAGGGCATCCCAGGCAATGAAACGGTAGATAACCTGGCCAGATTGGCCTCTTCTGTGGGCCTCCCTACTCAAACTAAACTCCCTCACACAGATATTTGGGCCCTTTCCCTTAAGCGTCACTTTACTCGTGTTAAAACTCAACGGAAACAGATCTGGAATGAGGAACGTAAGGGTCTCTACTATTTTTCTACTTTCTTGACCACTCCCATCATTTCCGAACCTGGTATGCCAAATCCAAAGCAAACCGCAAATTTATTGTTACAATCTTTAGACTACAAGCAAATCATTATAACCTTGCGGCTAGCCTGGCCAGAAAAGGTCTTTCAGACTCTATAATTTGCGTTCACTGCGGAGAAGATAATCAAGACATTAATCATATTGTCTGGGCATGTCCCAGTTTTTCTCAACCACCTTCACTACTTGAAAACCGCCTTAGACGACTCAAATTTTTCCCGCCATATTGTACGGAGTCAGTCCTGTTTAATCCTAATGGTCGAGGCATTCATCTCATATTCAAGTTCTTAAATTCAATTAACCTATGCATTTAATCCCCTCCATCCTCGTGACCTTTATCAAACTTCTCTCAAGAGGGTGCTGTAGTTTGTAAACAGTTTTAAATATTAGTTAACCCAGAGATGAGTTGGGAGATTGCTAAAGTAATGTATTTAATTTCGAGTGATTTTCCGCAGCGCGCCCTATTGCGAAATGCTCTTGGGAACTAAAATGAAAGGTTCATGCTACTACTTGAAGGGTAAAACAGAGCTACTGTTTATCACTTTTGCAACGCCCCCAATTGCGTACAGCTTTTTCGGATCTTTTTCGAACTAAAATTAAAGGTCCGCGCTGTTATAATGTACATGTGGGAGCACACACAATGAAGCGCGTCATGTCAGTGTATCCCCACTAACTTGCTTCGATTTCACGCTGTCGGTTGTCGAGTTAAAATCAGAAATTGTATTTTTCTGGACTTCATGCAAAGGAGGCGCGAAATAGACTCAGAATTCAAAATTACGGAATATAACATTAAAAAAATTACACTTTTTTTCTATATACTTTGAAAAATATTGATCTGAAATAAGTATCTAAAAGATTTTGTGAAATTTTAAGATGATTTAAATACTTGAAAAATAATTTTGTAATGAAATTTAAAGTCAATAAATGCTTAAAGATTCGAAACAAAATATCGATTTCAGCATTTTTTCTTTAAATTATGTAGAGAATATTTTATAATAAGATATCATTCAAGATGAAATACAAGTTTCAAAAATGAAGGGTTTGAACATTTTTGTAATAGGTAACATCTTTGGTATGAAAATTTCGATAAATAAATGTAAATGAAGTGTTTGTAGATTTAAGGCAGTTCATCCACAAAAATTAGACTTCAGGCAAAAATAGATAAATTTTTTTTTAAGAATAGCAATATTATTATTGAAGAGATCATTTGGAAGAAAAGAGATTAGTTTCCAAGAAAAAAAATTAAAACATAAAAAAATAATGCATTCAACAAATTTTATTTTTACCCGGACTTGTTTTCTTATCGCTTCATACCAAATTTTAGAAAATGATGTGATTCTGTGAAATCACGGATAATTTTTTTAAGAAAAAGGCTTTCTACAACTTAACCGTTTCCATGTTTTGGAAATTATAATAAATTCTTTAATGGCTAAAAGCATTAAAAATAAAATTTCCAAAACAAAATTCTTGTAAAAAAATTACTGAATTTGGTAAAAACTTATTCATTTTAGAAATATGGAAACGGCTAGGTTGTATTAGGCCTTTTTCCTGAAAAAACGATTCTTGATTTATTTGAATCACATCATTTTTTTAAAAATTGGTTTGAAGCGATAAGAAAAAAAGTCGGGGTAAAAATAAAATTTGTTAAATTTATTTTTTCTTATGCTTCAAATATTTTTCTTGGAAATTAATCTCTTTTCTTTGAAATGATCTCTTCAATAATAATTTTTCTATTTTTGGAAGCAAAATTATCTTTTTTTACCTAAGACATATGGCAATTTCAATAGATGAATGTAAATGAAGTGTTTGCTGATTTAAGAAAATACATAAATTATCTGTGAATTTACACCTCAAACTTTTCTTGATATGAAGCTAAGTCGACAAAGGGTTACTAAAAAATAAGATACATTGAATACAATTTTTTGGGATTTAACATCTTTTACATGACAATTCGTATGTATACATATATATAAACTACCATCGGAAATTACAGATTGACCTGGAGTTTCAACTTTCGTCAAAGTGTTTTATTTTATAGAAAGATATTACAAAAGAAATTTTAATTTAGATTTAGATTTCAAAAGGTTTTTTTCAGTATGTCTTCATAGTGATTTCTTAACCTAATCAAAATATTTTTAGAAATTCTTTTCTGGATTCTATCTTGGGGTTGAAAAGAATTTAAAAAAGTCATGCAATTTTTAAAATATGTAGCTTCTTCAAGAAGTTTTTAAAAATCGATGTATATCATATTTTAATAAATTTAGAAATTTTTATCAAAATATTAATAGTTTGGATTTTTTGAATTCTTCAAATGAATGTAGTACAATCATCATTTGAAATTTGATGATTTTTCATTACCATCTTTGATTCTAGAGCAGAATCTAGCAGAAAAATTCCAAAAACATCTTAATTAGTTAGAAAAATAATATGCAAACTTACCTTTGAAATGAGACTACAGACTTTTGACAATGTTAATTAATTTTAGAGTTATTAATATTATTAAGAAAGATCTAAATTTGATGTCTTTTAGATTCTCATCATATGAGAATTAAGGTTTTGGTTTTATGTGAAAAATAATTTTCGGAATTTTCGTCAAATCTTTACGTTTTGAGATCCCCTGAGTCAGAAAAAACGGTTTTTACGAAAGTGTCTGTCTGTCTGTCTGTCCGTCTGCAGTAGTAATAGGTCATATACTCGATAACTGGATAGAAAAATATTGTCAGATTGAATTGAGCTTTGGCATACATTATCGCAGCTGAAAAAGTAAGGACAAGTTCGTTAATCAGCTACATCTGACAAAAGTTGTCAAAATAGGAGCATTTTTTGTGTTTTTGAAAAAAACTTTATGAAAAAATCAAAAATTTTAAGACTGGTTTCTGATAATTCTCGTAAATCTCAACTAATTATCCTGATAATATTTTGCAATTAAAATAAATTTAAGAAAGTTACAGTATATTAAAACTTGAAAAAAGTCAATATCCATTTTCCAGTTAAATTATACGAGATACGAATAAAAGTTATGATAAAAAATGGTTTACTACATAAAGATCTACAACAGTAATAACTGTAAAGTGACATGTTTGATGACATGTCTGCTATTATATTGATCCAAAATTCACAGAATTTTTGTTAATTTCTCATTTTTTTGGCATTGGGTCAGCCTCTTTTTATTTTCTTCTATTAATATTATCAATACTACTTACGATAAAAAACGCAAAAAAAGAGAGAAGGCAAACGTTTCGGCCACATATGGGGGCCCTTTTCAGTGCCATAAATTAAAAGATTAATTCAAAATTTTCGTAAAAGATAAAAATGTAGAAGATAGTTGAAATATGGATAATAATGAAACTCAAAAACTTATTTCATTGCTTGCAATTCAAAATGAAGAAGTCCAGTAAGCAACAACACGAATTGGAAAAATATGTAGAATTTACTTTATATAGAAAACCGGATAAAATGAACGAAAAACTTAGAAATTTGTAAACAACAGGCTAGAATTTTTGTTTGTTTTTATTCCTTTATAAAGAATGGATGACCATTTCTTCGACCGTTATATTATTATATCATATATAGGTTTGGTTTCGTCGGTCTTAGGGTCAATAAAACAACATTAAAGAAAAATTATTGAATCAATTTATATCAATAAAAATATTAATATTTCAATAAATTGTAATGCTGAAATTATGAATATTAATCGAATTTGCCATGGCATTATTTAACATATGATTTCCAAGTTTGTGTTCTCAAGCTTTAGCACGCTTTTCATTGGTGAATTTAATTTAATTTATCGTATCTTCGTCTCTCTATCCTACAGTTTGCGTTGCTTCATCGGATTGTACACACCGTATTATAATGTAATTTTAAATTATTGAAGCCCTCAATCTTTGAGGCTTTAATTTTAATAACATTTTCAAGAATAAGACTGAATCTTCATGTGTGCTTTCGTTTTTTTGTAATTTATGTAAGTACTTATTTATTATATCAACACAACATATAAAATAGTTCTCTTTGGAAAAAGAAATTTGATGGTAAATTGATTTGTTCAATTTTTAGTGACATATATATTCCTTGAAAAAGACCCGCAGTGAGGTTGCAACATAGGAGAATTTTTGAGCAAATATAATGAAGGAGTTTTTTATAGAATGTTGTTTTATTGACCGCAAGACCGACGAAACCAAACCTATATGATATAAAGATCTACAAGTTTGAACTGCAACATTTTTTCATAAGATGTATATTTTTCTTTTTAATTAAAAAAAAATACCATTGAAAATCCGAAATTCAAGTTTTTAACTAAAATATGTGAAATACGAAAAAAACGTAAGAATGGAAAATTGTTCGTTTCAATAATATATACAAATATTTTCAGATATAGTTTCTAATAAAACGTATATTTTTCATTATAATTTTAAAAAATACGATTAAAATTCAAAAATTCCATTATTTGAACAAAATATGTGACATACGAAAAAAACGTTGAGATAGAAAATTATTTGCCTAAATGAGGTCTACAAATTCTCAGTAGGACATTTTTTAACAAAGATGTATATTTCATGTTTTCGTTTTAAAAAATACAATATTGAAAATAAAAAATTCCATTTTTAAACCAAAATATGTGTGATACAAAATAAGCGATAATACAAAAAATCGTTTTCTCTAAAAGAGTCTATGAATTCTCCTCCTTTTTTTAAATATTTGGAAGAAAATAGATTTTTTGTAATCTTGTAAATTATTAGAAAGTTACAGAAATGTATACAGAAAATCGAGCGCGAAGCGCAAGTTTCATGATAAGAATGTGTTCTTTAAGGCTGACAGAGCTTTAAGTAAATTGAATTTCTTTTTTCATTTGAAATCAAAAACAAATTTTGTAACTTTGAGAAAATGTAATTCACATCGATAATATTATAAAATTGACTCGAACTTAAGTATCAAATTACAAGTAATAAATTTAAATAATAATGAAACAGGACTTATATCGACCCTTAGTATTAATATTCAAATATTGTTCATGTTCTTAGTTGGCTTTAGGGTCCGAAGAATATAAGACCGAGTGCGACGATCGAATCGCGCGCCCCAGGCGCGCTGAAACTTGCAAGCGAAGCGCGCCATGAGAATGTGCCCACGAAGCGGGCAGATTTTTTGTAGTATATTTTTACAAAATTAATATTATGCTCTTAACTTGGGCTTATTAGAAGCAAAACTGTGTTAACTTTTATTTTAGCATCATGAAAAAATATTAACCTTTTATTATAAAAATTAAGTTACTTTAACAATAGATTAAATAACATATGAACCTCTAATTTCCGATGGAAGTGTCTGTGTAAAGAAAGGTTTTAAATATTACAAAAAAAGCATAAATTGTCCCGTGTAGAAATTGCCCTATCTTTCCTTATTTCAAGTTGGGTTCTAGTGGGGCCCGGACTAGAATTTCCTCTTCTAGAAAAAACTGGTGGGGGCCCTGTTAGCACCCGATTAGTATTTCTAATCCAGAAAAAACTGATAGGGCCCCTGTCAGGTTCCAGAGAGGAATTCCTTGTTTCGTTCAAGCATGGAAAATCTATTTGTATTTAGCGGGGCCCCGACTAGAGAATCCCTACTTGTAATATTTGTGGTTGAGGTTAGGTCCATTAGATACAACATAACCTTTATTCATTATTCCCATTAAAATTTGATCTTATCTGAGAAAAATGGAAATTTTTTTAACACGGTCTTGAATATGATCAATACTTAAGATAACCTGTATAAAGTTTCACTAATGTACAATCATAAAAGTTAATAATTCTAAAATGTATATAAATCTTTTTATTATGTAATGTTCTTTAATTCAAAAATTTGAACGCTTTCTTTCAAAAATATTTTATTTCATAGAAAATCGATTTAATAATTAAAAGTTTTAAAAATTTTAATCAGAATCATAAATTGGGCTAAAATCTAAAAATTCGCGATTACACGAGGCCTATACACTTCTTACACTGCCCTGCAGTAGTTGAAGGTTATAAGCGCTATTTTCTTCCTCGTATACCAAGCGTGCGCAGCCGAGAGGCTTAGTCGTTAGGTTAGTAATGCGTTAATTATAAGTAGAGAGGGTTCGAACCCACAGCGTTAAGAATAATTTTTAATACCACCTAAACGAGCGTTTGTGTAGTGTAGAGAGGGGGGTGTGTGTTTGTAGGTGTGTATATAAAAATAGTAAGTTAGAGTCTACTTGAAAGTATATACAGTTTTGAAATGTAAAAAAAAATGACACTTTGGAGCCTTTACAAACTACGGAAAGTAAGTTAAAAAGTAGTCAAACCTACTGAGATTTTTTTCCGGTGTACATGTAACGTAAAAATACTGTCAATTTACTCAGAAAAAATTTCCTATCTTGAAAACAGATTTTTTACTGTGAAAACAGTAAACTTAACTTTCCAAGCGAATATCCCTCCGTTGCCGTTAAAAACGGTAAATATTAGAGTCGTAACTCGCATTTCCTCTGTACTTTTTCTATCAGTTCTGGAAAATCCTTTTTATTTTTTATTTTCTCAGTGAGGTACCTGAACAAAATTGGTCACGTGACTCTGCTGATTTTAGCACTTAAATTCAATGCGGAGGTCCAATAGGGCCCTAATGGTGTCCTTTTTTGTAGGTGGGGTAGTGTAAGGGCTGACCTCACTAAACCCCTACTAGAAAGTCTAGTAGGGCCCACGTCGACAAAAGCGTTACGTTACCGACGGGGCCCTGAATATTTTTCCACGCTAGATCCCGACTAGAGATAGGCAAACTCGTCGGGCCCCAATAGACCCCTATCAAAATTTCTACACGGGGTATTTGAATTCCCATGCGATCTTGCACTTTGAGATTTATTCGGTGTGAAGTAAATTCGACAAATCATTACTATAAAGTAAAATACTTGAAAAAACATTTTCAAAATATTTAATATTTTTACACGAATGTAAATACAGTCGACCGGCAATCGAAATACCCGGTGCTCAAATCCCGGTGCTTTCGAAAACGTCTTTTTTCCACAGAAAGATTTTCAAATTCTTTAAACTTAAGTATGTAACTATGAACGTATTAATATGTTTAATGTTTTTAAATTATTCAATGTTTTATTAAAACAATTAAAATAGTAAATTGTAATGACCCTTGATTTAATTTATAATAGACTTCTTCATTTATGGACCATAAAGCCAATGCAATTTATTAAAACATTTTGAATTCAAAATAATTCTGAATGTTTGAGTATAAAAGGTTTAAATATTTGAAAAATACATAAATTATATCAAAATTAGCACACGAAATCGTACACTAACTTTAATTTGGTATGAAGTAAAATTGAAAATAAATCCTTTAGAATAAAACATTTTGAAAAAACTTTCAGAATACATAACATATTATAAATGAAAATTTCAATATATAAGTATAAATAAAAGGTTTGATTATTCAAAAGTAAAATATATTATATCTGCATGTATTTTGTTTCATTAAAGAAAATAACATGGAAACAAACATATCATTTTTCGATGTGTCGTATAAACAAATTTATTACTCAAGAACTATTCATTTCTCCACTTTCAATTTTTTACAGTATATCCTGGAATGTGTTAGGAATATTAATCCACAAAAAATTTTTTAAAAATTAGGTCCTTTTTCAGCAATCTCTATTTGTTTATAAAAATGGCTAATTTATTTATGAAAATTCATTGGAACAATTTTTCAGTATATTTCATTTCGAAGTTTGGGATCAGCCGCATATTAGATGAAATATTTAACATTTTTTTTATGAATACTTTTTTAGTTATAAAAAAGTTAAGACGATCACTTTTTTTAACACGATAATTTTCAAAAATTCATATCTCGGAAATTTTGCATATCATATTGAAATAAAAAAATACATATCAAATATTTTTTAACAAAGAACGAAAAATAAAATGTTTCACGCAAAAATTGGAAAATTTGTTGTTTACTGTTCAAATCTTCCTCCGATTTCAGAAGAACAGACAATTTAAAAATTACAAAATATTTCTTTAAAAAAATTGAACTCGTCCATATGATCTTGTCATATTGTAACAAGATTTGAACACTTCGGACAAAAATTTTTATGTAAAATTTAATATCGATAAATATTTACATGTTCATATGAAGATATTAATGAACACATATTTTAGCTTCTTAATTTATCCACATCTGTTAGAAAATTTTTCCTTTCCATAGACCATTTCATTTTTTTAATGAAAAGTCTGTGCTTAGGCTACAAAAATGTGAGATGAAAATATTGCTAACATAAAACTGAGAATGTAAATTTTAAACTTGAATTTTATGTTTATCTCTTCTTAATAGAAAATATCTCTCTAACTAAAAACTTTTTAAATGCACAAAATTGATAAGAAGTATGGAAATTTGAATAGGAAAATATATATTGATTCAAATTTGGAACATTTATTGGCATCAAATTTTACTGAAAGTTTATTTTTGAAGTGTTCAAATGCTTATAAAATTTCACATGATATTTCAGATTTTTATTTTAGGCAAATTTTTTCCAAAATATCGGAAAAAAAGTGTTTTTTCTTAAATAACATATTTCGTAAATTAGAAATTGTCGTCTGCTTCGCGCCTCTTTTGCACGGTTTCGACAGAAATACACAATTCTCAATTCCGGCTCGATAACCGAAAGCGTGAAGCGTGAAATCTAAAAATAGCATTGCATGGAGGAAGCGAGGAGAATAAGGAGAAGTGGGACGAGCCGTTCTCACGTGCAAGAGCGACGAGGAAGAAACAAGGGCAGCGCGCGCGGCTGCCCCTCCAAAGAAATTCTGATGGTAAATCATTTCTGGATTTTCTAACTTTCATTATTTACCGACGCGCAACGTACACCTTTTGCGCAACGCGTTCAGAGGACGCGTTTATCAGCCCACTTTTGTGAAATTCTCTTATTCCATTACTTTAACAATCTCCCAACTCATCTCTGGTTAACCTAAAGATAAAATTATGCTGTAAAAAAAAAAATAATAACAATAATAATAAAAATATTAATAATAACTTCCATTCTATCCACTCTCATCTACCTACGTCTTTTGACTCATGGCCTTGGCCCGATAGGTTACTCACATATTTTGTGCACGGAGTGCTCCCCGCCTCCAAACCTAGGCTATACTCTTCTCTTCCCCACATAGGAAGAAAGACAAAGTTATAAGTTACAAGTTCATGGAAGCAGTCCTATGTCAAGGACATAAATACTGTATACAGAATGATGAACTAATATGCTTACATAAAAAACACTGCCTTCTTAGATTTTGCAAAAATAAAGAAGTATTTCTATCATTTTCAGTGAGAATTCGCAGTTATGCTAACCTACAATTTCAACTACTTGGACTGGAAATACCGTATCTAGTACAAGAACTTTTAAACAATAGTAAATCACTCAGTATCATCAGAAAAGGCAAATAAAATATCCCATTTTCTATATATGTAGATAAATCTGTTAAATAATATATAAGAATATCAAACTTGGCATTTATCGAACTTTAGAGAAATTCTAATATTATGTCACACATTCTAACTAATAGTTAAATTAATTATTATTTGCATAGTTTATAATTTTGTCACATAAATGATTTACATTTCATAAATTTATTACGTAAATTAATGTTAGTTAATGGAACTACAAAAGGGAACTCTATTTTCTGGTGAAGTTTGTACTTTTTAATTCACATAAGGCAATCACAATTTTTGTTACATTTGGCATTTTCTTGATTAGAATAACACTTGAAACGATGGTTAAGCTATTGAGTCACATTTTTTTTAAACTCTTTATAGTTATTCGAAAGTAACACTGAAACGGAGACTTAAATCCTGATCACATTATTTTAGAATTTCAGATTCAAAATACAAGTATTTACAATTTCTTGCTTTTGGAGATATAAAGAAGCATGAAAGCGTCAGGTATATTAAGAACGTTGCAGATGCATTGCCGTTAACTGATATAGACGTTGACAAACTGACTATAGAATGGAAATTACTCCAGTTAGATGTTGAAGTAAGGTTCACTCTCAATGAAAATGAACGAGTTGATTCGTATTGGTCTACAATTTTTTGCCTGAAAACTTCACCAAATTACAAAGGTTGTTTAAGCTGCCTTAGGACTGTCCTATGGTAATGCGAATGTAGAAAGAGGATTCTCTAAATCTGAACAACTTCTAACAGAGGATAAGGCTCAGATGTCTGAGAGAACCCTAGCGGACCCGTGTGAGAGAACGGTCATAGAATACTCTGACCGTTCTCTGACTGCTCTATGACCGTTCTATGACCTCGCATTATTACGGCTATGATCGGTAAAAAAGACATTAAAAGCTTTGCAATTATGATTCTGTGGCGAAATTTGGATTAGAAGGTGAAGCAATAGATACAATTTTCTTATTTTTCATCGATAAAAACTAGAAAAACATAATACCTGCCATTGAAGGCAGTGCAGTGGTTCACAATTGGCGGAACGTTTCCACCGTGAAGGTTTACTATTGGTGGAGACGTTCCGCAAATGGTGAACCACTACACTGCCTTCAATGACAGGTACATGATTTATGCCTAGTTTTTATCGCTGAAAAATAAGATAATTGTATTTATTTCTTCACCTTCTAATCCAAATTTCGCCACAGAATCATAATTGCAAAGCTTTTAATGTCTTTTTTACCGTTCTTAGCCGTAATAATGCGAGGTCATAGAACGGTCATAGAAGAGCCAGAGAACGGTCAGAGTATTCTATGACCGTTCTCTCACGCGGGTCCGCTAGGGAATGCTCAATGCCAAATTAGCCATTACTGACGGTCTAAAAAGGCATGATTTCATGGATCATAAAGTCCCCATACCAGATAACTTTTTAAGACGTGCTCGACTCGCACATAATTCGTACCAATTATATTTAGAAAATGAGGCGAGAATTCCTAATGAAAAAGCTCAGCAACAGGTTGCTAAAGCTGAACGCCAAGCAAAAGAAAAATCGATTTTGGAAAATATCGATAGGGAAAAGAAGACAATACAAAGTCTTGAAGTGAAACTTATATCTGCCGAAAAATCATACGAAAATGCTGTGAGCGATGCTGAATTGAGGCAGTATGCATTGAAAAGATCAGTAAAGACGAAAGCGCAAAATTCACTTATACAGCAATTGATCAACAGTTTAGAGAAATTTTGAAAAACAGAACAAGATAAACAAAACGCGGTAGACAAATTAAAGCCAAGTATACAGAAGGGAAATCCCAGAGTTAAAGATTCGGTCGTTCAGAAGAAAATCAAAAAGACATAGAAAGTATTTGTTTTCTTACTTAGCTTGTACTAACTTTTTTAATACATCTACTTGAGTCTTCGCAAGTTTTAGTTTTCACATCTTCGAATTTGGATAAAGATTTTAGCGTTTTGCTTTTCGATATATAGTTTCCTTAGTAGATAAAGATATATTTTACTCTTCGTATAATTATTATTATTATAATTATACAATTATTATTCGTATAATATAATAGATATAATATCTACCTTAGTGGACTGTGCACAAAGACTAAGAGATGAATAAAAATATAAAATCTCCTTAAAAACCATCTTTTCTTTTCTACGTGTAAGAATTAATGTTTAATCTTTTCCCCTTTTTCGTGAAAAATCACCCTATTTATCCTTTTTTGAGCTCATTTTAGGCTGTGCACCCTAGGATTGACAAATTGGGTCAAAGTGCACTCTGGGTATCTAAATGGATCTACTGTGGTTCATTCAGAGTTCTCTTCAATCGAAGGTATGAGCATCTAACAGAATCTAACCAGGTTATAGCGGGGACATGCATTGACAAATTTGGCCAAGTGCGCTCTGCGTGTCTAAAAGGGCCTAGCATAACAATGTTTAATTCCATATAGAACCCTGTTATGGACATACAGAACCCTTCTTAGGGCCGGATACAACCTACTTAACACCCTTTTAAGACCGTATACGCGGAACAATTTCAGGTCCCGCATAGAAACCAGATAAAATCTTTTAAAGTCCCTTTTAGAACCTGCTTGACACCCATATAGAACCTGATTGGCGCAAAGTATTTTTCTAGCCACAAGTTTATAATTTCTCTTACACTGAGAGAAGGTTGGTGGAGTAAGCGTACCCGTGTGTACAGCTGCAATACGAAACGCGAGGCATATATCGAACGCGGTTTTGGGAGCGCTGGGTTGCCAAAAGTAGAAGGCTGCAGTCTGCAAGCAAAGAGATCCCAATATTTGGGAAGGCTGCGTTCCCAAATGGGAGCTATGCCGTACCATACTCCTGCGGCAGCGATCTCAAATCGACAGCGCCGTTGTTGAACTGTGATCGGTATCGTAACTATCCCAACCTTCTCTCTGTGTATAGTGCAGTCGCAACCAACACTTTTGTATGCACTAAGAGGTCCTCGGTATAACTTTTTTAAAGGCTAAAAAAAAAGTCTTGATTTCGAAAATCTTGGGTATTTTTTTGAAAACCTGGTCAGTTTTTGTTTGAACAATTTTTTAAAACAATTTCATTATTTCCTTCGTGAAAATAAATACCAGTTTGAGACTACTTCAAGATCAGAAGAATACCAAGTTTGTCTTTTTCTGGTATGTCGTCTTCTGGGAGCCAGAATATACCACTTTAAGATCACTCTGAGATTAAGCACTTTACCTGCCTACGGTATACGTGGTCTAAAACTGGTATTTATTTTCACGAGGGTTATGAAAAAAAAATTTTTAAGTTTGATCAAAATTGATGTAACAAGTATACCTACTACTAATAACAATGTTTATTAACTGTTCGTATACTCAATTGCTTTATTATTTATAACAACTGTTTTGAACAAAAACGTTCATTTAACTAAATAGACCTTTTTATTCAATTTTGATATTTAAGGAAACTTTAATTTCTTGATATTTTCTCGTACGACGAGCCATTATTTATTTACAGACATTTAAATAATCTTGTTGTTGATAATCTCCTTTCCCCTAGCCTAAAAAATCAATTTAGTTAAATCACTGTTTTTGTTTATAAGATAGACATATATAGATAGATAGTTTATAATATAGACGTGATGAAATGAACAAGAATTAATTTTTTTGGCAAAAATCGGTTTTATTTCTCAATGTACTTTCCTTTTAGATTGATACGACGAGTCCAACTTTTCTATACCTTCCAAATAGTACGATTTGTCAAACCCTTCAAAATACCCTTCTGTTTCCCATTCAACTTCTTCATTCGACTCAAAACGCCTACCACACAGCCATCGCTTGAGGTGTGGGAACAGATAATACTCGTTGGGGACCAGGTCTGGAGAATACGATAGAGGCGGAAGCAATTCGAAACCCAATTCATGCCTTTTTGTCTGTGCAATGTTCGATGTGTGAGATAGTGCATTGCTATCATAAAAAAGGATTTTTTTCTTCTGCAAATGTGGCTGTTTCTTCCTGATTTCTTCAACTAATCGATCCAATAATACAGCATAATATGGTCCAGTAATCGCCCTTCCTTTCCCAAGGTAGTTGATGAAGACTACTCGCTGTTCTAACATAGATGTTACAGGTAAGTAGGGACACGGGGTGCGATGGTCTCGAGTCGACGAGTCTTGACCGTTCGTTGTTGAGTCAGGGAAGTGTACTAATTGTCGCCGGCTTGAAGAGAGTCCGTCTTCTACTTCACCTAAAGAGAAGGAAGTCATTTTCGATCTCACGATGAATTCGAATATTCTGTCCGGTCCGCAGTTTGGTTTTGTTGACGGAATTAGTGACGTCCTAATTGTAAGTGATAATAAAGTGTTTTGCTGTTTTTAAGTGCCTGTGTCAAGTGCTTCTGCCCTAATTCTCGGCGTCCTTTTCTTTATCCCCCCCCCCCCCCCGGATAACAACCTCGTTATAACGTGCATCCCAAAAAACACTAGCTATAACTTTCCCAGACGATTGTTGCGTTTTTAGACTCTTTGGTCCCTTCACGTGATTCTGGAGTATAGTGGTGGATCAATGTTTCATCCATCGTCTCAAATCAACGCACAAACCCTTTTGGATGGCGGTTAAAATAGGCCAAATTTTGCTCCGAAGTGGTCACACTAATGCGTTTTTGGTCGAATGTTAGCAATCGCGGCACCCAACTTGCACAGAGCATTCCCATGCACAAATGTGTATGCAAAATATCAACCAACGCTCAGTTGAGATGGATACGATCTCAGCAATCTCACGCACTTTCACTTTCGGGTTTCTGATAAGGTTCTTCCACGCAAAAAGTAGTGTTTAATCCACAGAAAAAATTCAGTTTTTTACATCTTTGCAAAAAATTCGGAGGTTGGTTGCTTTCAGACATTGTAACTTGTAAACTAATGAATGGATGTGGCTCAAATTTTGACAGAAGAGGTATGAAGGATGAAACTTGTCAGGCAGAATGTTCCCAATAAAAGTGGTTCATTCTTTTTTTTCTCAAGATTTCTTAGTTTTTAAAACAGCTTTTTTTTATTCACCGGCTGATTCGTCTTCTTTTACTTTGAAATTGTCTAATGTGCCGATAAAACTCTCTAAATTTTGAATGAAAAAAGATCTTTTATATTGTTGCATGAATATGAAACAAAACAATGTATCCCAAAAGGAAAAAAATATAATTTAAACCAGGTGTTTTGGCTCTATAAAGGAACTTGTCTAAAACTCCAAACTTTTTATTTGCTTTCCCAGAAAAATCTACTTCACCTGTATTATGTCTGCTATTTCTGGGTCATATCTCACTATACATTCTTCCTTTATTACAATCAAACGGATGTTTAGCAAAACAAGAGAAGTTTAGAAATCATCGGTCAAATAGAAGCTCAAAGTGACGGTCTAGCTAGTATGAGCTATGTTAACAAGACGTAATTCGCAGCGCTTTGGACAAATCTTACCTAGTTCTGAAATCACTCGTATTGAAAATAAAGCGAAGCACATTTACGAATAGATTGACAAAAATGCTTAAACAATTGACAGTATTTATAATAACATAAAACTATCAGGTTTATAAATCGCAATAATAATTTTGCAACTTTGCATGAAATAATAAAAAACAAAAGATGATTCGATAGATAATTCTCCCCATGTCTAAATATACATACGAGTTCGTTTTCAAAAGTATTTTATCTGAGGTTATATTTTTGTAACTGAGTCTTCAGTTGAAGAAAAAAGGTACTTTTCTTTCTTTTATTTCTCTGAGCTAAAAGTAGGGAGGAGAAGTGTTAGCCTAGGTCAGGAGAGTATGCGATCTTTTTGCTGAGAGTATGTGACCTATCTGGCCATGTCTATTAAAGATAGAGCTTCAGGGTTCATTGACTTTTCACGAGGTAGGTGAAAAGAATGTCTAAAGGCGTTACTCACGTTTAATGCCAGATGGGATACATAACATAAATATGACACAAAGAGAAAAAGTTCAAATATGACCATGATTGAAAATGAAGCTAATATAAAATTATATGAATCAGTTATTTTCTTTTAAAAATTTTAAAATAAAGGAGACAGGTTTACTTACAGGATTATATAAGAAATTTTCAATGGAGTAAGGTGGAAAACATTCGGTTTTAATTAAGGAGGCCTCTAAAACTCTGCGAGAATAAGAGTAATTATAAGACATGATTGATGTCCTCGCCAGGGAATCCACAATGGGGATACTCATCAGATTCAATGAAGTATAGCTAGGCTATAATGATTACCTCGTAATCTAGAAATAGTAACAATAAAACAATAACAATAAAATTTCTGCGCAGGCCTACCTTAGAAAACAATGGTTTATTTAGTTTACATGGATCACAAAAATTTTCAAAATAATAACGACCTACATTCCTGGTCTCAGATAGCCTAATCTACTTCTTTATAGTGAAGTTACATTGGAGAAAAAGGTTAGAAGCCCAAATATCCGTGTATGTGAGAGAAAATTCTAAGACTTGGCCATCAACAGAAGCATTTTTAGCAAGAGGATCCACAATCTCATTACCATCCACTTCTATATGGCCAGGCAAACCAAAGTAACGAAATATCAAGTTTATTCTGGTTCGCTAGATATAAAGGATAACTGATTTTAAAAATTAAATGAGAAGTGAGACAAGAGGGATTAGACCTCAGAGTGGCGTTCAAAACACTTTTAGAGTCAGAGCAAATCAATGAGTGTGAAATGTTGTGATTCAAGATATATTGCATTGCCTCCCCTATCGCTATAGCCTCTGCAGAATAAATAGAAACATATTCAGATAATTTAAATTGAACTCCAAGACTCAAATGAGGGGAATATAATGCAGCTCCTGCCCAAGAATCCGGTTGTTTAGATTCACCAGTAAAAAAGAGAATGTGCTTGGGGAATTCATTAGTGATAAAATTATTGAAAGTAAAGTTAGGGGATCTACTATTTTGGACAATAAGGCCAGAAGACAAATCCATTGTTGGTTGAAAAAATTTTTATCCATAAGGACAAAGATATAATTATATATATGTAGGGATAGTTGAGTTAAGAACCTTACCACGAAAACCCCTTATTTTTAAAAGGGATTTAAGTAAAAGGAACTCCTTATCTAAATTATACTGTGTTAGATTATGTTTAGTTATGCAGTGAAGTTGCTCCAGAGTTTTAAAAAGTAGGTGATTTAAAACAAAAAGACACTAAATTAGAAATTCATCAGAAAGTAATTGAAATCTATGAATGGTAGCTCCCCTAATTCTGCCTGCATAACCACTATGGGAGTAGATTTTAGTTAAAGTTTTAGTTAAAGTCACCTACCTGGCGTTGATAGACACAAATAAAAGATTAGTACAGAAAAAGAAATAAATATAAATAAATACTCCTAAGCTAAACTGTAACTGGAAAATAATTGAAAGTGTATGAAAATCGATAGTTTGTGAACACGTGAACTGTCTTTGTTGGCGCCTATGGCACGAATCTGTTGCTCAAGATTTAATTTTGTTTCCAACATTCTCTCCTTCTTCGCCCAGTGCCCTCACTCCATGCGCACCGTAGGTTCTCCGGCTCAGCTACACTACACTGTTCCGCCGATCTGCTTTAGTCCGGACTCTGGTGATGAAATCATGATTTAAAAATAAAAGGTTGGTTTGAACCATTCAAAGATGGCTATACTTCAGTGGACAGTGATGCTCTTTTTGGTAGGCTTTCAACGCTTAGATCTTTTGAAAACGTGGAACGTGTACTATATGAAGGGGACATGTTTGTATTTTATATGCATTCATATACGATGCCAATTTAATCCAGGCTCCTCAATGGATATAAAGAGAGGCTCATCGAGCAGTTTTTTTTTGTCTGAACTTTATGATAATATATTTTAATAAATTTAAAAAAATTTGTCTTATGACATTTTAAATCCAATTTTGATGATAAGTAATATTCTTTTTTTGTTACTTTGTACATTTTTCATGTTCTGCTGGATTTATGTATAAAACATGGAGCAAAATGAATGTAGCGCACAAGTTGTATGTTATTTCTAGGCGCACTGTCGTCATTATTTTTTGCTGCTTGTGGGCAGAATTTTTTTGTAAAGATTTTACAATAAAAATGAATTTTCTGATACTGAAGTGTCGCAATGACGATTTTTTGGCACTTTACTGGATTTTGTAAAAAGCTGCATTAAGTAATACAGAGAAGCGTTGCATGATTGTTCGCTACGTACATTCTGTCAAAAAAGTACCGAGAATTGGTCAATAAAACACAAACTATTTATTAATCATCCAAATTTATTTTATCGCCTTCAAAGTAGGCCCCTCCCGAAATAATACACTCATGCCAACGAATGATCTAATTATCAAAACATTTTTCAAACGCATTTTCCGGAATCGACTTCAGTTCTCGCCGCGAATTCTCTTTTATGTCTTCTATAGCTGAAAACAGGTGCCTCGATGTGGTAATTTGAGTTTTGGAAAGAGAAAAAAGTCGACCGGAGCCATATCAGGGGAATACGGTGGTAGTTCGATCATATTCAATGAGTTTTTGAAAAAAATTCAGAGCTTTCGGAACTAGTCGTACATCAACGCGTTTCATGCCCATAAAATTATTTAAAATGGTACGAATTGAATCGCGAGACACAGAAAGTTTAGCGGCTATCTCTCTTAAACATTAATAATTATTTCCAGTCACCCTTCCTTCACTTTAACAATGTTAAATACAGTTGAAGACGTTGATGGCCGACCAGAGCGAGAAAAATCTTCGACCACATCTCAACCGCTTTTGAATGCACTGTACCAATTATATACACGTGTTTTTGATAAAGTTGATTCACCGTAAGTCTTCTGTAACATTTCCAACGATTCCGCACACGAAATTCCATTTGCAATGCAAAATTTGAGACCAATTCTTTGTTCGATATTCTTATCCATTGGAAAAATCGCGAAACACACTTGAGATAAACTGACAACATCGAGCACTGTCAACAAACTAAATAACAGATCGCGCTTGAACTCCACGTCAGTCAGTATAGAGGACAGTGGTGCCAACTTAGCGTCAAAAAGGTTTTTGACAATCTCTTTAAGCGGGCTTTTTGAATGATCAATTCCTTTCAATCAATTCTTTTTTGACAGAATGTATGGTGGATCTTGGCAATGAACGATATTTTAATTCAGGAGACGATATTCAATATTATAGACGTGAAAGTATATTTTGGAAGCATAATGTAATAATCATAATAATAAAAATGATAATTCCCATAATAAAAATATATCCACGTAATAAATACTACTAATACAGAATATGTGTAGATACGTGCAAGTAATTTGAGGTTCTAAAGCTTGCTATGTACAATAGCCCCTTCTCCCAATCCCGAGTTATTTCCAAATTTACCTCCAGGGGCTTGTACAAGGCATGCATTTATACAAAAGTGTATATCATCATAATATTTTCTTGATGAAATTGAAAATAACTCAATAGACTTATATAAATTCATTCGCTATTAATAATAAAAACTTTATACAAAATTTAATGTACAATCAAAAACATTTGGATAGATAAATGACATATAATCTACTAATTAATTACTCCATTTTCGATCAATATTTTTTTTCCAAAACATTAAGCTACACATTTATTCTTTTCAAGAATTACTTTTTTATGTGCATCAGCCACATTTTAGAAGTATCGTTCAGTGTGCGAAAAATACTTCACTAACTATTCATCAGTTAAGTGACTACATATGTGTAGAATTCACGAATACATTCATGTGCAGTTATTAAAATAAACATTGTTATCTCACTGTAATTTCTAGTTTTGAAAATGTAGAAAAGCCACATTCGAAAATTTTTTCAATAAAAAGAAAAAATTCATTTTCGATAAATTGACCGAAAATGGGTTGAACTATCTACTGCAATGGCAACTATTCTCCCCTGTCTTCTTTATAACACGCATACATATATCAATCTTCCCCCCTTTTTCTTTTATTTAACCATATTTCTCACATATACATTGTTGTACGCTAATCTCACATTGTCCATATTTCAAAAAGAAAGTTTAAATCTATGCTGCTTGTTTAGATAAAAATGTGTAAACAACTGAGCTATTCGTTAATCGCAGCATCTTTAACGTACTTTTGCCACTTTCGATGTCAAAGTGACCCAAGTATACGGATTTAGATCGCATTTATGATAAAGTAGTCAAAGGTAACGCAATAATTACTTATAAAAGAAGATTGATTAAACCAGAGTTTCTGGATAGCTTTTCACGATGAAAGACTTTCCGAGAGCACGTCTATCGTGTCTCTTTCTGATTCTATAAGTCGTCTAGAATCCAACTAGCAGTGAACAACATATTTTCATATCCCAATGCTTATGAACTTATACATAGCTGAGGAGCAAGTTAGGCATACTTTCTTAAAATCGGCGGTCGGGATAAACTAGTTGACAACTCTGGCTTGAACGTCCATTATATTAGATAATCTCCTTAGTCAAAACGACGATAAAGGTGGAGCATATGATATCAGTTGCGCTCGTGAAGCCCCAAGTGACAAAATAATAATTTGTGTATGAGAAATATTCGCACGTTGAGCTATATCAACAGATGTTGTGGGTCAAACAAGAGCTGCCGCTGTATGATACAGTTTCATTAGCGCCTGAACGTGGACTGGTAAGCAGGAGAGTCTGTCCTTGGTATTTGCATCTACAGCCAGCCATGAAAGTGCGTTGTAACCTTCTAACACATATCTGCAAAGTACAAAACAAAAATATATTTTTATTCATATCTAAGATATAATTATAATTAAAATTACAAACGATAACGCTTAGTAAAATATTAAAAATAGGAAGGTTGTGTTTTTCAACACATGACTTTTTCATTGAAATATTTCACATATTTACAGTCTGAAATTTCTTTTTCACACAAGTATAAATAAAGTAGAGCCAAGAATGAAATCTGCATTTACAATAAATGAAATAGAAGTTCATATTAAAGTTTGAGTTCATAATTTCCTTAAAGAAAGATCATGACTCCAATAAAAATTATTACCTTGCTAAGACACAATACTTGAACAGATTCCAGAAAAAAAGGGTTTGAAAATTACACGCGAATTACGCGGCTGGCTATACGGACTACGACTAAAGGGTCTCTCAAGCTTAAATTATTTAAAAAGATTTAAGATAATTACCAGCAATATGGTATGTTTTACAGAATTCCCATGTAAATTGTTAATAAAAATTCCGTTAACGAGAAGGAGGTAAAAAAAGTTTTTTAATTTCATAATAATTTGTTTAAATAAATTTATACAACACAGGCATGTTTTTCTCGCTTTTTGACGCATGTTTTGCGGGCATAAAGTTTGTCATTTAAGACCTAGGGCGTAAATAGGGATGCAGTGCTTAAAAGTAGTCATTTAAGCACCCCCCACTCCCTATTTACGCCCGCAGGGCTTAAATGACAAACTTTGCAAGAAGCGAGAAAAACATGCTTTTGTTGTATAAAGTACCATATACAACACGGGGGTAAAGTTGATCATTTAAGGCGAGTGCGATGTTTACTGTTCTCGGCTTCGGCTCGCATTGCGCACTCGGCTTCGCCTCGAAATGTAAACATCGCACTCGCCTTAAATGATCAACTTTACCCCCTTGTTGTACAATGTACTATTTTTGTTGAAATACCGCCAGAAGGCATTACACCAGTTAGCGCACGACTTATAAAAAGTCACTGCTGATTTTAAAAGGTGATATCGCCGTCTAGAATGAAGATGAATTTTTTCAAAGTAAAACTCCTATAGCCATGCAACAAAACACAATCTTCTTCTTATTCTTCTTCTTCATCTTCGTACAGCGTTGGCACCGTACTGGCAAAGCCTTGTACATTTGAACTGCGCATGCGTCTATTGAAATCCATTACTACTACACAAGGTCGATAAAATCAAAATGGCCGGAACTAGTCGTGACATATTAAGTGTAATGACTAGCGCCGCAAACAACTACAATACTAGATTAGATTCGAGTGTACGCATAAAAACTCGCATACGCACCGAAGTCACATAAAACAGAATACGTGCCAATGCACACATTCGGGAAATTACGAGACTCGCGAGAATGCTCACAGGACTGATCGCGCCTCGGCTTCGTCTCGACTATATGCCTCGATTACGCCTTGGCTTCGATCTCCTGCGAGCATTGTCGCTCGACACGCAATAACCCTCATTGTGCGCCTAGGCACGTAATATACTATAACTTAGTAATTTAGGTATTTACTTATAACGTAAGAAGGACAAACAAAAATTTCGATCATGACGGGATTTCGTACTTTATCTTCAACCACAGGCAAAATGTAGAAAAATTAATTTAAAAATGTGATATTTTGCAAATGCCATCTTTGAATTGTGGCTTTCATTTGAGTTATCAAACTTAAAAGCATCTTTACCGGGTTCACGAAATATTAATTTTTTTATGCGAGAGAGCAAAATTCATGCGACGAATATGGATCGCCTGGTTTGCTGTCTCGATGAGTGCTTCGACCGACAAGGCAGGGCTGAAGTGTGTTACGGGCGCTTCCTTGGGAGACGTTTTTTTCACCAAATATTTTTTCTTGATCTCCTAGCCGAAAGTACGGTCCTCCCGGCCGCATTTCACTCCAGAAAGAACGACTTTTGTGGCCCTACTTTGTTTTTTTCGGCTCAGTAGTGTCGCTAAATTCATCGTATAATTCGTTTCTTTAATTTAATTTAATGTGACTTCATGCAAGTGCACGAAAGAGTAACTCTTAAAAAGAAAACAAAAAATTTATGTACACGGTTTATTTTATATTAAAATTATATTAATAAAAGTAATAATAATTATTGTAATAAGATTAGTATTACTGGATGTTATCGGAGGATCACTAGTCGCGTATCAGATAGGATACGTTGTCGACAGGTGTCCTCGTAGACAATTTCAAACTCTTATATCGCAAATAATTGCAAATAAATTCAATATTTAAAGAATTTGAAAATCTTTCTGTGGAAAAAATGACGCTTTCGACTGCGCTGGGATTCGAGCCCAGGTCTTTCGATTGCCGGTCGACTGCCCTAACCACTGGGCTACACAGGCGTCCGACATCTCCTTCTCCACAGGAAGATCTCCTTATATCGCCTAGTGGCTCAGCCTTGCGGCTGTAAATGATTTCAAATTAATTAGTTGAATTTGAAATTTTTGTCACTGCCTACATTATCGGAGGATCACTAGTCGCTTATCAGATAGAATACGTTGTCGACAGGTGTCCCCGTAGACAATTTCAAACTCTTATATCGCAAATAATGCAAATAAATTCAATATTTAAAGAATTTGAAAATCTTTCTGAGGAAAAAATGACGCTTTCAGTGATCCTCCGATAATGTAGGCAGTGACAAAAATTTCAAACTCAACTAATTAATTTGAAATCATTTACAGCCGCAAGGCTGAGCCACTAGGCGATATAAGGAGATCTTCCTGTGGAGAAGGAGATGTCGGACGCCTGTGTAGCTCAGTGGTTAGAGCAGTCAACCGGCAATCGAAAGACCTGGGCTCGAATCCCAGCGCAGTCGAAAGCGTCATTTTTTCCACAGAAAGATTTTCAAATTCTTTAAATATTAATATTGTTATCGAAGAATAAATTTTCTCTGGTATTTGTTAATTTTTAAAAATTTTTTAATTTAAAATTTTTTTGCAGTTATTGTATGATAGAATTTTATTTTAAAGTTTCTAATGCCCGCCCCGACCAGCAAAAACCTCGGCTTCGCCTCGGTTTTGGGCGTACTTTCGGCTGGAGATCATGAAAAATAGTATATAACCCACGGCCAGAATGTTTGATGCCCTGGCGTATGTGATGTAAATGCCTCGGCATTGATATCACATACGCCAGGAAATTAACTTTCTGGCCTAGGGTCGTAATATACTATTTACGCATGTTTTATTTTTAGTATAGTTACTGAAATAATTAAAATTTAATCTTTATTATTGATAATAAATTATATAATTTACGGAAAATTTCTAATTTCTTATTCATAATAAATCTGCCTTAAGTTCATTTGAACATTTGAATTATGAAATAAATAAAATAAAAAGAATTACATTAATATTATATGTGTAAATGAAAAAATAAAACATAGATAAAAAATATTTATGTGAAAAATACGTCTCCCACGGAAGCACCCGTTAGACACTTTATGAAGTTTAATGGCTCAAATGAAAGCCACAATACTAATGATGAAATTTGCAAAATATCACATTTTAAAATTAATTTTCCTACATTCTGCCCGTGGTTGAAGTTAAAGTACGAAATTCCAACAAAATCGGAATTTCTTTTTGTTTTTCTCATGTGATAAGTCAATAATGAGAAGACGAAATAGACTCAACTATGGCTTTTTCAACACACAATTTAATGAGCTTTCCAATCAGTGATCCCAGATCTGAAACCGACGCAGTGTATCACACTCTCAGCCTGCCTATCGGTGTGAATCGGGTAGGGAGTGAAGACGGGGCACGTTGCCATTTTTCTTTCCTCGTCACTCTTGCATGCGAAAACGACTCGTCCCATTTCCCCTTATTCTCCTCGCTTCTTCGTTACAATGCATGCGTTTTCAACTGTTCCAAGTTTTAGATTTCAGGCTGTCGTTTATCGAGTCGAAATTGAGAAATATGTTTTTTACGACTCCGTGCAAAAGAGGCGCGAAGCAGACGACAATTTCAAATTTACAGAATATGTAGTTATGGAAATAATACTTCTTTTTTTGATATTTTAATCAATTTTTCCGTAGAATAAACATCTATAAGATTTTAAAAAATTGTGGAATCATTTTGAAAGTCTAAACATTATTTTTAAGTGGAAATTTGAAATTAATAAATATTTACAATTTGAATCTATATATATACACTCTGAAGTGTATTTTGACAAAGCTGGATGCGTATGATTTATTCAAGGTTACTTACATAAATGTACATGAAAACGGAGGACTACCGCTCTGTTTGACCGTTAGATTATATCTGACTTAACCTAGGTTTCGAAGACCCTTGGGAGCCCGCATTTTCACCCTCTCGTTGAGAGTACACGCGTTTTCACCAGAGAGGGGATAAGAGGCTCAACTTGGTGCGTTTCGCCCGCTCGGTCTTCTCGACGGACCGTTACGATTCTACCTGAAGTTGTATTGCATGCGACCGAAGACGGTCTCGACCGTCTCAATAAAGGGGCTCGTCTTAAACAGTAATTTACAATACAATAATGAAACGAATCAACATTATTATGAGACATGTTTTTACTCATGTCTTTCTTTTTGGTCTTCACCCAAAATTGAATTCGTTTAATTATTTTTCTATTGGCATTGGGTCAGTTTCTTAACGTTGAAATCTTTAATTTATGGACATATTATAAAAAGGAAGCTAAAAAACAGAATCATATAAATCATAGGGAAGCTAAACAACTATTCATAAAAATAATTAAAAAAAGGGGAGGGGGGGTTAAAGGCAAACGTTTCGGCCACAAATGGGGGCCCTCTTCAGTGCCAAAAAATGTTTTTCAAGGACTTAATGACTAAGCTGTGAGCATGCAAAAATTTAGATGTACATTTTAAATTAGATTTTTTCTTTTTTATGTTTTTTGGTTTTTTGTTTTCTTAAAATTATTGTTTAATAAAAACATGCAGTTGACTTATGAAAGAGTGGGGCAAGATCCAAACGTCCAGGGACGAGACAGCTCCAAACCCAGTCCTCAAAAATAAAAACATGAACTCCAGTTCGGCAGATTCGTGGAAAGTGTTGACCGTAAGTCCGCTTCTACTCAAAAGTGAGCACAAGACAGTGTAAAGGGGATGATTTTTTAAATAATATTTTTTATATAAGAAATCAAACACCTTAATCAGCTTAAACACAATTAATCAACTGATTAATTTGAAATTATTTACAGCCGCAAGACAGAGCCACTAGACGATATAAGGAGATCTTCCTGTGGAGAAGGAGATGTCGGACGCCTGTGTAGCTCAGTTGTTAGAGCAGTCGACTGGCAATCGCAAGACCTGGGCTCGAATCCCAGCGCAGTCAAAAGCGACTTCTTTTCCACAGAAAGATTTTCAAATTCTTTAAATATTTGAATTTACTTTGCATTTATTTGCGATATAAGAGTTTGAAATTGTCTACGAGGACACCTGTCGGCAACCTATCCTATCTGATATGCGACTAGAGATCCTCCGATAATGTAGACAGTGACAAAAATTTCAAACGCAACTATTATAATTAATTTGAAACCAATATTGTTACTCAATGCAATTGGAGTTTATTTCAGTCGGGAGTTATTTATTTCATCACAATATATCGAAGTTAACACTCTTGAAATAATTATTTGTTTATTTAGTTTATCGTATCTTTTATTAAAAAATTATTCAGATATTTGCAGTAGTTTTGTACGTTCAACGTAGCTTTATGATTTGAAGACATTTTTAATGCATTTTACTGAAATTTCTATCAAAATTTATAAGAAAACAGCTGTTGAGTGAATGGTTATTATAACTTGGTGCGCAACTTACTTTAGTGTAGATTTAATTTTATTTCTTAGTTCTAAAAATTTCTCTCCTCGAATGAATATTTAAGTCTTTCGAATTTAGGCAATTATTGTATTTCTCGAGTTATCTGCCTACACTGAAGTGTGAACGTCTTTAGAAAAACTCATAGAGCTTAGGTCTTTTACGGTGCCTTATGAAGCCAGGAAACAAGGACATTGGCACGTTCGAATCGGTTGTCAATCCTACCGCAATAAAAGGGCTATGCTGGTCAGCCACCTCATACTAGTTACCCTGCATGTCCATGTACAAACCTCAGGCAATATCCATGGTTGCCACTGTTTAACGATATTTAAAATAAAGGTGCATCTCGTTTCATGTATTCTGGCAACCTCGGATTTTGTACTTCAGACTAAGAGAGTAGGTTTGAAAGGGACTGGAAGTCAGTTTAAAACCCACGCTTAACAGAGAACAAACAACTTGCGATATGTATTAAATTAATTCTGTACTATTAAGGTAGTTGTTGCGCCAAAAATCAGTCTCTGGAAAAAGAAGTTTTTCTATGATTAAAAGACTGGTAATTATATCATCAGCCGTGTCATATGTAAGGAAAGACACTCTTTTAAATAAAAAAAATTTTTAAATTATGAAAAATAATATTTTAATAATGTTTTTGGAAATAGGATATTTCCTTATTATCGCTCCATACCAAATTTTCAAAAATGGTGCGATTCTGATAAATCATGAATCATTTTTTTAGGAAAAGGATTCTCAACAATTTTTGAAAATAAATTCTTTAATGGTTGAAATCATTAAAAAACAATTTTCCAAAACGACATTTTTATAAACAAATTGCTGAATTTGATAATAATTGATTCATTTTCAAAAATCGGAAACGGTAAAGTTATAGAGAATCCTTTTCCTAAAAAAATGATTCATGATTTATCAGAATCGCACCATTTTTGAAAATTTGGTATGGAGCGATAATAAGGAAATATCCTATTACAAAAAACATTATTAAAATATTGTTTTTCGTAATTTTAAAATTTTTTTTATTGAAAAGAGTGTCTTTCCTTACATATGACACGGCTGATGATATAATTACCAGTCTTGAAATCATAGAAAAACTTCTTTTTCCAGAGACTGATTTTTGGCGCAACAACTACCTGAAACCACTTAAGTATAACCACCCATGTTAATACAAATTAATTAGAGTAAATAAATCAACGTATGTGAACCAAACTGGATGTATTTGAAGCAATTCATTTTTTTAATATTAGCACCCTTACCCGTGCAAACAACAGCCTATGACCAAAAATCGTGAAAAGTGTCTAAAACTGCCGCACTGGGTTTCCAGTTGTTTTTCGCACAAAAATCGATTCGGCTGCGGTTTAAAAGGTTACATGTCAATCATTTAAACAAAAAAAAGATGGAATTATCGTGTCTGGTGCATTGAAGTGTCATAAAAAACTATAAGTCTGTTAATTTGACAGTCGTTGCGTTTATGCATGATTGTGCCTGCTTTTTCGTTGAAATAGCCTCAGAATTGTATTTTTCCAGATTGAAAATGGTCAAGCGAAAGGAAATATCTGTCGAGAAACGGGCCCAAATCATTATTTTGCAAAAAACTATCGAGAAATAGCCAAAATATTGAAAATGTCTTTGTGTTCAGTTCATACGGCCATAAGAAGATATCGGGAAACTGGACAAAATACTAACAGAAAACGATCTGGTCGACCAAGAAAGACAAATCAAAGAATCGACAACAAAATATATGCAATAAGTAAGGGCAATCGACAGAAATCTGCATCAGAAATTCGTGCTGAAATCAATGAAGACTTGGATTCACCAATATCGCTCACGACAGTCAAAGGCCGGCTTGAAGAAAGAGGTATGATTGGACGCATTGCTGTCAGAAAGCGACTTCTACGGCCAGTGGAAATCAGTTTTATGGACAGACGAATCAAAATTCGAATTTTTCGGTAGCCATCGGCGTCAATATGTTCGCAGAAAAGTCAATGAAAGATTCAAACCAGATTGTATTGTGCAAACTGTAAAACATGGCGGTGGCTCAGTACTGGTTTGGGGCTGTTCCAGCCACGCTGGCGTCAGTCAACTTCAAAAAATTGAAGGAATTATGGAAAAAGAGCAGTATCACAGTATACTTCAACGCCATGCAATACCATCTTGCATCAATTTAATTGGTCGTTGATTCATTTTCCAACAAAATAACGATCCGAAACATACATCAAAACTTTGTACTTCTTATTTGGAACGAAAAAAAGTCTTAGGTGACCTTAATATAATGGAATGGCCGACTCAATCCCCCGATTTAAATCCCATCGAGCTATTGTGGGATGAATTGGACCGACGTGTGAGAGATCTAAAGCCAACAAGCCTTCCTGGTCTCTGGGATTGTTTGAACGAAGCGTGGAATAATATTCCACCTCAAACACTTCAAAAACTCATCGAAAGATTGCCAAAATTGTGCGCTGCAGTCATTAAAGCAAAAGGTGGCCATTTTCAAGAAAATCGCTTGAAGTAACATATTCACTGTTTCCTTATAAATTTTGATGAAAATTTCAGTAAAATGCATTAAAAATGTCTTCGAATCATGAAGCTACATTGAAGGTACAAAACTACCGTGAATATGTGAATAATATTTCAATAAATGATAAGATAAACTGACAAAAACAACTCTTTTTATCATGTCCTAATACTTTCCGACTGTACTGTATATGTATGTCAGAAAGATCCATTTGCATTAAATGAGAATCGTACAGCTCATTTTATAACACACTATAGTCCCTAGATTAAATAGACCGTTGGACAGTTTGAACGAATCAAAGTGCGCAAAATAGTCGAGGCCAGAGGCATATCGCAAGAAACAGTGTTTTCAATTTTGCACGAAAAACTAGGTGTGAAAAAAATCTTGGTAAGATGGGTGCCGCGTTTTTTCTCAGAGGAGAATAAACGCAATCGTGTGGTCGACTCTGAGGCTATTTTGGCATTTTTCCGTGGCAATCGTAACGAGTATCTGCGCCGATACATAAGTGTGGACGAAACACGGATACACCACTACACTTCAGAGACAAAGGAACAGTCAAAACAGTGGGTTTTTGAAGGCGAACACGGTGAAATCGGCCGGCAAGGTGATGGACACAGTTTTTTGAGATGCACGTGGAACTATCTACACCGATTACTTGGAAAAAGGACAAACGATGACTGGACCGTATTGTGCGTCGTTATTGCACCGGCTGAGCGAAAAAATAAAGAAAAAACGTCCTCATTTGAAAATGAAAATTATCTTTCATCAAGATAATGCACGGGTGTACACCTGCGCAGTTTAGATAACCAAAATTATGGAATTGAAATTCGAATTATTACAACATCCACCGGATTTGGCACTCACTGACTTTTTCTTCATTTCCAAACTTGAAGAAATGGCTCGGCGGACAACGGTTATCCTTGAAAGAGGAGGCCATCGCCCAAACAGTTGCTTATTTTGTGGACCTTCCGAAATCCTACTTTTTGGAAATCTTAAAAAAGTTGGAGAAACGCATTTTAAAAAGTATAGAGTTACAAGGAGATTATGTTGAAAAATAAAAAAAAATCTACACAAAATAATTTGTTTTTCTATCTTTTTCTAAGGATTTATTGAACGACCCTTGTAGTATTTCGATATTTTAAGAAAATATTTTTTAATTTACGTTTTAGCTGATTTTATTGTGTTCTGCTCTTTGAAACCAGTTTTTGTATTCAATTAGCATCGTACAATTGTTTCGTACACAGTGTGATCTAAAAATAACCGAAATTTTTAGTTATAGAATATAACAAGCATGGTATTATGTTTAAAAGCTAATATTTATTCAAAATAGGATCCATTTAACTGAATACAACGTTTGGAACGATCAACCAATTTATCCATAGACTTTTTGAACTCTGTTTTTGGGATGTTCTTTAGCATCTGTGTTACAGCTGCTTGAATGGTTGGAACATCATCGTAAAAAGCTCCATTCATTGCAGCTTTCAGTTTTGGGAACAGAAAATAGTCATACAGTGATAGATCAGGCGAATACGGAGGGTGGTCGATGACAAAAATTTGTTTCTTCATCAAAAATTCGTTGACGTTTTTGGTCTTGTAATGATAGTTCACGATCACAGTTGCACGTGGCATTTGGGTAATAAATAACTACCTTGAGAAAGTTTGTCCGTGGCTAGGATGCCCTTGGAAAACTTAATGAATTACCATTTTAAAAACTGTATGAGCACATATCATTTACTTATCCTAAAAAAAATGTTCATGAAAAATATCTTTTCAATAAAAATTACTGTAGGTCAAAGTGCAATCCAGTTTTTTTAAGTTTACTCTTTAAAAATTATTGGATTTTGAGAAACAATGTTTTACTTTCTTCTTCCAACATTTTTATAAAACTCCACCATCTCAGATTTTTTAATTGACTCTCATTTTCCAACTGCTAATCAGGAATGTTGAAAAATTGAATAAGTTTTATAAAAAAAACTATTAGTAATTGTTACATACGTTAAAATAAACAATTTGAAAGTTTTGCTTATCTTATTTGAAAAGCCAGTAATGTTGAAAAGTAGTTTTAGGGCATGAATCAACCACATCATGTGAACAAATTCCTGTAAAAGTTCATGTAAAACAAACAAATATTTTTCTAAAAAAATTAGGAAAGTACAACTGAAGACGATAAACAACGTCGGTCAACTTCGTTTGAGCGAAACTTTTGCAAACATTTTTACAGTTAACTGTAATTATCGATAACTTTTAGACTTTTTTCTAAAATTTTTGCTAAGTAGAAGTTAACAGACATGCTTTATTGTACTTTGTTCAAGTTCCTCATATTTTCATAAAGATGTTTTATAAATTTAAAAAGTTTTCTAACCTGCGAAAAGTAATATATAATTTAATCACGTGATCCGATTGACTTATGGTCTTAAACACGGAACTGAAAACATGTCCTTGTAACAGTGGAAACAAAAATTTCCAACTTTTATAAAGAGTGTCCCAAGACAAGTGTACACATGTGAATGGGCCTTAACTTTTATTTATCACCAACTTCAGGTCCATATTTTGACAGACTATGACAGTTTGGTCTTTTACAATTCTAACCATGGCGCCATACACATCAGCCGAACGTTTAATTATCGTAAAAACATTTAATAAAAATAATGATTCTCCAATGCAAACATTTCGCGCTTTACGTGAAATTTTTGGACCTCGTAATCGTCCAAGTACGCGCGTTATTACCAGAATCATGAGTAATCATACTCAAAGAGAATCATACTCCTTTGGACCGAAAGAAAGTCCCACATAAAAGTCCGGTGCATACACCAAAAAAAATCCAAGCCGTAAGGCGCCATGTTGAGCAAAATCCAAAAATTTCCCTTCGTCGTCGATCACAGCAGTTAAATGTGTCAAGAACAAGTTTGCAGCGAATTTTAACTGTTGATTTGAAACTTCATCCGTATAAAATTAAATTAACCCAACGTCTGAAGCCAGTGGACCACGAAATGAGACGTCGTTTTGTTAATTGGAGCCTCCAAAAGTTGGGTGAAAATCCTGAATTTTCGAAGTTCGTAATCTTCAGAGATGAGGCCCATTTGTAGATGGATGAGTATGTGAATAAACAAAACTGACGTTATGGGAGTGATAAAAATACACAAGAACTTCAAGAAGCAACTTAATATCCCGAAAAAGTCAATGTTTGGTGTGGATTTTGGTGGGGAGGAGTGATTGGTCCATACTTCTTTGAAAACGATAAGGGAAATGCGGTCACCGTTAATTCTGAGCGCTACCGAAGCATGATGGAAAACTTCTTTTGGACAGAATTGGCTGAAATAAATTTGAGAAACATGTGGTTTCAACAAGACGGCGCTACATGCCATACATCATACCAAACAATCAATTTATTGAAGACAAAGTTTGGAAATCGAATAATTTTGCGAAATGAACCCATAAATTGGCCTGCAAGGTCGTGTGATTTGACACCTTGTGACTTTTTTCTTTGGGGTTTTCTGAAGGACAGGGTTTATGCGAATGCTCCCCAGACTACTGAAGCATTAAAAAAAATATTCGAGACAATATACGCCTAATAACACCAGAAATGTGCCAAAATGTCATCAAAAATATATGTGTTATTTTTTCATTTAAAATGTGTACACTTGTCTTGGGACACCCTTTATATGAATATCCCAATAAACGGATGTAGTAAGGGTAATGCAACCCTTTTTTCTTGAACATACACGAAATATGCAATGAAAAACCATGACGTTGTCCTAATCCTTAAGCTTGTTAAGTTTAAAACGATACAGCAAACCTCCATGAAGAGAAAGAATCGTACAAGAGACCTTTCAGAAAGCAAGAGAAGCTGTTTTTTGGAATAAAAAAAATAATCAATTTTACTCAAAATAAGAGTCATTTCGAACGCTTAATTGCTCTTTATTGAACTTACGAAGTTTTTCAGCTGAAGGGAATCCATAGAATCTGCTGAAAAAACCCCGCCGTACAGAGAAATCAGAAAAGCGACGCCTGTTAACTCGATTTTGCTAGGAAGCGCATTTTCGTCAAGGTGATATACTCCTTAACATTTCATCGACTTTTGTGAAGCATCTTAAACGTTTGTTTACCCCGAAAAACCAAGACAATTCAGAAAATATATATAATATATATCCAATCTTTGAACTTTATTTTCTCAAATTATTCATAAAAAATATACATTTTGCATATGGTACTTCTAGTTCTAAGTAACTTTAGAACGTATCTGAAAGTCGAGCACGTTGTCATGTAAATTTCCCAGTACTTATTTTTTCCGCGTGAGAGTGAAGATTTGAATAACCGCGTGTATATAATAAAAGTCCCGTTTGAGTATAAAACGTCCCGTAAATTATACGTTTTAAAATTAAGCAGTAGAATTCAATGTTTGAAATATTCCGCAAGGGCCACAACAATGTTTCATTTGTGAACTTTTCAGAGCGCGAAAATGTAATAACTTTACGTACATACTAAACTTACAGTACACGAGTATAAATTGCATGACAGGCAGTCCACTAATGTGCCTCAATTCACTCTCCAATCAGAAACTGCGTAAATAATTTCATCAAGAGCGGTAGTAAACTGAAATCTAAAATCTTACAACCCTTCAAAGAAATTAAAGAGAAAACAAATTTGATAAAAAATAACCCTGATATAGTATTTACCGAAGCTGATAAATGTAACGTTACCGTTGCCTTAACGCGAACAGATTATAATACAAAAGAAAAAACCTCCTTGATGATATCGGTACATATGAAGTTAGGCCGAACAATACGACCATCAAAATACAAAATGTGGTCAACATACTACTTAAAAAATCGGAAAATAAAAAATTGTTAAACAATCTCGTGACAATAGAAATGAAAATTTCTATTGCAGTTCCCTCCAGATTTTATGGTCTCAGATTCACAAAGTTGGTCACCATGTTTAGGGTGACCATCCGTCCGGATTTCCCCGGACATGTTCTCATTTTAGGGCTTGTTAAGTTGTCCTACAGGATTTTTTACTTTGTCCGAGTTTTAGTCCGGATTTCCAAATGATAAATTTTTATTTTTTAATCAAGGGTTCAATAATAAAAATATAAGATCTTAGGCGTTGATAACATTTAATAAAATATTATAAAAGATACTGGTTTGCGATCAATGAGGGTCAAATGTAAAGAAGAAAACTCTTTATGATGTCAAAATTGTTGCGACTCCATGACATCACGTCATTTTATCAAGTAAAATCATGACTTTTATTATAATTTTATATTCTCGACATTACTCATCATGAGTTAACCTTCTTTTATAAAGCCTGATGAGGTTGGCAAACCCGTAGCCAACGAAACGTCGCAACAATTTTGACATCATAAAGAGTTTTCTTCTTAATATTTGACCCTCATTGATCGCAAACCAGCATCTTTTATAATATTAATATGGAGGGTGACACTACCAGTTCTTCATTTAATAAAATAGTCACTTTCCTGTCCTATCTTGTCCTCTTTTTCAAACTTTTCGCTCCTACTTTGTCCTTTTTTTCAAACTTTTCTGTCCTACTTTGTCCTCTTTTCCGAACTTTTCTGTTCTACTTTACCTTTTTGTCCTACTTTTCGAAAATCAATTATGGTCACCCTAACCATGTTAGACCCATTGTCTCCTATGAGGGCAGTCCTACGTGCAACCTCGCATCCTATTTTAGTAACGCTATCTCAAAAAACGTTATACCTCAGCAATTCAAAGTTATCAACAGCTTTGAGCTAGTTCACAAACTTAAGAAAAACAAACGTTTCAAAAGAGGCAGCCGTGCCTGCAGTCAAAAGTAGATGGCAACAAATTCATCCTAAAGTGAAAATGCCATGAAAAGACTTTGAAGAAGGTCAACGTCTGTATTTGGATAGCACAGAATTCAATTCCATTGGCATAATTTATTTTCATAAACGAGGGTTACCCATGGCTTCTTCTTTCTCCCCAATCCTGGCTGATATAGCCATGGACATTTGAATGTGCGAATTCGTATGTGTATTTGTTTTGCGCAAATAAGCGCGCAAAGCGCAAACTAGTGTTTCAATGTTAACGAAAGTTTAAACATTTAAAGTTTAAATGTCAATTGTTTATGTTAAAAAAATAGCAGAGGTATTTTTATAATTTTATATTATCGGGTCTAATTGTAACGTCTAATAACCAAATTTTCAGGGTTTTCGTCGGCTCAACAGTTTGTATGTTTCTGTCCTCATCGCGCAAAAACTACTTGGCCTATTTTTGTGGAAGTTTAAAATATGAGCTCTACAGTAAAAGAATTTTCAAATACGTCACGGAGAAAGTATAAGTATCGTAAGTAATCACACAGTTGAATTAAAGTGTCTCTGTCCAACCGCGGCAAAAGAGGGAAAGGTTTTTATTATCCATTGTCTTTACACATATAGTACATGTGCGTGAAAAGAGACACATCTATGCTACTCCGTATTCTCTTACTCTGACTAGTACTAACTCCCTATGAATCCTTCAAAAATGACGTTTTTGTACATCATTACGCTATGTCAGCAAGGTTCTTGACAGTGTTGATATAGAAACAGAGATTTTATTAATTAGTTGGTATTTTGATTTTTATTATCAAAATCTAAGAATATCTGATGTGGTTGCGAGTGAAGTCACGAGAAAAAACTAGTATTCCAAAAAAAATATACCCAAATAATACAAACCTCAGTACATCGGTGGTATATTGCGAATCAAGAGGATGAGCAGTAAGAGCACTCTGCTGTTGCAATAAGTCATCACTGTTCTGTTGAATAGCAGGACTATGCAAGTGTAATGCATTTTTTAAAAACACTGGACAAACGCCTTCAAGATGAGGACACGCTGCCCAAAACCAAGGAGGCATCCTACCGGTTGGTGCTGTAGATACTAAATACCCAAGGGCCAAAGGTTGTTGCAAAAGTGTACCTACCTCTTCCACTTGATCTGAAATTGCCACCTGTAACAATGAAGATTATTACTTCACCAATCATATTGATAATAGATATAATAATAATAATTATTATATTATTATTATTATACTTCATAAATAACAGTGCTACTTTGTAGTTTTTAATGTACATTACATAATATAATCGTAAAAAACTATTAAATAATACTGATATTTTTACTAAAAGTCAATACGAAGTGAGATATAACGCCAATTTTTATAAAATTACTATTTTAAACAATAATTTGTGAATTTACTAATTATATTGAAATAAATTATTAAAAATTTGAACTTATACCAAAATAAGATTTCTATAATCCCTAGAAAAGACTTTGAAGTTCACAAAAGACAATAGGAAAGTCATTCTTCCTATCGAAAATAAAAAATATGCTATATTCGAAAGGGGAAAGCAAAAATAAATCAACCCTTAGAGGTCACACGCACGCCATTGCACTCAAGCAAAGATGACCTCTAAATTCTGTTGCAGACGATTACTTCATATAATGTTATTTTTCTGTAAAAGCATTGTTTGTATAACCATACATATAAGTGTGCTTCTATTTCTTTGGAAGCATATTGTTAATAATTTTATTTCAGTAAAGATGAGAAAATGAAACTTGAAATATACGGAACATGTATGATTGTCTTTACAAAATCAATCTAAATAGTCAATTTTTCGAGAAGCCGTTTTTGACATAAGTTGTTTAAACAAATAAAATGGAAAATTTGGTTGGGGTATTTAGAGAGCACTAAATGAACCTTAAATTCTGCAATAGGTGATAATTTGTTTAACTGTTATTATAACGGGTGGTTACGTCAGCTTAACATTGAGCCAGCGTAATCCCTTGTTCTTTTAAAAAATAACAAAGCATTAAATTTGGCAATATGGCATTAAATTAGCCTTATGTAAGCACTAAATTCTGATATAGGTGAGGAAGCGATTGGACGATGTGATTGCGTCAACTTAACACACCTTATTAAATGAGCCTTTTATTATAAAATAGGAGACACCATGATTCCATGTTATAGTATTGCCAACTTTTACTTAGCTCCTGAAGCAATGTGTCCTTGTCTGATCAGAACTCTTGGAACTGTTCAAAATTTGGTTTTGAAAATTTTTGGACAACTTCGAAGTGGCATAGCTTATTGGATTTTGATCGCAGCGAAAAATTATATCAAGCTTTTTGGAAGAACTATTCCGGTGGGGAACACATCTCTGATCTGTATTATTGGAACTTTTCAATATTTTTGGTCAACTTTTAAGTGTCATAGCTTATTGAATTTTGATAGCAGCTAAAAATATTATTGGGTTTTTTGCAGAACTACCCCCCCCCGGGGGGGGGGGGCAGGACTCAGATTAGAACTCTTGCAACTTTTCGAAATTTGGTTTTGAAAATTTTTGGTCAACTTTGAAGTTCTATAGCTTATTGAATTTTGATCGAAGCGAAAAATGTTATCAGGATTTTTTGCAGAACTATTCCGGGGGGAACAGGAGTCTGATCAGAACTGTTGGAACTTTTCAAAATTTAGTTTTCAAAATTTTTGTTCAACTTTTTTTACATACCCTTGGTGTGTTGCATTGAAATGGGCTACCAGGCCCGTCATGATTTCCTAAACCAGAACCACCGCCATCTCCGCCAAGTGGAGACTCTTCAGGACGATGTGGACTACCATTAGGACTTTGACCTCCACCTGCACCAGCTTCCGGCCATACGTTGAATATGTCATTGAAGTCTCCCATTCCTTCCATCCCTTCCGGCATATCATCGTTTAATGCAGAAAACAATTCTTCGTCTCCAAGTTCGGGACCATTAATGTGCTGTTCTTGAAATGCAGTTTGAGAGGACTGAAAAAATACGTTATTAATATAAAGTACGAAAATAATTTAGTAAAATATTTGAGAATTTTCATTGACCCGAAAGTGCAATTGCTAAATTCTTATCATTTTGGATTTGGGGCAGTATTTTCAGTGTGTTAAGAACGCATATTTAAAAAATCCAAAGCATTGTTTAAATATTTAAATATAGGAACTTTCACGTGAAACGAAACAGTGCTGTACACAAAATTATTCACAATCAGTTCTAGCTTATAGTGGCTTAAAATGTTTGTATAGACGTGTACTTTCGAATGAATTATGGTCATTGAAAAAAATCAAGATGGCGCATCCACCCAGATAACAATCGTGCGAGGCACGTTACCCGCACAGCATGCGAGGAAGACAGTGCGTGCACAGTGCGGTACATATGCGTCGCATTTTGTGGCAGGCACGTACGTGGGAGGCATATGTCTCGTACTTTGTAAAAGGCATCAGTTTATATATATATGAAATATTTCCAGGCCTCACAGTACCTTTGGGATAAAAAATAGGGTGTATAGGGACCTTTTTCTTGCTCATAGGGACCTTTTTTAAGCTGATAGGGTACATTTTTTTAACAAAAATTAGGTATGAAAGAAAGTTATTAAAAAGAATAAGCTCTTAATAAAAGGTAAATAAAGACATAATACCTTTTATTTTAGTAAGTAATAAATATATTCATATTTTCGTACACAACTGAACTTCACAAATTTTTGGATGTGAGTATTCTTGGTATTAAATAGAAATTACCTACATATCACGACTATGTATGTAAGTCTAATTAAATTTAATTTAAATTAACTCTCAACAAAATTTCTTTTTTTTAGATGTTTTATACTTTAGTTAAAGAAAGGTACTTATAGGCAATCTCACTAGGTATACAATTAGTATCCTTGCGATTACTTTCGACGAAATCCGCTCACACCTATATAACTAATGTAATTTAAAGCTATTAAGTATAAATGTTACTTTTTTTAAATTTCAGTCTTTTCATTAATAAGTATACTTCTAATAACACAATATGAGTTTTCTTGACTTAATTTTAAGTTTAAATAAATTACTAAAACAATACTACTGTAATAGTTACATCTACGGACTTCTTTTTAAATTCTTAGGTCTTTTAAATTCCGAATGATATTTATATTATTATTGCGATGGTTTTACCTATTATTATAAAGATCAGGTTTGTTGATGTATATCATTACATCGTAAAACAGATTATATTTATTTACCACAGCCTAAAACAATTTTCAGCATTTATGGTCTTACAAAAAATGAGAATCAAAATTGAAAAAAAACGAAGAAGCTGTAATTTAAGACTGAGAATCAGTCAAGCGTTTTTTGTTTATCACAGATTTTATAATTTTAGATTTTCTTGATGCTATGTTTAGCCTTAATTCTTCTACTTTCTTTCTTTTTCCTTTTTCTCGCAATTTTTCCAAGCTCTTAACGATTTGAGAAATCGCTGGACCTGTAGCACCTTTCTTTTTAGCATCTTTTAATACGTTTTGCAAAGACTCGACATCACTTTCTGCGTCTTTATAAGATTTTTCAGCGGACTGTAAATCTTTTTCTAACTTTCCAACAGTTTTATTTATTTTATCGATGCTTTCTAATAGGAGTTTTTCATCAGCCTTTCTTTTTATTTCAGCAGCTGCTTGAGCAGCTTTTTCTTGCGCAATTCTTTTCTGCTCTTCTAAATAAGCTTGATATGATCTGTGAGCACCCTGTGCCAGATTTTGCAATTCAGGTACTATGGGTACTCTGTACACCATTTGTTCATATTTTTTAAAGTATCGGTAATTGCTAACTTAGCATTCAAAGTTCTTTCTGTCATACTGGACTTATCTTCAGTTAAAAGTTGTGAGGATTTTGAAAATCGCCTCTCTACGTCAGCATTACCGTGTGACAGAGAGAGAGCATTTTGTACGACCCTTTTTAACAGACGGTACCTTGGATTTGCCTGATCCTGAAGTGTGAATATATTATTCCAATAAGAGTCGATTCTCTCATCTTTATGCAGCGAAAATCTAATTGTTTCATCAAATTGTAGGAGTTACCATTCACAAGATAAAATATTAACATCTAAATCATAGAGTGGCCATAATTTTGCAATCTTTGAGATGTAAGTTTCACTTTCGGGGTTTCTGATATTTTCAGGCGAGAGCACTGAAAATATTTTAGAGTTTCGAAGTAAGGAATCTTTTTAGTTACATGTTTAATTGCGGTCACGTAAAATTGTTTAATTTCGGCCATAAGAGTCAATTTTTCTTTTTTAGGCAAAGTTTCAATTGTTGTCTTGGCTGTTTGTCCAAAATTTATTTCAAGCAAATGTAAAAAGTTTGTGTTATTTTCTAATAAGAAATTGATATCCTGTGGACTCTCAAATAATTTTGATTCTAGAACCGGCTGTTTTACAACATTCGATAAAAGAATGGTAAGAAGAACTTTTAATTGCACATACAATACGTGTATAAGCGGTTCTTCCTTTTGCATGATCAAAGTGAATTCAGTAGTAAAGATTTTCGCAGCATACACTACGAACTGAAGTGTACTTTTCAAGCGTACATCTTTTAGATAGTTCCTTATTTCGAGATAGTTTTTCTTTTCTAATGTGGTAGGTTCGTTATTCGGAACATACTTCAAAAAGTATTTCTCCAGAGCAGGAATTTGCTCTATCATTCTTTCTGAAGCTGGTCCTACAGTGAGCCGCCTAGTGCTAGCATGTTTTATAAACTTGTGAGAAGGTAATCCTAACTTCTCCTGAATCGACTCAAAAATTTCACATCGCGCGTCCGTATTGTGAAAATAGTAGTATACTTTTACAATAATATCAGAGGGGTCTAATGATAACTTATCACAACCTCTTAGATATGCATTATGAACGATGTGTATGTCACAAGTACCTAAATCAATTAAAGGTTTAAATTTCAATGTTTTCAGTTCCTCTTGGAATAAACTTAAAACGGCCTTGTTAACGTTGGGCCCGTCACACCCCAAAGTCAATACTTTTTTAAATGACAAACCGTTTGAATCTAATGCCTTCTTCAGAGAATCAAATAAAATTCCCAGCGCAGTCGAAAGCGTCTTTTTTTTCACAAAAAGATATTCAAATTCTTTATATATTAAATATTATTGATATAAGTTCTTTTTTTGATTTATAAAACTGTTAATTTGTGTTAATAATTTAAATAATATTGTATTTATTTTATTTATTTAATATTAATAATAATTAAATAATTGATGTTAATAATTTCCTGCAGAAAAAAGGAAATATGAAAAATTCCTGGAATATAAATTCAAATTTTATAAGTATATTTTTAGTTTACCAAATATCGAAAGACTTATTTAAATATCGAATGTTCACAAGTTAGACATTTTATAATTAAAGTTCAAGTTACTGTTACTATTTTTAAAATGTTTTTCAATTTATTTCATCTCATTATAATATTCCCGCTTGATCACATGGTTGGAATAAACTTCAACATGGCGTTTCTTTCTGTTGGTTAGGTTAGGACGTTCATAATCAGTTTTTTCACGTCATTATCATGATCATGGTTTTAGTGCATTCAGTGGATTCAGTGTGCGTAAGGTAATTAATATTTATTCTTAAAGCTTGTTAGTCTGACACGTGCTTTTTCTTATTTTAAAAGTACAAGCCACAATGTAAAGTTGACCACGCGTTGAATGGCATCACTAAATAACTCTAATAATATAAGAAAATGTACTATTTGTTCAGTACTAAACATATTTTGCTGTTCATTGTGATTCAACTATAAGTTGAATACTTATTATATTTCAAATGTATAAATGTACTAATATAGGAAGCTACTTATTTATCGGCACTAAGAAAATGTTCGCGTTCGTCGATATTTAAGTGTATTGAACACTTTATACATTGTTTATTAACATTTATTGGATATATAACGAACATTTATCCATTGCCTGCATGTATAATATCGGTTTTCAACATTAAATATAATGTTTTTAAGTACATTGTGTATTTTTATTTCTTATTATGATTAATATTTTGGAAATAATTTTAAATTATACGAGACGCATAAAGCTCGCTTTTCATCGTCACGAATGCGAACTTCACTACGTGCCGGCGATATGCGTCGCATATGATGACGCATCTGCGTGGCGTGGTGAACGCACGCGTGATACATAATCCGCACCCGTGCGAGCGGTAACGCTCGCACTGTACGCGCACCTTGTTATCTGGGCTATATGGCAACTTGGTTTTGGAACATAAACGAAATCCATAACAATATTACACAAAGAAAATTGTAGTGGCGCTGAACAAAAACGTTTTATCAGTGCAAAATAAGCGGAAGGATAGTAGCTATAAATTTCTGTACTATTTTGTTGGAAAATTAAGAATGCATATCCAATACAGCGGCTAGGACGTCATAAACGTCCAATAAAGACTATTTTACAGTTGTTGGTTATAAATTCAAGCTCAAATCTTTATTATTTAATTTCGCTGATTGTGCAACTGTAACAAAATGGCTAAAATTCAAAATAGCAGATTTAATATTTCGGACAAAACACATAAGACTGAGTTACAGAACAAGGCTTTGTGTAAGGTGAGGACGAACTTATGTGAAGGAATATAGCTGTCACTCTCGCACTTATAGCCCTATTCTGCAATTACTCATGGCCACTCATTTTTATGAAAATCCAACCATGTATACATTTTTTATTTCTATTTTGAATTTTACAATTTTGATGTCAGATTTAGATTCAGCAACCTATAAAATCTTAGGACATTAACTCTTATCACACTGGTAGCACAACATTTTTTGGCTTAATCAGGCTCATACATATTAAATTAATGTATACAGTATGCATGGTATTTCTTTCCCCCGAAGAAATATCTATTTGCTAACTAAATTTTCAATGACTATTAAAAAACTATTCAAGATTCATTAATATTCCTTAAATATATTCCGAAAGTAAAATTCGCTATTTACTGCTTTATTTTTCCATATTTTGGGAGAGCCTTTATCCATATTTACTGGCAAATTTATTAAATAATTTTGAAATCATGATTTTGTTGAAAATACTTTAGAGTTTTATATAAAATTTGTATGAAATATTATAAACATTTAGATGATTTTGATTGATTGTCAGTGTAAATGTATCCAAACAATCTTTTCAATTTTGGCAGGTATTCACAATTATTATTTCACCAATTCTACTCACTTGTGTAGTCGCCGAAGTTGGAAACACGAGGATATGTGTACAGGTGACATCCTGCGGTGTGGAAAGCTGACAGTTAACAGAGGCCTGACTAAATCGTTCGTCAGGAGTGAATTGATCAGCCATTAATCGAAGAGTAGAGTCCGGTTCCAGCGATACCAAGCAAGCACTCAGGACACATGGAGCTGCAGTGGGATATAATAAACTGCACTGACCGCAAATTTCTTTCAAATGCTTTGAGGCTTTTAAAAGAGCCTTTCGGGAAAGTAACCAACTCCAGCCTTTTAATTCACCATGTCCTATGCGTCCTATCCTGCCCACAACTAGCCTCCAAGGTTGAACCTGAACATTTCAACGCATCATTGGATTGTCAATCGATACTTAAGGACAAAATAATATTTATTATTTCAAGAAAGGACCATGAAATAACATAATATCTACACTTTGAAAATTTGGGAACATCTTCACAAGTTTAAATCATTTTGAAGCTTTCTTAACTTGAATATTTAATTCCATTCAGATTCAGCACTTTTAAAAACTTAAATTTATTTTTATTTTACAATTCGTAAGTCTTCAATTATTATTATCCTATACTAGCTTTGGTATTAACAATCTATATTCTAAATTAATGTTAAATGCCAAATAACAATATGTTTCTAAAAACATTTTTTTTTTGGATATGAAGATCTAAAATTCACGGAAAAGGTGTCCAGAGATGTGTTAGGGAGGTCCGACTCCATGGCTTCAACAAAAAATTTTAAGCGAATTTTTACCCTCTATAATGAAATACCGTCAGGTACTTTTTTCGCGAGATAAAGAAATTTAGTGAATAAAAAGCTAATTTGTATTTTGTTAAAAGTTCATAATATAATAATATCATAATATTACGTCGCTAGTCTTCTTTTTAACAAGTAGCACAGACCTCAAAAATGGGGAATCAATAAGGTGGATAGTAGACAGAATTATTCGACATTAGTTCAATCCTAATTTCCGCTCTATCTGCACAGTCAACCTGATCAACCTGCAACCATTTCCTTACATTGATTAAGAACCTTCACGACTTCCATTGCTTGTTCCTTTGGTAAGTTAGTGTTTATCTCATCTTTGGCGACTAATTTCTTATCTCCTCTACTATTGTCAATTCCACTCGCAGTGACAACTTCTGCTCTCGTAAAAACTGTTCCCTTTTTATTTTTCACATTTGCACCAGAAACATTCATTCCTGGTGTAATTGCACTTCACTCCTTGTCAGTCTTCATCAGACATCTAGGTAAAAGTCGTCCATCTTCTTGCAATCCTCTTTTCAAGCGAACATATTGGATAGAAAAATTTATTCAGACCGACACAACTCCTATGTTCTTATTTGGAATGACTGTTTCTTCCTTTGCCCACAATGGTGTTTCCTCTTCCTGTTCATAAGTTATTGCTCTCATATCATTATATGCTTCAGACGTAACTAATTCTTGTGGGTAACTGTTGACCACAACTTTATCAGTAAACAATTAATCCCTCTATCAGCGAAATTCGTTAAACTTCATTTAGCACTACGTGTATTTTACTAGATTTCACCCTCAAGAGGTTATTCGTGCAAGAAAACCTGTCCGTCACCTCATCCCTAGGATTGAGGTTGAGATTTCGGACATGGAACCCCGCATTGAGTTCGAGTGTGTTAAGAAGGCCGTAAAAAGCTTTTCCGATCATAGATCGGCGAGAAACCTGAAGGTATCTCTAACCAAGAGAACCTTCAGGAGTACAGAAGGGCGTATGTCTTTCTGGAGGAAGCGTGAGCCCTGAAGCTGATTAAGGTGGACTTCATCAATATCGGGTGGATCTTCTGCAGGGTTCGCAGAAAGAAGGTGGCGTACCGGTGCTACCGCTGCTTTCGCCAGATAGCGGTGGACTGCCGGCGGCCTGATAGAAGCAGGAACTGCTGTAGGTGCGGCAAGGAGGGACACACAGCTAGGACCTGCTTAAGGTAAGTACAGTGCTTCCTCTGGGCCGGAAGAAAAGAGAAGCCCCGGAATGACGGTATTACGAGGATAGTACAATGCGGGGCTTTTCGAGAGGCAGCTCTGGAGAGGAAGCATTGAAAGTCTGCGCATGAAGCAAAGCAGGCACCACAGAAAGACGCCGAAGCTCGCCGTAGTGTGCCTATAGAACGTGGCTCTGAAGTAAAGGTAACGCGATTCCGGGACATGGGAGTTTTGAGCTTACTGGGTATTGCTTTGGACGAGTCCCACACAACGTGCGTAAATGCATTCTCTATCACCCTAGATAAGAAAAAAAATGAGTAAAAATAATCCTTTCCATAAACAAGAAGGATAAAAAAATTAATTTTATCAAATTTCGGAAGAGAAAATACATTTCTTTAAAGAAATAATCTCGATCTAAATAAATTTTTTGATTCAGGATTGTCTGATGTTTTGACCCTAGAGTCACCAACTGAGGTATTGCGCTACCCAGTGTTTTTTTCATCGCACAGAATTAGCAGAAAATTTGTACAGGGCATCAATTGATTGATTCATGGACCGAATTCGACTGCTGGATAAATCAAGTGAATTATAGTTAGAGGTCCAGACTGAAAATAAACCTTGCTAGTTCAGAAGCGTATTTAGAATTTTGAATAGGGTAATGCATAACCACAGTTGGGGATTCTAGATTTATCATTTTCCTTGACGTATCTATAACTAATCCTAACTGTTAAAAAATGTTAATAAACAATAGCTAATTTTGTTTATAGGAACATTTAAAATAATTATACACGTTAAATTTTATTCAAGTGACTTTTCTTAGAAACTGCATACCGTGAAAAATTTGTTTATTCAACAAATATAACAAGTATAATGTTGCTCCTTTCAAAGTGCATTAAAATGACTTTCAATCTCATTTGTCCTGCTTCTTTAAACTGTAATTTAGTTGGATTTTATGACACTTGGAAAAAAGTTAGTGTGATATGTATGGTGGAAATTGATTTTTAAAGATGTAGTATAAAATCACAGTAATGTCCGGAAATATAAGAACAAGTTAATAAGTTCTCATAAAAACAGAAAAAATTACATTATTTTGGGTTGGCCTACTTTTATTTTTTAACATAGTCTACTTGAAGCTCCTCCCCTCGGACTGGTACCTTGACGAAGTCCTTCTCTTGGCTATGCCAATAAAGGACGAGTGGAGAGGCTTAGCAGATGGCCCTGGGGCCATGGAGGTTGTAGTGTCCCGATGAATCGGTGATCAAATGCAGGGGGCTCTATAGACGGGCATCTTCCCAGTGCGTGAAGGGTGCTTTATAAACGGGTCTATCCCCATGCATGGAGAAGGATGTATACCCCAGGCAGCGGCGCTGAGAATGAGTCTGTGAGTGCCTGCGAGAAATGAGTGAACTGAATGAATGCCAGCGCCGCATGAGTGTGATATGTGTCCTTCCAATGTGAGAGAAGAACTTATAGACGGGCTCTCTCTTGAATGAGGCTCAGAATGAACCAATGAATGGAATCTCCTGGGGGACACTGCAAAGCCTCCGCAGTCTGTGACCAAGAACAGTCCAAACGATCGTTTCGTATGGCATCCCACTGGGAGTGCTTCGTCGCTGAGTGGTGCCTTCCCCGGCCTACGAGGAACCGAGGCTGCTGTGAGCCTAGCTCTGTCGAGGTGGTGTGCCATGCCGGATCAGGAGCCAGCCCCTTCGGGACCTTGATCAGGTAGTGCGTGTTGAACACAGGTGTCGGAGAATGTGTTGCTTCGAGCGAATCCGGTCTGTACGTGTATTCCAGGATCGGCTAAGCGGAGATTGGGCCTCAGGGAACTGGGGTAGGACTTCGGTCCGAGGGTACACCCGTTCCCAACTATTCCGACCCGCTCCTCTACGCACGCGATGCGCTGGTAAAACGATTTATGGAACAAAAGTTGAAAACTGTGGGGAAAGTGGACTTGCGTGATTCTTTAGCAGCTGAGGGATGGTATGCTGAGAAATAGCCCTGGCCATGTGAAGGACAGCGTGTACGAGGCTACAGAGGTGTTAAGCGGAATGCTCAACACAAAGGGGGAGAAGAGGCCAGAGGCCAGAGACCCCACAGAAGAATGGGGAATGACAGCTGGTGGAAAAAACGAAAGGAAAATAAAAAGAAAAAGTAGAAGAAAAAAGAGGTTCCTGTGGCCTCTGCACAGGATCCTGAAGGGAAGGGGACGATGCCGAAGCGCTCTCCGGCCGCGAGGTCGGGTAACGCTATCAGGGTGTCGGCGAAGGACGGTTAGTCTTACGCCGAGATCCTAAAAGCCATGCAGGCGAATGTTTAGCCCTAAAATTCGGGAGCGGAGGTCCGATTAACCGAGGAGGATGCTCGGGGCTTGCTCGTGCTCGGTAAGCTGAGGGTGGGGTGGGTGAACTGCCGCTTTCACGAGCATGTCGAGGTAGCCCGGTGCTTTAGGTCTCGCGCGCCTGCACGCTTCCAGGCAGGAAGGATGCCTGCTGGAGGTTTAGGGGTGCGTCGCACGCGGCCAAGGAGTGCAAGGCTCCCCCTAGGTGCCTGACTGGTGCTAATAGGGCCGAAAAAGATGTCGCCTATGCTTCGGGGAGTGGTTCTTGCCCAGTATTTAGGGCAAAGCTAATTTCTACAGCTCAACCTCGGGAGAAGGAAGGAAGCCCAGGAACTCCTGATGCAGACTGCCAGGGGACACAAATGGTCTGAAAACTCTAATTGATATCAGGATGCATCACGGAGGGCTGGGATCCTTGTTTGTAGCCCTGATTTGAGCATCGGGAACTTTCTGGAGGCGGACGCGGGGTTCGTTTGAGTGGAGGTGGCGGGGGTGCGTGTTGTAACAATTTATTTTTATTTCTTTCTTATAGGTAATCTCACAATTCCGTAAAAGGAAATTCGCAGTTAAACATTCAATTTATTGAACAATTTGATTACAATTTGATTGTAAATTGTTGATAAACCATAAAATGACTAGAACTGATTAAATAATCGTATAAGGACTAGTTTTACATAATATGACGCTAAAATAAACGATATTGAATAGAGCTGATTTAATTTCACGGACGCACAATAGACCACACGTTATAAACGTTACTTCACAAACTATCATGAAGATCAAACTGAACATACCTCAATTTAATCGAAGCGATGTAGCGTTATAATTTTTTGATGGATTTATCTTTTCTTATTTTCAACTTAACAATGGTTGTTTGGCAATCAATCTATGAAGTATGGCTATGCTTTTTCATTTGAAGCGTTTGAGTATCGAGGTGTCACTTCCAACTCATTAACCAAATCCAAAATAGTAATCTAGATCCCAATGATCAATATTTCGTAATAATCAGATTTTTTAGAATCCTTGAATTCAAGTAAACTAGGATACAAGAGTATTCATCTCTTATTAGTTTTACAAGTTTCAGATTTAAACGCCGCTACAATTAAAATTTGTATGATTAATTATATTTCAATCTTAAAACACTATATTTAAAAGAAAGTCACTTTTTTTTAAAAAAAAAGGCCTACCTGGCGATGTTTCAACACACATATACATAAACAATTTTATATTACAATAAATCGCCACACGGCGTTTAAGAACCTTCTATCTAACTACTGTTACAATAGTTAGATTGCTTATGAACCTTCAATTTGGCAAACGCGATTACTTAGTCCGCATACTCCCTTCCCTTCCTCTTATCTCACGTGACTCACATTTGGAAGAAATAAATACATTATTATCAATATAAACGGCCGCTATACAGAGCGATCACAGAGATTACGTAGAAGCAAATAGAATCACCTTACATTATCCTCCTTTTAAAGAGGTCGAGGTATACGAAGAACTCTTTGAATTGATTTGATTCTAAAGAATTAACACTTCTATCGCCAAGATCCTATCAATAAAACTCACTCATGCAACAATTTACAATATGTGCTATTTCGCCTGTCATACGTATACTATACATGTCTTACATATATTCTACGCAATCACACCATCATGCTACAAAGGAGATTCACAAACTAGAACCCTGCAGGTGATCGTCAGATATTTATTTACATTTTCTATATTACGAGTTTATCAAGAGAATCAAGGAAACCTCAAACAAACAAATAATCACATTCTCTATGCATCAGAGCGGCGAATGTATTTCTTTAAATTACTGTGGTTGTGCACTCCAATACACTTCTGTGGATTGTTAACGTCTGCTAATTCATATGATTTATTTTTAATATCTTTAATTATTTGATATGGGCTAAAAAATATATTGAAAAATTAATGAGTGACTTTGTCAAATTTACTTGATTGTTTAGGAATACGGAGCAGTACCCAATCGCCTTCCCTCAGAGCAACCCTTGAAAAGTGCTTTTTAGCCTTTATTCTCCTTTTAAAATTACTATCAAGTTTTTTCTTCGCCAAGACAATTTTCACATCCTGTATAAGATCCTTTGCCTCAGGAAAGTCAATTATACTCCGTATTTGGTCAGTAGGTCTAATACCAAAATGCAATTCGAATGGAGTAAATCCCGTACTGAAATGAGTTGTTATGTTTAAAAAATACTCTATATCAGACACACATTCAGCCCATCGGGTATGTTTGTCGCTACAAAGGTTACGAAACATTCGCCCCAACTCCTTCATTACTCTTTCTACTGGGTTGCTTTTGGGATGCCTTATGGAGGAGTGTATTACGCGAATTCCTGCTTTACGCAATTCACCTTCCCAAATAGGAGACGTAAACTGCGTTCCATGATTCGACAAGACCCTTTTTGGTTTCCCCATTTCAGCTATCGCATGATAGAACAAATTTTTTAATATTTCTATTTATAGGTTTCCAATAATAATTCTGGCGTAAATACATGGTTGTCTTATACACGCCTGGATGACTCAATTTCGAGTGAGCACAATCTACTAATTGTCTTGTTATACTTTCTGGTATTACCACTTGCCACGAATCTTCATATTTATTTTTACGAAATAATATATTTTTGTGAAATGTAAACATTTGAAGTGAATTGTCTTCTTTTAATCTTTTAATGATTTTATTTATATGATGGTCTAGACTTTGTAATTTCTCTAAATTTTCGAAAGATTCGCATAAATCCTGACCCAAATCAATATTATTAACTGATACCCTAGACTAGTGAGAATCATCACACAAAACATCGATTGATAAATGATTATTAGGCTGTACAGTTTCAAATTTCCCTTCTGGATTTCTACTAAAAAAATCAGCGACAATATTATTCCTGCCTGAACAGTGAGATACTTTAAAGTCATATTGTTGAAGTATGATATACTCCAACTTATCAGTCTGGCATTCAGGTATGCGGTACAGTTTAAAAAGGTTAAAGCCTTGTGATCCGTAATAATATCAAACCCAGTCACAATCAAGTATGTCCGAAGCTTTACAACCGAATACACAATTGCCAGAAGTTCTTTCTCCGTCGTTGTATAATTCAATTCTGCAGCATTCAGACATCGGCTAACTAGTGAAACAATTCGATGATTATTATCACGGTCATGTTAATACAAAATTCCACTAATACCATAATTAGACGCATCAGTTTGTAGTTTGTATCTCGCACCAGGAATAAAATGATTCAATTTTATACAATCCACAAATGCCTGTTTCATGTTTTCAAAAGCCTGGTCATGATCATCCGTCCATATCTATATTTTTTTCTCTTTCAACAAATCTCTAAATGGTTCCAATAAGTTCGAATGGCGTACCGTGAATTGTCTGTAATAAGTAGACACACCAATAAACCGTTGAAGCTGTACTTTGTTTTCGGGTTTTGAAAATTTCTTGATAAATTCTAATCTATCAGGAATCGGTTTGACACCCTCGATTGAAAGCTCATATCCTAAAAAATTAACTTTTGTTTGCCGGAAGATAGATTTATCTAATTTTAAGGTAAAATTTTTTTCTTGTAAAATGCTGAAAACCAAATTAATCTTTTCTAAGTGATCATGAATTGAACTGGAAGTTGCGATCAATAAATCATCAATATAAACCGTTAAGATCTTCTCAGATTGATTACCAAATGCCATATTCAATGCCCCAATGAAGGCTGAACCCGCTGTCTTTAAACCAAATGGAATCCGGCAGAATTCATACATTTTTGAGTTATGCAGAAAAGCCGTATATCTTCGAGAACTTTCATGTAATGGTATCTGCCAATATCCAGTTGCCAAATCAGTTAACGACATATAACTGACTCCATAAAATTTCTGCATCAACTCATTTATCAGAGGCGGCGATTCGTGTTCAGCTTCAATAATTTCATTGATATACCGAGCATCTAGACAAACTCGAACGGATTTATCATTTTTAACAACAATGCGAAGTGAATTACAATACGAGCTGTGTGATTTTTCTATGATTCCAGCACGTAACATATCTTTGATAGCTTTATCTACTGATTCACGATAAGTGAACGAAATTGGATATGTTTTTCGAACTATCATTTTATTTTCTTTAATTTTAATTTTATAAGGTTCAGTTTTAGCACTTTCAATTTTAGGCGAAAATAATTTGCGAAAATTAGACATAAGTTCAATAAAAGCCTTCCGCTCCCCATCGATCAAACTCGTGAGTCCAGATGCGTACGACCGAATATCGTCCAAGAAACTGTCAGTCTCTTGTTTTTTCTCATTATAGCATTCATGTATCATATCTAATACAGAAATAAATTTATAATCTATAATAACCTGGTTACTAAGGAACCAATCATTTCCCAAAATTACTGAGTTTGACAATCCAGGTGCCACCAAAAAACATGACTGATATTTTTCATCACCTATGTGAATTTTACACCTTTGCTTTCTAATAGTAGTTGGTTTTTTACCTATAGCTGTTGTTACAACAACCTTGGATACCGGGAATTCAGTCAATTTGCCATGTAAGGACAAATATTCATAAAAATCCCAAGATATTGCCGTAATCTGGCTGCCTGTATCAATCAGTGCCGGGACTGGAACAGCAAAGAAAGTCACAATAACCTTAGGACATAATAGAATTCTAACAGAACCCTTTCCTTTGTCCAGTTCTCTGGAACCATCAGTATCCCTAGACAAATCATCTAGTTCATCATAAATGTGCTGGCGCGACCACAGTGCGGCCACTATCATGTATTTTAGGAGGGTACTTAAAAAAGTGAAAATGAGAATCAGCGCCGCCAAGTTTTGATAACAAGAACTAATATCAATGCAAACGAAGCCCCCGCCCCCCAACCCGATGTATTCTAAAGAGCGGAAAATTTTGAAATATATTGCATGAAATCCATTTCATAAATTTAAATGATTTAAACTTGAAAATAATTTGTGAAAGAATAAAAATACAAGAATTTTTAAATATGAATCATAATGAACAGTGAAATACTGTACTATTACACGGATAAAAATAGTTGAAGTAATTTTACTCAACTCTGTCGATTAAACTTGGGACTTAAGGACATTTGAACATTTATTAAATCCTAGTCGGGTAAAATAAATTGGATAAATATCTATTTTACCCAAAGTGAATATCAATAAGCGTTACATAGGAAATAGTAAGGAGTTGAGTAAAACGTTGTCGACGACAGGGTATCACAATGCGTTAGTGGGTTAACCTGAAATGTATAAATATATCACCGACGCTTGAGGTGCTTCGAACGGTAGTTGCGTAAAATGAGCATCGGCTGTATTATTTCAACTGGCAATGATATGGTTGCTATGGTTGCAACAGGTTAACAATAACATCGGTAGCGACAATAGCGCCACCACTTGTTGATAGCAAACATTATAATTCGTTCCCCTTTTCTCCTATATGAGTGGACCCACTGTGGGCGCGACGCTTCCACTGAGAACATCGCGCCTAATACAAGTTTAAATGATCCTGACCATTGACACTATCGCCTGAATTTACCCGATAGGAGTTAGCAGTCATATTTGGTGGGGGAATGCTGAAATTAGGTAAAGGCACTGTCTGCCGAACCCTACCCGTTTGAACTTGTAACTCCCGCCCAACATCAGAATATGAACCAGACTGCGAATTTGCAACAATACAGTTGCAGCATGATTCATAATGATTTTGCTTTAATTGCATCTGTCTAAATTTTGCTTTCATTTTTCCTCTTTCAGGATTGCTCTGACTTTCAGGCTGACTAACACCCCGCTACCCCTGACTACCAATTTTGTCTACGAAGGTCAAATCTAACCGTGCTAAGGCTTGTGATATTTTATTAAAGTCTGAAAAATCTACTGTTGCTAACGCTTCACGGACGCGAATTGGCATTTGCTGTATAATAGTATAATACATTTCATGCGGTTCCATTTGAGGTAAAAAATGTCGTGCATCTTTTATCTGATCAAGAAAATATGATTGCAAGTTATCTCTATTATGATCAAACCGATTAGCAAGCCATCTGGATTTGATTTTTACGCGTATGGGAATTGAATAAAATTCATTTAAAAATTTCGTTTTAAAATCGTTATAATCCACAAAACCATTTCTTTGGGCATCAAACCACGCCCTCGCTCGACCCTCTAATGCACAATCAAAAACATTCAGACAATTAGCTCTTGTGATATTCTTTAAGATAAAATACTTTTGCATTCGCTCAAGAAACTCAATAGGGTTATCCGTTTTATTAAATTTAGGAACCTTTGCATCTACATTTATTGCTCTTAGGCCATCAACCAATGTCTGAATTAATTGATCTCCTAAATTCCCTAAATTTTGTTCGTGTCTTGGATTCTCCTGTATTTGTTCTCGTAAACGCATCAATTTGTTACTCTGAAAATTATTTAATTCACGCAATCGCATTATTTCGTCACGAAACTGTTCTAGATTCATATCATCTAAAATGTCCTGATTTTCATCCGTCATAATTTCCAATAAATTTTGTTTCAATTTATATTTATCAAAAGAATCTTTGCGAATTCGCTTTGGGTTATACAATCTTGGTAACAATAAACCACTCTTAGATCTTGTCTTTCTGGGTGTTATTGTAATCTCAGACATTCATACTAATATTCTATTAACATTAGAGTCAAACTAATACACATTAATGACCTTGTTCGTGTTTATGTTCGGGTGCCAAATGTAACAATTTATTTTTATTTCTTTCTTATAGGTAATCTCACAATTCCGTAAAAGGAAATTCGCAGTTAAACATTCAATTTATTGAACAATTTGATTATAATTAGATGTCGCTAGGAATGACCTGATTGTATTGTATTGAATCAGGGCAGGGATTTTACATCTCTAGAGACAAGCTTCGCGAACAGCTTGAAGAAACCAGGTTCATAGATGAGCTTGGTTGGGCAAGGTCTGCTGGGTCGTTGGAGGACACTGTGCAGGCGGCGAGGCGGACGCGGGCATGGGCGTACCTAAGACTCGATGTACTGGTGGAACGACCAGTTTTCTGTCCTGCGTCAAAAGTGCCTCACAGCGCGACGGAGATTTAGCCGCTCAAAGGGTGACCCTCTGCTGTGCGAGACATGGAAAAAAGCAAAATCAGCTCTGAGGCAAGGCATAAAGAAAAGCCGACTTCAGTGCTGCAAAGAATTGATCGGTGAAGTCGAGAAGGACCCATGGGGTCTGGCGTTCAAAATAGTCACTAAGAGATTGGTGACTAAAAGAAAGACCCCGGGCCTGGAAAATGCCGATCGAGTCAAGTATATTGTGCGGAGCTTGTTTCCACACGTAGAGCCGTTTCAAAGACAGGACCAAAGTTCCTGCGTCGTCCGGCGTGAAGAACTCTTCACTCTCGATGAACTAAAGAGAGCGGGTGGGAGTTTTAAGGCAAAGACAGCGCCGGGGATCGACGGGGTGCCAAACGAGATCCTCAAAGAGGTATCGGGGCATACCCGGAGATCCTCCTGGAAGCCTTCAACGAAGGAGGCCATCCACAAGGATGGAAGGCGCAGACACGTCGAGAAATGGTAGACGAGATGGCATGGTAACCAATCCGGGAGATGGACACACCGTCTAATCCCGGAGCTCACCAGCTGGCTGGATAGAAAGCACGGCCAAGTCGGCTTTTACCTGGCGCAAGCGCTTTCGGACCATGGTTGCTTTAATGTGTACCTGAAGCGCTTCAAAAAGGAGACGATGAGTCGTGTCCCTACTGCGGATCCCTTGTGGACAATGCAGAGCACACACTCTTTGTCTGTGCCAGATGGGGCGTGGCAAGGGAGGCTGTCGGTCGGGCAGTAGGCGCATAACTCACTCCTGGCACGATGGTCTCCCTCATGCTCCAGTCTGAACAAAAATGGATGCTTATCGAGTCATTCGTTACCCTGGTGATGAAGGCGAGGGAGCTCGATGGGCGTGCGGAGCGCGGCGACAACGAGGGCCAGTAGAAATTGCATCGAGGCCTGCACCCGCAATCCTGCGTCCCCGGCGGACTCGGCTGTCCACTGTTTTTACTGTTTCTTTGTCTGAGACGCGTAGAAATGGATCCAAGTTTCATCAACAATAATGTGCCAACGCAGAAATTTCCTAGGATTTCCAACAGATTTTTCATAGACACTTTCTCTTGCAAAATTGTAATTGCTGTGCCATGTGATATGTTTATGGCTTTAAAAATTTCTCGCACTTTCACTCGTTGATCGCTTGAAATTATATCGTGAATTTTTTCGACTTCTGGTGTCGCTGCTTCAACTGGACGTCCAGAGCGGGGTTCATCACGAGTGGATGTACGACCACGTTTAAACTCATTCAACCAATTGTTCACAATTTTAAAAGATGATGCAGATGTGCCATGAATTTCATCTAACTCAGCCTTCATTTCTTTTGGTGTATTCACTTTTATATAAGAGTGTTTAGGTGCTGCACGATATTCGTTGTTTTTTATTAAGAGATGGCATTCTGTAGAAATATACTTCTTTCAATATTTTGAGTGCCACCTGTTACATTTTGTAAGGATTTATTAACTTGCCCTCGTATTACACAGACTTTTCCTAATGCAAGGTGAATTTCAATTTCTCACTCAATTTTATTTTATCTTTACAAGAGAAAATATCCAGGGGCATATCACTTTTTTTAAACACATATGCGCGTCTCAATTTTCATTGGCTAACATCAGATGATAATGAAAAATGTGATTACACAAAACTAGTATAACTTGCAACTTCTATTTAGCAATTACGCTGTGTGAAATAAAATTGCTCGAGCGTTACAGGTGGATCAGCTGATGCATAAGAGGACCAGAACTAGGTAGAGCATTGGAAACTTCCAGAACCCACGGTACGCGCGAGAGTGATTTTATATTTCCCTTTGCCTGCAATTTATTAACCCTTTACTGCCGACCTAATTTCAAGAAACATGTCTAGACTGTCGAAAATTCAAAATTGTAGTTTAAAGTCCTGATGGGGATTTTCTGAATGTGGGTCAAGAAGTCATCAAGAAACTCTATTTCAATCAACATTTTTTTTTTTATTATGAACAATTTAGTGAACAAATATGGTTTTTGTGAATTGACTACATTCTTTTGCTTTAAACTGACATTTTTTGGAGAACATGTAAGTGTAATGAAATGGTAATAGAGAATGAATCGAAATAAACAATATACAATCATTAATTAATTAATTTTTATGAAAAAATGCACATTTGGACTTTTATCTAATAAATATAATGCGTTTAAAATGTAGTTAAAATGCAGTTTAAAATGCATCTCTTGAGTGATAACTTGATATTAGACAACAATTGTTAATTGTTTAAACAACCTTAAATTAAGGTAAGGTAAATTTACCAGTCGTTGCGCTATCGAGCATATTTTACGTAAAATTAAGAAAATTACTTTATATTTTTGTGTTCAAGTTGAAGATATCGTTGAACATAAGGTTATTATTCATTTCTCATAACAAATTTTTAATGTAAATGCTTACTCAGAAATGTTAAAAAATAAAATCGTAGTTCATAAAATGACTGTGCTTATTTTTTATGCAAATGGAACTCTTCTCGCATTTAAGTATTTATATCAATTTATTTGACATCAATTTTGAAAGTTTTTGATTTATATTTGTGATAACCCTTATATAACAATAAATAATACAATAATAAATTTCTTGCGCAAAGACTGGGCCAAACGCATTTTTTCATATTTTCGACTATTTGTTAATAAGTGTTGAAAATTTTCAGAATAATAAGCTTTGCAATACAAATCAAAAGTGTCTTTCAAAATGTGATTCGATTAATATGACGAAAAATTTTATTTCTCTATAATTAAATTCAATAATCTTCGAAGGCTTTTCTTAACCGCGCAACGACTGGTACATTTACCTTATAATTAATTAATAATGGTATAATTAATTAATACATAAATTTGTTAGTTTTCACTGCAAATTCGGATTCAGCAACTGTGTCGACACATTTTTTTATTCATCACGTGGTTTATAATATAATTGGCATTTGGAAGAATTGTGTATTGAAATAAAAAGGGTGGTTTTTTCTCGTCAGGGTAGATTAAAACGGGTAAGATGTATAGACAGTTTCAGAAAACTCCTCTTTTTATTCCAAAAAATTTTTTCATGAATGTAAACTGACTGTTAGTATACATAAAAAACAGTGAGAAAACGACTTTTCTCCACTAGGGGTGGTTTCTCTGAATTCAAGGGTGATTTTCAAAGGCTATAACTAAATACTAATTTTTTAAAGATATCTGTGTACCTTAACATACTTTTTCATCCATCATGTGGAGTATACAATTATTGCAATTTGTAAAAAGGGCTTAAGGTAGTATCCACGAAAATTAGGCCTCAGGCAAAAATAAATAATTTTACTTTCAAGAATGGTAATATTATTATTGAAGGGCTAATTTGAAAGAGAAAAGATTATTTTTCATGAAAAAAATTTGAAATGCAGAAAAATAATGCATTTAAGGGCATGCGATACTTGAAAAAAGTAGCAAGCTCCTGTGAAGAATTTGTTCCAGTTTCTACATGTTTGTGACCAAAACACATAAAATTTTGTTTTTTAAATTTGGATAATGGCAGATAAGATAAAAATGGACGTAGATAGACTAATTTTGCTTTTGACAATGGAAAAAAAATTCCGATATATTTTGCTAAAATTGATCATTTTTTCAATTTCGAAACCAAAAGTAGTTTATCTACGTCCGTTTTTATCTTCTACCATTTCCCAAATTAAAAAAAAAAAAATTTTATGTACTTTAGAAGCAAACATGTAGAAACCTAAAACCAATAATATTTGCTAATTTCCTAAGTATCACATGCCCTTAAGAAATTTAATTTTCACTCGAACTTTCTTTTATATCGCTTCATACCAAATTTTAAAAAATGATATGATTCTAATAAATCATGGATAATTTTTTCAGGAAAAAGATTTTCTACAACTTGACCATTTCCAATTTTCTAAAATGAATAAATTATTACCAAATTCAGCAATTTGTTCGTAAGAATTTTGTTTTAAAAAATTTATTTTTAATGGTTTCAGCAATTAAAAAATTTTTTTCTAAAAATTGGGAACGGTAAAGTTGTGAAGATTCTTTTTCCTAAAAAAATGATTCGTGATTTATTAGAATGGCATAATTTTGTAAAATTTGGTATAAGCGAAAAGAGAAAAAGTTCAGCAAGAATAAAAATTTGTTAAATACATTATTTTTCTGCATTTCAAAATTTTTTTATGGAAAATAATCTTTTTTTTTTCAAACTAGCACTTCAATAATAATATTGCTATTTTTGAAAGAAAAATTATTTAATTTTTCCTGAGGTCTAATTTTTGTCGATGAACTACCTTAATACTTTATGGCAACATTTTTTTTAAAATCGTGAAAAACGCGGTTTTTGAATAGCCGTGTTAATTTTCAGACAAAAAAAATGTTAAATCGACTATGGATTCGTGATTAGCATATCCAAAAATGTATGCAAATACTCTTCTTTGTTAATTAAAACGAAACTAAAACTAAAATATTTTATGGCAAAGATATATTAAATAAAATATTAAATATAAAAAAAAATTGTCACAATAGATAATGTAGTGTGTGTTTAACATGGACAATTGAAAAATTAATGAGTATTTACTATGTATAAAAGTCGATTTTAATTAAAAATAATATTCAACGTAAAAATTAACATTACTTGGTTATACAGAACAGAATTTTTGACACTAAGTGTTCAACTGTTTAAATCAGTAGTCTATAAGAACCTATGAAAAAATTATTAAATTGACAACTTCAAAACATTTTAGAAAAGGATTATGAAATTTCATGTACTGCTTTATTACATTACAAGAAAAAAATTCTAAAATTTTTAGCAATTCCTACAGATTCCCCAAATTGAATTCGAACCCGTATCGGTACAAAGTCAAATTCCCTTTAACGTTCAAACAAAAGTTCAACTCAAAATTTCAAGAATTCGAAACCGTTCGAATCCTAAAAAAACAACCAAATTTGGACCAAAAAACATTACCGAAATCAAACAATCATGAGAACAATCAACAAAAAAGGAGGAAAGAAAAAAGAAGGTAACCTTCCAAAACCCCCTTCCTTTTTTTTCTTTCTTTCGTCCTCTTTTGTTTTTATTTCCCTCCACCATTTACATAGAAATAAAAAAAATCAAAATTGTAAAGAACTTGCGCGACGTTTCGGTGCTCTTCCAGCACCCTCTTCAAAGTTGGGATTCTAAAAAAAATTATATAAAAATGATCTCCTATCTCCTTTCATGGGGACCCAGAATTCTCCTCCATGAACGCCAACAGGAAACTAAAACAACTCTTTGTATGTATCTCTCTATTAATTACCTGAATGACCCTAGGGGTCATTCAATAAAAGGTTAATTGCTTCGCGGAATCTAGAAACTTCCAGGAAATTTACTATAAACATTGCCTTCAAATATAACCCATCATGCTGTCATAACAACCATTGTAATTCACCAAATCAGTTTTCAAATTTATAGAATATGCTCCCTCTCTTTTTATATATAACATCTCCATGGATTCTCTTTTTCCCTTATTACTTTCAGAGTGCAAAATTTCAACATTATTCCAGTCAAAGTCATGATCAGCGTATTCCTTTCTATGATCAGACAAATCATTATGGTAATTACACTTTCTCCCAAGATTCTTTTTGTGTTCCTCTACTTTAGTATTCATAAGTCTGTCTGTTTGTCCCACATAAGTCACTTTGCACTTCCTACAAATCAATTTATATACCACACCACATTTTTCAAATCTATTTAAGACGTCTTTACTCAAAGTTATGTCCTTCCATCCCAAACGGTATTCTAAAAATTGTATGGATTTTAAACTTTTCAACATAAACTGAATTGTTTTTGAGAAAACTACTCTGTTTACTCTTGACTTGTTCAATTCTAATTTTTATATGTTTTTTAATTAAATCTTGTGAGTTGTGGTTAAAAAATAAAATTTGTCTAACAACATCTAAATTTTCTGAATAGAAAGATTCATGAGACAAACAAACAGCTCTGTCAACCAGATTTTTAATAATAGCGACTTTATTTTGAAAGGGATGATTTGAAATGAAATTTAACACTCTACCAGAATATGTACTCTTTCTGTACCAATTATTGTGTGTATCTTTGGATAAGCTGCAAATACTGGTGGGAAATAAAGACAAAAGAGGACGAAAGAAAGAAAAAGAAGGAAGGGGTTTTGGAAGGTTGCCTTCTTTTTTCTTTCCTCCTTTTTTGTTGATTGTTCTCATGATTGTTTGATTTCGGTAATGTTTTTTGGTCCAAATTTGGTTGTTTTTTTAGGATTCGAACGGTTTCGAATTCTTGGAATTTTGAGTCCTACAGCTTTCTTCTATGTGTCCGATTCTTCCTTGAGCTATTTCAAATCACAAATCTTTTTTGAATAATTTCTATTCGAATTGATTTCCATCGCTCTATAGGGAAATATTAATCAAAAACAGTTTTTTTCAACCATTTTTAAAATTATTATTATCTCCAAAGATATTCATTATTCATCGAGTGTCTGGTTTATTTTCAAGCGTACACAAAAAAAATATGTATTACATTTTATATATTAAATATGTACACGTATTATACTAGACTACTGGATAAGGCGCTAAGGTTCTAAATGTTCCATACACCTTTCACTAAGAAATTACGTCAGTCCTACAAACTTTCTTTGACTACGCATAAAAAGCCGTCATTCTCAGTCGCAGTCAAGGAAATTTTCTACAACTGCCATAATTTCTTAGTGGAGAATATACGAAACCTTTGGAAACTTTGGGCCCTATGTAGAAGCCATGCATTATGCGTGAAATTTTCACGTACATATATATATTTTTTGTGTGTAAATTTTGCAAATTCACCGAAAATAATTTTCAAATTCGTTGACAATTTCATATATTTTATGGTAGGTTCTACGCAGGCCTATTTAAATAAGTGCAAAAGTTCGGGCCAAAGAACGGGTAAAAGTATTGTCCAATGTGTAAAATATAAATTGAAAAAAAAATCCATAAAAATAGCAAATAAAGAATACAAGCTTATAGAGTTCATCAAAATGCATCTATTTTGTATTTGGAACTCATTGAAACTCAAAATTTGAGTAATAATACAGGATAAGGGCCAAACTAAACCATGGTGCCTATTGTCTTATAAGAGGAATCATAACTTTTTTCTGTGATTGTGCTCAAGCAACAAATATTTAATTGCCACCTTTTAGCAGAAAATTATAAATCATTATAGTCGACCGTAACGGTAAAATATAAAATTGAAATTTGTCCAATACGAAATTGCTTACATGCCTAGAGTGACATCAAATAAGGAAACTGTCATATATATGATTACTTCAAAGAATGTATTCTAATCATTAACCATACGAGAGGATAGTATTATTAACTAAGTTTCAATTGTATATCTTCAAAATCATTAAATTTATTATAATGAATTACCTAATTCATTATTTTCTTTGATAATTTTATTTTCGTTTTTTGATTTTTAACTTTTTTTGTCAAACGGTCTTCTAATGTTTTAGAATAAAAATTAAATCCAATTGGTCATTTTCTTTCGCATAGGTAGAATTTTTTAATCATTGATATATATTTTAAGATAATTTTTTTCCAGTAAAATTACAAAACTATATATATTAATACCGTTACCGAATAACGCAGTTTGTGTTTACTCATCTTTGACACGACTCCTCTTTCTATCACGCACTCTACCGCGTTCATAACCATCCGATCCAAGTCTCAGTAATCCAGGTCCGAGTGTATTTTACTTCGGAATATTTTATTCAAATCAAAAAATTCCAAACACAAAAAAGATACATTTTGATAAACTGTACAAGCTCGTATTTTTTATTTGACATTTTTATCAATTTTTTTTTCAAGTTAGATTTTACAAATTAGACAGTACTTTTATTCGTTTCCGAATGCTCGGCGACTTCTTCTTACCACGGGCTCGATTCTTGAGATCAGATTCGTTACAGTGGCCAACCGCATAATAATAGCACTAGGTTGTTTTTGGAACACAGTTTTTGTAATGGGAATTTCACAATATTATCTAAAGGTACTACAATATTATATTTTGTAATTCGACAGGAGAAAAATATTGCCTTACAGTAGATATTGTTTTTAGTCAGAATTCCTGGGATATATATCTAAGGGATTCTATTTGATAAACTAATGCACTCAATGGAGCATACGTATATGAAATAAAATTTTCTTCTTCTTGTTTGTGGCTTCTTGCTGCAACTAGCAAATAGTCATATCAACGAAATAAAATTTTTAATTTGTACCTAAGTCGCTGTATAAAAGTCAGACATACTGAAACCCAGTGCCATTAGTTCCGCGGTTCACCACTGAGCTAAATCTGATCTCACAAAAATGGTGGCCGTGTAATATCCCTGATCCAGGCAGAAGCGCAGTGTCACAATCGTGAGGATTATTTTAAGCTAAGAAGTTGGATAGGGCTGGTTTTACATGAGTAAGATAACCTAAAAGTTTTAGTGACAGGCTTCAATTTACAAAATTGTTTATAACAATCAAAGCTTGAGGGATTTATTGATAAATGTAGGAAAGAGTGTAGAATTTCGATTTTCTAAATTTTATCAGCTCTTTTAATGCAGCAACTGTGATTAGGTTATTTTATTTCACGTATAACCTATCGTCAATTCTGACAATTTTTCGGTATCTCACATAGTTTAGCTGAAAAATAGGTTTTTCAATTTTTAATGTTATTTTATTCAATTAAAACTAAAAATATACTAATATAAAATAATATACTAAAAATAAAATACTAAAAATAAAATAATAATAATATAAAATAATAATAAAAATAAAATACTAAAAATATAAATTTTTTTTTCGTATCCTCAATATTCTGATTAAAAAATGGAATTTTTAATATTATTTTTTAAAATTAAAACGAAAATATACACCTTGTTAAGAAATGCATAGATAAAAATTTATAGACATCCCTTAAGAATATAGTCTCGTGTTCAAGCTTCAAAAAATTGATTCTTTTTTCACATGTTTCGAAAGTATAATATATTGAGAGTATACTGTAAAAATTTTAGAGCGAAATAAAAAAAAATTTGAAGTTATAGCACATAGTCGAGAGCATGCAGGGACTGCATACTGTGAACCGCGCGGCAACTGAAACGGTCTTACTTCTCTAATGTTGTCACGTTACCCTTATTATGAACGCCTGACGCTTCAAAAATGGCCAGATCATCTCGCAGAGCAGAAAAATTAGCTGAAAACGATGCCTATGGAGAAACGGAATGTTTACTCTATGCACCAAGCATAACTGATTAGTGTAAGAATACATTTTTTATAAGAAATCTGAAATCGAAACTTTAAAATCACGATTTTTTTTTATTGTTTCTTTACAAGTCCGCCATTTTGTTATTTATTAATAAAGTTGTTTATATCCAGAACGGGACAGAGCCACATGCATTCAGAACAATAATTAATTTGAATTTTTTGTTTCAGATGACTCCAAGTGCCGTAATCATCCGCGCCACCACCCACCTACCTCCTTTTAAAGGTGTTTACTTTAGCTTAAAAAAAAAATTATAAAATTGTGTGAAATTGAGTAAACAAAAATTTTTTTCTATACTTTATGATGTCAATAAAAACATGTAAAAAATTGAAATAAATGTATTTTATTTTTTTATAAAAAAAATTCTGAAATAAGCTTCCGAAACGGGCCTGAACACGAGAATACATCCTTAAGCAAACAATTTTGTATTTTGACGCCTTTTTCGTATCTTTTTAGAGAAATAAATCCAGCATCACAGCAATTTTACGCATTTCGCAGTTTGACTGAAAAATTAAATTCGATTATTGACTTTTTTCAAGTTTTAAAATACTGCAACTTTCCTAAATTTGGTTCAATTTAAAATTTTGACCAAGAAAATTTGTAGAACTTTTCGAGTACAATCAGCAATAAGTATTAAAAAATCTTCGTTTTTACAAAAAGCAGTTTTTACAAATACCAAGAGTGTTCTAATTTTCAAATTGTTGGCTGGATATACCGTTGACATACTTGCCCTTTTTTTGGCTCTCATAAAGTGCTCCAAAACGCATTCAAATCTAATGATTCTATCGAGAGTTATTGTGTCTACAGACGACGACAACGACAATGATAGACTGACAGATAGGATTGAAAAACGTGACATTGAAACGATTGAACCATTTAAACGTAGACCTTCGTTGAAAGAAGTGGATGTAAAATTTTACACATATCTAATACTTTTTCATAGCGCCTCCTTTGAAAATCCGATTTTCGGTACCTGTAGAGCGGGTTGAAACTACGATTTTCAACCCTAGGGTTGAAAGTTGCTGTTTCAACCCGCTCCACAGTTACAGCCAATCAGATTCTCAAAAGAGTTGCTATGAAAAATAGTATACATTACTCGAAACAAAACACAGCGAAAGCATTTCGTGTGATTGCAGCCCTCGTTTCACTCGGGCAGAGCAAACTTCACACTCATGCAATCGCTCTGTTTCGCCCCTTGTAATGTAATATACTATTTCATATGTGATAAGAATGTAAAAATTGGCAAAAATCCTGTCTTTTATTCGATATTTTGCCGAAGAACAATCAATGCCAATTCGAATAAGAGTTATTCAACGCAGATTTGGGCAAGGTTTGAGAAGAAAATTTAATAAAATTCAATAAAATTTAGAGATTGCATTAAAAATATGACATCGATAAGAAACTTTTGAAAATTACCCAAGTATTCAAACTTTCAGCAAAAAGTAAATACATTTTTCTAAAGACACTCATACTGTATATTTATATTCTCACCCCTTGTGACATAACTCCAAGAATGAAATCCATGAGCTTCTGTAGACCAATTCGTCTAGCTGATGCACGTTTTCTTCTTTTCCTATTGGGAACATCTATGTTAATAGTAGTATTTTCAAATATTTCTCCTCGATCGTCTGTTGCAACTGCTAGTAATAAGGATTGATCTTCACTTAAGCAATAACTCAAATAGAGCACTGCGCATTCTTCTGGTCCAGCTATACCAAACGATTCTGGTGCCTCACTTTTTGCCCTCAACGGAGCAAGAACATACGCCGGTGCATAAAGTCGATAAGGTGCTTTGTTTCGTTCCTGATGTACAGTGGCAAGAGTATTACTAAATGACTGAAAATTATTTATCCATGGCTAATCTGTTTTCAGATAGTCTTTCTATGCCAATGGTAAGTAAATTTGACAAGAAAAAATAAATCAATAATATTGAATACTTACATCTTTACTTTTGAGGAAAAGATCAGCAGCGGCAGCAGTACCAAAGCCAGTGAGACTCTTTACGGTGGAATTATGGTTGAGAAGACGTCTACCTTGCAGGAACACTGTTAAAGCTAATGCTCTCATTTCATCTTGAATTTTCCGTTTCTCACGTGCTTGACCCAATTCTATTATACTTTCTAGAGATATTAACTGTAAAATAAAAACCAAACAGTCAGAGATAAGCGTGATAATTCAAATAGACAAATCAAATTCACCTTTATTATTTACGGAATCTCATACGGCTTTTTAATAAGTCCAATCCAATTTTGTTTTTTGAAAAATTAACAAATAACTCACTATTTTAATTAACCTTTTTATTTTTAGCATTGAGATTGTTTTGAAAAATTCGATTTTTGAGTTTTTATATTTTTTATAAGTAAAAGGAGATTAAATATTTCTGCTCTCTATTTATATTTCAGAAACTGTTGTTTGGCTTTTCATTAAACAGAAACGCATATGTTTTTGGTCTAGTTCATTCAGAAATGAAGTCGTAGTAGTTATTTTAATGATATTGTATTTTATGTATAATTCCACCAAACGTTATTCAAAATACAACAATGAGCAAGATATTATATTTTTTGTAATGAAATTTTTTTTGTAACTTCTATTACTCTATTTACTTAACCCTGTATATAATATCTGAAAAATATTCCTTAAAAGTTTCAAGTTGATCCTACTAAAATTCATGAAGTTATAAGCATTAAAATTGTACGCCCCGTATGAGTGGGGCTTGTATCAGTAATTTACCAAGAACCATTAAGGTAGTAGTAGATGTCATGAATTTTCAAATCCAGGCGAAAGATATCCAGAGGCTGTTACAGCACAGCAGCTCATGTATATCGTGTTAGAAAGTGTGCATTAAAATCAATTTTTCCATCATTTATTAAATGGGCTTAGAATTGATGATTATGTGCAAATTGAAAAAAAAACAGTAATTTTCCAAAATTGATCTGCAATATCGTAGTTATTGACCATTCGCAAAAAATAGTCAACAGATGAGTGAAAGTAAACTTAATTTTCAATAAACTTGAATACAGAACATTGTTTCAACTGTTACATGTCACAAATTTGACCTTACGAAATTGACCTTTTTCACCCTTTTAATTTTAAATGTTTTTAAAAGAATGAATCATGCTAGACAAAAATATTCGTATATTAACAAGGAATGGTAATTTATACGTAGTAAAGCAAGAGTTATGACTTTTGCAAAAAACAGTCTAAGCACTTTTGTCAGAATTAAGTATCTGCATTCGAATAAATACAGGGTGACCAAAATACACACGGTCAAAATAAAATATAAATATCTTTTAAACTACAAAAGATATTTCATTTCAAGCTCCAGTCGTAGTTCGAATTTCGACTGGTTCGTACGAATTTTAAGACGATAATTCACAATGTTACGAAAAGTTCCAGGCAGAATATGGGAACTATATCGGCGATGGGCACTACAAAACGTACAAAGCTATATTAGATTTGAATCCTTATGGTGGTGATTTTCAAGTTGTGCAAAATAAGTGCTTAGGCCACATTGAAAAAATAACTTGTAGTCAACATCGAAACATTAAAAGACCCTGAAAACATAGAGGAAAGGAGAAATTGACCAATACCCTTATAAAAGAATTAACGAAATATTACGGTTTGACTATTCGTCGAAATGTTGACTTTGTTGACAATATGCAAAAAGCTATAATGGGCAAATATAAACATCTATGCACTACAAATGAGAAACCCATGCATAACAATTGTTCAACGGGAGCTGATAGCTGGTGCAAGTGTCGCGTTGAGGAAATTGCAGGTAAAATACAGATTTGCTTGAGGTGCTTAGGGCGGGTACACGCAAAAAACAAATTGAAGTTTTAATGCAACTATATGGCTACTATCTCCAAAAGACCATTATGCTGGCATCAATATTGTTGAAATTGCTATATACATAGCTTCTGGAATGTTAAACGAAGGACATTCTGCAGTTTTAAGAATTCACAGGTCTACAAAAAATGAGGTTGTGATTGTTATAGAAATACAGATAGTCATTTCCAAAGTAATTTTTGGCGTAGAAACCGAATCCGGGCTCAGAATTGCTCCATCACGTCAGTTTTTCGAGTAATCCTAACGTAAAAGTGCGAAAAACACGGTTTTTCGCTATATTTGAGCAGCGATAACTTCGCGAATTTTTATTATTTTATAAATATGAGAAAACCATCAAAAAGAGCCACTTTTCAGCTTTCCATTTTACTATTGACATGTATTATTTTAATTTTTCTAACCGGAGATATCGCCGATTGAAAAAAAAAATTGCAGGTTTCGCAATGACTGATATATGGCGGGAAAAATGATAAGATCCTATCATTTTTCCCCCCATATATCACCCTCTGTGGAAACCTACACTTTTCTAGACCGCAAGATATAAATCAGTTTTTTCCTCAGAATTACTTTTTTCAAACTGGCGGGAAACATAACTCAAAAAATATTCCATTAATTCTAATTTCTCAGTGCATATGTCACGTCCCGTGAATATCAATATTTACTTGCAAAATAATATGTGTAAAATTAATAATTTAAAAGTATTAAACATGTAAAAGCAACAGGTATCCCTATGTATCGATCGTCGAAAAATCCTAAATGTCTAGGCAAACGAAATTGTACTCATTGGGGAACCCCATCGGAATGCGTTATAATGAGTTATGTACACAAACCATTAACCCTCTACTTCCTGCATAGTCCATTCACCTAAGGAAATTAGGGAGGCTAGAGGAACACGCAGGAAAATTTAGAAGACCTGTTACTGAGTGGGACTAAAATTAGAATCTTGTCGCTATGGATACAAATTAAAGAAAATGTTGGAATCTTCGTGAAAACAATTATGGTCTCATCTGGGTGGAAGAAAAGCTTTTAGGGAGCACCTTGCAATGTCATGTCAGTATCGATTGAAAAATGACGGATTTGATGTAGGTATCGACCGAAAAAACAGTCTATAAAAGCACCTGCAAATCCGCAAATCTCCAGTGACCGTCGGACCATCTTGAACTTCAGATCTCTCTCAGAAAAGTAACAACCCCGGAATTCTCTTAGAAAAGTGACTCTCGAAAAAGTGACTTCAAGTTCGGTACTTGATACTTTTCTTAGAAAGCAAATTTAATCGTCACTCATTTCCATCAGTTTATCAGTTCGTTCATCAATGTAAATATCAATTGGATTATCAGTGCTGTTGAGGAATTTAAATATTGGGTCTACATAAATTATCCTCATCATAGTACCCAGGGGACATAAGGATTTGGTGGACTCGAATCACTAACATAAAGCATTTACTGTAAGTACCAAATTTTTATTAAGTCCCTAATTTAACTTGAATATATCTATAAATTCTCCCCTTTCATTTTCAAGCTGCTTTCCAGGAGGAGTTTTCAAGGGGAATTTCTATCACATTTGCATTCAAAATATTTCAATAAAAGGGTTAATAATTGTAATATTCTTGAGTATTATTGTTGGCTATCCACAACCCTTGTTTCGGTTAAGAAATCCTTTCAGGTCTCTTTTCTGAACAAAAAACGAGGAAAAAATAAATAATATAATAAAAGGTGAGTAACCAGGACGTTACACATACATATACATAATTGAATTTCCCACCGCATGAACTTACGAAATTGATAAAAATGATTTTTTTTTTGTTCCAGGACAAAAAGAAAAAGTTCTAGAGTGCCCGCCAATCAACACTATCGATGCCAAGGACGTGGAGACCAACATATGCAACTCCGTAAAAAACATTTAAAAATAAGTTTGCTACTATGATTATTATAATTTGTAAGAAAAATAACGGCACATTCATAATATTTGACCTCTATTTCCAGATTACAAACTTACAAACTATATGTTCAAAAATCATATTACTCGTGGGCTATTTAATTAAAAAAATGAAAAATTAGTCCCTGTTTTGTGAAAATATTGTGAAAATTTTGAAATTATATATTTTTGCAGTTTTGTGAAAGTCTTGACTTGAATGAATGTTAAATATTGTTTAACGTCTAATTAATGATTAAATGATGTAAGTAAACCAAAATGTTTGAAAATCTTAACAGATCCATATTAGTAAATTTTCGTATTTTTCTTGATTCCATTTTAAATTGCATATCTTAAGATATTTTGAATAATTAATATTTTCAAATTATTTGTCTCTTGAAGTTAAAAATTTTGCAACTATTAAGGCATTAAAGACAGTGAAATATTTTAATTTATGAATTTTTGAAGACTATTATTTTTAAAATTAAAACCTCTTAAGTACTACGGTTTCTGAACAGAGAGTTTAAAAGTTTCAAGTTTGCGAATAAAGGGCAAATATTACGAATTCGAAGTTATATTTCTTGAAATCTTAGAATATTGATTTGTTTTACTTTCTTTGGCCTAAAAACATTTAGTTATGTAAAAATTGTCTTTTTTCCCTCAATGGAAATTATATGCGTCAATCTATAAATAATCAGTTATGATTTTTATAATAAAATAATCTTAACATTTCTGTTGTATCTTATCTAAACAAATTTTGATCCAAAAAACACTTAACACAATATTCATCATCCTTTTCTATTTATATAATAATTTTTTTATAAAAAAACCTAGGGTCCTTTCTAGTGATATGGTTTTATCCGTTAAGTTTAAGAATGTAGTTAATTTATATATTTTTAGACTAGTCTGTTTTGCATAATACGAATTAATGGTGTATTGAGTGATTGCAATTTTCCTGCCAAGTAAATTAGATTTATGAAATTCAATTTCCTAAATATAATTTTCATCAGCTTGAAACCTGATCACTTTGTAAATGCACAATTTTATTTCCAGTTCAAGTTATGCAATTTTAGATGCCAAAGAAAATAGTAAAAGGAGAAGGAGAGAAGGAATAATTTAGATTTTTGTTCCCCTAGGTCTTACTCTTGACACACGAGTTGCTCCATGGGCGGCCATCTTAGAAATATTTCTTTCCAACTTTTAACAAGAAAAGCATCACGCCCGTAATTGTCACTAACCAGTTTAAAATTTTGAGAGATCTTCTGATATTGCAGATAGGAATTGGCATGCTATTTAATATTATCACTTGCAACCATTGAATGCAAATAATAGACCACCAAGTCATGACTTCAAGACTTTGCTCGTAACCACTTTGCATAACCATCATCCCTTGGATTACTCGGGCCTGTTTACTTGAGACATGCCGACTTCAAGAAATCGTAGCATTTATTTTATTTATTTTTTTTTACTTTTTCTCCGAATTATGGTTATGGATCAACCAGACCATACGACCAAATGCCTGTAAAAGTTCATGTAAGATAACTTTTTCATTCAACAAAATCTCCCTGGAAATTTGGAAAATTCAACAGAAGACGATAAAGAACGCCTGTCACTTCATTTGAGTGAGAATTTTGCATTTTTCTTTACTTTTAATATATTGGATCTATAACTTAATTCGTGCGGTTTTTTTTTCAAAATCTGAACGTTTATTTAAGATAAACATGTACAATAGTATTAATCAAAGTATTGCCCATCTGAAGCTATGACTTTTTCCCATCTTTCTGGCAATTTGTGGATTCCATCCTAAAAGAACTGCGCCGGCTTGGCGGCCAAGAATGAATCAAGACATTTTTTGATACCCTGTTCTGATGTGAACCGTATTTCAGTCAGGGCGTTCTGCATCGACCGGAACAAATGGTAGTCAAAAGGGGTAAGGTCTGGGCTATAAGGCGGGTGGGGTAAAACTTCCCATCCACTGTTGGTTCGGTAGTGACTCCCAAAGATTCTGCGAGCTCTTCTTGTGTTTGGCAACAATATTCATCGAGTAATGCTTCCAGTTCTTCATCTTTAAACTTTTTTGGCTTCCCAGGACGTTCTTCGTCTTCCAAGCCAAAATCACCACTTTCAAATCGTGCAAACCACTTTTGGAACGTTCGCTCAGCTAGAGCATGTTCACCATAAACTTCCACCAAAATACGATGACTTCCGGCAGCACTTTCCTTCATATTAAAGTAATGAAGAACTCCCCGCAAAAACACTTTTTCAGGCATAAAGTTCGACATATTTGAGTAAAAAAAATTATTGTTGTTTACGCTTCAAATGAATGACATATACTGAAAAAGGCGCACAATGGCCGTAGCTTTCCAACGCATGTTCGGGATATTGGAATGATGGAATAATAATCAAGTTACGCCATCTCTTAGCAAACCGCACGAATTAAGTTATAGATCCAATAATTATTGATAAACTTTCCAATTTGTTTCCAAAAAACTAAAAAGAAGTTGAGAAAGATGTTTTGTAAAATAAAAAAGTTATCTTAACTTAAAGAACTTAATGTTATTATTTTAATATTTTCATACAATTTTCTGAATATAATATTTGCAAAAAACAAAAAGATTATCTGGATCCATTATGAAATTAAATTTGAAAGAATTTGAAATCTTTCTGTGGAAAAAAGACGCTCTCGATTGTGCTAGGATTCGAGTCCAGGTCTTTCGATTGCCGGCCGACTGCTCTGACCACTGAACTACACAGGCGTCCGACATCTCCTTCCCCACAAAAAGACCGCCTTATATCGCTTAGTGGCACTGCCTTACGGCTGTAGTGATTTTGAATTTATTAGTTGAGTTTCATTTCAAATTCTTTAAAAGTTGAATTTATTTGCATTATTTGCGATATAAAATTTTGAAATTGTCTACGAGGACATCTGTCGGCAACGTATCCTATCTGATACGCGACTAGTGATCCTCCGATAATGTAGGCAGTGGCAAAAATTTTAAACTCAACTAATTAATATGAATTTAAATAATGCTTTAAATTAATTTCATAAAAAAATTGTTATTATTCTATGTGTATTATACACTTACCTGAACGTTAATGTTCGATCTAATATTTTCTGGCATGCTGCTGATAGCAGCAGAATATGCTCGCAATAAGGCTAGAATAGCAAGTCGTCGCCGATCTACATTTTCGGTACCACCAAAAGAAAATGGTTCCACGAGGTAAACTACAATCGAAGGAGGTTCTACTTTCTCTTCATCAGGACCGATAGTTGGAGTAGCTGCAGTAGAAGCGTTATTGGACGTCAACGTTGTGTTACTCATCGTTGAATTTATGTTCGGAGTCGTATTAGGGGTTTCACTACGTGAATTTTCTCCTTCTATAACATTAAATTAAAAGAGTTCGTTATTTGTCCGGTATTAGTTTTAACTAATTTGAATGATAAATGCGGACCCAAAGATGTAGGAATAAGTCATAGGCGTAATTCTTTTAACAAATTATAACAATATTTTTATTATAAATTAATATCTTACATATCATGGACGCTGAGTTTGATAACCATCAAATTTTGAGCGAATGTCTTATTTTAGTTCTTGATCAAATCATCTCAGCAAGTGATTTGATTCTTAGTGGCGCTTTTGTCGCTGTGACGTCACTTAGCTAACCTAGGAATGTCATCTTTAATTCAATAGACTCCGTGGTTTCGAAGATGGAGTGACGTACAATGGCGCTGTTGTCTCCGCAAGGAGATGAACTAAATTTCAATAGAATATCTAAATATTGTGTTGCCCAAAGGCTAACACAAAGCTAATGTACCTCGAGAAATCTTAGAATAACTCTACGTCACCTGTAAGTAGGTGGCGCTGCTATTGCGAAGAAATAACTTGATTCAGATAAAATGTTTATATATGGTGTTGTTTAAGGTAGTACGAGCAGGGTACCGGGTGGGGATAGACCGCTGCGGGCGCGAGGTAAAGAGATAAGGTTGACACGTGACCCCAGCTGTACGTATGGCAACCAAAGCCAGCTAATTTTTCTAAAAAGCTGACCTTTTTTTAAATAGTTTTTTAATAAGTATACATAATGTTTTTGGGTCTCCTCTTTCGATTTATGAAGTCAAAATTACATTATCGTGCACTGGAAAACCAATATGGCGGATTTCATTAAAAAAAGTACCGAAAATTTGAATTTTTTTTTTTATTCTTTTTTTTTATCAAATGGATAAAGCATATTGATCTATTTCAAACTATGGACAGAGGTAGACAAAATAGTTGTATTTTATGAAAAATATTTTTTGGTACAGCTCCTTATGTTTTATCTTTTCCAAAATGTCGGAAAACTATGGAAATTTGGAAAAATACGCGTCTTTCATGCCATTTCTAAGATAATTGTATAATACACGGGATTTTATTGATCAAACTGTCAAAGTTTGATTGATTAATAATGTACAGACCTCTTCTAGTATATGTTATAACCTGATTAATGGCGGATTCAAAATGGCGCTTGGAGAACTTGGGAAATACCGAGTTTTTCCAAGATTATCCTTGATGAAAATTCCTGAACCTTCATTAAATTCAATTTTCCTATGTTTCTTGGCACGTTATATGAAAATCCGGTAACAGTGTTAGAAATTTTCAAAAATGGCGGATCCAATATTGCGGTTCGAATATTGAAGATTTGATAATATGCTAATGAAAAAAGTATTTTCGTATTTTATGTAAAATTTGTGATCAAAATTGTCTTTAGACATTTTTTGATTGAGATCGCTAATTGAGCGGAAAAAATTCCTAAAGTTCTGAATTTATATTTCACGATCTGAATATTCTCCTACGCTTGATGTATGTGGCTAAATGAAGTTGGATGATGGATTTAGTGAATGAGTAGATTGAATTAATATGATCTATTTTGGAGTGAATGAGTGGATCGAATCAATATGATATATTTTAGAAAATAAGAAAAATGCTTATTTTGATCGTAATAAATATCAATTCATTTGGTTAAAAAATTGTATACTTATTTTTGTCACATCAGTCATACCAGTAGTGGAATTTTGAAGCGTGAAACTTCTGAATGAGATTGAATTCGCTAAGTAGATCAAATAATCATTTTTGACCATTACGTTGTGAAAACTAAGCCAAGTAGAAGTCGAATAATTTCATTTAGGCTCATACATCAAGCGTTGGAGAATATGCAGATCGTGAAATATAAATTCAGAACTTTACGAATTTTTTCCGCTGAATTAGCGATCTCAATCAAAAAATGTCTACAGACATTTTTGATCACATATTATACATAAAATACAAAAATATTTTTTTTATTTGCATATTATTAAATCTTCAATATTCGGACCACCATATTGGATCCGCCATTTTGAATTTTCTCACACTGTCAGCGGATTTTCATATAACGTGCCAAGAAACATAGGAAAATTGAATTTAATGAAGGTTCAGGAATTTTCATCAACGATAATCTTGAAAAAACTCGGTATTTTCCAAGTTCTCCAAGCGCCATTTTGAATCTGCCATTAATCAGGTCATAGCATATACTAGAAGAGAAGAGGTCTGTACAGAATAAATCAATCAAACTTTGACAGTTTGATCAATAAAATTCCATGTATTATCCAATTATCTTACAAATGCCATGAAAAAACGCGTATTTTTCCTAATTTCCATAGTTTTCCGACATTTTGGAAAAGATAAAACATAAGGAGCTGTACCAAAATAATATATTACGTGCTTAGGCGCACAATGAGGGTTTTGAAATATACTAAGAGTATTCATCGATTCAACTACTGCTCTTATTTGATTTACCTATGTTCCTGCAGATCACTTAACTTAAAAAATGACACTGGGGCCTTTACGAACTACGAAAAGTAAAATGTAGTCAAACCTACTGAGATTATTTTTCGGTGTACGTGTAACAAAAAAGTACTGTCAATTTACTCAAATAAAATTTTCCAGCTTGAAAACAGATTTTTTACTGTGAAAACAGTCAATTTAACCTTCCAAGCGAATATTCCTCCATTGCCATTAAAAACGGTAACTACTATAGTCTTAACTCGAATTTTGCCTGTACTTTTTCTCTCAGTGTAGATATTATGCGATCCCATATAGAGCCCGGTTAAGCTCCAGGTATGAACCGGGGACAAAAACCGGGTACAAATCCAGTAACGCCCGATAAGAACCGAGTATACGTATTTCGAGGACCCGACTACAAACAGGATAAAACTCTTACAGAGCCCAGATACGACCCATATAGAAACCGGACAAAATATTATATCAACCCAGATAGAATCCGATTAAGTGCCGGATTAGAACCGGGTATAAGTATTTTAAGGAGCCAGATACAAACCAGATAAAAATCTCAAAGGTCCCAGGTAAGAACCATATAGAAACCAGGTGAAGATATTATGCGATCCCAGATAGAACCCGATAATCTCCGGGTACAAACCGGGGACAAAAACCGGGTACAAATCCATTAGCGCCGGATAAGAACCGACTTTTACTCGGTTCTGATCTGGGTTCTATCCGTCATTTTAAGCAGGGATATATTTGTTTTCGCCAAGAATTATGTCATGACGCTGAGATACACAAAGAAATCTCAAAATAATCGTATTTCATAAAGTATAGATGGGGCGGGTATCCCAACAAGATATACTCAATTCAAATGCAATATTTAGATATGGTGTTGAATAGTAGCAAACACGACGCTGAGATACATAAAGAAATCTCGAAATAATCGTATTTTGCGAAGTATAGATGGCGCTGCTATCGCGATAAGAGATAAACTCAATTTAAATATAATATTTGCATATAGTGTTGCTCAGTGGCTAACACGGCGTTGAGATACATAGACCAATATTACAAAACGGAGATGGCGCTGCTGTCGCTAAAAAGATTAATCAAGAGAGTAAATGATGACGCACTTGGTTGAAAGAGAGAAAGGACTTCTCGTATTGGAGCCTGGTGCAGCGTACCCAGCGTGAGATTCTAACACAAAATATATGCAACCTATCTGTTGGAGCCGAGATGGCGTACCCAAAGATATTTTGCTACTCAATCACTTTCTGGAGCCTGGTTCAGCGTGCCCAGAAAGAGATGCTAAGTATAGGCACCGTGCGTGACTGCAGCGCCATAGCATGAGTGAACTAAAGGAGGCTGTTTGAGAACTTTTACAATGTATTATAATGGGACTTAGTTATAAAAATGTTTATTATCAATAAAAAACAAACAAAAACACAATTTGATTCACTTTAAAATTCGATTGTTTTTCCTTGTGAAGTATTTGTGTGAAATCAGCAGTAAAAAGTAAGTATTCTCCATAATAAAAATGATATAGAAACCAGTAAATATAAGGTTAAGGTAGTTGTCGTGCCAAAAATCAGTCTCTGGAAAAAGAAGTTTTTCTATGATTTCAAGACTGGAAATTATATCATCAGCCGTGTCATATGTAAGGAAAGACACTATTTTTAATGAAAAAATTTAAAAATTACGTAAAATAATTTTTTAATAATGTTTTTTGTAATAGGATTTTTCCTTACTATCGCTTCTTACCAATTTTTTAAAAATTATTGAAGTTTCTTAAATCATTGCTTATTTTTTCGGGGAAAATATTCTCTACAGCTTGACCGTTTCCAATTTTTGAAAATAAATTCTTTAATGGCTGAAATAATTAAAAATCAATTTTCCAAAACAAAATTTTTATAAACAAATTGCTGTATTTGATAATAATTGATTTATTTTCAAAAATTGGAAACGGTTAAGTTGTAGAGAATATTTCCCCCGAAAAAATAAGCTATGATTTAAGAAACTTCAATCATTTTCAAAAAATTGGTAAGAAGCGATAGTAAAGAAATATCCTATTATAAAAAAGATTATTAAAATATTATTTTTAGTAATTTTTAAATTTTTTCATTAAAAAGAGTATCTTTTCTTACATATGACACGGCTGATGATATAATTCTCAGTCTTGAAATCATAGAAAAACTTCTTTTTCCAGAGACTGATTTTTGGCATGACGACTACCTTAAGTTAATGAAAGATCAAAACAGACTAGAAAAATAATAAAGAATTAAATTGTAATTTCATGATGACAGTTTTAGGTACTTGTTGAGTAAATAAATATTAATTGTTTATTTTCAGATTCAAATTCATCATGGATATAATTATTAAAACAGGTTTTCAATCAATTAAACATACAATAGAATTTCAACCACAAACTAAAATTAAAGGTAAAAATTTCGTTCTAGCAGAACACGTACAAGATGTCCAAGAGTTCAGTAGAAATAATAACTTTTGCATTCTTACTGCAGCTACCCACTTATTCCTTTGATTTATTTTCCATTTAGACGTTGAAAATTTATAAAATTTACACTCACTTTTCCTGCTTGCATTTTTACAATTTACAACACAACAACTTCGGTGGCTCATTTCAGCCATATTTTTTAAATTAAAACAAAATTTAGATTTGCACATGTATTTTGATTGCTCGGAAATATAAAACAGCCTACGTTAACGCCTAAACTATCCACTGCGTGCGCTGGCGTCGATTTAACTCTCCCTACCATGACTTCGCACGGTGCCTATATGTTAAGGCAAGCTATCTATTGGAGCCTACATGGCGTACCCAAGGATGTGTTGCAACTTGATCACTTTCTGGAGCTTGGTGCAGCGTACCCAGAAAGAGATGCAAAACAAGACAGGACAATATATCTGTTGGAGCCTGGATGGCGTACCCAAAGATTTATTGCAAGTTTATTACTTTCTGGAGCCTGGAGCAGCGTACCCAGAGAGTAATGCAAAATTTAAAAAATTCAAAAAAATTAATAATTGTTCTAGAGCCTAGGCAGTGTACCCAGAATCACTTAGCAAAAATATTCACCAGTTTTATCCTCCTTTGTAGAAGGCCCTTTGACCACTTCTTTCTGGAGGGTGGTAGGTCTGAACGGTGAGTCCGACCCACGATAGTATAGACAGGTCTGGAAACTCGCGTGGTGGGGGATGTTCCCTTCTTGTAGTCAGAATGTTTCATATTTTTGCCACGGAGAGCGCTAGTATCGAGTAATGACCCGAATGACCGCACTATAGCATGTATGTATATAGATATACCCAGAACGTAGTCAGCTGTGAAAGCTGTCTGTAAACTAATATCCTATTTGTCTTGTGTCAATAATTGAACGTAATTTCATGAATTAAAATTGAAAATGCCGTCGACTTGTGCAGTGCCATATTGTACCTCACATACAAGTAAATGTAGTGACAAAGTTTCAACTTTCAAAGTGCCAGAAGATGAACAACTTTGAAGAAGCGTCACTGGTTACGTGAAAAACATTTCCGCAAAAATCAAATTAGGAGAGATTTGATGTGAAAAGATGATGATGGAGGAGTGATAGCACAGGTAAAAAAAATTGACTATTAAAAATGTCTGTCACAAGATAAAAACATATATAAAGTGATCATTCTTTCAGGTGCCTTTCCAACGTCCAATTCTTGAAAAAGGCGCGGTGCCAAGCATATTTCCCAAGCCACCTGAAAATCATTCACATGAACTTGAAAGTTCAGTTTATCATGAACATACATACGTTCAAGGTATACAAAATTTTGTAAAAATGTTTTTCTACATAAAAATAATTATTTTTCTATTCCTACAGTAAATGCTAACGCAACTCCCATTGTTTATGAGAAATCATTCAAAACAAATGAGAAATCAAGTATTTAAAAAAATCTATTATTATTATTTCTATTGCATTGAAAAGATTTTTCGCTTATTTATATTTGTTCATTCTTCTGCAGAAATTAATAATGAATTCATTGTACAAATGACTGACAAGAAAGAAATAAATGCAAATGAATGTAGCATAAAGTTGTTTGAAGAAGATAATATTAAAAAATTAACTAATTATAATTTTTCAAGCTCATCTAATTTTTTGAATTTTGATAAAGGCATTGATTGTGGTGAGTAATTATGATTATGTGTCAATGATAAATTCTTCACTGATAATAATAATTAAAAAATAATATTATAGTTATAGAATTGAAAAGTGACACAGCAGTAGAAACAGTGAATGATTCAAACAAACAATCGCAGCTGAGTATGGAGGAACCGCTGGATAATAATATAAATCTAGTCGTGGATGAACCAGTTGAAATTGATCAGTCTAATCAGAATAAACAATGTTCAACTGTGAAAAATTCGGCTACAACAACAGTTATATTTGATTTCAACAGTATGCGTGTTTATAACAGTATTGGAGTTTATTCACTCGCTCGATTTTTTTTTTATCATTTTCAAATTTTAAAGTAATGCAATGTACGTTATGTTTTTTAATCGAATGAATTACACAGGCATAACCTCCCAGTTTCCTATTTTATCAATCGTGAAAAGCCTCATTTAAACAAAGGTAAATTATCAAATCCAATGCAGAGAATATATAGGTCTTATGAAAAGTACAGATCCCTTTATATTTATTGTGTGTTTATGTTATTTAAAAAGTAAGCTAATGCAATTCAATGTTATTAACTTTTGTTTTTGATGGAAAAATTAATTGAAGAATCCAAACACTATACACTGTTAATACTGAAAAAATATAAAGTTAATATGTTTCTGCTTGTAGCTAATGACTCAAATGAAAAAAATGAATTAAAAATAAATTTGATAAAAACATGGAATGCAGGACGAGCTGTTATTGGGAATGAAGAGTGCTTCATACTCTTGTATGTTGTAGAAAGAGTTGTATCCGAAAAGACAACTCATGTCATGAAAAAAGCTGTGATGATAACGAAAAGTAGGAAAATCATATATGAGGTACATGGTAGTCCGTGCGATGTTGATCGCTATAAACTTCCTATTGTTTTAAACGATATAAGAATGTTACCAGATATTTTGAAAAGATTCAAAGATTACCGTATTTGTAAAGGCGTCAAAACCTTTGACTTCAATTTTCTTACCGGTCCGACAAAAAATGTTTATTCACAGCCTTGGCGGACTGACAATTGTACATTATTATCTCTGAATAGAGACAGGTGTCCTGCATGTCAAAAGCAAACAAGAACTTTGCCTGCTCTGAATTATAGAAAAAACAAAACTAAAAAATTTCAACGTATATCGCGCCCATTGAATCCTGTAGACCAAAACAGACAAATTTTGAAAAAAAGGGTACAATTGTTAGAAAAGGCTGTAGCAGAATCGAAAACGAGTATTGCAAATCTTCCTTAAGATGTATCAAACAAAATAAAACCTAACGGACGCCTCGTTGTCGAAGAAATAATTGCTGCCGCAAAAAAAGATGATAGTCCAGGTCGACGTTATTCAGAAGATTACATGCCACCTTTATCAAAAAATTTTAGGACTTTATTTTTAAAATCAAAAATACAAGTTTATTCATCGTAATCGATATTGTCCCCTTCAAAGTACTCCCCCCATCGACTGCAACGCACTTATGCCAGCGCTTGATCCAATCCTCGAAACATTTTTTATGATCGGTTTGCGGTATAGCCATCAGAGCCATCTTTTCTAACACAAAATTTAATGCAAACTCGTTGCTGCAAAGTCGATGAGATTTTTTTTGTTGTGAAAAATCGAAACCACACACAAAGATAGATGTACACAATACAGCGTCACTTCAACAAATGTCAAGATATCAAGCTGAAAATCTGACAGAACGTCAATGACACTTCTACCAACACAACAAAAGAAAAAGAATTGAAATCGGCCGAACGACAGCGCTACACGATGACGAGTCCTAGAACTTTTTGATCAAGGTGGTAATGCTTTGTATGTTAATGAACATTCGTAATTCGAGCTACTATAATTTTTTGAGAGATCAAGGAATAATGTTTGCGTTGTAAAAGAACGATCAGGGATTATATTTCATTAATTAAAACAAAATGTGGGTTTGACCCGGATTTTTTTCAACTTTTGGAAAAATCTTTTCGTTCAAAAAGTGAGAGAGAACGGCATGGAATATTAGTAATTGAAGAAATAAACGTATGTAAATCAATTGCTGTCTCAAGCTCAACATTGACATACACCGGATTGACAGATTATGGAGATGATGGACCACAAAGTACAGATATAAATGACCAAGCTTCCTATGGATTAGTATTTATGTTTCAGTCTTTGACGAAAAAAGACGACTCGCAACCAATAGCTGTATTTTCTTCTAAAAATTCTGTAGCTGGGGAAGAGTTAAACAAATTAGCAGTTAAAGCCATAAGTTTGTCAGAAAAAGCTGGTGCAGTTATTCATGGTATTATTGGTGATGGTGCATCAACCAATCGGAAAATGTGGTCGATGTTCAATATAAACACTAGTAAAGAAAATTTGAAACATTTGTTCGTTCACGCTCTGAATGATAAAAGAAAGATTTTTATATTTTCCGATACATCGTATTTGATAAAATGTATTAGGAATACATTATTCAATCACCGAAAATTAAAAGTTAGTTATTTTTACTATTATTTCTTTTGGCTATACTAGTATGTATTCGAAAACTCAGTCTTTCATGGAGTTAATTTTAAACAAATTACAATTCAATACTCTTGAAAATAATTATTTCGCACAAGACATTTTCTAGTAAAAATATCGTGAAATACTTGCAGATCTTCCCGGATGGAGATTACATTAAATGGGAGTACATAGAAAATTTGTATGATTTAGACAGGCAAAATCCTGCAAATCTCAGGTCGACTCCGAAATTAACTCGACGCCATGTACGGCTCGATAATACAGGCAAACTGCGCGTACGATTTACGACGCAGCTATTTATAATCTAATCACTGCCTAGTTCATATTTAATAGTTATTATTATATATATTTAGTATTATACATATTTAGTAATTAATCAAAATCAAAATAATGAATATTTTCCAGGTATTTAGCAAGTCTGTTCTCGCGGTATGGAGTTTTATAAACGTCATCACTTTGAAAAAATGATAGGTTGTGAAGCAACAGTAGAGTTTTGTTTAATGATTGATAATATGTTTGATGCTCTCAATCGGAAACATCCAAACGAGGGTTTAACCCCAGGTAGTGCAGATTATAAGGTTAGCTAAATAATTTATTCCAATTTAATCGATTACTTTTGATTTATCACATTCAAAATATTGACCTCAAAAGTTACTCCGAACACAAAATTCTTTGCTATCATTACTAAATACTTTTTCCGTTATTTTTACTCCTTATGTAATAGAAAAAGTTTCACACGTACATTGATTATTATAATTAATATGCAGCGATTTGTATCCTTCTAGATTCTTGAAAATACTTCAAAGTGGTTGGACGATTGGGAACAACGTGTAATTGATGGAAAATTGACGAAAAATGATTTCCTTACCAAACAAACTGCACGTGGATTAAGGGTTACAATTAAATCGACAATGGACTTGTGTAATGATTTGATTGATAATTATGATTTTAGTTATTTGCTGACTGGAAGAGTATATCAAGATAATTTAGAGGTAGAGCATTTCCTAAACTTAAAAATAATTCATTGTATTCCATGAACTCTTTCATCGTCGTACCCAAACTAAGTCAATTATTTATTTTAAAATGTTGATAAATTAAAAGTAAGATAAATTTACAGAAATTTTTTCGTCTATACGTGGAGCTTGTGGTAGCAACAGTCATCCGATTTGTCCAACTTTCCTGCAAGTGTACAAGCTACTTTCAGTACATAGCATAATTAAACCTCCCGAAACAGGCAATTGTACAATAACAGAACAGCATCACACAGATAGAATCAAATTATCAGATTTAAAATCTATTTTTTCGAAATCAAAGTCAAAAACAGATGAGCTTTTGGATAATTTGAAAAATAGATTAGATCATTTGATACAAAATTCTGATCTTGAAGTTGATGAAGTCTATTATGTAACAGGTTCGATCAAAGCTTTTCAAATTAATCAAGGTGACTAACGCAACATATAGATCTTATTAACATGTCTTATATTTCTGTTACTTAATAATATGTGTCGTCTATATTCCCCAGAATAAGTCCATTCACGTATTGATTATGTCGATTTAATAATTTTTCATTTTTCGAAAACATACTTAAAAAATTATTTAGTATGAGTTTTGAACTTCATCAAATGAGTGTAGTATTGGATCTATAACTTAATTCGTGCTGTTTGCTAAGAGAAGGCGTAACTTGATTATTATTCCATCGCTCCAATATTCCGATCAGGCGTTGGAAAGCTACTGTTGTCATTGTGCGTCTTTTTCAGTATATGTCATTCATTTGAAGCGCAAACAACAATCATTTTTTTTCACTCAAATATGTTGAACTTTGTGCCTGAAAAAGTGTTTTTGCGAGAAGTTCTTCTTTATTACTTTAGTATGAAGAAAACTGCTGCCGAAAGTCATCGTATTTTGGTGGAAGTTTATGGTGAACATGCTCTAGCTTAGTGAACCTGCCAAAAGTGGTTTGCACGATTTAAAAGTGGTGAATTTGGCTTAGAATACGAAGAACGTCCTGGGCAGCCAAAAAAGTTTGAAGATGAAGAACTGAAAGCATTACTCGATGAAGATTGTTGCCAAACACAAGAAGAGGTCGCAGAATCTTTAGGAGTCACTCAAGCAGACATTTCAAAACATTTAAAAGCAGCCAGATACATTCAAAAGCAAGGAAATTGAGTTCCACATTAACTCAAGCCGAGAGACGTTGAAAGGCGGTTTTGCATGTCCGAAATGCTGCTGGAATGCCACAAAAAGAAGTCATTTTTGCATCGGATTGTTACTGGTGATGAAAAATGGATCCATTACGACAACCCTCAGCGCAAAAAATCATATGTGAAACCTGGCCAACCAGCCAAATCAACGGCAAAACCGAATATCCATGGCGCGAAGGTAATGCTCTGTATTTGGTGGGATCAGAAGGGTGTGCTGTATTATGAGCTGCTGAAACCGGGTGACACCATCAATGGAGAACGCTACCGAACACAATTAATCCGTTTGAAGAGAGCAATAGCCGAAAAACGCCCGGAATACGCGACCAGACACGAGGCAATAATTTTCCATTATGACAACGCTCAGCCCCATGTTGCTATTCCGGTTAAGAACTATTTGGAAAACAATGAATGGGAAGTTTTACCCCACCCGCCTTATAGCCCAGACCTTGCTCCTTCGGACTACCATTTGTTCCGGTCGATGCAGAACGCCCTCACTGGAATACGGTTCACATCAGAACAGGGTATCAAAAATTGACTTGTTTCATTCTTGGCCGCCAAGCCGGTACAGTTCTTTTGGGATGGAATCCATAAATTGCCAGAAAGATGGGAAACAGTCATAGCTTCAGATGGGCAATACTTGGAATAATACTATTGTACAAAAAAAACGCACGAATTAAGTTATAGATCCAATTTTATCCGTTAAGTTTAAGAATGTAGTTAATTTATATATTTTTAGACTAGTCTGCTTTGCATAATACGAATTAATGGTGTATTGAGTGATTGCGATTTTCCTGCCAAGTAAATTAGATTTACAAAATTCAATTTCCTAAATATAATTTTCATCAGCTTGAAACCTGATCATTTTGTAAATGCACAATTTTATTTCCAGTTCAAGTTATGCAATTTTAGATGCCAAAGAAAATAGTAAAAGGAGAAGGAGAGAAGGAATAATTTAGATTTTTGTTCCCCTAGGTCTTACTCTTGACGCACGAGTTGCTCCATGGGCGGCCATCTTAGAAATATTTCTTTCCAACTTTTAACAAGAAAAGCATCACGCCCGTAATTGTCACTCTAACCAGTTTAAAATTTTGAGAGATTTTCTGATATTGCAGATAGGAATTGGCATGCTATTTAATATTATCACTTGCAACCATTGAATGCAAATAATAGACCACCAAGTCATGACTTTAAGACTTTGCTCGTAACCACTTTGCATAACCATCATCCCTTGGATTACTTGGGCCTGTTTACTTGAGACATGCCGACTTCAAGAAATCGTAGCATTTATTTTATTTATTTAGTTACAGATCCAATATGTACTCGTATAAAGAAATGTAACGATATTTTTAAAAGTAAACATGTTTTGATTTATTAAAACGAATTTTTCTCTCATGAGACAGCTTGCCTTTCATTTTTTAATATAAAAATCCAAATAATTATGTGTGTATGTTTTTGAAAATACATCTTGTACATTTTAAAATTTATCTTATTACATATTATACATATATTGCCTATTTTTCAAGTTGATTAATACATTATTAGCGCAGAAATGATTGATTCTGAGATGAGCTTGCGTTGAAAGGCAGATTACGTATAACGGTAAAGTATAGCTCTGTTCATAAAAGGTATTCTATGTATGTGAATTTTCTTTTCAGTACCAGACCATGGAAACATTTTTATGCTTTGCTGTATATAGCTTATAATGTAGTTTATAATATTGCATGTTCCGCCTGCTTATGCTTCAAGAAATGTTTGCTATTTTTTGTGTGATGAATAGCAATTACATTTTTCTGAAAAGTGAATGTTACGTAGTGAATTTGTGTTTAAATGCTTATTCATATTACTATACTTGATCTGTAACAATAACACTTTTTCTTTTACCAATTTCATTATACTAATATTACTGGATATTTATGCAAACAACTATTAAAAAATGATGAGTACAGAGAGTGTAAAAAGTGCGTGGATCCTGTAACCAAGTGTGAAAACAAAATCTTCTCTACCAGCGTTGGTTGATTTAAAAACTAGAGGTCGTCTAATTCATTCTAATACCAATTTCTTTCACATCATTTTCTTTGTGGAAAAAGCTTTTTTGATGCACTGCCATGATACACATGTTTTTGATTTAACGGCGCCGGCGGACTAAGTACTAACAAACTATGATTTCAAATTTTTTTGCATTTGCTATTTATTACTACATTAGAATGCGAATGAGACAATTCACATTTCAAGAGAATCAAAAACAAGCCAAGGAATATACGATTGAAAATAAACTGTCTAAATTAACTACATCGTGACCTGCGCTTTGAAAGCTTGTGCATTCAAAATTATAGTTTAATGTAAACAAATGAATATTCAATATAAGATACTTTATGTTACCCAAAGGCTTTGTGTGTTCGCGAATGGATTTTTATATTTCATCCGTTATGCATATCTAACGTTTAACAAGAAAAAAAAATTCAAGTACATACATGCAATATGAAGTGATCGCTAATAAATTTCATATATTGTATATTGACATCAACAATGCGTACATTTTTTTAAATCCCCTTATCCTCATAAAATAAATAATATTGCAAAATGTAGTTTACTTCCGGATTCTTTTAGTTTATTATTGAATCTTATTTTTATACTTTAGATTTCATAAATTATTACGGAAAATTTTTCAGTGTTTTATTTTCTGAAAATAATGATTTTAAAATAAATTAGTAATATTTTAAATAAAATAATGAAATATTATGACATCCACAATAGCAATAATAGTAAAAAACATTTCTTTTAAAACGACTTTGTCATACAGTAATTGAGTTCGCGGTAGTATGTATGTATGTATGTATGTATCGCGCGAGGTATATTTACGTCAATTGGGATCGGACATGGAGACGTGGTTTTCCAAAGTCACGTTGGTCACATGATCCAATATGTCCGAAACTAAGTATCGAGATGCATTGTTTACATATGTGGTTCTGTTTATTTTTATATTTAACAATGATATTAACGATTCAAGAAATTTGCCAATAGGCCGAAATCAATCCGGGAAAAATAAATTTTATCGGGGGAGAGAATGTGCAAAAGAAATGATTATTTTAATTGAAAGATCAAAATTGTTTAGGTTAATATCGAATATTACTTAGCAGGAAATAGAAAATCTTCTTTGGTAAAATGATGTGAACACACCCTCAAATTGGATTCCAGATCTTTTCTTTTTGTTGCTTTCTTCCATACAACCAACACGTCGGTTTTTTCGGGAATGCTATAATATTTGTCGATTTTGACAAAATTAGGTACAAAAACTTTTATTCAAACAACCTGCGTTTTTTATAGTACAATCTACATGTTATATATAAAATGTTTATATTTGAAAAAAAAACTTTTTTGACCTTTAAAATATTTTTTTAAATTAATTTTAAGATGCGTATTTTTAAATACTTTTCAAACGGGCGGCCATGTTTGCTACTGACTCATGAAGGCAGTGACGTCACGATCATAACAACTTGAGATCTTTCTATAGAGTTCATACGGCCAACGTATTTTTTAATAAAAATAAACGGACTTAAATTGTATTATTTTACAAAAAGTAAAAATGAGTAAAAAGGTCGTGTCATTTATGTAAAAGCTGACTCTGGAAATCTTCCAAAAGTGAATATTTTTATGGTATTAGATTATGTAAAAAATGATGAGAGGTTCAATAATCCTGAAGTTCGAAATTAAAAAATGAACGAGTAAGTAAATATTAAAAACTTGATATTATATTTGAATCGCGTATAACTTTCAAGATCATTCTCAATCCACAATCAATAAAAATCGAAGTCATTTGTAGGTTAGGTCAGTGTAATAAACGATAACTTTTACATTTCGTATTTCACATGTAGAGTACTTACATTCAAATGCTCCTGGAAACAATAATAATGTGAATTGGTAGGAGTGTCACGACATTTTTTTTGGCATCGATGGGAACGTGAACGAACACTTTATCAGGATTCGTTTTTAAATGTTCCCGCACCACGGAACGAAACATGCTCGATAGCCTTTTAAACTTTGCTTGGTTGTTACCTGTCTTTTTTTCGCTTATTGTACAATAAATTGGTGAAAACAATCTATTTCAACTTGCGAGTCTATCAAATCCTACGTTAACGTATCCCAGTTTTATGATCGTCACGTCACAGGGCCTTCTGCTAGCCGCGCGCCATGATTTTGGCGCGTTTGAATCTTGTTTGAAAATGTGCAATTTTCAACAATTTATTTTACAGGCAAATATGCGTTTTAAAAATTTAGGAAAAAAATTTACTATAAAACTACGCATTATCTATCGATTGCTGCTATTATCACGAAAAAGTTTTTTTCCTAATTCCGACCGTAGGAGGGAAGAAATGGTAGCTCAAATCTGCATTTTCCAGTGACTTAGACTTAAAATTGTTAACTGCACATACAAAGCCGCATTTCTTTTTCGAATTAGATGTCAGTTTCGAGCTTTCCATCTTTCGGATATATTTATTAAATGATTTTTTCAATTATTTATCTATCCGAGACTGTCAGAATTGCTGCCGCAACGTACCTGCTATGCCGTCTGGCGGGTGTCGTATCTGTGGCCTAGTAATGGCAAGTGACAGCTGATGTGGCCATTTCAAAATTTTGCACAAGATTTATTTCGATCCAATCAAATAACGTGATAATAATATTTTTATCTGTTCTTTCATAATTTTTTTTTTTTACTTTAAAGGAATACTGACTTGGAAAAATTCCAATCTAGTTTTTGGGATGAAAGTTCATTAAATGCCGCAAAAGCATTTTGCACGATCAGAGGGGTTGGAGTCAAGGTTTTACATTTTTTTTATTTTTGGCTATAGAAAGTGGTTAGAATGAAAAATAATGGTAAATAATTATAAGTGTTAATGTAATATTATAAATATTATTAAATGTACGAAATTACTCCAAAATTTTGGGAAGTATATGCATTAACAAATTTGTGTTACTTTTGTTCTCTTAATTATAGTACGAGTATATTACTTAATAATAATACAGAAGAATGTTGCCTAAGACACGTGGTCATCAGTTTGGTCATATGATCCATGCTTCAGATAACTAAGGCAGAATGATCCATGATGCTGTCAACCAAGTCCTTTATTGACAGAATAAAAAAAAAGACCTAATAGTTCAGTTCCATCGTAACCCTTGTGCTACAACGATGTACTCATTTTCTATGTTAAATAAAATACAACTCTTACAATCTTCAGAAACGGGATTTGAGTCCAAAGTGCATACCGTGGACCGCAAGAACGCAAACCACCTTTAAATTTTAATATGTGATGAAAAAACAACAAAATTGACGCTGGTTTCGTTGCAAGCCTTGTGTTGGATTGTGCTTTTTGTCTCCGTGCTTCTGTGACCTCCGGGTTTCAGAGAGACTTCAGTTTTCCTCTAAACTTCTGTAAAAAACATGCGAAGTGCACGAGTGCGAATCCCAAATTTTGGAACTGGTATTTTTTGAGAATTACAGGGTTAAGATCGTCAGAATTTGATTCAAAGCCAGAAATTATCACTGGTCAACAAAAGTGACCTATGTACTCATGGGATGAGATATGTCATTTTCAGAGTATGGTAGTTTTGTGTGCTCAATCCGAATCTGGTCTACATTTTTTCCCAGACCATCAGGTTTTTGAGATTTTTAAATCAAATTTTTGTTTGAAAAATCACAAATAATGAAATAAAATGTACATTTTTTAATGAAAAGCAATATATGATTTCGATGAATTTTTTAATGTAGAATCCAACGATGGGCTTGTTTATTTGATATCTTGTATGGTTGCCGAGATAATTTAGAAAAACTGAGAAAAACTCGAAACAAAAATGGTTTTACACACAAAAAAAACTCCATATTTAACTGAAAATCATTCATTTTCCAATCATCTATGTGTCATTTTCTTCGTTTTTTTGATGCTAAAGAAATGTAAAAAAAATTTAGGGTTCAGGCTATCATCGTTCGAAAGATACATGGCAGAGAAATTGTCTCTTTCTATAGAGCTGCCAGTTTGACGGGTTACACGTACTTGAAGCGAATCATTGTACTGTGTCTTCGAAATATCCATTCTTTATCATTGGTTATTAGCTTTTGTTGAAAAATGATGTAATGTAAAGAGAGCTGGAATTCGCAAGACGTGAACTGAAACTTCTGCGCACCCATTCAGCTAACCTCCAAATTCAGCAAGCACTACATCACATAGACGTGAATAACATAAAAGACCTTCTGAGTCACTTTAATGGTAACGACACAAACTTCCAAAAATGGAGATCCTTGGTCCTCCAAGGTACACCAAGATCCTCCTTTGGTGTACCACGCAGTGTGCTCAGATTGCAAACCGGGGTACCTACAGACGCGATTGCACGCCGTATCCGTGTGAAGTGAGTAGGGAGAGACGACGGGGCGCGCTGATTTTGTTCCTTCCTTGTCGTTCTCACGTGCGAGAACGACACCTCCAACTTCTCCTTATTCTCCTCGCTTCCTCCTTGCAATGCTATTTTTAGATTCCACGCTGTCTGTTATAGAGTCGAAATTGAGAATTGTATTTTATGTGCCACCGGGGCGCAAACTCGTTTTTTCGCTACAGTTAACAGTAGCGCAATGTAGTACATTGCGCTAAAAAGGAATGAAATGTAGAACTTGAACTGCGCATGCGCCCATAGCCATGAAGCGAAGCTCAATCCTTCTTCTTCTTCGTACAGCGTTAGCATCTTACTGGCAAAGCCTTGTACATGTGAACTGCGCATGCGTCTACTAAAATCCATTACTACTACACAAGATCGATAAAATCAAAATGGCCGGAACTCGTCGTGACATATCAAGTGTAATGACTAGCGCCGCAAACAACTATAATACTAGATTAGATTCAAGTGTACAATTCGGGAAATTACGAGACTCACGACAATGCTCGCACGACTGATCACGCCTCAGCTTCGTTTCGGCTTTGTCTCGACTTTGTCTCGGCTTTGTCTCGGCTACACCTCGACTACGCCTCACCTACGCCTTGGCTCCGATCTCCTGCGAGCATTGTCGCTCATCACGCAATAACCCTCATTGTGCGCCCAGGCACGTAATATACTATTTCTGGACACCATACAAAAGAGGCGGGAAGCAGACGGCAATTTCGAATTTACGAAATATGTAGTTGAAGAAATAATACTTCTTTTTTCAATATTTAAAAAAAAATCTGCTTGATTTAGATATCTGAAAGGTTCTACAAACTTGTATAAGGATTTTAACACTTAAAAAATAAACGTTCAGTAAAATTTAATACCAATCAATATTTAGAATTTTAACCAATATAAAAATTGAATAGAATTTTAGGTTTTCAAATTAAACCTTAAACCATGAATTTCGGATTTCCATACATCTTACCCGTACATTTAAAAAAATTTTAATAAGAGAATTACTTTCTATTAACCCTTTCAGGGGCACATTTTTCTGGTGCATCTACTCCAGATATGATAGTGACTATAAGGGTTTTCGGGGTTGCTGATTACGAATCTGAAGTCAGATTTACAAAATTCAAAATGGCGGATCCAATATGGCGGTCAAAATTTTCAAAAAAGGGTAAATTGATGCTAAATTTTGGATATAAGGGTTTTTGGGATCGCTGATTAGGAATCTGAAGTCAGATATTCGAAAATTCGAAATGGTGGATCCAATATGTCGGTCAAAATTTTCAAAAAAAGGCAATTTAATGCTAAATTTTGGTTATATGGGTTTTTGGGATTGCTGATTACAAATCTGAAGTCAGATTTTCAAAATTCAAAATGGCGGATCCAATATGACGGTCAAAATTTTCAAAAAAGGGCCAGTAATAGCGCGTGCAACATGCACATTGATCATTCAGTGTAAAGAATGTTACTAGGACCTCAATTATGACATAAGATCTTAGAGTTATAAAGTTGAATGAATATATTCATGAAATTATGAATAATTTGCCCGTAAACAATGTTAAAGAAATAAGTAAATTACGAAATATGAAAAAAATTCATTATTCGAAATATTTTTAAAAATTTTTTGAATAAACTAGCGTACGAAAAAATCCGAAAAAAATATATATCATAAAACTAAATGTGTAGAATACGTCAAAAAATCAGCAGAAGCTCACCTTTGCAGGTTACGGAAAAACCGATTTTTTTCTTTAAAAAAAACGTGTTTTTTCGTGTTACTTTTTTATAACAAACAAATATATAAATAAAATAATGTAATTTTTCACCAGATTATAATAACTCAGACTACTAAGAGCCTAATAAATATATATTTGCATAAATAAAGTGCCAAAATCTATCGGAAATATAAAAAAAACTAAGACAAAAAAGGTGGTACATAATCGTCCCACCGCCCCTGAAAGGGTTGAGGAGAATGTCTTAATAGACGATTTCTATTTAAGTTTAAAATTGATATACTCAATTTTATGTTAGAAATATTTCCATCTTACGTTTTTTTAACGAAGAATGAAATACTCTACATAAAGGACAAATTTTCTAATATAAGTTCATAAATTAGAAAAATAAAAAATGTGTTCATTGATTTCTTTAGATGACCATGTAAGTATTTATTGACGTGAAATTTCTAATTTGTCTGTTCTTCAGTAATCGTAGAAAGATGAAATTCAAAGTCAATAAATGCTTAAAGATTTATATGAATATATTAATTACAAAATTTGCAAGTTTTATATTCATTAAGAAAATACTTAACCTCTGTAGAGCATTTTTATATTTTGAATTCAAAATGTATGGTTAGGCTAAAAAAAGTAATATAAATATAATTTTAGTATAGAATTGAATATATCGATTTTGAACTTGAAAAATACTTGCCTAAATTAAACTGTTGGAAGATCTTGTAAAATTAATGGGAGGTTTAAAAACTAGAAATATAATTTACTAGTAAAATTAAAAGTTAAGAAATGTTCAAAATTTCACGTCAATATATTAATTGAAAAGTTTTTTAGTTTTTAAGTCAACTACTTCATTTTAAAAAATTCTCTTTTTCGTACAGCATTTAATTTTTGAATTAAAAAGCTCTGCTTAAGCAATATGGAAATAAGATTAAATTCAAATCCAAATCTGGTATTTAATTGTAATTTTCTGAATTTCAAAATAAGGACTAAAGACGATTGCTGTGCTCAATTTAAACTATTGCAGGACTATAATTATAAGAATAACACTTGATTTGAGTAATTAAATTAATATAATTGATTTAATTCATAAAGTAAAAACATTGTTCAATTAATGTATAATGGTAGGACAGTCACTCGGAGCCAAAAAAAGGGGAACTCAATTTTTCCAATGATCCTTTATTAAAAATCAAGAGCGCCAAGCTTTCGACCTTCACATTAGGTCCTCTTCAGGGCACAATAATTAAATAGTGAAGTCGCAATAGTCGATAAGCTGTCCAAGCTGGATGTAGTCATAAAAATTATCATTTGTGAACACAAGCAATGAATTCCTGACTTCGTCTTTTCACAAATGATCATTTTTATGACTACATCCAGCTTGGACAGCTTATCGACTATTGCGACTTCACTATTTAATTATTGTGCCCTGAAGAGGACCTAATGTGAAGGTCGAAAGCTTGGCGCTCTTGATTTTTAATAAAGGATCATTGGAAAAATTGAGTTCCCCTTTTTTGGCTCCGAGTGACTGTCCTACCATTATACTCTTGCAACACGGAGAATCTCCTTCTAATTGTTTAATTAAAGTTTTCACTTGAACCTTCAAACATTTATCTATTCAAAATTTTACTAAAAAGTTGATCTTACAGTGTTCAAATCTTCCCAAAATTTTACAAAATCTCATAATTTTGCATTTTAGGCGAATATCGACTATTTTGTAGAAGATAAATTATTTGAGATGCGGAATGGATTGATTGATAGGAATCGCAACAATGATATTTTGTTTTACGTTCCTGAAAAATGGAAAATCATATATTGAAAAAATATCACAACGAAATTGGCCACTTCGGAGCTGAACAATGGACAATTGTCTTAACCCTACTCCGAAAGGCGAAACACCTTTTTCGACATATCATGTAGATCACCTAGGTCCTATTGATAAGAAAATTACAACAAAGCAACACATACTTGTGATTATCGACGCTTTTACAAAATTTGTCAAACTCTACTTGGTAAAAAGCACATAAACAAAAGTTTATTTATATTTATTTATCACTGTACGTGATAACGGAACTCTACTATATCGACCTTATCAACCTATGATTCAGAATTAATGTAACGTCTCGCAAGACTCGATGGAATTTTTTAATTATAATTATTGAAGAAATCTTCTGTGAAAAAAGGAACAATTATAATTAAAAAATTCCATCGAGTCTTGCGAGACGTTACATTAATTCTGAATCATAGGTTGATAAGGTCGATATAGTAGAGTTCCGTTATCACGTACAGTGATACACTCTTCTAATGATCGACATAATCGACTGAAATGATTTAGAAATATCAGAAAATAGTTCCCGGTTTATCCGTAGCCAAAATTGGCGTTAACAAGTTTCTGTGAGAAAAGTTGTGGATCCTCCGCAGCTCAGATGACAGAGCATTAGACCGGCAATCGAAAGGACCTGGGCTCGATACCCAGCGGAGTGGAAGCGTTCCTTTTTTCACAGAAAATTTCTTCAATAATTGTCTAATTGAACATTTCAGAAACTATAGCAGGCCGCATACGATCGTTTCAGATCAAGGTACACGTTTCAAGCCACATGATTTCAAAGAGTTTGTAAATGAGAATAAAATAAATCGTGTATTAATTGCGACAGCATTGCCTAAAGTGAACGGACAAGTGGAACGGTTTAATCGTGTAATAATCTCAATGCTAGCAAAATTTTCTAATCCGGCCTCAGGAAAATATTGGTACAAATTGTTAATTGATATGGAGTTTGCCCTAAACAAAACTGTCCATAGTATTGTACCATAGGTGAAAGTCCTAGAAGGTTATTATTTGGATTACATCAAAGAGGTTCAGTGATCGATCCTGTGGTTGAATATTTAGAGCAGGCTAAACAAAGCGACGAAGATATTCGCGATCATAAACAACGATTTCGATTCGATTGATAATGTCTATTCCGAATAAATTAGTTAGTATCAGTTTAGGGTCAAACTGCAGTCAGGGCGGCTAAGATTGTAGGTTTCATAACTATACGTTTGAATTTCACCGATATTGGTGCCACTATCTCGATGCTCCCTCTGTAATATTGAGACAGAATATTTACAGATATTAAAAATAAGATTTCGAATAATAATATCCCAGATATTAAAGAGAAAAATCTAAGATACACTAAAGATATTTTGAAATTACGCAGAAAATACCTGTAAATTATGGAAATATGTATGTAGTCTATGATATAATCTATGATTGATAATTCATACGAAATTAAACACCGCATAGTGTTTGTAATGCGACTTTTGGAAATTGGCATCGAAAGACTGAATTTTTTTTGTGGCTTGATGGATATGACAAGAACATTTTACGCAAACACTTTCGCTGGATGCTCCGAAAATGTATTCAAAGCTGCAGAAGTAGTTCATAAATCTTGTGTTAAAACTGCGTACAAAAATAAGAATGTTATTTACACGTAAAAAAGAGAATGGGAACGCGATGCCAAAATGTAAAAAACGAATTCAAAGGCCTAGGAAGGAGAAATAAGGATACACTGAAATTAACTGAAAAAGTTATAAATGATTTTCAAAAATATTATAGTTTAGTTTTTCAAAGTGACATGTTTGATAACATTTCTATTATTGTATTTACGCAAATTCATAAAATTTTTGTTCATTTCTTTGGCATAGGGTCGGTTTCTTCTTATTTTCTTTGATTAAAATTATTATTAGATTTAAAAATGCGCAAAAAGAAAGAAAGGCAAACGTTTCGGCCACATATGGGGGCCCTCTTCAGTGCCATAAATTCAAAGATTAATTCAAAATTTCTGTTAAGGATTAGAATATAGAAGATGATTAAAAAAATTATCATAGAAATTAAAAACTTATCTCATAGCTTGCAATTCAAAATGAAGTAGTCCAGTATGCAGCATCACGAATTGAAAAAATATCTGAGGTTCACTATGAATACAAAACCGGATAAAATGAAAAAGTATAAAAGATTTTGCACACGAACCGGCCGGAATTTTTTTCCAAAAAATGTTTATTATTAAAGAAGGATGCCAAATTGGTTCTCAACGGCAAAACGCGAACAAGTTTTACATTTATGAAAACTTCTCGTGAAGACTTTATTACCGGCGTCTCTCACAGAATTATCTGAACTGTTTTAAAAACCGACTCGGGACATGTGGCTTTGCTGACCGAAATTTTTTTTCTATAAGCAATCCTGAGAGGTTCTTTTCCTCCTTGAAGAAGACTATTGTCCTGTACCTAGTTAAGAAATTCGAGACGTTTATGATGATTTTCACGAATGGACGAAGGCGTTTATTTTTCAAGAAAACGATTTTGTATATAAGCTTCACGGACAATCCATTTAACACTGAATTTGCAAGCAAGGCATTACATAAACATAAAATATTATAATATCCATATATGTAATTTTACTCAACATTTAAAAAAATTTTAAGTTGTTTATTTTCGCATTCAGATTTATTCTGAGATGTTTTAAAAAAATGATAATAAATTTATCTTTAAAAATTAATAAAAATGCAATTTAAATATTCGTGATATTAAGTATCACATTTGAAGTATTAGTAAATTTAACTAGTTCTGAAAATGGTCACAACTGTTAGATATTCTAGCTTTATAGTGAAAGTGCCATTTTTAAATTTCAAAGTGACATGTTTGATAACATGTCTATTATTGTATTGACCCAAATTCATAAAATTTTTGTTCATTTCTTTGGCATAGGGTCAGTTTCTTCTTATTTTCTTTGATTAAAATTATTATTAGATTTAAACATGCGCAAAAAGAATCAGATATTTTTCCAATTCGTGATGCTGCATACTGGACTACTTCATTTTGAATTGCAAGCTATGAGATAAGTTTTTAATTTCTATGATAATTTTTTTAATCATCTTCTATATTCTAATCCTTAACAGAAATTTTGAATTAATCTTTGATTTTATGGCACTGAAGAGGGCCCCCATATGTGGCCAAAACGTTTGCCTTTCTTTCTTTTTGCGCATTTTTAAATCTAATAATAATTTTAATCAAAGAAAATAAGAAGAAACTGACCCTATGCCAAAGAAATGAACAAAAATTTTATAGTTTAGCCATAACGAGATATCAAGATAATGTAGACGAAATTTACAAAACAATTTAGGCCACATTCTTACACATGAGTTCGACTGACGAAAATCCAAAGCACGAAAACTGCCCGGTTGACGCGGACAGCTGATGCAAGTATAACCGAGCGAAAATTGGGGGACTCGAAATGACGAAATTTAAGATTGCTTATCTCTCTCTGGACCCACAGGTTCAAGCAGCTTTAGAGCTAATTTATACAGATTTAAGTAGCGTGAATTGTAGACAGGTGCAAGGGTACGCGGAAAAAAATAACTAGTACCACGCACGTGAAAGGTACCAAGCTTTGAGAACAAGAGAAATGACGAGTATGAAATACATGAATTCGAGTATTTCATATTAGCCAATTTCACGTGTGACGCACGTGAAACTCAAACGTAATTCGCATGTGAGCGCAGTGTATCTAATGCATGGCCAATACCGTATGTGTGAAGTATGAATATCGAGCTTATTTCTCTCCGTGTAGTAACACTCAAAATAATAACGAAAGTTATAATGGCTCGGACAGCTCATAGAATAGCTATAGCGGTCCATCAAGAACTTTTTGAGCAAGAGAAAGGCGAATTTTATGGGAGTGGAATAGCAGAGTAGCTGTAATTTGCGGCAGCCATAACTCGCGAAAAAGTTAATTAATCAATTTCAAATTTGGAAGGCATACTCAGGACTCACTTTGTTAAACAATGAACTAGGATATTTTCAATCCGACAACAAATGTTAATTTGCAATGCAAAAAGCGGGCACTTATTTGCAAAATTCCAATTTTTTCTTTTCAAAACACAGCTAGTTTTCAAATTTGCAATATATTTTCATAATCCTAGTTCATTGTATAACAAAACACCTTGTTTAACATCCAATTTATTTTTTTTTTATTTCAGACAGTCTGACGTCACTTATTACTGTAGCAGTTGGGCTACTTTTTTTAAAGAGCTCCTAAAAATGACATATCTCTAATGTGTGTAAATATTTCTACGTAAATACATTTTTTTAACTTTTAAAAATGTCCCTAAATAAAGCCTCAAAAATTTTAACTATTGTGAGTCACTAAAATTACGAGACTTTCATTTGTACCTCTCAAGTATTTATGATAAAGTTAAAGCCACAAAACCGTAACACTAGGTAAGCCCCTTGAGCCGAACAATCTAAAATGATAAGTTCATCTTCTGAAGATGTGATACAAAAGTAAGACAGTTTTTCTGTCGATCTGAACGCCTGTAGTTAGTACACAGTAATTGTAGTTCCTAGGACCCATTACAGGGATGAACATATCAATCATCAGGGGCAGTATCATACTTAGCTGGAATGATTGATGAAGATGGTCAGATCAAATTGCAACACGTTAAGAAACAATTTAATGTATTGAAATTTCAAGTTCAATCTCATCACATTACACGAAAACAAGCACCACAGTTCGCGGGAGGCGAGGGGACTCACGACATGTTAAATGTCAACTTCTTGCAAAAATCTCGACCAGATCCGAGCGGCGCAGCACATTTGATAAAAAGATTATCAAATTGCATCCGCAGGAAACTAATATCAAATACGAGTTCTATTATATCTTATCTGCACAAGACTTGATGAAAGGGAATAATCGGATTTCTCAATGAATAGAATTTGATAGAATCATCATTGAATTTTCACTAAAAGAGCGTATAAGATTTCATAAAAATTTCCGGGTCATCGTAGGACACTTCCTATGAACACGATTATTCACTTTGACAGACTATCTATTACAAACGTCCGATAGAAATATAAAAAAATTTCAGAAAATTTAAGATTTGCACAAAATTCTAGGAATTCATAAGGTTGTTTTCATATCCAAGTTGGGCACCAATATTCACTATGTAAATTGAAAAAAAGAAAAGTAATAGTAAATGTTGAAGTATAAACCTGGCAATATTTACCAATAGATTCAGGCTTGCTTGATGTATCATCAGGAGTAACAGGCATTGGCTCCAAAGGCGTAGTTAATGCTTGCTGTTGTTGTTGTGGCGGTATTTGCTGCAATTGTGACTGTTGCTGTACACGAACAGGTTGGCCATCACCAGGGTCCAATAAGCTTCGATCCTGAATTACTTGTGTTAAATACGGGGCTAAACGATGGTTACAAACTAGCGCGTAGAGTCTTAACAATTCTCCTATTTCGTTTTCACCCAATAATTTAAACCATTCATCGACAGGCTGTTTTGAAAACTTTTGAACTGCAGATTTACCCACACGCAAAATACCATCCCGTGAAGCTTTTGAAATAGAAGTGTGTCTTCCAAGCCGACAAATCTGAAAATTTAAAACAGACTTATAAAATCATCGAAAAGTAAATTTATACCATATAAGGTATTGAAAGCAGGAAGGGAAGGTTAGATAAAGTATGGAAAATTTACCTACATCCGAATGCGGGTGTGTGCGTGCGCGCGTGTGTGTGTGTGGGGGGGGGGGGATGTAACCCCTGAAAGATAACAAGTTTTTGTCCCCCAAATTTTTTTTTCGTACGATGCGTATTTCTTGAGAAATTTCGATAATCTAAGATAAAAAAACTCACGCTGTATTTCTTATAATTGCAAATATTTCTTCATTTCACACACAAAAACGCATTAGTTTTGGCTGAATGCAATTGGACAATTTTGGTTACAATTAAAGATGAAAAATATAATTAGCGTAATTAAAAGAAACAATTTTACGGAGGTGAATCACCTCCAAGCTCTGTAAGAATTGTACAAAACACCGAACAATGCAAAATTGGACTTAAAAAATCAGGCAAAAAATATGGTAAGAGCACTAGTTGTTGGCACTGATCACCAGTCGTTCGCACCACCTCCAATTTGCCTCAAACAATAGAAAAATTAAAAAAATCAACGGACTCTATTCGAATTATTCTTATATAAGCAAAATACTATGAATGTTTTCACTTTTTTATTGTTTAAAGCAAGTTAGAGGGGGGTGCTAACGGCTGATGCCAATGCCAAAAAGTGGAGCCAGTGCCAATGACTGGTGCTCTTAACCTATATTCTGCTACACATAAGTCTTTTCAAATGATTTTTTTAGCAGATGTGAAACTTCTAAGCTAATAAGTTTCACTAAAGATGCATGTTAATGTTTGTAATTAGTTTCAGGGTCCAAAGTTAATAAAAACTGAGTTTCATGTGATCGGATGTATTCTTACTTATTGCTTCATAAAACTTCACTTTCTTTCTATAAAATGAATACATTCTCATCACGACATTCGTGCTCGACCTCGTGCTTCGCGTTCGGTATTCTATGTCCTTAACATACTACAAATTACTACATTTCGTTTTTATAACATACAAATCACTAAATTTCGTTTTTGACTCCAAATGAGAAAGCTAATTTAATTTACTGAAGGCTCTATCGGCCTTAAGAAACACGTTCTCATCATGATAATTGCGCCATTTTCTTTATACATTTCTATAACTTTCTAATAATTTACACGATTTAAATAATGTATTTTCTTCCAAATATCTCAATAAGGAAAAACAATCGTAAACTTTATTAAAGCAAACGATTTTGCATTTTAACGCTTATAACGTATCTCAGATATTTTGGTTATGCAATTTTTTAATTTTGATCGTATTTTAAAAAATAAAAACATACATCTTGTCCAAAAATGTCCTAGTAAGGATTTGTAGATCTCATTCAGCCAAATAATTTTCCATCTCAACGTTTTTATCGTATCACACATATATTTTAAAAAACTGGAATTTTTAAATTTTAATCGTATTGGGATTGAAACGAAAAATATACATTTGATCAGAAACTGTAATTTTGCATTCTTACATTTTTTTCGTATTTCACATATTCTGGTTAAAAAATTGAATTTTCGATTTTGAATAGTATTTTTATATTGTAAAGTGACATGTTTAATGACATGTCTGCTATTATATTGACCCAAAATTCACATAATTTTTGTTATTTTCTCATTTTTTTTGGCATTGGGTCATCCTCTTTATATTTTCTTCTATTAAAATTATCAATGCTACTTACGATAAAAAACGCAAAAAAAGAGAGAAGGCAAACGTTTCGGCCACATATGCACTGAGAAAACTGGAGTGTCAAACTTTGAGTGTCAAAATGTAGATAGTCAGTCTGAACTTCTAGATAGTACAACACTCTTTCCGAAATTTTTTCTTTTTGGTCAGGGAGACACTCATTTGATATTCGCTTAACTGTTACCAGATTGTCAGAATCACTATAAAGAGTGTCGATTGGTGAAATACGCGCCAAAATTGTAAAGTCACGTGGGTTCGCCTATTTTTCCTCCAATATCACCAGCGTGGACTCTAACCTCATTGCCGGTTTCGCGTCCTTTACGTGTTAAAGTTTCACGAGGGTTATTTTTGCCAACTAATTGGTGAGTACCTATTTCACTTGCTATAATAACATAATAATTGTGAAAGCTTAAATGTAATAGTATTCAAGTTGACTATCTTATTTTCACAATTCACAGGTAATAAGTTACACTATCTAGAAGGCTGTCCTATAGTTTAACCTCAAATATAGTCTGCTTCACCCTCCAAATGTTTAGGTTGACACTCCAGTTTTCTCAGTGTGGGGTCCCTCTTCAGTGCCATAAATTTAAAGATTAATTCAAATTTCAAAATTTTCGTAAAAGATAAAAATGTAGAAGATAGTTAAAATAAGGATAATAATGAAACTCAAAAACTTATCTCATCGCTTGCAATTCAAAATGAAGAAGTCCAGTATGCAACAACACGAATTGGAAAAAATATGTAGAATTCACTGTATATAAGAAAACCGGATAAAATGAACGAAAAATTTAGAAATTTGTAAACAACAGGCCGGAATTTTTGTTTGTTTTTTTTCTCCTTTATGAAGAACAATTAAAAAGAAAAATATACATATTATAAAAAAATTTTGCTATTAAAATTAGTAGAACTTATTGCAGTAAATCATTTTGTATTATATCGTTTTTGGTATCTCGTATAATTTAACTGGAAAATGAAATTTAGATATTGACTTTCTTTAAGTTTTAACATACTGTAAGTTTGATAATTTTGGTTAAATCGAAGTGTTATAAGGATAATGAGTAGCAATTTATGGGCAATATCAGAAACCAATATTGCGATTTTTTATTTTATTTTTTTTTTAATTTCGAAAACACAAAAAATTTCAATTTTAATACAATCCGATAATTCTATCGAAAGTTATCGTATCCACAGACAACGGACAGACAGAATGACAGACAGGCAGACAGAGAGATACTTTCATAAAAACCGTCTTTTTCTGGCTCATTGATTCTCAAAACGTGAAGATTTTATAGAAATTCCGAAAGTGCTTTTTTAAATAAAACAAATTCATCCTCATATGATGAGAATGTGATAGTAAAATCCACTATAAAAAGAGTAAAATCAGTTAGATTTTCAGTTACTAAAAACCACAAAGAACTAGTAAGCCTGCTGCTAACAAGTCAACTCGTTCATTTAAACAGTATTTCTTTCTGTATAACTCTAAAAAGGCCATGATTTTCTGAATGTTTTTCAGATATGAATGGTTAATGGACAAGTTCTTTCTATTTGGCAATTTTTAAATTGAAGATTAAGATTCAGCCATCTATACAGGATTAAGTTAAAGTTTGATTCAAAGATTTGTGAGTTGATGCACTCTCGAACACCAAGTATGCGAAATGAATTATATATCGAATGAGAATGAGTTTATCTTGTGCAGGTATATTTTTTATTTTTAACATAAAACAAATTGAAAAAAATTCATATTTGGTTCAACAATGTTCATCTTTCCAGAAATGTTTTCCAGGCGTCCGCCTCCAATTTTTTTTGCTTAGATATATTTTAGGGGTCCAAAAAAAGGGCCACGTGTTTTTTTTTATATCGATCCTATCTTATACTTAGGGGGTAAAACAAGCCCCTTCAATTTCTCGTTTGAAAAGGACGAAAATCGTAAATGGAATAATATTATTTAATTTTTCAAGTTCAGAAACTTGGTATGTCTCAATTTGTCTCAATTATGTCTCAAATTATCAAGCAGATATATAATTCATTTCGTATACTTGGTGCTCAGAGTGCATCAACTGACAAATCTTTCAATCAAACTTTTATTTAATCCTATATAAGGGTCGTTCCATGTCAAATCGGAAGGGTTTAGGACTTCATGTTTCCTAAAGGGTTTCCCAATAAGGGTGATATGTTTTGAAATTGAAAAAAAACACTGAATATTCATTCGGAATTGATCGAAATCTTTTTTATTATATTGGATATTCTATGCCATTTATGATTTAAACAATATATCGGCCAAATGTCCCCCGAGACTTGAGCCAAAAATGCGCCTCATCAGAAAAGATGATTTTTTGATGAAAATTGGGATCATTTTCAATTGATTCCAGAGCCCAATCCGCGAACTCCCGACGCAAACGATGGTCATTAGGCTTCAGTTCTTGGGCCAGAATTACCTTATAGGGATGCAGGCCAAGATCCAATCGCAAAATACGCCAGGTAGTCATCCTGGACAGGCCCAATTCCTGAGATCGGCGTGGCACGGACAATTCACGGTACGGCGGCTATATTCTGTGTAGAACGTGCGGTACGCATACGATTTTTAGGCTTAGTATCCAATAGAGTAAATTCACTCTCCAACTTATCGATTATTCGACGAATTGAGAGCGCGGATGGAGCAGAATGACGACCATATTTTGCACGATATGCTCTTTGAACACCGACAAAACTTCTCGAATTTTGATAAAATAATTGGACAATTTCCAAACGTTGTGGAAGCGTGAAACTACTCATGATTAAATGGCAAACCTTACTGATGACAACTGACAGCAGACGTCAAAAATTTCAGTTCAAATGAGCCCGATAGGGACATTCAAAATCATATCACCCCTATTGGGAAACCCTTTATTTACTTGAAATTTTAAGGGTTGATAGACTAACATAAATAATGAAGAAGCGCCATTTTTAAAAAATCTGAAAAAATTCATAGTGATAGCCCCAAGGATTACGCAAATTTTAGGTATATAATTAAGGTGCGCATTCGATAATTGCGCGAAATATGAATTTTTTTGTTAAGTGATGCGCGTAGAATATCGATTTTCGATCACCGGCGTCGAGCGAAACTTCCACTAGTGCTGAATACTGTCTATTTTCTCGAGAACGTTGTTATCAAAAAGTGATGGGAAGTTATTATTTATTGTTAAATGATCGTTTTATACTCATAACGTGTGAATAATGTAATGAGTTTTATGATTATATATAAATTAAAATCCACGAATAAATTTTTTACGTACGGAAGTATGGAGAGTGATTTTTTGAATCGTACGTTGATGGGAATGTGAGGAATCGCAAGGACTCCGACTTTTCGTCAATATTATTGTCTTCGAGGGATTCTTGGAATCGGAAGGTACCCAGAAGCCGTGAGAAGGGAGATTTTTCGAGTCATTCGCCGATTTCATAAAACTCATTATTCATATGTTACGAGTTGTGACGTGGTAAATTTTAATCGTCACTTGAAAAGATTTTTTTGTTAAACTCACCGGTATGTCAGGTGGGGTTATGTTCCAGGGAAAATGTCGTGTGACGAGAGATCGCACTTCGTCGCCACCCGAGAGCACTCGAAACACTTATCACGCACTTACGCTTCCTGTCCCGTCTGTTCCATACACGATACGAGGATAACAGCACCAGAGGACAGCGGCGTTGGAGATGCGGCACGACCGGCTTCCGAGCAGAAGTAAACACTGGCCGCCATGACGACTTACGATCCTCGATATATCGATGCTTCGATTATCGGCGCCATCGATCACTGGAGAGCGACGCACAGGACGACCAGCTGCTACCACGTGACACGGAAGATGTACTCTGGGGCACATAGACCTCAGGACTTGATATTTAGTATTTTCGACATAAGAAATACTAAATTTATGTTGGATGATATCATTGGACACTACCTGACATAGTGCCAACGTACTACACGCGCTGTTCGCCGTAAAAGAGAGGACCGCGTGTTTGTAAAAATTATTTGCCGAGGGCAACTCCTGTACTAGGCACAGGTTGCCTAGCCGTCTAGTAGAAATGTGACATGTGACCTGCTTCCGGGTCCGCGATTGGGTCACGCGTTTAACACGTGGGGCAGGTCGGGAACTTTGCTGGCGTCGCGACTTCCTTCGTCACTCTTGTCCTGCGACTGCCAACGGAAAGTACTAATTTGATTGAGGGACTTATAACGCCGCCATGGAGGGCGAATTTATCTTGAGATTTGTGCCTGAGCTGGGAGACGTGGTACAGGTAGAGTAAGTTTTTGGTTATCCAATAATTCTTTTGGCAAGTGGCTCGGAATTCAGAGCAAATTGAGATATTGACTTGAACGCTTTATGGCGTCTGTCACATACACGCCGAGACCACTTCGCCCCTCTCTTGTACTTGCGAGTGTTTCTTTCTCTTTCGTGCTCATATTTCCTTTTAAAATTAACCTCGCTCTCGGTCGCGATATTGAAACCTTTTGGTTTAGAAATCAAGTCGTGATTAAAGTATTGTTCTCTCTGGTGGTGACGCGGTAGAATAAGTTGAATTCGCCATATTGTCGCGTGGCTCGGAAAGTTACGAGACTTATGTCATTTTGTTTACTGATTTTGATGTTGATATTTTGGCATTTATTATTCATATCTAATTTTAATTTGTATCGAGTCTCATTTTTTTTATATAGCAAAAAATTTGTTCAGCCAATCTATTTTAAATAATTAAATTCTGGTTTCCATTTATTTATTACCCGCCAAACTGTTGTGACCTTATTTTGACACTGCCTTGTTTTTAGTGTTGTTAGTTTCGAGTCTCATTCTTATTTGTGTAAATTTTGTCACTCAAGGGGGTGACTGGCGCTCAACCGTACAAGAAAAAAAAATTGTTTTAGTTTCAAGTGTTTCGAACTAAATGAAAATTAGTTGGGTTGACCAGTAATAAGATTTGCCAGGTTCCGGGTAAAAACTTGCATCTCAGAGTATAAAGCGATTATTAAACAATAAATAATCACTTTTTGATAATAACGTTCTGGAGAAAGTAGACAGTATTCAGCACTAGTAGCAGTTTCGCTCAACGCCGTCGATCGAAAATCGTGATTCTACGCGCATCACTTTACAAATAAATTCATATTTCGCGCAATTTTCGAGTGTGCACCATAATTATATACCTAAAATTTGCGTAATCCTTGGGGCTATCACTATGAATTTTTTCAGATTTTTTAAAAATGGCGTTTTTTTCAAAAAATCAATTTGTTCAACACAAATTTTTTTTTTTGTTATTAATAATAATTGAAAAACAACAAAAACGTATTTTTTGTTTGTTTCTCCCATAAATTTTTAAGCAATGCACGAAAAAATCGAAAATCACTATGTGTCAAACTTAACGAAAATCAAATCAATTAGGAACCGCTTGAGTCTAAAATGCCAAGATGTAGCATTTCAACAAGCTTGGCCCGAATTATTCATATTTTCAAAAATAATCAAAACAGAAAAATTATAGCAACTGTTCATAAGAGTTTCTCTTACATGAACAAAATTGGAGTTTTCAACGGTTTTTTTTACTCTATGAAGTTCATAAACTAGGATCTAATTTTTAACATTAAATAATTTGAAAATCTTTCTGTGGAAAAAAAGACGCTTTCGACTGCGCTGAGATTCGAGTCCAGGTCTTTCGATTGCCGGTCGACTGCTCTAACCACTGAGCTACACAGGCGTCCGACATCTCTTTCTCCACAGGAAGATCTCCTTATATCGCCTAGTGGCTCAGACTTGCGGCTATAGAATGATTTCAAATTAATTAGTTGAGTTTGCAATTTCTGCCACTGCCTACATTATCGGAGAATCAACTAGTCGCGTATCAGATAGGATACGTTGCCGACAGGTGTCCTCGTAGACAATTTCAAACTCTTATATCGCAATAATGCCAATGAATTCAAATATTAAAGAATTTGAAAATTTTTTTGTGGAAAAAAAGATGCTTCCGACTGCGCTGGGATTCGAGCCCAGGTCTTAATACGAAAATTCTAAATAAACAATTTAAAAAAAAATATCTGTTGACTTTAATCCACTTCTTTCAAATTTACTTCGAATTTAAGGAATAAATTTTCATCACAACAGTCGTACTTCATGCTTGATATTCACAATCGAAAAAAATAAACTGAAATTTCCGATTTAAGGGACAAAATAGGACATGTGATTTCCAATAGTCTTTTTTTTCAATCAAGGCCAAAAATTAATAGAACCACGTGACTAAATTATAAATTAATTCGTTCATGTAGGATTACTTTTTTAATTTACAAAACATCTTTCTGGCAATTTCAGAAACATAACAAAAAACCCTAAAGTGCGTCTGTTAACTTGCATTTGGTAAAGTGTTTTAAAAAAATTGGAAGACATATCGACAATTACAGATAACTGTAAAAATGTTTGCAAAATTTTCACTCAAATGAACTTGATAGACGTTCTTTATCTTCTTCTGTTGTATTTTATAAAATTTCAGGAAGATTTTTGTAGAATATAAAAGTGGTCTTAAATGAACTTTTACAGAAATTTGGTAACGTGGCCTGGTTGATACATGGCCTCAAAACGATAAAGATACATCTTCTTAAAAATTGCGTAAATAAAAATTTACAGATATTCTCTGAATAAACAATGTTGTATTCTGATATATTTTTTATTATCTGGCATAGTTTAGCAGAAAAGTAGGATTTTTTATTTTCAAGGTTATTTTTTTTTAATTAAAACTAAACAGATACATCCAATTATCATTGGAGACAAAATGCTATTATGTAAATTACACTTATTGACTCACAATCAACTATCATCACTTAGAGTAGTAAATCTCTTTAAATATTGGTGGTTGAAAGCGATTACGTTAATTGGAGACCTACTCATTTTGAAAAACGTGTTAAACCAAGATATACAACAATCGTATAAATCTCATTGGAAAATTCAATACTAAATTGTAATAATGCTGCTGTTATGAGATACTCATGATGCCAGATATCTTTATGTTTGAAACATTTTTTTAAAGACTTTTATTATTGTTCGATCTACATCCGTAATATTGGTGGTTTATTCGAGTTGCACACATTAAAAAAAAGAAATCATCTAATGAAGAGAAAAGTCATTTTCATTGATCAATCTAATTTAAAAAAACCTTGAATATGTCACGTCCTCTGGCCTTTTCTTATTAATATAATAAACATTAATATTGATATTATGTAAAACTTGAATGTAACATTGACCATTGATGTATGTAACCAAATTGTTTAAGAAAAAATGTGAATCGACTGGAAAGCATCTACAGAGAGGTAAAATCAAAATACTGTAGGAGAAAACGAAGAAGTAAACACAGAAGATAGTATTCAGACTCGCCAAGTAAGAAATCAATATCTCCACCCTCACCGCAACTGGAGATACACAACAGAGGATGCACCGCGGGATGTCATCGCACCCTAATTTTACGAGGGTCATTTAGAAGCAACAATTAGACTTCAGGAACGCGGGAAGTATTGATCCAAAATACACAACCGATTGTCCCAAAATTCCGACGCAGGCTCAGTAAAGGATAAAAACCTAGACGCAGACTCCAAGGGTGATTCCTACTATTCAATACTGCGTGGGAGGCACCATACAAATAAGACTATAAAAATGCTATAAAAAGGGCCGTATAGGAAAATTGAATTTGGGGAGCAACAAAATTAGGCAACAGAATTGGTAATAAACCGAAATGGAAATTCTCATACACACTGAAGTCAATTCAATAAATCCTGTGATACACAAGGATTGACAGCACGTCTACTCAAAGAAAAAGAAAGTAAACTGACAAGAAATGAAATTTATTGAAATTAGAAAATATCAAAAGGGGCAAGTTCGAGAAAAACAAAATCGTAAAATAGGGTGAAATGACCAACCCCCAGGATATTTAAGGTGCACGATTCTAAGAAGCACAGGCCACTTTTTCAATTCCAGTTTGACTTCTGACCCGGAAGGTCCTATAACGCGCGACAAGTCCGGGCCACTCTCTTAGTTCTTCGTCTTCAGTTCCAGTTTGACTTGTGACCCGGAAGGTCCGATCCCTTGTCAAAAGTTCAGTTCCTAATACCAAGCCTTTTCAACCTTGAAGTAGTTCCAGATACCGAGTCTGTTGATCTTTGAAATTGTTCTCTGTTTCCCGTTCAAGTACGCGAGTTCACCAGTTGTAGCAGCAAAGGATTATCAATGGCTCCAGCTGTCAGTTCCAAAGTAACAAAGGTCAGTCACATTCAAGTTAGGGATTTCCTTTTGTAATATTAATAAAGAATATTTCACTGATATTTCACCCCTTTTCTTATTATTGGTTATCCTCGACCCTGTTTCAGTTTAGAAATCTGAACGATTTCTTTACTGATCAAAAACGAGTAAAGTTCAATTATTATAAATTAAAAATAGGTATGTGACTGGGACGTTACAAATACATAATTATCATAAGAAGTTTGTAATTGTAATTTTCAGAAACTTGATTTCAAATAAATCAGATGTAAACCTATACATTTTCTTGAAAATCAACATTTAGCTTCCAAACAACTTCTCTTATAAAAATGTCTTTTTCAATATTTAAACTAAAAGGAACGTGAACACTTCAGTATAAATGAAAAATTTAATTGATGATATTCCCTCTGTGATACAAAGTGGTATCCGTTACTGTCAAAGTGCTTTATTATTGTGATAAAAATATGCTTTTATAGGATTTGATTATAGAAAATAAAGTACAAAATGGATCAATACTATACCTCGTAGGTAGTAGAAAGTTCTCGAAAAAAAGTTTTGACTTTGCTGATAATACAGTCAGTATCCGGGGCTACAACTACGTAAGCTATATCTCTTGGTCCAGCATATGGTTCTAGCAGTAGTTTTTCCCAGTAACTAAGGGCATAGGGCGAGAGTGATAGCCAATCTCTGTCGTAACCTACAACCAGCGCAGGTATCGGTTGAGGTTCGCAGCGATCATCGGCTCCCCTACCAGCTAAGCGATGGAACTGTCTCCAAGTTAGTGGCCCTGCAACAGTATACGGAGCCTCCCACATACGTGTCGTACATTTTTTTTGCACCGCCTCTTGTAAAAGAGGCTGAAGTGCTCTCATCATTCGAACAATATCTCCACTACATTGCGGGCCTTTCGCTCTGAGGAACGCCCATTGGTGCACACCATTGATGCGATTAATTCGATCGTTTGGAGTACTATCCACCTTCCCTTGATCTAAAGCAGCTAGAGACACTTCATTTCCGTCATTGAGTTCCAATGTATTAACCGTAGGCGCCAAAGATGGGTAACTTTTAGTCATGGCATAAATTCTTGCTGACTTATACAAGCTACTAGCTGAGCTTTGAACTATTAAACATTGTTCTTTCAATAGATCTAGAATATCTGGCGTCATTGAATCTAGAACCTCTGACAGTTTACCGTTGGAAGAAAAAGCTGCCAGAGAAGCTTTTTTTTTCTCTGCAGGGTCCTCGGCGATGCCTGTGATTTCCATTTCATCTTCATAAAAAAGCCCTGCTCTATGAGCCAATCGACGATTTACTACGGCACTAAATCCACAACTACAACGAATTTGATCATCTTCTTGAACTTGATTGACTCCCCATGAACTGGCTAAATATATACCCGCGTCGGCACCTTTGATGTTGCCCACAACTTTAGGACTGGCGTTGCAGACACACAAACTGCAGCTATCAAAATTGTGATCTCGAAATATATTAAGAGCTGTATCACCGAGCAGGATATTAACAGCAAGGGAATTGGATTCCGGCACTCGTGTCGGCCCTGGTGTATCAGCTTCAATACTGTTAAGATTTTTGTTCAGGTATGAAGACGTTGTAGAAGTAGCAGGACTTGGTTGATCATATGGCGGTGGAGGTTGTCTTCCTGAAGTATTAGTCGAACGATAAGAAGCACTAATAGGTGCTGGACTTGATGGACAAAGTAGTTGATGTACCGAACCTGGTCTAGTTGATGTAGTTTTTTCTAAAATATTTGAAGTCGTGTTGCACTCCCAAGAAGGTCTGTATATGCAGTGAGGTGGCAGTGAAACAGGTGACATTGATTGATTTGACAGATTCGTAAGAGGAGCGTATTTCGAAGAACTAACAAGTTTACAAACTGTGGCAGGCTTGAAAACATACGACCAATCTTCTATTGGTTCTTCGAGAGGAGATCCCATGTTGAGAAACACATCAGGAAAAAGCCTGAGAGAACGATGAGGAGCAGAAAGCTCAGTCTGATCCATAGCCGGATCACTCGGCTGACAGGGCGAGGTGACTGGATTATGTTCGAGTGATGGTGGCGTCGGGAACATTTTCGACAGTTCTTCTGGTCTTAATGTGCCCACACCTCGACTACTGTGTTTATTCACACCATCTGATCTTGATTCTTCATGTAATCCACCGGATTTGTTAGATCCTGGGGGTGTTTGCACCTGAAGCTGATTTAAATTCTGAAAAACAAAAATGTTTATTCCGTCAACAATGTAAAAAAACTTCATGAAACATTCTTACGTTTAGGGATTATAAGGTTTCAAAAATTGCTCAAAGTAATGTAAAAATGGCCTCTGCACCGATTAAGTCCAAACTGTTACTATAGATTGGCACTAATGTGATATAAAATATCCTCAAGTAATATCCTCAAAATTGCATTTTTATAGGAGTTATGGAGGGGAAAAAACTTTCAAAGTTATTTTCCCATAGACGGCTTAACTGATTTTGATGAAAATGATATATGTTGTAATGAATTATATAATTACGTATAGGAATACTTCTAAAAAAAATTGACGAAATTTCCGATCAAAAATAGGTGAAGCATCATTTTTATAAAGTTATCTTTCAGAGTGATACCCTTAATTTCCTTTTCAAAAACATCCTAGGAGTATCTACTTGAACATATATTTTTGCCAAACTGAAAATAATAAATGTTACATTATATTATATTTTAAAAAATATTTGACAATTTAGTGAAGTTTGTTATGTTCTGTGGTAAGCATACCTTTGGTTGATGTCTGTATAAATCTGAACGGTTTTTTTTATTTGGAGAATTTTGAGAGGTGTATTCAATTTTATTCATGCGGATTTTTATATTTTTATCGGTGAAGCTATTTGGGTAATCATTATCTAGTAACATTTTTTTAACGATCTTCAAGTTGGCGTCACGAAACGTTTTGTGAGATAAAGATATCACTCGGTCAACTAAGTTATAAACAATATTTTTTATTTATTTTTTAAAATTCATGATTGTTTTCCTGCTGATGTCTGTCGACATTTCAAATTCTGTGTTTATAATAACTTCTAAGAATAATTAAAGTTAACTCTTGCAATGTAATAATTTAGTAGAAAAAGTTTTGTCCACTCCATGACATCAAGTCATTTTATTAACTAACTCATTATGAGTTAACCTTATTTTATAAAGGTAAAATTTGATATTTTTGTGCTTGTTTCAATATTATGTTTATTTTTTTATTTTCTGTGTTGCATATTTTTGAAATATGTATTTCAGAATTGTGAATTTCTAATTATCATTATGCCTAATAAATGCACATAAATTTATTAGGCACAATAATAATAATTTGGCATAATTATTTGATTTTCGGTTTCTACATGTACATAAAATTTAGTTTTAAAAATTTTGGGAATAGTAGAAAAAATAAAAACGGACGTAGACAGACTACTTTTAGTTTCGAAAATGAAAAAACGTTCAATTTTAGCAAAATATATCGGAAATTTTTGTTTCATTACCACAGCCAAAAGTAGTCTATCTATGTATTTTTTCATCTTCTCAACTAATTACACAATTTTGGAAACGAAATTTGATATATTTTAGACACAAACATGTTGAAACTGAACCAAATATACTGGCAATATACAGAAATCTGTCTGTCTCACAATCACTCGCTAAATTAACAAAAAATATACATAATTATTTAAAAATTTACTTTAAATGAACTAAACTAAACAAATTTCGTACTACACGGAAAAATAATTCAACTAGGCGACCGAGCGAATCAGAAATTTATTGAACTTAAAAAAAATATATAACTACATTATGTGAAACTTATAGATACACAGCAGAACGAAAGATTCAGATGGAACATAAATGAAAATTTTTATTGTAGTTACTTGTTCGTCTGTTTCTAATAAAATAAATATCTGTTTCTAATAAAATAAATATCGCTATTCTACAGCTAATTTAAATTTAGAAGTCAGATTTGTTGCTTTTCTACTATTTCTCATTATTTGAACTAAAATATATTTTTGCACAAACTATTTCCAATTTATTCTTAGATAAACACAGTATTCACAGATATTCACTTCAACTGATTCAAAGACCTTCTTGCATATTCGCTTGTTCGTTTCCAGCTAAATGTTTAGCTGTAACAAGGATGAACTTCCTTGTCACAGCTGCGCTTTTTTTCCGTGTAAATACATAATAAATAGTTCATTTATTCCACTATATTGAGTAAGAAAACCACTAACGAGGAAAAAACTACTAACATAGTAACACTGGTTTATGCCACACGGAAAAAATTAGTTGTAACATTGTTTGATTGTCATCGACTTTTGAATAAGGCTTAAGTTGTAAAAAAAATTCATTGATGTGTTCAGTAATTCCGTACACCTTTCAATGAAAGCTTCTAAAAAAGTTATCGAAATTCTCATTGACTAATCCATATGTCCCAAATTTAATTGGAAGTTGAGTAAAATTATTTGAACTATTTTTCTCCGTGTAGTGGCTGACGTTCGCTTACCCTGGCTTATGGCATTGAAATTTTTCATATTGTTCAAACATTATAGTTTCACCTTTAACACGTTCACGCCGGCGCTGTAATTCATGCTCCTCGCCCATTGGCGGCTGCACTTAAAGCTTTTCACTCTATCGGACGGGAGCTAATCCAGTTCACGTCGGTGCTGTAATTCACGCTCCTCGCCCATTGGCGACTGCGCTTCAAGGACAAAGGCAACGGCATCGTGGAAAGTTTTGTGTGATTTCATCATTATTTTAATTTTCAGCTATATGGAAATTATTTCTACTTACTTAACACTTTGGCTGCCATGTCACCTGAAATCGAGTGACGGTTCTCTTGTCAGAGAATCAAATATTAAAATTGTGTCGAAACGAGAGCGTGGCTCTCAGGTCTTCTTTTTCGGCAGTCAAAGTGTTAAAGATCTAAATAAAATATACCGGTGGTACGCGCCAGCGTAAACGTGTTAAATATCGTACACGAAAATACTTTTTCATAGCGCCTCCTTTGAAAATCCGATTTTCGGTACCTGTAGAGCGGGTTGAAACTACGATTTTCAACCCTAGGGTTGAAAGTCGCTGTTTCAACCTGCTCCACAGTTACAGTCAATCAGATTCTCAAAAGAGTTGCTATGAAAAATAGTATACATTACTCGAAACAAAACACAGCGAAAGCATTTCGTGTGATTGCAGCCCTCGTTTCACTCGGGCAGCAAACTTCACACTCATACAATCGCTCTGTTTCGCCCCTTGTAATGTAATATACTATTAAATTCAGGTTCATCCAAGAAAATTTGGAGAAAAGCTCGTTGTTAAAATATCTTTATATTTTCCTTGAAATTTGTTGAGATACTAATAAAAAAACTTGTAAAATTATTGAAAATAAATTATTTGGAGCAAATGTATTATGAATCAAGCTCAAATACTTAAATGCAAAAACTCTTTAGGAAAATGTCCATTTGAAATATCAAAATACTGTAACGATGAGTTGTTTGTTTTTACTGTTAAGAGCTTTTTGAGTGAATAGTTCTCCAAATGCTTTAACTCTTTTTTCACGGAATAATTGTAATAAAAAAAAACTAAACGTACACATAGGTGTTAGTGTCTTTAAAAAGATAAAAATGTTTTACAAACACCCTTGAATAATGAAACCAAGCTTTTGATGACTTACAGTTTCATCACTCGAAGTATCAGGGTCTGAGTTATCGAAAATTTGATCCAAATCTTTGTAAGATGCTTGAAGTCCTTCATTAGTGAATAGAGAGCCAGGTTTTGGAGGTTCATCCCTCGGCCTTTTAAGGCCATCAATTGTGCCCTCAGTTTCTTCTCCTGTAGCATCAAACTCATAGGGATCTGGTCTTTCCCCACCATGATAATCATCCTAGTAACAGTTTTAAATGAGATATATATATATATATATATATATATATATCAAACATTAGTCTAACGAGCATACGTGTACAGTAACCTTCATTAAACCCTTCAATGGCGAGCCCGTATGTAGGCGGGCAGAACTGACTTAGACATTTTTTCATGTTTTCCGTTTATTAGGGGCCAATACCAATTTCTTAGAGATTTTTTAAAAAATTTTCTGGAACTTTTAACGTGTGCCAGAAATGGCCATCTCACTCTTAAAAGTAGCCATCAATAAAGGGGTTATTGCTTACCTTCCAATTAGGTTATATGCATCACGCTTACTGTCTTGCGTTGTTTACTGTGTTCAGAAATCAACCGGAATGTGGGCACTAATAAACGTTACTGCACAAGGACTAATGTTCAACCAGTAAAAATGATAGAATGTTTACTAATCAAGTCACCAATAAAACACTTTTGTGCGTACAAAAAGGTCTAGAAGGTAAATTTGAGTTAAAATGTCGAAAAAAGAGGACTAATTAAGAATTTTTTCCGATCTAAATGAAATTTTTGTTTACCCAATTTTGTTAAAAACGAGTACTCGGTTAATTCTATAGAAAATTGTAACCAGGATAGATTATTAATCAAGATATAATTAATAATTACATTAATAAATTTAGTGCAATAGAAAATATCTATCTTCTCGAATAAAATTCAGTTTTTCAACTCTAACCTTGAAAATTCAAGATTTGGACCGAAAAAAAAAATCTGCCCGCTTCGCGGGCACATTCTCATCGCGCGCAGCTCGCTTCGCTCGCAAGTTTGAGCGCGCCTAGGGCGCGCGATTCGATCGTCGCGCTTCGCGCTCGGTCTTGTGCTCTTCGCATACATTTAAGTTTATTTCTTATATTTTGATACTGAAGCTCAAACCAATTTTATAATAATATTACAGATGATGTGAATTACACATTTTCTCAAAGTCACTGAATTTCTTTTTGAATTTAAGTGAAACAGGAAATTCAATTTACTTAAGGCTCTATCGGCCTTAAGGAACACATTCTCATCATGACACTCGCGCTTCGCGCTCGATTTTCTGTATACATTTCAGTATAACTTTTTAATAAATTACATGATTAAAAGAATTTACTTTCTTCCACATATCTAAAAAGGAAAAACAATCGTAGACTTTATTTAAGGAAACGATTTTGCAGAACAACGCTTATTTCGTATCTCACATATTTTGGTGAAAAAAATCGAATTTTTCTTATGAAAAAATGTTATAATTCAAATTTGTAGGTCTTTATGTATTCAATAATATTGTATCATAACGTTTTTTCGTATCTCGTATAATTTAACTGGAAAATGGAATTTTGATATTGACTTTTATCGAATTTGAATATGCTGTAACATTTCTAATTTTGATTTAATCAAAAAATGTTATAAGGATAATTTGTAGAGATTTATGAGCACTATCAAAAACCAGAATTGGAATTTTTGATTTTTTCAAAAAATTATTTTCAAAAACACAAAAGTAGTGCTCCATCCCTCAATTTTGATTGGATGTGGCTGGTTAACGAACTTGTCCTTACTTTTTCGGCTCCGATAAAGTGTACCAAAGCTCAATTCAATCTGATAATTCTATCGAGAGTTATGCCGCACACGACCTACAGACAGACAGACAGACAGACAGACAGACAGACACTTTCGTAAAAACCATTTTTTCTGACTCAGGGGGTCTCAAAACGTAAAGATTTGATGAAAATTTCGAAAGTCATTTTTCACATAAAACCAATACCTTCTCATCCATGATGAGAATGTAACAAGGAAATAAAATTTAAATTGAAAAATTTGTGGGTTAAATCTTCTCAAACACCACATATTTCAGCAGAAATATGTATGGGATGAGAATGTGCATACTTTTTGTCGGCAACTTGTTCCATTTAGTGAGTTTGATTTTTTTCAGTTTTTTAAATGCTGTAACTTTGTTAAATTTTGTTCGATCTAAAAATGTTGTCATTTGTACCTACTCATTGATGACGAGGATGTAAAAAGTTAATAAACACGTCTCAAAAATTCAAACTTGAACAGGTAGAAAATTTATATAAAATGAATTTTTTATAAGGATTTAATTCAAAATGGTCTCTTTAACGAGGAAAAGGTAAGGGAGAAAGAAGTTTCTTCATGCGTCAATGTTCGCAACAAAATGGTTTTCAAGGTCAATGCCACGCGGCAAAACATGTAATTCAAAAAAATATTCCAATATACGTAGAAAAATTATAATATCATTATTGATGATATCGTTTGACGTAAAAGTGAACAGATAATCGGAAACAAAAATCAAAGTGACTATTTCCTCAGTTTTTTTCATTTGGAATATTCTCTACTGAGTTTTTTCTAGTGAAAGTGTGAAAAATTTTAGTTCGAATAAAATGAGCCATGAAAAGTTACAATCGGCAGAAAATTATAGATTTATCATTTGACCGCGTAAAATTGTTGGAAACCAATTTTTGAATGTTTGGAATCATGAGAAAATAATTTTTCAAATAGAATATTCAACAAAAAAAATTATGTTCTTAATTTGTTCATTTATTTTAAAAAATTGGATACATTCAAGCTGTGCGAAATTTTGTTTATAGGAAAATAAGCCCTCACTTATCAGAATCCCAAAATTTTAGAAAAATTGGTGTTACATGGTTTTAAAAAATATCCAGTCATTAAAAGTTTTAAAAGAAGTAATTTCTGTATATTTGAAATTTTTTCATGAAAAAAAATTCATGAAAAATAAAACTTTCTAAATATAAAATTTACTATTATTAACTATACTATTTGAACTATTTGAACATTTTTCCCAGGAACCGTTTTTCCGCAAGACAAATATTATAAGTTTATTTTGTGAGCTTAATACTTTTGTTTATAACAAATTTTTATTAAGAAAAGAGCAGTTGATTCCATTTAGAAGTAACTAAGTTATTTCGAATACAGTTATATTCCAGCGCAATTGTTGCAAAATTTATGATATTGTTCTTTTATATAAAGTCTCTTATGAGTATGTAAAAGTTTGACATCCTTCGTTGACAGGCAAAACTATTTTTAACTACTTTGGATAAACAAAAATTTAACTTTGATCAGGAAATTTCTTTTTTGCTCTGAAAAGTAGATGTGCTGGGAAGCAATTTATACTTGTGATTCCTCATGGTACAAGAATACGATGTTACCAGATGGATAACGAAATTACATTTGACTCTAATTTAACGTAAAATTTTCTTTTTACATTGAATATATATGTTTTGAAAAAATTGTTAGAAAACGGCTAAGTTACCAAAAAATAAGTCTGAATATTCTCAATCAAGGCACATTTTCGACATTTTTAGCCAAAGTTATTTTCTATGTCTTTGATTTCATATGATAGAAAAGTGTCATTGGTGACTGTACTAGAATATATAAAACTAAAGTTGTTTACCGCAGTATTTACAGGCTCTTTCTTGATTTCCAATTTAGTAACCTCAGGTTGTAACGTATGACATTTCATAGATGGATACAAATTATTATTCCATATACTTGTAGGTCCTGTTGAAGATCCTCTAAACCGTTTGATGGGGTGGTTCAGCCAAGCTTCCTGTGTTGAATAATCATATAACCAAGAAAGGGGTCTTTCTTCGTCTAATAAAGCACCTTCATACTCTTTGGATGCTAAAATTGGTCTTTTAAGTGCTAGTCCTGGAGAAAGACTGAATGCTTGGTTAACGCATGTCGATGACATGGATTTAGGACCTTGCAATGGTGTAAGAGGTGGAGCAATAATCGTGTGACTGGGCAAAGGTTGCGGACTAAGAGTGGGCATTATCGGATCTGCTGGTGGTACCGAAGCTGGTTCCGAATGTGGCGTTGGAAGTGGTGATGGCGCTGGAGAACCAGGAGATCCCACAGATGGAACGGGCAGACAATCTCCTCCTGTAGGAGGTCCTCTAGAATATGATGGCGGACCGCCTGTAGGTGTGTTTGGTGCGTCCATTCTATTTAGTATGACTCTGTTTAATTAAAAGGAAAAATGTTTAGACATAGTCAACCAAATAATCAATTTACGAGTACGTAACATAGGCAAACAAACAATAATTTGTAAAAAAAATCTAAACTATATACATTCGTTTCATTCAGGAAAATGATTAATAAAATAATTTATTATTTTAAAATTACTAGAAAAAGGACACTTCGGCAGTTGTGGAAGATGAGACCAAGACCTTATAAATGCTAATTGAATGCTTTTACCATTAAGCCACACAGGTATTCAACTTGAATTAAGCATAATTTCTTCACATAGTCCTTTTGGTATATAGTCCTAAATTAAATGTAATAGGCATGAAGGATATTATATTTTTTTTTTAATTTACGTTTATTATAACTTGCGAAATATCAACTGGTAGTCATTAAAATAGAGATAAAGTTTTAAAATGATTCAAAATCTAAAAGAGTGTTAAACTAGCTGTAATTTGTATTTAATGCTCATTAAATTCTTCGCGTTTATTTTACATTGATGTAATTTTTAGTATAAAAAAATTAATATTGGGATGCTGAATAAATTCTCGCTGTTTTTTCATGAAAATTAATGCTTTGTTTTGAAAAAGTAGTGAAAAACATCTCACTCAAAGTATTGTCCATCGCTAGCCACTACTTTTTCCCATCCCTCTGGAAGCTTATGAATACCACGTCGGAAAAACGACACGTCTCTTTAAGGCTATCAAAGATCGACAGCCACAATACAATGCAAAAAATTTTCCTTTTCTGCCGTTGAACCAGCTGTTCACAAGTGAAAAGACGCTGTTCGACGTCTCTCGGCTTAAACTCGTATGGCAACCAATTTTCTTGCTTTTGAATCATTCCTAATGCTTTCAAACGTTTCGATACTGTTGTGTGGTCAACTCCTAATGATTCTGTAAGTTCAGCTAGCGTCTGACGTCAGTCTTCATTAAGGTAGTACTGTCGTAAATGAAAATACCCTTCAGATATTGATAAAATTGAAATCACTGGTGAACATTAAGCCAAAAATGACTCAGTTAAATTTTTTAGCACCTAGGGTACACTGGAGGGGAGTAATTAGTAATTGCATTATAAGACGATTAACACCTAACCTTATGGGAAACCGAGTTCATTTACAAATCCTGCCATAACACCCGTCAGATTTCAATAAAAATGACTGGTGCATTGATTGATAATATAAGCATCATTTTGCAAGTTAAAACATCTGAATTGGATACGTGTAAGCGTAGCAAAATAAATTAAGTAAGCCAAAATATAATTTTTCTCCAGTAACCGACGACGATTAAATAGATGTGGCAACGTCGCAGAATAAGTGAAAGCGCACGCCATTCACGTATCGTAAGAAGTCATCTGCTATACACACATGTATAGTCGCTTTCTTATGCGACGTTGACAAATTTAGATACAACGTGAAGCAAATGATAAAAAGTACTCATTTGATTAGCTACGTACCGACAGTACTACCTTAAGTAATGCCTCTAATTCTTCGTCTTCAAACGTTTCGAGTGCGCCAGAACGCTCTTTATGTTCAACAACAAAACGATTATTTTTGGAGGGTTTTAACCAATCTCTGCATGTTGTTTCCGACAGAGCATGATCGTCATAAGTCTCGACAAGAATCCTGTGTGCTTCAGCTCCAGATTTTTTAAAAATAAAGTAGTGTGATAAAATTTCCCGCAAATACTCTTTTTTGGCATGAAATTCGACATGTTTAGCATTATGAAAAAAAAGTTATTTACTCTTCGACGCAATGACATACACTGAATTTTAAGTTTGCTAATAGTACTTCTTTATAGATGCGTTATCATCTTAAACTACACGCACATAGTTCTGGTAACGGGATCTGTTGGAAAACAGCGAGAACTTATTCAACATCCCAATAAGTAAATTTTGGTTCTTTATCAATAATATAAAGGGCTTTGGCAAAAAGTTGTAAAATTTGAATCCCAATAGCTTCAAACATTTTTGCTATTAAAAAAATTATGATTATTAATAATATGGTGAAGTTGATGTAAGCCAGTAGGCATATTTAACGCCCCTTGATTAGCTTTTTAGAATAAGCTGAGGAATTTTGGCTAGACGAAAATCTAGGAAAATGTAAGTGCGCGTTCGGTCGGGTCACCGCGATGGGCCGGTGGACTCAGGAGAGGGTAAAGTTTGCATGCAAGCTCCTTCTTTTCTCCATCGGTCAATCGGACCAGCAGGCAATTTAATTGGAGCGCCGAAAATTTGCCAACGGTCAATCATTTTTGACAAGCATTTTTATTGGCGCGTAGACGTGAGAAAATTATAAATAAATACCGGGCAACTTCGGCGTTTAGGACATTAGAAGCTGAGCCCCTGAGAGAGCACCTCCAGAGATCCTTAGTTACTACCAGTAAATAAAGTTTCTTATATTTTACCAAAGCCATAGCCTCACCCGTTTCTTCACTTCTTTATAATTTACACCAGCTCTTTTAAGAGCTAAAATTAATACGAAAGAACGAACTTCTTTTTGTCTTCTCAACATCTTACACCATGGGCTCTCCGGTCCACTTGGTGAGTAGACGTCTTTGAAACGCCTGGGGAATTCCTCTCGCCGTTTTCGGTCCCCGGGATGGCATACCGCCCCGGCGATTATTATCGAGATACTCTGACTCCTAGGTGGAATACCACCCAGGAGTAGAAGTCCGAAGAGGGCTTCACCCTGGGGTGAAATACCGCCCCAGGTAACACGTAGAGATTTGTTACAAGGTGGAATACCGCCTTGTAACGGAAACCTCATGGTGAATGCCGCGGAACCACGAAGTGGCGAATGGACTTCCTGGCTGTGAATACTGATCCTTCTATAAAACAAGCCGAACATCTTTACAGACACGTAGAGAACGGAGACGACTCCGGGACCAGCAACGGGCACAGGCCTTCGCACAATTTCCGCCGCTGACATCGCCAGGATCCCCGTCAGTCACCTGGGCCACAAACCGTCCTAAAAGACATTTACCCCACGGTTCCATCCACACGTCTCCCGAACTTCCTCGACAATTTTTGAGGGAGTTGGGACGCCATCGAGACGTCTCGAACCTGAGGCCAGATTCAGGGAGACGTTACGTCCAGGAAGCCATCTCTCCACCTGCCAGCGTCCCATCTCTCTTATCAAGGGAGATGGCAGTCCAAATATGAGACGTCTCGAATCTGAGGCCAGATTAGCCAAAAATAGCCAATACTAGTGGCGACATCGGTTAGATTTTTTCGGCATTTAATCATACATCCTTCATGAATGTTGTGTTAAAATTTCATGATATTCGGTTGTAGAGAAGCTGAGTTATTGCGCCTAATGTGAAAGTACGTTTGAACCATCAGTCGAAAAATGAATATTGAACAAAGAGTCAATATTTTTTAAACTTGGTAAAACAGCTACCGAGACGCATCAAGTGATGCAAAAAGTTAATGGTGATGAGTGTTTATCCCCTCCCACTATTTACGAGTACTTTAAACAATACAAAGGATATTGGGAAGACTTAAATAATGACGAACGTTCGGATCGGCTTAGATCAGCAGTGAACGAAGGAAACGTTGAAATTATGCCTGAATTCATAAAAAAAAAGAGCCGAAATCTTCGTTTCAAAGGGCTAAACGGTCAATACTGTGATTTATCTTGGTGTTATAAAGCGTTTGCCCGCGCGTATTCGTCATGAGCGGCCAGAATATCATGAAAAAGGAAGTTGACGCTTGTTTCACGATAATGCACCAGCTTATCGATCAACGTTAATAACGGATTTGACCATGAAAGGAAAGCGTTATGCAGACATTGAAGACATTCAAAGGTCGATGACCCCCATCCTGAGAATAATTTCTACTGACCAAATGAAAGTGTCTTTCAATTCGCTTCTTGACCCTTCAAAGCAGTGTATTGACCTAGCTGCTAAAAATTTCAAAAAAAACAATCTAAGTTGCCCAAATTTATATTTCTAACTATTTTTGATAAATCACAGTGCAGAATTTCCAAAAATCTACTTTTAACTATGAGAAATAAATGTCTTACTAGAATTTCTTATAAATTCGAAATCCCTTCTATACATTTTTTCGTAGAAACTATGAAAACGTGATTATCAATCAGTCTTAATTTAACTTTACATTTGACTAATTTACGATGATTTATACCTTAAAAAGTTATTGAATTTAGTAATAAAAATCTTTCTGTCTTTCAATTTCATTACTGAAATATCAAGAAATATCAAGAAAAATTTTCCTTTGTAAGATAGAACTCATCCCCCGAACAGGTAATAACATTTATTTGTGAAGAACTCTCGAGTCCGCTGAACATTTTATTACCCTTTTTACTCAAAAATATGCGTGAAACATACGTTTCATATCACTGTGATTTAATATGACATATTATATGATATTTGAGGTTATGTCTTTACATGATGGCAAGAATTGAATACTTTCTAATGAGAAAAGATGGAATGACATGTAAAATTGGTAATTCCTCTTATGTAATGTTATTTTGATATGTCTTTATATTTTGTCTGGAATTGAATATGTTTTGATGGCAAAACATGAAATGACAAGTTAAATTGGTAATTTGTTTTATTTGAGGTTATGTTTACCAATTTTGAGACAATGAGAACATCTTCCGTCGGAATAGTTATTTCTAAAGTTAATCCAACAAATTATACTATTATAGGTTATGTCATTACATTTTAGCCAAAAAAGAATACTTTTTGGTGGAGCAAGATGGAATGATTTACCAAATTGGTAATTCCTCTAAATAAAAGACATTTTGATCCATTTCCAGACTAAGAAAACATCTTTTGCCAGGAATCGCTTCCTAAAATAGCATAACTTATCTGATTTTTCCAAGCAAAAACCATTTCCGAAAGAAGGTATTCCCGCAGTCTGAAAATTGATAAACATAATCTGAAATTGGAGGGATTAGCAATTTTATACGTTATTTCATATTTTTCCATACAAAAATATTCACTTTTAGCTAAAATGTAAAGGCATAACCTAAAATAGCATAATTTGTCAAATTAACCTGAGAAATAACTATTCCTGACACAAGATGTTCTCTTACTCAGAAAATTGGTCAAAGTTACCTCAAGTAAAAAAAATTGCCAATTTGACAGGACATTTCATCTTTATGCATCTCAAAAACATTTGAAAATTTCCGAAATATGTTTCACAGTAGCAGGTAAAAATTAACGTCACGTGACCCTTTTTTAAATTTCAAGCATGTCCTTACTGCAAATAAAGGGCAACAATGTATAACAGTGTAACATTTTTCAATTTTAGAAGATATATATCAATTGTTCTCTAACTATCCAAAAGTGGAAATAAAATAAAATTTTTGTTAAAAAATCATTTTTGTCAATTATTCGGACCACCTAGAAAAAACCGCACGCCTACTGAAAATACGGCTTATTTGACGCGTGGCAACCATGCTTTAAGGCCTTCTGTAACTCAAACAATATTTTTCATTCCATTTTCATTTTTAGATAATTTTTCCAATGGGAAATTAAGGTTTTCTCTTGCGTACTTAATCTAATGGAAATAAATGACATTTTAAGAAAAACTCACAAATGTTTTTTTTTTTACAAAAAAAAAGTGCTCAAAATAATGTTTTTAGGGTGAATAAAAAAATTAGCCCCTAAATTAACTCATTTCAAAACTTTTAAAAAAAAATACGTATCTTATAAAAAAAACAACCGATCTTATCTCCGCAAAATATCAATATTTGTAATATCAGAATATTCTTAGACAGTCAGTATAAATAACATATATTATCTTTATAATGTATTTATTGAAAAAGTAATAAAATAGAAAAATGCACATCGATAGGGTATTGTTGCAATCGGCAGAAAGTAAGCATTTTCTGTTGACATATCAGTTAGTCACGCATTACCTTCTAATGTGAGTACATCGGAACGGGGAAATGAACGATTTTCAAGAATATTTTGATATGTTGATAGTGCTGGGGGAATGCCGTAAATATTACAGAAACGCCCAAGATTTGTATGCGGCTCGTTATCCGGATAGGCAACAAAAATCGCACATGGCTTTTAAGCGATTAGCTGACCGTTTCTGTCTCTTCGGTACAGTGAAACAAACACGAGTCAAACGTCGACCAATTGTAAATGAAAATAATGCGCCTGCTATCTTAGCTTTTGCTGCACTAAATCTACATTCGAGCAGTAGGAAAATGGAAAAAAAGAATGGAATTAGTCAGCGATCTGTATTAAGAATCTTACATCAACACAAGTTCCACCCGTATCGAATGTCATTACATCAGGATTTGTACGGCAATGATTTCCTAAAACACGTCAATTTCTGTAATTGGATTCGTAGAAAAATGCGCACAGATGTCTCATTTTTGAGTCATGTGCTTTTTTCTGATGAAGCCAACTTCGCAAATACGGGAAATGTGAATAGGCATAATATGCATTATTTTTTATTATTATTATTACCGTGCCAACTTCTCCTGCCAAATTCGATGTAATTGTGGCCAGTAATAATAATAATTTCAAATTAATTAGTTGAGTTCGAAATTTTTGCCACTGCCTACATTATCGGGGGATCATTAGTCGCATATCAGATAGGATACGTTGCCGACAGGTGTTTTTTGGCACTTAGAACCTTATTCCAAGACCCCCCTCAATTCTATGCTCGTGTGAAAGTGTGCATGTCTCCAAAAAAAGAGGGGGGCACAAAGGAGAGAGAAAGGAGAAACACGGGTTATAATTTTTTTTTATGATTCAGCCTTGAATTTTCCCGCAACTGTTCCTTGATTCCTCAGCTGACTCCTGTTGAGACATTACTGTTATACCTCATGAATACTTTTTGAAATATTTTCTAATTTTCAATAAATTATTCATTATATTTGCTGTAAGTGAGTTTGGGGAATTTACAGTTGTTTCTTTTTAAGAATATTACTGCATAGTCTCGGAAAATTTTCTACACTATTGTCAACTTTTCTGAAAATTATTCGTCAGGTTCGTATTCAAGGGCATGTGATACTTAGGAAATTAGCAAATTTTATTAATTTTAGATTTCTACATGTTTATGTTTAAAGTACATAAAATTTTGTTTTTAAAATTTGGGAAATGGTAGAGAAGATAAAAACGGACGCAGATAGAGTACTTTTAGTTTCGAAAATGAATCAGTTTAATTTAACAAAATATTTTGTAAATTTTTTTTTCATTATCAAAAACATAAGTAGTCCGGACTACGTCTGTTTTTATCTTCTCTGCCGTTTTTCAAATTTTAAAAACAAAATTTTATGTAATTTAGACACAAACATGTAGAAACTGGACCAAATGGTTCACACGAAGTTGCTACTTTTCTTAAGTGTCACATGCCATTAAGGAGATTCGGCCATGGCTAGGAAGCCCTTGTAAAACTTAATTAATTACTTTTTAAAGTGACATGTTTGATAACATGTCTGCTATTATATTGACCCATAATTCATAGCATTTTTTGTTCATTTCTCGTTATTTTGGCATAGGGTCAGATTCTTTTTATTTCCTTCGAATAAAATTTTCACTATTTCATATAAAAATACTCAAAAAGAAAGCAAGGCAAATGTTTCGGCCACATATGGGGGCCCTCTTCAGTGCCATAAATTCAAAGATTAATTCAAAATTTCTGTAAAACATTAGAATATAGGAGATAATGAAATTAAGGATTATCATAGAATTCAAAAACTTATCTCAAAGCTTGCAATTCAAAATGAAGTAGTCCAGTATGCAGCATCACGATTCGAAAAAATTTTTAGAGTTCACTGTGAATAAAAAACCGGAAAACAAATAAACCGGGAAACATAAAAAATCTTCCACACGAACCGACCGCAATTTAAAAAATTTTCTTATTAAAAAAGGATGCCAATTGCTTATCAATGGCAGAACGCGAAAAAAACCGAATAAAAAATAAACCGGGAAACATAAAAAAAAAAAAAAAAATTTTCACACGATCCGAACGCAATTTAAAAAAAATTTTATTAAAAAAGGATGCCAAATTGCTCATCAATGGCAGAACGCGAACAAGGTTTACATTTTTAAACTTTTCGTGAAGACTTTTTTACCGGAGTCTCTCACAGAATGATCTGAACTGTTTTAAAAACCGACTCAAGACATGTGGCTTTGCTGACCGAAAATTTTTTTATATGAGAAATCCTGAGAGGTTCTTTTGCTCCTTGAAGAAGACTATTGTCCTATACCTGGTAAAGAAATTCGAAACGTTTATGGTGATTTTCACGAGTAGACGAAGGCGTGTATTTTTCAAGAAACGATTTTTTTATATCAGCTTCACGGACAATCCATTTAACATTGAATTTGCAAGCAAGGCATTACAGAAACATAAATTATTATAATATCTAGACATGTACTTTTACTCAATATTATTTGAGTATGTTAAGCAATAAATAAAAAAATTGAATGTTGTTTATTACTGCATTCAGATTTATTCTGAGATGTTTTGAAAAATACTACATTTATCTTTAAAAAATAACAAAAATGCAATTTTAGTATTCGTGATATCAAGTATCACATTTTAGGAATTATTAATAGATTTAGTTTGTTCTGAAAATGGTCAGAACTATGAGATATTCAACCTTTATACTGAATGTGCCATTTTAAAATTTTAAAGTGACATGTTTGATAACATGTCTGCTATTATATTGACCCATAATTCATAGCATTTTGTGTTCATTTCTCGTTATTTTGGCATAGGGTCAGATTCTTTTTATTTCCTTCGAATAAAATTTTCACTATTTCATATAAAAATACTCAAAAAGAAAGCAAGGCAAACGTTTCGGCCACATATGGGGGCCCTCTTCAGTGCCATAAATTCAAAGATTAATTTAAAATTTCTGTAAAACATTAGAATATAGGAGATAATGAAATTAAGGATTATCATAGAATTCAAAAACTTATCTCAAAGCTTGCAATTCAAAATGACACTTTAAAAAATATTAGTGCTGTTCTTCCTTACATAATATTAGGGGAAAATGTTCGCTATACCGGGAAAAAATTTCAAAATATAAAAAATGTCTTTTCAAGTAGCAATCAGTGTAGGTTATATTTAGTTCAATGCTCTTATTTTTTGACTGCATTTATTTTTTTTATAAAACTTATTTAATGTTTCAAAATTTCTGATTAGCAATTGTATAATGAGAGATTAATTTGAAAATCTAAGATGGTAAGGCTTTCTAAAAATGTTCAGAGAAGAAAATGAGCCATCGTTCCTTAAAATACAATCAGTTTTAAAGAGTAAACTTGGAAAAAACTGCATTGAACTTTGACCTACAGTAATTGTTATTAAAAGAGACGTTTTTTATATTTTTAATTTTTCCCCTGATAAAATTAAGATTTTTCTTTCAGAATATGTATTGAATAAGAGCCCAAACAGTTTTTAAAATGGTAATTAATTAATTTTTTTGAAGGGCTTCCTAGCTACGGTCGAATCTCCTTAAGTACGTTTGAACTTTTCATACAATCATAAATTTTTTTTTCTCATAAACGATTTACCGTATTACAAAGGAAAAAACGACAAAAAAAATGGTGACCCTTCCCTTAAGGATTCAATTTAAAAAATAAGAAGTATCTCACTTACTTAGAACAAGTACAGGAAGACTTTTGAGTTGGATCAACAAAAGTCCATTCACCTAGTTCTGGGGAAAAATGTGGACATTTTGAAGATGGCGTTGGTGCACCCAAGGAACATTCTGCCCAAACACGCTCCGGCAACTCCATGGCAGGTTTTATTACACGTTGAGTCGAGAGAGGATAATCGTAACCAGGACTAACGGGAGGTGACGTTGAATTCTCCATAGGCGTTTCATCCATATCAGTTACCAAAACGTAACAAGAAGGATAGCGCATTCGTACCCCACTAACAAAGACTTCAACCAACGGCGGCAATCCGGTTTCTTGTGGACCACCATTAATCGGATAAAAATGTTTCCATTCTTCAAGCAGGTGATTGTCTACACGACTCACTTGACCAGTCAACGTACCGGCTAGTCCATAAGGTGCTAGGATCACTGTAAAAAGCAACGAAGGTTCGATTTATAAATCACAGGAACTACATTAAGTTAGTGGTTCGATTTTTAAGAAAATTAGGAAGTTGAAAGAAAAAGTAAATAAATATAAAACGCATGTACGATTTCAACTCTTTATTTCATTCTTTTTTGCAGACAATCGCAAAAAAGCCTAACATTCTTTTTCCTCTATGCTGGTATAATTTAAAAAATTAACAACCCTACTTAGCTGCTTCCCTTAATCTTATAATTAGAGCAACCTGTCTCTTCAAAAGGGAGTGAGTTTCAATAAATATTCAAAAGATCTCGCTCATATTTTTTTGAAGTTGAAATACAAGCAAAGGAAAAAAAGAGTAAAACTTGGAGAGATTCTAACGCCAGCATGCAATGTATTATAGAATAGAATGAGACAAGCATTCAGCACTCTTGTCTTCCGATATTGTATGCTGACATTAGTATCGTTGAGTAAAGATAGGTATAGAGGAGACATCCAGGGCGATTGAATGGTCCAAACCTTGCGGAGAAAGACGCCAGGGGTACGTAAAGTTCCAGAACCAACCACGGGGATCGACACTTTCGAAAGTCGACAAAATCACACGGATAAGAAGTAAGTTGTAGGAGTAAGGCCCAAACTTTTGTTGGTGAGTCTGCTGTATTCATGATGGGTCAGGTAGTCCTCGTCAATTCAACCCTAGCTTGTCGACAGAATTTCACAAAATAGCTTTTTACCTCTCTTCCTTCTACTTCGCTCTTTACTAGTCTTTTCCTAAAATCGAATATATATTTTTAAAAAATATATATATAAAATAATGCATAAAAGAGTATATATAAAATATTTTATATTATAATTTTTATAATATAATACATAATATAATATATATATATATATATATATATATATATAATATTATGTATTATAATATATAAAAGAATATATATAAATATTAAATATATATATATAAATAAACCATGTATTAAAATTAACAATTTTTTTTTTGAAATTTATTACATATTTATTGACAAATTGTTTTCAATATTCTTTCATTATCTTGATTACAATACTGAAGACATATAGACAATGGAAATAAATTATCAATGATGATATTTTGAAAGTTTAATTTTCATACAATATAATTTTCGTTTGTACAATACGGTTACAAAGTTAATATTATTCTCTATAGGGATACAATAATAATTTTTTTTTTTAAATTTACAATTCTTAGAAAAATTAAAACAAAGTATTGCTCTTAATGTATAATAATATGTTAGTGAATGTAAATGACCTGCTTCAGATCTGAAGTTATTTTATAGACTTTGACAGTAAGAAAGGCGAAAGGGCTCTTTCACGACTACTTAGCAGTTACTGTAAAGCAGCAATGTAATTATAAAGAACCATTTCTCCGATCGTCATCTTTTCAGATTATAAATCTCAAATCCACCTACCTGCAGATGCAAAGTATAGGCGTTATGAAAGAATTTTTACAAAGATCTACAGAATTATGAGAGGAAAGAACATTATTATTTGTACGAATACATCAATATTTTTCTTTAAATTTCAAAAATTTGATTTCAAACTACTTCCAGTAAATTATCTGACTTATTTCAATCAATTCAATGGAATTTAATCAATAGAATATATTCAATAAAAAATAAATGAATTTCCTTCTACTTCGTTCTTCACTTGACTTTTTCTAAGTTCGGATTTATATTTTGAAAAAATAAAGATATTCACAAATTTTTTTTGGAAGTTATTACATATTACAAACCATAAATAAAAAATTAATCATTTTAACTTTATTACTTCTTTACTATAGATTAATTGAAATGATTTTTCTCTGTTTAAGTAATAAAAAAACATTTTTAATCATAATTTATTTTTTATTGAATAAATTCTATTTATTAAATGCTATTGAATCGACTAAATTAAGACAGATAATTTACAGGAACTGGTTTGCAATCAAATTTTTTTAAATTCAAAGAAAAATATTGATGCATTCGTACAAATAACAATATTCTTTCATGTCATAATTCTGTAGATCTAGAAACTAAGTCAAGATTTTATTGATCCTCTGTAAAAATCCATTTATAACGCCTACACTTTGCACCTGCAGGTGCTTGGATTTGATATTTATAATCTGAAGAGATGACGATCGTCGAGATGGTTCTTTACAATTACGATACTGCCTTCCAGAAACTATGAATTATTAATAAATTTTATTTTTGCCCAAACTTATTTTCTTATCGCTTCGAGCAAAATTTTTAAAAATGATGCGATTCTAATAAATCACGGTTCATTTTTTTAGAAAAAAGATTCTCTACAACTTGACCGTTTCCTATTTCTGAAATTGAATTAATTATTATCAAATACAGCAATTTGGTTATATAAATTTTGTTTTGAAAAACTGTTTTTTTTTATAATTTCACCCATTAAAGAATTCATTTTCAAAAATCGGAAACGGTCAAGTTGTAGATAATCTTTTTTCTCTAACATTCTCTAACAAATTATTATATCGATACCCACGTTCTAATATGTCGTATCCCACATTTGGAAAATTTTTCAGGAAACGATAAAAACGTCTTGCTAGCACAAATAAATAAATGTAAACAAATTTTTGTTTTATACGTTCATAAAAATGCATAAATAATAATAATTAAAGCAAAAAAAATTATTTAAATAAATTTTATGATATTTATGTGGGTTACGCAAGAAGAAAAAATTAAAATGTATTTTAGAAAGAAAATTGATTTAATTGTTTTATAATTAAATATTGTTTCATCCCATACGTAACATTTTTCTCTCTTATTTTGTATGGTTTAATTCATAATTATTATAATATAACATTATTGATACATTTTATTTTTACTATCTTTAATATTGCTTAAAACATTTTTTTTTCATTTTAAGTACTCTTAATTTTTTTTTTTTTTTTTACTTCAGGTACATTTTCTTACTGAGACACTTTTTTTAATGCCTGTAATTGTTGCCATTTACTTTTGGTTCTTTTTAATCGATCTACAAACAAAGGTTTCAGTGGATGCTCTAGATTTAATTGGAGTTGTTAAAATATTATTTGTAATTACCTTCTTACTCATTTTATTAAATAATTTCTCAAAATAAACTTAAGACTAATCACAAAATAAAAATTGACTGTCACATCGCTGGCGCTGACTTAACCAATGGATGTCGGATACGACATATTAGAATTCGTGAAAATCGGCATGTGGGATACGACATATTAGAATATTTATTTAAAAATATTGAATAAACAATTTGACTCACAAGATTTTAATATAAGCTGTAAAACATTATTATTAATCCATTTATCAAAAAAAGTCAATTTCTCAAATTTTGTGAGATACGACATATTAGAACGTGGGTATCGATATATTAAGAGCAATACTTTGTATTAATTTTAATTTCTCTAAGAATTGTAATTTTCTTTAAAAAAGCAATTATTATTGTATCCCTATAGAGAATAATATTAACTTTGTAACAGTATTGTATAAACGAAAATTATATTGTATGAATATTAAACTTTCAAAATACCATCATTGATAATTTATTTCCATTGTCTATATGTCTTCAGTATTGTAATCAAGATAATGAAAGAATATTGAAAACAATTTGTCAATAATTATGTAATAAATTTAAAAAAAAAAAATTCTTAATTTTAATACATGGTTTATTTATATATATTTAATATTGATATGGGTCATTTCATGGGAGTTTTACAGTAAACAATTTTTTTTCGACGAAACATTTTTTTTTGCCTTTTTACTTCGAAAATAATCGACACGTATTTTTTTTTCAATGTGATACTTGAAAATTTCGAAATATAATTTTTTTAAATTTGGCACTCGGGAAAATTTTTTTTTCCAGCAGCTCACTGTAAAAGCAGTTTTGAATATAAAATGTAACCCTTGCACTTGAATTGCGCGAAAGAGTACAAGCTTTCAAAAAAGTTATAGCACACATTTCGTTGTTTTTTTTTGTAATAACAATATAGTACATTTTTATAAACAATTGAATTTTTTTTAAATTTGGAACTAATTTTTTTCCGATTTTTTTGTTTCTAAATCTTTGTTGAAGTTTTTTCAATATGCACGGAAAATTTCGGAATGGAAAAATGAAAACTGTAGGTGTAATTAATTTATAAAATCTGTCCCGCGCGTTGCAACGAGCGAGCTCGCACGCTGCAACCATGCTTAAGCTTGATTAGGCATGCTCGGACTCGAAGCACGTGTGGCAGTGAATGCAGTGACCGCTGTTTTAGTTTTCTGTGAATGTTCCTCAAGTGTTCACCTATTTCAAATTAATACAGAAATGCCAAGCTCTCCATTTAAACATGTCTGCTGCAATCCGTTTAATAAAAAATATCATAGTGGAAAAAAGCACAAAAAAAAAAAATTTGCGTCGCGTTTCGTCCTCGATACTTGAAAAATTGAAAATTTTGAAACCGGATGATGTTTCTTGTACACAATGCAGAATAGAAGCAAATGAAATGGAGATGGAAGATCTTTGTTGTAAGTACATTCAAACTTGTGCGTAGACTATTTCAAAACGAATCATTAGTTATAATGATGAGTTGATTAGTGAAGTTTTACGATAAAATTACTCTAAATGATACACTTAAGACGCAAATTTTTTTTTGCTTTTTTCCACTATGATTTTTTTTATTAAACGGATTGCAGCAGACATGTTTAAATCGAGAGCTTGACATTTCTGTATTAATTTGAAATAAGTGAACACTTGAGGAACATTCACAGAAAATTAAAACAGCGGTCACTGCATTCACTGTAACACGTGCTTCGAGTCCCAGCATGCCTAATCAAGCTTAAGCATAGTTGCAGCGTGCGAGCTCGCTCGTTGCAACGCGCGGGACAGATTTTATAAATTAATTACACCTACAGTTTTCATTTTTCCATTCCAAAATTTTGCCTGCATATTGAAAAAACTTCAACAAAGATTTAGAAACAAAAAAATCGGAAAAAAATTAGTTCCAAATTTAAAAAAAATTCAATTGTTTATAAAAATGTACTATATTGTTATTACAAAAAAAAACAACGAAATGTGTGCTATAACTTTTTTGAAAGCTTGTACTCTTTCGCGCATTTCAAGTGCAAGGGTTACATTTTATATTCAAAACTGCTTTTACAGTGAGCTGTTGGAAAAAAAAATTTTCCCGAGTGCCAAACTTAAAAAAATTATATCTCGAAATTTTCAAGTATCACATTGAAAAAAAAATACGTGTCGATTATTTTCGAAGTAAAAAGGCAAAAAAAATGTTTCGTCGAAAAAAAATGTTGACTGTAAATCTCCCATGAAATGACCCATATATATTCTTTTATATATTATAATACAAAATTCATAATATAAAATATTTTATATATACTCTTTTATGCATTATTTTATATATATATTTTTTAAAAATATATATTCGATTTTAGGAAAAGACTAGTAAAGAGCGAAGTAGAAGGAAGAGAGGTAAAAAGCTATTTTGTGAAATTCTGTCGACAAGCTAGGGTTGAATTGACGAGGACTACCTGACCCATCATGAATACAGCAGACTCACCAACAAAAGTTTGGGCCTTACTCCTACAACTTACTTCTTATCCGTGTGATTTTGTCGACTTTCGAAAGTGTCGATCCCCGTGGTTGGTTCTGGAACTATACCTACCCCTGGCGTCTTTCCCCGCAAGGTTTGGACCATTCAATCGCCCTGGATGTCTCCTCTATACCTATCTTCACTCAACGTTAGTATGTTCTAAAATTGTGTTCTTTCTTAAATCTCTAAAGAGAATCATGATAATTAGAAATTTCAGCTTAAAATAATTGCAATGCAATACCTCAGGATTTAGTGTGCTGGCATCACTATTTACATGCACGTGCACAAGGGTGGTTCTTATTCATTCTTGGTAAAATTTGTTGGTGAATTATCTTTCTCTCATATCCCTATTTCGTCTGAATATACAAAAGAAATTATCTCATATAAATTTGAACGAAATTTTCTTATAAGTCAACATTTTCCAGTTGGTAATAGTAAAAAATCACATATAAGTTTTTCTGCATTTTTTTTTGTAGGATTGGTTTTAAGAAATGTGTGATTTGAGTCATTAAACTCAGACGTTTATTAGGACAAAGTTATACCATAAACAAATGAAAATTTTGCTTTTGAGGGGAAAAAGCAACTCCAAAAAAATATATTCCTTACCGCGTACTCTGGGGGTGGCAGAGAGACTTTTAAGTTTCAAATAGGAGCCTCCTTTTTTTATTGCAGATTCGGATTCTCCATAGAAAAACACGTAAGTAAGTTTTATTCAAAACCTTTTTTTACCTCACACCTTGGGGGTATTTGATTCTTTTGTCATGCATTGTTGTAAATTTTAGGGTTTATATTTATCACGTGAGTGGTACTCATGAGAAAACAATGTTTTTTTACACTACAAGCATCTTACTATTAGCGTTTCATCACATAAAGTACAATTTATTTGTGCATTTTTTCAAGTCCAAAATCTGCAGGATTTTTGAAATTTCTCAAACACTTTTCTACATTCCCCTTTTTATAACAAGCGTACTGGAACATATTTTTATATCTCGGAGAAGATAATTGGTTGTGTACACGGTATTACAATTTAATAACATTATACCGCAAACAAACTTTGGCGTATGATTCCTGCATGGAAAAATATTTAGCGCAGCAGACGCGCTACCTATAGCACAGTATCTGTACACATGGCTCTATACAACAGTTATACCTATATTGGCGCAGCAGACGCGCCAAACTGAGGGACAACTGTTGCTCCCTTCGTATGGTATACTATACACAGGGTGACCATACACAGCTTTTGAATCTAATACAAATATTTTAAGTTTATTTAATGAAGTGAGATGACAGAGTGTTTTTTTAAAAAAATAAGATTTACTTAGTTATTCAGTTTTTTAATCTCCTGGTCAATGACTTCTCCACTTTTTGGTGCATTTTCTAAGATTGCAGCTTTTTATCTCCAAGTTCTCTAACAGCTATCCTTTTCATGTGTTTATCAGATACTTTTTCCTTGGTATTTTTTTCTTCCTTACATTTTTTTCTTTCAGCTGGAACTTTATCTACTCCACCATTGGCAATTACCGCATCGTAAACTCCTCTGTGAACATATCCCTCTTGGGATATGTTTTCAAAAACACTTTCCTTGTTGATGGTAAATACCCGTTCAACATTCGCTACCGTTTTGATAGTAATTGTAAAGCTACCGCAGTCTTCTTCTAAGTGCGTTGTCTGTTTAACCCAAAAATGGTCAACGCGTTCTTTCGACCTTCGAAATTTGTTGCATGATTTATTTACGGACGGTGAAGAATAAAGTTTGGTAAATTGACGAAATGCTTTGTCCGAGCAGGTACAATCAATCCAATTGCTATCATTTAGTATTTGCAGTAAAGTTTTGAATCTCTGCTTTCCGACATTTTGCACAGCGATTGAGGGATCCAAAGAGCTGACTGCTTCCGTAACTTTGTATTTTAATGGTGAACGGTCCATTAATTTAAAAAAAAACTTCTGTAAGTCCTTCCTGCAGTCCTGGCGGAAAATAGCAAATTGCTGTTGCAATAGACCTTTGCACTGCCTGAATTCTTTCGACACTTTAAATCCGATTTTAATTTCGCCAGATGGAAGAAGATCTGCTTCTTTTATTACGTCGACAAGGGGTTTAATACATTCAAGTTTCATAAATCGCTTCATTACACTTTGAAGCAAAGAATTAAGAGCAGAATGTAAGAAAGGTGCTAAGGGCCAGTCGATTAAATTAACGAACGAATGGTTCAACATCGGAAGTAAGCGTCTTAAAAAAATCTAGCTTTGGTTTAAGCAGCGGATCTGTGATGAATTCCTTGAAAAGTTTATAGCCAGCTGATGTTGGTCCTGTTTCATTTTCTTTTGCCGTAGTTACAAACTTTCGGAGGGAACATAACATATCCAATGCTCTTCCTGCTACATCTCCGTTCTCCAACCAACGAGTAGCACCGAATTTTAAAGGGAAAATCTCTATCTCTAATAAAACAGCCTCGTTTTCTACAGTTTTTAGATACGTCTTGAGATCTTTCAAGAATTGAAGATTGACATTTGGGCCATCCATGGAAACTTGCACCATTTTTTCAAGAGAGAGATCATCAAAAGAATTTTTGAAAGCTTCCAGTAAATCAACAACTTTAGTTTTATCAAGTAAAGCAGAAGTGAAGTATCTTGTGCAAACTTAATTCTCAACAGGCTCCCAAAATCGCACGTTGATATCCATCTGTTTTTTACATATTTTATTTAATGCTTCGCCAAAGCCAACGACGATTCAAGGATATTGCTTTACAGTAGTCAAATTACTCACCACTGTAGGAGTCGCAAAATGATTTTGCAATATTTTATTGGTGGTACCCAACAATGAATTCGATGCAGTTATTGAGGTTGCAGGCGTCGGAGGTATAGGTTTATTTGATTGAGATGCAGTCAATTCATCAAGAGACATAGCTTGGGTAATCTTATTCTTTTCTGAAACTAGTGCAATAATGTCCATCGTTTTCTTCTGTGCAGCTATTGAGGTAGTACATTTTTGACTTTTCATGTGGCTAACCAGAGCTTGCTGCCCCACATTTGTAATGTCTATGACCTTAGAACATAAAATGCACTTCGCTCTTTGATTATTTGGTACTTTTTGCACCCATTCTCGTAACCCTGGTGTACTCAGCCAAGGTTGTTGGAAGGTACTTTGTGATGGCACGCGTTTATTTCGCGCCATTTTTCAGTAAGTTTTTCTAAAAATACTATTAGTTTAAATTATCAAAAAGTATAATTATTTTTTAATCAAATAAAAGATTTTCCGCAAAATGAAAAATAGATACTTGAAAATATTCCATTTATAGGAAACTCATCCAACTCTGCAAAAGTTTACAGTTTTTTCTCATTATTTATATTTCCACTTTTAATGTTAAATTCTTCAATATTCATATTTTTATGTGCCTCCGGCGCGTAAACTCGTTTTTACGCTACAGTTGAGAGTAGCGCAATGTTGTGTATTACGATACAGAGGAATGCAATGTGAAAAATTAACTGCGCATGCGCCTATTACGATACAGCGGAGCGTAATCTTCTTATTCTTCTTCGTACAGCGTTGGCGCCGTACTGACAAAACCTTGTACATTTGAACTGAATTTACAGTCAGAAAATTGACATTTCCATTTCTAAGATGGCGGATTCAAAACGGCGGATTGAAATTTACGAAATTAAACGATTTCGCTCTCTAAAAACTCTTACTCGGGGGTTTCGGAATTGCTTCTGACTGTAAATTCTTATTCAAAGACCATCGAAACCCGCAAGCACAAATTTTCAAGATAAATTTTCGAATGCAGAATGGTATGCACCAAAGAGTCAATGTGAATGCTCATAAGGTTGTTCGGATAAATGTAAAAACTTGATATGGCCGTATCTTTGTGAAAAAAAATCGCTCATGACTGTTTAATAGCTCATTTTGAAGGGAAAGAGTAGTGATAAATGATGAAATTTGAGAAAAAAACCACAAACATTTCTTGCGCCCTGTACATAACCTCAAAAGTAGCGAAAAAACCCCATTTTTCGAGCACATAACCTCAAACATCTCAAAATCCTGACGTGATAGGCTGATTCTGATTCCAAATTCGGATTCCACGTCAAAAATTACTCCGGAAACGACCCATAGCTTTTCAACAACAAAACCTTGCAGACCTGTGTAATCAATACAAACATGTACACTCTATACATGAATTTTTTATTAACTTTAAGCTTACCTGCTTCCATATGATATGTAACTTTTTATCTTAGATGCTTTGAAATTTCTCACTGGTACACCGAAGTCACGAAATCATAAGAAATGGAAAATTGTTGAAGACACTGTCACAGTCAACAAGGAAAAAATCTCTTAATTTAAAATCCTATACCTCTAAATTGATCACCCTTTATATAAGTAAACTACATCATGTAACACATTTAAAACAAATTAAAATCGTTTTTTATTAAAAAGTAAAAAAAATTCCTGGCCATTTTCCGGTTTCTCCAGGTCACAGAAAATTCTCGGTCATTTCCCGGTTTCCAGGTCCAGCGGCCACCCTGTATATAGCTCTGCAGAGCCATATACATGGACAGCACTTGAGCTTGGTAGTTAGTAAAGCACTTGCATGGCAGTAGCACGTCTGTTGTCTCAAAAAGGTACACCAGACATGCCAAACGAAAGAACAAGATTTGTGCTCGAGTTTAGTATTGCTGGTGTGCTAGTAGGTACGTCTACTGTGCCGAAATTCTTTCTGTGTGATGATATAATAGTATACTCATTGCCTCTAAACTGACGCTTATTTTTCGATCAGCACGCGAGTTTCCACTTTTCATTCTTTTTTTATCTATACGGCGCATCCGATTTGACGTGCTTTACATTTAGTGTAACACTGTGAATTCAGACCTAAATATTTCCTGAAATTCAGAAACAGCATAATGCCTTAGGGATGTGGTAGATTTAAGACGATAAGGCGGTAATGTAAATATACCATAATCTATCGTTCCAATTTTTCTTTATTACATATAAATTGTCCAACAAATGCTGTATCTATTTTGTAACTTTAGACCTATATGATTTGTATTATTTAAAAGCACATTTTTTTCTCTAAAAATTTAATTTGATCGTAGATGCGTGTAGGAAATACTCTCAGGCCGAGAGCAGAAGATCAAAAACACTACATAATAACACTGGTCAACAAAATTTTACCTATATGTTCATGGAATGAGATATATCATTTCCAGAGTAGTCTTAAATGGCAGAGAAGTTTACAGTGTTCACAGCTCCAACCATAGAGCCGGATACAGAGCATCGTTTGGAGGAAAAGTGTACATGGCACACGCGTCTCTCCCCTCCACTACGCCACGTACGTCAGCCCTCTACTCTTGCTCGTATCGCGCTACGGGCTACCTTTATTTGATGCTAGTCAAGGACGGTCAACCTCTAATAGATGAGGTGTCCGCGTAGCGTAGTTCATGTGCACAGTTGTACGCGGCGCCAGTTGTCGCAAGCAGACGAAGTGCGGCAAGAGGAACTGGCTTCGTATAGTTCCGCCATTGTTATTTACAAGTCATTTCAAGTATTTAACAATTCATTATGCGTGATTGTGCGTTATCATGGATGAAAAGTACGTAATTCAGTGTGCTGTTCGTGGGTGTATAACACCAAAAAGTGTCAGAAGGAAAGTGTGCCCATACATCGGTTTGCGAAAAGAGGAGATGCTGGACAACGATGGATAGAAGCTTGCGCGAACTCTTACTTGTTGAGGTTAGAATACCTATAAGTAGTGGAAAGGCAATATTTTGTTTGTCATCGACATTTCGATGAACAATATTACTAACAAAAGACAAATGGTGCCTTTCTTTTAAAAAGCGGTTTTCTTTCAATTTTGAAATCAAAAATAGTCTATCCACGTCCGTTTGTATCTTCTCTACAATTTCCTAAATTTTAGAAACAAAATTTTATGTACAATATTTGAGACACAAACATGTAGAAACCTAAAACAATAAAATTTGCTAAATTCCTCAGTATCACATGCTTTTAAGGTTCGCGGTTCGTTGAATATGAAAATTTTCTGTATACCTTCTGGAAATAAAAGTACAAATTACAGATATTTTTGTTTTTCATTCATTATGACAAAACCAAGATTTAATGAAAAATTGTGAAAATGTAGTACAAGAGTGAGGAGTTAATATCAACTTCTCACTCTTGAATTACACTTTCACAATTTTGCATTAAATCTTCAAATTCTTTTTAATTATATTCACGGCAAAAAAAAGTTGGATACCTAACTGTTTAACAGATGTAAAACGCTACTCATTGAAATGCAAGGAAGCCATTATTTACCCTAATGTTCCTTCCGTGACAAAAGCTCCTTATGAGCGTAACGATTCTATCCCGGGAAATTCTGCATAACGCAAAGCAGAAAAAATCAATGCTGACCAAAATCAAACCCTAGGATATAAGCCAATCAGAAACTTGCCAGAATTATTCGACCAGAAAGAATTGAATGATTTGACAAGGGACCTGAATTTATCGAAAAATGAAGCTGAAATCTTTGACTCTAGACTCAAGAAAAAAAATTTGCTGAAAAAAGATAAAGAAATTTTTTACGAAAATCGAGAAAAAGATTTAACTACATTTTTTCCAGTCAAAATACTATCATTTATTGTACCGATGTAGATGGGCTTTATGAAGAGCCTTGGTCATGAGCACCAGCCAGAGAACTGGCGTTTATTCATTGATGCAAATAAACATAGTTTGAAAGCTGTTCTCTTGCACAATAAAAATGATTGCAATCTAACTATAAACAAATTGTTGCTTTCTATGCACCTAGGACAGCAGAGAAGGAAACCAACATTATAATGTTAAAGTTTGGCCACACCGAAAGGTGTTAGAACCAGGAAAAATAAACGTTGCTCAAAAACCACTGATGGATCCTTAAAAAATCTTATTACTACCATCACATATGAAACTCGGCATCGTACAAATTTTTGTCAAAGCGATGGATAAAAATCGAGAAGGTTTTCGTTTCTTGAAAAGAAAATTCCCTAAGCTTAATGAAGCTAAAATCAAGGAAGGAGTTTTCCTGGGACCACAAATCCGATAACTGATGTTGGACTGTGATTTCGAAAAGAGCTTGACTAACTTTGAAAGACAAACTTGGTTGTCAGTAAAAGCTGTTATAAACAATTTCTTTGAGAACACGAAATTCAGAAACTACAAACACCTGGTGAACACTATAGTACAGAATTTCCAGGAAATGAAAGTGAACATGTCACTAAAGATTCACATTCTTTACTCTCACTTGAACTTCTTCCCAGAAAATTTGGGAACTGTTAGTGATGAGCACGGGGAAAGATTTCATCAAGACATAGCTGAAATAAGAAAGAGGTCTCCAACAATACGAGAAGCACGGGAATCGGGAACTCCAAAGATACAAGAGTGTAAGGAGCCCCCATTTCTTAGACGTTTAGATTTCGGGGGTAATGCGTGAGAACGCACACAGGCCTACTACTGGCAGCGCGCACTTGCACGCGCCTTACTCTCGAATAGAGTGGGGATAGAAGGGGAAAAATTCCGCTCGCTCTGTTGGAGTCGAAACGCTCGTATCTATGGAGTTCAAGTGTATTTTAAACTTTGTAAATACTGTAAACTCTGTAAATATTGTAGACTTTAATGCAATGAGATACAAGAAACAGTATAAAGATTCGCCTCAAGTACTTGTAAACCGTCAAACTGGTAACTCTATAAAAAGAGACAACTTCTCTAGCACGTTTCTTTCGAACAGTTACAGTGGGAACTATAAACTTTTTAAAAAAAATTTCTGCATAAAAAAAAGAAGAGAATGATACACTGTTGACTAATAACCGTTTAAAAAAAATTTTACACCCTTTTATTATATGGTTTGTGATTTTACGAAATAATATTTAACTCCAAAAATATCAAAAACCTGATGTGCTGGGAAAAATCAGGGGCCAAATTTGGATTCAGCACAAAAAAACTACTTTGGAAATGATATATCTCATTCCATGAACACATAGGTCATATTTTGTTGACCAGTATAATAAACGAATTCAGACAATATTTCTATTCTCTAAATTCGGCATTTTGGACGGCCTCCGCGTACTTATTTTATAATTTCTATAGAACGTTTTGAATGTATATTTTCTTTTGTGTTCTCTTTAAATTGATGATAGTCATTTTTAGATAGAGAAATCATCCTCCATAATAATTTAGGATAAAAATTACGTGCTGGCATTCTGAGAAATTAAATTGGGACTCACTGTGCCGGCACAGACTCGGGCAATTTCGGGGTTAGCATGAAAACTCATCATGAATAATCCGGACAAGCAGAATCATCCTGAGGATGCATCTGCAATACCTAGGGACATCTGCAATCAGAAAAAATAACTTTGGGCCATTGAGGCTCAAATTGACCTTCAGGCCTAAGACCACCCACATGTTTGGATAGAGAAAATCGTCCGGAATAAGAATCTGTATTATCCGATAGATTTGTTGAAGCCACAAAACTTTTGTATTATATATTAGTCGTTGATCGCCTGGATGGCTTCTTTATTGCGCACAAATTTTTTTCCGAACAGAAAAAATTTGTGTTTCCGCAACCGGCGAAAGTCCAAAGAAGTTAGATCGAGTAAAAAATCTGCATGCAGAGCAGCTCAAAGTTTACTTTAGTCTATTTTTGCTGAGCAACATGGCTTGAATGGTCCGGTGTGCATGGTCGTAGGGGAAAAACACCACTCTCTTCGCCATTCCCGGATGTTTCTCTGCGATCGCTATCTTCAATCTGTCCTAGAGGGATGCGCAGTACTCCACACTGATGGTTTTCCCCTTCTCAAGATTGTTAATGAGGAGGATTCCTTTCGCGTCCCAGAAACCTGGCATCCAGGCCACTGTTTTGACTACTATTTTGTTTTCGGCGTATAGTGGTGTATCCAACAACGACTTAGTTGTTATAATGTCTTGTGACCATGAAATATTTACCTATAGAAAGGAAATTTTATGGACAGCTATACAAATCTCGATGTCACCCTCTCTTAATATAAGGAAAGGACGTCAAAAATGGCGTAAAAAATGGCGTAAAAAATGACATAAAAAACGACGTAAAAAATTACGTAAAAAACGAGGTCAAAAATTGGGACAGTTTTTTACGTCATTTTTGACGTCGTTTTTTATGTCATTTTTGACGTCGTTTTTGACGTACTTTTTTGTCTTCAAGAAGCCTTACATTTCCTATTACATTTTTGTGACTCCTTTACGAAATGCCCATTCCACTTTGAAATAAATTATTTTATTATACAATAGTTCTTTTACTGATAAGCATTTCTCAATTACGATACCCAATGAACGACCGAATATAAATTTTTAAGGCTTCTTAAAGACAAAAAAGTACGTCAAAAACGACATAAAAAACGACGTCAAAAACGACATAAAAAACGACGTCAAAAATTAAGTAAAAAACGATGTCAAAAATTGGGTTAGTTTTTTACGTCATTTTTTACGTTATTTTTGACGACGTCTTTTACGTAATTTTTCGACTTTAAGAAGCCTTAACAATTTATATTCGGTCGTTCATTGGATATCGTAATTGAGAAATGCTTATCAGTAAAAGAACTATTTTATAACAAAATAATTTATTTCAAAGTGGAATGGGCATTTCGTAAAGGAGTTACAAAAATGTAATAGGAAATATAAGGCTTCTTAAAGACAAAAAAGTACGTCAAAAACGACGTCAAAAATGACATAAAAAACGACGTCAAAAATGACGTAAAAAACTGTTTTTTACGTGATTTTTGACGTCGTTTTTTACGTCATTTTTGACGTAATTTTTTACGCCATTTTTGACGTCCTTTTTTACGTCATTTTTTACGTCAAGTTTTTCAATAGGGTTAAGCACTATAAATTACATTGTCAAATATTTCCAAATATACATCCTGTCGAAAAATGTCCCAATGAGAATTTGTAAACTTAATTTAGGTATTAGATGCGCAACTAAGTTCCCGCTGTTTGTCAATAGATGGCTCCAGCAGTACGTTCTGGACGATTTTGACATATCCAAAACGTCATGAACCAAGATTAGACATATGGTAAACAAACCGCTTTGAGACATTAGTGATTTTGTTTTGGCGTCATATACTTTTGGTTGTGTAAAAATGTCTGATTTTGTGCCAAATACTCGTCATTTGCGGGATGTGTTGATTTTCTTCTTTCATTTGAAGAAAACGGCGGCTGAAGCGCATCGAGAGCTCCAAAAAGTTTACGGAGATGCTGCTCTGATTGAAACAACGTGCCGTAATTGGTTCCGTCGCTTCAAAGACGCTGATGTTATTTATTATGAGCTGTTGAAACCGAACGAAACCATCACTGGGGAACGGTATCGAATGCAATTAATGCGTTTGAGCCGGGCACTGCCCGAAAAACGGCCAGAATACGAGCTGAGGCACGAAAAAGTGATTCTACAGCATGACAAAGCTCGGCCTCACGTTGCCAAACCGGTTAAAACCTACCTGGAAACGCTTAAATGGGAAGTGCTACCCCACCCGCCGTATTCCCCAGATATTGCGCCATCCGATTATTACATGTACTTACAGTTTTGAACGTTCATTGAACGGTGACAAAATTTTTTTTTCTATAAAGAAATTTATTATTATATTTATATTTAGGGCCCTTCAAATATACAATCGTTCATGAACAATACACTATTTTTTAATTTTCTGGACCAAAAACTAATCATTTAGTTTAACAAAAAATTTTGATTCGTGGACAGCCTCAAAGATCAACACTTTTACCGTAACGGTGTTCGAGCTCTACCAGAAAGATGGGCAAAAGTTGTAGCTAAAGATAGACAATACTTTGAATGATTCATTTGTAACCATTTTTTCACAATAAAGTTGCATTTTCATCAAAAAACAGCGCACGGAGAAAAATAATTGAAGTAATTTTACTCAACTTCCGATCAAATTTGGGACATATGGACAAGTTAGAAGTTATTTAGTATCATTGTAATTATTTGTGATATATTAAATGTTCAAAAATGAATCAAAGTTGAGTAAAATTCAGAAGTGTAGGGTGAAGTATGAAAGCGTGCATTAAAATTTTTTTAAATATATTAGACCTATAACTTAATTCGTGCGGTATTTTTTTTTCTAAATTTTAACGTTTATTTAAGAAAAACATGTACAATATTATTATTCAAAGTATTGACTATCTGAAGCTATGACTTTTTCCCATCTTTCTGGCAATTTGTGGATTCCATCCTAAAAGAACTGCGCCGGCTTGGCGGCCAAGAATGAATCAAGCCAATTTTTGATACCCTGTTCTGATGTGAACCGTATTCCAGTGAGGGCGTTCTGCATCGATCGGAACAAATGGTAGTCAGGAGGGGCAAGGTCTGGGCTATGAGGCGGGTGGGTGGGTTAAAACTTCTTATCCACTGTTTTCCAAATAGTTCTTAACCGGAATAGCAGCATGGGGCCGAGCGTTGTCATGGTGGAAAATTAGTGCCTCGTGTCTGGTCGCAAATTCCGGGCGTTTTTCGGCTATTGCTCTCTTCAAACGGATTAATTGTGTTCGGTACCGTTCTCCATTGATGGTTTCACCCGGTTATAGCAGCTCATAATACAGCACACCCTTCTGATCCCACCAAATACAGAGCATTATCTTCGCGCCATGGATATTCGGTTTTGCCGTTGATTTGGCTGGTTGGCCAGGTTTCACATATGATTTTTTGCGCTGAGGGTTGTCGTAATGGATCCATTTTTCATCACCAATAACAATCCGATGCAAAAATGACTTCTTTTTGTGGCGTTCCAGCAGCATTTCGGACATGCAAAACCGCCTTTCAACGTCTCTCGGCTTGAGTTCATGTGAAACCCAATTTCCTTACTTTTGAATGTATCCGGCTGCTTTTAAACGTTTTGAAATGGCTGCTTGAGTGACTCCAAAAGATTCTGCGAGCTCTTCTTGTGTTTGTCAACAATCTTCATCGAATAATGCTTCCAGTTCTTCGTCTTAAAACTTTTTTGGCAGCCCAGGACGTTCTTCGTCTTCCATGCCAAAATCACCACTTTTAAATCGTGCAAACCACTTTTGGTACGTTCGCTCAGCTAGAGCATGTTCACCATAAACTTCCACCAAAATACGATGAATTTCGGCACCAGTTTTCTTCATATTAAAGTAATGAAAAAGAACTCCTCGCAAAAACACTTTTTCAGGCACAAAGTTCAACATATTTGAGTGAAAAAAAATTATTGTTGTTTAGGCTTTAAATGAATGATATATACTAAAAAAGACGCACAATAACAGTAGCTTTCCAACGCATGTTCGGAATATTGGAACGATGGAATAATAATCAAGTTACGCTATCTCTTAGCAAACCGCACGAATTAAGTTATAGATCCAATATATATTATTACTCGTAGTATAATTATAAAAAAACAATCTTTTATTGAATCACAAAATTAGTAGAACTTTCCGTTCATTATACTCTACGCTTCAATCGAGAGTTGAGTAAACCGTAAATTGCAAGACTTATTCCACCAGATATATCTATTCACGCAGGAACGAATGAAAGTAATCTGCGTCTTGGGCACACATAAAATATTGTTAATTTCAAAAACCTCTTAAATTTTCAGCATACTGATGTTCCAAGTTATTATATTTAATAATCAAAATCAATTAAAAACATACAAAATACAATTACAGTTTATTTTAGTACTCACTAAATCCAAAATAGTGGATTACACATACAAACTAGTTATTTTAAAAAATCATCGTACTGCAGTCGTGTTTGATTGTGTTTTGTCTGTTCGTCGCGAAGCTTTCGTACATGCTCCGCAGTGTTAACCACTATTTGTTTTTATGATTATCCACTAGTTTAAATAATTTATTTAAAAGTTTCACATAATCTAATTATACACTGAGATAAAAATGCTATTGAATCAAAAGCTTTTCTTTTCGAAAGCATGTATACTATGAATTCATAAAAATATACTACAAGAACTAATAAATATGTTACTGATTATTCTATAGCACATTGATTTGAATCCGTGATATACATGCTTTTGGAAAGAAATGTTGTTGATTCAATGGCATTTTTTTCTCAGTGATTAGATTTTGTAAGTTGAATAAATTCGTGATACAAAATTTGTTCTAAATTAATTAATAATTTCTTCTTTCTTTTTCACTTAAGTTTTTTAAATTAAATTGACTTCATGAAAATTTAAACAACAAAAGTCTTGATAAGTGTATTACATAAAATTTGGAAAATCTACACAGGATTTAGATCACATATAAATTTATTAGGGACAATAATAATTTGGAAATCGCAATTGGAAAATCCATATTTTGAAAATATACAACACAGAAAATAAAAAAACCTTCTTTTAAATGTTTTTACACAAGATGCTTTTTGATAATAACGCAATTTTTTAATGTACGCTTCAAACTTTAGTTTCATTAAAATTTATACGTAGTTAAAATAAAAATGTATACTAAATATTAATTAATAATTATAAGACCTGGGCTCGAATCCCAGCGCAGTCGCAAGCGTCTCTTTTTCCACAGAAGAATTTTTAAATTCTTTAATATTTGAATTCATTGGCATTATTTGCGATATAAGAGTTTGAAATTGTCTATGAGGACACCTGTCGACAACGTATCCTATGTGATACTAGTGAACCTACGATAATGTGGGCAGTGACAAAAATTTCAAACTCACCTAATTAATTATATATATCAACACTCATAATTATAATCATTTATTAATTAATTATATTAATTTTAAAAAATATTTTATGAATAATTTAGGAAAAAAGTTGATTTATTTTTACTTGAGTAAGGCTCAAAAACTTTATTGACTATAATTTCCACACATGTTTATATTAATGTCTTTAGTTTTTATCTTAACCCAAAAATAAGCAAACATTAAATCGCATAAACAAGCCGCGAAGCGTCCAATATACTTCTTGCGGAATATAATCTCCGAGATATTTGAATTTCGCGCCCCGTATCGTTTATCAAATGAGCACACCGATCAAATAAGGGCCTCTCCGCTCGAAAACGGGTAGAAGTATTGTCCACTTTCCAAACCGAGGCGAAAATTTTTTTTTTCAAAAATACGTTAAACAAAAAATACTCTGATGTTCAACTCAATAAAGCGCATCTTTTTTGTTATATTAATTTTCTTCCCTGATAATTTGTTTATTCAATGTAAAATAAACAATAGGTTTTTTCATACCTTCGAAAATCAATGCCGTTTAGAACTAAAATTGCTGAAACTCAACTAATATTCAACTGATTTTGTTGAAATTTGGTTTGTAAATTCCCATGACGCTATACTTGGCACCGAAATCATAGAATTTTCAAAAAATATAATATTATTATTAATATTATTTATTAATTCATCAGCAGCGGCTGAAAATCAATCAATTTTTTTTCGACATGTGAGGAAGTTTTTTCCTATTGAAGCTAGGAAAAACTTGCAGCGGAGGAGTTGGTGAGGATCGTTTGAAAATGTTTTTGGGAAAAAGTGATATTGGTTGGAGCAATACTTGATGAGATAGAAACGTTTTACTGAGAGCGCGGAACGCGCTTAACAAAGTTGCTCACGCACCCGTTGTTCTCGTGCCCGTATTAAAAAAAATACATTTACTTTGCATGCAATTGAACGATGGTTATTAAAAAATTTATTTTGAACATTTACAATGAAATTGTTTATATAGTTTCATCAGTTACAAAACTACAGACACTTATCTTTTTTAACTTATAATCTTAGACATATTACAACTTCTGAAATTGCGAAATTCAAAGAACGTCGCAAATTATGTAATATAATTTAAAATTATGTCATTCATGCAAAATAATAGAAAATGACCGGATTAATGTATTCATAGAATTTTTATTACGCGCTTTTACATTTTGTAATTACATCTTTTTTTATTCTATATTTGTATTCGTTAAAAATACATGCTCAGCGATGAGATAATTAATTTATTCCGAAAATTGCACTAGATGAGTTTTTGATATTATTTATTTTATAAAATCGTACTTGAATAATCTCTACAGTTTCATTTTATGTATATTGTATACAGAAAATTAGAAAATTTAAATTTTCTCCTCATTCCGCGCGTGATATATACATAAAAAGCGATATTCTTTTGTTTCTTCAAATAAATATGTTCGAACATATGTCTAAAAATATTAGTCAACAAACCGTTCAACTTGTTGGTTACATCTCAGCGTTCGCGACTTACGCGTTCACGTGAATTTAGTTCAGTTTTTAGAGTTTTGTAATAAAAATTATTGTTTGCTTATCGTGAAGATTCCTCTTTGAATTTGAATACAACGAAAAATTCGAAAAAAAATGTGCAAAAGAAATAGTAGAAAAATCTATAACACTGAAAAAAAAAATCGACGATACAGACATAATTGTGGTTCCTTGACCTATATTATATTGGAGATTTACCGAAAACCAAGGTTTGCTTGTATTAGTTCAGCCTGTATGTGTATTCCAAACATATGAATGACTATTGCAGCAATATTTATGATAAACTGTCAAATATATTTTGTTGAATTACTTAAAAACATTCAGCTATATTCATATGGCTGATAAATCCCAAGCATTTCTTTCAGTGAATAGCGAAAAGGACTGTTCTAAAAGATAATATCGAAACAAAATTGCGAAAGTTAAAGAGAAACAGTTTCTCTAAATTAAAAGAAACTAGTAAGGTAGATGTTAAGTTTTTAATGCATAGTTTATATTAAAAATAAAAGCGTGATCTAGTGCAATTTTCGGAATAAATTAATTATATCATCGCTGAGCATGTATTTCCAACGAATACAAATATAGAATAAAAAAAGATGTCATTACAAAATGTAGAAGCGTGTAATAAAAAATTCTATGAATACATTAATCCGGTAATTTTCTATTATTTTTCATGAAAGACATAATTTTAAATTATATTGCATAATTTGCGACGCTCTTTGAATTTCGCAATGTCAGAAGTTGTAATATGTCTAAGATTATAAGTTGAAAAAGATAAGTGTCAGTAGTTTTGTAACTAATGAAACTTATCAACAATTTCATTGTAAATGTTCAAAATAAATTTTTTAACAACCATCGTTCAATTGCATGCAAAGTAAATGTATTTTTTTTAATACGGGCACGAGAACAACGGGTGCGTGAGCAACTTTGTTAAGCGCGTTCCGCGCTCTCAGTAAAACGTTTCAATCTCATCAAGTATTGCTCCAACCAACATCACTTTTTCCCAAAAACTTTTTCAAACGATCCTCACCAACTCCTCCGCTGGAAGTTTTTCCTAGCTTCAATAGGAAGGAATGAAAAAACCAATTGTTTATTTTACAGTGAATAAACACATTATCACAGGTACTCAGCGCTAGATAACATTTATACACGCGAGTTTTACTTTTGAAATAAATACGACTTTTATGAACAGTTAACGTCTCATATATGAGATTGGTCAACGTTAGTCCGATGCGAATATTAAATCGCATGGATTCTTTTAACAGGTGATCAGCGCTACATAACATTTAAACACGCGAGTTTACTTTTGGGAAATAAATACGAATTTTATGTATATTTAACGTCTCATATATGAGATTCGTCAGGATTAGTCCTATATGAACATCAATTCGCATGAACAAGTCGCGAAGCGTTCAATATATTACATACGCGAGTACTTCTCGTGGAATATAATCTCCGAGATATTTGAATTTCGCGCCCCTTGTCGTTCATCAAATGATGGATTCTTTAAACAGATACACAAAACTACATCAAATTTATACACGCGAGTTTTACTTATGAAATAAATACGACTTTAATCAACAGTTAACGTCTCATATATGAGATTCGTCAGGATTAGTTCTATGTGAACATCAATTCGCATAAACAAGCCGCGAAGCGTTCAATATACTTGTATTACATACGCGTGTACTTCTCGCGGAATATAATCTCCGAGATATTTGAATTTCGCGCCCGGTATCGTTTATAAAATGATGGATTCTTTCAACAGATATTCAATGCTACCTAACCTTCTTTACACGCGGGAAAAATTCCTATACGCATACGATATTTTTCGAGTTACTCACGCTCCCAAACATTATATTCTGCTGCATGAATTCTATGTGAATATTATATACAAGTTTCAAAATGACATGTTTGATAAAATGTCTATTTTTGTATTGACCCATATTCATAAAAGTTTTGTTCATTTCTTTGGCATAGGGTCAGTTTCTTCTTATTTTCTTTGATTAAAATTATTATTAGATTTAAAAATGCGCAAAAAGAAAGAGAGGCAAACGTTTCGGCCACATATGGGGGCCCTCTACAGTGCCATAAATTCAAATATTAATTCAAAATTTCTGTAAAGGATTAGAATATAGAAGATAATTAAAAAATCTGCCCGCTTTGCGGGCACATTCTCATCGCGTGCTACGCGCGCAGCTCGCTTCGCTCGCAAGCTTGAGCGCGCCAAGGGCGCGCGATTTGATCGTCGAGCTTCGCGCTCCGATCTTTCTGGACCTCGCGCTTCGCGCTCGGTCTTGTGCTATTCGCATACATTTAAGTTTATTTCTTATAATTTAATACTGAAGCTCAAACCAATTTTATAATATTAAAGATGATGTGAATTACTCATTTTCTCAAATTCACTAAATTTCTTTTTCAGTTTAAGTGAAACAGGAAATTCAATTTACTTAAGGCTCTATCGGCCTTAAGGAACACATTCTCATCATGACACTCGCGCTTCGCGCTCGATTTTCTGTATACATTTCAGTAACTTTTTAATAAATTACATGATTAAAATAATTTATTTTCTTCCAAATATCTCAAAAAGAAAAAATAATCGTAGACTTTATTTAAGGTAGTACGATCACGAAAATTAGACCTCAGGCTAAAATAGATAATTTTGCTTTCAAGAATAGCAATATTATTATTGAAGGGCTAATTTGAAAGAGAAAAGATTATTTTTCATGAAAAAAATTTGAAACATAAAAAAGTAATGTTATTAATAAATTTCATTTTTGCCCAAACTTATTTTCTTATCGCTTCGAGCCAAATTTTTAAAAATGATGCGATTCTGATGAATCATGGATCATGACGCTTTCGACTGCGCTGGGATTCGAGCCCAGGTCTTTCGATTGCCGGTCGAGACCTGGGCTCGAATCCCAGCGCAGTCGAAAGCGTCATTTTTTCCACAGAAAGATTTTCAAATTCTTTAAATATTGAATTTATTTGCATTATTTGCGATATAAGAGTTTGAAATTGTCTACGAGGACACCTGTCGACAACGTATCCTATCTGATACGCGACTAGTGATCCTCCGATAATGTAGGCAGTGACAAAAATTTCAAACTCAACTAATTAATTAAAATTTTTGATTTTTTCAAAAAATTATTTTCAAAAACACAAAAGTAGTGCTCAATCCCTCAATTTTGATTGGATGTGGCTGGTTAACGAACTTGTCCTTACTTTTTCGGCTCCGATAAAGTGTGTCAAAGCACAATTCAATCTGATAATTCTATCGAGAGTGATGCCGCACACGACCTACAGACAGACAGACAGACAGACAGACAGACAGACAGACAGACAGACAGACAGACAGACAGACAGACAGACAGACAGACAGACAGACCGACAGACAGACAGACAGACACTTTCGTGAAAACCCTTTTTTCGGACTCAGGGGGTCTTAAAACGTAAAGATTTGATGAAATTTTCGAAAGTCATTTTTCACATAAAACCAATACATTCTCATCCATGATGTTAATGTAAAAAAGAATTATCATAGAAATTAAAAACTTATCTCATAGCTTGCAATTCAAAATGAAGTAGTCCATGATGCAGCATCACGAATTGAAGTTCACTATGAATAAAAAACCGGATAAAATGAAGAAGTATAAAAGATTTTGCACACGAACCGACCGGAATTTTTTTCAAAAAATGTTTATTAATCAAGAAGGATGCCAAATTGGTTCTCAATGGCAAAACGCGAACAGGGTTGACATTTATGAAAACTTCCCGTGAAGACTTTATTACCGGCGTCTCTCACAGAATGATCTGAACTGTTTTAAAAACCGACTAGGGACATGTGGCTCTGCTGACCGAAAACTTTTTTCCTATAAGCAATCCTGAGAGGTTCTTTTCCTCCTTGAAGAAGACTATTGTCCTGTACCTAGTAAAGAAATTCGAGACGTTTATGATGATTTTCACGAGTGGACGAAGGCGTTTATTTTTCAAGAAAACGAATTTTGAATATAAGCTTCACGAACAATCCATTCAACACTGAATTTGCAAGCAAGTCGTTACATAAACATAAAATATTATAATATCTGTATATGTAATTTTCCACAATATTTAAAAAAATTGAAAGTTGTTTATTTTCGCATTCAGATTTATTCTGAGATGTTTTTGAAAAATTATAATAAATTTATCTTTAAAAATTAATAAAAATGCAATTTAAATATTCATGATATTAAGTATCTCATTTGAAACTGACCCTATGCCAAATAAATGAACAAAACTATTATATACAAGCCCTTAAACACTAAGCAATTTAGAATTAATCTGATTCAACGCCAGTTTAAAATTATGAATACATTCTTTACTTATTCAACGTTACATAATAACTTACACACACGAGTGGTACCTTCAAAAGAAATGCGATTTTTATACGTATTCTTACCGTCTTAAATATGATATTTTTGTTTTAATCCGGACATAAAATTTTATACATATAAAATAATGCATTTTTAAATATACGAACTGAATAAGACATAGCCCTCTTCATTGTTTTGCAACTCTCTTTCTAAGAATATGATTTTTTAAACATTGCGTTTTCTTTTATTCCAAAATTGCTTCTTCCGAGGGACTCTCTCAACATGTGGTCTGAAACCCTTCTTTCTCTCTCTCCGCTCTCCGAACACTTAAGCGTACTTGGGTCCCGAGTTTCCAGGACATAGACCGTGTATGGGGTTTGTTTATGCGTTTGGAACTTGACCCTCCACAACAAATTTTCACTGTATATATTAAAAATTTTTTACGCTAGTCTTCAAACGGTACTGCTCTCTTCTCAAATCAGTTTCCTTTTTGACACCAAACAGAGTGTGCGGCTACTTCTATCTGCCGCCTCTGTGTCTTAAAGAAAAAATAGAAAATTAAAAATTGAAATAAAAACCATTAATTTTTAATTTTTTGCCCTTTTACGAAAAACCTGTTTCCTTCCGGGTTCGTGTGTTGTGATTCTGTGAAGTGCATACTTCTCGTGGGTGTTGTGAGCCCCTTGTGGATGGTGATGATTTTTTCTGCAGGATCTGTGGTTATTTTGTAGGAGATATCAGTGTCCATAGGTGGTTCTTGTTGTACCTTTGAGGAGGGGCGGTTTTACGGATTCACTCTTCGCGAATCTGCCAGATAGGAGTTCTCACACGTTTTTTGAGGGCTGTGTTTTGGAGCGGTCTTGTTCCTAGACGCCTTGGAGCTTGCTATCTTGCCTTCTCACATAAGTTTTGCATGTTTTATAAAATATCATTGAAAAAGAACAAAAAAATATCAATAACTCTTGCAGTCACTATATGTATTTGTATGTTGTTTATGTATGTACTGGATGACTATTGGTAGGCTCGAGGTAAGAATTTTTTTTATTCAAGAGAACCATACCATTGCCAGTTGAAATAATACACTCGATGCTCATTTTATCCAACTATGGTTTGAAGCACCTCAAGCGTCGGTGATATACTTATACATTTGATGTTAACCCACTGGCGCATGTTGATGCCCTGTCGTCGACAACGTTTTACTCAACTCCTTACTATTCCCTATGTAACTATGTCAATTAGGTATTTATCAAATTCATTTTACCAGACTAGGATTTAATAGATCTTCAACTGTCCTTATGTCCCAAGTTTAATCGACAGAGTTGAGTAAAATTACTTCAACTATTTTTCTCCGTGCGGGAACTTAGTTGCGCACCTAATAGATAATTTCCCATCTCAATGTTTTTTTTTGTATCTGACATATTTTGTTTAAAAAGTGAAATTTTTTAATTCTAATGGTATTTTTTGAAATTGAAACGAAAAATATATATTTTTTTTTAGAAATTGTGTTGCGATTCAAATTTGTAGATCTTCTTGTAGAAAAAAAATTTTTGTATGAGAACGTTTTTTTGTACCTCGTATAATTTATGTGGAAAATGGAATTTTGATATTGACTTTATTCAAGTTTTAAGACACTGTAACTTATCTAATTTTGGTTTAATCAAGAAATTTTATAAGGACAATTTATAGACAATTATGAGCACTATCAGAAACATTACATAAAACCAATTCTTTCTCATATGATGAGAATGTAATTTTGCAAGAAAAAATTTAATATTTATTTTTATTTGAAAATCTTATATTTTCCCTCATTTTTAGCAGCGCGTCAAACACAGCTAATAGGCAAGTTGTACAAACGTAAGTGTTATTCTATAATAAGAAATAAATTTTTCTATAGTTTCCACTTTTGTATTTGACATTTACTAATGTGGCATCAACGATTATTCTCTCTTGAACGAAGAATAAATGACTTTACTTCCCAACAACATACCTTTAACAGCAGATTGAGAAGTTTGAGCACGCTGTAGACAAGCTCTCGTAAGATGTCGCACAGCAGGATGTTGCCTTACGTCTACGCTGGCACAAACAGTACTCTCCCCATGAACAAAGAATGCAAATGCAAAGGACAAATGAGTGCTAAAACAAAAAAGAATGAGTACATTAGTATGAAATTCAGCTGAATAAACTATCGGATTCCAGCAGGGGCAGATGCCATTCCCAAAAATGACGTCAGCCCACGGCTAAACCACGGTATAAACTTCGCCGCAATCACGCATCATGACTATGAGATAGATGGTTGTAACATTTACATTCTGAGCATTCACAACATTGCATGTCATACGATGTTCGTATTTACAAGGGAGCAATTTTCATCCAATGATACGATGCGATACTGATGGTAACTTATTACTATCTTCGGCACTCATATAAAATCGGTATAAAATCTTTTGTACAAAAACGAAGTCCTCTGGAAATTTTAAGAAAAAAATTGTAATTTCATTTGTTGAATGTTCTATCTGGATGAAAAACTCTATTTCACATCTTTTTTACTGCTGGTGAAAAGTCGTAGCTTTATTATTTTTCAAATTGAAGCTAAAAAACCACTTTTAAAAAGAATCAATTTTGATGACTTTTTACTCGTGCTCCTGCTCAATTTGTTAGTTTTCGAAATCGTTTAACGGAGTTTTTACAAATGGTGGTTTAGAGCGTGCTTCCACTGATGGAGAAATACGAATTTGAAAATGTTTTTTAAAATAAATATTAGATTTTTCCTGACCCTGAGTCTAAATCATGCCTGTGAAGCTGTACCCACACTATTAAAAAAACAACTTTTTTTTAGAGTTCTGAGCTCCTTTCGGATAGTTCTAGAGTTCCTGGTAGTTTTTGAAAATAGTTCCGGGGTTTACATGCCTCAAAAATCAGATTTTCAAAATGGGGGGCTGAGTTCACGCCCCCCCCCCCACTTTCAGAAAATTTCAATTTTTTTCAGAGTTCTGGGAAGATTTAACATAGTTCTAGAGTTCTTGAGGCTTTTCGACAATAGTTCCGTGAATTTCCGGGCACAGTGAACTTTCAAAAAAAAAAAAAATTCAAACGCCCGCTTTTTACATATTCACTTTTTATCGATATATTTCTGTAGTACTCCAAGAGTTCTGGAGTTCTGTGTAACTCAAATTTTAAAAATTATTATTCCCAAAAAAATGCGGAGCATCAAAGTTAACAAAAATTTGGAAAATCAATTTTTGAAAAGTCCCAAGAGTTCTGATTAGAGTTCTGTTCTCCCCCGAAATAGTTCTACAAAAAAGCCCTATAACATTTTTTACTGCGATCAAAATCCAAAAAGCTATGACACTTCAAAGTTACCCAAAAATTGCAAAAATCAATTTTTGAAAAGTCCCAGGAGTTCTGGTCAGAGTTCTGTTCCCCCCCGGAATAGTTCTGCAAGAAAGCCCAATAACACTTTTCGCTGCAATCAAAATCCAAAAAGCTATATCACTTCAAAGTTGACCAAAAATTTATAAAATCAAGTGTTCTGATATGGCACCTAATTCAGTTTTTCCAAAGTAACCCTTATTCCAAAAAATCATCCTGTTTTATTAATTAATACCTTTTTCTTAACGAAATTGTGTTCATCACAGATATAATTTACCAGTTATACGAAATAGTAATTCAAAGTTGATCAATTGCAGAGTATTTGCTTCACTTCAGTCCCCTCAGTTTCAATCAACCCCAGGTCCGTTAAGGTGGCACCTCCACAAAGGAAATCCACTATCTATTATACCTCAGAATTTTGGGCTTTTTTGGGCACCGATAAGAATTTTTGGGCTCCTTTACTTTTTACAGAAAATCAAATTTCTTGTGGAGGTGCTAGCTTACATAAAGCTAGCACCTCCACTATACAAAAATTTGAAAAAATTAAAAATAAACTCCACCAGAATTTTGGGCTTTTTTTGGGCTCTAGAAATCACCTAAAACCAATTATCAAAAACAACCCCTATGTCCAAAAAAACAACCCTCTTTTTAAAAAATAGGCCCTTCAGGAATTAAAGCGTACCAGAATCTTGGGATTTTTTTGGGCTCTTCAAATATGTCCATATCGATTTTTGGGCTCCAACCCTTAACACCGAAATGCACCCCTACATGGCCATGTAGAGACGACTTTCACTAAAATTGATCTTTTTGCAAACTTTATGGTCTAGGAAGGTTCTATGATTTTTGGGCCGTTCACATATGTCCATATCGATTTTTGGGCTCCAACCCTTAACACTGAAATGCACCCCTACATGGCCATGTAGAGACGACTTTCACTAAAATTGATCGTTTTCCAAACTCTATGGTCTAGGAAGGCTCTATGATTTTTGGGCTCTTTAAATATGTCTATACCGATTTTTGGGCTTCAACCCTTAACACTGAAGTGCACCCCTACATGGCCATGTAGAGACGACTTTCACTAAAATTGATCTTTTTGCAAACTTTATGAGGAAGACTCTATGATTTTTGGGCTCTTCAAATATGTCCATATCGATTTTTGGGCTCCAACCCTTAACACTGAAATGCACCCCTACATGGCCATGTAGAGACGACTTTCACTAAAATTGATCGTTTTCCAAACTCTATGGTCTAGGAAGGCTCTATGATTTTTGGGCTCTTTAAATATGTCTATACCGATTTTTGGGCTTCAACCCTTAACACTGAAGTGCACCCCTACATGGCCATGTAGAGACGACTTTCACTAAAATTGATCTTTTTGCAAACTTTATGAGGAAGGCTCTATGATTTTTGGGATCTTCAAATATGTCCATATCGATTTTTGGGCTCCAACCCTTAACACCGAAATGCACCCCTACATGGCCATGTAGAGACGACTTTCACTAAAATTGATCTTTTTGCAAACTTTATGGTCTAGGAAGGTTCTATGATTTTTGGGGTCTTCAAATATGTCCATATCGATTTTTGGGCTCCAACCCTTAACACCGAAATGCACCCCTACATGGCCATGTAGAGACGACTTTCACTAAAATTGATCGTTTTCCAAACTCTATGGTCTAGGAAGGCTCTATGATTTTTGGGCTCTTTAAATATGTCTATACCGATTTTTGGGCTTCAACCCTTAACACTGAAGTGCACCCCTACATGGCCATGTAGAGACGACTTTCACTAAAATTGATCTTTTTGCAAACTTTATGAGGAAGACTCTATGATTTTTGGGCTCTTCAAATATGTCCATATCGATTTTTGGGCTCCAACCCTTAACACCGAAATGCACCCCTACATGGCCATGTAACCTGGTGAAGTAAGTGTAGTATTAACTACTCCATCGCAATCGAATATGCGACAACGACCTGGTGTAAATTGTACTTCCTACTCAAAGATTTGTGGAAAGTCAGTTCTTTTTAAAATGTCGATATAAATAGAGAGAACATGTAGCTTTCTATCTTGACTATGAGCACATTTCACATTTTTTACATATGTAGCGCTGTCTTAAACTATATGTTTCTCTCAATAACTGTGCACACAATTTATCTACACAGAGAGAAATTCCTGGTTACAGTAACCTAATGAATACTGTTAAATTTGTCTTTGACCACATTTTCAGGTCAGAACTGAGGTTGGAAGAGTTGTAAGGTAAATGCACCAGTCCTCGGACAGTTAAGACATCAGAGCGGAAAAAATAATAAACCTTTCCATGAAATTGCAATCTATTGTTCATTTAGCATAGTAGAAATATGATGGATATCATTTTCTTTACAAAAATATACTTGATAATGGTTTCGACTCATCAATTTTGATAATATAAAAGAATTATGATGATTAATACACGTGTGCCATTCTCCGGACAAGTCAAATGTGATTGCGTGAGTGGCCGAAAATGCATGCTCGAGTCTCCAGACAAGATAATTATTAAAAGTACATTAATTGAAACAATATATAACACGTTTATTTTTGTTTTTAACGAACTTTTTAATACAATCAATCATTATTTGTTTTAAACAAAAATTATTTCATTATTGAATTACAACGCATACGAGCGCTAGTCATCGTTAATATCTTCGTCGGTTGCTTTGGCCTTTTCTGTCTTCTTCCTCTTGGTCAGTGTTTGATTCTCAACTGCATCTGCTTTCCGATTTTCTTGTCTTAGTTTGTCCTTTTCAGCTTTTTCCTCTCTTTTGATCCTTGTTTTCGTTTCGCTTTTTCAATCTGCTTCTCTTTCTTAATCCTCTCACACTCAGCACGCTCCTCCGTCTTTTTCTTCGCTTATTCTATTGCTTTCTCCTTCTCAATTATTGCTAACACTGGTTTTCCTTCTTGTTGCTGTTTTCTCAGCTTTACCCTTTCTTCTTTTTCTAGCTGAATTGCGAGTTTCTTTTCCTCATGATCTCTATACCATTCCATCCAACCGTCTCCCGGTGCAGCGTACGGTTGAGAATGTTGTGACAGGAAAATTATTACGCTACCTGTCAACCAGTCACAGTCTAAGGGGATATCCGTAGACGTCAAGATTAGGATTCGCCGTCGCGGGAACCTTAGACGAAAATTGACTAGCGCTGATTGGGAGACTAATTTGACAATCAAGTCGGGCGCTGTATTACCGACAGGTAAAGAAAGCGCGGCACTTGACGACGCGATAGAGCATTCTTTTTTTGACCTCTTTCGTCGTTGTAACGGAGAGACTAAGAATCGGTTCCCGAACGGACGTCAGAAATTAAGTTAGTTAATGTGTTAAGTGCGCAATTGTTTTCGTCAAATTGGATAACAGTCGTCAACGAGAAATTGTAAGTCGCTTTTCATCTGGGTTTGCTTTTATTTTCAATAAAAACTTTTCTTGGTAGTTCTTCAGTTTTATTGGGTCTTCCCAATCGAACCTCGCCTTACTTGTATGTTGCTAGCCGAATTTATCGTCTAAATCTTGAAATTTCCTTTTGTTAGTTTTGATAAACTAACTGGCGCTCAACAAATTTTAATATTAATCATATAATAAATCGAGCCCTGGCAGCTCTTGACCCAGGCCGCGCCAGGTGAGGGAAAATTTCGACGAAGATAAAAGTTAATTGAGTTAAAATTAAAATAAAATTCGTCAAAAATAAAATCCCGTCTCAATGTTTGTCAAATTTTTTCTTCTTATTTGTTGCTTGCGATAGTGAAGGACAAACAATAGTATATTGCGTGCGTAGGCGCACAATGAGGGTTATTGCGCGACGAGCGACAATGCTCGCAGGAGATCGAAGCCTAGGCGTAGCCGAGACGAATCCGAGGCGCGATCCGTCCTGCGAGCATTGTCGCGAGTCTCGTAATTTCCCGAATTGTGTGCATTGGCACGTATTCTATTTTATGTGACTTCGGTGCGTATACGAGTTTTTACGCTACATTTGAGAGTAGCGTAATGTTATGTATTGCGATACAGAGGAATGTAAAGTAAAATTGAACTACGCATGCGTCTATTGCGATACAGCGGAGCGTAATCTTTTTTATTCTTCTTCTTCTTCGTACAGCGTTGGCACCGTACTGACAAAGCCTTGTACATTTGAACTGCGCATGCGTCTATTACAATATTATTATAAAATTCGTTTGAGCTTCAGTATCAAATTATAAGAAATAAACTTAAATGTATGCGAAGAGCACAAAACCGAGCGCGAAGCGCGAGGAGCAGAAAGAACGGAGCGCGCAGCGCGACGATCGAGTATTACGGAGCGCGTAGCGCGACCATGGTATCGCGCGCCCTAGGCGCGCTCAAACTTGCGAGCTGCGCGCGAAGCGCGCGATGAAAATGTGCCCGCTAAACGGGCAGATTTTTTTTTAATTGATGTGTTTTTATCATTGTTGTAGAATCTTATATGATAGAAGTCTTTTTTATTCTGTCTTAATTTTATGTACCTGAAGTTCTGAACGTTCAGATGATCGAAATGCAAAAAAAATTTTTTTTTTTTTCCATTTTGGTGATGAAGTTTGATTCATACATGCAAATAAGTAAAGTCTATGCACAAAAAAGTGACAAAAAATTTTGATTAGGGGATAAAACAACCCCCTTTATAATAACAGTTTCAAGAGCAACACAATATACCAGAATGACGTGGTTGTTACTCAATTTTTGTAAATTTTATTTACCATAAAATTCTCGTTTTTTATACCAAGTAATCTGAGTGGGGTAATAAAAACCAGACGCAACCTTAAAAACCACCCTACCTGCAAACAATCCACTAATCGTCCAGAATGACGTGGTTGTTACTCAATTTTTGTAAATTTTATTTACCATAAAATACTCGTTTTTTATACCAAGTAATCTGAGTGGGGTAATAAAAACCGGACGCACCCTTAAAAACCACCCTACCTGCAAACAATCCAGTAATCGTCCAGAATGACGTGGTTGTTACTCAATTTTTGTAAATTTTATTTACCATAAAATTCTCGTTTTTTATACCAAGTAATCTGAGTGGGGTAATAAAAACCGGGCGCACCCTTAAAAACCACCCTACCTGCAAACAAACCACTAATCGTCCAGAATGACGTGGTTGTTACTCAATTTTTGTAAATTTTATTTACCATAAAATTCTCGTTTTTTATACCAAGTAATCTGAGTGGGGTAATAAAAACCGGACGCACCCTTAAAAACCACCCTACCTGCAAACAATCCAGTAATCGTCCAGAATGACGTGGTTGTTACTCAATTTTTGTAAATTTTATTTACCATAAAATTCTCGTTTTTTATACCAAGTAATCTGAGTGGGGTAATAAAAACCGGACGCCCCCTTAAAAACCACCCTACCTGCAAACAAACCACTAATCGTCCAGAATGACGTGGTTGTTACTCAATTTTTGTAAATTTTATTTATCATAAAATTCTCTTTTTTTATACCAAGTAATCTGAGTGGGGTAATAAAAACCGGGCGCACCCTTAAAAACCACCCTACCTGCAAACAAACCACTAATCGTCCAGAATGACGTGGTTGTTACTCAATTTTTGTAAATTTTATTTACCATAAAATTCTCGTTTTTTATACCAAGTAATCTGAGTGGGGTAATAAAAACCGGACGCACCCTTAAAAACCACCCTACCTGCAAACAATCCAGTAATCGTCCAGAATGACGTGGTTGTTACTCAATTTTTGTAAATTTTATTTACCATAAAATTCTCGTTTTTTATACCAAGTAATCTGAGTGGGGTAATAAAAACCGGACGCCCCCTTAAAAACCACCCTACCTGCAAACAAACCACTAATCGTCCAGAATGACGTGGTTGTTACTCAATTTTTGTAAATTTTATTTATCATAAAATTCTCTTTTTTTATACCAAGTAATCTGAGTGGGGTAATAAAAACCGGGCGCACCCTTAAAAACCACCCTACCTGCAAACAAACCACTAATCGTCCAGAATGACGTGGTTGTTACTCAATTTTTGGAAATTTTATTTACCATAAAATTCTCGTTTTTTATACCAAGTAATCTGAGTGGGGTAATAAAAACCGGACGCACCCTTAAAAACCACCCTACCTGCAAACAAACCACTAATCGTCCAGAATGACGTGGTTGTTACTCAATTTTTGGAAATTTTATTTACCATAAAATTCTCGTTTTTTATACCAAGTAATCTGAGTGGGGTAATAAAAACCGGACGCACCCTTAAAGACCACCCTACCTGCAAACAAACCACTAATCGTCCAGAATGACGTGGTTGTTACTCAATTTTTGGAAATTTTATTTACCATAAAATTCTCTTTTTTTATACCAAGTAATCTGAGTAGGGTAATAAAAACCGGACGCACCCTTAAAAACCACCCTACCTGCAAACAAACCACTAATCGTCCAGGATGACGTGGTTGTTACTCAATTTTTGTAAATTTTATTTACCATAAAATTCTCGTTTTTATACCAAGTAATCTGAGTGGGGTAATAAAAACCGGACGCACCCTTAAAAACCACCCTACCTGCAAACAAACCACTAATCGTCCAGAATGACGTGGTTGTTACTCAATTTTTGTAAATTTTATTTACCATAAAATTCTCGTTTTTTATACCAAGTAATCTGAGTGGGGTAATAAAAACCGGACGCACCCTTAAAAACCACCCTACCTGCAAACAATCCAGTAATCGTCCAGAATGACGTGGTTGTTACTCAATTTTTGTAAATTTTATTTACCATAAAATTCTCGTTTTTTATACCAAGTAATCTGAGTGGGGTAATAAAAACCGGACGCACCCTTAAAAACCACCCTACCAGCATACAAACCACTAATTGTCCAGAATGACGTGGTTGTTACTCAATTTTTGTAAATTTTATTTACCATAAAATTCTCGTTTTTTATACCAAGTAATCTGAGTGGGGTAATAAAAACCGGGCGCACCCTTAAAAACCACCCTACCTGCAAACAAACCACTAATCGTCCAGAATGACGTGGTTGTTACTCAATTTTTGTAAATTTTATTTACCATAAAATTCTCGTTTTTTATACCAAGTAATCTGAGTGGGGTAATAAAAACCGGACGCACCCTTAAAGACCACCCTACCTGCAAACAAACCACTAATCGTCCAGAATGACGTGGTTGTTACTCAATTTTTGTAAATTTTATTTACCATAAAATTCTCTTTTTTTATACCAAGTAATCTGAGTAGGGTAATAAAAACCGGACGCACCCTTAAAAACCACCCTACCTGCAAACAAACCACTAATCGTCCAGGATGACGTGGTTGTTACTCAATTTTTGTAAATTTTATTTACCATAAAATTCTCGTTTTTATACCAAGTAATCTGAGTGGGGTAATAAAAACCGGACGCACCCTTAAAAACCACCCTACCAGCATACAAACCACTAATTGTCCAGAATGACGTGGTTGTTACTCAATTTTTGTAAATTTTATTTACCATAAAATTCTCGTTTTTTATACCAAGTAATCTGAGTGGGGTAATAAAAACCGGACCCACCCTTAAAGACCACCCTACCTGCAAACAAACCACTAATCGTCCAGAATGACGTGGTTGTTACTCAATTTTTGGAAATTTTATTTACCATAAAATTCTCGTTTTTTATACCAAGTAATCTGAGTGGGGTAATAAAAACCGGACGCACCCTTAAAGACCACCCTACCTGCAAACAAACCACTAATCGTCCAGAATGACGTGGTTGTTACTCAATTTTTGTAAATTTTATTTACCATAAAATTCTCTTTTTTTATACCAAGTAATCTGAGTAGGGTAATAAAAACCGGACGCACCCTTAAAAACCACCCTACCTGCAAACAAACCACTAATCGTCCAGGATGACGTGGTTGTTACTCAATTTTTGTAAATTTTATTTACCATAAAATTCTCGTTTTTATACCAAGTAATCTGAGTGGGGTAATAAAAACCGGACGCACCCTTAAAAACCACCCTACCAGCATACAAACCACTAATTGTCCAGAATGACGTGGTTGTTACTCAATTTTTGTAAATTTTATTTACCATAAAATTCTCGTTTTTTATACCAAGTAATCTGAGTGGGGTAATAAAAACCGGACGCACCCTTAAAGACCACCCTACCTGCAAACAAACCACTAATCGTCCAGAATGACGTGGTTGTTACTCAATTTTTGTAAATTTTATTTACCATAAAATTCTCTTTTTTTATACCAAGTAATCTGAGTGGGGTAATAAAAACCGGACGCACCCTTAAAAACCACCCTACCAGCATACAAACCACTAATTGTCCAGAATGACGTGGTTGTTACTCAATTTTTGTAAATTTTATTTACCATAAAATTTTCTTTTTTTATACCAAGTAATCTGAGTGGGGTAATAAAAACCGGACCCACCCTTAAAGACCACCCTACCTGCAAACAAACCACTAATCGTCCAGAATGACGTGGTTGTTACTCAATTTTTGTAAATTTTATTTACCATAAAATTCTCTTTTTTTATACCAAGTAATCTGAGTGGGGTAATAAAAACCGGGCGCACCCTTAAAAACCACCCTACCTGCAAACAAACCACTAATCGTCCAGAATGACGTGGTTGTTACTCAATTTTTGTAAATTTTATTTACCATAAAATTCTTGTTTTTTATACCAAGTAATCTGAGTAGGGTAATAAAAACCGGACGCACCCTTAAAAACCACCCTACCTGCAAACAAACCACTAATCGTCCAGGATGACGTGGTTGTTACTCAATTTTTGTAAATTTTATTTACCATAAAATTCTCGTTTTTATACCAAGTAATCTGAGTGGGGTAATAAAAACCGGACGCACCCTTAAAAACCACCCTACCAGCATACAAACCACTAATTGTCCAGAATGACGTGGTTGTTACTCAATTTTTGTAAATTTTATTTACCATAAAATTCTCGTTTTTTATACCAAGTAATCTGAGTGGGGTAATAAAAACCGGACGCACCCTTAAAGACCACCCTACCTGCAAACAAACCACTAATCGTCCAGAATGACGTGGTTGTTACTCAATTTTTGTAAATTTTATTTACCATAAAATTCTCTTTTTTTATACCAAGTAATCTGAGTGGTGTAATAAAAACCGGAAGCACTCTTAAAAACCACCCTACCAGCATACAAACCACTAATTGTCCAGAATGACGTGGTTGTTACTCAATTTTTGTAAATTTTATTTACCATAAAATTTTCTTTTTTTATACCAAGTAATCTGAGTGGGGTAATAAAAACCGGCCGCACCCTTAAAGACCACCCTACCTGCAAACAAACCACTAATCGTCCAGAATGACGTGGTTGTTACTCAATTTTTGTAAATTTTATTTACCATAAAATTCTCTTTTTTTATACCAAGTAATCTGAGTGGGGTAATAAAAACCGGGCGCACCCTTAAAAACCACCCTACCTGCAAACAAACCACTAATCGTCCAGAATGACGTGGTTGTTACTCAATTTTTGTAAATTTTATTTACCATAAAATTCTTGTTTTTTATACCAAGTAATCTGAGTAGGGTAATAAAAACCGGACGCACCCTTAAAAACCACCCTACCTGCAAACAAACCACTAATCGTCCAGGATGACGTGGTTGTTACTCAATTTTTGTAAATTTTATTTACCATAAAATTCTCGTTTTTATAACAAGGTATCTGAGTGGGGTAATAAAAACCGGACGCACCCTTAAAAACCACCCTACCAGCATACAAACCACTAATTGTCCAGAATGACGTGGTTGTTACTCAATTTTTGTAAATTTTATTTACCATAAAATTCTCGTTTTTTATACCAAGTAATCTGAGTGGGGTAATAAAAACCGGACGCACCCTTAAAGACCACCCTACCTGCAAACAAACCACTAATCGTCCAGAATGACGTGGTTGTTACTCAATTTTTGTAAATTTTATTTACCATAAAATTCTCTTTTTTTATACCAAGTAATCTGAGTGGGGTAATAAAAACCGGACGCACCCTTAAAAACCACCCTACCAGCATACAAACCACTAATTGTCCAGAATGACGTGGTTGTTACTCAATTTTTGTAAATTTTATTTACCATAAAATTTTCTTTTTTTATACCAAGTAATCTGAGTGGGGTAATAAAAACCGGGCGCACCCTTAAAAACCACCCTACCTGCAAACAAACCACTAATCGTCCAGAATGACGTGGTTGTTACTCAATTTTTGTAAATTTTATTTACCATAAAATTCTCTTTTTTTATACCAAGTAATCTGAGTGGGGTAATAAAAACCGGACGCACCCTTAAAAACCACCCTACCAGCATACAAACCACTAATTGTCCAGAATGACGTGGTTGTTACTCAATTTTTGTAAATTTTATTTACCATAAAATTCTCGTTTTTTATACCAAGTAATCTGAGTGGGGTAATAAAAACCGGACGCACCCTTAAAAACCACCCTACCTGCAAACAAACCACTAATCGTCCAGAATGACGTGGTTGTTACTCAATTTTTGTAAATTTTATTTACCATAAAATTCTCGTTTTTTATACCAAGTAATCTGAGTGGGGTAATAAAAACCGGACGCACCCTTAAAGACCACCCTACCTGCAAACAAACCACTAATCGTCCAGAATGACGTGGTTGTTACTCAATTTTTGTAAATTTTATTTACCATAAAATTCTCTTTTTTTATACCAAGTAATCTGAGTAGGGTAATAAAAACCGGACGCACCCTTAAAAACCACCCTACCTGCAAACAAACCACTAATCGTCCAGGATGACGTGGTTGTTACTCAATTTTTGTAAATTTTATTTACCATAAAATTCTCGTTTTTATACCAAGTAATCTGAGTGGGGTAATAAAAACCGGACGCACCCTTAAAAACCACCCTACCAGCATACAAACCACTAATTGTCCAGAATGACGTGGTTGTTACTCAATTTTTGTAAATTTTATTTACCATAAAATTCTCGTTTTTTATACCAAGTAATCTGAGTGGGGTAATAAAAACCGGACGCACCCTTAAAGACCACCCTACCTGCAAACAAACCACTAATCGTCCAGAATGACGTGGTTGTTACTCAATTTTTTGGAAATTTTATTTACCATAAAATTATCTTTTTTTATACCAAGTAATCTGAGTGGGGAAATAAAAACCGGACGCACCCTTAAAAACCACCCTACCAGCATACAAACCACTAATTGTCCAGAATGACGTGGTTGTTACTCAATTTTTGTAAATTTTATTTACCATAAAATTTTCTTTTTTTATACCAAGTAATCTGAGTGGGGTAATAAAAACCGGACCCACCCTTAAAGACCACCCTACCTGCAAACAAACCACTAATCGTCCAGAATGACGTGGTTGTTACTCAATTTTTGTAAATTTTATTTATCATAAAATTCTCTTTTTTTATACCAAGTAATCTGAGTGGGGTAATAAAAACCGGGCGCACCCTTAAAAACCACCCTACCTGCAAACAAACCACTAATCGTCCAGAATGACGTGGTTGTTACTCAATTTTTGTAAATTTTATTTACCATAAAATTCTTGTTTTTTATACCAAGTAATCTGAGTGGGGTAATAAAAACCGGACGCACCCTTAAAAACCACCCTACCTGCAAACAAACCACTAATCGTCCAGGATGACGTGGTTGTTACTCAATTTTTGTAAATTTTATTTACCATAAAATTCTCGTTTTTATACCAAGTAATCTGAGTGGGGTAATAAAAACCGGACGCACCCTTAAAAACCACCCTACCAGCATACAAACCACTAATTGTCCAGAATGACGTGGTTGTTACTCAATTTTTGTAAATTTTATTTACCATAAAATTCTCGTTTTTTATACCAAGTAATCTGAGTGGGGTAATAAAAACCGGACGCACCCTTAAAGACCACCCTACCTGCAAACAAACCACTAATCGTCCAGAATGACGTGGTTGTTACTCAATTTTTGTAAATTTTATTTACCATAAAATTCTCTTTTTTTATACCAAGTAATCTGAGTGGGGTAATAAAAACCGGAAGCACTCTTAAAAACCACCCTACCAGCATACAAACCACTAATTGTCCAGAATGACGTGGTTGTTACTCAATTTTTGTAAATTTTATTTACCATAAAATTATCTTTTTTTATACCAAGTAATCTGAGTGGGGTAATAAAAACCGGACGCACCCTTAAATAACACCCTACCTGCAAACAAACCACTAATCGTCCAGAATGACGTGGTTGTTACTCAATTTTTGTAAATTTTATTTACCATAAAATTCTCTTTTTTTATACCAAGTAATCTGAGTGGGGTAATAAAAACCGGGCGCACCCTTAAAAACCACCCTACCTGCAAACAAACCACTAATCGTCCAGAATGACGTGGTTGTTACTCAATTTTTGTAAATTTTATTTACCATAAAATTCTTGTTTTTTATACCAAGTAATCTGAGTGGGGTAATAAAAACCGGACGCACCCTTAAAAACCACCCTACCTGCAAACAAACCACTAATCGTCCAGGATGACGTGGTTGTTACTCAATTTTTGGAAATTTTATTTACCATAAAATTCTCGTTTTTATACCAAGTAATCTGAGTGGGGTAATAAAAACCGGACGCACCCTTAAAAACCACCCTACCAGCATACAAACCACTAATTGTCCAGAATGACGTGGTTGTTACTCAATTTTTGTAAATTTTATTTACCATAAAATTCTCGTTTTTTATACCAAGTAATCTGAGTGGGGTAATAAAAACCGGACGCACCCTTAAAGACCACCCTACCTGCAAACAAACCACTAATCGTCCAGAATGACGTGGTTGTTACTCAATTTTTGTAAATTTTATTTACCATAAAATTCTCTTTTTTTATACCAAGTAATCTGAGTGGGGTAATAAAAACCGGACGCACCCTTAAAAACCACCCTACCAGCATACAAACCACTAATTGTCCAGAATGACGTGGTTGTTACTCAATTTTTGTAAATTTTATTTACCATAAAATTTTCTTTTTTTATACCAAGTAATCTGAGTGGGGTAATAAAAACCGGGCGCACCCTTAAAAACCACCCTACCTGCAAACAAACCACTAATCGTCCAGAATGACGTGGTTGTTACTCAATTTTTGTAAATTTTATTTACCATAAAATTCTCTTTTTTTATACCAAGTAATCTGAGTGGGGTAATAAAAACCGGACGCACCCTTAAAAACCACCCTACCAGCATACAAACCACTAATTGTCCAGAATGACGTGGTTGTTACTCAATTTTTGTAAATTTTATTTACCATAAAATTCTCTTTTTTTATACCAAGTAATCTGAGTGGGGTAATAAAAACCGGGCGCACCCTTAAAAACCACCCTACCTGCAAACAAACCACTAATCGTCCAGAATGACGTGGTTGTTACTCAATTTTTGTAAATTTTATTTACCATAAAATTCTCGTTTTTTATACCAAGTAATCTGAGTGGGGTAATAAAAACCGGACGCACCCTTAAAGACCACCCTACCTGCAAACAAACCACTAATCGTCCAGAATGACGTGGTTGTTACTCAATTTTTGTAAATTTTATTTACCATAAAATTCTCTTTTTTTATACCAAGTAATCTGAGTGGGGTAATAAAAACCGGACGCACCCTTAAAAACCACCCTACCAGCATACAAACCACTAATTGTCCAGAATGACGTGGTTGTTACTCAATTTTTGTAAATTTTATTTACCATAAAATTTTCTTTTTTTATACCAAGTAATCTGAGTGGGGTAATAAAAACCGGACGCACCCTTAAAGACCACCCTACCTGCAAACAAACCACTAATCGTCCAGAATGACGTGGTTGTTACCCAATTTTTGTAAATTTTATTTACCATAAAATTCTCTTTTTTTATACCAAGTAATCTGAGTGGGGTAATAAAAACCGGGCGCACCCTTAAAAACCACCCTACCTGCAAACAAACCACTAATCGTCCAGAATGACGTGGTTGTTACTCAATTTTTGTAAATTTTATTTACCATAAAATTCTTGTTTTTTATACCAAGTAATCTGAGTGGGGTAAGAAAATCCGGACGCACTACGTTATTCTGGACGATTAGTGGTCTGTTTGCAGGTAGGGTGGTTTTTAAGGGTGCGTCCGGTTTTTATTACCCCACTCAGATTACTTGGTATAAAAACGAGAATTTTATGGTAAATAAAATTTACAAAAATTGAGTAACAACCACGTCATCCTGGACGATTAGTGGTTTGTTTCCAGGTAGGGTGGTTTTTAAGGGTGCGACCGGTTTTTATTACCCCACTCAGATTACTTGGTATAAAAAAAGAGAATTTTATGGTAAATAAAATTTACAAAAATTGAGTTTACAAACAACCACGTCATCCTGGACGATTAGTGGTTTGTTTGCAGGTAGGGTGGTTTTTAAGGGTGCGTCCGGTTTTTATTACCCCACTCAGATTACTTGGTATAAAAACGAGAATTTTATGGTAAATAAAATTTACAAAAATTGAGTAACAACCACGTCATTCTGGACGATTAGTGGTTTGTTTCCAGGTAGGGTGGTTTTTAAGGGTGCGCCCGGTTTTTATTACCCCACTCAGATTACTTGGTATAAAAAACTAGAATTTTATGGTAAATAAAATTTACAAAAAATTGAGTTTACAAACAACCACGTCATTCTGGACGATTAGTGGTTTGTTTGCAGGTAGGGTGGTTTTTAAGGGTGCGCCCGGTTTTTATTACCCCACTCAGATTACTTGGTATAAAAAACGAGAATTTTATGGTAAATAAAATTTACAAAAATTGAGTAACAACCACGTCATTCTGGACGATTAGTGGTTTGTTTCCAGGTAGGGTGGTTTTTAAGGGTGCGCCCGGTTTTTATTACCCCACTCAGATTACTTGGTATAAAAAAAGAGAATTTTATGGTAAATAAAATTTACAAAAATTGAGTAACAACCACGTCATTCTGGACGATTAGTGGTTTGTTTGCAGGTAGGGTGGTTTTTAAGAGTGCGTCCGGTTTTTATTACCCCACGCAGATTACTTGGTATAAAAAAAGAGAATTTCATGGTAAATAAAATTTACAAAAATTGAGTAACAACCACGTCATTCTGGTATATTGTGTTGCTCTTGAAACTGTTATTATAAAGGGGGTTGTTTTATCCCCTAATCAAAATTTGTTGTCATTTTTTTATGCATAGACTTTACTTATTTGCATGTATGAATCAAACTGCATCACCAAAATGGGAAAAAAAAAAATTGTTTTTTTGCATTTCGTTCATCTGAACGTTCAGAACTTCAGGTACATCTTAATTTTTTAATATTTAGTTCATACACATTTTTCAAACATCATTGAAATAGCATACCTATTGTAACGGTGTTTTTCGAAACCATCATACGGTTGCACGAACCATTTCCCAAGGCGAATAAAGTCGTGAGATAAGAGGCACCGTTCTATCAAGTTATGCAGAGCTTTGAAGAGAAGTGATCGGCATTCATATGATAGTCCACTTTCCCAAGAACCATGTTCACTGTCTGTAAAAAACAATTACTATAGCATAAATAATTTTGGAATGGTAAAGCAAGTTGAACTACTTTGTGAATATATAAACTATTAGAATAAAAATTTTTAACTTTAATCGAGACAAATAAATATTCCCAAAATTCTATTTAAGGAGTGACACTATAAAAAGGATCAAATGTCATTTTTCAAAAATTGGGTTTATTAGCTCAAAGAGTCTGAGAAATTCAAATATACATTCTTTTGTTTGGGTTTTATTTATTAACCCTTTTGCTTCTAGCACCGATTAAAATTTATGTTTTACGTGACTTGAAATTTAGAGTTTTATATTGCATTGTCTTAGAACTAAATGACTTTTTTCAAACAAACTAATTAATTTTACAATTGAAATTCAAGTCGATGCAGACATGTGTTTTAACTTTGAAACGTAATTTTTCTCATTCAATTTCTCAAAACTGGATAGGTTTTCATGAACAATATTTTTTACTTTGACATAGAACTAAAATGTTACATCCTGCATAAGTTTAAGTTATTAATATTTGTGTGGAATAGGAAATTTAAACAGCGATTTGTTACATCCTACATAAATCTTAGATATTTTATTTTTATTTTTAAGTAGCAAATAGAAAATAGTAATTCGTGGGAAAATTCTAATCCAGTATATACAGGAAATGAGCATTCGTATGCAACTGACCTGGAGTGCAGAGAGCAATAAATGGAAAATATACAGGAAGGGTCGCTTTCCCAAACTCAAGGCACTGCATTTAGAATAACTACAGATTCTAGAATTTCCTTCTAAATACTTAAGTTGAAATTAAAATAGAACTTGACAAACAGGAAATCGAAAGAATAGAAAATCAAACTAGATTTAAATTTTGTAAAGGGGAAGTGATTATGGGGTCACCTGGATCAAAGCCTACATCCTCATACTCACTTCGTCTTACTTATGGTGAAAAAACCATATAAATACGGCGACAATTTTCATGGAAATTCAGTTCGACTGGGCTCTCGTCCCAGTTCGACTTGGGCTCTCGTCCCTCGTTAAATCCTGCAAGTTTTAGTTCAATTTTGTAAAACTGTCAGCTGACAGTTAGTTAAACATATTCAAGAATTTCGAAGGCAACGCACTGTACTTTTTCGTCCAATCAATAAAAATATAAATTCACAAGTAAGTAAAGATTATTTAATTGTCCTTTCTAACTTAAAGGTTTTATTCTCCAAATTCTAAGTTAAAAACAATACAAATTTTAAGTTAAATCTGAACTTTTTCCATTTCCTTATTCGTTTATACAGAATTTAGTGCTAACCGTGCTAATAATTGGTTTGCATTAATTTAATTGAAAACACATTTTGGTATCAATATTTCTTTATTTAATTTACACTGAATCTAGTGGTAACCGTTCCAATAATAGGTTTGCACTGATTCAATCGAATATAACATCTTATATCAAATAGTTCTTTATTCATCTAATCTGAATCAAGTGCTAACCGTTCCAATAATAGGTTTGCACTGATTCAATCGAATATAACATCTTATATCAAATAGCTCTTTATTCATCTAATCTGAATCAAGTGCTAACCGTTCCAATAATAGGTTTGCACTGATTCAATCGAATATAACATCTTATATCAAATAGTTCTTTATTCATCTAATCTGAATCAAGTGCTAACCGTTCCAATAATTGGTTTGCACTGATTCGATCGAATAAAACAATTTAATATCAATATTCTTTATTCGTTTATACAGAATTTAGTGCTAACCGTGCTAATAATTGGTTTGCACTAATTCAATTGAACACACATTTTGGTATCAATATTTCTTTATTTAATTTACACTAAATCTAGTGCTAACCGTTCCAATAATAGGTTTGCACTGATTCAATCGAATATAACATCTTACATCAAATAGTTCTTCATTCATCAAATCTGAATGCAGTGCTAACCGTTCCAATAACTGGTTTGCACTGATTCAATCGAGTATAACATTTTTTTTATCAAATGGTTCTTTATTCGTTTATACAGAATTTAGTGCTAACCGTGCCAATAACTGGTTTGCACTGATTCAATCAAATATAACATTTTGTATCAAATAGATCTTCATCCATCTAATCTGAATCCAGTGAGGTACGTCAAGCTGACTTACTCACTCACTTATACCAGAATTTAAGGCTCATTTAGGGCTCTGGAAATACCCCATTGCTGAATTTAATGCTCCGTTATTTTTTATAAAAACAATGGGTTCCGCTGGCTTAAAGTTGAGTTAACGGAACCACGCGTTCAAATAACATTTAAACAAATTATCATCTACAGCAGAATTTAAGGCTCATTTAGGGCTCTCGAAATACCCCATTGCTGAATTTAATGCTCCGTTATTTTTTATAAAAACAATGAGTTCGCTGGCTTAACGTTAAGTTGACGTAACCACACGTTAAAATAACAGTTAAAAAAGTTATCACTTATACCAGAATTTAAGGCTCATTAAGGGCTCTAAAAATACCCCATTGCTGAATTTAATGCTCCGTTATTTTTTATGAAAACAATGGGTTCCGCTGGCTTAACGTTAAGTTGACGCAACCACACGTTAAAATAACAATTAAACGAGTTGTCACCTATACCAGAATTTAAGGCTCATTTAGGGCTCTAAAAATACCCCATTGCTGAATTTAATGCTCCATTATTTAAAAAAAAAAACAAAGGGTTCTGCTGGCTTAACGTTAAGTTGACGTAACCACACGTTAAAATAACAATTAAACGAGATTTCACCTATACCAGAATTTAAGGCTCATTTAAGGCTCTCGAAATGTTACGTCCCGAGTAAAAGGCGAGGGTAGGTTGGATTTTTGGATGTAAGGGAGGAGGTTAGCTGATTATATCAGGTTGGTAAGGCCTGATAATTTATTTTTGTTTGTGGGTACGTTGTCACTTGTCAGGTCTATGGGCCCTGAGTTGTTCACAATGATAATAAAACACTGAATATATAAATAAATGAAATAATTTATTATAAATAAATAAGATTTTGCGCAAGGTTTCACACAGGATGATACTTAGGTGATAACTTACTTGTCTACCTCTTAAATTAGAGGGCAAAAGAGTGAATTGTCGTTTATTACTCCTATTATTGCAAGTCAACGCGCACAAATCCTTGCAGGATAGTTGGGTTTCGTTTGTCTCCGTGAGGTAGCAAAACAACGATAAATTTTGCAGGAGGTATGGTGTAAGGGATGCACGTCCACCAGCAACTGATGTGATCAATTATCCGCTTACGTATCTTGCTAAGTACACGAGAAATGAATCAAACATGCACTTGTTAACAAGATAGGTTAGTTCGTCCCGATTTCAGAAATGAATCACTATTAATCGACACGACTAAATACGACGATGCACGTAATCCAAAGGAACTATCTAGCACTACGGTTTCCAGACTTGCACCACTTAAGGACCAAGGATTTTATTTACCAAGTACCGAATGTTGAGTTGCTCATAGAAATCCAATGAGACTTACGTTTATCGAAGGGTCTGCTCACGACGTTGAATTACCGGTCCAGACCTAACAACCGTACAACTGTTCGGAACGAAAGTAGGACTTAAGGAAGAAAACAGATACAATATGAACATGCTGGTCGTAAATGGACAACTTTACAGCCGCTCTACAGGGGCTCGAAGTACTACTTTAGTGCCTGTTTTGCAAAAAATAATTTTTTTTATTATCATGAAAATAAATTAGTTGGTAAAAAATCCACGAGAGTTCATTTTCAAAGAGCAGTTAATATGATTCGACAAAAAAGGAAACATTGTTGTAATCCATACAAAAACAAAAACCTTAAGTGAATATTACGTGATTTTTCACACTCGATACAAATAGAAATATAGTCATATCATCACGTGCTGATCTATAAATAATTTATCAAGCCTCAGCTTAAAAATCATTTTTCTCTTAATAGATTATACTCGCAGATTCAAATAAAAGCAGTTTAAGGGCCTTCCCAGAGCATTTTCTCAATAAATTCAAAGATGTCAAAAAAAATACTCTCCTTTGCAACACATACAGGATAAGAGTTATAAAATATGAAGTTTTAGAAGAAGGATAGAAAATAATAAGATTTGTTCCTCCTAGCGTTTACGTTTTCTTTCTTAATTGTTAAAATTACCAGAAATCGGTAAATGACTCGCAAAATCTTCCTTCTCACGGCCTCCAGGTACCATCCGATTCCAAAAATCTCTCGCAGACAATAATATTGACGAAAAATTAGAGTCCTTGCGATTTATCACATTCTCATCAACGTACAATTCAAAAAATCACTCTTCATACTTTCTGACGTAAAAAATTTGTTCGTGGATTTTTTACAAACAAATTTATTTTCATAATAAAAAAAAAATTATTTTTTTGATAATTTATGTATAATTATAAAACTCATTACATTATTCATATGTTATGAGTATAAAGCGATAATTAAACAATTAATAATCACTTGCCATCACTTTTTGATAGTAACATTCTTGAAAAAGCAGATAGTAATAGAACATTAGTGGAACTTGTGCCCGACACCGTCGATCGAAGATCGTGATTCCACGCGCATCAATTTATAAAAAAATTCATAATTCGCACAATTTTTGAGTGCGCACCTTAACTATATACCTAAAATTTGAGTAATACTTGCGGCTATCACTATGAATTTTTTCAAATTTTTCAAAGATGGCGTTTTTAAAAAAAATCAATTTGTTTGAAAAAAAAAAACATTTTTTTTATCATTAAATTTGGAGTAAAAATTTTCCCAAAAAATACTGCTACTTGTTTAAATGTTATTTGAACGTGTGGTTACGTCAACTTAACGTTAAGCCAGCGGAACCCATTGTTTTTTTTTTTTTAATAATGGAGCATGAAATTCAGCAATGGGGTACTTCGAGAGCCCTAAATGAGCCTTAAATTCTGGTATAGGTGACAACTCGTTTAATTGTTATTTTCACGGGTGGTATCATCCTGTGTGAAAACTTGCGCAAAATCTTATTTATTTATAATAAATTATTTCATTTATTTATATATTCAGTGTTTTATTATCATTGTGAACAACTCAGGGCCCATAGACCTGACAAGTGACAACGTACCCACAAATAAAAATAAATTATCAGGCCTTACCAACCTGATATAATCAGCTAACCTCCTCCCTTACATCCAAAAATCCAACCTACCCTCGCCTTTTGCTCGGGACGTAACATTTCGAGAGCCCTAAATGAGCCTTAAATTCTGGTATAGATGATAACTTGTTTAAATGTTATTTGAACGCGTGGTTCCGTTAACTCAACTTTAAGCCAGCGGAACCCATTGTTTTTATAAAAAATAACGGAGCATTAAATTCAGCAAATACCAGAATTTAAGGCTCATTTAAGACTATTTTAATGCCATATTGCTAATTTTAATGCTCCGTTATTTTTTTAAAAAACAATTAGTTCGCTGGCTTAACATTAAGTTGACGTAACCACACGTTAAAATAACATTTAAACAAGTTATCGCACTATACCAGAATTTAAGGCTCATTTAAGACTAATTTAATGCCATATTGCTAATTTTAATGCTCCGTTATTTTTTAAAAAAACAATGAGTTCGCTGGCTTAACGTTAAGTTGACGTAACCACACGTTAAAATAACAGTTAAACAAGTTATCACTTATACCAGAATTTAAGGCTCATTAAGGGCTCTAAAAATACCCCATTGCTGAATTTAATGCTCCGTTATTTTTTATGAAAACAATGGGTTCCGCTGGCTTAACGTTAAGTTGACGTAACCACATGTTAAAATAACAATTAAACGAGTTGTCACCTATACCAGAATTTAAGGCTCATTTAAGGCTAATTTAATGCCATATTGCTAAATTTAATGCTCCATTATTTAAAAAAAAAACAATGGGTTCCGCTGGCTTAACGTTAAGTTGACGTAACCACACGTTAAAATAACATTTAAACAAGTTATCGCCTATATCAGAATTTAAGGCTCATTTAGGGCTCTTTGAATATCCCATCCAAATTTTCAATTTTATTTGTTTAAACAACTTATGTTAAAAACGGCTCCTTGAAAAATTGACTGTTTAGATCGATTTTGTAAAGATAGTCATATATGTTCCGTATATCTCATGTTTTATTTTCTCATATTGTTTGTAATTTTATTTTCTCATATTCTTTGTAATAAAAGTATCAACAATATGCTCTCAAGCAAATAGAAGCATATTTATATATATGTTATATATGGTTATACAAATAATGCTTTTACGGAGGTCCGATCAGCTGGCACCTCCAGTACATAAAAACCTTAAAATTTGAAAAACTGACTATACCCGAATTTCGGGCTATTTTCGGGCTCTTGAAATTCCCCAAAATCAATTTCGAAAAAACATATTGAACAAAAAAACTATTCGAGAATACTGGGCTATTTTCGGGCTCTTTACACTGAGAAAAGTGGATGTTTAGAATTAAGATCTAGATGTTTAACTATGGGACAGCCATCTTATATATTTAGTTGTAATATTTAGATATTTAGCTGTAATATCTGAGATTTTAAAATATCCAGAGATTAATATCTTGGATATTACAGTTGAACATCTAGATAATACAACTGAACATATAAGATGGCTGTCCCATAGTTGAACATCCATTTTTCTCCGTGTAAAAAGGTCTATATCGATTTTTGGGCTCCAACCCTTAACATCAAAATGCACCCCTGCATGATCATGTAGAGACGACTTTGACTAAAAATCATCTTTTTGGAAATTTTATGGTCTTGTTACGTCCGAAAACGCAATAGTGTCCTATGCAAAATGATTTTTAGGTCAAAGCTCGCGCTTTATAACCTGGGAATCAGACCTAACTATGAGAAGAGAATAATACGCAAATCAACTCGTTAAGTCGAAATCAGCGAGAAAACCCTAACGCTTTCGTGTCGCAATATAACGTTTTGAATAACGAAATAAGAATACCTATTAATCCCTAATATTTGATTGATTGAACAAGTCAGTTTGAGTGAACTTGGTGCAAGCTCAACTAACTGTTTGCAGCGTGAAAATCAGTTAACTAACTGATTGATATACCATGTCAATGACCCTTGAGAAAATTTGCAAGTATTTATAGGGTCCGAAAATCGTTTCGAGAACGTCTATCTTGAATGATAGCATTGAATCAATGCTCCATTCGTAAGACAAATAAACCTATCTTACTATATCTTGCACTGAACTAATTATGCTCAATGCTAAAGGATTAAGGTTAACAAAAATACAAACTAACATTGAACGAAAATAATGCTCAATGTTTGTTTAAAGTTTCCAAAACATACAACCTAAATATCTGGGCACTGAACTATGCGAATTGCTCAATGTCCTAGTTGAAGAACTTGAAATTAAACAAAGATAATAACTAACACTGAACGACACTAATGCTCAATGTTTGTTTAAAATTACAAAGTGTTTCTCCTAATATCTGAACACTGAACTATGTGAAATTGCTCAATGTTCAAATTGAAAAATTGAAATTAAACCAATGATGTAACCTAACACTGAACGAAACCCTTGCTTAATGTTTAATTAAGAACTTGAAATGAACCGAATATATTAAACTAACACTGAACGAACTAATGCTCAATGCTTGTTTAAAGGTTTAAAAGTAGACGACAAAAATATCTAAACACTGAACTATAAATTGCTCAATGTTTAATTAAAAAATTATTATAAACAAATTAAATCAATTAACACTGAACTATAAATTGCTCAATGTTGAAATTGAAAATAAGAAACAAACTTACACTGAACTTAACCGAATAGCTCAATGTTTAATTTAAAAATTATTATAAACAAATTAAATCAATTAACACTGAACTTAATTAAATAGCTCAGTGTCAAAATTGAAATAAAGAAGGAAAATTACACTGAACTTAATTAAATAGCTCAATGTTAAATTTAAAAATAGTTATAAACGAATTAAATTAATTAACACTGAACTAATTTTTGCTCAATGTTTAAATTAATGATTGATATAAAGAAACCAAACACACTAACATTGAACTAGTCCTGCTCAATGTTTAAATTAATATTTAAAGAATTTGAAAATCTTTCTGTGGAAAAAATGACGCTTTCGACTGCGCTGGGATTCGAGCCCAGGTCTTTCGATTGCCGGTCAAACTCAACTAATTAGTTTAAATTAATGATTGATATAAACAAACCAAACACACTAACACTGAACTAATTCTGCTCAATGTTTAAATTTAGAAATTTATTATAAACAAATTAAACAACTTCACTGAACTAAATAAGTTGCTCAATGTTTAAAAATTAATTGATTAAACAAATTAAACACACTAACACTGAACTAATTTTGCTCGATGTTTAAATTTATGATTGATATAAACAAATTAAACACACTAACACTGAACTAATAATTTGCTCAATGTTTAAATTTAGAAATTTATTATAAACAAATTTAATAAATCAACACTGAACTAATTTTGCTCAATGTTTAAATTTATGATTGATATAAACAAATTAAGCACACTAACACTGAACTAATAATTTGCTGAATGTTTAAATTTATGATTGATATAAACAAATTAAACAAATTAAACACACTAACACTGAACTAATTTTGCTCAATGTTCGAATTAAGAAATTTTTATAAACAAATTAAATAAATTAAGACTGAACTAATAATTTGCTCAATGTTGAATTGAAAGTTGAAATAAACAGATTTAATTCTTTAACACTGAACTAATTCTGCGCAATGTTTAAATTCAAAATTGATATAAACAAATTAAATTCATTAACACTGAACTAATTCTGTTCAATGTTTAAATTGAAAGTTGAAATAAACAAAATACACTAACACTGAACTAATAATTTGCTCAATGTTGAATTGGAAGTTGAAATAAACAGATTTAATTCTTTAACACTGAACTAATTCTGCTCAATGTTTAAATTCAAAGTTGATATAAACAAATTAAATTCATCAACACTGAACTAATTCTGCTCAATGTTTAATTTGAAAGTTGAAATAAACAAAATACACTAACACTGAACTAATAATTTGCTCAATGTTTAATAATTCGAAGAAATATTTTATATAATTATTTGATTAAATTTCAGTGCGTTAAACGGCTTAAATTTGAAAATAGAAAAAATTGTTGGAAATTGAGTTAAAGAAATAAACAAATTTTGGCTTACTTGGATTTATTTTATGAAGAAGAAGTTCTGATACAATATTTTTCTCTTGTCGATGAGGTCTTGGTAACACAAATTGAAAAGCTTGATTCGGGGCTAAAGCCCAAGTTGAACTGGTTTTACATGAAAATTGTCGCCGTATTTATATGGTTTGGTACCCATATGTTCTATGAGTAACACAAAGAGAGCATGAGGGCTGTTTTGGTTTATACCGGGTGTCCTCATATTAACTTTGCCTTTTACAAAATTCCTTAAAAATAAGCCTAATTTCTTTGATTTTCTTATATTTTAAGTCGTATCCGATAAAGTTCATTTGAGTCTAACATGAGTTGCTAATTTGATTAATTCGCATTCGCGAATTTCACCCCTTTCTCGTTTCTTTTGTACTTATAAATTTAACTTATTATTTAACGATGCTATTCGCTTATTTATTGTTTATTTTATGTTTTCATATTTTTTTGCATACAAAATTAACACAGGTGCTATATTTTTGATTCGAACTCTTTTCTTATACATTATTTTCTTATCCTTAATCTAAACCTTAAGAACTAGAATACAATTTATTACATCCTTGAATATGTAATTTGAAGTTATGCGCGACTTTATCGAGAAAATAGTTGAATTAAAAGAAAATTAACAAAATATTATTTTGGAGAAAATCTGTAAAATTCTTTAAGAAATCTGAAGAGTACTCTAAGTGCAGTGCATTGAGACTAGGGGAGCGTCCTTATCATGCACTTTGACATGTTTATTGCGCTCCTGCAGTCGGAGTCAGCTGCATACAAGTGTCTATTTCCCGCATATACTATGTGGCCGAAAATTTCAAGAATCGCTGTATTAATTTCCTATTCTATATTAATATTAATAATTAAAACTTATGCAGGATGTAACAGTCTAGGAATAATCTCTGATTTTCGGACTCCTCAAAAATGTCCATATCGATTTTTGGGCTCCAACCCTTAACTTAACTTAAAAAATATTTAAACTATGCCACAATTTAGGGCTCATTTAAGACTAATTCAATGCCTTATTCCTATTCCTATTTTTGAAGAGTCCGAAAATCAGAGAGTATTCCTAGACCATAAAATTTCCAAAAAGATGATTTTTAGTCAAAGTCGTCTCTACATGATCATGCAGGGGTGCATTTTGATGTTAAGGGTTGGAGCCCAAAAATCGATATAGACCTTTTTAAAGAGCCCGAAAATAGCCCAGTATTCTCGAATAGTTTTTTTTTGTTCAAAATGTTTTTTCGAAATTGATTTTGGGGAAATTCAAGAGCCCGAAAGTAGCCCGAAATTCGGGTATAGTCAGTTTTTCAAATTTTAAGGTTTTTATGTACTGGGGGTGCCAGCTGATCGGACCTCCGTAAAAGCATTATTTGTATAACAATATATAACATATATATAAATATGCTTCTAGTTGTTTGAGAGCATATTGTTGATACTTTTATTACAAACAATATGCGGAAACCATTGTTTTTTAAAAAAATAACGGAGCATTAAATTCAGTAAAATGGCATTAAATTAGCCTTAAATTCATGACTGTGAAGTTGGCTCCACACTATCAACATTTTTCAAATTTGATGAGGGTTCTGACTTCATTTGCAATAGTTCTAGAGTTCCTGATAGGTTTTAAAAATAGTTCTGGCCTTTTAAGGCATAAAAATGCGATTTTCGAAATGCAGAGCTAACTTCACGCATCTCCACACTATCGGAAAAACAAATTTTTTTCCCGAGTTCTGGGAAGATTTAGCATAGTTCTAGAGTTCCTGACAGTTTTTAGAAATAGTTCCGGTAAATTACGGGAAATATAGATACTCAAAATTTCCACAATTTTTTCAGAAAATCTCATTTCTGAAAGTTCCAAGAGTTCTGTTTAGAGTTCTGGATTCTTCTCAAATATTTCTACAAATAAGTCCAATTACATTTTATTCTAAAATCAAAATTCAAAAAAATATGGTACTTCAAAGTTTTCAAAGAAATTTGAAAATCTCATTTCTAAGAGTTCCAAGAGTTCTGCTTAGAGTTCTGGATTCTTCTCAAATAGTTCTACAAATAAGTCCAATTACATTTTATTCTTAAATCAAAATTCAAAAACTATGGTACTTCAAAGTTTTCAAATAATTTTTGAAAATCTCATTTTTGAGAGTTCCAAGAGTTCTGTTTAGAGTTCTGGATTCTTCTCAAATAGTTCTACAAATAAGTCCAATTACATTTTATTCTAAAATCAAAATTCAAAAAAATATGGTACTTCAAAGTTTTCAAAAAAATTTGAAAATCTCATTTCTAAGAGTTCCAAGAGTTCTGCTTAGAGTTCTGGATTCTTCTCAAATAGTTCTACAAATAAGTCCAATTACATTTTATTCTTAAATCAAAATTCAAAAACTATGGTACTTCAAAGTTTTCAAATAATTTTTGAAAATCTCATTTTTGAGAGTTCCAAGAGTTCTGTTTAGAGTTCTGGATTCTTCTCAAATAGTTCTACAAATAAGTCCAATTACATTTTATTCTAAAATCAAAATTCAAAAAAATATGGTACTTCAAAGTTTTCAAAAAAATTTGAAAATCTCATTTCTAAGAGTTCCAAGAGTTCTGCTTAGAGTTCTGGATTCTTCTCAAATAGTTCTACAAATAAGTCCAATTACATTTTATTCTTAAATCAAAATTCAAAAACTATGGTACTTCAAAGTTTTCAAAAAAATTTGAAAATCTCATATTTTCTGTATACATTTCAGTAACTTTTTAATCAATTACATGATTAAAATAATTTATTTATTTTATTCCAAATATCTCAAAAAGAAAAAACAATCGTAGACATTATTTAAGGAAACAATTTTGAAGAACAACGCTTATTTCGTATCTCACATATTTTGGTGAAAAAAATCGAATTTTTTCAATATTAAAAATCAAAACATAAAATATACATCCGTCGAGAAATTTCTTAATAAGAATGTGTAGACCTCATTTAGGCAAATAATTTTTCATCTAAACGTTTTTTATGTATCTGATATATTTTGTCTAAAAAATGGAATTCTTGAATTTCAATCGTATTTTTTGGAATTAAAACGAAAAATATATGTTTTTTCAGAAACTGTGTGAAACAAAATTTGTAGATCTTTTTGATACGAACAACTTTGTATCGTTACGTTATTTTCGTATTTCACATATTATTGTTAAAAAATTGAATTTTGGATTTTCAATAGTTTTTTTTTAAATTAAAAAGAAAAATATGCATCTTATGAAAAAATGTCACAGTTCAAATTTGTAGGTCTTTATTTATTTAATAATATTGTATCATAACGTTTTTTCGCATCTCGTATAATTTAAGTGGAAAATGGAATTTTGATATTGACTTTTTTCGAATTTGAATATGCTGTAACATTTCTAATTTTGATTTAATAAAAAAATGTTATCAGGGTAATTTGTAGAGATTTATGAGCACTATCAAAAACCAGTATTGAAATTTTTGATTTTTTCAAAAAGTTATTTTCAAAAACACAAAAGTAGTGCTCAATCCCTCAATTCCAAAAAATACGATTAAAATTTAAAAATTCCATTTTTTAGACAAAATATGTGAGATACAAAAAAAACGTTTATATGGAAAATTGTTTGCCTAAATGAGGTTTACAAATTCTCATTAAGGGAGTTACTCACCTACCCGCCTAGTCAAAACAGGGTTAAACACGCAGGTTGACTACAGTAGTACTTGATCTGGCAACGTCGCATCTTGTTTGTTCGTGTGCATAAAATTATACAATGAATTAAAAAGTTGCACATCCGTCCAAATTAGGAAAAAAATTATTGCCTCTGACATCACGGTAGCTATGATTATCGATGCATATAAAGAACATGGTTTTGATGGATTATCTCGTTTATTTAGTGTTGATTAAAAACGAGAAAATTCGTGTGACAAATAATAGGAAGGATAAAAATAAACTCTGTGATTATCTGAAAACAAAATACTAATTTACTTTACTTTAGTTGGTATATAATTATTGTATATGTATCAAATATTCTAAATAATAATTAATGAACGATTGTGATGATAATAGATATGTATTGATAAATTGTTATATCGATTCAAGACTGTGAAAATAAAACAAATTTCGTAAGTCATTGAGAAAGATTTTACGTACTACGTATTATGATATGTATGTAAATAAAGTTGTTTGTATGTACTTAATTCGTTTATTTATCATACGAATAATTAATATGTTATATTTCATTTATTAAAAACATGATTTTCATAACAAATTTTAATCACCAGTTGGTACGAGCTGCTGAATAGATATAACGCATACATTTCAAATTTCGCGCACATAACCTACGAATGCGACGTTGCCACATACCTAACCAAAGACCAAAATCACAGCAATTTCCAATCTTCATCGTATTTGTTATTACTTTTAGAACCCACCTTTGAATGTTATTAAAGTTAATAACTATTCCTGAACATCTTATTTTTCTACTGTTCAAATCCCGTTATGATCTGTTCGTCAGTTGAAAAGATATCAATGATAATACACGATAACCTCCGCGATTTCTCATAAGAGCCCATGTTGAATCAACTAGAGAGGCGCAAAATAGAAATATGAATATCTCACTAAAAAACCCACCTCAGACCTTGAAATTTCGTACGGATAATTTTTTAATTATATTCTAACGCTCTGCAAAGTTTAAGATTTTTCTTTTCGTTAATTCTTCATCCAGAGTAACTCCCTTCAGACATTTCGGGACAGGATGTATATTTTATGTTTTGATTTTTAATATTAAAAAAATTCGATTTTTTTCACCAAAATATGTGAGATACGAAATAAGCGTTGTTCTGCAAAATCGTTTCCTTAAATAAAGTCTATGATTGTTTTTTCTTTTTGAGAGATTAGGAGGAAAATAAATTATTTCAACCATGTAATTTATTAAAAAGTTACTGAAATGTATACAGAAAATCGAGCGCGAAACGCGAGCGTCATGATTAGAATGTGTTCCTTAAGGCTGATAGAGCCTTAAGTAAATTGAATCTCCTGTTTCACTTAAATTCAAAAAGAAATTGAGAGACTTTGAGAAAATGTGTAATTCACATCATCTGTAATATTATTATAAAATTGGTTTGAGCTTCAGTATTAAATTATAAGAAATAAACTTAAATGTATGCGAAGAGCACAAGACCGAGCGCGAAGTGCGAGGTCCAGAAAGAACGGAGCGCGAAGCGCAACGATCAAATCGCGCGCCCTAGGCGCGCTCAAACTTGCAAGCTGCGCGTGAAGCGCGCGATGAGAATGTGCCCGCTAAGCGGGCAGGTTTTTATTTGTATTTTTGTTAGAAATTTGGTTATTTAGACCAATTTTATAGCTTCATACGTACAATTTATTTACATCGCTTTACCACAATGTTTATCCGTCACATGTGCTATTTTTAAAGTTTCTCCCCTTTGTATTTTTACAAGGAAAAATGTGTGCATTTTTTTTTATATCATTTTGTATCACAACGTTTTACCCGTCACACGGGCAATTTTTCAAGTTTTTTCCCTTGTATTTTTATAGAAATAAATTCACTTATGAGGACTCCAATCTGAGTCGAAACGTTTGAAAACATGAAACTTCGAGTTACATTTTTTCTGGACCCTAAAGCCAACTAAGAACATCAACAATATTTGAATATTATTATCACTAAAGGGTCGATACAAGTCCTAATCATTATTATTTGAAAACTTTGAAGTACTATAGTTTTTTGAATTTTGATTTTAGAATAAAATATAATTGGACTTATTTGTAGAAATATTTGAGAAAAATCCAGAACTCTAAACAGAACTCTTGGAACTCTTAGATATGAGATTTTCGAATTTTTTTAAAAACTTTGAAGTACCATATTTTTTTGAATTTTGATTTTAGAATAAAATGTAATTGAACTTATTTGTAGAACTATTTGAGAAGAATCCAGAACTCTAAACAGAACTCTTGGAACTCTTAGATATGAGATTTTCAAATTTCTTTGAAAACTTTGAAGTACCATATTTTTTTGAATTTTGATTTTAGAATAAAATGTAATTGGACTTATTTGTAGAACTATTTGAGAAGAATCCAGAACTCTAAACAGAACTCTTGGAACTCTCAAAAATGAGATTTTCAAAAATTATTTGAAAACTTTGAAGTACCATAGTTTTTGAATTTTGATTTAAGAATAAAATGTAATTGGCCTTATTTGTAGAACTATTTGAGAAGAATCCAGAACTCTAAGCAGAACTCTTGGAACTCTTAGAAATGAGATTTTCAAAAATAATTTGAAAACTTTGAAGTAACATATTTTTTTGAATTTTGATTTTAGAATAAAATGTAATTGGACTTATTTGTAGAAATATTTGAGAAGAATCCAGAACTCTAAACAGAACTCTTGGAACTTTCAGAAATGAGATTTTCTGAAAAAATTGTGGAAATTTTGAGTATCTATATTTCCCGTAATTTACCGGAACTATTTCTAAAAACTGTCAGGAACTCTAGAACTATGCTAAATCTTCCCAGAACTCGGGAAAAAAATTTGTTTTTCCGATAGTGTGGAGATGCGTGAAGTTAGCTCTGCATTTCGAAAATCGCATTTTTATGCCTTAAAAGGCCAGAACTATTTTTAAAAACTATCAGGAACTCTAGAACTATTGCAAATGAAGTCAGAACTCTCATCAAATTTGAAAAATGTTGATAGTGTGGAGCCAACTTCACAGACATCTTAAATTCTGGTATAGGCGATAACTTGATACTTTGCTATTTTTCGTAAAAGCATAGTTTGTATAACCATATATATTAAAGTGTTTGTGTTTGTTTGAGAGCATATTGTTAATTGTTTTATTACAACAAAAAAGATGAAAAAAGAGACATAAAATATATGAAACATGTATGATTGTCTTTACAAAATCAATCCAATAAATATTTATTTTTTCAAGGAGCTGTTTGTAACATTAGTTGTTTAAACAAATGTTGTTCAAACAAGCAAAAGTGAAAATTTGGATGGGGTATTTCGTGAGCCCTAATTGAGCCTTAAATTCTGGTATAGGTGATAACTTGTTTAAATGTTATTTTGACGTGTGGTTACGTCAACTTAACGTTAAGCCAGCGGAACCCATTGTTTTCTTTTAAAATAATGGAGCATTAAATTTAGCAATAAGGCATTAAATTAGCCTTAAATGAACCTTAAATTCTGATATAGGCGATAACTTGTTTAAATGTTATTTTAATGTGTGGTTACGTCAACTTAACGTTAAGCCAGCGAACTCATTGTTTTTTTAAAAAATAACGGAGCATTAAAATTAGCAATATGGCAATATGCCCTAATATTACAATAATACCTTGTTCCAGGGATGGTCCCGAAGGAATAACCTCCAAGCCATGGTGCTAACTACCGTGCTGAGGGCTGTATGGCACCAGGGAGTGGTGTCTTTAACGTTATCTTTAGGAAATCAGCCCACCTTCTAGAGTATTGAGGCCTTACCCCTGCATGCTAGACTCTGTAGGGGCGGGCCGAATACTTCCCAAGCTACTCGTGGGATTAAGATAATGATGAATAAATTAAATTAACATTTTTGTGAGGAGACCTTCGGAGGAGAGTTGGATGATACGGAGGAGCTTGAGGCTCAGAAATCTCAGGCTAGACATTATATGGATAGCCTACTTGGAATAGCTGTGAAGGAGGGCTAAATGATCCATAGGATTATACAGATCTTTTTGTAATAGTTAATTTGGCATGGGGTCATTGAAGTTCTGTCAGAAAGAATATCAGGAATCTTACATAGCTACAACATAAACACTGCGTACAAAAACCAAAAAAACCTAAAAACGATCTTCATACCCACCAAGGACAAAATACCCAAAGATCAATCTTCTAACGTCGTCTACAGCGTTCCTTGCAAAGGGAATGACTGCAAGGCTGTCTATATAGGTCAAACGAAACGATTCCTTAAAAACAGACTAAAAGAACATAAAAACAACATTAGAGAAAGCCCCAATAAACAAAACGCGCTAACAAAACATACGATTGAAAGAGACCACTTCTTCGATTTTGATAGAACAAAAATCTTAGCTAACGAAAAAAACTACAAAAAAAGGTTGCTGTTGGAAATGTGTCACATTGCAGGTACGAACGATGCGGTGAATCTTAGAACCGACATAGAAAACCTTTCTAAGATTTACAACCCTATACTTAAAAAAGGGTCATAAAAAAATGTGACCTGAGAAATTCGGACCCACCGTGTTTCAGTCGTCCCTTCACGGTTTATGTTCTCACATCTGGCCACTTCGTCTGGGTCAGATTTCGTTGTAACTCGCGCATTTTTGGCCACCTTATTTAGGTCAGGTTTCGTTGAACTCGCGTATTACGCGACTATTTCTTGTATTTATATCAGTCCTGACGTCCATTTAACTTTGCGCATTATTTGGCCACATAATTTTAAGCCAGAGTCCGAAGAGCTCGCGCATTACATGGCCGCGTTATTCAGGTCAGAGTCTAAGGACCCTAAGTTGTTAATTATTATTTTTTGGCCACTTTATAAAAATTCTTATAACCCTAAGAATTCGCGCATTACTTGGCCACTCTTTTCAGGTCAGACTGCGTTCAACTCTCGTATTACGCGCCTATTTTTGTATTTATATCAGTCCTGACGTCCATTGAACTCGCGCATTACTTGGCCACATAATTTTAAGCCAGAGTCCGAAGAGCTCGCGCATTACTTGGCCACTTTATATAAAAATTCTGTACTAAGAATTCGCGCATTACTTTGCCACCTTATTTAGGTCAGACATTGTTTGATCTCGCGTATTACGCGGCTATTTTTGCATTTATATCAGTCCTGACGTCCATTGAACTCGCGCATTACTTGGCCACCTTACTGTAAATCAGAGTCCGAAGTGCTCGCGCATTACTTGGCCGCTTTATTCAAGTCAGAGTCTAAGGACCCTAAGTGTTAATTATTATTTTTTGACCACATTATAAAAATTCTTATACCCCTAAGAATTGGCGCATTACTTGGCCACATAATTTTAATCCAGAGTCCGAAGAGCTCGCGCATTATTTGGCCACTTTATATAAAAATCCTGTACTAAGAATTCGCGCATTAATTTGCCACCTTATTTAGGTCAGACTTTGTTTGATCTCGCGTATTACGCGGCTTTTTGTGCATTTATATCAGTCCTGACGTCCATTGAACTCGCGCATTACTTGGCCACATAATTTTAAGCCGGAGTGCGAAGAGCTCGCGCATTACATGGCCGCGTTATTCAGGTCAGAGTCTAAGGACCCTAAGTTGTTAATTATTATTTTTTGGCCACTTTATAAAAATTCTTATAACCCTAAGAATTCGCGCATTACTTGGCCACTCTTTTCAGGTCAGACTGCGTTCAACTCTCGTATTACGCGCCTATTTTTGAATTTATATCAGTCCTGACGTCCATTGAACTCGCGCATTACTTGACCACATAATTTTAAGCCAGAGTCCGAAGAGCTCGCGCATTACTTGGCCACTTTATATTAAAATTCTGTACTAAGAATTCGCGCATTACTTTGCCACCTTATTTAGGTCAGATGTCGTTTGATCTCGCGTATTACGCGGCTATTTTTGCATTTATGTCAGTCCTGACGTCCATTGAACTCGCGAATTACTTGGCCACCTTACTGTAAATCAGAGTCCGAAGTGCTCGCGCATTACTTGGCCACTTTATTCAGGTCAGAGTCTAAGGACCCTAAGTGTTAATTATTATTTTTTGGCCACATTATAAAAATTCTTATATCCCTAAGAATTCGCGCATTACTTGGCCACTCTTTTCAGGTCAGACTGCGTTCAACTCGCGCATTACGCGCCTATTTTTGTATTTATAACAGTCCTGACGTCCATTGAACTCGCGCATTACTTGGCCACTTTATATATAAAAATTCTGTACTAAGAATTCACGCATTACTTGGCCACATAATTTTAAGCCAGAGTCCGAAGAGCTCGCGCATTACTTGGCCACTTTATATAAAAATTCTGTACTAAGAATTCGCGCATTACTTTGCCACCTTATTTAGGTCAGATTTCGTTTGATCTCGCGTATCACGCGGCTATTTTTGCATTTATATCAGTCCTGGCGTCCATTGAACTCGCGAATTACTTGGCCACATAATTTTAAGCCAGAGTCCGAAGAGCTCGCGCATTACTTGGCCACTTTATATAAAAATCCTGTCCTAAAAATTCGCGCATTACTTTGCCTCCTTATTTAGGTCAGATTTCGTTTGATCTCGCGTATCACGCGGCTATTTTTGCATTTATATCAGTCCTGGCGTCCATTGAACTCGAGAATTACTTGGCCACATAATTTTCAGCCTTAGTCCTATGAGCTCGCGCATTACTTGACCACTTTATATAAAAATCCTGTACTAAGAATTCGCGCATTACTTTGCCTCCTTATTTAGGTCAGACTTTGTTTGATCTCGCGTATTACGCGGCTTTTTGTGCATTTATATCACTCCTGACGTCCATTGATCTCGCGAATTACTTGGCCACATAATTTTAAGCCAGAGTCCGAAGAGCTCGCGCATTACTTGGCCACTCTTTTCAGGTCAGACTGCGTTCAACTCTCGTATTACGCGCCTATTTTTGTATTTATATCAGTCCTGACGTCCATTGAACTCGCGCATTACTTGGCCACATAATTTTAAGCCAGAGTCCGAAGAGCTCGCGCATTACTTGGCCACTTTATATAAAAACTCTGTACTAAGAATTCGCGCATTACTTTGCCACCTTATTTAGGTCAGATTTCGTTTGATCTCGCGTATTACGCGGCTATTTTTGCATTTATGTCAGTCCTGACGTCCGTTGAACTCGCGCATTACTTGGCCACCTTACTGAAAATCTGAGTCCGAAGTGCTCGCGCATTACTTGGCCGCATTATTCAGGTCAGAGTCTAAGGACCCTAAGTGTTAATTATTATTTTTTGGCCACTTTATAAAAATTCTTATACCCCTAAGAATTCGCGCATTACTTGGCCACTCTTTTCAGGTCAGACTGCGTTCAACTCGCGTATTACGCGCCTATTTTTGTATTTATATCAGTCCTGACGTCCATTGAACTCGCGCATTACTTGGCCACTTTATATAAAAACTCTGTACTAAGAATTCGCGCATTACTTTGCCACCTTATTTAGGTCAGATTTCGTTTGATCTCGCGTATTACGCGGCTATTTTTGCATTTATATCAGTCCTGACGTCCATTGAACTCGCGAATTACTTGACCACATAATTTTAAGCCAGAGTCCGAAGAGCTCGCGCATTACTTGGCCACTTTATATAAAAATCCTGTACTAAGAATTCGCGCATTACTTTGCCTCCTTATTTAGGTCAGACTTCGGTTGATCTCGCGTATTACGCTGCTATTTTTGTATTTATATCAGTCCTGACGTCCATTGAACTCGCGCATTACTTGGCCACCTTACTCAGAATCAGGATCTGATGTGCTCGCGCATTACTTGGCCACCTTACTGAAAATCTGAGTCCGAAGAGCTCGCGCATTACTTTGCCACCTTATTTAGGTCAGACTTTGTTTGATCTCGCGTATTACGCGGCTTTTTGTGCATTTATATGAGTCCTGACGTCCATTGATCTCGCGAATTACTTGGCCACATAATTTTAAGCCAGAGTCCGAAGAGCTCGCGCATTACTTGGCCACTTTATATAAAAATCCTGTACTAAGAATTCGCGCATTACTTTGCCTCCTTATTTAGGTCAGACTTCGTTTGATCTCGCGTATTACGCGGCTATTTTTGCATTTATATCAGTCCTGACGTCCATTGAACTCGCGCATTACTTGGCCACCTTACTCAGAATTAGAGTCTGATGTGCTCGCGCATTACTTGGCCACCTTACTCAGAATTAGAGTCCGAAGTGCTCGCGCATTACTTGGCCATTTTTTATCAGTCTTAGAATCCGTAGTGCTACTGTATTAATTGGCCACTCTATTTAAGTCAGAGTTCGAATAACTCTCGTAATATTTTGCCACTTTACAACAGTCTTATAATCTGAAAAACTCGGACATCATACTTACAAACTTAATATTGTATTTTTCCGGGTTCCATTTATTAAGAATGAGAGGTTTCGAAAAACCAGGAAATTAATTTTTCGTGAATTTCCACTTTAGTTGCATTTTACTTTCTATATCCACAGAAATGTGTACAACTTTTACGACGTCGGGACCGTGTTGAGTGCCTTTCCTTACAGAGTTTTTCGAACATGTGGTGGGTCTTTGCTTTTGTCGGACGCTTGAGCACATAATAATCTCAAGTGCCGGGGACATTAAAATAAGGTTTTACTGTGTATAACCCTTGGTGTTGGAACCTGACCTATCTGGAGAATGCTTTCTATACACGTCAAACTCTGAACACTAGTCTTCCTAAATACGACTTCTTCCCAAATCAGTTTTCTTTTAGCCATGTGGCAGAGTGGTGGACTTACTTTCGTCTGTCATCTCTGCGGCTTCGGAGAAAATACAAAATAAAAATTTTTCCGTACCAATTACATCGTTCTTATTGTTTTAACTTCAGTTTCCTTTACTTCTGGTGCTCGTGAATGTGTGTGGTTTGCTGTGCGTGCTTTACCAAGGATCCACGTTATATTCTCCATCGTGTTGTTTCTTTCTTTGGTGAAATAATTGTGTTTATATATGTGCCCTTGAGAGAGTGCGTTCCGCGGTCGCATTTTTCACGGTTCCTGTGGGAGAGGATTACTCGTTGGAACAGTTTTTGGAACGGCCTGGTTCCTTCACACCTAGGAACTCGCTTACCCATAAGTCTTTCCGCATGTTTACTCTATCTTTTTCTAATATCAATAAGCAAAGAAAAAAAGAAAAAAACAAAAAATACAATAATTATTAAGTTGCATGTCTTAGTTAATAAATATTTAAAGGTTACTATTAAGCTAATTGGCACTGAAGAGGGTCCCCATTTGTGGCCGAAACGTTTGCCTTTTGTATTTTTTATGTGTTCTATCACTTAATTAAAAAAATAAATCCGTATCAAAACTGACCCCATGCCAAATTAACTATTACAAAATTATTATTGTGGGTCAATAAAACATTGAACATGTACGGAAACATGTCACGATATAATTATACAGATCCTTGAAGGGATGGAGGATTTTTGTCGCCCTAAGAAAAATATGTACTCTCTTTGCAGTTTTTGATGCAGATCACCTAGAGGGCGTAAATTACCTGCGCTAGCAAGATTGATTTTTTTCATGGGTCTATTCATGTAGAAATATATTAATAAATAGCTCCTGAAGTGCACCTGTCAGCGAAAGAAAAGTTTGTCATCACAGTAGAATATTTCCTTAACCAAGTTTTTTTTTAAATCTTGATTATAATGAAACTAAAGTTAGTAATATTTATTATAATATTTCGATTTCCTGCTTGCTTACACACGAATTAAAAAATTCAAATAAATTGATTTAAACATATATTTTCTTCGTTTCCAAAATCTATTTTATTTTTCATAAACTTTTAATGCACCATACAAGATGATTAAGAAAATACCAAAATATGGGTGTAGCGACTTTTTATTTCTTTTAGCGTAGACGTAAAAATAAATTCCTGTAATTATTGCAAGTGATCATAATAATTTGATCACCCACTGTATATTGAAGTTATTTCTGTAAAAAATTGTAATCTGCCGCCATATTTCACTAAATATTCTAACTAAAACATAGGTATGTAAACCTGTCAGGACCAAAATATGCAATCATATAATAATAAATTCCAAAAAGCAGGATTTAATCAGGGATTAATTAATATCCCAATGCCGAATTTTTGGCTCCTTATTTTTTTAATAATATTGCATGGTCCTACCAGCTTTACCGAGAAGCTAGCAGCGCCACTGTGGAAATCATTCAAAAACTGCTTATATTTAATTTTTCTCTTGACAAAATATTTTGGAGTCAATTAGGGCTCCAAGTATTCACAACTTTCAACCACATACCTATCATTCTTTAAAAGCGTTAAAGAGCTCCTACAGGCTAGTAGTCACAATTAAACTTTTTAAATATTTTTTAGTTCTATAATTAAGGGCTCGACTAGGGCTCAATTAATGCCCCGGTACCGAATTATCGGCTCCTTGCTTTTTTTTAAATATACATGGTCCTGCCAGGTTTGCCGAGAAGCAAGCAGCGCCACTCTGGAAATCATTCAAAAACAGCTTTTACCAAATTTTCCTCTTGACGAAATAATTCGGACTCAAATTATTTTAATTGGCTTGGTCCTGCTTTAAAAAATCTATTAAAGCAGATGAAGCGCCGCGAAGCGTACAGTAGCGTGCTATAAACGCTAGGTGCAGCGAAAGGTATTTCCAAGTTGTATCTATAATGTGGCAACATCGCATTAACGGAGTTACTCAGGATAAAGAATTAACGAACAGAAAAATATTAAACTTTGCAGAGCGTTAGAATATAATAAAAAAATCATCCGTGCGAAATTTCAAGGTCAGAGGTGGGTTTTTTTTAGTGAGATATTCATATTTCTATTTTTCGTCTCTCTAATTGATTTAACATGGGCTCTTATGAGAAATCGCGGAGGTTATCGTGTATTATCGTTGATATCTTTTCAACTGACGAACAGATCATAACGGGATTTGAACAGTAGAAAAATAAGATGTTCAGGAATAGTTATTAACTTTAATAACATTCAAAGGTGGGTTCTGAAAGTAGTAACAAATACGATGAAGATTGGAAATTGCTGTGATTTTGGTCTTTGGCTAGGTATGTGGCAACGTCGCATTCGTAGGTTATGTGCGCGAAATTTGAAATGTATGCGTTATATCTATTCAGCAGCTCGTACCAACTGGTGATTAAAATTTGTTTTGAAAATCATGTTTTTAATAAATGAAACATAACATATTAATTATTCGTATGATAAATAAACGAATTAAGTACATACAAACAACTTTATTTTACATACATATCATAATACGTAGTACGTAAAATCTTTCTCAATGATATACTAAATTTGTCTTATTTTCACCGTCTTGAATCGATATAACAATTTTTCAATACATATCTATTATTATCACAATCGTTCATTAATTATTATTTAGAATATTTGATACAAATACAATAAATATATACCAACTTAACTAAAGTAAATTAGTAATTTGTTTTCAGATGGCAATTTTTTGTATTGTATTTTGTATTTGTATTCCTCGAAGCGAAGAAATAATCGCAGCCGTAAGTGCATCGATTCATGTACTTACAGTCCTGAACGTTCAATGAAGGATGAAAAAAAATTTTTTAAATAACGAATTTTTTTAATGTCTACCCTTAGGACGCTCTAACAATATGATATGTAATAAAATATATGAGACTTTAGTATTTACGGGGTTAAAAACTACCCTTATTCATAATAAAGGACATAAAACCAGCATTATCACCTTTAACGCAACATTTTTACCACAAAAAAAGTGTACTAACCACAAGCATTTACTACCCCCGAAATATTAAGGGTGGTAAGAATCCCCGGAAATAATTTTAAAAACCACCCCTATTAATAAAAAATCATAACTTTCTCAAAAATCATCTTTAACGCAACCTTTTTATCACAAAAAAGTGTATTAACCACAAGCATTTACTACCCCCAACATATTAAGGATGGTAAGAATTCCCGGAAATAATAAAAAACCACCCCTATTAATAAAAAATCTTTACTTTCTCAAATATCACCTTTAACGCAACCTTTTTTTATCGAAAAATGTGTCTTGAGCATAAGCGCTTATTACCACTGAAAGATTAAGGGTGGTAAGAATCCCCGAAAGTAATAAAAAAACCACCCCTACTAATAAAAAATCATAACTTTCTCGAAAATCACCTTTAACGCAACCTTTTTTCATCGAAAAAAGTGTATTTATTCTATTTATTTATTTTTATTATATTTTTTATTTGGCATACTTCATCGGCCGCAAAAAGTAAGGACAAGTTCGTAAACCAGCCACATCCGAAAAACATTGTTAAAATAGGAGCATTATAAAATATGTGACATACGAAAAAAACGTTCGAATGGAAAAATATTAACCAAAATGTGGTCTAAAAATTCTCTGTAGAACATTTCTTTGACAAGATTCATATTTTTTCGAAGAAATAAGGTTGCGTTAAAGGTGATTTTCGAGAAAGTTATGATTTTTTATTAGTAGGGGTGGTTTTTTTATTATTTCCGGGAATTCTTACCACCCTTAATATGTCGGGGGTAGTAAATGCTTATGCTCAAGACACTTATTTCGATGAAAAAAGGTTGCGTTAAAGGTGATTTTCGAGAAAGTTAAGATTTTTTATTAATAGGGGTGGTTTTTTATTATTTCCGGGAATTGTTACCACCCTTAATATTTCGGGGGTAATAAATGCTTGTGGTTAATACACTTTTTCCAATAAAAAAAGGTTGCGTTAAAGGTGATTTTCGAGAAAGTTAAGATTTTTTACTAATAGGGATGGTTTTTTATTATTTTCGGGAATTGTTACCACCCTTAATATTTCGGGGGTAATAAATGCTTGTGGTTAATACACTTTATCCAATAAAAAAAGGTTGCGTTAAAGGTGATTTTCGAGAAAGTTAAGATTTTTTATTAATAGGGGTGGTTTTTTATTATTTCCGGGAATTGTTACCACCCTTAATATTTCAGTGGTAATAAGTGCTTATGCTCAAGACACTTTTTTCGATAAAAAAAGGTTGCTTTAAAGGTGATATTTGAGAAAGTAAAGATTTTTTATTAATAGGGGTGGTTTTTTATTATTTCCGGGAATTCTTACCATCCTTAATATGTTGGGGGTAGTAAATGCTTGTGGTTAATACACTTTTTTTGTGATAAAAAGGTTGCGTTAAAGATGATTTTTGAGAAAGTTATGATTTTTTATTAATAGGGGCGGTTTTTTAATTATTTCAGGGAATTCTTACCACCCTTAATATTTCGGGGGTAGTGAATGCTTGTGGTTAATACACTTTTTTTGTGATAAAAAGGTTGCGTTAAAGTTGATAATGCTGGTTTTATGTCCTTTATTATGAATTAGGGTAGTTTTTTACCCCGTAAATACTAAAGTCGCATATATTTTATTACAGATCATATTGTTAGAGCGTCCTAAGGGTAGGCATCAAATAAAAATTCGTTATTTTAAAAATTTTTTTTTCATTGTTCATTGAACGTTCAGAACTGTAAGTACATGTTTCAACCCGCTCTACAGGTACCGAAAATCGGATTAAGGAGGCGCTATGAAAAAGAAATAAAGCAATATATAGTATAAGACAAAGTGATAAAATAATGTATAACATTGTTAAAGTCAACGCTGAGTGTAATATAAGTGATCTTGCACACAGTCTTTTTTCGAAAACGCCTAGTTATGAAATTGAATATACTTGCACAATATGCAAGAGTAGGCAAATTAACCCTTTAAGGGCCAAAATGGCATAAACGATACACCGGTTTTTGAGGCCGTGTGACTTATGCTATTCGCGACTGAAAAAATTGAGAGGAATATATTTTTGAAGTTCAAGATCTGCCCTTTCCGATGGTAAATACCAAATTGATCTAAAAAAAAATTAATCATAAAAAAATTCAGTTACAAAAAAAAGCACGATTTTTTCGATCTTTTTTTTTTTGAAAGCGAGTTTTGAAAGGTTTCCCGGTCTGTCATCGACCTGGAATATTTTCAACCGGTGGAATAAATGTCTGAACTTTAAGAAGGTGTGGTTCAGAGATTAATTTTTCACTTTTGTCTTTATAAAATAGCGCCCGAATTACAAAATTTTCACGAATAAATTCAGGATTTTTTTTGTCAGAAAATATGAACAAACTGAGAAAATTACCAAGAATGAAAAGTTCTTAGAATCACTCAAAGAATACGTCTGAATTTTTCAAAACGTTTCAAGCAACTTTTCAATTTTGCAAATAGCATAATTTTTGCAAAATAAAAAAATTGCTCAAATCAACCCGAAAAAATTTGTATGTATTCTTTGACCAATTTTAAGAACTTTTTATTCTTGGTAATTTTCGCTATAAGTATAAAAAAATTCTTAATACTGCGGTACTTTCAAGGTTATTTAGAAATTTTTTCTTGAAAGCAATACTTATAGCGAAAATTACCAAGAATAAAAAGTTCTTAAAATTGGTCAAAGAATACATACAAATTTTTTCGGGTTTTTTCGGGTTTTTTCGGTCGGATCATATTGGCTTCAATATGACGATCTCTCCTCATTAAAATCACCACATCGCATGGACGATGCAGAAAAAGTCGATCTACATATTCTGTTATATGTCAAAATGTAAATAATATTATGTACATAATATATTGTTTTAGCTTTTTTTTTATTTATAATAAAAGTACATTTTTAAAAAATCACAAATATATGAGCACGCATTATATACTAGTATTCTGATATTTATTGAATAAAAATCATTATAACCGTCAGCACCTTGAATATTTTGCTTTGCTTATTCTTCACAACTTGATAAACGATAAATTCACAATGAATACACCATAAATTGAAAACCTTCCTCGATTTTTTTTTAATAAGACAAAAATAACTAAGTATTTTTATAGTAACTTCAAACAATAACTTGCTACAATCATTTACGAAACTAATAAATAGGACAATCTATTCAGGTGGAAGGAATTATTGCTACACATCCGTCTATTTAATCGCATATTTAGATTAACGTAAAGGTATTTCTATACCCTGAAATAATTTTTTACGAAAGAGAATTTTTTTATTGATTTTCAAAATTTAATGTTTTTAGTATAAATGAAGCTCATTACTATTTAAAAAAAACTTATAAAAGTATTCACGCTACTCTCTACATAAGATTAAGAATTATTTACAATTTCAATGAATCAATCAGTTCTAGCTTTACAATTAGTCAAAAGTGATTGACTTGCAAATAATAATGATTGTCTATGACTCAAAAACTACTAAGCGTGAAACAAGAATTCAGCCACTGATTGTAATAATCAAGAATCCTAACTAACTCAGAATTTAACTTTTGAAAATAACATGTTTAAACAAATTTTGAAATTGACAAAAATGTTGATAAGGTCGATATAGTAGAGTTCCGTTATCACGTACAGTGATACACTCTTCTAATGATCGACATAATCGACTGAAATGATTTAGAAAAATCAGAAAATAGTTCCCGGTTTATCCGTAGCCAAGATTGGCGTTAACAAGTTTCTGTGAGAAAAGTTGTGGATCCTCCGTAGCTCAGATGACAGAGCATTCGACCGGCAATCGAAAGGACCTGGGCTCGATACCCAGCGGAGTGGAAGCGTTCCTTTTTTCACAGAAAAATTTCTTCAAAAATGTATTTATTTTGAAAACGATGCGTCTGAGAGAAAATTGTTAAAAAAGATATTTATTGCACTCGCCTAGCACAACTCAGCACAACTTTTGTTTTTTCAAAATTCACATTTTTGAAAATTACATGTTTAAACAAATTTTGAAACACAACTCAGCACAACTTTTTTTTTTCACAATTCGCATTTTTAAACATTGTATGTTTAAACAAATTTTGAAATCGACAAAAATGCATTTATTTTGAAAAAGATGCGTCTGAGAGAAAATTGTTAAAAAAGAGATTTATTGCACTCGCCTAGCACAACTCAGCACAACTTTTTTTTCACAATTCGCATTTTTGAAAATTGTATGTTCAAACAAATTTTGAAATTGACAAATATGTATTTATTTTGAAAATGATGCATCTGATAGATAATTGATGAGGGATAGATTTATTGTGTTCGCCTAGCACAACTCAGCACAACTTTTGTTCCTTTGAAATTTCTATTTTTGGAAAACATATGTTTAAACAATTTTCGAAATTGACAAAAATGTGTTTATTTTGAAAATGATGCGCTTGAGAAAAAATTGTTAGGGAAGAGATTTATTGTGCTCGCCTAGGACAAATCAGCACAACTTTTGTTTTTTCGAAATTCGCATTTTTGAAAATTGTATGTCTAAACAAATTTTGAAATTGACAAATATGTATTTATTTTGAAAATGATGCGTCTAAGAGATAATTGATGAGGAAGAGATTTATTGTGTTCGCTTAGCACAACTCAGCACAACTTTTGTTTTTTCAAAAGTCACATTTTTGAATTTTTTTTTTTTTTGGGTAACTATTTTTTGGATTAAAATTTTAATTTCATTATTTTTATGTGCAGCACAAAACTGTGTATACTTAGAGCAACCTAGCACAAGTTTTCGTTTTTCAAAAAAACCAAATGGTGCTGAGATTTTTTTGAAAATTTTATTTTTTTCAAAAACTGCTGGTGATATCGAAATTTAGTTTACGGCACGTTCTTCGATATATTAATGGCTACCTAGCACAAATTTTTTTACCTCAAAAAAAAAAAAAAAAAAAAAATGGCGGTGCTAGTAAAAAAATCGTTTTTTTTTGGGTATTTTGGCTCTAGTTTTTATTTTTTCAAAAAAAAATTTGCGGCACAATGCAGCACAACTTTCATTTTTTTGAAAATATAAAATGGCGGTGCCAACTTCTCGGACATACTAAAAAATATTCAAAGAGTATATTTTTGACTACTGACCTAGTAGAAACCCTTTGACCTTCTGAAAAGGGTGATAAGTATGGGTTAGAGAGTTTTGGATACTTTGAGCCCTAATTGAGTCGAAATATTTTGTCAAGAGAAAAATTAAATATAAGCAGTTTTTGAATGATTTCCGGAGTGGCGCTGCTAGCTTCTCGGTAAAGCTAGCAGGACCATGTATATTTTTAAAAAAGTAAGGAGCCGATAATTCGGTATTGGGGCATTAATCGAGCCCTAGTCGAGCCCTTAATTATAGAACTAAAAAATATTTAAAAAGTTTATTTGTGACTACTAGCCTACAGGAGCCCTTCAACCCTTTGAAAAGGGTGATAGGTACGATTTTAAAAGTTGTGGATATTTTAAGCCCTAATTGAGTCCGAACTATTTTAAGAAATATTTTAAGAAAAATTTTAAGAAAAATAAGGAGCCGAAAATTTGGCATTGCGGCATTAATTTAGCCCTAATTTTTGAGATTTACTATTATATGATTGCATATTTTGGTCCTGTTAGGCTTACTACCTCTAAAACATGGCTACTCGGACCACATAAACATGGCTCATGCAGTCACATGCTTTCCCATTGAATCGTGAGTCCAGTATATTATACATATCAGCGCAAAAAACTGCGTACAGAAGAATTTGCCACAATTTTTGGCATTCTTAAAAAAAACATTCCATAAGGGTACAACTTTATATTAAGAAATTCATTCCAAAAAAATTTTCAAAAAACACTCACCACAACTTAGAAGTTCGGTTGAAACCAGTCCACTTAAATCAGGTTCCTCGCCATACCAAAATATCCAAAGTTCTTTAGCAGTATTAAGGGAGAGGGGCGGAGGTGCTGGTGACGGTGTGATACCTATGTCAAAAAGGCCACCGCCAGTACTTGTTGTTCCAGATACTGTAGCATTTAGTGGTGTGGTTGCCACCCTCCGCCACACGCAAAGAATATCTCCTGCAAGGCAGCGCGAAAAGCTCGACAAAATTGGATCCTCTAAGGGTGTTCCTCCGAAACTTGAGGTTGTTTCGCCATAGACAAGCTTCCTCCATTTTATGCCGCAAAGGTCAGTCTGCACATGCGATAATAAAAAAAAATGATTAGTAAGTACGTTTTATGTGCAAATTTTCGTTGGCACTTAGAGTAAAACCGTTGGCACAAAGTCGGACCAACTCTACCAGCCATAGATGTTGGCTGCAAGATAAACATTACGTTTCGAAATGTGAAAAATGAATCATCAATAGGCAATGCTGAATACCAGTTTACGTTAGACCGTCCTGGACGGTAAAATATTAGCAGAGAAAGCAGGCCACCTTTTATATTGTTGAGAAATTGGCTGCCCACGAGTTCCGTACAGTGCACAGTGGGACGAAATTTTCAAAAAGCTGGCCAGAAGTCCAAAAATCAATTTTTGCTTGAAATTTTCTTTAAATCTCAGGTAGTGGGTTTCTTAGACAAATATCCCGAAGTTTCAATTTTGCCCCTTAGGGGTCCCCAACCCTTATACCTGCTTAGATATAGTAGTTCAAAAGTAACCCTCGTGCGAGCAAGTTGTGTCGGTTACTGGCCAGAAAAGTGAATATCGTCTTCTAAGTGGCGTCAAAACTTTTGAAATTGACTAATTTAGAATTTTAAAAAAATTGTCATCTACTGAAAGTAGGTACAATACTACTACACGGAGAAACTTTTCATTGTAAAATCTAGTATTATTATATTTATTTTTACTGAAAGTCAATAGGAAGCGAGGATATAGTAACAAAACTAGTTCTATTTACCATAGCGGTAGGAGGAAATACATTTTCTGAACCAATTGTAAATATAGTGCAACTTTATAAATTACCATTGAGAGTATCAAAGATTAATATCTTTGATGGCAAATTGAAACTAGAAATAAGTGATACGTATATAAATAAACAGTAAAACTATCTATGCAAGAATTGGTCTTTTGAATAATATAAATTGCAAAATAGTTTAGAGGAATTACCATTGTCAATAGTAATGAAGAATGAAGAAAGAAAGACTTGAATATTTTGCAATAGAATACATCATATATTGGAATAGTACGTTGTCAAAATTCCCATTGGAAATATTAAATGTACTGCCGAGTGACGTCAGATACGCCGAACGTTTCTGATATTACCCGAGAATCGCTCCATGTGCTCATTTTTTTACATTTGAATATGGCGCCTTTCTAACTTACGATTTTTTCTAGCAGAGGGACTACCGAGCTTTTCCTCACAAATCGTAAAAATTTCCACAGTTCAGTATATAATGAAGCTGCTACATTGTAATTGACAATATTGACATATCACTGCGATGCGTTTATGAATGTGTGCGTTGTTCAGTTAGGTTAAGTTGCGTTGAATTAGTATTTGAGCGTGCATTGGTATGTTTATTATATATATATATATATATATATACGTGTATGTGTATGTGTATGTAAATATGTAAAAATAAATATAATAATACTAAATTTTGCAATGAAGGGTTTCTCCGTGTATATTAGTCTTTAATTTTTCGAATAATGCATTGAAGAGTGAAAAATCCCTGAATTTAATAAGAAAGAATGAGAAATCGCTATGAATCCAGATGCTTAAAACTGCTCCCCTATTAATAAGTACGTGTTTTATTTAAAGAAAAAATATTTTGTTCGAAAAAGTACAGACTGTACGTTAGTAGTTATATAGGGCCGGTTCTAGATACAAATTCCTGTAACCGACATTTACCGACATCGAGAAGCTTCGATTGGTTCTGTTCCAAGCTAAGTCTGGAAGTTTCAAGAAGGAATTCGAAGCATATGACGTCACACTATACCCTTGATAAATTGTTTATTAATGAATGGGGGTGGGGGTGGGGAGGGGGTCATCTCTTTCGGGAAACGTTTATTTCAAAGACTTTAGGAGTTGGTTTAACCTCTGTATGTATGGAATGTAAAGGACAAATGTTAAAAAATATTTCCTAGAAAAATAAAGGCATGTGACGGACAAATATTGAAAAATATTTCTCAGAAAAATAAAGGCATATGGTTAATTTAAACGCTCTCAGGATGTTTAATGTAATAAATTTGATAAATTTTTTTCTGATTAATTTAGACGTGGGGTATGTGTGAAATGATTTCGTTTTTAGAGCTTGGTTTGTTTATGCTAATAAAATTGATATGACATCTCCCAGTTAGACTGCAGTAATCTGATATCTTACGTTCATGACATTAAATCACATTTGGGATATGTGAATAATAATCCCCCTCTTTGTTTAAAACAAAGATAGAACATTTACTATTATAAAAAGATGCATCTCACTGTTAATATCAATCATTTGTAACTGAAGTCTGAATCCTGCACTCGTATTTTGTATAAAGAACAGTCATGGATTATGAATATTACAAGAGACTTATTCGGATTATGGATCAAGCCTATCAATTATTAAAAGATAATTTAAGTTTCGAATTGACTGAAAAATGGTTGAAATTAGGTAAACGAAATATTCGTTTAATAAATAAATTTTTTAAAGTGAACAAAAATAAGTTGTCTGTGTATGAGAAGAAGAGGATAACATCTACACTTGGAATATTGAAGGCATTAAACACTAAAATAAACCAACTACGGAAGAAAGGAAGAGGTACAGCACTATCGAGTCAAGAGGAAATTAGAATAAGGTGGGAAGATTTAGAGACTGCTTTTCAGAATAGAATAAAGACGGGTTCTATTGTTAATTTAACGCATATAGATTTAAAACATTTTTTGGAGGATGCTAAGTTATTAACAATTAAAAAAATAAATTGTGTTTTAAAGAAAAATCCTAATTTGAAAATTAATGTAATTTTGTATGGTAAATTTAAAACTTTAGTAGAAGGGAAAATGAATGAAGCTATAAAGCACTTCAACACAAAGAATGATATTATTTCTAAATCAACAGATTTGGATGCGTGGTATGATGAAAAAGTAAAAGACCAGCTTTTAGTAAATGTTGAAGAATTTCAGGAAACAAATTCTGGTTGGTCTTTAAGGCCATGGATCAACCGGGTCACGTGACCAAATTCGTAGGTTAATCGAACCATGTAAGATAACTTTCTTTGTTTCTAATATATCTACTTGAAAATTCGAAGGACGTAATAAAAGGCGGTGAGGATCGTCTGTTAACTTCGTTTCACTAAAAAGTTTGCAAAAATTTTATTTTTTAGAAAATAAAACTGGGAGTTATCGGCAATTACAGCTCTGTAACGCCATTTCCACAGCAAATGGAATATCGACCTGAAATTTTGGAATGTGAATACGAAAGTACTAAGGCAGGTTTGTTGGGTGTCGAATATCGAAATAAATACAAAAATTATTTTATGTAATTGATAACATTATCACAAAAAATCTAGAATTTTTTGAAGCGCCACCTATGCATAGTGTCGCATTGTAGGTACTAAATTCAAAAGCGGGCACTGATTGTCGGTAAGAATGATAATGAACAAGTAAACTAAAATGAACGATTCGTAAACCTCGTTGATGTAACTCGCATGTGTAACAATGAATGAATTTCACGATAACATTTATTAATTCAAATGATGAAATACGTGTAAAATGCGAACGAAAAATCACGAAAAATCTATATTATCACTGTCAATCTTGGAGCTCCGCTTTTTATCGACAGTGCTGTTAGGCGGCACAAACTTTACTTCTGTTTTCGTCCGCAATACAGAGGACAGAGATAACTATATAGACAGGTGATGTACGAGGTTATGTGCGTCGGTATTTCTGTAGGAATTATAAAATTTTTTTTCATCATACATTCAACGCTTTTGTCACGACTTTCCATTCCTACTTTCTAGTCATTTCCTAAAATATCCCCGCTTTTATCCAACTTGGAATTTTAAATGTGGGCAAAAAATCGATACGCATGGAACTCAATTCATCAGCTGATGTGGTTGATCCATGGCCTTAATTGAAATTATAAATTTATTAGTAAATATAAATAAATATGCCCCTTTTCAAATTGGATTATCAACGTACAACAATTTACCAAAGTATATTCAAACAAAAAAGGCAGTGGTTAATATAAAAAATAATGATCCTTATTGTTTTTTGTGGTCAGTCACAGCAGCACTGAATCCCGTAAAAAATAATGCATATGTAATGAGTTCTTATCCTCATTTTAGTGAAGTGTTAAAATACGATAACATAAAGTTTCCAATCAATTTTTCTGACATCAAAAAGTTTGAAAAAATGAATAATTTAAGTATAAACATTTATGGTGAGGATAATGAAAAATCTAAAAAAACAACGGAAATCGTTCCTTTTTATTTAAGTCAGGAAAAATCGGATTTACCTACAATTCATCTTTTAATGATTGAAAATACTTTGATTGATGCTAATCATGAAGATTATATTGGTGAGGATGAAATTGATATTTCTAAACCAATTTATCATTTTTCATGGATAAAAAATTTATCTAGATTAATAAGTTCACAAGTCACAAGAAATGAGCATCAAATTTTAATATGTGACAGATGCCTATGTCATTTTAAATTAGAAAAGTCTTTTCAAAGACATAGATTGACATGTCAAAATATAAATAAATGTAGAGTGATTTTACCAGATCATGAAAATAATATTTTGCAATTTAAAAACTATCAATATAAAGAAAAGGTGCCTTTCGTTGTATATGCTGATATTGAATGTCTTCTAGAGCCAGTGGTTGACTCACACATGAATACATCTATTTATCAAAAGCACGTTCCTACAAGTGTCGCTTATAATGTACTATGTAGTTTCGATAATTCAATTTCTAAAATTAAACTTTATCGTGACAAAGACTGCATTGAATGGTTCATAAATGAACTAAAATGTTTAGCTGAAAAAGTAGATGAGTATTTAAAAATTATAGTACCAATGGAGCCTCTAACTAATCAACAAAAACAAGAATTTAAATTTGCAAAAATTTGTCACATTTGTGAAAATCCTTTCAAAATTGATGATATCAAACACCGTGATCATTGCCACTTTACAGGCAAATATCGCGGTGTTGCTCATCAGGGTTGCAATATAAATTACAAGAATTCACACGTGATTCCAGTAGTTTTTCATAATTTATCAGGTTATGATTCCCATTTTTTTATCAAAGCTTTAGCTACAAGTTTTGAGGGAAATATCAGTTTATTACCAATAAATAAGGAAAAATACATTTCTTTCACAAAAAATGTTAAAAAAACTAATGTAAAGCTACGATTTATTGACTCTTTTCGATTTATGCCGAGTAGTCTTGAAAAATTAGCATTATTTCTCAATAATGATGAAAAATAATAACAAAAAGACACTGTGTGAATGATAATGAATTTAATTTACTGACTAGAAAAGGTGTATTTCCATACAGTTATATTGACAATTGGGAGAAATTAGAAGAACATCAATTACCCCCAAAAGAGGCTTTTTTCTGTAAATTAAATAATTCAAGTATTTCTAATGAAGATTATCAGCATGCTCGTAGAGTTTGGGAAACTTTCAACTTGAAAACTTTAGGTGAATATTCAGATCTTTACCTCAAAACTGATGTCCTACTTTTATCTGATATTTTTGAAAATTTTAGACACCATTGTTTAAAAACATATAATTTAGATCCATTGCATTATTACACGGCACCTGGACTTGCTTTTGATGCAATGTTAAAATTTACTAAAATAGAACTCGAATTGTTGACCGATCCTGAAATGTTATTGTTCATCGAAAGTGCTATTAGAGGTGGTGTCTCTCAATGCTTTAATTGATATGCAAAAGCAAATAATCGATATATGGGGTCCAATTTTGATCCAAATTTACCTGAGTCATATATCATGTACTTTGATATTAATAATCAGTACGGTGCAGCTATGAGCGAATTTTTACCTTACAGAAATTTTGAATGGGTAGAAGATTTTTCAATGATTGATTTTTTAAACATTCCTGATGATTCAACTGTAGGTTTCATACTCGAAGTGGATTTTGAATATCCAGAACAGCTTCATGATTCACATAAAGATTTACCTCTATGTCCAGAGCATTTTCATAGCCCCCAATTCAAAATGTAAAATTTCAAAACTGATGACAACTCTATTACCCAAAAAAAATTACATTGTTCACTATAGAAATTTTAAATTGTATTCAAGTTTGGGTGTAAAATTAACAAAAATTCATAGAGTTTTGAAATTTGATCAAAAACCTTGGTTACAAAGCTACATTGATCTGAATACTGAATTAAGAAAAATCAGACAATGATTTTGAGAAAATTTTTTATAAATTAATGAATAATTCTGTATTTGGAAAAACGATGGAAAATGTTAGGAAGCATAAAGATGTAAAATTAGTTACAAAGTGGGAGGGGAGGTATGGCGCAAAAGCTCTAATAGCAAAACCAAATTTTCACAGCTGCACCATATTTGATGAAAATATGGTTTTAATAGAGCTTAATCGACTAAAAGTAAATTTTAACAAACCAATTTATACAGGTTTTACCATTCTCGATATATCAAAAATAATGATTTATGATTTTCATTATAATTATATGAAACATAATTTTGGAAAGAATGCAAAATTACTTTATACAGATACAGACAGTCTAATATATGACGTCACAGTTCCAGATTTTTATAATTACATTCGAAGAGATATTCATAAATTTGATACGTCTGATTATCCTCCAAACAATGTTTATGATATTCCTCTTGCGAATAAAAAAGTTTTAGGTTTAATGAAAGATGAGAACAATGGGAAAATTATGTTAGAATTTATTGGATTGCGATCAAAACTATATGCATTTAAAGTACAGGGGGATCAAGAAGAAAAACGAAAGGCTAAAGGCGTTAAAGGGTCAACTTTGAAAGAAATAACATTTGAAGATTATAAGCAGTCTCTATTTTCCTATAGAAACCTTGTCAAGACTCAATTCCTGATTCGAAGTAAAAAGCACGAAGTGCATACGATTAAACAAAATAAAATAGCCTTGAGTTGGTATGATGATAAAAGAATGCTTCATCCTGGGAAAACAGACACTTTTCCATGGGGCTACATTATGAAATAATTTAAAGAAAGTCCAAAAGCATCTTTTTTGATGTCTCTCTACAACATATACTCCTGAATATTCTTCTCAAGCTGAACTTATCACAAGAGGATCATATTACTATCAACAAGCTCTGGAATATATGAGGAGGTGACTATGGGAAGAAACCATTACTAAATTCATCATCATCAAAACCTCTAGCTCTCTGCAAAGTGAAGCTTTTAAAAAAAAGGAAGTGGAAAACAAAAAACAGTAGAATATTCTAAAAATTTTTGCAATATCATAAATATAAAATATGATTATAAAGTAATTTTCCATGTATTTAATTTTTTTTTAAACTTACAACATTCTCGATCAATTTTTATTCAAAACTGCGATTAAATTTTTTTGAGCGTTCAGAATTTGAGCATACTTTCTTTGAATAAAATTGTTTGATATAATTGTGATATTAAAAGATTGAAGATATTTTGATGCTTCAGATTAGAAAAGAAAAATTATTAAAGTACATTCAAAATATATAATCTGTTCATTATAATATAATAATAATTTTCAAAATATTTATTTCAGATCATGGATTATGTCTACATTTTAACATCAATGAAAATTCCCGAGGAGTGGATGAGCTCTAGTCCATATAGTATTTTAAAGGAGGTTTGCAGTGATGCAGTATCAAAGTTCATAGCAGACCCACAGGCCTTGATTCTGATGGAGTTTGGTGGGGGGTTTTCACCATGCTTCAGAAAGATGAAGAAGAAGATGACAGTGGACTTATCTTTAGAAAATTATAAAAAACATAAAAAGTAAAAAACTACTTTACAATTATAAATTCTTTTTAAATTAGATTAAAACACAATGTGTGTAAAAATGTGATTTTTAAAACAAATTTAAATAATAAAAATAACAGTATATGATGAAAATTTTGTAATATAAAAATTAAATTGTGTCTTCATTTCACCACCTTCCCCTACCCTTATTTATGATGGATCATTTTATTGAAAAATAATTTTTATTAATGAAAAGAAGTAGGTTTCAACATAATTTTTGAGAAAGAGAGAGACTCGGGGATCTGGGTGTCTCAGAGAAAAAAAGAAGTCGAAACAACTCTTAGAGATCTAAGAGTAAGTCTCGAGATAGGGAGAAAAAACAGATGGAGATCCTCAGGGATCTGAGTGTCTCAAAGAGTGAAGAAATTGAGATAACTCTTAGAATTCTAAGAGTAAGTCTCGAGTCTAGGGGCTTCTTTTACTGGATTGTGACGGTCAAAATGAAGCTAAGTCGTTGGAGGGCAAAGTTCTTTATTTGAGAAGTTACACTAGGCGTAACTCTAGATTGGCGTAGGTCAGGAACTCCTGTATATATTTTTTTTTTCTTAGTATTGCTTTTTTACTAATTTTAAAAAAAATTATTGGATTTTTATAGATTATTTGGCGTAAACTAGAAAAATAATGAGAGTGTAAAAGACACAGAAAAAATCGTGAGATCGAAAGAGAAAATTCTGTTGAATGTTTCCATCATAATAATAAAAACATACAAAAATATGATTGCTCATCAAAAAATGTAATACTTTTAAGATGATTATGATTTTAAAATGATTTTAAGATAATTAGAAAGTTTTATTTGGAATTTAAAATAAAAAGTAGAAAAAAACTTATAAGATAGAAAATAAGAATAATAATTCTCAATTAATTCAAATTATATATAAAAATTATTTTATTGCTATATATATATATATATATATTTAATACAAGAAAAACTGTTTTTTATTTTTTGATCCACCGTAGTAAAAAATTATGGTAGGTCAGCAGTGTGACTGAACTTTTCTATATACAAATTCTTAAGAGATCACATGATAATTATTATCATTATGTGTTCTAATATTCCATTACTGATTAATAAGGTTGGAGTCTCATGTCGCACATAGATATATGCTCTGTATCAATCTTATCATTTTCAGTGTCTCTCTCACACTCTCGTTATTTTTCTGCATTACGCTGAGTAAAAACACAGGCATGGGACGGCACCCTAAGATTATAAGAAAATTGTAAAGTGACATGTTTGTTGACATGTCTGCTATTATATTGACCCAAAATACTGACTCAATGCGAAAAAAATGAGAAATTAGCAAAATTCTATGAAAAGAATCTCGCTACTTCCTTTAGGGAGGGGGACGGTTCGTTTTTTATAACTTTTTAAAAAATTTTGTAATTTAAAAGATAAAGTTACGTTATATCATTTCACTGTCCCCCTCCCTAAAGGAAGTAGCGAGATTCTTTTCATAGAATTTTGCTAATTTCTCATTTTTTTCGCATTGAGTCAGTATTTTTGGTCAATATAATAGCAGACATGTCGACAAACATGTCACTTTACAATTTTCTTATAATCTTAGGGTGCCGTCCCATGCCTGTGTTTTTACTCAGCGTAATGCAGAAAAATAACGAGAGTGTGAGAGAGACACAGAAAATCATAAGATTGATACAGAGCATATATCTATGTGCGACATGAGACTCCAACCTTATTAATCAGTAATGAAATGTTAGAACACATAATGATAAAAATTATCATGTGATCTCTTAAGAATTTGTATATAGAAAAGTTCAGTCACACTGCTGACCTACCATAATTTTTTACTACGGTGGATCAAAAAATAAAAAACAGTTTTTCTTGTATTAAATATATATATATATATATAGCAATAAAATAATTTTTATATATAATTTGAATTAATTGAGAATTATTATTCTTATTTTCTATCTTATAAGTTTTTTTCTACTTTTTATTTTAAATTCCAAATAAAACTTTCTAATTATCTTAAAATCATTTTAAAATCATAATCATCTTAAAAGTATTACATTTTTTGATGAGCAATCATATTTTTGTATGTTTTTATTATTATGATGGAAACATTCAACAGAATTTTCTCTTTCGATCTCCCGATTTTTTCTGTGTCTTTTACACTCTCATTATTTTTCTAGTTTACGCCAAATAATCTATAAAAATCCAATAATTTTTTTAAAATTAGTAAAAAAAGCAATACTAAGAAAAAAAATATATACAGGAGTTCCTGACCTACGCCAATCTAGAGTTACGCCTAGTGTAACTTCTCAAATAAAGAACTTTGCCCTCCAACGACTTAGCTTCATTTTGACCGTCACAATCCAGTAAAATAAGCCCCTAGACTCGAGACTTACTCTTAGAATTCTAAGAGTTATCTCAATTTCTTCACTCTTTGAGACACTCAGATCCCTGAGGATCTCCATCTCTTTTTTCTCCCTATCTCGAGACTTATTCTTAGATCTCTAAGAGTTGTTTCGACTTCTTTTTTTCTCTGAGACACCCAGATCCCCAGATCTCTCTCTTTCTCAAAAATTATGATGAAACCTACTTTTTTTCATTAATAAAAATTATTTTTCAATAAAATGATCCATCATAAATAAGGGTAGGGGAAGGTGGTGAAATGAAGACACAATTTAATTTTTATATTACAAAATTTTCATCATATACTGTTATTTTTATTATTTAAATTTGTTTTAAAAATCACATTTTTTTACACACATTGTGTTTTAATCTAATTTAAAAAGAATTTATAATTGTAAAGTAGTTTTTTACTTTTTATGTTTTTTATAATTTTCTAAAGATAAGTCCACTGTCATCTTCTTCTTCATCTTTCTGAAGCATGGTGAAAACCCCCCACCAAACTCCATCAGAATCAAGGCCTGTGGGTCTGCTATGAACTTTGATACTGCATCACTGCAAACCTCCTTTAAAATACTATATGGACTAGAGCTCATCCACTCCTCGGGAATTTTCATTGATGTTAAAATGTAGACATAATCCATGATCTGAAATAAATATTTTGAAAATTATTATTATATTATAATGAACAGATTATATATTTTGAATGTACTTTAATAATTTTTCTTTTCTAATCTGAAGCATCAAAATATCTTCAATCTTTTAATATCACAATTATATCAAACAATTTTATTCAAAGAAAGTATGCTCAAATTCTGAACGCTCAAAAAAATTTAATCGCAGTTTTGAATAAAATTGATCGAGAATGTTGTAAGTTTAAAAAAAAATTAAATACATGGAAAATTACTTTATAATCATATTTTATATTTATGATATTGCAAAAATTTTTAGAATATTCTACTGTTTTTTGTTTTCCACTTCCTTTTTTTTAAAAGCTTCACTTTGCAGAGAGCTAGAGGTTTTGATGATGATGAATTTAGTAATGGTTTCTTCCCATAGTCACCTCCTCATATATTCCAGAGCTTGTTGATAGTAATATGATCCTCTTGTGATAAGTTCAGCTTGAGAAGAATATTCAGGAGTATATGTTGTAGAGAGACATCAAAAAAGATGCTTTTGGACTTTCTTTAAATTATTTCATAATGTAGCCCCATGGAAAAGTGTCTGTTTTCCCAGGATGAAGCATTCTTTTATCATCATACCAACTCAAGGCTATTTTATTTTGTTTAATCGTATGCACTTCGTGCTTTTTACTTCGAATCAGGAATTGAGTCTTGACAAGGTTTCTATAGGAAAATAGAGACTGCTTATAATCTTCAAATGTTATTTCTTTCAAAGTTGACCCTTTAACGCCTTTAGCCTTTCGTTTTTCTTCTTGATCCCCCTGTACTTTAAATGCATATAGTTTTGATCGCAATCCAATAAATTCTAACATAATTTTCCCATTGTTCTCATCTTTCATTAAACCTAAAACTTTTTTATTCGCAAGAGGAATATCATAAACATTGTTTGGAGGATAATCAGACGTATCAAATTTATGAATATCTCTTCGAATGTAATTATAAAAATCTGGAACTGTGACGTCATATATTAGACTGTCTGTATCTGTATAAAGTAATTTTGCATTCTTTCCAAAATTATGTTTCATATAATTATAATGAAAATCATAAATCATTATTTTTGATATATCGAGAATGGTAAAACCTGTATAAATTGGTTTGTTAAAATTTACTTTTAGTCGATTAAGCTCTATTAAAACCATATTTTCATCAAATATGGTGCAGCTGTGAAAATTTGGTTTTGCTATTAGAGCTTTTGCGCCATACCTCCCCTCCCACTTTGTAACTAATTTTACATCTTTATGCTTCCTAACATTTTCCATCGTTTTTCCAAATACAGAATTATTCATTAATTTATAAAAAATTTTCTCAAAATCATTGTCTGATTTTTTTCTTAATTCAGTATTCAGATCAATGTAGCTTTGTAACCAAGGTTTTTGATCAAATTTCAAAACTCTATGAATTTTTGTTAATTTTACACCCAAACTTGAATACAATTTAAAATTTCTATAGTGAACAATGTAATTTTTTTTGGGTAATAGAGTTGTCATCAGTTTTGAAATTTTACATTTTGAATTGGGGGCTATGAAATGCTCTGGACATAGAGGTAAATCTTTATGTGAATCATGAAGCTGTTCTGGATATTCAAAATCCACTTCGAGTATGAAACCTACAGTTGAATCATCAGGAATGTTTAAAAAATCAATCATTGAAAAATCTTCTACCCATTCAAAATTTCTGTAAGGTAAAAATTCGCTCATAGCTGCACCGTACTGATTATTAATATCAAAGTACATGATATATGACTCAGGTAAATTTGGATCAAAATTGGACCCCATATATCGATTATTTGCTTTTGCATATCAATTAAAGCATTGAGAGACACCACCTCTAATAGCACTTTCGATGAACAATAACATTTCAGGATCGGTCAACAATTCGAGTTCTATTTTAGTAAATTTTAACATTGCATCAAAAGCAAGTCCAGGTGCCGTGTAATAATGCAATGGATCTAAATTATATGTTTTTAAACAATGGTGTCTAAAATTTTCAAAAATATCAGATAAAAGTAGGACATCAGTTTTGAGGTAAAGATCTGAATATTCACCTAAAGTTTTCAAGTTGAAAGTTTCCCAAACTCTACGAGCATGCTGATAATCTTCATTAGAAATACTTGAAATATTTAATTTACAGAAAAAAGCCTCTTTTGGGGGTAATTGATGTTCTTCTAATTTCTCCCAATTGTCAATATAACTGTATGGAAATACACCTTTTCTAGTCAGTAAATTAAATTCATTATCATTCACACAGTGTCTTTTTGTTATTATTTTTTCATCATTATTGAGAAATAATGCTAATTTTTCAAGACTACTCGGCATAAATCGAAAAGAGTCAATAAATCGTAGCTTTACATTAGTTTTTTTAACATTTTTTGTGAAAGAAATGTATTTTTCCTTATTTATTGGTAATAAACTGATATTTCCCTCAAAACTTGTAGCTAAAGCTTTGATAAAAAAATTGGAATCATAACCTGATAAATTATGAAAATCTAGATAAATTTTTTATCCATGAAAAATGATAAATTGGTTTAGAAATATCAATTTCATCCTCACCAATATAATCTTCATGATTAGCATCAATCAAAGTATTTTCAATCATTAAAAGATGAATTGTAGGTAAATCCGATTTTTCCTGACTTAAATAAAAAGGAACGATTTCCGTTGTTTTTTTAGATTTTTCATTATCCTCACCATAAATGTTTATACTTAAATTATTCATTTTTTCAAACTTTTTGATGTCAGAAAAATTGATTGGAAACTTTATGTTATCGTATTTTAACACTTCACTAAAATGAGGATAAGAACTCATTACACATGCATTATTTTTTACGGGATTCAGTGCTGCTGTGACTGACAACAAAAAACAATAAGGATCATTATTTTTTATATTAACCACTGCCTTTTTTGTTTGAATATACTTTGGTAAATTGTTGTACGTTGATAATCCAATTTGAAAAGGGGCATATTTATTTATATTTACTAATAAATTTATAATTTCAATTAAAGACCAACCAGAATTTGTTTCCTGAAATTCTTCAACATTTACTAAAAGCTGGTCTTTTACTTTTTCATCATACCACGCATCCAAATCTGTTGATTTAGAAATAATATCATTCTTTGTGTTGAAGTGCTTTATAGCTTCATTCATTTTCCCTTCTACTAAAGTTTTAAATTTACCATACAAAATTACATTAATTTTCAAATTAGGATTTTTCTTTAAAACACAATTTATTTTTTTAATTGTTAATAACTTAGCATCCTCCAAAAAATGTTTTAAATCTATATGCGTTAAATTAACAATAGAACCCGTCTTTATTCTATTCTGAAAAGCAGTCTCTAAATCTTCCCACCTTATTCTAATTTCCTCTTGACTCGATAGTGCTGTACCTCTTCCTTTCTTCCGTAGTTGGTTTATTTTAGTGTTTAATGCCTTCAATATTCCAAGTGTAGATGTTATCCTCTTCTTCTCATACACAGACAACTTATTTTTGTTCACTTTAAAAAATTTATTTATTAAACGAATATTTCGTTTACCTAATTTCAACCATTTTTCAGTCAATTCGAAACTTAAATTATCTTTTAATAATTGATAGGCTTGATCCATAATCCGAATAAGTCTCTTGTAATATTCATAATCCATAGGTGTATTAAGCTGGCACAACACAGTTGTCATATCAAGTTTTAATCTATGCTACAATTTAGGGCTCATTTAAGGCTAATTTAATGCCCTATTCCGAAATTTAATGCTCACACATTTTTTATAAAAAACTATGTTTGCGCTAGCTTAACGTTAAGCTGGCACCACACACCATAAAACACGTTAAAAAAATTATTGAGCCAATTCGTTTATATACCATAATTTAAGGCTCATTTAAGGCTCACGAAATACCATGAACCGGAAGTCGTAACATTTTTTTATTTTTTTAGCACATGTGTTGTGCTAGCTTAATACTATGAAATATTCGAAAATCAATAGAAAAAACTGATTAAGGCAATTCATTCTCATACCATAATTTAAGGCTCATATAAGGCTCTCGAAATATCATGGACTGGAAGTCGTAACATTTTTTTATTTTTTAACACATGTGTTGTGCTAGCTTAATACTATGAAATATTCGAAAATTAATAGAAAAAACTGGTTAAGGCAATTCATTCTCATGGCATAATGTAAGGCTCATTTAAGGCTCTCGAAATACCATGAACCGGAAGTCGTAACATTTTTTTATTTTTTTAACACATGTGTTGTGCTAGCTTAATACTATGAAATATTCGAAAATTAATAGAAAAAACTGGTTAAGGCAATTCATTCTCATGGCATAATTTAAGGCTCATTTAAGGCTATCGAAATACCATGAACCGGAAGTCGTAACATTTTTTTATTTTTTTAACACATGTGTTGTGCTAGCTTAATACTATGAAATATTCGAAAATTAATAGAAAAAACTGGTTAAGGCAATTCATTCTCATGGCATAATTTAAGGCTCATTTAAGGCTCTCGAAATATCATGGACCGGAAGTCGTAACATTTTTTTATTTTTTTAACACATGTGTTGTGCTAGCTTAATACTATGAAATATTCGAAAATCAATAGAAAAAACTGGTTAAGGCAATTCAATCTCATAGCATAATTTAAGGCTCATTTAAGGCTCTCGAAATACCATGAACCGGAAGTCGTAACATTTTTTTATTTTTTTAACACATGTGTTGTGCTAGCTTAATACAATGAAATATTCGAAAATTAATAGAAAAAACTGGTTAAGGCAATTGATTCACATGGCATAATTTAAGGCTCATTTATGGCTCTCGAAATAGAATGAACCGGAAGTCGTAACATTTTTAAATTTTTTAACACATGTGTTGTGCTAGCTTAATACTGTGAAATATTCGAAAATTAATAGAAAAAACTGGTTAAGGCAATTGATTTTCATAGCATAATTTAAGGCTCATCTTAAACTCTCAAAATACCCCATTGCTGAATTTAATGCTCCGTTATTTTTAAAAAAAAGTAGATGTTCCGCTGCCTTAACGTTAAGTTGACGTAACCACACGTTAAAATAATATTTAAACAAGTTATCACCTATACCAGAATTTCATGTTTTATTTTCTCATATTTTTTGTAATAGAAGTATCAACAATGTGCTCTCAAACAACTAGAAGCGTGTTTATATATATGTTATATATGGTTATACAAATAATGCTTTTACGGATGTCCGATCAGCTGGCACCTCCACAACGTAATATCACTATTCACTTTATGCCACATTTTTGGGCTAATTACTGGCTAATTTTGGGCAGTAAGGCCGATTTTTGGGCTCTTGTATTTTTCTCAAAAAACCAAATTTTTGAAAATACATTTTGAACAAAAAAAACCATTTGAGAATATTGGGCTATTTTCGAGCTCTTTTAAAAAGGTCCATATCGAATTTTGGTCTCCAACCCTTATCATCAAAATGCCCCCCTGCATGATCATGTAGACACGACTTTGACTAAAAATCATCTTTTTGGAAGTTTTGTGGTCTAGAAACACTGATTTTCGGGCTCTTCAAAAAATAGAAATAGGAATAGGGCATTAAATTAGCCTTAAATGAGCCCTAATTTGTGGCATAGTTTAAATATTTTTTAAGTTAAGTTAAGGGTTGGAGCCCAAAAAACGATATGGACATTTTTGAGGAGCCTGAAAATCATAGAGTATTCCTAGACCATAAAGTTCCCAAAAAGATGATTTTTAGTCAAAGTCGTGTCTCCATGGCCATGCAGGGGTGCATTTTGGTGTTAAGGGTTGGAGCCCAAAAATCAATTTGGACAATTTCTGAAAAGCCCAAAAATCAGAGAGTATTCCAAGACCATAAAGTTCCCAAAAATACGATTTTTAGTCAAAGTCGTGTCTCCATGGCCATGCAGGGGTGCATTTTGATGTTGAGGATTGGACCTCAAAAATCGATATAGACCTTTCTAAAGAGCCCGAAAATAGCCCAGCATTCTCAAATAGTTTTTTTTGTTCAAAATGTATTTTCAAAAATTAAGGGTTGCTTGTAAGTGATAGGGGTTGTTTTTTCGAAATTGATTTTGGGGTATTTAAAGAGCCCAAAAATAGCCCGAAATTCGGGTATAGTCAGTTTTTCAAATTTTAAGGTTTTTATGTACTGGAGGTGCCAGCTGATCGGACCTCCGTAAAAGCATTATTTGTATAACCATATATAACATATATATATAAATACGCTTCTAGTTGTTTGAGAGCATATTGTTGATAGTTCTATTATAAAAAATATGAGAAAATAAAACATGAAATATACGGAACTTATATAACTGTCTCTACGAAATAGATCTAAACAGTCAATTTTTCAAGGAACCGTTTTTAACATAAGTTGTTTAAACAAATAAAATTGAAAATTTGGATGGGATATTCAAAGAGCCCTAAATGAGCCTTAAATTCTGTTAAAGGTGATTACTTGTTTAACTGTTATTTTAACGTGTGGTTACGTCAACTTAACGTTAAGCCAGCGGAACCCATTGTTTTTTTTTAAAATAACGGAGCATTAAATTCAGCAATGGGGTATTGCGAGAGCCTTGAATGAGCTTTAAATTATGCCATGAGAATGAATTGTCTTAACAAGTTTTTTCTATTAATTTTCGAATATTTCATAGTATTAAGCTAGCACAACACATGTGTTAAAAAAATAAAAAAATTTTACGACTTCCGGTTCATGGTATTTCGAGAGCCTTAAATGAGCCTTAAATTATGCTATGAAAATCAATTGCCTTAAACAGTTTTTGCAATTGATTTTCGAATATTTCATAGTATTAAGCTAGCACAACACATGTGTTAAAAAAATTTAAAAATGTTACGACTTCCGGTTCTTGGTATTTCGAGAGCCTTAAATGAGCCTTAAATTATGCCATGAGAATGAATTGCCTTAACCAGTTTTTTCTATTGATTTTCGAATATTTCATAACGTTAAGTTGGCACAACACATATATTGAAAAAAAAAATGTTACGACTTCCGGTCCATGATATTTCGAGAGCCTTAAATGAGCCTTAAATTATGGTATATAAACGAATTGGTTCAATAATTTTTTTAACGTGTTTTATGGTGTGTGGTGCCAGCTTAACGTTAAGCTAGCGCAAACATAGTTTTTTATAAAAAATGTGTGAGCATTAAATTTCGGAATAGGGCATTAAATTAGCCTTAAATGAGCCCTAAATTGTAGCATAGATTAAAACTTGATATGACAACTGTGTTGTGCCAGCTTAATACACCTGAATCCATGACTGTTCTTTATACAAAATACGAGTGCAGGATTCAGACTTCAGTTACAAATGATTGATATTAACAGTGAGATGCATCTTTTTATAATGGTAAATGTTCTATCTTTGTTTTAAACAAAGAGGGGGATTATTATTCACATATCCCAAATGTGATTTAATGTCATGAACGTAAGATATCAGATTACTGCAGTCTAACTGGGAGATGTCATATCAATTTTATTAGCATAAACAAACCAAGCTCTAAAAACGAAATCATTTCACACATACCCCACGTCTAAATTAATTAGAAAAAAATTTATCAAATTTATTACATTAAACATCCTGAGAGCGTTTAAATTAACCATATGCCTTTATTTTTCTGAGAAATATTTTTCAATATTTGTCCGTCACATGCCTTTATTTTTCTAGGAAATATTTTTTAACATTTGTCCTTTACATTCCATACATACAGAGGTTAAACCAACTCCTAAAGTCTTTGAAATAAACGTTTCCCGAAAGAGATGACCCCCTCCCCACCCCCACCCCCATTCATTAATAAACAATTTATCAAGGGTATAGTGTGACGTCATATGCTTCGAATTCCTTCTTGAAACTTCCAGACTTAGCTTGGAACAGAACCAATCGAAGCTTCTCGATGTCGGTAAATGTCGGTTACAGGAATTTGTATCTAGAACCGGCCCTATATAACTACTTACGTTATAAACGCAAAATATAGACAAATGTTTGTTATGTGAGTAATAATAGGGCTGAGAAAGATGTATGCAGTAGAGTATTAATAGTATGGGCCCAGAGTCATAAATAGCCCTGATCAGGCCCAAATAATTTTGTCCTCTACTAAACTCCCCATCTTTATTATGGATTTCAAATCTATGCTACAAAATAAGAAAATTATTTATTTGCACGTTATTAGATAAAAATCTTTTGAAAGGCTCAAAACAGCATTTAAAGGTATGATAATTCAAGAAAAAAATACGATTTTTTACTTTTATAATGGATTTATTAAAGAATAGCCCAGTATAAAATGTTTTCACTTTTAAGAGTAAATTTGAAATCTACAAGGAGAAATTGATGTTATTAGAGAAAATAATTATTGGGAAAGATTATTATGTTTACAGGGTGAGACACATAAAGTGTTACAGAGCAATAGCACTCAAACTATTGATCATATCCAAAAATATTTCAGACAAAAGTTTCAGTGTTCAAGAAGGCCGTCATATTGGACCACCCTATTTTTTTATCGGTGGAGGCGCTGAAGCTACGTCAAGGTCAACTCCACTTTCTTAAATAGAACCATGTATTTTTTTTCGATGACATTATTACCGATCTCAAGACAAATTCAGTGATCTACAACAGAAGATCATTCTAGTCACGCAAAGTATAAAACAGTCGAAAAATAATTTTCATTTTTTTTCATTTCTTACGTTACCCATGATAATACACATCGATAAGGGTATTGTTGACATCGGCAGAAAGTACGCATTTTCTGTTGACATATTAGTTAGTCACGCATTAATTAGGCAACAAAAATCGCACATGCGAGCAGCAGGCAAATGACAAAAAAGAGTGGAATTAGACAGCGATCTGTATTAAGAATCTTACATCAACACAAGTTCCATCCGTATCGTATGCCATTACAATGTCTGTGAAGTTGGCCCCACACTATCAACATTTTTCAAATTTGATGAGAGTTCTGACTTCATTTGCAATAGTTCTAGAGTTCCTGATAGGTTTTAGAAATAGTTTTGGCCTTTTAATGCATAAAAATGCGATTTTCGAAATGCGGAGCTAACTTCACGCATCTCCACACTATCGGAAAAACAAATTTTTTTCCAGAGTTCTGGGAAGATTTAGCATAGTTCTATGGTACTTCAAAGTTTTCATAAAATTTTGAAAATCTCATATCTAAGAGTTCCAAGAGTTCTGTTTAGAGTTCTGGATTTTACTCAAATAGTTCTACAAATAAGTCCGAATACACTTTGTTCTAAAATAAATATTCAAAAAACTATAGCACTTTAAAGTTTTCAAATAATAATGATTAGGACTTGTATCGACCCTTTAGTGATAATATTACAGATGATGTGAATTACACATTTTCTCAAAGTCACTCTATTTCTTTTTGAATTTAAGTTAAACTGGAGATTCAATTTACTTAAGGCTCTATCAGCCTTAAGGAACACATTCTCATAGTGACGCTCGCGCTTCGCGCTCGATTTTCTGTATACATTTCAGTAACTTTTTAATAAATTACATGATTAAAATAATTTATTTTCTTCCAAATATCTCAAAAAGGAAAAACAATCGTAGACTTTAATTAAGGAAACGATTTTGCAGAACAACGCTTTTTTCGTAACTCACATATTCTGGTGAAAAAAATCGAATTTTTCCAATATTAAAAATCAAAACATAAAATATACATCTTATCGAGAAATTTCTCAATAAGAATGTGTAGACCTCATTTAGGCAAATAATTTTTTATCTAAACGTTTTTTATGTATCTCACACATTTTGTCTAAAAAATGGAATTTTTGAATTTTAGTCGTATTTTTTGGAATTGAAACGAAAAATATATGTTTTGTCAGAAACTGTGTGAGACAAAATTTGTAGATCTTATTGAAACGAACAACTTTGTATTCTTACGTTTTTTTCGTATTTCACATAATATTGTTAAAAAATTGAATTTTGGATTTTCAATAGTCCATGATGAGAACGTAAAAATTGTTCTTAAAGTTTTTATTTGTATTTTTGTTAGAAATTTGGTTATTTAGACCAAATTTATAGCTTCATACGTACAATTTATTTATATCGCTTTACCACAATGTTTATCGGTCACATGTACTATTACTAAATTTTCTCCCCTTTGTATTTTTACAAGGAAACATTTGTTGTACACTTTTAATTTTCTGTAAAATTAGCTATTTCAGACCACTTCTATAGTCTCATACGTGCAATTTTTACATTCTCATCATGGATGAGAAGGTATTGGTTTTATGTGAAAAATGACTTTCGAAATTTTCATCAAATCTTTCCGTTTTGAGACCCCCTGAGTCAGAAAAAATGGTTTTTACGAAAGTGTCTGTCTGTCCGTCTGTCTGTCTGTCTGTAGTAGGTCGTGTGCACGATAACTCTCGATAGAATTACCAGATTGAATTGAACTTTGGCACACTTTATCGGAGCCGAAAAAGTAAGGACGAGTTCGTTAAACAGCCACATCCTATCAAAATTGAGGGATTGAGCACTACTTTTGTGTTTTTGAAAATAACTTTTTGAAAAAATCAAAAATTTCAATACTGGTTTTTGATAGTGCTCATAAATCTCTACAAATTACCCTGATAACATTTTTTTATTAAATCAAAATTAGAAATGTTACAGCATATTCAAATTGGAAAAAAGTCAATATAAACATTCCATTTTCCACTTAAATTATACGAGATGCGAAAAAACGTTATGGTACAATATTATTAAATAAATAAAGACCTACAAATTTGAATTGTAACATTTTTTCATAAGATGCATATTTTTCTTTTTAATTAAAAAAAAAAACTATTGAAAATCCAAAATTCAATTTTTTAACAATAATATGTGAAATACGAAAAAAACGTAAGGATACAAAGTTGTTCGTTTCAATAAGATCTACAAATTTTGTTTCACACAGTTTCTGAAAAAACATATATTTTTTGTTTTAATTCCGAAAAGAATGCGATTGAAATTCAAGAATTCCATTTTTTAGACAAAATATATGAGATACATAAAAAACTTTGTACATTTTGGTGTTACCGGTATTATGATATATATATATATGCATAAAAAACGTTTAGATGAAAAATTTTTTGCCTAAATGAGGTCTAAACATTCTTATAAAGAAATTTCTCGACAGGATGTACATTTTATGTTTTAATTTATAATATTGAAAAAATTCGATTTTTTCACCAAAATATGTGAGATACGAAATAAGCGTTGTTCTGCAAAATTGTTTTCTCAAATAAAGTCTACGATTGTTTTTCCTTTTTTAGGTATTTGGAAGAAAAGAAATTATTTTAATCATGTAATTTATTATAAAGTTACTGAAATGTATACAGAAAATCGAGCGCGAAGCGCGAGTCTCATGATGAGAATGTGTTCCGTAAGGCCGACAGAGCCTTAAGTAAATTGAATTTCCTGTTTCACTTAAACTGAAAAATAAATTTAGTGAATTTGAGAAAATAAGAAATTTACATCATCTTTAATATTATAAAATTGGTTTGAGCTTCAGTATTAAATTATAAGAAATAAACTTAAATGCATGCGAAGAGCACAAGACTGAGCGCGAAGCGCGACGTTCAAATCGCGCGCCCTAGGCGCGCTCAAACTTGCGAGCGAAGCGAACTGCGCGCGAAACTTTTGAAAACATGAAACTTCGAGTTACATTTTTTCTGGACCCTAAAGCCAACTAAGAACATCAACAATATTTGAATATTATTATCACTAAAGGGTCGATACAAGTCCTAATCATTATTATTTGAAAACTTTGAAGTACCATATTTTTTTGAATTTTGATTTTAGAATAAAATGTAATTGGACTCATTTGTAGAACTATTCGAGAAGAATCCAGAACTCTAAACAGAACTCTTGGAACTCTCAAAAATGAGATTTTCAAATTTTTTTGAAAACTTTGAAGTACCATAGTTTTTTGAATTTTGATTTTGGAATAAAATGTAATTGGACTTATTTGTAGAACTATTTGAGATGAACTCAGAAGTCTAAACAGAACTCTTGGAACTCTTAGATATGAGATTTTCAAAAATTATTTGAAAACTTTGAAGTGTTATAGTTTTTTGAATTTTGATTTTAGAATAAAATGTAATTGGACTTATTTGTAGAACTATTTGAGAAGAATCCAGAACTCTAAACAGAACTCTTGGAACTCTCAAAAATGAGATTTTCAAAAATTATTTGAAAACTTTGAAGTGTTATAGTTTTTTGAATTTTGATTTTAGAATAAAATGTAATTTGACTTATTTGTAGAACTATTTGAGAAGAATCCAGAACTCTAAACAGAACTCTTGGAACTCTTAGAAATGAGATTTTCAAATTTCTTTGAAAACTTTGAAGTACCATATTTTTTTGAATTTTGATTTTAGAATAAAATGTAATTGGACTTATTTGTAGAAATTTTTTAGAAGAATCCAGAACTCTAATCGGAACTCTTGTTACTCTTAGAAATGAGATTTTCAAATTTTTTTGAAAACTTTGAAGTACCATATTTTTTTTAATTTTGATTTTAGAATAAAATGTAATTGGACTTATTTGTAGAACTATTCGAGAGGAATCCAGAACTCTAAACAGAACTCTTGGAACTCTCAGAAATGAGATTTTTAAATTTTTTTGAAAAATTTGAAGTACCATATTTTTTCAATTTTGATTTTAGAATAAAATGTAATTTGACTTATTTGTAGAACTATTTGAGAAGAATCCAGAACTCTAAACAGAACTCTTGGAACTCTCAAAAATGAGATTTTCAAAAATTATTTGAAAACTTTGAAGTGTTATAGTTTTTTGAATTTTGATTTTAGAATAAAATGTAATTTGACTTATTTGTAGAACTATTTGAGAAGAATCCAGAACTCTAAACAGAACTCTTGGAACTCTCAAAAATGAGATTTTCAAATTTTTTTGAAAACTTTGAAGTACCATAGTTTTTTGAATTTTGATTTTGGAATAAAATGTAATTGGACTTATTTGTAGAACTATTTGAGATGAACTCAGAAGTCTAAACAGAACTTTTGGAACTCTTAGATATGAGATTTTCAAAATTTTTTGAAAACATTGAAGTACCACATTTTTTTGAATTTTGATTTTAGAATAAAATGTAATTGGACTTATTTGTAGAACTATTTGAGTAAAATCCAGAACTCTAAACAGAACTCCTGGAACTCTTAGATATGAGATTTTTAAAATTTTTTGAAAACTTTGAAGTACCATAGTTTTTTGAATTTTGATTTTAGAATAAAATGTAATTGGACTTATTTGTAGAACTATTTGAGAGGAATCCAGAACTCTAAACAGAACTCTTGGAACTCTTAGATATGAGATTTTCAAAATTTTTTGAAAATTAATTAGTTGAGTTTGAAATTTTTGTCACTGCCTACATTATCGGAGGATCACTAGTCGCGTATCAGATAGGATACGTTGTCGACAGGTGTCCTCGTAGACAATCTCAAACTCTTATATCGCAAATAATGCAAATAAATTCAATATTTAAAGAATTTGAAAATCTTTCTGTGGAAAAAATGACGCTTTCGACTGCGCTGGGATTCGAGCCCGGCAATCGAAAGATTGACAGAACTCCTGGAACTCTTAGAAATGAGATTTTCTGAAAAAATTGTGGAAATTTTGAGTATCTTTATTTCCCGTAATTTACCGGAACTATTTCTAAAAACTGCCAAGAACTCTAGAACTATGCTAAATCTTCCCAGAACTCTGGAAAAAAATTTGTTTTTCCGATAGTGTGGAGATGCGTGTAGTTAGCTCCGCATTTCGAAAATCGCATTTTTATGCATTAAAAGGCCAGAACTATTTCTAAAACCTATATCAGGAACTCTAGAACTATTGCAAATGAAGTCAGAACTCTCATCAAATTTGAAAAATGTTGATAGTGTGAAGCCAACTTGACAGATATGCCATTACATCAGGATTTGTACGGCAATGGTAGTATGGCAGTGGTGGTTCTAGATACAGATTCCTGCACCGGCATGTAACGACACTTGAGACTGTTACGTCCAGTACGTATTAAATATAGTTATGATTAAAAAATAATAATTTCTGTATGTAAAAACAACGTATCAGATATAAGAATTTTGTACTACCCAGTATATAAAGGGAAAACCTTTTAGAAACACGAAATATCAGACTTTCGACTCATTAAACTGGATAGTTAAGATAAGCGCAACGGACACTGTAACTGCTATTCCGTAAGATCTCTATTTTCGATGAGTCCAGAATCTATTTACTTTCCAAATTATTTATTCCAGATTTATGTTTAAATGCGAAATATGTGTTCACCAAATAAATCTAAGGGTACAATATACATGTATATGCACATGTATATTTATATACACGTGCATTTACATACATAGTAACGGACAATTACGGTAATTAATAAACAGATAGACAGTGATTTACTTGTTTAAAATAAGAATACCATACTTATTGCGAAAATAAGAAAAAAATAGAAAATGGTATACTTAAAAATACTACATATTGCACAAATTAATGTATTCACCATCAGCAAATCATGCACGAATAAAATAGAACTGTAAAATACTAAGAGAATAACTGGACACCCGGTATAAGTACCATCTATCCTTTTACTCTCTTCGTCTTACACACAGCCCTTATAGGGACCAAATCATATATATACCGCGTAAAAAAACACGAGAGTCAGTCAAGATCTGGGAGTTTGGTTCTTAGCAGAACTAGCCCCAAACTACTTAAACTAAAGTTTCAATTTTCCAAACTGTAAGTTTTCAAGCATAAGCAAATGTTATATTTCTCCTCTGCAACAATAATAAATTTCTAAAAGTGAGTACAATTTTTCTCTTATAATTTCATACCCATCACAACCCAACTTCAAATTTTAAATACTCTAAGTTCAATATTACACTCTAAAAACCGAATATTGACTGTCGAACAATTCCGTTCACTATGAATGGATTTTCTACTCAAAATTGGCATAAGAGGAAATCCTCTAACAGTCGAAGTATTTTCGTTTCAAGTGCTATCATTTTACTGCCAAAGTTTTTCCTTTGGTTTGGAAATAAAATCCTTTCTCGTACGAAGGAAGTATAATTTCGATGTTAAAAGAAAACAAATTCTATGATATAACCTATAAGAAATGTACACAAGCCAAACTTTGACAAATCCCAATATTCAATCGATCATTTTCAATAATATAATAACGACCCGTCTTAGATTTCAGCTTAAGGAAATTTTAAGATATAACTTTGCTTACATTACAAATTTTCCAATACGTGTAAAATTGAAAGTCCATGATCTATTAAATATATAATGTTGAAAGAGTGTTACAAAATTATTTTTAAACTTTGTTGCATTTTAAATTTCACAATAAATTCCATAGTAAACATTTTACTAATAATTTCGAATCAAAATATTTTTTACAAATAAAAAACAACTGTATATTTCATAAAATGAATAAATTGTGTAAAAAATTATACATATACGAAACTGTTTTACGGAAAAAAATGTGTAGTTGTCACAAGGATATTTTAGGTTATAGTAGCCAAATTTATGGTTAGGATAGTTAATATAGCTTGAACAGCAATATGTTTCTTTGTACCAGCTACACATTTATTTGCGTGTAAGGTTAAATAAGTGTTTTCAAAATTCATTTGAGAAATGTTTTTATTTAATTTTATCAATGATATTAGAATGGATTTCCATATAAATTTTAAATGTCGACATTTTTTTCCAATACAAAACTATTATTCGTTTTATAAAGTATATATTCCATGATCTTTATTTTTACAGTTTGAAAATTTCTTGAATGTATACATTTTTTCTTGCAATTAAATACAAGTAGATCTTTGTCCAAACTTTGTTTGAAGATCTGGAATACTATTTATTGTTAGAAAAAGAATTATCGATAGAATTGCATGTTTTCATTTACTTATGTTTTTTTTTCTAACCTTTAATATTATTTCATCAGAATATTTCGGAAGGAATAGAATATAAAATACCCTGAAAGATGAAACAAAAACTTTATTCATAAAATCTCGGCTATTCAACAATTCTACAATTGTTTTCTTAACGATTAGATATAATTGAACTTATTTCTACCTATACACCTATAATTAATTGTTACACTCTCTTTATAAGCAACATCTACGTTAATATTCGAAACTTTTTAAACTAAAACAAATAAACTCAATACACTGAGAAAAAAATGCTATTGAATCTATAGAATTTCTGCCAAAAGCATGTATATAATTGATTTAAAAAAATATTCTATAAGAAGCAATAAATATACTATAAAAATTGTATAGCATAATGAATTAAATCAATGATAAACATGCTTTTAGCTGAAATGCTATAGATTTGATAATTTTTTTTTCTCAGTGTAGAATCAGAATAAACGTTAAAGGTACGTTTTACATAATTATTGACCGTCAAAATATTTGGTATGTCCGGATCTTCGTTTATTTTTTTTGAATCAACGATATATTTCTCCAAAATTATCTTCGCCCCAATGCTAATCTTGATATCATGCTTTTGGAAATCCTCTTTGTCCATGATACGCAATACATCTTGAGTTATGTGATGGCCGGTAACGCATTCGATCGTTTAAATAATCTTTTGAGAATAATCTAAACACCGAAAGTCTGAGACAAAAAAACGAAGACAATTCCCCCTTTTCACACCCCGTTATCACGATTTGAGTTTCTACAATGCTTTTATTGACATTTTTGGGAATATATTTGAATTGTCATCAGAAGCAATGAAAAATAAGGTTATGCGGATCAAAATTGTTTGTTTTGGTATACGTACCTTTCAAAATTTCTACGTCTCACTCTGGGATTCCTAATAATTTGTAGAAATCCATTATTTGATTTCGTTAATTGATTTTGATCATAAATAAATATATTATTCGTAGTTGGCACCGTACTGACAAAATATCTGTGAACAGATTAGCACCAGACGATGTACACTCACTAATGCGCAGGCGCACTTCGTCTCCTAGCCTAGAAATGCAATCCTTGCATAATTAGAGGATTTATTTTCAGAATTAAAAAAAATCGTTCATTGCTAAAAATATTTTCTTTTTGCATCTCAGAGATGAGTTTTGTAACAGGAAAAAGATTCTGTTGGTAGACAAAAGGAATATGCTTAATTTCAATGGATGCATTCTGAAAAGAACGTAATTTCACTATGGATAGACTTTTTTTTAGAGTGTAGTTCAAATATAATTTCAAGTTTATAATAGTGAATTTAAACGAATTTTCCAATTTGAAACGATTTAAGTTGTTCAGTTGCGATCCAGTCTTTCTAAACGTTTATTCGAACCAAACGCTCAACATCCATTAGTTTGGTGTAGGTTCGAATCTTTTAATTGTTTATTCAAGTAAATTATTGAAATTGTTAATTTTAATTGTTTATTAAAAATATTGATCTGTCTCATCTAAATGTTCATTCGAACCAAACGGCCAACATCCATCAGTTTGGTGTAGGTTCGAATCTTTAAAATTGTTTATTCAAGTGAATTATTGAAATTGTTAAATTTAATTGTTTATTAAAAATATCGATCTGTCTCATCTAAATGTTTATTCGAACCCAACGCTCAACATCCATCAGTTTGGTGTAGGTTCGAATCTTTAAAATTGTTTATTCAAGTGAATTATTATTATATATATATATATATATATATCAATTTAATTTTAAGAATTAAAGTTTTTGAAATGAAAAATGTTTTATGTGTGCCCAAGGCGCAGATTACTTTCATTCGTTCCTGCGTGAATAGATGTAGCTGTTGGAATAAATCTTGCGATTCACGGTTTACTCAACTCTCGATTGAAGCGTAGAGTAGAATGAACGGAAAGCTCTACTATTTATGTCCGAGAAATTGGCACCGCCATTTCATATTTTCAAAAAAATGAAAGTTGTGCTGAATTGTGCTAGATTTGTGCTGCATTGTGCCGCAAAAATTTTTTTGAAGAAATTAAAACTCGAGCCAAAATACCCAAAAAACTATTTTTGGACTAGCACCGCCATTTTGTTTTTTTAATATAAAAAAAGTTGTGCTAGGTAGCCCTTAATATATCAAAGAACGTGCCGTAAACTAAATTTCAATATCACAAACAGTTTTTGAGAAAAATAAAATTTTGAAAAAAATCTCAGCACCGCCATTTTGTTTTTTTTTTTAAAACGAAAACTTGTGCTAGGTTGCTCTAAGTATACACAGTATTGTGCTGCACATAAAAATAATGAAATTCAAATTTTAATCCAAAAAAAAAAATCCAAAAAAAAAAAAAAAAATTTTCGAAAATGTGAATTTAAAAAAAACAAAAGTTGTGCTGAGTTGTGCTAGGCAAACGCAATAAATCTCTTCCTTAACAATTTTCTCTCAGACGAATCTTTTTCAAAATAAATACATTTTTGTCAATTTCAAAATTTGTTCAAACATATAATTTTCAAAAATGCGAATTTCGTAAAAAGAAAAGTTGTGCTGAGTTGTGCTAGGCGAGTACAACAAATCTCTTCCTCAACAATTTTCTCTCAGACGCATCTTTTTCAAAATAAATACATTTTTGTCAATTTCAAAATTTGTTCAAACATATAATTTTCAAAAAAGCGAATTTCGAAAAAATAACAGTTGTGCTGAGTTGTGCTAGGCGAGCACAACAAATCTCTTCCTCAACAATTTTCTCTCAGACGCATCTTTTTCAAAATAAATACATTTTTGTCAATTTCAAAATTTGTTCAAACATATAATTTTCTAAATATGAGTTTTTTGAAAAAAAAAAAGTTATGCTGATTTGTGCTAGGCGAGCACAACAAATCTCTTCCTTAACAATTTTCTCTCAGACGCATCTTTTTCAAAATAAATTGTTGAGGAAGAGATTTGTTGTGCTCGCCTAGCACAACTCAGCACAACTTTTCTTTTTTCAAAATTCGCATTTTTGAAAATTACGTGTCTACACAAATTTTGAAATTGACAAAAATGTATTTATTTTGAAAAAGATGCGTCTGAGAGAAAATTGTTGAGGAAGAGATTTGTTGTACTCGCCTAGCTCAACTCAGCACAACTTTTCTTTTTACGAAATTCGCATTTTTGAAAATTATATGTTTGAACAAATTTTGAAATTGACAAAAATGTATTTATTTTGAAAAAGATTCGTCTGAGAGAAAATTGTTAAGGAAGAGATTTATTGCGTTTGCCTAGCACAACTCAGCACAACTTTTGTTTTTTTTAAATTCACATTTTCGAAAATTTTTGTTTTTTTTTGGATTCCTTTTTTTTCGATTAAAATTTGAATTTCATTATTTTTATGTGCAGAACAATACTGTGCATACTTAGAGCAACCTAGCACAAGTTTTTCTTTAAAAAACAAACAAAATGGCGGTGCTGAGATTTTTTTCAAAATTTTATTTTTCTCAAAAACTGTTTGTGATATTGAAATTTAGTTTACGGCACGTTCTTTGATATATTAAGGGCTACCTAGCACAACTTTTTTTATATCAAAAAAACAAAATGGCGGTGCTGGTCAAAAAATAGTTTTTTGGGTATTTTGGCTCGTTTTAATTTTTTCAAAAAAATTTTTGCGGCACAATGCAGCATAAATCTAGCACAATTCAGCACAACTTTCATTCTTTTGAAAATATAAAAATGCCGGTGCCAACTTCTCGGACATCTACTATTTTTGTGATTTAATAAAAGATTGGTTTTTTATAGTTATATTACGAGTAATAATATATATATTTAAAAAATTTTAATGCACGCTTTCATTTTCGAACATTTAATATATCACAAATAAATACAATGATACTAAATAACTTCTAACTTGTCTTTATGTCCCAAATTTGATCGGAAGTTGAGTAAAATTACTTCAATTATTTTTCTCCGCGTGATAATAAAAGTCTGAATAATTTCTCCTTTCACACAAGGTTGTCAATGATAAGTAGAAAAAATGAAGGTAGAAACGTTGTACAGAGAAGAGGGAAGAAGGAGAAAAGGATCGATAAAAGGGAAAATAAACTTTTCCTTTTTTTGCTTTGAAAAGTCCCATGAAAAAAGGAAAAAGTCCGATAAAAAAGAGGAAAAAGTCTGACAAATTGATATGAACAGTGTTCCAATCACGGGAAAAAGTCCGATAAAAAACAGTAAAAAGTCCGGAATCAAAACAGTGATATTTTCTTAATAATAATAATAATTAATAATGATAAGTGATATTTCGCCTTAAAAAAAAAGAAACTAAGATATATTTTTCTCAGTGTACATCTTGAGGTTTACTTAGTATAAAGCAAAATTGATAGATATTATTAATATTATAATACTCTGACAAAACTCTTATAGAATACGTAATATTTTAAACATGACTTGTTATTTTAAAAATCAAGACATATTAATAATAGTTGAAACTACAGGTGAGCCTGTAATTTCCAATGGTAGTGTATATGGGTCATTCCATATCAGATTTACAATCAAAATTTTGATTCACCTGAACATTTTTTTCCTCGTTCTAGAAAGGAAAAATAATGACACGTATTTTTTGTCAATATGATATGTAAATATTTCAAGTTATTAATTTTTTTATTTTTAAAGTGCAAAAAATGTTTTCTTCAATACTGCTTTTAATATTCAACGAAGAGTATAGAATACATAAATGAAATATGCCATGGGATCTACTATTAAGTCCATGTTTTGATGAAAACTCAGAAACGGTATTTAGTACTTTCTATGCAAAAATTAAGTAAACAAATGGAATTATCTCAAAAGGGACATGTCTGAATTGAATCATTTTTTGCGTAATTTGTTCGCTAGGAGCACAGAACTTTGTGTCAAAATTTGGTAGTGGACCGTTTGATACTTTTCGAGAAAAAAATTTTTTTGTGTGACCGCGTGGTTGGAGCGCGCAACGCGAAGTATAGAGTCGAGTGCACTCAAACATTTGTAAGTGAGTCTACCATATTCCGATGAGGATTTTATGCAGTTCCCACAAATAAAAGTCTGTAAATAATAAAAAGTCTTTTGAGAAAGAAACACTATTTAATTCGAAAGCAGTCAAGTAATTTATTAATAATGCACTTTTACATCCAATACTTTCAAATAAATGAAAATTCAATTGTTGTCAGTTTGTAATGTTTGTAATGTTTGTAATGGTGTCGTTATTTGATCATACACAGACCTTTGAAGACTAGCTTTTTGTGCTTGTCTTTCAGGAGTTTGAAGTCATGTTTGGGCCTTTTTTTAATGTACTTTGCAACATTTTAGCGAAACACCAAGTTCGACGTTATTTTGTGCTTGATTTATGTTTTTAAAAGCCGTTTTCAAAATAAAAATCGGACCACCTCTGCGTCAAGCAGACATTTTACAATTAACGGATTAAATAAATTAAAGTGTCAATAGCGCGAAAACGTATTATCTCAAAGTATCCGTTTTTTATACATTTGAAGAGCATAAAGTCTGCTACTTTTCCACCAAACCTCAACCTAAAAAGTTAAAAATTAACTGAGATATTAATTTGTTTAACAAAAGCTAAATTTACCGGTTTTTTCGAATTTTCTCCGCTTCTAATTATCCAATCAGATCAAGCGACAGCTATTTTGTTGGCAATTCAATTGTCTACAACTTATCAATTGATCTCGTCAAGATTGGATAATTACCCTTAATGTTATAAGCAAAAAACTAAAAAAAGTGCGATTTTTTGGTCTTAAATGTTAATAACAAATTTATAGATCATATTTCATTGTCCAAAACATGACACAATTACTCTATGACCAACTTTTCTTCTGATGGCGCAGTCCGTTTTCTGAAATAAATAATGTTATAAATCATTCATAATAAATGCCCTGTTGCTTGCACTATCGACTCTATACTTCGCGTTGCGCGCTCCAAGTGCACGGTCACACAAAAAAAAATTTTTCTCGAGAAGTATCAAACGGTCCACTACCAAATTTTGACACAAAGTTCTTTACTCTTAACGAACAAATTACACAAAAATTGATTCAATTCCAACATGTCCCTTTTGAGATAATTTCATTTGTTTACTTAATTTTTGCATAGAAAGTACTAAATACCGTTTCTGAGTTTTCATCAAAACATGGACTTAATAGTAGATCCCATGGCATATTTCATTTATGTATTCTATACTCTTCGTTGAATATTAAAAGCAGTATTGAAGAAAACATTTTTTGCACTTTAAAAATAAAAAAATTAATAACTTGAAATATTTACATATCATATTGACAAAAAATACGTGTCATTATTTTTCCTTTCTAGAACGAGGAAAAAAATGTTCAGGTGAATCAAAATTTTGATTGTAAATCTGATATGGAATGACCCATATATTAAAGTTGACTAGTAAATTAAGTTCCATATGTCAAAAAATTTTATTCAAAGTATTGTATTTTATGATAACGGTTTATTCAATTAGCTCTCCATACCAAAAAAAAAAAAAAAAATGTCAAAGGGTGTAATTTCGTCTGCAAATTGAGAATTTTTTTTGTATTTTCATATATTCAAACCTTTTATTCTTACTTACAAATCGAAATTTACTTATAAAAAATGTTATGTATTTAAAAAATTTTGAAAGTATTTTATTCGGACGAAATGTTTTTCGATGTTTCCTTAAATCAGAGAAATCCTACTGTGTAATTCCATGTGTAAATTTAGATATCATTTATGTATTTTTTAAATATTCAAACCCTGTATTTTTAAAACTTGAATCTCATATTTAATTAAATCTTTATATAAAATGTTCTTCAGATAATTTTCTAATTAAATTAGTAAATTTACGAAAATATTAAAATTGATTTTTTGTTTTAACATTTCAAACATTAATTGACTTTTAATTTCACTGAAAAATAATTTTTTAAGTGATAAAACTATCCTACAATTTTACAAATACTTTCAGACATTTATTTTGAGTTAATCTTTTTTAAAATATATAAAAAAGAAGTGTAATTTGTTGAATGATGTGTTTTGTAATATTGAATTTGCCGTCTTTTTCGCGCCACTCTTGCAGGGAGTCGTAGGAAACATATTTCTCAATTCTTAGCACAACAGCCGACCGCTTGGATTTGAAGCAAGGAAGCGGGGGCACACCGACACGTCACGTTTGATTGTGTGAGGCTACAAATAGGACAGTGGTGATAGGCGTAAACGTCCACGATCTGCAAAACTGACTCGAGGCTTGAAATAGTTGGCTTATGTGGCAACGTAGCATTGTACACTCGTTCATTGTAAGTGAAATAACGAGATGTCACAACGCTGTAAAAAGCTGAAATGCTTAAAATTTCAACTCAGAATAAATAAAGATATAAAATCTGTACAATAAATGTAATAAATCGTTATGATTATATGAAAACTGAGAGAGATTCGAAATAATATTTACAATATTATAAAACTCACTTGAGTTAATTCTTGTAATTTAATACTGGAATTCAAGTCAATTTTATAATAGTATAAATGTAAAATAAATGTTCTTAAAGTTATTAAATTTGATTCAATTTCAAGTAAAAAAATTTAATTTACCTAAAGCACTGTCGACCTAAAATTTGGGTTACCCAAATTTTTCCCCCTTCTTTTAAAAACGTCAATCGTCTCGTATTCGCCTAAGCTTTTTTTCAAGACATTAAAAAAAATTTATTATTTACGCCCTCGATACAAAATAGCCGATTTTAGGTGATTTTCGTATAAGGGTAGGTGAAACAAATTTTTCCCCCTTTTTTAAAAAACGTCAATCGTCTCGTATTCACCTAAGCTATTTTTTAAGACATTAAAAAAAATTTATTATTTACGCCCTCGATACAAAATAGCCGATTTTAGGTGATTTTCGTATAAAGGTAGGTTACCCAAATTTCTCCCCCTTCTTTTAAAAACGTCAATCGTCTCGTTTCGCCTAAGCTTTTTTTTAAGACATTAAAAAAAATTTATTATTTACGCCCTCGATACAAAATAGCCGATTTTAGGTGATTTTCGTATAAAGGTAGGTTAGCGAAATTTTTCCCCCTTTTTTTAAAAACGTCCATTGTCTCGTATTCACCTAAGCTTTTTTTTAAGACATTAAAAAAAATTTATTATTCACGCCCTCGATACGAAATAGCCGATTTTAGGTGATTTTCCTGTAAGGGTAGGTTACCCAAATTTCTCCCCCTTCTTTTAAAAACGTCAATCGTCTCGTATTCGCCTAAGCTTTTTTTTAAGACATTAAAAAAAATTTATTATTTACGCCCTCGATACAAAATAGCCGATTTTAGGTGATTTTCGTATAAAGGTAGGTTAGCGAAATTTTTCCCCCTTTTTTTAAAAACGTCCATTGTCTCGTATTCACCTAAGCTTTTTTTTAAGACATTAAAAAAAATTTATTATTCACGCCCTCGATACGAAATAGCCGATTTTAGGTGATTTTCCTGTAAGGGTAGGTTACCCAAATTTCTCCCCCTTCTTTTAAAAACGTCAATCGTCTCGTATTCGCCTAAGCTTTTTTTTAAGACATTAAAAAAAATTTATTATTCACGCCCTCGATACGAAATAGCCGATTTTAGGTGATTTTCCTGTAAGGGTAGGTTAACCAAATTTTTCCCCCTTTTTTTAAAGACGTCAATCGTCTCGTATTCGCCTAAGCGTTTTTTTAAGACATTAAAAAAAATTTATTATTTACGCCCTCGAAACAAAATAGCCGATTTTAGGTGATTTTCGTATAAGGGTAGGTGAACCAAATATTTCCCCCTTTTTTTAAAAACGTCAATCGTCTCGTATTCGCCTAAGCGTTTTTTTAAGACATTAAAAAAAATTTATTATTTACGCCCTCGAAACAAAATAGCCGATTTTAGGTGATTTTCGTATAAGGGTAGGTGAACAAAATTTTTCCCCCTTTTTTAAAAAACGTCAATCGTCTCGTATTCACCTAAGCTATTTTTTAAGACATTAAAAAAAATTTATTATTTACGCCCTCGATACAAAATAGCCGATTTTAGGTGATTTTCCTATAAAGGTAGGTTACCCAAATTTCTCCCCCTTCTTTTAAAAACGTCAATCGTCTCGTATTCGCCTAAGCTTTTTTTTAAGACATTAAAAAAAATTTATTATTTACGCCCTCGATACAAAATAGCCGATTTTAGGTGATTTTCGTATAAAGGTAGGTTAGCGAAATTTTTCCCCCTTTTTTTAAAAACGTCCATTGTCTCGTATTCACCTAAGCTTTTTTTTAAGACATTAAAAAAAATTTATTATTCACGCCCTCGATACGAAATAGCCGATTTTAGGTGATTTTCCTGTAAGGGTAGGTTACCCAAATTTCTCCCCCTTCTTTTAAAAACGTCAATCGTCTCGTATTCGCCTAAGCTTTTTTTTAAGACATTAAAAAAAATTTATTATTCACGCCCTCGATACGAAATAGCCGATTTTAGGTGATTTTCCTGTAAGGGTAGGTTAACCAAATTTTTCCCCCTTTTTTTAAAAACGTCAATCGTCTCGTATTCGCCTAAGCTATTTTTTAAGACATTAAAAAAAATTTATTATTTACGCCCTCGAAACAAAATAGCCGATTTTAGGTGATTTTCGTATAAGGGTAGGTGAACCAAATATTTCCCCCTTTTTTTAAAAACGTCAATCGTCTCGTATTCGCTTAAGCTTTTTTTTAAGACATTAAAAAAAATTTATTATTAAGCCCTCGAAACAAAATAGCCGATTTTAGGTGATTTTCGTATAAGGGTAGGTGAAGCAAATTGTTCCCCCTTTTTTAAAAAACGTCAATCGTCTGGTATTCACCTAAGCTATTTTTTAAGACATTAAAAAAAATTTATTATTTACGCCCTCGATACAAAATAGCCGATTTTAGGTGATTTTCGTATAAAGGTAGGTTACCCAAATTTTTCCCCCTTCTTTTAAAAACGTCAATCGTCTCGTGTTCGCCTAAGCTATTTTTTAAGACATTAAAAAAAATTTATTATTAAGCCCTCGAAACAAAATAGCCGATTTTAGGTGATTTTCGTATAAGGGTAGGTGAAGCAAATTTTTCCCCCATCTTTTAAAAACGTCAATCGTCTCGTATTCGCCTAAGCTATTTTTTAAGACATTAAAAAAAATTTATTATTTACGCCCTCGATACAAAATAGCCGATTTTAGGTGATTTTCGTATAAAGGTAGGTTACCCAAATTTTTCCCCCATCTTTTAAAAACGTCAATCGTCTCGTATTCGCCTAAGCTTTTTTTTAAGACATTAAAAAAAATTTATTATTTACGCCCTCGATACAAAATAGCCGATTTTAGGTGATTTTCGTATAAAGGTAGGTTAGCGAAATTTTTCCCCCTTTTTTTAAAAACGTCCATTGTCTCGTATTCACCTAAGCTACTTTTTAAGACATTAAAAAAAATTTATTATTCACGCCCTCGATACGAAATAGCCGATTTTAGGTGATTTTCGTGTAAGGGTAGGTTAACCAAATTTTTCCCCCTTTTTTTAAAAACGTCAATCGTCTCGTATTCACCTAAGCTACTTTTTTAGACATTAAAAAAAATTTATTACTTACGCCCTCGATACAAAATAGCCGATTTTAGGTGATTTTCGTATAAAGGTAGGTTAACGAAATTTTTCCCCCTTTTTTTAAAAACGTCCATTGTCTCGTATTCACCTAAGCTTTTTTTTAAGACATTAAAAAAAATTTATTATTCACGCCCTCGATACGAAATAGCCGATTTTAGGTGATTTTCGTGTAAGGGTAGGTTACCCAAATTTTTCCCCCTTTTTTTAAAAACGTCAATCGTCTCGTATTCGCCTAAGCTTTTTTTTAAGACATTAAAAAAAATTTATTATTCGCGCCCTCGATACGAAATAGCCGATTTTAGGTGATTTTCCTGTAAGGGTAGGTTACCCAAATTTCTCCCCCTTCTTTTAAAAACGTCAATCGTCTCGTATTCGCCTAAGCTTTTTTTTAAGACATTAAAAAAAATTTATTATTCACGCCCTCGATACGAAATAGCCGATTTTAGGTGATTTTCCTGTAAGGGTAGGTTAACCAAATTTTTCCCCCTTTTTTTAAAGACGTCAATCGTCTCGTATTCGCCTAAGCGTTTTTTTAAGACATTAAAAAAAATTTATTATTTACGCCCTCGAAACAAAATAGCCGATTTTAGGTGATTTTCGTATAAGGGTAGGTTAACCAAATTTTTCCCCCTTTTTTTAAAGACGTCAATCGTCTCGTATTCGCCTAAGCGTTTTTTTAAGACATTAAAAAAAATTTATTATTTACGCCCTCGAAACAAAATAGCCGATTTTAGGTGATTTTCGTATAAGGGTAGGTGAACAAAATTTTTCCCCCTTTTTTAAAAAACGTCAATCGTCTCGTATTCACCTAAGCTATTTTTTAAGACATTAAAAAAAATTTATTATTTACGCCCTCGATACAAAATAGCCGATTTTAGGTGATTTTCGTATAAGGGTAGGTGAACAAAATTGTTCCCCCTTTTTTAAAAAACGTCAATCGTCTCGTATTCACCTAAGCTATTTTTTAAGACATTAAAAAAAATTTATTATTTACGCCCTCGATACAAAATAGCCGATTTTAGGTGATTTTCGTATAAAGGTAGGTTAACGAAATTTTCCCCCCTTTTTTAAAAAACGTCAATCGTCTGGTATTCACCTAAGCTATTTTTTAAGACATTAAAAAAAATTTATTATTTACGCCCTCGATACAAAATAGCCGATTTTAGGTGATTTTCGTATAAAGGTAGGTTACCCAAATTTTTCCCCCTTCTTTTAAAAACGTCAATCGTCTCGTGTTCGCCTAAGCTATTTTTTAAGACATTAAAAAAAATTTATTACTTACGCCCTCGATACGAAATAGCCGATTTTAGGTGATTTTCGTGTAAGGGTAGGTTAACCAAATTTTTCCCCCTTTTTTTAAAAACGTCAATCGTCTCGTATTCGCCTAAGCTATTTTTTAAGACATTAAAAAAAATTTATTATTTACGCCCTCGAAACAAAATAGCCGATTTTAGGTGATTTTCGTATAAGGGTAGGTGAACAAAATTGTTCCCCCTTTTTTAAAAAACGTCAATCGTCTCGTATTCACCTAAGCTTTTTTTTAAGACATTAAAAAAAATTTATTATTCACGCCCTCGATACGAAATAGCCGATTTTAGGTGATTTTCGTGTAAGGGTAGGTTACCCAAATTTTTCCCCCTTTTTTTAAAAACGTCAATCGTCTCGTATTCGCCTAAGCTATTTTTTAAGACATTAAAAAAAATTTATTATTTACGCCCTCGATACAAAATAGCCGATTTTAGGTGATTTTCGTATAAGGGTAGTTTTTTGGTCAAGAAATAAAAAAACTTGGTATTTTTTGCACTAGATCGTATATCGTGTGCGCCCCGAACATGAATATCACAAAAAATTCCATTAAAAAAAAAATTCTTATCATTCATTTGAACGTTCAAAAGTGTAAGTGCATCCAAAGTTTTGAGAATTTTAATTTCAGAATAAAAAATGTATTTGGACTTAATTTTAGAACTAATTGAGAAGAATCCAGAACTGTAAACAGAACTCTTGGAACTCTGAGAAATGAGTTTTAAAATGGAAAATATTAATCTGTATTGGAAAATGATATGAGAGTTTATTCTTGTACTCGCCTAGCACAACTCAGAACAACTTTTCTTATTTCGAAATTGGCATTTTCGAAAATTGTATGTTTAAAAAAAATTTGAAATTGACAAATATGTATTAATTTTGAAAATGATGCGTCTGAGAGATAATTGATGAGGGAGAGATTTATTGTGCTCGCCTAGGACAAATCAGCACAACTTTTGTTTTTTCGAAATTCGCATTTTTTTAAATTGTATGTCAAAACAAATTTTGAAATTGACAAATATGTATTAATTTTGAAAATGATGCATCTGAGAGATAATTAATGAGGGAGAGATTTATTGTGCTCGCCTAGGACAAATCAGCACAGCTTTTGTTTTTTCACAATTGGCATTTTTGAAAATTGTATGTTCAAACAAATTTTGAAATTGACAAATGTGTATTTATTTTGAAAATTATGCAGTTGAGTGATAATTGATGTGGGGGACATTTATTGTGCTCGCATAGCACAACTCAGCACAACTTTTGTTTTTTCACAATTCGCATTTTTGAAAATTGTATGTTCAAACAAATTTTGAAATTGACAAATATGTATTTATTTTTAAAAGGATGCGTCTGAGAGATAATTGATGAGGAAGAGATTTATTGTGCTCGTCTAGCACAACTCAGCACAACTTTTGTTCTTTCAACAAAAAAAATGGCGGTGCTGGTAAAAAAATCGTTTTTTCAAAATTTTAGCCCTCATTTTCATTTTTTTCAAATATGGTTTGCAGCACAATTCAGGACAACTTTTGTTTTTTTAAAAAAATAAAATGGCGGTGCTAACTTCCTGAACATTAAAAAATGTTGATTATTTGGAAAGTTATTTAAAATTTAAGAAATCATTAAAATTTTGACTTTTTCTGCAATAACTTCTTTGAAAATTAACAAAACGAATTCATGCTGGGCTCATTTTATGAAGAATCTTGATAGTTTTGAATTTAATTAAGAGAACAAATTTTTTCACTCACATAATTCAAATTAGGATAATCTAAGCAAATATCGAAAAACGGGTGGTCCCACAATTCTGACTTGGTACTGTATATATTATAACTTTCTTCAATCTTTACTATATGTATTCTATTCGCCAATCTAACATGGCAAAAAACAACATTGCCAAAAAATTGTGTGCAGTTTACATTTTTATTTTGAAATTGCACATAAACTCGTAAAATTATGCCCTTCAATAAAGTGAATTAACCAAGTAAAAAGGAGTGTGAATAAACGGATAAAAATACTAAAATTTGTAATAAGGACACCACATTTAATGTGGCTAACGTACCGTACACAGGCTTTTAGTATTTTTATCCATATTTTTCTTTGATTAAGGCCATGGATCAACCAGATCACGTGACCAAATTCCTGTAAAAGTTCGTGTAAGATAACTTTTTTCTTTTACAAAATATCTTCCTGAAAATTTGGAAAATACTACAGATCACGATAGAGAACGTCTGTCAACTTTGTATGAGTGAAAATTTTGCAAAAAATTTTACAGTTAACTGTAATTGTCGATAAGTTTTCGAATTTCTTTCAAAATTTTTACTAAAAAGAAGTTAACAGACGTGCTTTATTATCTTTTGTTACGTTTCCCAAATTATCAGAAAGATACATTGTAAATTAAAAAAGTTATCTTACATGAACGAATAAATGTATAATTTAGTCACGTGGTCCGATTGATCCATGGCCTTAATTCACTTGATTTAAAGACGTAATTTTACAAGTTCATGTCAAGTAAAAAGGTGTGAATTGAATGACAGTAAAATGTCAAATATGAAAAGACAAGAAGAACAAAAATAAATTCAAGTTTTATTCTTAATTCCATTTCTTTACAGATCTAACGTTTTAATACTATTCAATACATATTTTTACCGAAAAAAAACAGACGTTTCAAAGTTTTCGTTTATTGATAACTCGTATCAAGCAAAAATAGATAATATGTTTATTCAAATTTCTTCCTATATAATTTCCAAGTAGCCCCTGTTGAACATCTGAAGTTTCACGTGCACGTAGTTTGATATATTTACGACTTTCGTCCTACCTACTATCCAGGACTGAAACTAAGGAATGACGTGATTCAGGCATGACATTGAATACACAACAAACATGGGAACCTTTTAACTATACGCACCCTACTAACTTAACCGCAAGGTACAAAGCTTCACATATTTTTTCAGAAACATATATATGATTATATAGAGAGACAGAGAGCAAGTGATAGATAAACTGAAAGGAGAGTTAGCGGATAAGAAAATGACAGAGGAAGGGGTGCGGAATCAAAGGAGCGAGGGAAAACGTTTTATGAAAACTTAATTTTGATTTTATGTGAAATATGAGAATGTAGAATATAAGAAAGGAAAATTAGATCACACTTTCTAGACATACTTGACTTTTAAAAAGAAATCTAACTATAGGGGACATTGTGAAGTCTGAGTAGTTCACTTACCAGAGCGAAGAAGTTCGTGTGGCAATCCTCTAAACTGGCGCCGTTTGTTTGATGCGATGGGTGCGTCATAGCTTCTCCATTGTACACAATATCACTATTAACACTGCACGATGCGATCGAACTCAAAATTCCGTTACGAGAACACTATTTTTCGAGAACATTTAAGAGGGTTTTCACCTTTCAATGGCGACTAAAAAATGGCTGACGATGGGAAACAACAAGCGCAGCAGAGTCGCCTCCTCTTGATCATTGCTGGAGTTTCTTGATTGAACGGGAAACAATATGGCGGCGCTTACAAGACATATTTTTCTTTCCCAAAGCCCTTTAAGGGCGTCGGCTTTTACTGGCAAAAGCATGGTATGTACGCACAATTTCACTTACAATGAGTTGAGATTTTTTCATCATTGTTTCGTTTGGTAATCAATCGCGATAACTACACTTGCACATTTCCTTTTTTAGACAACTGTTCAATGGGTTCTCGTTCGGGGAAAAAAGAAATTTGCCGTTTCGATCAAGAAGTCAACACTGGAGGCCACGCAAGTGTCCCTTGCTGCTAAGGGGTAAGTGATTACTGTCTTTAATCAATTTCCTCAAAGTGATTTTCTCAGGCAACTCGATGAGTTAAACTCTAAACCTGTGACTAACTACTACTGAAACTGGAATACCACCATGTTTTTCCTACCTATCCCCCACCAGTTACCAAATTGGTCAGTTTCAGGTATGGTTGCATGATTACTAGCGCCCTGAACAAGTCACAAAATTCCATTTCATAATTTCATAAACATATTTTATTTTCGTCTGGCAAAAACAATTTGCCTCACACTCTAAAAACAGACTACTGACTGTCAAACGGTTCACTTCACTATCAATACTATATTAACGATCCGTCTTAGATTTCAGCTTAAAGAAATTTTGAGATACAACTTTGCTTGTATTTTTAATTCACAATAAATTCTATAGTATAAATTTTATTAATAATTTTTAATCCAAATATTTTTTTGCAAATAAAAAACAACTGTTAATTTCATAAAATGAATAATTGTGTAAAAAAATTATACATACAAAACTGTGCGTGTGCGTAATTATAGTTTAAATAAGCATTGCAAATAAAATTATATCAAACAATTGAATATACGATATAAATAAAACTACAATATTTACTTATAACGATATTAATATACAAAAATATGCAAAAAAGGAACATCTTGGTTTGTATAATGTAATGTTAAGTAAGTGTTTTCAAAATATATTTAAAATATTCAATTTTATCAATTGTATTAGTGCGAATTTCCATATAAACTTTAAGTGTCGACATTTTTTTTCATTACTATTTTGAAATTATTCTTTATTATATGAGTGTTTTTGCATCAATTGAAATTTGTATTACAGGTCTTGATTAAATTTGTATCATTTTTTAATTATAAATTTGTATTTTATGAAAAATAATGAGTGTTGAATTATAAATATGGATTGGAATACGCTTCGATTTGGAATTATTAAATTTTTTCGCCAAAATAAATTTTTTTCAAATATTCAAAGAAATACGCGACTAGTGAACCTCCGATAATACAGGCAGTGACAAAAATTTTAAACTCACCTAATTAATTTGAAATTAATTTTTTTCTTCAAAAAATTAATTACATTTATATTTTGGAAAATTATGTACATAAAATTAAATTATTATCTAATTGAGGCATTTACACATTTAACAATTGTCATTTCAATAAGTTCGAATTTTCAATGAATTTTGAAAACAATATTGTACTTCAAAAACCAAAATTAATATTCGGGAGACGAACAATAATTATTCCCGTCCTTTTTTTTTACAGCAGAGAAGAATTTTCGTATTTCATTCAATGTAAATTGTAATAAATTGAGATTTTTAAGTCTATCTAGACTTTTTAAGGAAGTTCCCTACCAAAATCATAACGAACAGATTTTGCTTAAACTTGAACTAATGCTTCATTATTGCGTTTAGAAACACTCATTGAAATTTCAAGTAGCCTAGGTACACTGACAAAAAAGATTCTTAGATCCAAAGAAATGTATTTAATTGATTCCATTTCTTTATATCAAACAATTCGTTACCTAATTCAATTAAATATTTTTTAGAAGCACGAAACGCGTGCTTTGATTCAAAGAAATAATTTATTTGATAGGCATTTCTTCAATACAAATAATAATTTATTTGCTTGTGAATGTGAGCGAATTAACTCAACCAAATCATGTCTTTGAAACTAAGTACCTAGTTTATTTGAATCTTGTTTTCGCACTCAAAGAAATATTTATTTGATTCAATAAGTCCCATTTTTTGAATTCAACAAGACGCATTTGAATCAAATAATTTATCCATGGATGAATCAAGCTTTAAGTTTAGTTGAATCTAGGAAATATTAATTTAATTGAGGCATTCATTAATTAATTTAGGAAGATATTTATTCGATTCAAAGACTTGATGCATGTATATCAATGTAACGTTTCTTTATATAAATAAAATATCGTGTTTACATAAATATTTATTTCTTTAGTAGAAAGAAATGTCTTTTGAGAACAGTAGAATGGAAGAATACATTCAAAAAAGAACATTTATTTCAAAGAAAACGATATTTTGTTGAAATGACTGCAAGTAGTTCAGTTAAAATAAATAATTTCTTTTACATAAATGTTTGGCGCTCGGTCTTGTGCTCTTCGCATACGTTTAAGTTTATTTCTTATAATTTAATACTGAAGCTCAAACCAACTTAATGATATTAAAGATGATGTAAATTAGTCATTTTCTCAAATTCACTAAGTTTCTTTTTCAGATTAAGTGAAACAGGAAATTCAATTTACTTAAGGCTCTATCGGCCTTAAGGAATACATTCTCATCATGACACTCGCGCTTCGCGCTCGATTTTCTGTATGCATTTTTGTAACTTTTTAATAAATTACATGATTATTGATAAATTTATTTTCTTCCAAATCTTTTAAAAAGGAAAAAAAATCGTAGACTTTATTTAAGGAAATGATTTTGCAGAACAACGCTTATTTCGTATCACATATTTTGGTGAAAAAAATCGAATTTATTTAATATTAAAAATCAAAACATAAAATATACATCCTGTCGAGAAATTTATCGATAAGAATGTGTAGACCTTATTTAGCCAAACAATTTTCATCTCAAAGTTTTTTTGAATCTCACATATTTTGTCTAAAAAATGGAATTTTTGAATTTTAATCGTATTTTTTGGAATTGAAACGAAAAATATATGTTTTATCAGAAACTGTGTGAGACAAAACTTGTAGATCTTTTTGAAACTAACAACTTTGTATTCTTGCGTTTTTTTCTTATTTTACATATTATTGTTAAAAAATTGAATTTTGGATTTTCAATAGTTTTTTTCTTAGTTAAAAAGAAAAATATGCATCTTATGAAAAAATGTTACAATTCAAATTTGTAGGACTTTATTTATTCAATAATATTGTATCATAACGTTTTTTCGTATCTCGTATAATTTAACTGGAAAATGGAATTTTGATATTGAATTTTTTCGAATTTGAATATGCTGTAACATTTCTAAATTTGATTTAATCAAAAAATGTTATCAGGATAATTTTTAGAGATTTATGAGCACTATCTAAAACCAGTATTGAAATTTTTGATTTTTTCAAAAAATTATTTTCAAAAACACAAAAGTAGTGCTCAACCCCTCAATTTTGATTGGATGTGGCTGGTTAACGAACTTGTCCTTACTTTTTCGGTTCCGATAAAGTGTGCCAAAGCTCAATGCAATCTGATAATTCTATCGAGAGTTATGCCGCACACGACCTACTACAGACAGACAGACAGACAGACACTTTCGTACACTGAGAGACTTTTCGTTAGAGTAAATGATAAAGATGAATCAAAATTTAGTATAATATCGTTTCAAAATGGGGAAAGCCGAGGCTTTATTATACTTATTCATATTATGACATCGAAGTTTGATATAGTCATAACGGTCTTTATTATACGAAGAAGATAAAGTAGTATTTTAAATACTAAATATTATGAATCTCTATTCGAGAAATTGAAAGTACGAGAAAATGATATTATGATTACTAAGTTGTCTAAAAATAATTTGAATAAGATAAATAATGAATATCACATTTTGGAAAGCATGTTTGAGAAATTCATATTATGAATATGAACTTGCCAGAAACCTCACGACGCGCAGCAAAAATCAAAACATTCATTCTCGGTTTTTCATATAATTTGTTTCAGAATGTCGTCCGAGTACTTCCGACGTTATCCGAATAGCTTCGTAGACTCGAATCCAAGTCTGCCCAACCCCCAACTCAGTAGTGGCTTATAAGCGACATTTATTTCGGATATATGGCAAGCGAGAATAGCCGAGAGGCTTTAGGCGTTAGGAATGCGTTTAGTTAATGTAGATATAGGTAGAGTTAGGGGGTTCGAACCCAAAGGCGATTCTGAAATTTAATTTCAAGCGTATGCGAATATAAATAGTGTAGCATTGTGTACTTAAATATATGAACATAAATAAGGTATGATAATAATATTTGTGTATGTGTTTCCACTGAAACCTCTCCCCTCTTCTGAGTGCCCAAAGCTCTCCCCTCTATCTTCCTCTTGCTTCGCACGCGTTAGAAAAAGACACCACAATCCATAACTCGGAGAAGAGTCCCTTCTGAAGGTCAAACTTTTTGGTGGAATGAGTGATTTTTCATATAGTGGTTTTCAGATTCACGTATTCTTTGTTTGTTTTTTTTTTCTGACTCAAGGGGTCTCAAAACGTAAAGATTTGATGAAAATTTCGAAAGTCATTTTTCACATAAAACCAATACCTTCTCATCCATGATGAGAATGTAAAAATCAATTTTTTAAAAGAAAAAAATTTTTTTTTTAAAAAACTGTAGGTATTTTTCGTTTAAAAAATTTGTTTATTTAATTTAAAGGTTTGTCATATTTGTTATGATAACATATTTTTCAATCTTAAAACATATTTCATATAATTAAATGTTTATTGGATTCCTCCTAGGAAATATTCGCCAACATTATGAATATGGAATAATTTAGACCAAACAAACCATTTTTTTAAAAGAAAGAAGTATTTTTACATTCTCATCATGGAGGAGAAGGTATTGGTTTTATGTGAAAAATGACTTTCGAAATTTTCATCAAATCTTTACGTTTTGAGACCCCCTGAGTCAGAAAAAATGGTTTTTACGAAAGTGTCTGTCTGTCTGTCTGTAGTAGGTCGTGTGCGGCATAACTCTCGATAGAATTATCAGATTGAATTGAGCTTTGGTACACTTTATCGGAGCCGAAAAAGTAAGGTCAAGTTCGTTAACCAGCCACATCCAATCAAAATTGAGGGATTGAGTACTACTTTTGCGTTTTTGAAAATAATTTTTTTTTAAAATCAAAAATTTCAATGCTGGTTTTTGATGGTGCTCATAAATCTTTACAAATTATCCTAATAACATGTTTTGATTAAATCAAAATTAGAAATGTTACAGCATATTCAAATTCGAAAAAATTCAATATCAAAATTCCATTTTCCAGTTAAATTATACGAGATACGAAAAAACGTTATGATACAATATTATTGAATAAATAAAGTCCTACAAATTTGAATTGTAACATTTTTTCATAAGATGCATATTTTTCTTTTTAATTAAATTATCAAATTATAAGAAATAAACTAAAATGTATGCGAAGAGCACAAGACCGAGCGCGAAGCGTGAGGTCCAGAAAGAACGGAGCACGAAGCGCGATGATCAAATCACGCCCTAGGCGCGCTCAAATTACAATCTACGATTGTTTTTTCTTTTTGAGATATTTTGAAGAAAATAAATTATTTTAAGCATGTAATTTATTAAAAAGTTACTGAAATGTATACAGAAAATCGAGCGCGAGCGTCATGATGAGAATGTGTTCCTTAAGGTTGATAAAGCCTTAAGTAAATTGAATCTCCTGTTTCACTTAAATTCAAAAAGAAATAGATTGACTTTGAGAAAATGTGTAATTCACATCATCTGTAATATTATTATACAATTGGTTTGAGCTTCAGTATCAAATTATAAGAAATAAACTAAAATGTATGCGAAGAGCACAAGACCGAGCGCGAGGTCTAGAAAGAACGGAGCACGAAGCGCGATGATCGAATCGCGCCCTAGGCTCGCTCAAATTACAGTCTACGATTGTTTTTTATTTTTGAGATATTTTGAAGAAAATAAATTATTTTAAGCATGTAATTTATTAAAAAGTTACTGAAATGTATACAGAAAATCGAGCGCGAAGCGCGAGCGTCATGATGAGAGTGTGTTCCTTAAGGCTGATAAAGCCTTAAGTAAATTGAATCTCCTGTTTCACTTAAATTCAAAAAGAAATAGAGTGACTTTGAGAAAATGTGTAATTCACATCATCTGTAATATTATTATAAAATTGGTTTGAGCTTCAGTATCAAATTATAAGAAATAAACTAAAATGTATGCAAAGAGCACAAGACCGAGCGCGAAGCGCGAGGTCTAGAATGAACAGAGCACGAAGCGTGACGATCGAATCGCGCCCTAGGCGCGCTCAAATTTGCGAGCTGCGGGCGAAGCGCGCGATGAGATGTGCCCGCGAAGCGGGCAGATTTTTTGTCTATATCGTGCTCAAATTAAAAGTGACAATATATTTTTTTTTTAATTTTTGGAGAGGTACTTCATAGTTAATAAAAATAAAAACTTCTTTGGCCCCTACAATGTATGCAACAATTAATACCCTATGACTCATTAAAGCAATTGTTTCTATACTCATAAAATTTTGTTTGTTGTCGCAACAAAATAATTTGTTTGATATACAGCTGACAAAATGTTTTGTTGGACCAACCAAATTTTGGTGTTGAATTTTTCGTTTCACAAAACCAAATAATTTTGTAGTGATAACAAAAGTGTTTTGTTAGTATGACAAAACTTATTGTTGATTCAACAATATTATTTTGTTCCAAGAAAAAAATTATTTTTTTGAAAGAGCAAAATTATTTTGTTAGGAGAGCATACTTTTTTTTAGTAGAACAAAATCGTTTTGTTGAAGAAAATTCATAATTTTGTTAAATTAGCAATATTTTTTGCACAGATAAAACATATTTCTATAGACGGAAAGAGAAATATGAATTTCCGAGGTTATTCGAATTTCTCTCATGACACGAGATATTAAATAGAGAAAATTGCATGAGCTCTGTAAACGAATTTAATTTGTTGTGAAGATCGTTCAATTATCTATAAATCTAAGCTGTATTGAAATAACAAGATATAATATTGTGACGCCGTGGAGTTTTAAGTAAAAAACACAATAGAATATTTCTATGGCGTTTATCTTGTAAAAACCAATCACTACGATTTTCTCACTTTAACTGATTAATCGGTGTGATTTTATATTTATTCAAATAAATAATAAGTTGGGGTTAGGTTCCACAGAACAAACACATAAACTCACTTTTAATAATAGACACTTTATTTTAGTATATTACGGAGGAACAGCCGGAGTAGAACTGACTGCTTGACATAGCCGTTGCTAAGGGCTCGTTCTAGGGCCTTATCTAGGAGGTAATGGGGACGCATGCTTATCTCACGTATACACGTATACATGTTTCACAATATACAATAAAGAGTGATATTTATTTTAAGATACATATTGTTTCTCTTTGGCATGACCATTTATGTTAAACTACATACGTTTCACCATGAACATCAGTAATAATACATGAAGGCTTCACACAATTAACAGTTTCATAGGGCATACACAACCAATCGCATATGATTTGTATTTTGTAGGCATTCAAGTACGAGCAGAATTTTTCTATCTGTAGTGGTCTGACAATGAAGAAGGGTTGGCTTTTATCGTCAATACAAACGAATTCTATTTTCGAAAAACTAGGTTCATGTGCTAATGAATCTGACGAATCTGCAACATTTCGTAGTTCTTTATCAAATTTAATTTGTGTTTCCAGCAACTCACCTTTTAATAGTTGTGTTACAAAAGGACTACAAGGTGTAAGATTATTTAAGGCCTCATAATCTATACCTTGATCTACAAATCATAAAAGTAAAAAAAAAGTCAACTACACGTGTCATTATTTACATTGTTAAAATTTTCTGAACACTTTCTGGTGAGATTTTTAATAATCATTTTGCAAGTCTCTGCCATATTGATTTTAATCCCAAGATAAAAGTGAAAAATGATGAATGAATATTTTTCATTAAATGCACTATTAGGGTTAGATTAGGGTTAAACTTACCTTTGAAGGTATTCATCAGGCCTGGTAAGCCCCATTCCTCCAAGAGTTGCTGCACTTTTGAGTCAGACATCAATAAATATGAAGTCGCGAATTCGATTAAATTAAATCTCGGTGAACGGCGAGAATGAAGACATGTGATTTCTCGGTAAAGTTTGCTACATCGAATCAAACAAAAGAGCCGCGTGACCAGACCTGTATATCGAGGAATTGAAATATGTCACAAGAGTTCAGGTGTCGCTAGTAGTAACTTTGCCCTGCAAAGCACGTAACACATGGGAAATAACACAATAATATGAAAACAGTTTAACTACTAGTTTAAATTAATTTTTACTCTGTAAAATGGTTTGTTTAGAGAGGGTACGTACTTGAACGTAGTATTTTTCGCTCTATCGATTTCAGATGTTAAAAAAGGGGGTTTCCATTAAAAAAAACAAATTTGACCTTCAAAAAGCCATCAAGGTCAACTTCAAGGTCAGAATGAAGGTCACCATTGAATTATCCGTTGAAAAATACTCCAGGAATTGCACTGACCTCTTGGAAACCTTTGTTTATTTCGAATAACCTATAATTGACCTTGAACGATACAATTGACCTAGGATTTGGGTACGTATCTGAACGTAGAATTTTTCGCTCTATCGATTGCAGATGTAAAAAAGGGGATTTCCATTTAAAAAAAACAAAGTTGACCTTCAAAAAGCCATGAAGGTCAACTTCAAGGTCAAAATGAAGGTCACCATTGAATTCCTCGTTGAAATTTACTTCTGGAATGACCTTCACTTTTTTGAAAATTATTTTACCTGAGGAAATATCCAATATCCAATATAAACCTAATAACTATACTTATATATAGTACGATACGCTTTCGTCGAATCACGCACACACTTGCTTACAATCCTGAGACATAAAACTTGGAACTTTCTTATATAGTAACCAAGAATTATTCAGAGCTTGTGAGAGTAAGTGTCGTGACTAGAGTTTCTGAGCCTTACTGAAGTAAAAATAAATCAACATTTTCATAAATTCTTGATAAAATATTATTTAAATTAATGTAATTAATTGACTATTATAATTATGATTGTTGATATATAATATAATTATAAATTATATTTGGTATACATTTTTATTATAACTATATTTTCAAAATATGGATTTTACAAATGTTAGTTCCAAATTATTATTGTGCCTAAGAAATTTATGTGAAATCTAAATCCTGTGTGGATTTTTCAAATTTTATGTAATACACTTATCCAGACTTTTTTTGTTTAAATTTTCATGAAATAAATTGAATTTAAAAAACTTAAGTGTAAAAGAAAGAAGTAATCATAAATGAATTAGGAAAAAATTATGAATCAAGAATTTATTAAACTTACAGAATCTATATAACTATATTATGTGAAACTTATAAATAAATTATATAAACCAGTGAATAATAGTAGTTATACAATGCCGGTTCTAGATGCAAATTCCTGTAACCGACATTTACCGACATCGAGAAGCTTCGATTGGTTCTGTTCCAAGCTAAGTCTGGAAGTTTCAAGAAGGAGTTCGAAGCATATGACGTCACACTATACCCTTCATCAATTGTTTATTAATGAATGGGGGTGGGGGTGGGGTGGGGGTCATCTCTTTCGGGAAACGTTTATTTCAAAGACTTTAGGAGTTGGTTTAACCTCTGTACGTATGGAATGTAAAGGACAAATGTTAAAAAATATTTCCTAGAAAAATAAAGGCATGTGACGGACAAATATTGAAAAATATTTCTCAGAAAAATAAAGGCATATGGTTAATTTAAACGCTATCAGGATGTTTAATGTAATAAATTTGATAAAATTTTTTCTGATTAATTTAGACGTGGGGTATGTGTGAAATGATTTCGTTTTTAGAGCTTGGATTGTTTATGCTAATAAAATTGATATGACATCTCCACGTTAGACTGCAGTAATCTGATATCTTACGTTCATGACATTAAATCACATTTGGGATATGTGAATAATAATCCCCCTCTTTGTTTAAAACAAAGATAGAACATTTACCACTATAAAAATATGCATCTCACTGTTAATATCAATCATTTGTAACTGAAGTCTGAATCCTTCACTCGTATTTTGTATAAAGAACAGTCATGGATTCTGAATATTACAAGAGACTTATTCGGATTATGGATCAAGCCTATCAATTATTAAAAGATAATTTAAGTTTCGAATTGACTGAAAAATGGTTGAAATTAGGTAAACGAAATATTCGTTTAATAAATAAATTTTTTAAAGTGAACAAAAATAAGTTGTCTGTGTATGAGAAGAAGAGGATAACATCTACACTTGGAATATTGAAGGCATTAAACACTAAAATAAACCAACTACGGAAGAAAGGAAGAGGTACAGCACTATCGAGTCAAGAGGAAATTAGAATAAGGTGGGAAGATTTAGAGACTGCTTTTCAAAATAGAATAAAGACGGGTTCTTTTGTTAATTTAACGCATATAGATTTAAAACATTTTTTGGAGGATGCTAAGTTATTAACAATTAAAAAAATAAATTGTGTTTTAAAGAAAAATCCTAATTTGAAAATTAATGTAATTTTGTATGGTAAATCAGCTTTTAGTAGATGCTGAAGAATTTCAGGAAGAAAATTCTGGTTGGTCTTTAATTGAAATTATGAATTTATTAGTAAATATAAATAAATATTCCCCTTTTCAAATTGGATTATCAACGTACAACAATTTACCAAAGTATATTCAAGCACAAAAGGCAGTGGTTAATATAAAAAATAACGATCCTTATTGTTTTTTGTGGTCAGTCACGGCAGCATTGAATCCCGTAGAAAATAATGCATGCTTAATGAGTTCTTATCCTCATTTTAGTGAAGTGTTAAAATACGATAATATAAAGTTTCCAATCAGTTTTTCTGACATCAAAAAGTTTGAAAAAATGAATAGGTTAAGTATAAACATTTATGGTGAAAATAATGAAAAATGTAAAAAAACAACAGAAATCGTTCCTTTTTATATAAGTCAGGAAAAATCAAATTTACCTGTAATTCATCTTTTAATGATTGAAAATACTTTAGTTGATGTTAATGAAGAAGATTATATTGGTGATGATGAAATTGATATTTCTAAACCAATTTATCATTTTTCACGGATAAAAAATTTATCTAGATTAATAAGTTCACAAGTCACAAGAAATGAGCATCGAATTTTAATATGTGACAGATGCCTATGTCATTTTAGTTCAGAAAAGTCTTTTCGAAGTCATATATTGACATGTCAAAATATAAATAAATGTAGAATGATTTTACCAGATCATGAAAATAATATTTTAAAATTTAAAAACTATCAATATAAAGAAAAGGTGCCTTTCGTTGTATATGCTGATATTGAATGTCTTCTGGAGCCAGTGGTTGACTCACACATAAATACATCTATTTATCAAAAGCAAGTTCCTACAAGTGTCGCTTATAATGTACTATGTAGTTTCGATAATTCAATTTCTAAAATTAAACTTTATCTTGACAAAGACTGCATTGAGTGGTTCATAAATGAACTAAAATGTTTGGCTGAATAAGTAGATGAGTATTTAAAAATTATAGTACCAATGGAGCCTCTGACTAATCAACAAAAACAAGAATTTAAATTTGCAAAAATTTGTCACATTTGTGAAAATCCTTTCAAAATTGATGATATCAAACACCGTGATCATTGCCACTTTACAAGCAAATATCGCGGTGTTGCTCATCAGGGTTGCAATATAAATTACAAGAATTCACACGTGATTCCAGTAGTTTTTCATAATTTATCAGGTTATGATTCCCATTCTTTTATCAAAGCTTTAGCGACAAGTTTTGAGGGAAATGTTAGTTTATTACCAATAAATAAGGAAAAATACATTTCTTTCACAAAAAATGTTGAAAAAACTAATGTAAAGCTACGATTTATTGACTCTTTTCGATTTATGCCGAGTAGTCTTGAAAAATTAGCATTATTTCTCAATAATGATGAAAAAATAATAACAAAAAGACACTGTGTGAATGATAATGAATTTAATTTACTGACTAGAAAAGGTGTATTTCCATACAGTTATATTGACAATTGGGAGAAATTAGAAGAACATCAATTACCCCCAAAAGAGGCTTTTTTCTGTAAATTAAATATTTCAAGTATTTCTAATGAAGATTATCAGCATGCTCGTAGAGTTTGGGAAACTTTCAACTTGAAAACTTTAGGTGAATATTCAGATCTTTACCTCAAAACTAATGTCCTACTTTTATCTGATATTTTTGAAAATTTTAGACACCATTGTTTAAAAACATATAATTTAGATCCATTGCATTATTACACGGCACCTGGACTTGCTTTTGATGCAATGTTAAAATTTACTAAAATAGAACTCGAATTGTTGACCGATCCTGAAATGTTATTGTTCATCGAAAGTGCTATTAGAGGTGGTGTCTCTCAATGCTCTAATAGTTATGCAAAAGCAAATAATCGATATATGGAGTCCAATTTTGATCCAAATTTACCTGAATCATATATTATTCACTTTGATATTAATAATCAGTACGGTGCAGCTATGAGTGAGTTTTTACCTTACAGAAATTTTGAATGGGTAGAAGATTTTTCAATGATTGATTTTTTAAACATTCCTGATAATTCATCTGTCGGTTTTATACTTGAAGTGGATTTTGAATATCCCGAACAGCTTCATGATTCACATAAAGATTTACCTCTATGTCTAGAGCATTTCATAGCCCCCAATTCAAAATGCAAAATTTCAAAACTGATGACAACTCTATTACCCAAGAATAATTACATTGTTCACTATAGAAATTTTAAATTGTATTTAAGTTTGGGTGTAAAATTAACAAAAATTCATAGAGTTTTGAAATTTGATCAAAAACCTTGGTTACAAAGCTACATTGATCTGAATACTGAATTAAGAAAAAAATCAGACAATGATTTTGAGAAAATTTTTTATAAATTAATGAATAATTCTGTATTTGGAAAAACGATGGAAAATGCTAGGAAGCATAAAGATGTAAAATTAGTTACAAAGTGGAAGGGGAGGTATGGCGCAAAAGCTCTAATAGCAAAACCAAATTTTCACAGCTGCACCATATTTGATGAAAATATGGTTTTAATAGAGCTTAATCGATTAAAAGTAAATTTTAACAAACCAATTTATACAGGTTTTACTATTCTCGATATATCAAAAATAATGATTTATGATTTTCATTATAATTATATGAAACATAATTTTGGAAACAATGCAAAATTACTTTATACAGATACAGTCTAATATATGACGTCACAGTTCCAGATTTTTATAATTACATTCCAAGAGATATTCATAAATTTGATACGTCTGATTATCCTCCAAACAATGTTTATATATTCCTCTTGCGAATAAAAAAGTTTTAGGTTTAATGAAAGATGAGAACAATGGGAAAATTATGTTAGAATTTATTGGATTGCGATCAAAACTATATGCATTTAAAGTACAGGGGATCAAGAAGAAAAACGAAAGGCTAAAGGTGTTAAAGGGTCAACTTTGAAAGAAATAACATTTGAAGATTATAAGCAGTCTCTATTTTCCTATAAAAACCTTGTCAAGACTCAATTCCTGATTCGAAGTAAAAAGCACGAAGTGCATACGATTAAACAAAATAAAATAGCCTTGAGTTGGTATGATGATAAAAGAATGCTTCATCCTGGGAAAACAGACACTTTTCCATGGGGCTACATTATGAAATAATTTAAAGAAAGTCCAAAAGCATCTTTTTCGATGTCTCTCTATAACATATACTCTTAAATATTCTTCTGAAGCTGAACTTATCACAAGAGGATCACATTACTGTAAACAAGCTCTGGAATATATAAGGAGGTGACAACGGGAAGAAACCATTACTAAATTCATCATTATCACAAGCTCTAACTCTTTACAAAGTGAAGATTTAAAAAAAGGAAGGAAGTGAAAAACAAAAAAAACAGTAAGATTTTCTAAAAACTTTTACAATATTTTGTGAAAAAAGTGTATGTGTGGAAGTGTTTTGCAAAAGTTGGGATATTTTTTATATTCATGGATATATCTGTAAGTGATTTTCTTATTCTATATCGAAACATGAAAAAATCTTTAGTTTTTTAATATCACAATTATATCAAAAAATTTTATTCAACTAAAATATGCTTAAAATTCTAAACCCTCCAAAACATTTAACTGCAATTTAAAATAAAATTGATCGCGAATGTTGTTAACTTAAAAAATTAAATACATGAAAAATCACTTGATGATTTTATTTTTTAAGTTTATTTGAACTTAAAATTTTTCATAAAAAACTATAATTAGATGAAAAATCTTCCAAAGAATTGTGATACATATATTAGAACTTTACACTGTTAAAAATGTATGTATTAAACTTCCATTTTATATAATGGAAGTTTCTTTTAGTAACTTATATTAAATTTAAAATACTTGCATCTTAAAAAAATTAAAAACTTTTTTTGTAATTTGATACAGATGGGTATATATTTTTATAATTTTTATTAAATCAAATTTACAGTATTAATTTCAAATACATGTAAAATTACTTAATGATTTTATTTGATATTTATGATTTATTGAAAAATGTTATTAATTTAAATAGTCTTTAATATATAAGTAGTAAAATTAAAATAAAATTAAAATAAATAGATTTTTTATCTAATTATAGTTTTTTATGAAAAATTTTACTTTCGAAATAACTTGAAAAATAAAATCATCAACTAATTTTTCATGCATTTAATTTATTTAAACTAACAACATTCTCGGTCAATTTTATTCAAAATTGCGATTAAATTTTTTTGACTGTTCAGAATTTGAGTGTTCAGAATTTGAGCATACTTTCTTTGAATAAAATTGTTTGATATACTTGTGATATTAAAAAATCCATGATATTTTGATGCTTCAGATAAGAAAAGAAAAATTATTAAAGTACATTCAGAACATATAATCTGTTCCAAATTTGCAACATTTATTTTTTCATTCAAATTTAAGTATAAAATAATAATAATAATAATTTTCAAAATATTTGTTTCAGATCATGGATTATGTCCACATCTTAACCACAGTGAAAATTCCCGAGGAGTGGATGAGGTCTACTCCATACAGCATCTTAAAGGAGGTTTGCAGTGATGCAGTGTCGAGATTCATTGCAGACCCACAGGCGCTAATTCTGATGGAGTTTGGCGGAGTGTTTACCATGCTCCAAAAAGATGAAGAAGACAGTGGTCTTATTTTAAAAAAATTATAAAAACCAAAAAACGTAAAAAAAGTTAAAAAATATTTCACAATATATTATCAATATTTGTAAACAATAAAAAAATGTGATTTTTTAACAAATTTATATAAAAATAAAAATATATGATGAAAATTTTGCAATATAAAATTTAAATTGTGTCGTTTCATTCCACCACCTTTCCCCACTTTTATTTACGATGGTTCATTTTGTTGAAAAAATAATTTTTATTCATAAAAAAAGTCTGTTTCATCAGAATTTTTCAGTTTTTAGTTGACGAATTGTATTTAAATATAAATTTTTGTAATAAAATGAATTGAAGTATAGTAATTTTTCACCAACCGTATTTTAAATTTGAAAATATGCTTTTTAATTCAAATATTTCTTAAATTTATCTTTAAAATACTAACAATTGGTCATTTTTAATAGTAGGTAGCGAGATTCTTTTTGTATGAATGTATTCTTTATATTCTTAGGGTGCCGTCCCATGACGGTGTTTATACTCGTCGTAAAGCAGAAAAATAATTAGAATGAGAGACACATATATACAGTCTCTTTCACTTATGATTTTCTAACATCGACATGGAACTCCGGCCTCATTGATCAGTAATGGAATGCTAGAACACATAATGATGATAATAATCATGTGATATCTTCAGAATTTGTATATAGAAAAGTTCAGTCACACTGCTGACCTACCACAATTTTATACTACGGTGGGTTGAAGAATAAAGAACAGTTTTTCTTGTATTAAATACATTTTTTTTATTGAATTATAATTTTCAAAAAGCACACATTTGTTATCAATATATAGCAGTACAATATTTTGGATTATAATTTTAAATTAATTGACAAATATTATTATTATTCTTACTTTCTATTTTATAATTTTTATGTAACCACAATTTTAAAAGTATTACATTTCGCAACGCACAGTCAAAATTTTGTATATTTTTATTATGATGGAAACATTTAATTGAACCTTTTGATTCATTAATCAAATATTGAAACGGAGGACATTTTAATTCATACAAATCAATTTTTTTTATTGATTTTTTAACAAAACATTTCAAAAAATTCTTTTTTTCTAGTCCTTTTACATAGATTTTCGTTGCATTTTTAAAAATCTTTGTAAGTATTATTTTCAACAACGTATAAGGCACATTACCAGAAGTCCATGTTATACCATGCAAATTGTTTTCCAACCAACGATTTATATTTCTGTACTTTGAAGATATAGAGGTCCACTTACAAGGTGGTTGGAAAAGAAAATTAAAAGGTCTTGCTGATTCATTATTATCATTAACTGGGAGAATTGCTAATTCTTTAATTATAAATTCATTAATAGGCAACCTGAATCCTTGAATGTCAACTATGTACTCCATCTTAACCGATACTAACTTATTTAAGAGATATTAAGACAATTTATATAAGTTTTTTAATCCCACCACTTATTGGTTTATATTCAATTACCCTATCATGCAAAATTAAACAATATGCAGCAGTTTGAGCAGGGAAATTTTTTTTAGCTTCAAATTCTAAGCGAATATCAACTGGACCAGACTTCAAAGATTCATTTTGCTTTGAACAGTCAATAACTATTAAAGGAGCAAATTCTAAAAAATCACTCTTTGATAAATATGATTGAGGTTCTCTTCCATAATAATTTGCTTGAAAATTAGTATACATTTCGTAGAGTAGAGCGTATTGTTTTTTATCAAAATCAAGATTAAGATTACCATACGGATAACTTTGATTGTTCAAAAATAGCTTTACATTAGTTACTTTGCAATGATCAAAATGGCTAGCATTTCTCCTAAAAACATTCTTTCTATTTGTTTGAAACCCTAAAATAACAAATCTGGGTTTCTCTAATTGTGTTGACGTTTTAACAGTCCAAACATGATTCGATGTAATTGGTAGCATTGGATATTCATATAATTCCCAAGTACGAAAATAAATTGGAATAAGTGGATCCTTTTCAATATATTTTAATAATTTAAATTTTCGCGCATCTGACAATTTAACACTGGGAAGTAACCATTCAATTTTATCGATTATAATTTTGAACTGCTCATCAGCTGTTTGTATAACTGCATTCACATCATTTCTTGATCGTGTTAGTATTAATTCATGTCTAGCATTCACTACAATTTTTTGATAATCTTCAGCAAAACCAAATATTGTATTGAGCGGTATCGAGATATCAAAATTTCCAGCATCATCAGTTAATGATGTATTTGCATTACTTGATGGAAACCAGCCTGCATTTTCTAGAAATTTGCTCTGAGCTTCATAAACTGATAAATAATTTTTGATCAAGCTCGTGAGACCAACATTTTTATTTTTGTCAATCTCTACAGCGTTCAGTTCATAGCGTGCTTCTTCAAAAATATGACAGATAGCATTAATGATGAATCTGGTATTATTAACTGGAGTTCCATCCTCTTTTAGTAATTTTCCTTGAATATGGAGAGAACTTTTACTTGGTAGAAGGCAATGGTCTTGATTTTGAACAGAAATTCGTATTTCATCACTGTTATTGGTGGTTGATGATGCGTAAGGTAGATGCGCATGCACCTCATAATGTGCAATAGTTTCGTCGTAGACAATTGGTCTTGAGATATTTAGTATTTCCTCTTCCATTGCAAATGATGAAGCAGTTGCAAAAGAAGAATTTTATTTTTTTTATTTTTTTCTTCCTTGAGCTATCACCTTGAGACCTAGATTTTTCAGAAGCTGAATGTTGTGAGGTCTTAGCACCTTGAATGCAGATTTGTGACTGACTTTTTTGAGGCATTCTACTCTACTATTATAACCGTAACCGATTTTTCTATTAAATATAATTCCCATTATTATTTAAGAGATTTAATGTGCAGTCTGATTGTTATAGTTTCACCTTGAAAATTCACCAAATTTCCATCTTGATCGACTATTCATAATTGAATTTGATCTATTGTCTTGACACCAACTGGTAAGTAAATGACGTGTGATTGCACTTCAACTATTTTATATCCTGGTGGTACTACTGGAAAAAATTCATGAATATTGTGCACCTTCTGATCATTGATGTATGCACCTGTAGTAATATTGCACTCGATTCTCAGACAATTTACTTTTATTATGGACACTGGTAAATTATATTTATGTACTTTATTAGCTTCAAGTATCTGAGGTTCAAATCCCAATAAATACGCTATTGAATCTTCTTTTCTAAAATTTATTTCGCGATTACAAAGAATCTCACTACGTAAAGTATTGTTATTAGGCTTAATATGGATCTCTATTCCTTTTTTAACTAATATATTTTGTAAATATTTCTGAATATCTGATATTTCATAACTACCTGTAGGTATAACAATTTCTTCTTTACCCACATAAAATTTATTTTGACTTTTGTCTATGTTTGGAATCGAATTGAAAGTTAGAAATTCAACGAGACCAAGAACGTAATTTTTACTAAGTGAAAGTTCAATTGGTGGAAAATATTGCGTTTCTAATACAGATGAATTTCCTGATAATGTCAAGGTAAATGAATCATCCATGATGATGGTTAATTTTTGATTGAAGTAAAATTAATTAATTTACTCATTTATATAGATAGTACAAACTTTTCAATTTCAACTGATTACATAAAAATTTGAGACACAAATGACCACACACGAATGTATTGTAATTCTGATACCTGTCATGATTATATTTTATATTATCAACACCAAGATATTTAACAAGATCTGAAGGCGGTCGAAGGTTACCAAAACTATCGAAATATTCAACATCATTACTAATTTTCTTATATGCAACCCAATGTGTACCTGGACCATCTTTATCATCTAAATTAACAATAGCTGATTCGAATATATAAGGTCCTATCATTGGATATATATGCCCCAACGGCACTGAGACCTGCAAAAACAGGTACCAAAAAAGGTAGAAAGCCTCCAACTTTACTCGGTACAGGAAGAATTCGAGGCTTTTTTACATTGCGTTTTCCACCAGCCTTTTTCACAGCTGCACGTGCACCCTGAAGTGCTAATTTGATAACACTGTGAGCATTTTTGCTAGGGACCATAGATTTTTTAGCTGCTGTGACAACTTTCTTCAATGACGAACCCAATCTTTTTTTCTTTTTCGTGACCCCCATCCCCAGTTTTGATTTTACTTTCATGGCATTCGTTATTGCCCAAGCGGCTGCCTTTTCACCTATTTTAGCGTCTTTTGCTAACACATGATCCCACGCTTTTTCAGCTAGAACTTTATCAGCTGTATTTCTTGCTGAAATATTATCTTTGTTTTGAGAATATAAAATGTCGTGTTCCTTGCAAGCTGTATCAAGGGGATTAATACCAGGATCACCACGTGTTAATCGCTTTGTTAATTTAGTCCCAGAGCCACAATATTGATAACCAGGGAACTGCAATTCTACAGGAAGGTTATTAATAACTTTATTTAATAGTCCTTTACCACGTCTATTTCGTTTGAAAGCTTTTGTACAACTGGCTATACCTTTCTTTGTAACCATAATTATATCTGTTCAAAAAAATTTTTCAGACTGAAATGAAAACCTTTAAAAGCATGCTATTTACAGTACTCAAGTCAGTTGTTATCAAGATGGAGTTTAAAACACAATCTATGAAATTACCGGTTGAAAATTTTGACAAATTCACACTAGATTGGAAAAGAGAAGAAAAGCGTCATGGGAATTTATTACCAAACAGTGTACGTGCAATTTTCTGCGGTCCATCCAATTGTGGGAAAACGAATGCGTTACTTACATTACTAACACACCCAAACGGATTAAGATTTGAAAATATCTACATTTATTCAAAATCTTTGAATCAACCTAAATACAAATTTTTAGAAAAAGTTTTACAATCGGTGAATGATATAAAATACTTTCCTTTCAATGAACATGGAGAAGTTGTTCAACCGAATGAAGCACGACCTAACTCAATAATCGTGTTTGATGATGTGGCATGTGATAAACAGGATAACATTCGAGCATTTTTTTCCATGGGTAGACATAGACTCATTGACTGTTTTTACTTGTGTCAAACGTACGCACGAATTCCAAAACATTTAATTCGTGATAACGTTAATTTCTTAGTACTTTTTAAGCAGGATGAATTGAATCTTAAGCATATCTATGATGATCACGTAAACACGGATATGTCATTTTCAAAATTTAAAGAATTATGTTCAGCTTGTTGGGATAATAAATATGGTTTTCTTGTTATTGACAAAGATAATGAAATTAATCAAGGAAGATATCGTAAATGCTTTGATTGTTTTATAAATTTGAGAAATTAATAAAAAAGTGTATCCTAATACTTTATAGAACTAGTTGCACTTTAGATTTCGATGAAACAAGATGTCTTTGAAGAACGAAAACTTTCATAAAAATGAAACGGATATTTTGCAGCAAATTGCTATAGCTAGTGATGCAATTCGACGTAAACATAAATTTTTAAAATTAGGCAAGGAAGCAATTGAACAGACACTTAATAATACTTTTAAACCTATTGTTACCCCCCTTGAAAAAATTGTTGATTGTTTCAAAATAAGGGAAACAGTTAATTCTGTTGAAAACGTGCAAAGTGAAGATATAGAAAATATTTATGATAATGATGATAATGATGATGATCACGATGGTGATGTAACTTTTATGTCAGCTACTGATGAAAGAGTAGATGAAAGAGAAGTTTCCAATAATTCAGAATTTTTAAATGTCGATGACACTGAAAATAATAAAAACCATCTTCTACTTCATGGGATGATAATATTAAACATTATCTTATATTGTTAGGTGAAAGAAGTAAAGAACTTGATAATATAAATGGTGTACGGAAATTAACCAAGGATAGATTAATGATTGGAGATTCGCCAATAAGTTTCAGTCAGGACTATATTCACGTGGGTGATTCAAATTTCCAAATAAGTAAAGGTTTACTTGAACTTTTATTTTAAAAAATTCCTGAAGAATCTCTAATAAGTTCTGATGAGCTTGAAAATTATAGAAAAATTATTCTCGCAACGAATGCTCATAAAAAACATCATAAAGCAGCTAACGAGGTTCGTGATAGTAAGTCCTTTAAATATAAACATTTTATTGAAAAAATAATCCTCACATCCCCTGCTAGAAATAATGATAGACGAAGTAAAAGACAAGATATATCAGGTCGAGGTATGATACCTCAGTACATGGTTGCTAAAGAGGGAAATCAGTTGGATTACATTTACTGGGATGATCCGAATGAGTTGGTAGATCAATTACGTTTACTTTTAGCATCCCAGGCAGCTGGTAACTCAAATCATACAAATGAAATTATATCAATCGTTGAAGAACTACGAGAAGCTGGGATTATTTATTAGTGAATTTTTTATTAATTGTATCATTTTTATGATGAGTATCGATATATTCGGAAGTCTTTTTAGACAAACTGGAAACTCCAATCGTGGTCCTCCGGGAATTGGATTCAAGGTTACCAATTCAGGAAATTACGATCTAGATGGAAAGAGGCTATGCAACGTGGCTGGAGCTGAAGAATCGAATGATGCAGTGAATTTGCAATTGGTTCTAGATTTAATAAAAAAAGAAACTGATACCATCCATAATGTTATTGCTTCATTGCAAACTGAATTTTTTAACAAAAATATGATAATTGATGTCCTCGAATCAACTGTCAATCAAAAATTGAAAAATATACAAATTGATCATAAATCGACTCAACTATTAGTGCTTCGCAATTCAGAGCTCATTTCACAATTGGATGTCAGACTGCATAGACTTAAAAATGAACACAGAGAAACTGCAGTTGGTTGAAGTACTGCATAAACCGGCTAGAAGAAATTACCAACGACAACATGTGGATATCCGTGGTATCGATGAAACTTGGCAAGCAGATCTCGTTGAAATGCTACCTTACGAGAAGAAAAATAAAGGTTATAAATACATCTTAACTATCGTTGATATATTTTCAAAATTTGCTTGGGCTATTCCTGTGAAAAGTAAGACCGCAGATGACGTCACAACAGCAATGAAATCAGTGCTAATCCAAGGACGTGTACCGAAAAATTTACATGTAGATAGAGGAAAAGAATTTTATAATAAAAGTTTCAGTAATCTTATGAAAAATTATAATATTAATTTATACTCTACGTTTAGTAATTTGAAAGCATCAATATGTGAGAGATTTAACCGTACTTTAAAAAATAAAATGTGGATACAATTTAGTTTGCAGGGAAATTATGAATGGTTTGATATTTTAACAGATCTTATTTCTTCTTATAATAAATACAAGACATCGAACAATAAAAATAAAACCAAAAGATGTTACTAAAGAAAATGAAAAAAAAAATTTATTTAATATTTATAAAAAGTTTCAAATAAAAACTATGAGAAGAAAACCAAAGTTTAAAATTGGTGATGAAGTAAGAATAAGTAAATTTAAACATACATTTGAAAAAGGTTATACACCTAATTGGACAACAGAAATATTTACAATTAGTCAAGTAAGAGATTCTGAACCAACGACGTACTTTCTCAAAGATTATCAAAATAAACACATATCTGGTAGCTTTTATGAACAGGAATTAAGCAAAGTTAAGAATCCCAACATTTATTTGGTAGAAAAAGTGCTTAAAAAACGTGGAAATAAGTTATATGTAAAATGGTTAGGTTTTGATAATTCACATAATAGTTGGATAGATAAATGAAATATAGTATGTAAACAATTTTTGTATCTATTTCTTAAGAATAAATGTTCTATAAATAAGTAGACAAATTAAAAAGGATTAATTTTTTTTATTTTTCTGCTTCTCCCTCTCACACGCATACAAAATTATATTTAATTAATAAAACTTGAACCAATATTTTGAATACTAGGCAAACTCTTTACAACTTCCTCACATAATTGTTTTGAGTGAAAAGTAATTATTTAAAAAAATAAAGCTTTCGTATGTGGGAAATTGACACACTTTTTTAACAATTTTTTCAAAACTTGAGAATAATTTTTTTTCAAAGAAGTTTCCAAGTTTTTCACACACTTATAGTCAGTATTACACCACAATCTTTCACAAATAATTTTAACAATCACATTTTTAACATTTTGTAGATTTGATGATGATAATTCTTCAAGATGTTGTTCGATGCAAGGACTCAATTCACTCAAGATCAGAAACGTTGATTCATTCACTGTAAAGGGATGTGGTGATAATGAGTTGCTAGGAACACGTTCCAGTGACACCAAACGCTGGTTGTTCAAAACGACGAATCGGAGAAGAAGTGTTTGACAGTTGATTATCTGGGTGTTCACTTCATTGTGGAAAAAAAGTTTCATTTCTTCAAAAAAACTATTTAACAGCTTCCATTCTTCAGGGTGTAGAGAAATATTTGATTGTGGATGACGACTGATCAATTTTAATCTTGCACTTAAACTTCCATTTTTACATAATTCTGCACCGATGACTGCTTGCTTTTTGAATGATGAATTCAAGTTGTACGTAGTAGAAAGTAATAGTTGCTTTTTCGGAACGTAAGACATTTTTTATCTCAATTCTTTTCGGACACTGATGAATGCAATTCAAATTCGTTGTACTGGCCGCCTAGAAATTTTAAACGTACCTCTCCAACAGCAATTTCTCGAATTAATTCTTGATAATAATCTTCATCTGCTTGAAATAGTGTCAGTATTCGTTGGGGGAAAAAGATCACAAAGGTATTTTCAATATCTGCTGCAATTTTAGATCCGTATTTTGTAGGCACTCTTCGCAAACCCGTAATTTTGTAGAATTCGCCAACCTTTAGTTCCTTCAGGCTCTTGATAGGCAGGATGGTAGCAGCTCTATTCAATTTTTTTAAATCCATTATCAGATAAAGATATACTTTTGAAATTTTTTGATATTTCTTTAATATCTGATCTAACTTCAATTAAATGCTTTATCTCTTTGTTATTTTTTAAGAGATTATTTATTCGAACTTGTATTTCACGTTTGCGATTTTTAGATTTGTGCATTCAAGTAATGTCTTAAAATGACTGTGGAGACACCATGTATCGCACCTTTTTTATATCCATTATCCCCCCTTTTTCTCTTTGTCTTATAACAGTTAATTTTCTTCACTTCTCCTTAAAAAATCTCTAGAAGCATTTAGAAGCATCTAGACTTTTCGAGAAGATTTTGGAGGGGATTTATATACCCCTTTCATAGGAAACAATCAAAATTCTTTTTATCTCAATCAATTACTTGTCCTTCAACAAGAGACGATATATCCTTGACTCCAGAAGCGGTCTCTTAAACTATATGCCTATATTTTTCTGAGAAATATTTTTTAACATTTGTCCTTCACATGCCTTTATTTTCTGGTGGAAGATATATCAATTTTATTGGCATAAACAATTCAAGCTCTAAGAACGAAATCATTTCACACATACCCCACGTCTAAATTAATCAGAAAAAATTTTATCAAATTTATTACATTAAACATCCTGATAGCGTTTAAATTAACCATATGCCTTTATTTTTCTGAGAAATATTTTTCAATATTTGTCCGTCACATGCCTTTATTTTTCTAGGAAATATTTTTTAACATTTGTCCTTTACATTCCATACGTACAGAGGTTAAACCAACTCCTAAAGTCTTTGAAATAAACGTTTCCCGAAAGAGATGACCCCCACCCCACCCCCACCCCCATTCATTAATAAACAATTGATGAAGGGTATAGTGTGACGTCATATGCTTCGAACTCCTTCTTGAAACTTCCACACTTAGCTTGGAACAGAACCAATCGAAGCTTCTCGATGTCGGTAAATGTCGGTTACAGGAATTTGCATCTAGAACCGGCATTGTATTACTACTAATAATCATAAAAACAAATAGTGGTTAACACTGCGGAGCATGTACAAAAGCTTCGTGACGAACAGATAAAACACAATCAAACACGACTGCAGTACAATGAATTTTTAAAACCACAAGTTTATAAGTGGAATCCACTATTTTTTATTTAGAGAAGACTAAAATAAACTATAATTGTATTTTGTATGATTTTAATTGATTTTGATTATTAAATATAATAACTTGGAACATCAGTATTCTAAAAGTTCATTACGTTTTTCAAATTAAAATTTTTTTTAGTTTGCCCAAGGCGCAGATTACTTTCATTCGTTCCTGCGTGAGTAGATATAGCTGGTCGAATAAGTCTTGCGATGCACGCTTTACTCAACTCTCGATTGAAGCGTAGAGTAGAATGAACGGAAAGCTCTACTATTTTTGTGATTTAAAGGGGTCTTCTACCTTGTTAGTTCAAAGAATCGATTTTTTTTTGCATTTAAGTGGCCTAGAAGGTGCTAGAAATATAATCCTAAAAGGCTATAACCGAAATCTTATTATTTCTGGGTTTCCAGAGCCGTCAAATATAGCTTCACTCCGCTCCAGGATTCATGCATGAATATCTTTAAATGCGATTTCCCAAAGGTTGCGTTTTTGCTAAATCGTGTCAACCGTTTTGGTATACATTTTTCGTAAGGGATATTTTAAGGTCAAATCACGGTCAAATTGGAGGCAGTAAAATTTCATTAAAATTTTTGTTGAAAGTATATAAATAAATAAGTTAAATGCAAAAAACCGCACCTTGATTGAATTATTGGTTTCCCTATAATTCATTCTCAAAAAACAGTATCAAAACGAGGCCACAAGGTAAAAGACCCCCTTAATAAAAGATTGATTTCAAGATACAAGTATCGGAACATTCAACACTTTCTAATTGGAAATTAATAAATTGTTTCTTAAATTTACTAAAAAGTACCGTGGCGGGTCCCGTGAACCGAGCTGTCACCCAATTGCTCAGATAAAAATAGTTGAAGTATTTTTACTCAACTTTGATCAAACTTCGGACATATAGACATATTAGAAATTAGTTAGTATTATTGTAATTATTTGTCATATATTAAATGTTCAAAAATGAATAAAAGTTTAGTAAAATTCAGAAGTGCACGGAGAAAATTTATTTGTGAAATTTTAATCAAGTAGTTGAGTAAAACGGGGACATAGCGGCTTTTGGTTAAAATCTCACCAAGCAGTTGAGTAAAAAAAAATTGTTTAATCTTTAGAAAACATTGACGATTTTATGAACTGAAAGTAGGAGAATTTAAAGAACAGTTGAATAATAAATAATGAAACTGTTAGTCCAAAATTTCAACCTACAGTTGACTAAAATATGAAGTGTAATGGAGTATAGAATAATAAAAATATACTAGGATATACTCCACGGTACATAAATGAATCATCGACAACGCCTGAAATTTTAAGCGACAGTTAAGAAAAACGTGAGCTAGGGGCGGGTGGGCTTTGACGCAGTGGTAATAAAAAAATACTTCTCCCAGAATTCACTGTCTAAACGATTGTTTAGATTCTATACTTACATATAGACGAACAGGATGTCGACTCAGTTTGGGTACAGGGTGATATAAGTTTCAAGGTCTCAAGTATATTAATTCTGTACGCTTACATAAACCTAACTAATACAAGTCAATAATACGCCGCAATGTATAAGATATATCGCTCGCTTCACGCTGACAAGTAAAATTTGAACTCTCGTTATATACTAACTAGGAGCATGTATCACCGCTTGTGAGAGAATTTTAGTGCCTTCCTCAAAATTCCTGTGCCCTAAAGTCTGCCAATGAAGGATCAAGAATTTCAAATAAAACAGATATAACCTGAAATTCAGTAATGGGCAACGCAACTTTCAAAATTATCTGAAAAGGATAAATTGTACTTACGTAGTATTTCGAAGACCAATTATTGACTTCTCCTATTCGCCTTCGAAACACTATTTTCTTTCCGACTGTTACATTTAATACGTAATATCGACGCGTCGATCATGGATCACGTGGTTCTCAAATCTTGCCAGGCAGGAATGTGCCCGGAATTTTAAGGGCCCTTGTGTATGTTCCGTTGGAACAATTCAGTTTATTTTTTTCCACGAAACTAATGTTCTTAAGTAAATTATGTTTTATATTTCATTTTAAGTATCAGGTAAAGACAGATGTTTCAACACAGAAAGTAGCAATATTTTAGTTTTAGGATTTTCAATTCTTTATTGCTATAAGCCGCTTAAGCTTTAGCATATCTTACGCATCGAGTTTAGCCTAACTCTGTAATTGAAGGATAGTTCCTACTAAGAATGTGAGATAGATTATATTGCTGCTAAACTATAAACTCTAGGGTTTAATTGCTTCCGACCATTCGAGATTCAATAGTAGCATGATTCGTGAGTTTTTCCGAGTCGGGCCTCTCCGGCAAGGATCGGAGAGTACATCCTGAACAATATGTATCACTCAGGACTTGGAGGTATCAACCTAGTGAAGATACCATTCTAATTAAGGCAGCCGACCGATGCAGCACTGTAACACTCGAGTCAGATCTTATTAATCACGCGCATTCAAGTTTAAGTAAACCTCTATTATAATTTAAAATAAATCTAAGTTATTATATTTAAAACGAGAGTGTACGTTTTATTCGACACAAGTTCCATCCTTACGTACCTCTACTCATTTCAGAGGAACGAACTATTATAGTGTATATATTGTGACCTTATTTTTAATTTTCAGGATAGACTAATGATTCAAGGAGGTTAAGGTTAGGTTAGGCTATTCTTTTTTTTTAATAAAAATGAAGTATTGGCCCGAATTACTATTCGAATTTTAACATATTTATTAATCACGACTGTATGTACAACATTCGGGGTAATCTACTTGACCCCGGGCAACCTAGCCTTATTACAGACCAATCCCGAACGCGGCATTAAATTCGGCTATTACTATTGAGTTGAGCGCCAGGTTGTTTTCTTTAAAATAACCAAAATTTCCTCTTTAAATACTGCGTAATATTAATCCAGCGAATTTACCAGCCCGCTTATGACGGGTCACCCTGTACATTCGTAACTGAAGCTACAGGGACCACTGAAATACCGCGGAGAGCGCGGGTTAAGGAGTAGCGTCACTGCTTGCGATCACGTACGCTTAATAGTTCGACGATGAAATTTATTGTTCGTGGGCGAATGAACCGTGCCCTTAAATGACCTTGCAGGATCAATCCAACTATTTACGCGGACACTGACTCTAATTTAACATTAACTAATGAGGCTGACCCAGAGTCTGCCGCCTCGGAATCTTAGTGGCGATGTGTTTGCGTCGCACACCACCCAATCTACCGATCACTTGATTTGAACGTACTTGAAATTTTTCAACAAGAGAAATGGGTCAAAAGCTACCTGATATCCTTCGGCGACCCCGACAGGATCCTCGACTTGTCATCCTTGTTCTTTAAATTAAAAAGGTAGACCTCAAAAGCGCTATTTTCTACTTGGCACACTTGCCACTTCGAACGTCGAACAGAGAGTGAACAAATATGGCGAGATCCGCTGGCGTGCTCGCGAAACCGGAAGACGGTGGCGCTTACAAAGTTTACGACATTATCGACATTTACGTCGAGTTCTAAGTCGCGAGCGATAGGTGGCGAAGGTACGCCGATCTTCAGCGCCGCCACTTGTCGATCAACGAAATTAACCTCCTCGCACAGGTTAGTATGTTGACAGCCTGTCAACAAAGCGACGGCGAACTCCTCTCCTTGGTGTTCTTGAGCAGGCGGGACTCACATCCGCCTGACGCACCAAGGATCCTCTTCGTGGTGTGCTGAAGTGTCGTGGTGCCGTGTAGAAGCATTTCCTCCATCGCTCGTGGTGAAGCCTAGGCCGTGGCGCGAGTATTGATCGCCATCGACCGGACGGTGATCTCGTGGTACTCGCGTGTGTTTGAAGAGAAAAATAAAAGAAATAAAGATAAAAGTCAGTGTAGTGCGTAGTTGAAACCCTTGGTCTGGCAGATAGGAATAGGTTCCCCCGGGAGTCTAACCTCTCCCTTCAGGTAACCTATCATTAGGATTTATAACAATAAAAAGAACCTAAATACAAGTCAAAGTCAGGAGCCTCCCGAGCACATTACGCTTGACCCCTGACTTTCGACTGTCACAGACAGCCTCGGGCATGGTTCTCTGCTCGAGGTTTGCAACAATTAAAGACTTTTAGAACAATCATTGTGCGTGGACAAGTACCACGTCACAATATGTTGATTGCTTACTTAACCTTATTTCTATTACGATAATTTACAACCAATATCTTTTCCTAGATATAAATAGTTAATATGGGTCATCACTACCTGCATTTTATAAATATTTCATGAATTCTGAAATATTATACAGCGATACGGGGTACTTATGTTTTGCGTTCGATCCTAGGCATAGTGGTGTGCCTGAGGACTCTCGTTTTACTCAACTCTTGAGCAAACTGTGAACAACGGAGTGTGAAATTTCCACAAATATTCTCCATTTTATGATCGGTAGTAAATGAAGATTTAAAGTCATGCAAATAAAAATCTAGCAGCTTATTTCTTTTTAATTTTTAGTCAACTGTTTTAGAGTTTACTCAACTGCTCGATTAATCTTTATAATTTTTTGTTGAAAGAATACGCAAAAACGTTTCAAGCTTTCACCAAAAGCCACTATGTTCCAGCTTTACTCAACTTTTGATTACATTTTCCCAAATAAATTTTCTCCGTGTTTAGGGTGAAATATGAAAGCGTGCATAAAAAATTTCTAAATATATATATTATTACTCGTAGCATAATTATAAAAACCAATCTTTTATTAAATCACTAAAATAGTAGAGCTTTCCATTCATTCTAATCTACGCTTCAATCTAGAGTTGAGTAAACCGTGAATCGCAAGACTCATTTCACCAGCTATATCTATTCACGCGAGAACGAATGAAAGTAATCTGCGCCTTGGGCACACATAAAAAAATTTTAATTTGAAAAACGTGTTGAATTTTTAGCATACTGATGTTCCAAGTTATTATATTTAATAATCAAAATCTATTCAAAACATAAAAAATACAATTACAGTTTATGTTAGTACTCTCTAAATCCAAAATAGTGGATTCCACTTTTAAACTAGTGGTTTTAAAAATTCATCATACTGCAGTCGTGTTAAGTCGTGTTTTGTCTCTTCGTCACGAAGCTTTCGTACATGCTCCTCAGTGTTGACCACTATTTATTTTTATAATTATCAACTAGTTTATATAATTTATTTAAAAGTTTTACATAATCTAGTTATATTGATTCTGTAAGTTTAATAAATTCTTGATTCATAATTTTTCCTTAATTCATTTATAATTACTTCTTTCTTTTTCACTTCAGTTTTTTAAATTCAATTGTTTTCATGAAAATTTAGAAAACAAAAGTCTTAATAAGTGTATTACATAAAATTTGAAAAATCTACACAGGGTATAGATTTCATATAAATTTCTTAGGAACATTAATAATTTGGGATTCGCGATTGTAAAATCCATATTTTGAAAATATATATGGGTCATTTCATGGGAGATTTACAGTCAAAATTTTTTTTTCGACGAAACATTTTTTTTTGCCTTTTTACTTCGAAAATAATTGACACGTATTTTTTATTCAATGTGATACTTGAAAATTTCGAGATATAATTTTTTTAATTTTAGCACTCGGGCAAAAATTTTTTTTTTCAACAGCTCACAGTAAAAGCAGTTTTGAATATAAAATGTAACCTTTGCACTTGAAATGCGCAAAAGAGTACAAGCTTTCAAAAAAGTTATAGCACACATTTCTTTGTTTTTTTGTAATAACAATATAGTACATTTTTAGAAACAATTGAATTTTTTTTAAATTTGGAACTAATTTTTTTCCGATTTTTTTGTTTCTAAATCTTTGTTGGAGTTTTTTCAATATGCATGCAAAATTTTGGAATAGAAAAATGAAAACTGTAGGTGTAATTAATTTATAAAATCTGTCCCGCGCGTTGCAACGAGCGAGCTCGCACGCTGCAACCATGCTTAAGCTTAATTAGGCATGCTCGTACTCGAAGCACGTGTGGCAGTGAATGCAGTGACCGCTGTTTTAGTTTTCTGTCAATGTTCCTCAAGTGTTCACCTATTTCAAATTAATACAGAAATGCCAAGCTCTCCATTTAAACATGTCTGCTGCAATCCGTTTAATAAAAAAAATCATAGTGGAAAAAAGCAAAAAAAAAAATTTGCGTCTTAAGTGTATCATTTAGAGTAATTTTATCGTAAAACTTCACTCATCAATTCATCATTATAACTAATGATTCGTTTTGAAATAGTCTACGCACAAGTTTAAATGTACTTACAACAAAAATCGTCCATCTCCATTGCATTTGCTTCTATTTTGCATTGTGTACAAGAAACATCATCCGGTTTGAAAATTTTTAATTTTTCAAGTATCGAGGACGAAACGCGACGCAAATTTTTTTTTTTGTGCTTTTTTCCACTATGATATTTTTTATTAAACGGATTGCAGCAGACATGTTTAAATGGAGAGCTTGGCATTTCTGTATTAATTTGAAATAGGTGAACACTTGAGGAGCATTCACAGAAAACTAAAACAGCGTCGAAAAAAAAATGTTGACTGTAAATCTCCCATGAAATGACCCATATATATATAATAATGCAATTTTTTAATGTACATTTCAAACTTTAGTTTCATTAAACTTCATAAGTAGTTATGATACAAATGTATACTAAATATTAATTCATAATTATATTACATATATATCAGCAATCATAATTATAATAATTAATTAATTACACTAATTTAAATAATATTTTATCAATAATTTATGAAAAAGTTGATTTATTTTTACTTGAGTAAGGCTCAAAAACTCTAGTCACGATACTTACTCTCACAAACTCTGAATAACTCTTACAGTCACTATATAAGAAAGTTCCAAGTTTTATGTCTCAGGATTGTAAGCAAGTGTGTGCGTGATTCGACGAAAGCATATCGTACTATATATAAGTATAGTTATTAGGTTTATATATATAAGGTTATATGTTTAAGTGTATTTGTGATTAAAAATATGATTGGCTACGACTGAATGGTGTGAATGTATTTGTATGCTGTTTATGTATGTATGTATGTATGCATCTGGTGACTAATATCAAGTTTGAGGTAAGATTTTTTTTTCATTTAAGAGAACCATACCACTGCCGGTTGAAGTAATACGCCCGATGTTCATTTTACCCAACTATAGTTTGTTAACCCACTGAAAACTGAAAAACTTATTGTACAATTATTAAATAAATTCGTATGCCACTTGAAGCGCCCGTAATTAAGCACCTTGACAAGGTCGCTGATGCACCTTATCGTATCTCAAGTCAAGGATATTATATTATTTATTTATTGTTATTTGTGATTATTAACAAAATTATTTAAATCCAATATTATCCCTATATTAACGAATAGAACAATGATATGTAAACATTTTTTATTTCTAAAAATAAATTATGAAATTATAAACTGATACTTAAATAATTGTATAAAATTAAATAAAATACACTAATAAATTATAAAATTATAAACTGATACTTAACAAATGTTAGTTCAAGCTGGTTCAAGCTACCAAGTTTTTACACACGGGACACTTCCAAGTCAATCAACTTTTTTCATAAATTATTCATAAAATATTTTTAAAAATCAATATAATCAATTAATTATTATAATTTTGATTTTTAATATGTGCAATATAATTATTAATTAATATTTATTATAAATTTTTTAATATAACAACGTATAAAGTTTAATGACAATAAATTTTGAAATGTACTATGGATGTTTGTAATTGGTTTTGATTATTAATTATAATTACGTGGAACATTAGTATGATGAAAATTTAACACGTTTTTGAAATTAAACAATGTTAATGTGTGCCCAAGGCGCAGATTACTTTTATCTGTTCCTGCGTGAATAGATACAGCTGGTGGAACGGGTGAAACAAGTCTTGCGACTCACGGTTTACTCAACTCTCGGGTGAAGCGTAGAGTAGCATAAACTGAAAGCTCTAGTATTTTTGTGATTGAATGAAAGATTGGTTTCTTATAATTATACTACGAGTAATAATATATATTTTTAGGAATCTTTAATGCACGCTTTCATACTCTACTCTACCCCTCTGAATTTTACTCAACTTTGATTCATTCTTGAACATTTAATACATCACAAATAATTACAGTGATACTAAATAACTTCTAACTTGTCTATGTGTCCTAACTTTGATCGGAAGTTGAGTAAAATTACAATACTTCAACTATTTTTCTCCGTGTGTACGAAATTTTACTACCACATTTTTCAATATTTCTTCTTCACGCTATTTCAGAATCATCCACAAAATAATGCAAGATGCAGCGAAAGCTCATAGAGACGAATTATTCCTAAGAAAAATATATTGTTTTTCTAAATTCCAATTTAAGGAAAACGTTTCCAAATGTTTATAAATACACATTTATTATTTATTTTTCAAACACAGTCATACCTATTTTCATTCTCGAAACCACATGTAATCTATCTAGGTCCGTTTTTGACTTCTCTACAATTTCCCAAATTTTAAAAACAAAATTTTATGTATTAGGTGCGCAACTAAGTTCCCACTGTTTTCTTTTATAAAAATGCAACTTTATTGTGAAAAAATGGTTACAAATGAATCATTCAAAGTATTGCCCATCGTTAGCTATAACTTCTGCCCATATTTCTGGTTGAGCTCGAATACCGTTACGGTAAAAGTGTTCATCTTTCGAGGCTATCCACGAATCAAGCCATTTTTCCATGTCTTCATATGGGTGGAACTGCTGATCAGCCAGAGCATGTGCCATCGACCGGAATAAGTAATAATCGGATGGCGCAATATCTGGGGAATACAACGGGTGGGGTAAGAATTCCCATTTGAGCGTTTCCAGGTAGGTTTTAACGGGTTTGGCAACGCGAGGCCGAGCGTTGTCATGCTGTAGAATCACTTTTTCGTGCCTCTACTCGTATTGTTGCCGTTTTTCGCGTAGTGCTCGGTTCAAACGCATTAATTGCGTTCGATACCGTTCCCCAGTGATGGTTTCGTTCGGTTTCAAGAGATCATAATAAATAACATCAGGGTCTTCGAAGGTTTTTGGACTTCCTTCACGCGGATGGTCGTCAACATCGAAATTACCGTCTTTGAAGCGACGGAACCAATCACGGCACGTTGCTTCACTTAGAGAAGCATCTCCGTAAACTTTTTGGAGATCTCGATACGCTGCAGCCACCGTTTTCTTCGAATGAAAGAAGAAAATCAGCACTTCCCGCAAATGACGATTATTTGGCACAAAATCAGACATTTCCACACAACCAAAAGTATATGACGCCAAAACAAAATCACTAATGTGTCAAAGCGGTTTGTTTACCATATGTCTAAGCTTGGTTCATGACGTTTTGAATATGTCAAAATCGACCAGCACTTACCGCTGGATCCTTCTATTGACAAACAGCGGGAACTTAGTTGCGCACCTAATACTTTGGACATAAACATGTATTGGGTTGGCAACAAAGTCATTTCGTTTTTTTCATGATTTTCAAAGCAAGTTTATAAATTCAAATAACAAACATTAATCAATTATGTATTGACCATTTTATTTCATGACTTTTTGCCATCTTCCAGTCAGCTTCATAATTCCGCTTTCGTAGAAAGTTTGGTTCTTAGAGGCAAAAAACTGAATCAACTTATTTTTTACTGCCTCTTTTTAATCGAACGTTTTTCCATTCAAATGGTTTTGAAGTGATCGGAATAAATTATAATCGGATGACGCAAGGTCAGGACTGTACGGTGGATGGGGCATCACTTCCGAGCCTAAGTCCAATAATTTTTTGCGCGTGACCAAAGGTGTATGTGGTCTGGCGTTATCTTGATGGAAGATGACGCCTTTACGCCTTGCCAGTTCTGGCCGCTTTTCCTTGATTTCTTTGTCCAGTTTCATTAGCTGGCGACAGTAGACATTCGAATTGATAGTTCGGTTCCTTGGGAATCAACCCAAAATGAAAAATACCTTTGAAATCTCACCAAACACTCAGCATAACCTTCTTTTGATGAATATCGGCTGTTGATGTCGATTATGCAGGCTCATTTCACTTGTTTCATGATCTTGTTCGCACGACGTTATCGTAAACAACCCATTTCTCATCGCCCGTTATGATTCGCTTCAAAAATGGATCGGTTTCGTTACGTTTCAGCAGTGAATCGCAAATGGAAATTCGTTTGGTGAGTTGAATTCGATTCAATTTGTGAGGAACCCAAATATCGAGCTTATTAACGTAACCAAATTGTTTTAAATGTCTTTGAACGCGTGTATGTGATAGGTTAAGCTTTTCTGCGATCACTCGTGTCGTGCTACGCTGGTTACTTTCTATCATTGCTTTTATGTTGTCGTCGTCAACTTCAGTTGGGCGTCCAGAGCGTGGTGCATCTTTGAGGTCAAAATCTCCGGAACGAAAACGAGCAAACCAATTCTGGCACTGGCGCACAGTGTGTAGAATGAGAAAATTGGGGTTCAAAATGATTTAGAGCCTACAATTTTCCTACCATTTAACTTTTTTTTTTTTTTTTAAATTAAAGCTAATTAAATTTTGAAGAAGTCTGTCGAGGCCGATTTGCAAAAATTGCAAAAAAATCATGATTTTCTATATTTTTGCTACCTGCTCCATGATATTCGTCGATATTACCTAAAAAATGTATAAAATTAATAGATTTACAATCACAGAGAAAATTACGATATTCTAGGTGAAGTTCGTACAATGTGTTCAATTGTTATAAACAAATTAATGGAAAAATCTTTTTTTCCATATTTTCGCGCCTAAAAGTTCTTTTCATCACGTTTTTTCCATGGAGTACAGATACAGTGTGCATTCCTGAATATTCTGCGATATTCTGGTAAAACTAAAATTGCTAATGACATCATGAAACGCTGCACTGATGATGAGGCATTATCACTGATTGAAGACGCAAAATTAAGTGTATACCAGTATGAAATTATCCGCATCCAAGCGAAAGCTAAAAATGCTGACATTTATCGACACTACAGGAGTCTATCAGATGCCAAAAAAGGTGCTACCCTCCAGAATCTGATTTCATTATAACGGAAGAGAGTGTGAGTATCAACACTCAACCCTTGCTGGATCATACAGTATCTCGCTTGACGGAAATACCTGGAATCATACCTTTAAATTTAGTTGGCGGACCTAATTTTTCAATGACTCTAACTTCGAAGTATGGATGTGATGGGACATCTGGTCATAATCCATACAATCAGTCTTTCATCGATTCAAGTAAGTGAGATTCAAATGTCTTGATTTTTTCGATCGTTCCTCTAGCATCGGAAATGTTCGACTCGAAAAGTGGTAAAGGTTTGACAATTTGGAAGAATCCACGTCCTGGGTCATCCATACTTTGTAGGATCATGCGATTCCGCTATGTGAAGGAAACTATGGAGACTACCACCTCTGAGATAAAGATGATTAAAGAAGAAATAAAAAAACTCAGACCTACAACAATTAAGTTCGGACAAAGTCGGACTCGTTGCAAAGTCACGCATAAAATGATTATGTCCATGGTTGATGGAAAAGTTTGCTAAGCGCTCACTGAAACTCCATCATCACAATCGTGTTATATATGCGGGGCAGAGCCCTCCATGATGAACAAATTGGAAGAAGTGAAACTCTTGCCTGTGAAGATCAAAAACTACTCTTTCGGTCTTTACACCCTACATGCTTGGATACGCTTCATGGAGTGCATCCTTCACATTGCGTATCGTTCAGATTTCTGCAAATGGGCAGCAATGTTAACTGATCAGAAGCAGAAAATAAGCATCTGGAAAAAGAATATACTTCATCAAATTTGAAGAATATTGTGAGGAAACTGCGAAACTTTACGTCAGCATATATGAATGGTTCAAAATGCCTGTGACAGTACACAAGGTCCTAATCCATGGGGCTAAGGTAATTGAAAATGCCTCATTGACTATTGGTCAATTGACGGAAGAGGCCCAAGAAGCAAATAATAAGATATTCAAGAGGATTAGGGAATTCAATACCCGTAAAATCAGTCGGATGGCAACCAATGAAGATTTGGGTCACAAGTTGTTGATCATGACCACCGATCCTTATATAAACTATTTCAGGACTCTTCATGAGAATCTCACTCTTCCTATCAAAGCGGAAGCTCAAGATTTGCTGATTGAAGATGATTGAAACGGAATAAACAACTCTGCTGAGTACCCAAATCCTTCCTCTGAAAGAATACATGCTTGATGAGTTTGTTTGAATAAATCGTTCATAGCGATGGAGAAGAATGTTGAGTGTGAATGTTTCACCATCAGATTTTTTCCATACGAAATCACCTATTTCGAGAATTATTCGAACGCAATTGTTAATATCAATAGAAAATGTTCTTCAATGCAAATATATTTCGTTGGAGTTTCATTTCTGAGGATCAAATGAATCATGACGCTCACGCTTCGCGCTCGATTTTCTGTATACATTTCAGTAACTTTTTAATAAATTACATGATTAAAATAATTTATTTTCTTCCAAATCTCTTAAAAAGAAAAAACAATCGTAGACTTTATTTAAGGAAATGATTTTCGTTTCGCTTAACAATGCTTATTTCGTATCTCACATATTTTGGTGAAAAAAATCGAATTTTTTTAATATTAAAAATCAAAACATAAAATATACCTCCTGTCCTGAAATGTCTTAATGAGAATTTTTAAACCTCATTTAGGCAAACAATTTTCCATATAAACGTTTTTTTTGTATCATATATTTTGTCTAAAAAATGGAATTTTTGAATTTTAAACGTATTTTTTGGAATTGAAACGAAAAATATATGTTTTTTCAGAAACTGCGCCAGACAAAATTTGTAGATCTTTTTGAAACGAACAACTTTGTGTTCTTACGTTTTTTTGGTATTTCCAATATTATTGTTAAAAAATTGAATTTTGGATTTTCAATAGTTTTTTTCTTAATTAAAAAGAAAAATATGCATCTTATGAAAAAATGTTACAATTCAAATTTGTAGGTCTTTATGTAGAAAATAATATTGTATCATAACGTTTTTTCGTATCTCGTATAATTTAACTGGAAAATGAAATTTTGATATTGACTTTTTTCGAATTTGAATATTCTGTAACATTTCTAATTTTGATTTAATCAAAAAATGTTATCAGGATAATTTGTAGAGATTTATGAGCACTATCAAAAACCAGTATTGAAATTTTTTATTTTTTCAAAAAATTATTTTCATAAACACAAAAGTAGTGCTCAATCCCTCAATTTTGATTGGATGTGGCTGGTTAACGAACTTGTCCATACTTTTTCGGCTCCGATAAAGTGTACCAAAGCTCAATTCAATCTGATAATTCTATCGAGAGTTATGCCGCACACGACCTACTACAGACAGACAGACAGACAGACACTTTCGTAAAAACCATTTTTTCTGACTCAGGGGGTCTCAAAACGTAAAGATTTGATGAAAATTTCGAAAGTCATTTTTCACATAAAACCAATACCTTCTCATCCATGATGAGAATGTAAAAAAAGGAATTTTATATATCCAGCGGCGCCTGTTCATTGAATTTGTTCATGAAATTTGTTTATAACAATATGAAAAATTATATTCCGGATATGGATCGCAATAGAATATTGGTTCCAATTGACTCCGTGGAAAAAACGTGATGAAAAGAACTTTCAGGCTCGAATATATAGAAATATATTGTTTATAACAATTGAACAGATTGCACGAACTTCACCTAAAATATCGGAATTTTCTCTGTGATTCTAAATATATCAATTTCATACATTTTTCAGTTAATATCGACGAATATCATGGAGCAGGTAGCATAAATATGGAAAATTATGATTTTTTTGCAATTTGCAACTTAAATAACAAAATAACCACGCCTTTTCTGTAAAATCGGCCTCGACAGACTTCTTCAAAATTTAATTAGCTTTAATTTAAAAAAAAAATTTAAATGGTAGGAAAATTGTAGGCTCTGAATCATTTTAAACCCCAATTTTCTCATTCTACACACTGTGTGGCGTTCTGTGAATGATTTTTCACCATAAACATCATACAACTTTTTCCGAGCTTGCTCTGCGTTTTTACCTTTTGGGAAGTAATAAAGTAAAATGTGAACAAAATGATCGTCTGGAATCTCCATTTCAAATCAATGCAAAACAACAAATAAGCAAATAAACTTAAAACTGTTTCTACTGAATAATCTATAAATCGTCATCTGTCAAATACCATATACGATCTGAAGTTTGCAATGGAGAAGAACGACTTCGATCGACTAAAGTCATCTAGCTGAAAAAAGCGAAATGACTTTGTTGTCAAGCCAATAGAAACCTAAAATCAATAAAATTTTCTAATTTCGGAAATATCTCATGCCCTTAAAGAAGACGACATTGAGAAATAAAGGTATTTTCCCCAAATTTTATGGATTTTCTTTGTTAGGTCGGGTACTTCTGGGACTACCCTCGTACTAGGTGCCTTCTATTTGCAGGATTTGAAAAAGTCTACTAGAACTACAATCTTGTCGGATAACATTGCCCTCCTTATCCCCAAAAATTAAATAAACTTAGAACACTAAAGAAAATAGTCATTAATGTAATAATAATCCACCAAGAAAGGTTTATAAGTCACCCAAAATCTTTTATCGGATTTTTTAATTTTTTAATCGGACAAGCTAATATAGTCATCTAATGTACTTATTATATCATAGGAGATGGAATATGTATTTAAGAAATGCTCACCATATAAACATGGTGAAAATATGACCAATATTTTAATAATCATGCATTATCGTAGTCAATGGTTTGGCCTAAAGAGTTTGGTCATATGATGATACAAACCTGCTAAATTTCAATAGAATATGTATATAGGTGTGACTCTAGATAGTAAACAATATAGATTTAATTTAATTCTTCCATTTTTTTCAATGTTTCAGATTTTTGCGTGGTTATAAGCCGTACGATCCTACTAATAATGTAACTCAAAAATTCAACAATCTATGCAAGGAAAACGGAATTTCGACAGCAGATGATACACCTCTCAGCGATTCAAAAAAACGATTCAATTTATTCATGAGTTGTGAAACGCAGTTCAATTATTCTATACCCAATTCTATTCTTTGGGATATAAAAACCGTAGGTAATTGCATTCGAAATATATTAAACAATTTTCCAGTTAGTTTGGCAATAAAGCTAAACAGACCATTATTTAAATTATCTGACTGCCTTGAACAAAATTTTTGCTAAAATTAGATGAGCAATCTTGGTCTATTATATTTAACCTATTAATATTTGTGCAAAATCTAGCCAAAACAGTAAGAAGCTGGATGATTTATTTATAGTATGAGTAAGAAAAAGTACGTATGTCTTTTTTCATTTATTTTGTAGTTGTTCAAACAAAATATCTAAGGGCGGTTTCCACCAATTTCGATTCAATTTCAATTAGCGGTTAAAATCAGTTATCCAAATTTTGAATGATTAACGAGAGGCCCAATCGCCCTTATACCACCGATTAAAAGGTAATTAAAGTTGGGTTTTAGTGACTTTCGCGGTTCAAAATTACGTTGTAGAGCCCTGGATAACCCATTAAGACGTTTTGGATTAATTCATTTGTCATCACTTTTGCATAAAATACTATTTTCAGTTGAATATTGATTGATTTATTATAATTTTTTACATTTCATGGACCAATATGTTTTTAAATCTTAGAAAGTAATGAGATAAATTTGTTGAACAATAATGCGAAACTTGAACTAATTTTGGGAGATGTTGCGTGCGCAAATTCAAATTTTGTTATTCGATCAAAATTGTAAAAAAAAGCCTTCAATGCTTATACAGACTGTCTGTCAGCAGAATAGCTTGCCGCGTTTGCTTGCACTCGATCAAAAACAATGTCGTGTGACTACATATGAGCAATGTATAGACATGTATCAGCGCGATCCCAGCGAATTTTTACGAAGTTATGTTACTGTTGATGAACCATGGATCCATCACTACACACCTAAAACGAACCCACAGTCAAAAATGGGGATTGGACCTAACGTACATGCTTTGCAAAACGCAAAACTACGATTTATTGGGATTCGCATGGCATAATATTGATCGATTATTTACATAAATAGATAAGAACACAGGAGAGTATAATGCGTAATTATTGAATAAAGATGTTATACTGAAGATAAAGCGGCCACATCTAACGAAAAAAGTGCTCTTTCACCACGATAATGCTAACTTTTCGGTAGGCATAAAAAGCTTGAGTAGCGTCGGATTAAATCAAACCTATTCATTGTTGCAATAATAAGTACCTCTGAAGGTATTTGAGCTTTAATTTAAGTTTTTCATATTTCTCAAACAACTTTTCGAGAAACTTTTATCAGGCGATTTTCAAAATCTTCAATATTTGTCGGATTTGCTTCAAATCTCTTTTCGAAAGAATTCTTAGGTTTTTTTTGGAATCCAAAGTCATCATTGAGTATTTTAAGAAAAATATATCAAAAATATTGTAATGGTAACAAGTAAATTAATATTTTATGATTCAAGCAAGGATTTCATAATTGATTATGCATTTTTAATTCATCACTCTCACGGAACTATAAAATTATTTTATTGCGCACCAACGTATTTTAGGAAAAAACGAATTTCGGTTTCAGCAACCTTTAAAATGTAGGGTATGACCTTTTCTCGGCGTCTGGGGTATGACTATTTTACATTAACCAGTCAGCTGTGGCGACCATGGCGACTTCCATGTATTTATGACGCGTATACACGTCAAGCACACTTAACTGGTTAATGAGATTCATATTTGACGTAAAAATTACAATTTACCATGTTTTTCGAGGTTAGAGACAGAATGTAAAATGATGGGACTAAATCGACTTAAAATTCATATTCGGTGACCCCGAAAACATAGGATATGACCACATTGCATTGAAAAATTCATCTTCGAACTAAAATTATCAATTTGACACGTTTTTTTTAAGGTTAGGGACGAAGTGTGACATCGTGGAAGCACAATGACTTTGGATTCAGACTCAACGACCTCGGAAACGTAGGATATATCTTCTTTTCATGAACGAGAATCATGTTTCACCTGAAATAAGCAATTTTCTATGTTTTTTGAGGTTAGGTTAATATTACGAGATGGAGCCAAACCGGCTCCGGATTCAGGCTCAGTGAGCTTGAAAACCCAGAGTATGCCTACTCCAGTTTCTGGGATTGAGAACTTTTTTTGTGTGGAGCTGTGTTATTTGCTTACGTATCTTGCTAAGTACACGAGAAATGAATCTGGCATTCACTTGTTAACCCTTTAAGAGCCAAAATGGCATAAACGATACACCGGTCTTTGAGGCCGTGTAACGTATGTTATTCGTGACTGAAAAAACTGAGAGGCATATATTTTTGAAGTTCAAGATGTGCCCTTTCCGATGGTAAATACGAAATTGATCTAAAAAATTATTAATTATAAAAAAAGTAAGTTTAAAAAAAAAGCACGATTTTTTCGATCTTTTTTTCTTTGAAAGCGAGTTTTGAAAGGTTTCCCGGTCTGTCATCGACCTGGAACATTTTTAACCGGTGGAATAAATGTTTGAACTTTAAGAAGGTGTGGTTCAGAGATTAATTTTTCACTTTTGTCTTTACAAAATGGTGCCCGAATTACAAAATTTTAACGAATAAATTCAGGATTTTTTTTATCAGAAAATATGAACAAACCGAGAAAATTACCAAGAATGAAAAGTTCTTAAAATTGGTCAAAGAATACATACACATTTTTTCGGGTTGATTTGAGCAATTTTTTTTATTTTGAAAAATTATGCTATTTGCAAAATTGAAAAGTTGCTCGAAACGTTTTGAAAAAATTCAGGCGTATTCTTTGAGTGATTCTAAGAACTTTTCATTCTTGGTAATTTTCTCGGTTTGTTCATATTTTCTGACAAAAAAAATCCTGAATTTATTCGTGTAAATATTGTAATTTGGGCGCCATTTTGTAAAGACAAAAGTGAAAAATTGATCTCTGAACCACACCTTCTTAAAGTTCAAACATTTATTCCACCGGTTAAAAATGTTCCAGGTCGATGATAGGCCGGGAAACCTTTCAAAACTCGCTTTCAAAAAAAAAAGATCGAAAAAATCGTGCTTTTTTTCAACTTATTTTTTTTATAATTAATAATTTTTTAGATCAATTTCGTATTTATCATCGGAAAGGGCACATCTTCAACTTCAAAAATATATTCCTCTCAATTTTTTCAGTCGCGAATAGCATAAGTTACACGGCCTCAAAGACCGGTGTATCGTTTATGCCATTTTGGGCCTTAAAGGGTTAACGAGATGGGTTAGTTCGTTTCTATATTAGAAATGAATCACTTCTAAGCGGAAAACGAGTAAATATGACGATTCACGTATTTCAAAGGAACTAGATAGCACTACTGTTTCCAGACTTGCACTACTTAGAGACAAAGGATTCTATTTTCGAAGAACCGAACGTAAAATTGTGCCCAAATATACGGACGAAGCTTACGATTATCAAAGGGTCAACTCGTGACGTTGACTGTAGTGGTCCGAAATGAATCAAAGTGACCGTGGAACTGCTCGGAACTAAATTACAAATCACTAGGAGTGAACCTAGGGTATATCTATTATAGTCTTCACCTTAGAAGCTCATTGACAACTGTTGTCGATTCTATGACTCATCTTTTCTTTCTATTCCCCTTTTTTCGTAACTATATTTTAAGTAACGAGTAAGTGCAAGTGTACTAGAGTACAATTGCACCTAGTCATATGATTTACATAGTAATGAGTTGTAATTTATGATTGATAATCTGTTTTAGTCGTTATCCATAACCCATTTATAGTTGTTTATAACTTGGGGTCCGAAATCAATGAGGATCGATATGCAGTTTGTGACTTATATTCTATGATCTATTTTACAAGCCGACAAAAAGAAACTTTTTTTTGTATTTAAAGACCTGAATAGGTCACCCCAAAGAATTTTGATGTTCTAAAAACGAATCCGTTGTCCAAATGTTCGATGTGTGAGATAGTGCATTGTCATTATGAAAAAGGATTTTTTTTCTTCTTCAAATGTGGCCTTTTCTTCCTGATTTTGTCAACCAATCGATCCAATAATTCAGCATAAAATGTTCCAGTAATTGTCCATTCTGTCTCATGGTAGTCAATGAAAATTACTCCATGTGCATTCCAATAACGACCGCATCAAAATTCGGTAAACCACTTCTAAACAATTCTATATAACGGATCAGATTTTGAATAATATTTATCGAGCTTGGCCTTGGTTTCTGATAAGATTTTCCCACCCAAAAAGTAGTGTTTAAGCAATACACGAAATTCATCTTTTTCCATCTTTGCGAACAATTCGGAGGTTGGTTGCTTTCAGACGCTGTAACTTGTAAACTAATGCATGGGTTTGGCTAAAATTTTGATAGAAGAGGTTTGATGGATGGAACTTGTCAACAATGATAGCCGTTTGTTATTAGTGGTGACCTCTCAGAGAAATATCACATGAATATCAAACACCCTAGTATGAGAAAAAACTGTGCCATGCCCATCAGCCTACCGAACATGACAACCTTCTAAACCAAATCATAGCACTCATACACGAGAAAATTCGTGAAAGAGCATCTGTTCCAGTTATGGTATTGAAGCACCAACACACAAGTAATGCACCGGCAACGCCATATTTGAGTGAGTAGTTGCCCCGATCCTCAGAACCTTCTAGAAATTCTTCCATAATTCATAGCAAAGATGAAGTCCAAAAATAAAACTCGGAATAAACGTTCTACCGTTCAGCTTGAAGTGAACTGTTGTACAGTCTCTAGAATGCGTCTATTTGGACCTGAAAATTCTTTATATTTACCACTAAAAAACACAGTAAAAACTGAACTTCAGCTTTGTCTTTGAAATGAAACGGAATGATAAGGGAATTCCGTTTTGGTTTTTGTGAAAGTAAATTGAACGTAAGTTTGGCAATGGTAATCTTTATTCGTGTAAACATGAAAATCATTACTTTAACGCATTTTTTTTCTTTTCTATTGAAATATAGTGTAAATTACGCAGATGTATGCATGTATAATCATGAGTTTCCCACCTCTTATTATTAAAAAGAGCATTTATTGTATTCCAGGCAAATTAAGAGATTTCTATAGGACTCCAATAAAGACAACGGTACCTCTTGATACAATGCGCTCCATGGATTTGCCTAAAAATCTGCACGTAGAATATGAATATCACCGATATCATCCAGGTTGGTAAGGTTAACTGCTATCATTATTTTGTTTTCAAGAAGTTTTGAATTATATACACGGTGACCCATTTTAATCTATAATCCCAAATATCTTCTAAAATACTTTATCTACGTAAAAATGGTTCGGATAAAGTTTAACCAGGACTAAGGGGGAGATTTGACTGTACCATCAATTTTGACCCTGAGATCAATTTTCAAGGTCGAATGGAAGTAAGACCCTTTTCTTAAATAAGAACCCCTATTTTTTACTGCGAATTTGAAAAGAGCGGGAAATTTCACGTCTAAAATAACGTGTGGAAAAATGGTTTTTGTGACCTTGGGAAGGTAAAAAATTAAGGTGAAATGTGTGAGAAACGACCAGATGCCCTTTTTCTGAACTGTCTTGCTTTTTCGAGGTAAACAAACGTTCGAGATGCATCACAAAAGTCGATGAAATGTTAAGGTGTACATCACCTTGACCATCATGACCTTCAGGTCAATTTTCAAGGTGACTTGAAGGTCAAGACGATTTTTCTTAGATTGAACTCTATGCCCGGATATATTTTTTTGTAGACTTCAAGCTGTGGATTGTTATCACAACACCCCCCCCCCCCCCCAACACACCCAGACAGTAACAAGCATTTCGGATAAGATGTAAGGACTGTGACTATATATTTAGAAAAATGACAATCTTGACAATGTCACTTCTCTGTGACTAGTTACAAAAAAAAAGACACTTTGTCCTTACTTTTAGCGTTACCCAGAAACAACGGCGTGGACGTGTAGTAAGTTCTGTTTCCTTTGGGGTGCTTTCTTGTCCCGAGTTCCTCTTGCCTCTCACGTTTCGGGTGGTTGATTAACGTGAGTCTCCTTGCCACTCACCATTGCTACCAGTGTTACAATCAGCCACAGAGTAACTGTTCGAAGTGCTCTCCATTGTCTTCAAGACACAAACGTAGACGTCTTTCAAAACCGTCCACAGTTTTCAGCAAAGTTTCTCGAGAGATGGCTGCGCAAGCTCTCCGAATCCTTTCCGTCAGATCTTCTCTTGTTGTAGGTCGCTGAGCAAAAACTCCATTTTTAATATAACCCCATAAAAATAAATCAAGTGATGTTAGATCTGGTGAGCAGGGGGGCTATTCGAATGGACCTCCTCGCCCAATCCATCTCTCATTGAAATTTAAGTTCAAAAACTCACATACGATGAGTGCAAAATGTGGCGGAGCACCATCTTCTTGAAGCCACATTCTTTGTCTTGTTGCTAAGTCAACGTTGTACCTTAACATTTCATCAACTTTTGTGAAGCATCTCAAACGTTTGTTTACCTCAAAAGAACCAAGAAAGTTCAGAAAAAGGGAATCTGGTCGTTTCTCAGACATTTGACCTTAATTTTTTACCTTTCCAAGGTCACAAGAACCATTTTTCCACAGGCCCTTATTGACGTGAAATTTCCCGCTGTATTCAAATCCGCAGTCAAATATAGGGGTTCTCATTTGAAAAAGGGTCTTACCTCCATTTGACCTTGAAAATTGACCTCAAAGAAAAATTGATGACACAGTGAAATGTCTTCCTGGGTCCTGTTCAACCTTTGACCGAACCATTTTCTCGTAGATAAAGTATTTTAGAAGATATTTGGGATTGTAGATTAAAATGGGTCACCGTGTATGAAGTTATAATCAGGAGTAGTAGTATCTCCATGTATTATATTCGTATTTCATATCATCTCGTACTCGTGTTTAAATGTCTATTTCCTTTCTTAATTCTTCTATTCGAGAGAATCATGCGATAATATAACGAATTAGAACTTTTACTAAGAAGATTTCTGGAAACTTAAAAAGCGAGCAGTACCTTGGACAAATTTTCAAATAATTTCAATTACATTCTGTCAAAAAAGTACTGGTAATTAATCAATAAAACACAAACTATTTATTATTCATCAAAATTTATTTTATCGCTTTCAAAGCAGGCCCCTCCCGAAATAATACACTTATGCCAATGAATAATCCAATCATCAAAACATTTTTAAACGCATTTTCCGAAATTGTCTTAGTTCTCGCCGCGAATTCTCTTTTATGTTCGATGATATTCGGTGAGTTTCTGGCCAGAAATTCGTTCACAATGATAGCCTTGTGAGATGGTGCGTTATCGTTGCACAAAATCCATGAATTTTCTTTCAACAAATCTGCCCTTTTTTGACGGATTTGCTCTCTCAAACGCTTCATAACGCCCAAATAATATTCTTTATTTACCGTCTGACCTTCTGGAAAGAATTGCGAGTGCACAACACCGCGATAATCGATGAAAACAATCAACATTTCCTTTATTTTTGATCGACTTTAACGTGGTTTTTTCGGTTTAGTCTCAGTTGGAAGATTCGTGAGACACATAAAGTTCAGCGGCTATCTCCCTTAAACTTAGATGACGATTTTCATTCACCATTTCCTTCACTTTAGCGATGTTAACTTCACTTGAAGACGTTGATCGCGGACCAGAGCGACGCAAATCTTCCACCTCATCTCGACCGATTTTGAATGCACTGTACCACTCAAATGCACGTGTTTTTTTATGAAGTCGACTCACCGTAAGCCTTCTATAATATTTTTAGCAATTCGGCACACGGAATTTCATTTGCAATGCAAAATTTGAGACAAATTCTTTGTTCGATATTCTTATCCATGGGAAACATCGCGAAACACACTTGAGATAAACTGACAACATCGAGCACTGCGAACAAACTAAATGACAGATCGTGCTCGAATTCCACGTCAGTATAGAGGACAGTGGTGCCAATTTAGTGTCAAAAAGGTTTTTGACTATCTCTTTATACGGGTTTTTTTAATGATCCATACCTGGAATTTTTTTGACAGAATGTATTTTTGAGTTTAACCAGATGGTATTCTATTACAGCCATATTTTAAATACTTAGCTATGGGGCCTTATTCATGAAGTAATACCTTCTTGAAATCAAGAGTATTCATATCAGATAAGGATTCAGGGCAATGTCTCGGCCATTAAAAATGCGCTCGGCGAGGCGTTCGAAAAAAAAGCCGGCGTCGAAGCGTTGGTCTACATGAGATTTCTAGAAATCAGGATTATCGGCTTTCTGGATGACGCACTTTTTCTGTACACCGCTGAAGACGTCGGAATCCTGTAGCTGAAGACTAATGAGAATATGTAGCGAGCAAAGCGTTCTTTGAATAGCAGAGGCCTGAAAATGGTACCCAAAAAGACCGAGGCTCGCTGGTCATAGATAGGACATCCTTACAGTACCTGAAGATTATTCTTGGAGAACACGAAGTCGTGTGGAAAAAGAGCATCAAGTACCTGGGAGTGCAGTCAAATCGGAGGCTTCTCTTTGACGAACACCTGCAGATCGCGACTGCCAAAGCCATCCAACGTGGAGCCCACTTGGCTCAGCTCATGCCTAACATTGTCGAACCCAGGGAAGCTATGAGAAGATTTGTGGTGAGCGTAGTGCACTCAAAGCTGCTTTATGCAGCTCCGTTCTTGGCAAAAGCCCTTAACATTTATGCTATTCAGAAAAGGCTGACCTTAACAAAAAGAGGTGTGGTGCTGAAAGTAATCTCACCTTTCCGAACTGTGTCGACGACTGCTGTGTTGGTCCCAGTCAGTGTCCCGCTAATAGATTTATTTACAAGGGGAAGGCCTAATCGTTTGCGCAAAGGGAGCCATCCGTAAGGAAGGAAGAAACAATCTCGTCTAGGAATGGCAGACGAGATGGCATGATGAACAGACCTGGAGATGAACATATTATCTTATCCAGGTGGGGCGTGGTTGGGAAGCTGTTGGTTGCGCGGTAAGTGCTGAGTTCAGTCTTGACACGATGGTTCCTCTCATGCTCCAGTCTGACGGTGTCTGGAAGCATATCGAGTCAATTATCGCGCATCCTGGGCGCTCCGAGCTGCCACGCCGGTAAAGAGAAGAATTTTTACGCTCTCTTAGCTACGATTGTAACCAAAGGAAGCATTATATTTCCTCAATAAAACGAAAGAAAAAAAAACGCAAATTCCGACACCATTACAGCCGACACACGATATAATCAAAGTACGCTGGCATTTCACAACTATCGCGAAAAACATCTAACTTATTATAGCACATAAAGCAAATCATCTGAATCGGAGAATAATATTTCTTAAATTTATAACCCTTTCCTTATCGCTTCTAATATGTTTGGAAAATCAATCCCGTCATAACTTCTATCAGGACTTTCAAGACGGCTACCCATGCGCCCCCCCCCCCCCACAAACCAATATACACTTTTACAGCAACACATGCAACTGAAATGTAGAAAATGCAATAACATTGAATATCTAGAAGCTCAATGCTACGTAAAACAGAAGCAGGGTTTACACCATGGATACAACCCCATATGGCCGCCTCAAGTTTACAACATGCAGGACATCGAACAAGAAATATCCTTAGAATAATCCTCAGCGGAAGATTGCAATCTATAGGTGGAAAATAAACAAACGGAAACACCAACCGATTACACTGGTCAACGAAATATGACTTATGTGTTCATGGAATGAGATATATCATTTCCAGGGTAATTTTCTATGCTGATTCCAAATCTGGCCTCGGTTTTTTTCCAGCACTTCAGCTTTTACAGATTTTTTAAGTTGAAATATTTTTCGAAAATTCACAAATCGTACGATGAAAAAGTGAGAAATTTTGTTCTGCATCAAAAAAATTCTCAAAAAGTCTCATAAACCTGACGTGCTGGGAAAAACAGTGGCCAGATTTGGATTCAGCACACAAAACTACGCTGGAAATGATATATCTAATTCCATGAACACATAGCTCATATTTTGTCGACCAGTGTTACTGGTTGACTCAGGATCATGAATAAATATAATTAAAGAATCAACAATGCCACCCTCATTCGGATTCAAGTGATTCGTCAACGTGGAAAATTATATATTGTAAATCAGCCACTGATACGGGATGGAACCTAGAAAAATCAAAACGGAGAAGTAATAGTAGCTTTACGCAACTACGAGAACCTATACTGAACTATAATGACGTTTATAGTTTGGAAGGTGACCCTGTCCTTTGTACTAACCTTACATGCAATTATTCTGGAGAGTGGATAAGTAATAAATATCAAGTGGTATAGACAACCAGAATGTCACAAGGAAGAAGTCGCGAGACATATCTCAGAATTACATGAAAAATGAGTAATCAGAGACTCAAGTTCACCATTCAACTCGCCCATCACAACACGGATCAAGACGCTTACTCTCGGTCAGTCATCAAGGACATCTTATATGAATTAGGACAAGCAAAGTTTTTTTCTGCCTTTGAACTGAGTTCTAGATTTCACCAGATTTCCAAATCGAAGGAATCGAAAATATATACAGGTTTCTCAACGCTCTAAGGATATTCCGAATTTAATCGAATGGCATTTGGTTTGAAAAATGCACATGCAACGTTCCAACGAATGATGCACAATGTACTACGGGGATAAGTAGGAAGTTACTGCTTTCTCTACTTAGATGACATAATGATGTTCGGAAGAAATATCGAGGAGCATAATTAAAATTTGGTTGAACTTTTGCGAAGATTATGACAGGTCGGATTAACTATCGGACACTCAATAACAAAAAATAGAGTAAAATCGAAGCGATAAAAAATTGCAAGATACGCAAAAACGTCACGGATGTACAATTATTCCTAGGATTAGCCAGATATTACATAAAATTCATCAAAAGATTAAGGTCAAAACTTTCTTTGTTTTAAGTATCCATATCAACGTTTTCATGCATGTCTGCGCCACGAACAGAATTTAAAAACGCCAAGAATAAAGAAATCATCGAAGAATCATACGGTTCAATTATTACACTAGCGTTAAAAATAATCGCACAGAATGGGACAAAAAACTGAAGATTATCAGCATGGCACATAATAACATACCTTTAATTTAAGTTTATTTCTTATAATTTGATACTGGAGCTCTAACCAATTTTATAATATTACAGATGATGTGAATTACACATTTTCTCAAAGTCACTAAATTTGTTTTTGAGTTTAAGTGAAACAGGAAATTTATATCACATATTTAGCTTAAAAAATTGAATTTTTTCAATATTTAAAATCAAAACATAAAATATACATCCTGTCGAGAAATGTCTTAATGAAAAATTGTAGATCTTTTTAAAACGACTAACTTTGCATTTTTACCTTTTTTTCGTAATTCACATATTATTGTTAAAAAAATTGAATTTTGGGTTTTCAATAGTATTCTTTTAAAATAAAAAGAGAAATATACATCTTATGAAAAAATTTTGCAATTAAAATTTGTAGATCTTCATGCAGAAAATAATTTTGTATGATAACTTTTTTTCATATCTCGTATAATTTAACTGGAAAATGGAATTTTGACATTGACTTTTTTCAAGTTTTAACATGCTTCAACATTTCTAATTTTGGTTTTATCGAAAAATGTTATTGGGATAATTAGTAGAGATTTATGAGCACTATCAAAAACCAGTATTGAAATTTTTGATTTTTTCAAAAAGTTTTTTCAAAAACACAAAAGAAGTACTCAATCCCTCCATTTTTATTGGATGTGGCTGGTTAACGAACTTGTCCCTACTTTTTCGGCTCCGATAAAGTGTGCCAAAGCTCAATTTAATCTGAAAATTCTATCGAGAGTTATGCCGCACACGACCTACTACAGACAGACAGACATACACTCACGTAAAATCCGTTTTTCTGACTCAGGGGGTCTCAAAACGTAAAGATCTGATGAAGTTTCCGAAAGTCATTTTTCACATAAAATCAATATCTTCTCATCCATGATGAGAATGTAAAAATTTGTGAAAATTACTCTCAGGTCCTACAACTGTGCGACCAATGCCACGAAAAATTCGGAATAAAACTGTTAAAAGATCCTCCTAACCGTTTAGAAAATTGAAATTTTCTATTACACCAAATATCATTCGGCAAAAATTGATAAACTCAATCTCCAAAACTCTCTTCGGCACCCTTGACAACCATGATTTAGAAATCATTAATTAGGAATTTGACAGTAAATTCAAGAGGCATAGACCCTGGTGGGGGGGTTGGGGAAGCGGCGGAGCCCTCCCAAGGAAAAAACCAACTTTGAAGAGTACAAATATATGGATATTATAGAAATAGTTTTGAAAAATAACGCATTACCTTTTTTTTTTGTTCGTTTATTATTTCGTGAAATTAAATAAAAATAAATTTAAAGTTTCATTTTCAAAAATCATATAGGATGACGTAATTTTATTTTCATCAACATTTTCTTTTTCTTCAATATTAGAGGTTTTTAATGTCGATGGTTTCATGTTGATGAATGAATGATCTGTTTATGCACAGGCTAACGATTTACTGGGTGTGGTTGTTATTGTGCTCATAATTTGTTGTCAAACTTTCTTCTTCCGATTGAAAGGATCTTCGACACATCCTTCGGCAACTGTGCTGGATTTCTAGCAAGCATGCCATTTGAGTGTCTCGAGGTCTGCTCCTACATCTGCCAATAGAGTCGCTGAATTACGACGAAAACTATTTCCAGTGTAACATTCTGGATCCGTTAATTGTAAATACAAAGCGATTGTCTTTGGCTAATTTCTACATTCATTTATTTCAATGACTGGCTGAGTACACTTTTCGTTAGAATTATTCAAAAATAAACTTGAATTTTTCATATTTTGCGATCTTAGGGCATCGTATTTTTTATAAAAATGATAAAATTTATCGCCAACTACAAACGATCTAGGCTTATAATTTTTGGTATGTGGGATTTTGACCAACAACAGAGTCGCTTTATCCTCTTTAAATTTTAAATTACACAACTCCTTTCTTCTGCAAGCGAGAGTAATACCAAAAATCAGAGCCACCTATGATTAATTCTAAATTTATTTGTTACTTGTCTTTTATGCTACACTTTTATATTCATTTATTTCTTGTTTTTTATGTTATTTATGTTTACATTTCTTGTTACTAACGTTTGTTATATTTGTCATCAGGAGCTTCATTCAAAAACTTTTTAATTTTATCTTCCGTGAAAACTGAATTGTTTACTGTGGAAACTTGTAGATTGTCTCTTTAGAAAAGCAATCAGTTTGGAATAACTGAAGATATTAGCATTTTGTCAGAACTGATGGTGCTTCTTATCATTGGATAAGTTACCCACAAACTTAATGGTTTCAATCTCTCCGCTAATTCAGAAAAATATGCCAATAGTACAGTTTCAGAGAGTGAATTAACTTTTTTTCAGTTTTCCATATCATAAATCTTCTGTAAGTATTCATACACTTCTGTTTCGATTTAGGTGGCAACAAATTTTCTGGAACATTTTTCGCTCATTTTACGATTTCAGGAGGCGTACTTTCATCGTCACTATCAGAAATAATGATCACTCATTTTTAATGCCACAACTTGACACTTTAACAAGCAAAAAACAAATGAAGGTTCAACTATAGCTAAGGACCAGATTTACTTAGAAAATGTGAATCTAAAAAAAATGTTCCATGTAGGTATTACTTCGGGTTTACATGAATTACTGCGCACCAATTACTGCGGAAGCCCCAATTACTGCGCGTGTAATACTGCGATATTATTTTGAGTGAACTTACAATCAATTTAGGAGTGTTAAACATTTTGTTTAATCTCAATTATAAAAAGTGAGCATAACGAAGCATTTTTAATAGATTGAGATTTTATGGTTTTATAACTTTTATTTAATTACATTAAAATTATATCACTTGAATTGCTCTTGCTTCTTTAGCAACGATTCAATACTTTCCTTGATTTGAGCTTCTTATTTCTTCTTCAATAACAATTCTTCGGTTGCTTTCTTTTTCTCCTCAAAATCGTTCAATCGTTTTTGTTGTTTTAATAGTTTTTCCTTTTCTTTTTCAAACCTTAATTGCTCTTTTTGCCGTTTCTGTTCTTCTCTTTTTACTCGGTCTGATTCCTTTTTGATTTAAATTTTGTCCTGTTTGTCTATTTTTCATTTTCTTTTAAATTCTGTCTCCTTAGCCCTCGCGAGTTTTTCATCTTCTTTTTCTTGTTTGATTCGTTGCCATTCAGCTCCAGACACAACAGATGGCATTTTTACTTTCAAGTTTCTCCGCTTACCACTTTGATTAAGTTGATCATGATCTGGTCAAGATAAAAATCTTTTGAGAGATCTGCTTGAGTTTTGATTGCTGGAATTTATAATGTCTTGTAAAGAATTGTGATCGTGAAACTGCAATTCTTCATTTTTCGGTTTTTGGTCATCAACCTTGAATGTCTTATCAGATTCTGATTCTCTACCGTTGTATACGACTTCATTCGTTGAGGTTGATGCGAAATCAGAGTTTACACCTGTCAAGTCAACAGTGGACTCTGCGGGAACTTTTGCGATGATTTTGAAGGATAGACTTGTTTTATCAGTGGCCAAAGGCAAAACAGGGTAATTTAATACCTCCTCATTAAAAGTAATTTCGTTAGAATTCATATCTAAATCCACGACTATAAATTCTTCGGGTGAAGTTTCCATCTCCGGTATCTGAGAAAATCATTTAATTTGGGTGTAGGTATTGTAAATAAAATAAGAACATGAGCAGAATATGTGTATAAATACATATATATTTATCGTAAACTTAAAATAACATTTAAAAAATCAATGTATAACAATATAAGATATAATAATGTATATATAGTAATATATAGTATATATTTTATTCTTACTATATATAATATAGTATTATGTAATAAAGGGTATATACTAAATATACAAGTGCAGACTAAAGAATTTATGAATAAATATATCTGTAAAATGACAAGTCAAATTTAAGAATTTAAAAAAATTATGTATATACTTGACTGCATTCGGAGCGTTCAACAAATTCTCGAGTTTTTTTTAAGTCGTTTCCGTCATTTTCTGAGAACGTAGTCAGGATTTGAAATCATTGAAGCGAAACGTTTGTAGTTTATCTTCGGTCAGCAAACTTTCGAAAAATTGCAAAGGATCTGGGATATTGTATATGATTTCAGAATCATTGATGAATACGTCAGAGTCGATTTGGGGTTGATTTCGTTGAAAAACCTTAGTGAAATCGATAGCACTAACGTCAAATGGGCACAAGCCACATTTTTTAAATCCATTTATTAAAAGCTTCTTGGTATCCATGGCATGAAGTGTTCTTTTCAAGATTGGAGCAAATTGGTATTTTTTTATACCGATACTTGAAGAACTATCACAAATTCTTTTATTCATCTTCTGCCATTCAGCCTTAAAGCTTCAGAAAAAAGATACGTTGAGGGGCTGTATAATGTGCGTGGCATTTAGATGCAACGCTACAAGCACAATTTCATGCTCCGAACAAAATTTGCTGAGATGAAGCGTCAGATGTCAGATGATCAAGATAGAAAACCACTGGCCGTTTTATTTGTTTCTCGGTCAACCAAGGCTCAAATACATTGACCATAGATTCATAAAAGGTTTTTGCTGTCATCCATCCATTGTCGCTATATCCAAAAGCGAATTCTTCTGGTGCCATTTCAGCAGCATTCTTTGTCAATGATTTTCCGGAAAAAACTATAAGACTTGGAGCAAGTTCGCCTGCAGCATTGCTTGTCACTAAAACTGATATATTTTCCTTCTCGTTGTTTCCTACTATGTTGTAAACATTTTTACACCCTTTTGGTGCTAATACTGCAGGAGGCTTTGCATGTGGAGGAACTCCTGTAAATTAAAATATTTCGATTTAGGGGTTTCTATTGTTATTCTATCATTTTTTAATATTATATAGTATATAATATTGTTTTCATTTATATTTTTACCTGTTTCATCACTATTGTAAACTCGTTCCGGTTTAATTATTAGTAAGTTCTCCGAACTGAGATACTTTGATGTTTCTGAATACCAGTTTCTTAAACTTTGTTCGGTTACTTTTGCTCTATTTAAGCAAACATTTTCTGAAATTTTCGTAGAAATTTCTGGATGACGCTTCAGAAACGATTCGTACCAACTCCCGCCTGGTAGATCATCCGTGAAAGGGTTCGTATTCTTCAAGTTTTTACAAATTCCTTGAACGCTTATGAGTAATTGGGACTTCGTTACAGGAAATCCAGCTTTGCAACAATGAAAAATCCAATTTACAACTTCCTCTTCTTCTTCTGTACTCATCATTGATGCAGGCACAGGCTTTTTATCCGAATATTTATTCTCCTTTTTTGCTCTCAAGGTTGATTCAGGAATTCGGTATTTCCTCGATACTCTAGCAATTGATTCCCCTCTCTTAACCTCCTTTAATACGTGCAACACATCTTCTTTCGAATACTGTAATCTTTTAGTCTTGTTTTTTTCCTTCACTCCCATTTTTTTGGGGTGTGTTTTTTCTTAGCAGCTTTTCCCATTTTCATTTACGTTACTTATTCAAAATGTTGAACTCTGTGTGTAAACTTGTAAACAACATACAAGGCCGACACTGAAAGACACTTACGGCAAACTGGACACTCAGTAAGTTTCCAGGTTATGCAGTGCCGCCTGACAGATCGCAGTAATTTATACACCTATGGAAATCATGTACCAAATACTGTTTTGGTAAAAAATGATTAAAAAATGTATTTTTTTTATTTTGCATAAATATTTAGAAAAATAAGATATTTACTTTGCAGAAAATAATATCACAATAAATATTTTATTTTCAGAAACGGAATTATAACAAGTTTTTCAGAACGTGTTCATGACCTGTCAACAAATCTAAGCATTAAAACTATAGGATTCGGGAACATGAGAGTTTCAAATTGCAATCAATTAGCTACAAATATCGTGGCTATTGATAATTCGTTGATACTTATTATGCTTAGATTAGAAATTAATTGTTTTCAATTGTTCGGTAATGCTATATATCTTTAAAGCATTGTATATCATTAGTTTATAACTAGGTTGTTATCCATAGGGTGGGAAATAAGGAAAGGATGCTGAGAACTAGGAGAAACCACTGAACACGGGCACTTAAATATAAGATAAAACACTTTATTCGCTCATGATTATGGCACGCAATCCACAATGGGGAACCAACACGGACCGAACACTCGTACACAAATAATCCCTGACTGTTACTTCTCAACTCAACGCAACGAAAAAGGGAACAACTCGGCAACGACTTCCTTCCATCAAAGAGAGCGGTAGACAGTGTCAATGTCGTCCCCTCGAGGATACTCGGGCCCAGGACTGTCCTTCGCAGCCCTGCGCCCCCCTCAACCATGCCATGGTAACATCTATGTTACACCCCCCCTTCCCGCGGGGGCCAGGGTTTATCCCCCTGGTTGGTCCTTATTACTGGCTCCAGTTCCTGGCTGCCTCTGCGATAGCTCCTTCCTATCCTCCGTCTTGGTTTCCCCTCCTATTTTATCCTAGATGGGAAAAGAGAAAAATAAACAACAAAACAAAGTCAGGTAGAGTACTGTCCGCGTCCCACGTCCCGGGTCGCTTGTCTGTCTTAATGAAGGAAACCATATTCCGTCCATTTTACCTTTATTTGTGCTTCTTTTTTTCTTTTTTTTTTAAATTTTACATGAAACAGTTTATGCATAAACAGTTGCGGACTATTTGATTTTATTCTTTTTTAAGTTTAAATCCCGCTTCCTGGCAATCCTTTAAGTAATTTAGTTCTCTTCTTTTTCTCAACGGCCTCCACTCCTCCTCGATTTTCTGTCGCTCCTCCTCTCTCTGTTTTTCCGCCTTTGCCTCTTCCTCCCTCTGGCGCTCTCTCCTTTCTCCCTCTTCCTCCCTTCTTCGCTTCTCCGCCTCTCTTTCCCGCCATCTGTCCTCCTCTCTTCTGCCTATCTCCTCCTATCCTTCGTTAATGAATCTTCGGACATGTCGACAGGGGTGGTATGTGATTTGGTTCTCCGGGGTCCCTGACTTACGCTGTGCCACCCATTTGAGTGCCAGACAATTTCTGGCGTGGTCCGCATTGGTCGCCTCCGCCATCACGTTCTGGCACCACCAGCACTTTTGCGATATGTTCATTTTCCTGAAAACAATGTGCATATTGATGTTTATCTGTCTAACGGGAGTTAGTGTTTGTCTTGTGTTGGCTGTTAAAAGAAAAACAAAAATTTTCTTACTACCCTAGTCGAAAGTAAGTGGTTTCGGCACCAATTTCACGGCAGAAAGTCTAACTTTCATGCATTGGTCAAGCTATATGCGCGCCCTCTATAATAGCGGGAGTAAAAACGTCGATAACCTCAAGCGTCAAAATTTGTCCGCTCTCTGCTAATGTTTATTAGTGGCAATGAGTGGATATTATTTACAATGTAATAGTAGTGACTGAAGTGTAACAAAAATAAAAAAAAAAAATGAATGACATATCATCTGATGAATCGACAGATGAAGAAGAAATTAATAAAAACTTTGAAACTGAAGCTCAATTAATAGTAGAAACTGACACCTTACCTAAAAACTCCGTTGACAGATGCATGCTAGTCTATTATAATTACCAAAGATGGAAACAAGGAAATAGAAATCTAAACCTTAATTTATAGATGTATTTTATGTCTGCCCCCCCCCCCCCCCCCTGCCCCGACCAGCAGCACTCGCTCCGCTCGTGCCGCAAATGTCGGGGCAGGCATCAATATATATCAGTGCACACATGCAATTTCTAGTTTAAGATCGTTTATATTATATTCGCCTACGCTTTTTCCTTTGAGGTTTTTCAATTCATAGATTGTGGGGGAGATTTTTTTCTCAACTATATAGAGACCTTCGTATTTATTAAAGTTTCCCTGCTTTATTTTCCGCTTTATTTGATATTTTGGTCTCTACTTTTAAGACCTTATCGCCTACCTTGAATTCTATAGGTCTTCTACGTAAATTATAGTGAGTGGCTTGTTTCTCGTTTGCTTTGTCCAAATGAGAGATTGTAATGGTTGCAGATCGCGAACCAGGTTTAAAAATGCAGGGGTATACTGTGTTGATGAATTTTTACTGGTATTAATTGCGAACTGCAGATCATAAACATTCTCATTCCATGTTGTGTAATCCTCTTGTATATATGCCCTAATTATTTCCTTTATGGTTCTGTTGTAACCTTCCGTGGGGTTGACTTGGGGGTAATATCTAGGTGTCTTCGTGTGCCGAATTCCGAATTTCTCCGTTAATTCTTGTATCGACCCATTTACGAATTCCGTACCATTGTCTGTATGGAGGATTCGCGGCCTTCCCCAACGCAACACGATTCGTTTATGTAATTCGGATTCAATTGTTTTCCCGTTAGTTTTTTTAATAGGTATGATCTCGACCCATTTGGTAAAGATGTCGACAAACACCAATATATACTGGTTATACTCAGCTGCTACCATGGTCCACGGCTCCTCGATGAGTCTCTTTCCCATTAGTTCTATTTTTGCCTCGTTGTTCGTTTTCGTCCTCTGACAGGTTTCGCAGTTTTTCACATATCTAATTACCTCCGAATATACTCCTGGCCAATAATAGTACTAGGATATTCTTGCGTACGTTATTTCGGATCCTAAATGACCTGCTTGGATTTCGTCATGGTTTTCTTTCAGGACTTGTGTTCTTAACCTTTTAGGCACGACCAATTTCCATGGGTTTGTTTTTGGTAAAAGGGGGGTTTTGAGTGGGTCTGGTCTAAAGAAATACAATTGAAAATCCCTAATTCTCCACTTTTCATGGTCTTCCGGTGTTTTCCTGACTTGTCTCATTTTTGTTGAATACCAGTCATCTGTTTCGTCATCTACCTCCGCTTCTGGTTTTTCAATACTACATTCTAATGCGAATGCTGTTGGTTTTGTTGCCTCGTTAGAACGTGACAGGGCGTCTGGGACAAGGTTTGAACTCCCTTTTCTATAAACAACTTCATAGTCGAACTCGAGCAGTTCCAACGCCCACCTGGCTAATCGTCCTGTAGGGTTTTTTAGGTTGTGTAGCCATTTTAGTGCCATGTGGTCTGTTATTACCTTGAAGCTATAACCCTCAAGATATGGTCTGAACTTCCTAATCGCCCACACTACTGCTAAACATTCTTTTTTTGAGGCCGAGTATCGTGTCTCTGCACTATTCAGATTTCTGCTTGCGTACGCGATTACATGGTTTGTTCCGTTTATTGTTTGATTTAATATCGCTTCCAATCCAGTTTCGATAGCGTCCGTTTCTAGCTGGAAAGGTTACGAAAAGTCTGGGCAGGTTAAAATGGGTGCTGATGTTAAATGTTCCTTTATTTTCTCGAAAGCTTCTATCTCTTCCTAAAATTTTTCGTCCACGTATCTTCTCGTAAATTCTCTGAAAAAATCTGCAAGGTCCTCCACGAATTTTTATTGATTAAGCACCAATCTTTAGCGTCCTCAGTTAGCAGCGCGTCCAGGTTTTCCAAAATATCACTACCACTTATTTGGTACCCCCTTTTGAATCTTTTTAGGTCGTCCAAAAAGTGAGCTGGGCTATCTTCTTTATTGTTTCTGAATTTCAGTGGCCAATTGCTCATTACTTGGAACGGGGTTTGGGTCATTCCAAAAGGAAAGTGTGTTATTGTCCTAGGGTGATTGTCGATGTTCTCATTTAATTCCGAATCGTCTTCCGTTTCTCGATCATCTCGGTCCACTCGTGAACGTCTGGTTGGTCTATTCCGAATTGTTGCTCGGCGTGTTCTATCTTGATTGACATTTCCTCCGAATTCTAGCTGTTCACTGTCATCTGTATCCGAATTTTGGTGGACACTTATTCTCCTATTTTTAAAATTTATCTGTTGTTTATTTAATATTTCATTTCTTTTTTCTATATTTTCCTTTTCCGATTTTTCGTGGTTCCTAATATCTTTTTGAAATGAGCTGTGGGCTGTAGGTTTCGTTGTTCTATTTATCCCTTTGTTTTTCTTTTCTATTTCTCTAATGAATTTCTCGCGTTCCCTAATCACCCGTTCATCGTAATGTCTTAGCAGTTCATTTGCTTCTGCTAATAATTGGTTATTATCTTCCAAAAAGGAGTCTATTTGGAAAGTCTCATTAATGTCTGGTTGGGGATTGGTTGATTTTGAGACGTCTGGAAAAGATAAATCTATACCGTCCCAGAGAAGGGATTGGTTGGAGGTATTTGAGACTGTTCTCCTATGTTGCCGATTGTCTTCCTCTTGCGTTACCGGTAGTTGTTTCGGGGTTTAGAAGCCCACTTGCTTCCTCTAAATTAAAATGTTCCTGATTGGGTTCTATTTCTTGGTCAGGCTGTACTTGTTTACTATTAGCCATCTTGTTTTTTATTCGGCCTGATCTGAGCTACATTAATATATACTTTAAAGAATTTAAAATCTTTCAAAATTTTGAACTCACCCAATTAATTTGAAATTAATATATAATACCAGAAAAAATTCCTATCTTTAATTAAATTGATTTCTATTCCTACTATGGTTACTATTATCTCTTGTATACGTGTGTAGTTGTTTAGGGTTTACAACTACTCACGTTACCTTACTTCCTTGAAGGTGTAACTGTTTTGCCTTGATGTACTCAAGGTTCCTTACAGCGTTTACCGTACTCAGGATTTTTCTGAGTCGACTGTACTTAGAACTTTTTCGAGTCGACTCTGTTTGGAATATGTTCCTTCTGTGAAATAATATTTCAAATCATACTTCAATTTATTATCTATACATTCCCCGAATGTTTATATTTTCGTTAAAAGTGTTATTTGTGCCGAGGGACGCTTTGTTTACTAAATACCGCTCGACCTTATGGTTGTTTGACGGTCGAACGCGTATCGCCTCACCGCGCGTCTCTGACCCCCACCGCCTATGCTTCGCAAATTCTTCTATTTCTATTAATATTTTATTTCTATTCTATCTTAATTATTTTATTTCAATCAATTTCTTATTTCTATTTTTCCATTAAAGCTAACCATTTCGGAATTAATTTTCTTAATCTTTAGACTACACTTCGTCCAAACAGTTATTTATTTTCATTAACTTCCGATTTAATTTTTTGGAGGTTTTTGTTCCGAACCGTCTTTACTCACTTAAGAAACTGCCTATTTTTATCCTTATCAAATCCTACACAGTGTTAATATTAAAATTAAACATGTTCATAGGCTAACAAGCAATAGATAAATGATATTCAAAATTAAACTTACAACCAACACAAACGTCAAAGTTCCAGTCTCGTAGTCTGCGAAATATCCTTTTATTTTTGGTCCTAATCCTGACAGGTTTTCACTTCAGGAAAAAGGTTTCACGGGTATTTTACGTTGGGCGCCAGGTATAACTAGCTTGTTATCCATAGGGTGGGAAATAAGGAAAAGATGCCGAGAACTAGGAGAAACCACTGAACACGGGCACTTAAATATAAGATAAAACACTTTATTCGCTTACAATTATGGCACGCAATCCACAATGGGGAACCAACACGGACCGAACACTCGTACACAAATAATCCCTGACTGTTACTCCTCAACTCAACGCAACGAAAATGGGAACAATTCGGCAACGACTTTCTTCCATCAAAGCTAGTGGTAGACAGTGTCAATCTCGTCCCCTCGAGGGCCCAGGACTGTCTCTCGCAGCCCTGCGCCCCCGCTACCATGCCATGGTATCATCTATGTTGCAAGTTTTATTTGAAAGCGCAGTAACTGAGGCATCCACAGTAATATCCACACTTACCCTAGCGTCTTAAAGTTGTATCTTTATGCTCAATGTGAAAAGAAGTGAAATAATTGTTACTCTAGTGCGATAATAAAAGCATCGATAATATAGCACTTGTCAAACATTAAACAAGCGTTAAATAAGCCACTTTCCACGCACATGTTAAATAAAAGCTTACTAAACTGTGCCTCGCATGATTTGCCAACCCTAAGTGAACAATCCAAAGTTCAGACCATAGAATCATATCGAATAATTAATGCAACTAATTCCAAGCCAAAAAGTATTGTAATTTTAAATTTCGTCATAACTGCAGAGATTTCAATTACCAAATATAGTGAGGACTTAAATTTGATATTCGACGCGACCAATGATGTGAAGCACAGGATCGTACATCCACAAATTTCAACACCGAAAACTTTGATCCAGGGGCTTCTACAATTGGCGGGGTCCGAGTTATTTTTTCAATTGGGACAAGCGATTTATTTTAAATATAAATATAAATTTGATGAAGAATTTGTTGTTTTGAAGGATCTATTTTACTTAATTCATGTAATGCACGCCAAATTTAAGCTGAAAGACGCTTTGCAGTTTGGATAAAGCTTTTTAATTTTCCAGGAAAGTTTTCAAAACTATAGGTACCGATTCTGTTAAAATTGCATCCCATTGCTAATGCGTCGTCAGCAGCATGAATGGCGGAGTCACTATTCAAAGCTTGCATTTTGGAATAAAAACCCACACAAGCCCACATAACATTTCTGTAAATAGATATCCTAATAATACTTTGCAATCAACTTGTCAGTGTATACAATTCTAGAAGCTACATCTACAAGCAGGAAGTATAAGCATGAAAATCATATTTACATATATACTAATCCGTTATGATGACGAGGTTACGAACGTGTCCTTAAGGATTCATCACTTTGTGGGCAGTTTATAAGTGGAGATTTTGTGATGCCATCTTATTTCAGGCCTTTTATTTCGCATCTTTTGCAGGAATAAAACCTGTGTGGCTCTTTTCTATCTTCCATAAAAGCATTTGCTAGGTTATCGCATATGAAGCAATTGATCCGCACATAAAATCGTAGATTTGAAATTGTGACGCCATTAGCCTGAAAATTATTTACTGCAATCACGAAATATTCCAAATAATTGTCCAGGTTAGCAGATTTAGAATTTCCGCAATAAATTAACACTAGAGATGGCTTGTATATATCAGGTTTCTAATGTACTTTTCCAGAAGCACCCAAAACCTAAATGTTTTCGTTGATTCACGTAGTTGAGACAGAAGTCTTCGTCGTAAAATCTTCAATATTTCATTGACAGTCTCTTTTACAATTCTTTTCAATACAACCAAAACTCGATGTTCCTTTATTTTGTACACTTCAAAACTCGATTCACACTATATGTATATGTAAGGCCGAGCGCTGCAAATAGATTGCTTAAAAACGATTGAATATTTTAATAATTTCCAATGCTGGATTCTTCATTTTTTAAGAATCTACGAAATAACTAGAAAAGAAAAAAAAATCGTGATAAAAAATATTTTAAATCATTTACCATTACCAAATGCTTCATAGTTAATAATTATTCAAAAAACTTAATATACAAATTTTAAAAATAATGTTATTGGATATAATTGAGCGTTGTAATTTTTAATCCTTTTAAAAATTTCCAAAGAATATGGAGAAAAAGTTCATAAAAATGATGGATTAAAATCGATTCAACTTCTTCCATTATATGTCTTATTTCTCGTATTAAAAGGAAAATACACAATCAAAAATTCATATGCATTGAATAATTGCGCTTGTCAGATTACAGTGATAAATCTTCAATTTATTTTAGTACAAGCTTTCTTACCGGGTACAAAACATGACTCAGTAGCGTCCGGAAGGAGTGGTTCATGTCCAAAGACGAAAATTGAAAATAAACATCACTGTGTCCTCGCTAGACATGAACCACTCATGTCTAGAGCTTACATGCTAATGTTTTAGGCATTAATAACGCGCTCAGGACTCAGCGCTGTCTAGACAGTAGTTAGTCATGTCCAGCACCGGAAGGACAACGCGCTAAACATTACTGTAAATGTGTCAGTGCTTGAATGTGGACAGTTTCATCAATTGTGTCTATTGATGATTAGCAGCAAAAATTTTTAAATATAAAGAGAAAAAGTACACTAAATTTAGTGCCACGTATTTTTCATGATTATTGAGTTTCGAGAGAACAACCCCAATCGTGGAAACGAGAGGTAAGTTCGAAATTCCTCCCATAATCTCACTTTTTTGACATATGCCAATTCTGCTTTGCTTATAAATTGTTATTTATTATTTTGTAGAAGTGTCCGTCCTCAGCGAATATTCCAATGATTCTGTCATTTACGAGAACATTATAATTCCCTCTAAAATTTGCGAGATACTTTGTTCTCAATGCAGCAGCCCTGTTATTTTGCAAAACGATTCTCAGCGAGAGAATTTAAAAAAATTTCCCTCTTCTTTTCATGAAAGAATAATTTTAAGCCACTATGAACACAATAAAGAATTATCTGAGAATGCACTGGCAACGTTAACTCCTTTAATCATTAATAGAGAATGCAATTTTCTATTAAATGAAAAAAAGACCACTTTGGAAAATCCTTTTCAAAAACTAGTGTAAGCATCTATACACATTTACAATAAATCTTATTACGAAAAATATTCGTATTTGATGGCAAACTGTTGCAAGTTTTTGCAAAGTTAAAAATTTATGCTGTATTCGAGCATCATTTTGGATTCTATCTGTGTAGTATTTTTCAATTAATTTTAGAAATTCATTTGTATTCAATGAATAAGTACCTCCTGCACCAGTCAAGTCCAATCTTTTCGTCACAATCGGTCAAGTTCAGATTTTGTACTTTTATATATTTCTTACGTTGAATTTATTGAATATGTTATATTTCTTATTGTATTTGGGGTCATTGCACGGAGATTTACCCCCTATATTTTTATTTGCTTAAAATATATTTTTTTTCGTTCTTTGTTAAAAAATATTTGATACGTATTTTTTTATTTCAATTTGATATGCAAAATTTCCGAGAAATAAATTTTTGAAAATTATCGTGTTAAAAAAAGTAATTGTCTTAACTTTTTTATAACTATAAAAGGATTTTTCAAAAAAATATTGAACATTTTATCTAATATGCAGTTGATCCCGAACTTCGAAATTACATATACTGAAAAAATTTTCCAATGAATTTTCATAAATAAATTAGCCATTTTTATAAACAAATAGAGATTGCTAAAAAAGGACCTGATTTTTTTGACTTTTTTTTGTCGATTAATTTTCCTAACACATTCCAGGATATACTGTAAAAATTTGAAAGTGGAGAAATAAATAGTTGTTGAGTAACAAATTTTCAACTAAAGCCGTTTCACTTTTCAAGCACGCGTGCTACCATGCGCGTGACGTACGACTCTCTCAGTGTGATTCAAATTTGGATATACGTAAATACGACACACCAAAAAATGATATGTTTGTTCCCATATTATTTTCTTTAATGAAACAAAATCCATACTTATACGTTATGTGACAAACTTCATCTTCAATTTTTTCGGATGGCCTCTTTTTCTGATTTCGTGAAGTTCACAATTTGAAAGTTTTCGAGAATCGAAAAAGAAACACGACGCAAACTCTTTTTTTGCTTCTTTCCTGAATGTTTTGACATGTTAAATGGATTGCAACAACGATCTTTTCGGCTTTTAAACGACATTTTCGTTACGAAGCACGTTGAAAATTAAAGTTTTACTCTGGCAAGTTACGCTGTCCAGTGCGATTACTTTTAACTAAATTTTATTCTAAAGTCTACATCAGAAAAAAAAGCCATCCGAAAAAATTGTAGATGAAGTTTGTTACTTAGCGTATTAGCATGTTTTTTTTTCATTAAAGAAAATAACATGGAAACAAACATATCATTTTTCGATGTGTCGTATAAACAAATTTATTACTCAACAACTATTCATTTCTCCACTTTCAATTTTTTACAGTATATCCTGGAATGTGTTAGGAATATTAATCCAAAAAAATTTTTTTTTAAATTAGGTCCTTTTTCAGTAATCTCTATTTGTTTATAAAAATGGCTAATTTATTTATGAAAATTCATTGGAACAATTTTTCAGTATATGTCATTTCGAAGTTTGGGATCAGCCGCATATTAAATGAAATATTTAACATTTTTTTGATAAGTACTTTTTTAGTTTTAAAAAAGTTAAGTCGATCACTTTTTTTAACACGATAATTTTCAAAAATTCATTTCTCGGAAATTTTGCTTATCATATTGAAATAAAAAAATACCTATCAAATATTTTTTTAAAAAGAACGAAAAATAAAATGTTTCACGCAAAAAAAAATGTAAGGGGTAAATCTCCCGTGGAATGACTCATATATATTATAATGAATTTTATATTTTATTTTTTCTATAATTCAAATTCAGCAACAATTTTCACGCATTATATAATTCTTTTTTGTTGTAAAAATAAAAGTTGTAAAAATTTACAAAAATAAAATTATAAAATAAATATTGTATATGGGTCATTCCATATCAGATTTACAATCAAAATTTTGATTAACCTGTGTTACGAGCAAACCGTGAATAAAATATTAAAAATTATAATAAGTTGTAATTTCATAAATAGTATATTACATAACAAGGGCAGAAAGTTGAGATTCCTGCACTGCGCGCCATAATGCCCGAGGCGAAGCCGAGGGCATCATGGCACGCAGTTCAGGGCTCTCAAATTTCTGCCCATGTAGTGTATATTATTTTTCTTGCTACCCGGTCGAAAGTACGAAACCAATTGCATGTGGGCATTGGAATATATTGATGCCTGCCCCGACATTTGCGGCACGAGCGGAGCGAGTGCTGCTGGTCGTGGGGGGGGGGGGGATGGCAGGCATCAAATACATCTATAAATTAAGGTTTAGATTTCTATTTTCTTGTTTCAATCATTGTTAATTATTATAGACTAGCATGTATCTGTCAGCGGACTTTTTGGGTAAGGTGCCAATTTCTACTATTTCAAAGTTTCAAAGTTTTTATTACTTTCTTCTTCATCTGTCGATTCATCAGATGATATGTCATTCATTTTTTATTTTTGTTACGCTTCAGTCACTACTAATACTTTCTAAATAATATTCACTAATTGCCACTAATAAACATTAGCAGATAGCGGACAACTTTTGACGCTTGAGGTTATCGACGTTTTTACTCCCGCTATTATAGAGGGCGCGCATATAGCTTGACCAATGCATGAAAGTTAGACTTTCTGCCGTGAAATTGGTGCCGAAACCACGTACTTTCGACTAGGGCAGTAAGAAAAATATTTTTATGTGCCATCGGCGCGCAAACTCGTTTTTTCGCTACAGTTAACAGTAGCGCAATGTAGTACATTTCGCCAGAAAGGAATGAAATGTAAAAATTGAACTGCGCATGCGCCCATAGTCATGAAACGAAGCCCAATCCTTCTTATTCTTCTTCTTCTTCGTACAGCGTTAGCATCTTACTGGCAAAGCCTTGTACATTTGAACTGCACATGCGTCTACTAAAATCCATTACTACTACACAAGATCGATAAAATCAAAATGGCCGGGACTAGTCGTGACATATCAAGTGTAATGACTAGCGCCGCAATCAACTACAATACTAGTTTAGTACAACAATCTCCAGGCAAGGGGAAAGATTGTTTATAATAATAAATAAGGTTATAGGTATATATGTGTATGTGTATGATCTACAATATAGTATATATTATATGTGCTATGTTATATGTATATATATATATATATATATATAATATATATTATATATATTGTGTATGTGGTGTATGTATGTGTATATATATATGTATTCTATACTTTTGTTATATTATTATAGATAATATAACAAGGGTTATTCATAATAATGCTAACTTGAGCGTTTAGATTTGTGTCCATGTTTGAATGTGTGTGCATATATTTACGTGCTAATTATGACAAAAGATATTGGCACCTAAATGCATGCATGTAAATGAGAATGGAAGAATGAATTAAAATAATGTGAATGGAATGAATGAAGATTAAGAAAAACGCGGAAATTTAAAATTGTAAAGAAAGATAGAGAAAAGAATGCGAGATACCTGCGTATAGGTGGGACAAATAACGGAGAAAGAAGGAAAAGGAAAACGAAAAGGAAAATGCTCACACACACGTAAGCTGGACCCTAGTAGCTGTAAGCGCATGTATAACCCTTGCGGTGACGTCATGACACTTTACGCCTGCCGTAAGCAGCTTACGCTCGCCTGTACGCACCGACTTTGACGGATCCTACGCATGTTATAGACCACGCGCTAAAATTTTTGACCGCTGGTATCGATGTTATGCACACAATAGTATTCCTAGAACCACCTCAATCCATTAAATCACTATTCCTATTATTTATTATACCTAAAGCTTGAGTAGCTGACAAATTGTCGGCCAGTGAGTAATACATTACCAAAAGAATCTGAACCAACGTTTTTCTGAAAATATGAAAAATCGAAAAGGTGTCAGATTCCAAAAAATTCTAAAGGTCAATCTAAAGTCCTGATATTGACCCACGACTTGTTAAAATTCCGGAATAATCCAGAAATTATCATTAACTAATAAAATGCCAAGTCAACAAAAATTCTCACTTGGCAATAGACATGAAGAATTTCAAAACTACCAAGTATTTAGGTCTTCAATATTTCCAAATTCTTTCTCAGCAAAAATTCCTCTTCATAGAAATCACGCCACATAGAAATAATTCCAAGTCATCAGTATTCCCCACCTGTATGACATTAATACAATTCCATAAAAATCAATCAATTTGAAATCAAAAACGTAGTCTGATGAGCTTCTTACTCCGGGTAAGAACTCTAAAGAGCAAGACACGGTTCTTGCATTCGCCCGTCCGCGGTTCGGAACAAGTAAGTCCTATCACCTGGATAGTTGACCTAGATTCGTGAAAAGACCTAGCCAGGGCCACAAATTGGGGATTTTACTTGGGCGGACGTAAATACTTCTAAAATCTTTCCTCCGACGAAAGCCGTTCACGGGGTTGTCGCGCTAAAAAATTATACAAGTAAAATTTTTATCACAACGCTTCTGAAATAATATTTTGAGTGCGTCGGTGGTCGGTTAGCCGCGAGAGTTAACTGTGCGTGTACAGCCTGGCGTTGAAAAACAAAGTTCCGAAAAATAATCCTGTCGTCGAATCTCAAAAAGACGAGAAGATATTTTTCGAGAAGCCACATTAAAGTTATAAACGATTAAAAGTGGAGAAAGAACACAATTTAAAAGTACTGTTTTCTTTCTGGTTCGAATCCATCTTTTAATTTTTATAAAATTAACAAGGCAAAAGTGTCGATAATTCGTGTGTGTGTGTTAATTGCAACCACGTGCAATCGGTGAAAAATGAACAAGAGTGAATAGTTTTAGTCACGCATCACAGAATTTTTAAAAGCCCAGTTGAGTCAGAAAATCAAGGGTGACATCGAAGACAGCCTTCTTCTCCAGCCCTTGTCCTACCAACTGGTAGAATTAACTACAAATATCGGTAAGCTGTATCGTTCTCAATTTATAATATTTTATTTGAATATAGAAGCAAAATCTCCTGATTCAGCCCTTCCGAAATTTAGTAGATATTTTCTTTTCATCGAAATTCTAGTATTTTATATTACGTTCTAGTAGCCAATAGAGAAAGCAAAGATTCCGAAAACGATCCTACTTAAATATAAAAAAAAGGGACACACAAGTTTCCTACAGTTTGTGAAGCCTCCGCGTACACTTTTCATCTTTTAAATAAATATTAATTTATTATTTATAATATTTAATTATTTATTTATCCCTACCACCCGTACGTAACAACCTGAAAATTTTTTTCCTCGTTCTAGAAAGGAAAAAAAATGACACGTATTTATTTTTTTCAATATGATATGTAAATTTTTCAAGTTATTGATTTTTTTATTTTCAAAGTGCAAAAAATGTTTTTTTCAATACTGCTTCTAATATTCAACGAAGAGCATAGAATACATAAATGAAATATGCCATGGGATCTACTATTAAGTCCATGCTTTGATGAAAACTCAGAAACTGTATTTAGTACTTTCTATGCAACAATTAAGTAAACAAATGGAATTATCTAAAAAGGGACATTTCTGAATTAAATCATTCTTTGTGTAATTTGTTCGTTAAGTACACAGAACTTTGTGTCAAAATTTGGTAGTTTGGTAGTTTATTTAAAAGTATTGGATGTAAAAGTGCATTGTTAATAAATTACATGACTGCTTTCGAATTAAACAGTGTTTCTTTCTCAAAAGACTTTTTATTATTTACCGACTTTTATTCGTGGGGACTGCATAAAATCCTCATCGGAATATGGTAGACTCACTTACAAATGTTTGAGTGCGCTCGACTCTATACTTCGCGTTGCGCGCTCCAAACGCGCGGTCACACAAAAAAATTTTTTCTCGAAAAGTATCAAACGGTCCAGTACCAAATTTTGCCACAAAGTTCTGTGTACTTAACGAACAAATTACACAAAAAATGATTCAATTCAGACATGTCCCTTTTGAGATAATTCCATTTGTTTACTTAATTGTTGCATAGAACGTACTAAATACTGTTTCTGAGTTTTCATCAAAGCATGGACTTAATAGTAGATCCCATGGCATATTTCATTTATGTATTCTATACTCTTCGTTGAATATTAGAAGCAGTATTGAAAAAAACATTTTTTGCGCTTTGAAAATAAAAAAATCAATAACTTGACAAATTTACATATCATATTGGAAAAAGAAATACGTGTCGTTTTTTTTCCTTTCTAGAATGAGGAAAAAAATTTTCAGGTGAATCAAAATTTTGATTGTAAATCTGATGGGGAATGACCCATATAATAAAAAATGTTTAAAAATAATAATAAGAGAACATATGTTGTATTTAACAGGGGCAATCGATCGAAATATTTTTTTTTTCAATCGATGAAAAGTTTATTACATATACTATCGATCCTTTGATTAGATTCTCTTCAGGTGAAATGAAAATAATCTATAATCGTATCTCAATAATATGTAAAGAATTTTTCTTGACGGGTCATAATTTTTTATATGTTATGAAGTCGTAGACCAGTGATCTTTGCCATAATCATAATAAGTCTGAAAATTAATCGTCGTTAATATTGACTCGCCCTAACTAAGGTTTTTTTAAAATCTGATTTACTAAGGTCCGCGACGCGTTGTCGTTCCGGTGCTGGACTTGTCTGACTACTGTCTAGACAGCGCTGAGTCCTGTTCGCGTTATTAATGCCTAAGACATTAATGTGTACGCTCTGGACATGAGTGGTTCATCTCTGGCGAGGACACAGTGATGTCTACTTTCAATTTTCGTCTTCGGACATGAACCACTCCTTTCCGGACACTACTGAGTCATGTTTTTTTCTGTGTATGGTGGTATGAAATTTAAAATATCGTTCATTGTTACTTAAGAATGAAATGAATAATTGAAGTATTATTTAGTTTACAAAAATGGTTAATTGTAGGAAGCTGATGACAAAACCTGTGTAGGTTTCGGAACGTTATTTATGCAACAAAATTGCATTGTCTGGAAGTGGTCGTGTTTAGCTTTTTGCCAACTTAGAAGAAATTTTATCCCAGACGTTAGATAAAATTGGGATATGAGATTACACCTTCACTGTGGTTTTTCCAAAACTGATCTTAAATTTTTCTAATATGCTTTAGTTCCGTTTTAAATTATGTAATCCGAAAATATATCACAAAGATATGTTGGTATTTCAAAAACAAAAATTATTTCCGGTATTTTAAATTTACCTATAATTATAACATTACAATAAAAATACATTCTCTCACCTAAATCTGCGTTGGGATTTTTAGTCTCGTTGACAACACCGAGATCCTCGCGAATGTAATTTTCTGTGGCATCAAGTTCATCATTATTGTAATTTTCTTCATGAAAAATAGGATTATCCATTTCTTTTTCAACCGCTCCATCATCAGTATCAGCGTCATTGTCTCAAATATTTGTATCAAATGAAGTCGCGACCAATTCGAACGACTACCGCGAACTTCACGCGAGTTTGCATGAGCACTTTCGCTTCGAGGTGCGTATGTTATTTTTTGTGCCTCCGGCGCGGAAACTCGTTTTTCCGTTACAGCTGAGAGTAACGTTATGTTGACCATTCCGTTACAGAGGAATATAATGTAAAAATTGAACTGCGCATGCGCATATAGTCTTACAGCGGAGCAGAATCTTCTTCTTATTCTTCTTCTTCTTCGTACAGCGTTAGCACCCTACCGACAAAGCCTTGTACATTTGAACTGCGCATGCTCTATTACAACAAGCTACTACTACACAAGATCGATAAAATCAAAATGGCTGGGACTAGTCGCGAAATATCAAGTGTAATGACTAGCGCCGCCAACAACTACAATACTAGATTAGATTCGAGTGTACTCATAGAAAATCGTATCCGCACCGAAGTCACATAAAATAGAATACGTGGCAATGCACACAATTTGGGAAATTACGAGACACGCGACAATGCTCGCAGGACTGATCGCGCCTCGGCTTCGATCACCTGCGAGCATTGTCGCTCGTCACGCAATAACCCTCATTGTGCGTCTAGGCGCGTAATATACTATTTCTCGATGAGAACATGAAATTTGGCGGCTTGAGTGAATTCATGGAGTAAATGCGCAATCGTCCGGGGGGAGGGAGGTCCAGGGCACAGCCCTCGTGGGGTCGCAGGGGAAAAAACCCCTGCGGGGGGGGGGGGGGGGGTACAATTTTATAGTTTCACATGTACAATTCATTCATATCGTTTTTAGCACAATGTTCATCCGTCACATGTGCTATTTTTTAAATTTCTCCCCTTCGTATTTTTATAGAAAAAATTTTTTGCACAGTTTTTTATTTTTTTGTAAATTTAGTTATTTAGACCATTTTTATCGTTTCATATGTGCAATTCTTTTCTATAATTTTTGCCACATTGTTTATCCATCAAACGGGCAAATTTTAAGGTTAATTTCAAATATGAACGGCATCAAATGTTGATGTAGCAACTTAATTAACCACAAATGCATCAAGATGCGAGTCTCCATATGTTGCACGATCCGCGTAAATCGAAACGCGCTTCGCAGATGAATTTCGTATACATATATATGAGTTTTAGTATACAGAAACTACGAAATTCATATACGTAAAAGAAAATTTAGTATACATATAACCTCACAAAAGAAATGTTGTATACCTGAGTATACTAGAATTACAAAGTGTAAGAAATTTAGAAAACATATAGGACATTTAATATACCCGTGTATACTAAAATTGCGAACATTTCTAACAGTGCAGGGATTTATCTTGAGCCTGACTAGCCCAAGTCAATTTTTTGAATTGCAAGAGGTACTTTTCATTTCAGATAGGAATTTTATGGCTGAAAATACTATTATTCTTAGTCATTTTTACTTACAGCCTTTCCACCGATCTCAAAATGCTATTCAAAAAGTGAACTTTCAACTTTTATAACCAAGTTTTGGACCTGTTAGATGGAATTGAGGAAAAAATTACTCAAAATCATTGTCTCAATTTTTAATATGAAAAATACCTCTTGTCATTTAGTAAATCGACTTGTGCCCAATCCGGAACGAACTATATAACTGTAAAGGATGAGAACTATACCACATTGTTTTGCATCAAAAAAGTAAAATGATTTTGTGAAGTACGAAATTTTTTAGAAGCGATAATTAATTTTTTATAATCAAGTAGATCTGCCCAACTAGCGAGCGCTTTTAAAATGCGTTTTAACTCAGTTCAGAAAGCTATGAACTGCAATTGTTCAGTGCTCGAGAATAAACAATACACGGTAAAGCAGCAACAAATGATATTTGAAAAATAAAAAAAAATGTAACTCACCCGTAAAAGTTTTTGAAATTACAAATAAATAAATACAAAAAGTTCACTCAGAACAAAAGAATTGAATAAAATAAATTATTACCGTGCTTTGTTTATTGCGGAGCATTAAACAACGGCAATTCTCAACTACCTTACTTGAGCTCAAACATACAAGAGACTCTACTTTTTTGCTTTTTAAGAATGCTTCCTAATTAGTCAGAACTAATTAATTAAGGGGTAACACCACTGTAGAAATTTCAAAAATTCGATTTTTTTTATTAGCTTAAAAAATTCTTTGAACTTTGTAGAATAAAGAACAAAAGGTTTTATACGTCTTTAAAATCGATTTAATTGGAATTTCGAGCCTTTTTACCGAGTGTGCCGGGCCGCTCCGTAACGACTACCTGCGTCGAATGGCTACCTGCTGAGCAGGAACTGCCTATTTTTTCGTACCCATCAATTTAGTACGCGTCAGCAACTCACATTGGTATAGCTCAAGTGCACGTGTAAAACGGATATCGCCGTATGCAATTTCAATGATGAACTGAAAAATGTTTTGAGAATTAATTAATTCAGTATGTTGAGCGGGCACTGATGGATGCAGCAAAGGAGGCGCGTTTCAACCTTCAATCGTCCAGGAAGGAGAATGAAGAAGAATATATAAATACAGAAGGACGTCTTTACGGTGCTGGAATTGCAGATTAATGGTAAAAAAATTTTATCATTAAAATTTTTCACTTTTTCGTATTTATTACATATCTCAAAACTTTAAACGCGTTTTTCTAAAAACACGAGTTTTGAAATTGGCACGCAGTATAACTCAAACAATTTTCATTATTTTTAATCGGATTTTTTCCTACATCTTTATAATAACATTTCAAAGAGAAACACATAGGGGATTATAAACAATGAAGTGCCGTTTTTTTGGTCGAAAAATGAGTTTATTTTCAAATGCTTGCCAATTACACAAAAATCAATATTTTTTAAATCCCCTACGTGTTTCTCTAGCTATTCTCATGTAGATTAAGAAAAAAAATTTTATTTTGTTCCAGATTCAATTTTATACCCTGTGTGCTGCGTGTCGCGGAGCTCCTCCAAGAAAACACACATTACGGAAATGTCTCCAATGCTGCCATTTTGTAACATTTTTCATTGAAAATTTGTAATTTTTTATTTCAATATATAAATAATAATTTCCGAAATCATTATAATTGTATTCCCTTTCCTTCCATCAAAAAAAATTCTTGAAACAACGTGTTTTTTGGGCGTTTACAGTGGTGTTACCCCTTAAAGCAATTTAATCATTGCTCCTATTACATTTTGAACTCCACAATATAATTTTACTTATTTATTGAGAACAACGTGTTATTGTGTTTTCCGTCGTATTACAATGCACCCTGTAAGCAACTCAAGAAATGTTTTCGTAAAAATATATATGCTGCAGATAAAATACATCGCCTCCAAGAAAATTTGCAAGAAATGGTAAAAAAAAAATCATGGATTATGTCTTATCTGACAATATTTTCTTCTTTTCAAATATTAACTGGGAGAGTTCTTTATGAAATCATCATTAGTTGTTGTTCATTCATTATAATAAGAGTGAAATTTGAGATTAGCCTTAGCTCGTTATCTATGTTACTCACGCTTCAAGCAACAGTTACGCCTTACATTTTTTGTAGTTCTCAATTACCTTTAATTATCCTTGCAGAAACTGACACGTTGTTTAACGGAAGGACTGCCTTCCCGAAAAGTTCTACGATTGTAACTGGACTAAAATACAAGAAGAAATATCCTGGGCATAAGCAACCACCTCCAATTTGTTAATAAATTCAAAGTATATAATAAAAATGTGTAAGGTAAAGGTCTAAATGAAAATAAATAAATAAATAATGAAAAAAATATAAGTAATATAAGTAAATAAAATTAAGTAAAATATAAGTATTAATAATAATAAAAAAATATAAATAAATGACACAAACCTTTGTGTCTCGCAAGTTTGAGCGCGCCTGAGGCGCGCTATTTCATCGCTGCGCTTGGTGTTCTATGTCCTTCAAATAAAAATTGTTAATTTTTTTTTTATTATTTTCAAAATTAAAATTTATGAATTGAAAAGTTTTAAACTTATTATTTAATAAGCTTTCGAAATATGAATCGTCGTATGTTGGCCAAATGCTGTTCAAATCGATTGAAATTTTGCGCAAACACGATGTATGGTCTAGTGATATCCGTAAACTCAACAATAAACATTAATAGAATTAAACTTTGTTTGGTTTACACTCATCGAACAGTACTTATTTACTATAAACTTACGTGTCTACCTTTGCAATAAGAGGGCAAAAGAGAGAGATCGTTTTGGTACGTTTGAGTTTCCGTGTAGAGGCAAAACAACAGTAAATTTCACAGGTAGTGATGAGGTGTAAAGGATGCAAGTCCACGAACTGGTGTGATCAATTATCTGCTTACGTATCAAGCTAAGTACACAAGAAATGAATCTCACATGCAATTGTTTACAAGATAGGTTAGTTTGTCCCGATCTCAAAACTGAATCACTATTGACTGGAACACGACTAAATACTACGATTCTCGTGATTCCAAAGAAATAGATAGCACTACTGTTTTCGGACTTGCACTACTTAAGGTCCAACGATTTTAACCACCAAGTGCCGAAGGTAGAATCGTCTTAAAAAACCGATGAAATTTACGTTTATCGAAGGGTCTGCTCACGACGTTCAGTGTGATGGTCCGAAATGAATCAAATTGACCGTACGACTGATCGGAACTTAATGACAATCTTGTAGACAGTATGCCTACTAAAGACACGTATGTCATAATTTTTTCAGATTTAAAAAAAATGTGGACGACACTTAAAAAATCGATAATGTCCAAAATCGGCGGTTTGGATGGTACTCTTCGTTGGAAATGTATTATTGCCGGTTTTTGTTATAGACGTTATTCGTTTAATCGATGATATACTCGCATTCATAATAATTTCCTTGCTAATTTTTTTAATTCTATTATCGCTATATTGAGACAGTATTTTCTGATCATGCAAATTCTGTTTTTCGCATTTTTTAGTGGAACTGGTAATTGTGAAAAATGTGGAAGATTAAACTCCGATTCATTTAGAGACATCTACGTTCATTTTTTATTGAACCTTTCTACCCGCAATTCGTGTTGGATAAGATAGCAAAAACGTCTGCATGCAATTTCTTCATAAATGAAAATGAGTGCCCGAAGCCGATTTTGCCAGTGAAAAATAAGTCTTCCAAAAAATCATATTATATAATTTATTTAGATTTTCCAACAATTTAGACAGTAAAGTACACGATTTCATTACTTTGCAACACTTATTACAACATTCTTATTACAGTATGACATGTTCCGGTACATGTTTTTTTATTTTTTTTTTATTGAACCACAGTGATAAATTTGTGATGATTGAATTGGCATGGGTTCAGTTCGTTTTTTCCAACCTTTTAGGTGGTGGAAACCATAAGATTTCAATGGGCAAACGTTTCGGCTACAGATGTGGGCCCTCTTCAGTGCCAGATTTTTTTAAAACCATTAAGGATGTCTAGAATACCTTAGAATATAAACCTTAACGCTAAATAATTAAAAGCTGAAATGCGTGCAATCTTTGAGCCATTTAATAACTTAAGGGAAGGTTCTGTTTTTGGTAGTAAAATTTCCTGTTGCGCTCATGAGTGTGCAGTTATCAATACAGCGAACACCGAAAAACACAAAAACACGAAAAACCACTAAAAAAAACCCAAAAAACAACACAAAAAACTACAAATCACTTTACTGGTCTAGAGCACGACACTGTCGTTGAATTATATTTACAAAGGCCAAAAAACACAAAGGACCTGGAAAGACACAAAAACACAAGAAACCTGAAAAAATAGAACCAACAAAAAAATAACAATAACATAAAAAACCAACACTAAAAGTAACACATGGAAAAATTAAAAAATTAACAAGTTAAAGAAATTAAACAGTTGAAAAAGTAAAAAGTAAATTAATTATTAAAATTGAATACTCATTATGGATCTACACACACACAACATAGTTATATAGCATAGAAGGAAGTATATGACAACTAATTATTGCGCAAGGGTCATGCAATATTTACGTACATTGATTGAAGATTAAAAATCTTTGTAAAGTAAAGTGTTACAAGCACCCAACATCAATATGATAGAAGCTTCGAAACCAATATTCGTATGTAGTTTAATAGCACAGAAAGAGGAATATACCAAACAAGTATTATGAGAGAGTTATGTAACATTTACATAACCGTGATGGAACGTTAAAAATCTGTGTATAAACATTGAGAATCTGTATACAATCAGATATAGTTTTAAATCTGTATACAATAGTTAGTTATCTAACATTTACATGACAGTGATAGGTTATCACAAATTGAAGGTATAAATCCTTGTACAGTAAATTATAACAAGGATAGAACATTTAATCTTTTTGAGATCAGCAAAGAGCCAGTAGTCGCTGGGGGATAGATCTGGAGAGCATTGTCTTGATGAAAGATGATTTTTTTCTTCTTCATGTGCGGTCGTTTTTTTGCGATTTCGTTCTTTAAACGCAACAATAACTCAATGCAATAGTCACTGTTGATATATTTTCCCTTTTCAAGGTAGTCGATGTAAATTATACCGTGCGGATCCCAAAAAACTGACGCCATGACTTTGCCAGCTGACTGTTGCGTTTTCGGACGCTTCGGACGGCCTTCACCGGCTGCACGACACTCAGCTGACTGCCGCTTCGACTTAGGAGTGAAATGATGGATCCATGTTTCGTCCATTGTCACATACCGACGCAAGAAATCCTGTTTATTGCGAGTAAACAGTGACAAACAGCTCTCTGAATCGTCGACTCGTTGTTGCTTTTGTTCCATTGTGAGCAAACGCGGCACCCATTTGGAAAAGACCTTTTTTATGCCCAATTTTTCGTTTAAAATCGTAGACGCACTTCCAGTTGATATGTTTACTATCTTAGCAATCTCACGGACTTTCAGTTTGCGGTCGTCCATCACGATTTTCAAAACTTGCTTAATATTTTCCGGACTTACTGCTTCATTTGGCCTACCCGAGCGTTCCGCATCATTTGTATCAGTGCGACCGCGTTTGAAATCAGCATACCACCGGCAAATCGTTGTTTTCGACGGAGCACAGTCCCGATAAAAATTTTCAAGCCATTGTTGAGCTTGCACGGTATTTTTCCCCATTAAATATCAATGTTTTATCAACACACGAAATTCGTTTTTGTCCATTTTGTACGCAAATGCAAAAGTAGTGTCACTTTCACCACAGTAGCTTTGCTGTTTATGGTCTGATTGACGTGAAAGTCAGACACTTGCGTTAAAGGTTAGTTCTTTTGAAAAACGAAGTGGATTTGATATTACTAACGCCATCTGTGGGTTAGTCCCGGGACTTATTGAACGATGTGTTGACTAATAACAGCCCTAAAAACCAACATTCATATGTAGTTTTAAAGCACAGAGAGAGAAATATGACTAGCAAGTATTGTGAGAAAGTTATGTAACATTTACATAACAGTGTTTGAAAACTGAAAATCTCTATACAAATGTAATACAACTTTATATAACGAATCCCAACCGTAAAAACCAAAATTCATATGTAGTTTTATAGCACAGGGAGAGAGAGAGGAATGTGAAAAACGAGTATTATGAGAGAGTTATGTAACATTTACATAACAGTGATTGAATATTGAAAATCTGTGTAAAATTAGATATAGTTATATAGTGCAGACGGAGGTAAATGCCGAGCAACCGCCGCCCAAAAGTCGTGTAACATTTACATAAAATAGATTGTAGATATAAATCCTTGTACATTAAAATGTAACCGAGATGTCAAAAAACTTTTGCGATAGAGTTATGTAACATTCAACATAACAATAATTGAAGATTGAAAATCCATTTGTTTCAATTTTCCATAATTAAAATACGAATCTGGATTAAGTATTTTACCCCGAACCTTTTTTGTATTTACTTTAAGAGTCGAGGGCCCAAATGTTGAAGGCACAGGTACTATTGTAAGGCACAAGTTTTTTATGGCCCTTTTCTAAGTATAGGGCTATAAATCTTAGAGAGATTCTCTACATCTGTTCTGAGATTTACAGCGTTAACTGTACTTGCAATGTGGCACATCTCCAACAGTAATCTTTTTTTTGTAATTTGATTCATTAGCTAAAATTTTGGTATTAGCAAAGTCAAAGAAGTGATCTTTTTTAATTGTGTTTTGTTAATGCGTTTTGTTTATTAGGGGTTTCCTTAATGTTTTTTTATGTTCATTGAGCCGATTTTTTAAAAACCGTTTCGTTTGGCCTATATAGACGCCCTTGCAATTATTTCCTTTGCAAGGGACGCTGTAAACTGTGATAGATGATTTTTCAATCGGTAATTTGTCTTTCGTTTGTTTGAAAATCATATTTTGATTTCTTTGATTTTTGGACGTGGTATTGATGTTATAGCTATGTAAAATACCTGACATTTTTTCTGACAACCCTTCAACGTAAGGCAAGCTAATAAATGGTTTGTTTTCTGCGTTTATGTCAACATGATTGTTGCCTGAACGTTTTTTTTTTGTTCAAGACTACGAATTCTTTGGTTAATGATTTCTTGTACGAAGGAAAGTGGGTAATCAGTCTCTTTAAGTGTGTCTGTGATAAAATTTAAATTACTTCTGCGGAATTCTCTGTCGGATAGTAACAATGCTCTATCTACAAGGTTCTTTATTACGCTTTTTGTATCTGAGGGGATGATGGGAATTGAAATTAAGGTACCTACCCGACCAGGTTGATTTCCTGTACCAATTAAAAGAGAGTTTTCGATTCTGTTTTCTGGTGATAGTAACATCCAAAAAATTGATGGCTCTCTTAGACTCTTTTTCCATAGTAAATTTAATATTTAGGGGATTTGCGTTTAAAATTTGCAAAATTCGATCAACTTGTGTGTTAGGGGCGCCGATTAGAATATCATCTACGTATCGAAGGTAGACTGGTACTTCGAAATCAAGGTTAGCTAATCTTTCTTCTTCTAGGTCGTCCATTACTCGATCAGCAAGGATAGAAGAGAAAGGAGAACCCATTGGTAATCCTCGTTTTTGGAAGAAAGTGGTACCATTAAATTTAAAATCTGTGCTGTTTAAGCATAACTGGAGCCCTTCTTCAAAATCCTTCCAGGGTAATTGTACTTGGGGACGAATTTCTTCCCATCTACTTTTAACAGAAGAGATGGCTGCTTCCTTGGGTACATTTGTAAAAAGAGAGACAACATCCAGGGAAGCGAGAACAAAGTTGTTAAAAATACTAACAGTTTTAAGTTTTTGGACTAATTCGAAGCTGTTGATTATTTTTGATTTCGGTGGTTACTATTGAAATTAGTATTAATTAATATTAGCATAAAAATATTTTTTTCTCTTTTGTTTCTATGTTATTGTGATTTTTTTGTTGGTTCTATTTTTTCAGGTTTCTTGTGTTTTTCCAGGTCCTTTGTGTATTTTGGTGTTTGTAAATATATTTCAACGACAGTGTCGTGCTCTAGACCAGTATAGTGATTTATAGTTTTTTAGTTGTTTTTCGTGTTTTTGTGTTTTTTGGTGTTCGCTGTATTGATAACTGCACACTCATGAACTCAATAGGAAATTTTACTACCAAAAACAGAACCTTCCCTGTGGTTGACGTGTTGTCCAGCACCAGGCCTTCGCTTTTCATGAGTTCCTTACCAAAGTTTTTTATGCGTGGTTTACTTAATTAGTTCAAAAAAGAAAAAAAAAATAAACATTAGTCTTAGGTTAATAAATGGCTCAAAGATTGCACGCATTTCAGCTTTTAATTATTTATCGTTAAGGTTTATATTCTACGCTATTCTGACACCCTTAATGGTTTTAAAAAAATCTGGCACCGAAGAGGGCCCACATCTGTGGCCGAAACGTTTGCCCATTGAAATCTTATGGTTTCCACCACCTAAAAGGTTGGAAAGAACGAACTGACCCCATGCCAATTCAATCATCACAAATTCTTATTACATTTCATATTGCCTTGCATAGAACATAAAATAATTACGTTGGGATTAAATTATCCTATGTTATCACATAAAAACTTCATTATTTGATGAAACTTTTATTGTCTATATTTTAAGAAAAATTTGTTTACTGGGACAAAAAAAATTTGTTCAAAATAAATTTAAATTTATGAAATTTTTTTCTTTCAATTACCAGTTTCACTGAAAAATGCGAAAGATAGAATTTGCATAATCAGCAAATACTGATTCAATATAGCGAAAATAGAATTTAAAAAATTACCAAGAAAATTATTATGAATACGAGTATATCATCGATTAAGGTGGCTTGATCGTTTGGTATCGTATGAAGTGAGGGGCACCGTGGGGGCACGTGTTACATGAATGCCCATTGCTACTTCTTTTTTTAATAATTATATGTATTATAGTAACATCTGAGTAAAAGGGTAAGAAATCGCGGAAATGTCCCCGTAAAAAGCGATAGTAAATAGTAGATTGTGTACCAAGGGCGGCATGGTGGCGATTGTGACAAGTGCGAAGTGTAACCGCCCGAGCGTAGCGAGGGCGGTATTCACACGAGTCACATCGCTAGCATGTCGCTCGAGGTACACACGACGTTTTGTGTCCAAATTGGTGGAAAAAATCGCGTTGCGTGCGAGTGCGTAGTTAGCCGCGGGCAGTCAAGTTTCGTGCGGTATGAACATTTCGCCCGTTGAAGCGGGCGGTATGAACATTTCGCCCGTTGAAGCGGGCGGTATGAACATTATCGCCCTTTGAAGCGGGCGGTATGAACATTTCACCCGATTTTGACGCCGAGGCACAATTGACTGCATGCCACTCTACGCACAAGCAATGCGACTTTTTCCACCCGTTTGGACACAAAATAAATTGAAGGCCGTATTACTACAAACTCAAATTCCCCTTAACGTCCACACAAAATTTTAATTAAAAATTTTAATTTAGTGATAAATTCTATGAACAAAAGTTTGGTACTCCAATAGGGTCTGTTATCATTCATTATCACCCAAGAATTCAATTTACCCATGTAATGGAAAGAAACAATAGAATTAGTTTTTTCGACTTGGAAATAATTAAACTTGATAATGGTAAAATAGTGTCAAATTGGTATAGAAAGAGTACATATTCTGGTAGATTGTTAAATTCCATATTAAGTCATTCCTTTCAAAATAAAGTCACTATTATTAAAAATCTGGTTGACACAGCTGTTTGTTTATCTCATGAATCATTTCATTTATAAAATTTAGATATTGTTAGAAAATTTTTATTTTTTAATCTCTACTCACAAGATTTGATTGAAAAACATATAAAAATTAGAATTGAACAAGTCAAAAGTAGACAGGGTAGTAATGTAGACATGGATACACAAAGTGAAGCCTTTCATGAACATACAGTAAAACCCCGTTTATCGCAACACCTTCCAATCAAATGCCTCCCGTTTATCGCAAAAACGGAGGGGTTCCCACTTCTTCGCCACCAGCTTGAACAACTGATTATCAGTACATGCGCCTAAACGAATAGTTTCACGCGCTTTCGTTGTTTATCATTGTTTACAGTCGTGTTCCAATAACCTCGAATGCGTTTTTTTATTGTAATTATATGTGCAATTATAAATGAGTGAAAACGTGGAACCGAACCATGGTACGTAAACGACTAGTACAAACAATACATTTTAATTACTTTAAAGCTTACATATTTCTCTCATAATTTTCGAATGCATGATTGAATTTTTTTCAGTAGAAATATTCCCGCATTTTGTAAAACAATTGATTCGCAATTGGTAAAGCGATTGCTGTACTAGGCACAATTCATGCTATAATTTGTCATAATAATATACATTGAAATGTGAAAAATTTATATATTTTTCTGTTACATATAAAATACAAATATGTAGCAATATATACATAAACGATAGTTTGGAAAGAACTGCTAAATGAAGAATTTCAAAAACATTTATGCATTTCATGAGAAAAAAATGTACCTCTCAAAATAAGTACGGATTCCAAAGACGCTTAAAAAAATGTAATAAAATCCTTTTAATAAATTAATGGCTACAAATAATTTCATATCTCCCTAATATACGAAAATTCATATAAATATATGCATCACAAATTTAAAAGTGAGGGGTATTCCCGCCTATCCTTAAGAATCACGTGACCACTCTTTCTACTAATAAGAGGGAGAAAAAAATGGTAAAGTTTATTGCGATAAACGGGAGAGACAAGTTGCAATAAACGGGAGTTGCGATAAACGGGTGTTGCGATAAATGGGGTTTTACTGTAATACTATTGTTCTCCCATATTTTGGTCAAATTTAAAAAATAATTAAGTTTATGTTAAAAAAGTTTAAAATCCGTACAATTTTTAGAATACCGTTCAAGATGGAAACACATAAGTTTGAGTAAAGATGTCTTGAATAGATTTGAAAAAAGTGGTGTGGTATATAAATTGATTTGTGAAAAATGCAGAATGACTTATGTGGGCCAAACAGGCAGACTTCAGAATACAAAAGTGGAAGTACACAAAAAGAATGTTGGGAAGAAGTGTAATTACCATAATGTTTTATCTGATCATAGAAAGGAATACGCTGATCATGACTTGACTGGTATAATGTTGAGATTTTGCACTCTGAAGTTTGCATGTACGTCAGCGAACTAGCAGAGGTGTAAACATGCCATAACCCCCTTTTTGAAGGCGCAGTCCCCTGACAAGGAGAATATGATGATAAGGGAATTGGGGTACAGGATTCAACGAATAAGATAGTCTCCTCAGTCTGTGCGATAATCTCGCTGGTTGAATTCTATTCCCCTATTCTTCTACCATCCTATTTTCCTCGATCTGGGGGACTGTTCCCTAACTCATGGGACTGCACCTTTAATCTTATGGGCCAGCAAGAAGTAACTTCGAAAACCGAATCATCGAATCAAAACATCAAGGGTTTTGTGAACCTCGACAGAAGAACTTCGATGTCAAAAACATCGGGCATCGAAGGCAAAACCTCGATGTTTTCGATGTCAACAGAAGATCACCTATGTGTTCATGGAATGAGGTATATCATATCCACAGTATTTTTGCGTGCTGAATTCAAATCTGGCCACTGTTTTTTCCCAGCACGTCAGATTTTTGAGATTTCTGGAGTTAAATTTTTTTACGAAACATCACAAATCGTATGATGAAAGGGCGTAAAATTTTTTTCGAAGGGAAAGAAATGTATGATTAGTCTGTGCGATAATCTCATTGGTTGAATTCTATTCCCTTATTCCTCTAATATCCTATCTCTTCGAGATGGGACTGCTGCCTCAGAAAAGTTTAATCGTGCGTTAACTGTAGGGAACGTATTCTCTATTTGTTATAAAAAGACACCATCGAAATTAGAAGAAGACAGACACTCTTACGTTCCCGTTTCCCACTCCCGAAATTATTGGGCTCATGTCCAATGTTGTAAAGAAAACAATCCATCTCTTTTGGAGACTCGAGGGTCATTTCCGGTCTGGCCGGGGGGTTATTATTGTTATTATCGCTGATTTGAGAAGAGCGCCAGGCATCTTCCGACGCCATGTTTATAAATGTTTTCACCCTGAAGGTTAGGAAGAGAATTTAACCTAAAACACAGAAGCTCTCGCATCAAAGTGAAATGAAAATAAATGAAGCAGCATTGATAGTAATTGAAGCTACAATTTATTAATAATAACGGTCTCGATACAATCCAAGAAAGATTCAAATTAATATGATGTACAACGCCCAAACACTTATGAGTCAACAAAACTCTAGGAGAGCCACGTAGGTTACGTGAAATTAATAAAGTTAAAAAACGAGTTTTAATGGCCCGGAATATGGTCTCAAATACTTACCGGGCTTCTGGCTGCTATTTTGTGCCTTAATTCGCCCAGATTAAAACTGATGGCGTCCATTACAACAATTGAGTAGAATTTTCAACAAATTGGTCACTCACTGGACAACGACGTCGAGGGGTGCGTTCCAATTACGAAGAGTTTGTACTATGTATCACAGCAGTTACAAAACAGACAATGCGAATATGATGATATAATAATGCTGACTTATTATATTATTATATATTAAACCCGTTTTTGATGATAGAATACCATTCATAACAACGTTCATTCGCGCGTGTAAATCAGCTGAAAATTCTGTCCATCCCGGTGACGGGACCTTTCTTGTTACATTGATAAAAATCGTTGGAGATTCTGCCAAGGATCTGACCATTATAAAGTAAACTACTTTGTTAAAAAAAGGTACGAAATTCGCAATAAAACAAATTTTTCGAAAGGGCCTCATAGAGTGAAGAAAAAAAAGACACTTTCCGAGTACATCAAATCAAATCCCTCCGGATCGAAACACGTAGGGTCCTTTGCACCATCGAATACTCAAAAATAGGCAAAGATCCAATCATGACGTTGAGTAATGAATTCTTTTGGACTGGAAAAGCTGATTTTCTTTTGGATACCGGCTCTGATTTGAACCTGATTAGAGAAGAAACGTTCAATAATAAAATCTTAATAAACAATAAGAAAAATTTTAATTTAATCAGTATAGGAAAAGGATTAACAAAAACTTTAGACGCGGTAGAGATTCCAGTAAAAGGAGAACTAACAAAATTCCAGGTAATGCCAGCAAAATTTCAAATACGCCACAAAATAATGAATACGCGTTAGTTATAGCCGAATTAATAAAACGTTTAAGCGAAACGCAGGAACACAAAATGCGTCGCCTCTTAGAACGCGAGGAGTTAGGCGATCGCAAGCCTTCGTATTTTTTAATACATTTTGGTGGTTTGTTCAGCCCTGTCGTCCCGGATGACGTAATGCGTCCCCTTTGGTTCAGTCGCTTGCCAGTGAAGACTCAAAAAATTCTAGCCTCTCAGACATCATCGACTCTAGACAATTTGGCCAATTTAGCCAATTCAATTGGAGATTTTGTACCATCTATTTGCCGAATAGCAGAAAATCAGTCAGTTCCTCCACTAAAATTGATGGTTTAACGACTAACCCCCATGGTTAGTTCAAAAATTCACGTTCACGTCAGCGAGATCGAAGTCAATCTTGTGATAACGGTTATTGTCAGTACCATCGAAATTCAGTGCCGGCGCGAAAAGATGTACTACATTCTGTGCTACTCGTGAAAGGACTAGGAGCGTCGTCAAATTCAATTTCTTGTCGATACTGGTGCAGAGGTGTATGTTTTCCCTCGATCTCTTCTTCCCGGTCGACGTAAAAAAACAACCTATGATCTTTTCATGGCAAACAAATCTACAATCGCGACCTTTGGATCGGTATCTGTTAGCCTTAATCTCGGACTTCGTCGCGATTTTCCGTGGGACATGAAGAATCAGCGCCTAATTGACGGCATGGCAGAACTCTTTGTGGAAGGACGAGTTTCAGGATGCAGTGACCACCTCCTGGGAATCCACGTAGTTTCAGGATCAACTCAATTTCACAAACTCCTGATGCAGTACTCTGAGGTTACCAAACCTTCTGGAACACCCTTTACAACAAAGCATCAGACCAAACACTAGATAAAGACTATGCCAGGACCTCCCCTTACCAACAAAGCTCGACGTTTAGCTCCGGTTCCATTGTTTCGCGCGAAAAAGGAGTTCGAAACGATGCTGCGTCTGCAAACTGCACGCCCGTCCAAGAGTAGCTGGGCCTCCCCACTGCATATGGTCCCTAAGCCGGGCGAAGACGAACGGCTAGAAAATGCTAGAACTGTGCCTGACAAATACCCGGTCCCACACATATGGTAGAAGACTTCACGTTTTCCCTCAAGGGTAAGAAAATATTCTCGAAGGTAGATCTGGTGCGGGATTTCAATCAGATTCCAGTAGCCGACGAAGATATCTCGAAGTCTGCAATTATTACACGTTTAGGTCTCTTTGAATTCCCAATAAAGAGTTTTGGACTCCGAAATGCAACACAAACCTGTCAACGTTTCATGGACTAAGTTCTTTGAGGTTCAGAATCTACCTACTCCTACATCAAAGACATTCTTCTTGCTTCGGAGAACGAGGATGAACACTTAGAATCCGACCTTGCCCAGAAAAGGTCGAAGCCATTCAAAATTGTCCTGAACTTAAGGCAGCAAAGGATCTTCGTCGCTTCCTGGGTACACTAAACTTCAATTGTCGTTACGTGCCCAACGCCGCAGCCCTGTAGGCTCCCCTAAACAATCTTTTGCAGGGAAACATAAAATGGTTAGATCCTGCGCTTAAAACTTTCGCAGAATGCAAAGAGAGCATCGCATCTGCAGCTCTACTAGCGTATCCAGACCCTGACGCACCACTCGCAATTTTTACCGACCTATCAGACTTCGCAATAGGAGCAGCCCTGCAGCACCTCTAGGTTTCTCCTCAAAGAAACTCAGCTCAGCTGAAACCAAGTACGGTGCTTTTGATAGAGAACTTTCAGTAATTTACAGAGTAATTAGAAAGTTCAGGCACATGGTTGATCACTCACCACAAACCCCTCACTTTCGCTTTTCGCCAGAAAGCCGAAAAATGCTCATCAGATACATTTCTGGTAAAGACAACATCGTTGCTGAATCGCGAATCATGATCGTCTCTAAGGGTATTGACTTCCAGGACCTTGCGTTATTGCAAGCTCATGACGAAGAATTACAAACCTACCTCCATCCTAATTCTTCTCTAAACTTAACAAGAGTACCAATCCCGGAAACTGATTTGAGTATTTACTGCGACGTATTTTTAAAAATAGCACGACCTTTCATCATCCTATTATTCAACATGCAATTATCTCCTTCTTTTAGATTATATACGAATTTACTTTTATTTGAATAATGTACCGTGATCTTCATATTCTTGCAAACACTGACATGGGGGGGGGGGGGTCTATGTCGGTTTCAATCATTTCTTAACATTTCTCATTATTAATTAATGTATAACTTATATCTGCGTGTATTTAATATTTTTATATTTCATGTATTTTCCATATTTTATATCAGCATTAATCTCAATAATTTCATATTGGACTCAGTCAATGTCCGCAGCAAGTTCTAAATTCCAATCTCGGTTACTTGCAGTATGAGGTCATCAGGCCCTTCTTCATCTATTAAAGTATTTAGTCAGCACTCTCTGGTGAGTCAACCGAGACGCGTTTCCGCCTGCCAGGCATTTCTTTTACAATAAATTTTAGTTTATGTATGCAAACATTCGAAGTCGTTTTACTTATGCAAGCCATATCCCTACACACTTGAATTTTAAAAATAATTTTTTGAAAAATGAAAATAACAATTACAGAAATAACAATAATAATTCTTTCAACAAAGACACAATAATAATAATTTTTCTCCAAATTTTTACAATAATAATACTAATGTTAATAATAATAATAGACAATTGAATCCGGGACAGTATAAAAACTTCAACTCAGGGCATTTTCAAAATCAAAATAAATTATATAATGTTACGGGCGGTCCAAAGTGTGCAATATTTTGCACACTGTTGAGCGTTCGTAAGCTGATTGCATTCCAATGGCTAATGCAACTCAGCATTTCTGGTCATGCAAGCTGGTCTTGAGACGTAAAGTAATTCCTAAATTAGCCTTTCCAGTTATTCAAATATATTTAATTAATGAAACTTTTAAAGGTAAGAATGGTTCGCCCTTATGTCTTTAAAGTCCATTAATGTTTTATTATACAGATTAATTGGTAGTGAGAGTGCATAGGCACTCGATCGCTATGGACTGTAAAGTTATGAAATAAGAGAAAAGCGAGGAATGAGTGTAAAGCGAGAACGATGATAGAGGAACTAGGATGAGCGGAGAAAGAATAGAATAGGAAAGAAGATCAGCAATAGCAGACAGCTTTCTGCCGTTTGTCAATCCCTCCTGTCGTTCGCCCATGAACATGCCCAATATACCGATCTCATTTAGGAAATCTTGATGTATTCTACCGTCATCGCGAGGCTAACATACATTTCATAATTACATCCCTTTCTCGTACGCCTATCCTTGCTCAAGTGCTTTAGCCAGCTGATCTCCTGCCTCAAAGACCACGTTGTTTTTGTAACTAGAATCTAAGACTCATTTGAATGCTTAAATAATTATGTTAAAGCTTTTAATCCACATAAAGATTATAAGCCTAGACTAATTAAATATATTTCAACTTACTCTGAAATATATTAGAAATTAAAAACGTTTCTACAATTTGATGATTATGCATCTAATATTAAAAATCGATGAGCGCATTTCCTTTCTCACAATAGGTGTAGAAAGAGGGGAGAAATATTTACCATCTAAAAACCAGCAAATGGTACAATAACTACATCAGCATTTCTACATATTCCTAAATCCTCCCTCCCATTATTACCTCTGTCCAATCATTAATTCCTTAATCATCAAAAAACCCTATCATGCTCGCCTCGCAATGAACTAATATAACGGATCAAAGCAAAATCAAATTCGCAGTCTTCTGAGTTTCTTGACCGAGTTCAGACCTTGAAGTAGCAAAGAAAATATTTTTCTTTCATCGTGCCCGTCTGCGATCTAGGGCGACAGTTTTCATATTCGGTAATTGACTAAAATCTTAAAATTGCCTATCGGGACATTTTACAAAAATGTGTCGGGCGGACGTAAAAGACAAAAGCCTTCATCTGGACGGAGGCAAATATATAAGATAATTGCAATATATGAAGATATATTTTTAATATATCTGTCTTCGGCGGACTATTTTAAAGTCCAATTCGTTTAACAAAACGGCAAAAGGTGCGAGAATGATCGGAAAATTAATACTACCGAATCTCAAAACGGTAGTGATAATTTTTCATCAAATATATATTTTTATTATTATTATTATTTATGTCTATTGCTGGGACCCGGAAGGGCCCCTGATACTTGGGTATTCCCGTTGCATCACCAACTAAAACTCATGTGTGACCCCACAGCCCGTGCCAAAGGGCAAGGACCTGGGCCCCGCTTTTGGTCTGAATTACTGCTACATCTATGGAGAAGCAGCCCGTGAGAATCTGGCGTTTGTCCCTAATTGCTATATAATCGCGAAGTATGAGGGTGGAAATTTCGTTGTCTTCCCCACATAATCGACAAAGTAGGCTTTCTGCAAGCCCCATCTTGTGTCTGTAGTAGACGAGGTTGCCGTGACCAATCAACACTTCAGTTCGGGTCTTTACCTCGGTTCTACTAAGCCTGCGCAAATTTGAAGCTTTTTTGGGGTTTAGATGTCCCCCCCATAAGGGTTTTGGCTTGCTTGCATGCCATAGCTTTCCACCACTCTTCCTGGTGTTTCTCGGCCAACCACCTGTTAATGTGTTGTCTGAACGACCTATTTGAAATACCAATTACTGGTTCTAGACCAGTTTCGTTTTGTTTTGTCGCCAGCTTGGCTAGTTTATCCGCTGTCACTGACTTATCTAGTGTCGTGATGGCCGCTCTACTATCTGAGAAGATGCGGATGTTCCTGCCGCGGCCATAGTTCCGTGCTTCGCTGATCCCTGTGTAGCGGTTTTGTCTTCAGGATCTTATCGCGAATATATCGGTCCACGAGTCTCTCCACCGTTTTTAGTACGAAGGAGGTAAGGCTGATTGGTCGGAAAACCTTCGGGGACGTCCATCCGTTCTTGCCTGCTTTAGGTATAAAAATAATCCTTGTCCCTCTCCAAGCTTTTGGGACGTAACCCAGAGTCAGACTGGCCCGAGTAAGTCTCACTAGCGGCCTTATGATGAGGTCCCCAGCCCTCTGTAGGAGGATCGGGTAAATTCCATCCAAGCCTGGGGACTTGAAGGGGTTAAAAGACTTCAAGGCTTATTTAACCCTGGCTGGGGAGGCGATCTTATGAGCCAGCCGCCCGCGTATTCAGCAGTTGGCGCTTCTGAGCACCCTCCCTCCCCCCACCTTCTTTGGACCTGTAAAACCCGTGAAGTGCGCCACCGTCAAAAGGTCAGGGTTTCCTCGTCCGACTCTGAGTGCGTCCCGTCCGATAGTCGTAGGATGCTTAACATAGCTCCCAGTTAACGGGCCAGTAGTCTGTTCAGCCTGTCCGCCCTTGTGCCCTTCTCTATTTCTGAGCAGAAGGAGCTCCAGTTCTTACCCTTGGCCTCCCTAATTTCTTTCCTAGGGTAAGTTCCATAGTTCTTTCGTATTGCCTTTCTTGGTCCGTCTGAACCTTTCTCTCGATTCTTTACAGAGCTTCTCAAGCTTCCTATTCCACCAGTAAGTCTCCCGCGCCTTCTTAATTTTCGAAGGTAGGCAGTTGTGTTCATACGCAATAAAGATGGCTGACGAAAATTGGTCAGCCGCCCTTTCAAGGGCATCTACGTTTCTAATTTCCACGCTTGTCCCATGGAGTGCAGCTTGTAGGTCTGTGAACTAGCACTCCCAGTTTGTTTTTCTCGGGTTCCTGGCCCATATTGGACCAGAAAACGCGTGTGATTCCAGTTCGTACATTATCTGCACGTGGTCAGATAGGGAAGGTTCATCTGAAACCCTCCATTTCTTGACTTTATCACAAATGCTTCCGGTGCAGAGGGTGATGTCGATTACCTCCTCTCACACAGAGTTCCGAAAAGTCGGTGTCGGTCCTGTATTTAGACTAACCAATTCAGTAGTGATTAGATAGTCCACTAGATCGTCGCCCCTTCTGTTGCTGTCCGTGCTACCCTACAGCTTATGGTGGGAGTTGGCATCGCACCTCAAGAGCAGGGGCAGGCCTCTTACCTTATACTAGTCCACTAGTAAGCGGATTTCCTCCGGTGGATAAGACACACTGTTATGGGGAATGTATGCCGATCTAATGAATGGCTTACCAATTCCTGTCAGGTCGACTGAAGCTGTCATGAGGTCTCTGGAACAAAGGTCCAGTAATGGGACGATGTTCACGTTCTTCGCCAAGATGCATGTCCTCGAGCTGGGTGCCTCGGGGTAACCATAACAACAAATGTCAGCCCCCCCCCCTAATCCCCTAATGGCATCTCTGTTTTTCCGCGGTTCTTGGATAAGTGAGATGTCTGTGTGCATCACAGCTATGCTTTTCTGCAGAACCGCAAAAGTGCTTTTGCTGTGATGCAAGTTGATTTGGATAATGGTTAGGCCGGATGCAGCAATTTAGGGCTGCTCCGGCCTCTCCCTTTCCATGACAGACTCCTCCTGTTCTCAACTGCACACCTTAAAGGTAATCTGTCCTAGATGGTAGAGGGGCCTGTCGTTGAGGCCTGCTAAGGCTCTCGCCTGAGACTGAGGGACCTGAACGATTAGAAGGTGTTTTAATCCTCCCGTCGCGTTAGCCTCCTGAGGTCTCTCGTGTCTGACAATACGCCAGCATGTTGTTTTCAGCGAGGGGTTGAACCCCTCCAGACGCCTCAGGACGACAGCCGGGTCCTCCGATTTCCCGGGGATTCAGGGCGTTACCTTTAGCATCTTTTGGGGTATCTCCACCCCGCTTGCTTTCAGGTTGGCGCCTTCCCAGGGCCTGAGCTCGGCCGCCGTTTTAGTTAGAAATACCTTAGCCAATGGGTTTGACGCCACAAAACTAAATACTCCTCCCCTACAGAAAGACGTCTCAAATCTCGTTTAATTGCTGGCCGGTTCTTTGTTCAAGGCGTGCAATGTGGCCTGCCTAAAGAGTTGGAACTGCTCTAGCGATAAGACTAAATTAAGAATGTATGGTTTCTAGTTGACTACAAATAATCGATTACAAACTGCATTTTTTAACCAAATAATTATTTTCGTTATAAATTTTTTCACGGATAGTAATTTTTATTATTTATTGGACAAGTAAAATCCACTTTTATGTCAGTACTTCATTTTTAAGACTTTAGAGAGAATTTGAAAAACCCGCCGAAAAAATTAGTGCACATTTTTGACCACTAGATGGATGTCTTCGATATCTTTCTCGCAACAAAACTCATTGTCAATTATTATAATTGCCAATTATTTTTCGATCAGAAATTGCTTTTATGCGATTTAGCTTCGGCTTATTTCGACGTTCTAATACTGCAGGTTTTTACTTTCCCGTATATTATTTATTCTCATTTACTTTTCTCATTATTCAAAATAGACAAAGTATTACTTGAATACTATATTTCGAACACTTACCCACCTTTCGTGGTTAGACTCGCATTGTTATTCAGTGCCTCAACTTAGCTTTTTCTTCTGCTTAATTTTCAATCATACCAAGAAGAATCAGCTTGGGTCGTCGTTGTTACAATCCTTTTTCTAAGGAAAATCACAAGCGTGATCCGTGCAGTTTAAGAACAATTTCTGCAACTCTCCAAAAAAGTATTCCAGTATACCCATCGATGCGAAACTGTGTGTAAATTGCAGAAAAGAAATTTTTCAACTTGCATTGCTATCCTCTTTGTATTCTCATACTGATTCAACAATTGAAGATGCTTCAGTGATCAACGATAGTTCACCTCCTATTCTCGATAATGATATTTCAATGGAAGACGACGATATCTTTGCCGATCCTTGGACATCCAAGTTTGAAAAATCAAAAACTGATTGTTCTGATGAAAATCATTACGCCAGAATGCAGTTTCTTGAACAAATGAAAGAAAAATTTAAAAAATCTGCAAGTAATTCAGAAAAAGTGTTCCTTTTAACTCTTGCTCCGAAATATTGGGGCGGCAGAAGATTGGCTAAAGAATTTGGTGCTTCTGAACACCAAACTGGAAAGGCTAAGAAATTAGTAGCTGAGAATGGTATTTTAACTTCTCCTAATTTAAAAAAAGGTAAAACTTAAAATTCCGAGATTGAAAATTTGGTCAAAAAATGTTACCTTGATGATGAGAATAGTCGTATGATGCCTAACATGAAAGATTTCGTTTCCGTAAAAAAGCTGATGGCTCCCGTGAGCACGTTCAAAAAAAGTTAATTCTGTGCAATTTTTCTGAATTATATGCAAATTTTAAGGCTCAGCATCCTACAGTTGAAATTTGCTTATCAAAATTCTCTGAGCTTAGACCCCGAAATTGCATACTCGCTAAAGCCAGTGGTACGTATACTGTTTGTGTTTGCGTGTACAACAGTCGTATTTCTTTAAAAACCTCAAGGACACACTGAAAGAAGGAGAATTTCTTATCCTTTGTGATTTCGCTGAAAACTATGCCATTGTAGTCCAGAATGCAGCTCAGTCATTTAATTGGAACAATGATCAAGCTACCATTTTTACAGTGGTAATTTATTATAAAGAGGACAACATTCTAAAGCACCGCAGTCTTGCTATGTTATCAGACTGTTTGACTCATGACACAATTGCTGTGTACGAATTTCAAAAAATTATTACACACTATTTGAAAGAGAATTATCAACCTAGAAAAATGATTTATTTTACAGATAGAGCCGCCCAGCACTTTAAAAATAAATATAACTTCATCAATTTGCTCCACCATGAAAAGGATTTTCGTATTCCAGCCGAGTGGCATTTCCATGCAACGGCGCACGGAAAAGGCCCTTGTGATGGTATTGGGTGAAATGTAAAACGACTCGCAGCGCGTGCTAGTCTACAAGCGTCATCTAAAGATCCGATTTTGACTGCTGATGCCTTGTGTCAATGGGCAAAGAAAAATTTAGTTGAAACTTTAGTATTCTTTAGTTCCAAAGAAAATCGCGCCATCATAGCTCAAGAACTTAAGAGTAGATTTGCATCAGCAAACACAGTGCCTGGTACACAAAAATATTACTCTTTCGTTCCCTCTGCTGATTTAACTCTCACGTTAAGAAAATATTCGTCATCATTAGAATGTGATGTTTTCCCGAAAAAAACTGTGAGGCAAAGAAAAAAGAGAAGAGCACAATACACTCTAATAAGCAAATTATTTTACTCAATTTTCGATGTGAGAGGCGAGGGGACTCACAATAAATAATCACCGCGAAATACAAATTAATTTTTATTTTTAATTTCGTACCTGCCAAACATAAAAGTTTTACGAACAAATTATACAAAGTACAATTAAATAAGTTCCCAATGGACGGTACATCGTGATCGTGGCGCCTAGCTGCACTGCGACGCAGAAACCGCGCGCAAGAAGTGTTATATATCTCCACCAATTTCTTTCGCCCCACTTTCGACCATTGCTCATTTTAAAGGGAAAAAGTCAAGCCTTTTTTTAAACATAATTTTGGAAAGAAAATTAACGGAGAAAAACTCAAAAATAAGTTTAAAATTAAAAAATGAAGCTCAAATAATTTTTTTAATCTAAAACCATTGCCTTTATCGTAAAGCAGATGAAAAAACATTTCTAAGACCTTCATAAAAAAATTAATTTGGATAACTTTTGTAGAAGCTATGGTTTCCATTAGAATTTTAATGTTCAATGTGTTGAGTTGAAAGTATGGGTCAGCTTTTTTGTGTGCTTCGTTGGTGTGTCACACCGATTCTTCCAGTCAGTGATCCCAGAACGTGGGAGCTGGTGGCCCCCACCACGCTCCCATGTGGGAGCACCCACAATCATGCGCGCCGTGTCGGTGTGTCCCCACTTCCTCGTTTCGATTTCACGCTTTCGGCTGTTGAGTCAAGATCGAAAATTATGTTTCTGTCGACTTCGTATCAAAGTGGCGGGAAGCAGACGACAAATTTAAAATCACGAAGTATATCATTTAAGATATTACCTTTTCTTCTTAGATATTTTTAAAAATATTCAACTAACATGAATATCTAAACATTTTGTTTAAATTTTAGGATGATTTAAATACTTATAAAATCATTTTATATTTAAATATAATGTCAATAAATTTTCAAAGTTTCCAAATAAAATATCAATTTCAATATTGTTTCGCTATGAAAATCAAATAATTAAGTTAGAAAATTATGTAGAGAATATTATATATTAAGGAATGATAAAATATGATATGAGAGTTTGAAAAATAAAATATTAAAATACTTAAGCAATACATAAATTATAACTAATTATACACTCGAAATTATATAAATAAGATATTAAGGTTAAAAATCTTCATTTCTAATTACATAGTGATAATTGATGCAGTTGATCAAATTTACAAACTCGAAACATGCTTTAATCAATATCTTGATTTAAATCTTCAAAGATTTATTGACTTTAAATTTTACTGAGAATTTTCCAAGAATTTCACATAATCTCAAAAATGTTTATATTAGGCGAATGTTTTTAAATATCAATCAAATCCCATAGTCAATAAATGTTTAAAATTTCAAGTAAAGGTATTGATTGGAAATTTACTAGCTGTGTTAGTTAATTATTTTAATCAGAAAATTCTTGATTTTCGTAGATTTTTTCAACTTTTTAATTAAAGATCTATGCATAGGCCACAAACATGTGAGGTGAAAATTTTGAATCATCAGCTACAATTTCTAGGCAACAAAGATTTTAATTGGATTGTTGTAGGACCCTAGCTGTTTTACCCTGTCAGTAATCAGGTGCTGATAGGAAAAACTAGTCAGAGCTTTAATTAATATGAATTTCTGTTAACCCTCCGTTACCAAACATATGAGGGATTCCCTCAGTGGGGTCAGTTTTTTCGAAGTAACTTCTGATTTACGCTTCACACAGTCTGGTCCGTTTGAATACCTTTCCACGAATTATTTCTGAAGCTTTTTGTAGCAATAAAAAATGTTCAAGTAGAATACTCATTCAATAATCACTTTTTAAAACCAAAGGTGACGTGAATTTTGAGGGAATCCCTCCATAGTTTGACTTTCGTGCAATGGAAATAGCTTGAGTTCTTAAGTGCGGTGTTGCCACATTTTGATGTTACATGTTCAATCAAGTATTCGCAACATTTGGCAACACTGCAGATGTTCTAACACGCAGAGGGAAATCCTCTAGGGTTTGGTAACCGTGTAACAATTTTTAATTTTGGTAACGGAGGGTTAATCTCCTTTCCACACCACCGATGAGGTAGAGTTGCAGGCGCGTTTTTTTAAAGTTGTTTCCCCTGTATGCCTAATCCACTATTTCAAAAATTTGCAATAAGAAGAAAGTGAAAAAATAGAATAAAATATATTTGGGGTGCTTAATTAACGTGAGTCCCCTTGTCTCTCACATAACTCAAGGCACATAAAAAGAAGTACACCTCTGGTCACCTGTAAATTAATGCTAATAGATGTCTTTTACAGAGATATTAAACATGATAGATAAAATCAAATAAAAAAATTTTTGGAAGTGCAGGAGGTTGAACTCGCATATGCTTTGTATCAGCCAATTACTTTGACCATTCCAATACGATCTTTGTTAAATACTATTAATTTACGGACATTATATAATTAGGACGATATGTTTTCCCAAATTCATGAAAAATGATTATTTATACATTGCATTCAGAGGAATATTTTTCAGAATCGGCTACAATCTTGCATACAATGTTATATACTATAAAATTAGAATTAACGTAAACTGTAATTTCGTATGCAAATTTAGATGTAATTTTTGTTTTTTTTGAATACTGAAATCTTTTATTCACAGTTTTATAATGAAATCTATATGTGAATAATATTACGTATTTCAAAAAGTTTTCAGAGTATTTTATTTAAAAAAAATTTTTTTCAATGTTGCTTTATACCAGAGAAGAAACTTTAGTGTATAATTTCGAGTGTATAATTAGATATAATTTATGTATTGCTCAAGTATTTTAATATTTTATTTTTTAAACTCTAATATCATATTTTATCATTCCTTAATATTAAGTATTTTCTACATGATTTTCTAATTGAATTATTTGATTTGCATTGCTAAAAAATATTGAAATTTATATTTTGTTCTGAAACTTTGTAAATTTATTGACTTTAAATTTGAATATAAAATGATTTTCTAAGTATTTAAATCATCCTAAAATTTGAAATAATTCATTAATATTGGATCTATAACTTAATTAGTGCGGTTTTTTCCAAAATTTGAACGTTTATTTATGAAAAACATCTACAATAGTATTATTCAAAGTATTGTCTATCTGAAGCTATGACTTTTTCCCATCTTTCTCGCAATTTGTGGATTCTATCTCAAAAGAACTGCGCCGGCTTGGTGGCCAAGAATAAATCAAGCCAATTTTTGATACCCTGTTCTGATGTGAACCGTATTCCAGTAAGGGCGTTCTGCATCGACCGGAACAAATGGTAGTCAGAAGGTGCAAGTTCTGGGCTATAAGGCGGTGGGGGTAAAACTTCCCATCCACTGTTTTCCAAATAGTTCTTAACCGGAATAGCAGCACAAAGTTCGACATATTTGAGTGAAAAAAAATTATTGTTGTTTACGCTTCAAATGAATGACATATACTGAAAAAGACGCACAATGACAGTAGCTTTCCAACGCATGTCCGGAATATTGGAACGATGGAATAATAATCAAGTTAGGCCATCTCTTATCAAACCACTCGAATTAAGTTATAGATCCTATACAATATTAATATAATATTAATTAATAATTCATTTTAGGTGAATATTTTTAAAAATATCTAAGAGAGAAAGGTAATATCTCAAATGATATACTTCGTGATTTCAAATTTGTCGTCTGCTTCGCGCCACTTTGACATAAAGTCGACAGAATAGTATATTACTTGCCTAGGTGCACATTAAGGGTTATTGCGTGACGAGCGACAATGCTCGCAGGAGATCGAAGCCGAATTGTGTGCATTGGCACGTATTCTATTTTATGTGACTTCTGTGCGTATACGAGTTTTTATGCGTACACTTGAATCTAATCTAGTATTTTAGTTGTTTGCGGCGCCAGTCATTACACTTGATATTTCGCGACTAGTCCTGGCCATTTTGATTTTATCGATCTTGTGTAGTAGTAATGGATTTTAATAGACGCATGCGCAGTTAAAATGTACAAGGCTTTGGCAGTAAGGTGCTGTACGCTGTACGAAGAAGAAGAAGAAGAAGAAGAAGAAGAAGAAGAAGATTGTGCTCCGTTGTATGTCTATAGGCGCATGCGCAGTTCAATTTTCACATTTAATTCCCCTGTAGCGCAATCTGCTACATTGCGCTACTTTTAACTGTAGCGAAAAAACGAATTTGCACGCCGGTGGCACATAAACATAATTTTCGATCTTGGCTCAACAGCCGAAAGCGTGAAATTGAAGCGAGGAAATGGGGACACACCAACATGGTGCGCTTGATTCTGTGTGCTCCCACATGGGAACGTGGTGCGGTCCGCCAGCTCCCACGTTCTGGGGTCACTGCTTCCAGTCTGTGTGACAGTCAAGGGGATCTTCTTCATAGTGTGGGTGTTACTCACATCTTCTAAGAGTGTAGACTAGGCGCGTGCCAATTGACATACATAAATTTAGTCGCAGATTTTAATTACATTTTTTGTAATCATTAAAAAGGTATAAAAATCTTATTACATTGAAATTACTAATTATCCATTTATTTTCAATTATTATTGTTTATTTTTATTAATCTAGTTAATATTTGATAACAATAACAATATTTTGTAATTATACGGTAAATGTTACAATCAGTATTATAAATAATTATAAAATAATGGCAATAATTGTTATCTTGTAATTGATATAATATAAACATTAACAATCATATTAATAATATAGAATAATAATATTTGTTATGAGTCGTTAATCATCAATTATATTTTGTTCGTTGTTATAATTCTATATTATAATTAGTAATAATAATAATATTACCAATACGGACGATTTCATAATTTGGATGAAATTAATATCTGTGATAATAATGATAATAACAATCATGTATACATGAAGGGGGAATAATGTCAATAATAATAAAATAATTATAAGAGAATAAAATAATAGTTATGGATACGTGACAACACATTAGGACAAATAAAAATAAACATTTTTGGTTATTCAACGATATTTAACATTATTTCAAATGACATCCTAGTAGCAGAAGATGGAGTATGAGGATCAGAATTTTTTAAGGTAATAATGTAAAAGAGGCAAAATTCGTCAAGTGTACCTGCCTAAAAATTTTTTGTCTTCGATTTCCTTGAAAGTCCGCGAAATTATTGTCCTAGTGAACCTATTTTAATTCCCCTAAGAGAACGTCTCTAGAATGACGGGTTGTCAGTATACAGGGGCTCGAATTTTCAACCTTTTAGCGCACACGCTGATACTCAATTAACTATAACTTCTACAAAACTTATCCAAATTAATTGTTTTATGGAGGCAAAAATAAAATCTAACGTCTTGAACTTTTATATTTTTTATATAATTTTTATCAACCTCACGAGAGTTGTGTGTGTTTGTAGAAGTTATGGTTAATTGAGTATCAGCGTGCACCGTAAAAGGTTGAAAATTCGAGCCCCTGTATACCGACAACCCGTCGTACTAGAGATGTTCTCTTAGGGGAATTACAAGAGGTTTACTAGGACAATAATTTCGCAGACTTTCAAGGAAATCGGAGACAAAAAGTTTTTAGGCGGGTACACTTGACGAATTTTGCCCCATATATATATATATATGTATATTCTCTTTTGCTTACATCTGTGTGGGCAAATAAACCATAGGATTGGAAATTATTGAGCGTGTTCACCCCTTCATTCGGTTTTCTTTTTAAAAATGTTTTCTTGTGTACATGTTGTAGCCTCCTCAGTCAGATGAGAGGGCAAACACGATTCCCCAAATAAAAACAAGTTTTAATTTTTTTTTTATAATTTGAAATTTGGCAGTTTGGAGCCTCCACGGACAAAGAACTCCTTCCAAAGGAATTATGAATTAATACCTAAATTAAATATTTTCATTTGTATTTAAATTAAGTCTTCGTACGTAACATATAAAAATAGATGTTTTCAAATTCATAATAACATTTAACAAAATTAAACTTACACGGAAACAATCTGTAATTGCTGTAAAAAACCTGGTCATTTAGTACGAGACTGAAAGATATGACTAAATGAACAATTAAAAACACCTCATCAAAAAAACTCCAAGCCTCCCCAGCACGGGTGCATTGAGGAAAGCATAAATCTAGAACCACTGGCATCCACTTCTTCCATAGCTTACAAGGTGCGTTCCAAAATAAACGAGACTGAGCTAAAATAGAAACGACAGGAGCTTTGTTTTGATAAATTCGAGTTTATTTATTCAAAATAGTCCCCTCCGGCCTCGATACACTGTTTTGCGCGATCCAAAAGTTTTTCGAAAGAGTGTTTCAGGTCATTGACCGGAATGTCCTTCAGGATGTTGGTACAAGCCTTTTGGATGGCCTCTACGGACGCAAAACGTTTTCCTTTCATGGCCAAATGCAATTTTCCGAATAGGTAGAAGTCACAGGGAGCCATATCAGGCGAATACGGTGAGTGGTTGACGGATAAAATGTGATTTTTGGTAAAAAAATCAGTGATAAGCGTTGAACGATGGGCCGGCGCTTTATCGTGCAAAAGGCGCCAACTGCCATTTTCACGGTATTGCGGCCTCACACGGCGAATTTTCGGTCAAAATGCGATGAATTGAATCTTTTGACATGTTTAATTCCATTGCCATGTGTCGCAAAGAAGATTTTGGCTCATTTTTTATAAATTCACGCACAATTTCAATATTACTTGGTGTAATCACGAAACTTTCCTGACCGGGATGTTCGTCGTCCTTGATGTCTTCACGACCTTCTTTGAATCATTTAAACCACTCACGGACTCTGGCACGGAATAAAAAATTGTCACCATACACTTGTTTCATTAATTCAAACCTTTCAGTAAAAGTTTTACCAAGTTTCAAACAAAACTTAATATTCGCTCTTTGTCCGAAGTTCATTTTTCGACCGATGCTATAAACACACTGTCCCTTATAAAGCAATAACTCGGCTTCTAATTGTCCGTTGGTCATGAAATTTTGACAGAACGCCAGTGAAGGATGTACCTTTCCAACTCCTACTCCCATCAGAAGATAGCGCCACTATAAATAGCTATTTTGAAAAAGTCTCGTTTATTTTGGAACGCACCTTGTACAACAACAACAACAACAATAAATATTTTAAAATCTAATTTAATCTCATCAATTATAATATCAATAGAAGGTCTGAAAAATTTAACACACATGATGATTGATACTGGTACTGCTCGAAATTTAATTAAACAAAAGGTTTTCAGCCCTAAAGTACCAATAAATAACCACAGCGCATTTAAACTTACAGGGGTTAATGATTTAGCACTTTGCACTGTGACGTCCTAAAGTTTTAATTTAATAAATAATTCCTAGCTGAAAATCTAGAGTCAATTGCCCTGTCTACGTTCCTCATTTAAATGTTGAATGGTTAACAATTTTTCCCGGTTGAATACAAGTCAATGAATTCTATGAAAATTTATTGAACAAGAATGATATTTATTAATTGTCAAGATTAACATAAAATAATTTATCCTACGCGACTTTGATCAATTCGTCAAGTTGGTAGTACTCAGGTGTTTTCTCTCCGGTGGATGTGTACTGTTTCTCCAACCTTAAAGTTAAACACAACTCTCTTGAGGTTGATAAAAATTATATAAAAAAAAGAAAAGTTCAAGACGTTAAATTTTATTTTTGCCTCCATAAAAAATTAATTTGGATAAATTTTGTAGAAGTTATGGTTAATTGAGTATCAGCGTGCGCGGTAAAAGGTTGTTAATTCGAGCCCCTGTATACTGACAACCCGTCATACTAGAGACGTTCTCTTACGGGAATTAAAAGAGGTTCACTAGGACAATAATTTTGCGGACTTTCAAGGAAATTGGAGACAAAAAATTTTTAGGCGGGTACACTTGACGAATTTTGCCCCAAATATAAATTATACTTTAAAATGCTTAGAAATTGAGAACCACTGTTATCCTTTTAAATCCACGAATACATTAACTATTCCAGATCGAACAGTTACAACATTTTATGTTCAAATGAAAAATACAGGAAAAAAGAGGGGTATATGCCTCGATTACATATCAAAGATGGTTCTTATGTAGAAGACGCAGTTGTAAAAAATCACAGAGGAAAAGCTTATTCAAAATTTGTAAATACAAATGAAATACCAATGACATTATCAGTCCCAATAGTTAACTTAGAAGACTTTGAAGAACAAGAATGTTATAAATGAATTGAAAATTTAAATGCTGACAATTCTGTGATTAACTCATGCAAATTTTGTAACGTAACAGACGAAGACAGAGTAGAATGTATTAAAAATCTTCTTCGATTAGACCATTCAAATCAAGATGGATATAAACATATAAAAAAATCACCCTATAATACTCCAGTATGGATTGAGACGGCTCAGCCTTGAGTTTTGGCCGATTTAGAAAGAAAAGGGAGCGAAATCTCCAAAAATAACCTCGTGATAGGGTTGAGCACATTAGGCCTGAACTCGCACGAAAGAATCGCGAGGTTTTGTTGAGTCCTAGTACCGTAATTATTCATTACATACCAAGCCGGAAGTGCATGTGGGTCGAACACAGCCGTTTAGTTTTCACGGACATTTTTGTGCGTGATCTCAGAGTGCGCCGTACTAGCCTGTGTTTGCTGCCTTTCGCCCAAGTACCTGGGTGAAGCAGTTTTGTGCGTGGTCTAACTGGATGGGCGTCCACGTTCATCTCTCTCTTGCGTTTTTTTTTACATTATTCATTATTGTTTCTTTTGTTTTTATGCATATGGGCAGTTTAATAATGGATAATTTTGACATATAATATTCAAACAAATAAATAAATATTCAGATACTATGGTAATGAAATGGTATCTTGGTTTGATATTGAAATTTTATTGAGGTTACTAACATATAATATGTGATACAAATGATAATAAATGAGTATACATTTTTCAACTTATTAATGAAGCCCAAAAATTATTAAAACATTTATGAATGATGAGCCAAAATGGCGATCCCCAGTATAAGTAAATAATACGCGACGATTAAATCATTTTTTCACTCTTCTGTAAAACATGGGAAATCTCCACATGAATTTTAAGTGTTCTCATGCTACCGCCCAATGCAAGAGCGCGTCTACCCAGGGAGTGGGGCAGCCAATCGGCGAGCGGCTATGCCATCCATGGATCATCACTCGTTGACAAAAGGCACATCATGACGACTACGGAAATGTTAGCTTTCTTTCGATACCAATTTTTTAGGTGTAGGGAAACTCCCAAAATTAAAACGTGGAATCTCTGGGGAGGTTTTATAATAATGCGTCGTTTGTTTCAGGTATTTGGAATGTTGAAAACTTCGATTCCGACAAGATTCTAAGAGTCAGACTACGTGCTAATCCAAATAAAAAAAATTTTAATGTGAGTTTCTTCCTACATTCTCACTCGTCAATTAAAGTTTTTCGTCTCGCAAAATTTTCACCCTTCGTTTGATCCAAAAACATAATTTTCAAATGGTCAGTTTTGAGCACAGATAGGCCAAAATTGGTTTTGAAAATATTAAAATAATCAAATTAAAAATTGAACAAGTCGAAATGTTCCAGGATAGTTCCTAAAAAACCCGATTCTCAAGGAAAAATAAAATGGAGAATGGTTCTTGATTTTCGTAAATTAAATAAGAAAACAATTGGAGATTCGTATCCTCTACCTAATATAAATGATATACTTGATTGTCCAGGATCAGCAAAATATTGTTCAGTGTCTGATTTAGCTACTGGTTTTCAGCATATAAAAGTGGACCCAAAAGACTCGTAAAACCGCATTTTTTACACCTCACAGTCATTATGAATTCGATAGAATGCCTTTGGGTTTAAAAACAGCACCAGCCACGTTTTAAAGATTAATTGATTTAACATTAACTAGATTAATTGAAACGGAACTTTTTGTGTATATTGATGACATAGTTATATATGCAAATACTCTAGAAGAGTATGGAATGAAATGTAAAAATTTAACAGAAAGACTTAGAAAAGCAAATCTTCATTTATAACCAGAAAAATGCGAATGTTTACGACCCGAAGTATTTAGGTAGATAGTTAGGTCATATAATTGATAAAAATGGAGTACGTCCAGATCCGAAAAAGATAATATCTGTAAAACACTGCGCAGTGCCAAAAACACAGGAAAATGATAAACAATTTTTAGACTTAGCAGGATACTATAGATGATTTATCTTTGGATTTTTAAAAATCAAAAACTTTAGAAAAACGTGAAACTTTACCAATATTTAAAACTTTATAAATGGGAATAGCAAAAGAGATAAAAAGGAAACTGCTACCATTTTTCCCTTCCAATTGAAGAAGAAAATAAGGACGATTTTTGCGAAACTTCAAATAATATAAAATTATCAATTTACTCATTACATGAATTATCTCAAAAATTAAAATTTCAAATTCAACTACAAACATTATAGTCTTTAATGCAATAACGCAATATCCAATATCGAACTGGCCAAAAAATTTTCTGGGAGACTATGAAAGTAGACATTCAAAAATATATACAAGGCTGTTTACAATGTCGACTCAAAAAATTAATCAGAATTAAAACACAAAATTTTATGGTAATCACAGACATCCCTGCTACTACTTTTGAAAAAACATCAATGGATATCGTTAGACCACTACTTGAAACAATATCTGGTAACTTATATATTCTAACCATACAAGACAATTTTACAAAATATTCTTTAGCAATATCTCTTCCTAATCACCAAGCTAGTACGATAGCAGATGCTTTCGTGAAAAAATGTATTTGCATATTTGGATCACCGAAAAGAATACTGACTGACCAAAGCAGAGATTTCTTAAGTAATTTATTATAAATATTGGCAAAACGTTTTAGAATTAAACAATTTTGTATCACACCTTTTCACCCTCAATCAAACGGATCATTAAAACGTTCACATCATGTTTTTTAGGAGGATATCTTAAACAAATTGTTACAAAAATCTCGGAATGGAATGATTGGCTTATCAAGTGTTAAAAGTGTTAGGAAAAAGAAATGTCAAAATACAAGGTGCGTTCCAAAATAAACGAGACTTTTTCAAAATAGCTATTTATAGTGGCGCTATCTTCTGATGGGAGTAGGAGTTAGAAAGGTACATCCTTCACTGACGTTCTGTCAAAATTTCATGACCAACGGACAATTAGAAGCCGAGTTATTGCTTTATAAGGGACAGTGTGTTTATAGCACCGGTCGAAAAATAAACTTCGGACAAAGAGCGAATATGAAGTTTTGTTTGAAACTTGGTAAAACTTTTACTGAAAGGTTTGAATTAATGAAACAAGTGTATGATGACAATTTTTTATTTCGTGCCAGAGTCCATGAGTGGTTTAAATGATTCAAAGAAGGTCGTGAGACATCAAGGACGACAAACATCCCGGTCAGGAAAGTTTCGTGATTACACCAAGTAATATTGAAATTGTGCGTGAATTTATAAAAAATGAGCCAAAATCTTCTTTGCGACACATGGCAATGGAATTAAACATGTCAAAAGATTCAATTCATCGCATTTTGACCGAAAATTCGCCGTGTGAGGCCGCAATACCGTGAAAATGGCAGTTGGCGCCTTTTGCACGATAAAGCGCCGGCCCATCGTTCAACGCTTATCACTGATTTTTTTACCAAAAATCACATTTTATCCGTCAACCACTCACCGTATTCGCCTGATATGGCTCCCTGTGACTTCTACCTATTCGGAAAATTGCATTTGGCCATGAAAGGAAACCGTTTTGCGTCCGTAGAGGCCATCCAAAAGGCTTGTACCAACATCCTGAAGGACATTCCGGTCAATGACCTGAAACACTCTTTCGAAAAGCTTTTGGATCGCGCAAAACAGTGTATCGAGGCCGGAGGGGACTGTTTTGAATAAATAAACTCGAATTTATCAGAAGAAAGCTCCTGTCGTTTCTATTTTAGCTCAGTCTCGTTTATTTTGGAACGCACCTTGTAAGCTATGAAGGCAAACTTACTGTAGTTCACATTAACCCTTTAACGACCAGATGTGCAGAATTTTGAAGTTGACTACAATGTCGTACCATTTATAGAAAAAAGATGAAAAAGGATAGGAATCTCCATATCCTACCGTTTTTGGGGTCGCTTTTTCGAATGGCACAGTCAGAATTCTCAAAAAATGACGCTAAACCTTTTAGTTTCCCAAAAATACCCAAAAAAATGCTATTTTTGGGGTACGATTTTTTTTTAATTTAAATTTTCTTTATGTTCCCGACACTTAGCCAACTTCTAACTTATCAGAAACGTGTTCTCGAGACTTGTACTTTTAAAATATGCATTGAAATATTTGGTTTTACTTTGTTCTCTAATTCAAAATGGCGTCTGGACGTTTGAAATTTTTCGAGTTTTATCGCAAACTAGGATGGTATAAAATTTGCCAATTAGCAATCTCATAGGTTTTAGTCATCACTAATTTCGAATCTTAGGTGAGTTTTTCGAAATTTAGAATGGCTGATCCAATATGGCGGACCTGTTATGTAAAATTTCATATTCCTGAAATAAAAAAAATACTGCCGCATTCTACGCAAAATTTAGAATAAAAATTATTCATGATGTTTTTTTGATTACAAGAGTTTTTTTCGAGAAAAAAAAATCCAAAATCATGAGGCTCCCCAAACTTATTCAAAATTTACATATATCTATATTTTTTGTCACAGACTTTGCAAATATTTCATAAAATAATGTTCATATGAATCATACATTAAACTTACTCATGATAATATGTCATTCTGATGCTGGTGTAACTTACTACTTAGGCTATAGAAGTAGATGAATATTTATAGATAAATGGTAGGGTGTGAAAGAGACACTAATAAATTTTGGGGAATTAGTAAATTCGCCTGCATTTTATATTTGCTGATACTCTATCTTATCATAAAGTTTCAATGCATATTTTTAAAAGTACAAGTCTCGAGAACACGTTTCTGATAAGTTAGAAGTTGCCTAAGTGTCGGGAACATAGTGAAAATTTAAATTAAAAAAAAAATCGTACCCCAAAAATAGCGTTGTTTTGGGTATTTTTGGGAACTAAAGGGTTTAGCGTCATTTTTTGAGAATTTTGACTGTGCCATTCGAAAAAGCGACGCTAAAAACGGTAGGATATGGAGTTTCCGATCCTTCTTCATCTTTTTTCTATAAATAGTACGACATTGTAGTCAACGTGAAAATTCTTCACATCTGGGCGTTAAAGGATTAATAGACTGAAACTCTCACAGGTGCACGTGTAAGAGCAAATGACTAAAAATGAAATTTCTTTTCTTTCATTATAAAAAAGGAAATAAATATATATATACTAGTTGTGTCCGAAAAGTATCCGACCTGCGTTTATATCTTCGCGCCAGAGCGATCGATTGGTCTCTGCTGGGTATGAGTATAACCAGTAGTCCCTGACAAACTCCCTGAATGCCGTAGTTACCGACAGGACGCCTTGGGTCGCGTGCAGCGTGTGTTTATGTCCAAGGTACTTTTTCCGTTCGTCGCATTTGTTTACAGTTGAAAATGACAGAAAGAACAGATCAACGAATTTGCATCAAGTTTTGCTTCAATCTCTGCAAGAGTTGTACGGAGACGATTAGAATGATACAGAAGGCCTTTGTGGACGAATAAATGGGCATAACACAGGAAAAGGAGTGGTACAGGCGGTCTAAAAATGGCTTCAAAGTCGGAGCCATGTCAAGTCAATGCGGATTATTTTTTTCGATTGTGAGGGCGTATCAGATCACATTGTCATAGCCGGTATGTTGGATGTAATAAACTAGGTACGCAAAATACAAAATGTCAATCAATAATATTAATAATATTATAAAAGTAATACAATGCAATGTAGAAATTTGACGCGCCACTTCTCACTGTGTTATGCATTCTCACAGTTCCATAGTTGCAAATGGCCACAGTGAATATATACAAGATGTTACACGAGATCAATGTAACCAAATGCACACAATAGGAACATTTTTACTAACCCCTTCTCTTCAGATATCAAAATTAAAAGTAAACGAAACTTCGTTTCATAGCGTTACTTTAGCAGGTTCTATAACATCTAATTGAGAGTATACTGGCACACAACTTTCTGACCCTTACGGAACATGGAATAATGTCGTAGTCCAAGCCATATTCAAAATAACTTTACAAGAACATTACGCAACTATTCATTTCAATTCAAATAAAATTCAATTAGGATCTGGTATAATATGCATACTTTCTGACATATACTGTACAGACGTAGAATATGGACAAACATTCTGGGATACATTACCCAATGACGTATGTATTTTTAATAAATATGAAGTTATCTATGAAGGACCAGCAAATAAAACATATGACAATACAACCGACAATTCTGAAACCTTTTATTCTTCAACAACTGAAGATATAACCTTTGTACTGACTGAAAAAACAAGAAAACCAGTTTGCAGTTACGTTTTAATACAGACCGAACATCCAAAATTATCAATTTTTGAAACCGGAGATGAGAATTTATTTTTAGAAAATAAATTCATATATGTAGAAAGACACATACGCACTGAAATATGGTAAATAGAATTCATCACGATGTTCTTACTCTACGATGTATACTTAAACAGCAACATTTCTCAATCTGATCTTGATAAACTGCGAGATCATATTATGTTTCCAGTAGAAAAACCAATAATTCTCAATTCTTTAGCTAGAGAAATATCAGGACATCCAGCTATTAATCAAGGAATATCATTAACGAATTTATTTAATGAAGATGTAATTGATAAAATTGCTCAATTAGCTTGGGGTGGATTTTGGGCAATTTTTACAAGTTTTGGAACTACTAGTGCAGGCCTAATTGGATTAATTATAATGATGAGAGGGATCAAATTGATAGCAGATACCATTATTCATGGATATGCGTTACATAGATTATTTGGATGGTCTCTCCATCTACTAGGCGCCTTCTGGGATTCGGTAACTAGCCTCTTATTACACTTAGGTACCAATTGAGCTTCTGGATCTCCTGCAGAGAGCCATCAAGTACAGCTAACAGCTTCAGCGCCACAAAACCCGATAGAGGCACCCAAAAGTCCAATACATAACGCAAAAATTATATTATAACAAAATTATACAACAAAGAGGAGGTCCACCCCTCAATTATGAAATACTCATTGAACAAACCATTAATAACGAGTATTTATTTTACGTCAATTTTTAATATAAAAATTTCATAATCATGAGTAGTGGCAAAGATAAAGATAATGTGAAACAAAAGGTAGCACGGAATTTATATCAAACCTTAATTAATTAATCGGAAAAAACGAATCAAAATGAACAACCAAATTTCATTAGTAAAAATTGCATTAAATTGAACGAAATTTGCACTCAAAACAAATTTTCATATCCAAAATATACGGTATTACGAATTAAACTTCATTAGAAGATTCAACATACATAGCAATTTTTATTATTAACAATATTAAACAAATAGGAATAGCAAACTCGATAGAAACAACTAAGGATTTTTCTGCCATAAAAGTTATTAATTCTATTTCGCATAAAGACGAGAAATGTGAACTAAGATTGATAAACTCACTAGAACATTTGCATGTCACAACTAAGAGTCATCTATAAACGATCCAAAACCTTTAAAGAGTAGATAAATAATAAAACCTAGTACTTCAAATGACAACCGTGTTAAAAATACATATTCATATAAAATGAAAAAAAAATATTTTTGTCCAAACAGGCGGAAAAAGTCGCATTGCATCCATGCGCGTAGAGTGGCATGCAGCCAATTGCGCTTCGGTGACGGAATCGGGCAAAATGTTCATACCGCCTGACACTTCACTGTCCGTGGCTAACTACGCGCTCGCACGCAATGCGAATTTTTCCACCAATTGGGACACAAAACGTCGTTTGTACCTCGAGCGACATGGTGGCGATGTGTGTATATATGTGCGATAAGTGTACCCGCTCAGGCGGGTACACTTCGCACTCGTCGCAATCGCCACCATGCCGCCTTTGGTACACAATCTACTGTACTACATCATCTTTCTCCACAAAAAGCTTCGAAAAATGTTTTAAATGTGGATATAGACCTCCCAACCAGTAAAATAAATTCTAATATAAACATTCCATACTGATTTAGGAAATCAACTTCAATGGAGCATTACTACGACGAGCCTACCCACGTACCAAGTTACCAAAAAAAAAAAAAAAAATACAAAACAGACTGCAGTATACAGTCTATTCTGATCCGAATTTGAAAACAAAATCATTTTTTCTTGCACAAATTGATATAAATGAACATTTTGTTATACAAGCCGGCTCTACAAGTGAATTAGCAGAAAATAGAGTGGCATCACAACTATTATCACTACTAATAAGATTGTACGATCTCTGTGACGAAGATTTTTACAATAATGATGATAAAAGAATTCAAAAAACAAAAAGTCAAAGTGTCCAAACTGAGCCAGGACTTTTTTTTTTAAATATATATATTTATTTGATAACAGTCTTGCAGAAAACATATTTACATTCGTAGATATAGTTTTTTGCGAATTTTTTTTACATTTTGTGTAGTACCTGCTAATATACATAGCTTAACCTACTCGTAACTTCCTAAGTACAGATTTGTTTGCTCAAGTTTGTGGTATGGCTATAATTTTACAATGGTCTTATGATGTATGACATTACTTGGTGTGGAGTAGGAAAATACAAAATGAAAAAACCTACATTCATTTGCACTTTCTGAGTGGTATTATTTATTCGAGAAGGATAGTGCCTGGTATGGTAACTTGTGTTTTAACTTGAACGGTAGATTTGATATTTTTATTTTAGTGATATCTTTCGTAAGATTATTGGATCGTAGTCGATTTGCATAGAAGTTTTCAGATAATGAGATGATATAGTCATGGATCATTTCTATTCCAGTTAACTTGTGTAAATCTGTGATTTTGCTATACCTACTAGCACTTAATATCAACCTGAGACATTTGTTTTGATATATTTGTAGTTGCTTTACATTAGTTTTCGCGATCCTGCACCATACTGGAGATCCGTAGACCATGATTGGTCTAAGGATCATTTTGTAAATTAATTTTTTGTTTTTCGATGTTAAAACAGCATTTTTTGCCATGAGTGGATACAATTTCTTTTGTACTGACTTTCCCGATAATTTGTTTGATGTGATGTTTAAAAGTTAGTCTGGAGTCTAAGAATATCTCTAGATATTTTACACAGATAGTTGGAGTTATAGTATGTCCATATACTGTGATAGGTTGGAATATTTTTACATTCGCTATTTTTTTTGCACATACTATTAATTCGGATTTTCTGGTATTTAATGAAATTTTCCAGTCTCGATAAAATTGTTCAAGTTTATACAAATGTATTTGTATTTGTTTTGCAGCGACGATTGCATAGAACGAGTGGCAGTAAACTGCTGTGTCATCTGCGAAGAGTCATATTTTTGTTTTTTCAAATTTGGGTATATCATTTAGATATATATTGAAAAGTTTAGGGCCCAGTACAGAACCTTGTGGTACTCCCGCGCGGACTTTGCGCTTGGTAGAGCTGAATTCGTCGACTGAGACTATTAAATGTCTATTTTGCAAAAAGGAGTGAATGGATTTAATTATTACAGTTGGGTAATTGTACTTAATCAGTTTGTACATTAGTCCATCTATCCATACTCGATCAAATGCTTTTTCTATGTCTAGCAAAAGCATGACTGTGACATTATTCAAGTTGAAAGTTGTGGTTATATCGTTGGATATTCTAACAAGTTGTTGCACTGTGCTGTGTTGTTCCCTATACCCAAATTGTTCTTCTATTATGATTTTTTGTTTCTCTTCAAATTCATCAAGTCTTTTAAGAATAATTGTTTCTGACAGTTTGCTTAAGGTTGGCAGTAGGCTGATGGGCCTATAGCTACTTGGTTCCGAGCTGCACTTACCAGCTTTATAAATTGGTATTATGTTACCCATTTTCCAATGACTAGGAAAATGTGTCAGTCTTATGGCTGCATTGATTATATACATACATTGAACTATGGCTTTCTTTGTGAAATTTTTTAATATGATGTTCTGTATATTATCTATACCTGGTGCTTTTTTCGACGTTTGCGTTTTTATTATTGTTATTATTTCGTTAGGATTAGTATCGTAGTCTGTATAGTTGTCTAATTGTGTTCTATTTAAAAAGTCATTAACTGTATCAGCTACTTGTTTTTGCTCATACGTAAGGTTTTTTAAATCAATGTTACAGAAATTTTCAAACTGTGTTGCTAGCATTTGTGCTTTATCATTTGGGGTAAATGCAACCTCATTGTTTTCCTGCAAATTCGGTATAGGACATTATTCATTTTTTATTATCTTAGTCATTCTCCATAAAGAGTTATCATTTGGATTTAACCTTATTAACTGTTTTTCCCATTTTTTGTTTCTGTACGCTGCCACATTTTCCTAATTCTTCTCCTATCATGAATTTTTTTAATGATTTCAGGTGATATGCTATCGCAAACTGCAACTAATGATTTTTTTAGGAAATATTCGATTAATACAGTTTTGTATTGTGTTTGTAAACATTTGTACATCCTTTTCTAAGTGATCTGCGCTTCCTATTTGCGGTGTAACTTTAATTTTTTATTAATTAAAGTATTAAACTTAGGCCATTCAGTCTTATCATATTCTTCATTGTGAATGTTTCAGTCCGTTTTCTCTTTTTTGGTATGATAATATCTTTCATTGACATAAACTCATTTTCTCGAGAGTTGTTGGAACCCTCAGGGTCCACGTTGTCGGTTTTGAGGTCAGGATCCTCTATTTTGTTTAGATAAACTCCTTTAAGCACGCACTAAAGGGGTTTAGTTAATATTTAATGTTTATTTTGTTCCATACACTTGTTTTCACTTCAGTTTCAGGTTTAGATTTTTACGCTTACGAAAAACAAAGATAATATGAGAAGATCAAGAAAGAACGATCAGTTGTCGACAAGAACCGCCGGTCGACAGACCCAGGACCAAAATTAATACCTGGGGAGAATTCCTGTAGATTCTGTAACACTCAAATGCATGTTGCAAAAGAGTACCGTTGACGAAATATTTTAAAAGTTGACAAATCAACCCAATTCCCCCTCTACTTTCACCTACAAACTCCTCAACAGTTAGTAGACTATTTTCCTCTTTTCTCTAAAAGACTCCTAGACCTAAATCCAACCACATGTAAGCATCCTATTTTATCCAATAATAGTCCTACTTTTCTTTTTCAGCATTCCAAGAAAACTAATTAATTTCCTTAATCTACTTCTCGAAAGATTATGCTGTTAGACTTATGTAACATATGTGCTATATTGTTACGCAGCATCAATGTAAATATGTTCTATATGTGTTATGCAATTATGTTATATAGAAGTTTTGTAAAAGCGATATGTAAATAGTATTTAACGGAGATATGTTAAACAGATATACGATGATAAAATATTGATAATACACAACTCATTTCTGTGAGTCAGAATTTTGTACCTTTTTGTGTTATTTGTCGATTACTGAATATTATACTTAGGGCACGTGAAATTTTACCATAAGAGCAATTTAGTTTACACAAGTTATTACCCACAATTTTTAATTTTTCCAACTATTATTGATGTCGGTATTTGGGAAATTAAAATATCTATATATAATATTACATGATTGTTACATATCTGATAATAACATCATATACAACTAACATAACTATTCCGTAACATTGTTACATTACCCTTACGTAACAAAGCAACGAAATTGTAATATATCATTTAGGTAAACAAGTTATAGAAAAGATGTTACGTGATTCTTACATAAAAATTACGTAGCTGTTACTAATGTACATTACATACAACTCACATAACTATTCCGTAACACTGTTACATTACCCTTACGTAACAAAGAAACGATATTGTTATAGATCAGTCGGGCAACCAAGTTACAGAACAAATGTTACATGATTCTTACATAATAATTCTGTCACATTGTTACATAGCTTTTATTAATGTACTGAAACATTTCGACCTTTACGATCTTTAATTTATCAATTTTTAAACATTTATCAAGTTATTTTTGCCCGATTTGGTCAAAAGTTTCGTATTTAGATTCTGATTTTAAATTTCAAATCAGCAATTTCTAATTATATCAATTTCCTGAATTTTGGAAAGGCAACTTTGCCCTATTTTAGGCCAAAATTGTCCTTTAAAAATCTACGTGTGGGTCACACGAAGGGTGAAAATTTCGCGAAGTGGAATTCTTAATTTAACGAGCAAGAATACCGAATGAAACTCACGATATTCAATTTTGGAGAGAGCGAACGTCAATTCTATAATTCCTCGTTCTCACAGTGCGAAATTTGGAGATTTCGTATCTATAATCATAGGAAAATCATAATTAACTTTTATTTTGAATAATTTCGCGCAAACGCGCCACGAACAAAAACACGTTTTAATTTTGGCAATTCCCTACTCCTGGAAATAAAAGGTTTTGATCAATGGTTTTCTATATTCGTCGCATACGTCATTCTTTTCCATTCCTCTTCTTAGCCAAACCAACTCCTCCCTTCTATTTAAAGTTAATTTTAATAAAAATAAGCATCAGGTGTGAGCAGGGCACTGCAAAGTTTATGACACAGGCCTGCCACTTATCATCATTTGCTTCCTCCCGGAAAACATTCAATATTTATATCTTACGCGCGCAACTCGGCAGGCTTTATCCAGTGGAAAATAATAAAATCATGAAAGGAATTGAAAAAGAAAGGAGTCACGAAGCAAGCGAAGCTCCCCGTGGGGATTCGACACTTGCGTGGCGTGGATGTGGAAAAGGAATTTCAGGCGAAGCTCCCCGAGGGGATTCGACACCCAAATTTCTTTGGAATTTTGTTTATTTAAATTTTTTTGAATGCCACGTTCGATGTGTCTCTCGATATGAGAGTTCACACTACTAGTGGCACGAGTTGAGCTAACCGAGTTGCAAAAAGAGTTTTCTCTTCCCTTTTTAAAACGTAAAAAAAATTGTTTAAAAGAAATTCCTAAGAAAATAAAAAAAAATCAAAACCCCAAAACCATTGATCCCTAACTAGGGGGGGGCAGGAGTCATGTGCGAAGAGTTCTCTAAAACACGCTGCTTGATCTGAGTGATTGTTCGGGTGGCAGCAACCACAGGTTAGTGTGGCGCACGCTGAGAGTACGAACGAAAATGTCCGTGAAAAGCAGGCTGCTTCGTTCTCGCCACATTCACTTCCGGTTTGGAAGTAAATCGTCTATTACTGGGCAAATACTTAACGAGACATCGCAATTCTTTCGTGCGAGTCTCGTGGGAACCTACTTGTTCTAAAAGTAACCCTAATTTCGTGGATTCTTCCCTCGTTTCGTCGCAAAAGGCGGATACTTGACGCTGGGCCGTCTCAGTACATTACATACATCTCACATAACTATTCCGTAACACTGTTACATTGCCCTTACGTAACAAAGAAACGATATTGTTATAGATCATTCGGGCAACCAAGTTACAGAACAAATGTTACATGATTCTTACATAATAGTTATGTCACATTTTTACATAGCTTTTATTAATGTACATTATACACGACTTACATAATTATTCCGTAACACTGTTACATTGCCCTTACGTAACAAAGAAACGATATTGTTATAGATCATTCGGGCAACCAAGTTACAGAACAAATGTTACATGATTCTTACATAATAGTTATGTCACATTTTTACATAGCTTTTATTAATGTACATTATACACGACTTACATAATTATACAGTAATGCCGCGACAGTTCACTTACATAACATTATGACAAAACTGTTACAGATCATGTGTGTAACACAATTAGAGAACGAATTTTACATTGGTTTTCTATAGCACATATATCCCACTGCTACAGAATTGTTACATTCACTCTTTTATTGATCTTTTACATCTTCACGCGTTAACAATCTTACATAACATTGTTAGCTTCCCTTTATACAGCAATTACATCACTGAACAATAACAATCGTTACATAACCAGAAATAATTATGTTACCCTATTGTTACGGAGCGAGTACATAACGTGTTTGCTGGGTAGTTAAATTTAGTTTTTCATTGTTGAAATAAAACCGGGTAAAAAGCGAGTTTCGCGTGCAGAATTCAAGTGCGGCATTTTCAAAAACTTCAGTAAGGATTCCCAGCGTGATGTAATTGTACAGTGCAGTTCACCAGTTGTTAAGACTCGAGAGTCATAAATTTACCGTGGTCCGTTTTTTCAATCTTTGAAAGGATCTGAGATTCAGTGTCCAAGAAGTATAATTGCTGTGTCTTCGTCGTACCTGTGTGATACGTACTATGTCTTCGTCACACCAGTGTGATACACATTCTGTCCTTGTCACACCTGTGGGTATCCTTCTAACATCACTTCATCGCAGTCACACCTGTGGGGATTCTTGCAACTAGTTATTTACATTTATGTGGACCATCAGATAAGGAAATTTGAAGGATATATAAAGGTACCGGACCCCCCTCTCTCTCTTTTGTTTGTTTTCTTAAATTTTGCCTATTGCCCGTGGCGTATTTATAAATCCTATCGATAGTGAAATTTTTGCAGGAAAATATTACAAAGTGGCGACACTGCAGTAATTCTCCCGAAGCATGTTGAATTTGAGGCGATCTGCGGCACGCACTATAACTGGTGCGAATTTGAAGCTAGAAAAAATTTTAAAAAAATGTAATCTACATGAGTACAGCTAGTGTACCACGTAGGGAATTTTATAAACATTGATTTTTGTATAATTGGCGAGTGTTTGAATAAAGTCGTTCAATTTTCACCAAAAAACAAGACAGTCACTTCTTAATGAATATTATTTAAATTAACTAATCAAAAATCCTTCACGTGGTTCATTTCAAAATGTTATTTTAAAGTTGAGGTTGAATTTTCAAATAAGAAGATTGAAAATTGTTAGAGTTATGCTGCGTGCCGTTTTGAAAAACGCGTTTGAAGTTTTGAAATGTGTTATAGACATGAACAAATGAAAAAATTATACTCTCAGAAAACTCTTACCATTAATCTTTTTAAGGTATTGAAATTTTTGCCTCATGGTTTAGAAGGTTCAAAGCATTTATTAAGCCAATAAAAAAAATGATTTTTGAAAATTCTACAGTGGTGTTACCTCCTAATGTAAGTATTTACGTAGTTGTGACGTGACAAATATAAAAGATTCAAAGTTGGTTGTAATTACCCTCGGTTGAAAGTAAGTTTGTTATGATTGAGTCCACTGGGTTGAATACTGTGACTTGAGTGCTCCCTTCGTAGGTGATGAAATGAGTCGTAAGGGGGGAGCATCGTTTAGAGGGTAGGAAAAATGCATTTTTGGTGGATAATCTTGATCAATAGTAGGCATATCCAAAAATATTTGTCTGAAGTTTCAAATCAAAATTCAAAATACTTCCTTGGCTACAGCCTCTGGCGCACCGAGCGTACACGAGACAGGTAAGCGTGCTCGGGATCTTTGAAGGCGATTTTCTCGAAATGGTATTTTTTGACACTGTGCGCACAAGAAAAAGAATTTTTGTCAACGTATCTCAGCAACTCAGGACTTTATTTCAAGCTCATCAGTGTGGCTTCTATTTGAAGTAATAACATTACATGAAAAGTAATATTAAGCAGTTTTTTCTTGCATATTAACTTTGAATTTTTACCGAAAAACGAACGTTTTTTTCTTTATGCCGCCGAATTTTTCAATCTTTAACATTTCAATATTATTTTCAGTTCGAATAGAAGGTATTTTAATGTAGTTTTTCAATTTTCTTGGTTCAGATGTTTCAGATTAAAAGAGCGACCGCTATTATGCCCGTAGTGGAGGCCTTCTAGCAACAATGTGCTGCGAACGACAACGCTTTTGTGTTGTGAAACATTATTATTCGACAATAGAAAAAAAATTTTACGTTAGTTAATATCTCTCATAATATAATACCTAAATGGTTACTTAATCAATTCATTTGATGTACTCATAAATACAACAATGTCTAAATATCGTAAATTTTGACGTCCTAAACGAGGCCCACCTTTATTAGACTGTAAAATTAGTGGTCCAGCCGGTTGGGGTGGTTGATTTTTGATCCCGGTTATTTTGAAGGATTTTCTAAGGCGATTCCCCTTCAATTTTACTGTCGTTGAACTCGTAGACTTTATGCCTTAGTGTCGATTTTACTGGATTAAAACTGGACTAGACTAAACATGCGGTGAAAAATATGATGAGACTAGACTAGACGGGACTGACTTCTATTGGAACTTTCACTTTCTGTAGGATTTTGAAAGGTCAACTACGACGACCTACATGCTATGATGAGTTACATGTTATTACAATGTACGTGCAGTGACTCTTATATGTGTGATAAGTGCATGTGATAAGGTGTTGGTACTATAGGGCTCCATTTACCTTCTTTTTGGATCAGTCGATTTGTTATTTTGTGTGGGTATTATAACGACACATGGTAATTTCATATTTTTTTTTTGGTGAGGAGGAAAAATGGCGTAATCTTTTATAGACTTTCTACAGGACTCTCCCAGGCCGGGTCTACGCATACCTGTTAAAACCAAAAAAACCCCTCTCTCGAACCAATACACCGCCCGCGCAACCGCCTTTCGGCTTGCAACTTCGCGGGCAGTTGGTTCCAGCTTAAAGTCGCGTACGACTCTTCCGTCATCCGTTCGTCCGGGACTCCCATCCGCGGACACATGCCCGTTAGGCAGGCCGACTAGCCGCGCCAACCAGGGAAGGAATAAGAAGATTTCTCCCCCGGCTGACGCGGACAGCCAAGTCCGCTGAAAACGCAGGACCGCGGGTGCAGGCTCCGATGCGATTTCCACTGGCCCCCGTTGCTGCCGCGATCTGCACGCCCATCGAGCTCCCTCGTCTTCATCACCAGGGTGATGAATGACTCGATAAGCATCCATGTCTGTTCAGACTGGAGCTTGAGAGTGACCATCGTGTCAGGAGTGAGTTGTGCGCCTACTGCCCGACCGACAGCCTCCCGTTCCCCGCCCCACCTGGTACAGACAAAGAGTGTGTGCTTCGCATTTTCCACAAGGGATCCCAAGTTGCGACACGACTCATCGTCTCTTTTCTTCAAGTGCTTCAGGTACACATTAAAGCAACCATGGCCCGAAAGCGCTTGCGCCAGGTAAAAGCCGACTTGACCGTGCTTTCTATCCAGCCAGGTGGTGAGCTCCGGGATCAGACGGTGTGTCCATCTCCCGAATTGGTCACCATGCCATCTCGTCTACCATTTCTCGACGAGTCTGCGCCTTCCATCCTTGCGGATGGCCTCCTTCGCGCGAGCGATTTCCTGCAGGTTTGTTAAGCAGGTGAGCTTCTTACAGAGCTGAAAGGTCTCCTTGCTTTCCTCCGCCAATAAGTCGCTCGCCAGGACTAGCACAGCACTCGTCGACACAGTTCGGTATGCTGAGACAATTCTCATCACCACACCTCTCTGTGCCGAGAACAGCCTCTTCAGGATAGCATGGTTGTTAAGGGCACTTGTCCAGATCGCAGCTGCATAAAGCAGCTTCGAATTTACCACGCTCGCCACCAACCTTCTCTTGGCTCCCCTGGGGCCACCAATGTTGGGCATGACTCGGCGTTGTTTTTGCCTTAAGCCTCCCTCCTGCTCTCTTGAGTTCTTCGAGAGTGAAGAGTTCTTCGCACCGGACCCCGCAGGAGCTTTGGTCCTGTCTTTGGAACTTCTCTACATGCGGAAACAAGTTTCGCACGATATACTTGACTCGATCGGGATTATCCAGCCCAAGGTCTTTCTTTTAGTCACCAATCTCTTGGCGACTATTTTGAAGGCAAGACCTCATGGGTCCTTCTCGACTAAACTAAACTAAACTCAATGCACTGATGGTCACTCAAGGTTATTACCAGGGGTGTTACTTGAAGTTTTCCGGTTTTTTCAATAATAAAAACACTTAGTTCTCAAGGGAATCTCAAAAAAATTTCATTCAAAGTATCGACCATTGGATTCTACACATTTTGCCCATCTTCCAGGAAAATCATTGATACCATTCCAAAAAACTTTTTCTCTTTCAAGGCAAAGCATTCGACGAGCCATTTTTCGACTTCTTTAAAATTGGCGAAGCGCTGTTCTGCGACTGAGTGTCCCAGCGATGCGAAAAGGTGATGGTCGGACGGGGCGAGGTCTGGAGAGTACGGCGGGTGCGATAATATTTCCCAATTCAATGCTTTTAATGTGTTCTTCACCACTTTAGCGGTATGAGACGGTGCGTTGTCATGTTGTAGGATAACTTTGCCATGTCTTCGGGCCCATTACGGCCTTTTTTCGATCAACGCATGATTCAAACTGATAATTTGTTGTCGGTAGCGATCCGTATTCACCGTCTCACCAGGTTTTCATAACTCGAAGTACACCACACCACACTGGTCCCACCAAACACAGAGCATTATGTCACGGCCAAAGCGATTTGGCCTTGGATTGTATTTTTTTTTCCTCTTCGGATTCTCGAAATAAATCTATTTTTCGTCCCTCGTGACAATTCGATGCAGAAAAAATTTCCTTTCGAACCGTTGAAGCAGCATTTCACAAATGGTTTTTCGATTTTCCATTTGTCTATCGTTCAGTTGGTGTGGCACCCATTTTCCATACTTTTGGATTTTTCCCGTGGCTTTTAAACGTTGGCACATTGCTCCTCGGGTCACATTTAGTGTTTGTGCCAATTTTTGTTGCGATTGGGTTGGGTCTTCATCCAATAACGCCTGCAATTCCTCGTTTTCGAACTTTTTCGCTGCACCAGGATGTTCATTGTCTGTTAAATCGAAATCTCCAATTTTAAATTGACGAAACAATGTCTCACATGCTGTAATCACTGGAGCATGTTCACCATAAGTTTCTACCAGCAATCGATGAGCTTCAACTGCTTTTTTCTTTTGATGAAATAAGAAAAGCAACGAATGCCGCAAATGCGATTTACTGGGAACGAAACTCGACACATTCCCTAAGGTAAACAACTATGATGCTATTATTTTGGCAGAATGAAATTGTGTATTTTTAAAGGTTATTGCCAATAGAAAAATATGACATAGATGTCAAATCATAGAAATGTATACTTATCTCTAGCGACATCTATGAGTAAAACCGGAAAATTTCAACTAACACCCCTGGTACCTTGAGGACGCACCAGTCGCCTATCCTTGGGGCAAGACGGGGCGCGGTAATCGTGAGGTCGATAATCGACTCCCCCGCTCCTATTCTGAACGTAAAATCCCTGCCCCGATTCAATACAATCAAGTCATTTCTAGCGACCATCTCGTTGACCAAGATCCCCCTCCTGTCCAGACGGGCTTCTCTCCACTCGGGCGACTTACTATTAAAGTCACCCGCAATAAGGGACTGCCCAATAGCCGCTCTGAGGCTTTCCTCAAGAAGGTGGATCTGGGTCTCAAAGATCTCGAAAGCATCGTTGGGAGAGAAGTAGCAGCTGTACACACGTACCCCCGCCACCTCCACCCAAACGAACCCCGCGTCGGTCTCCAAGAAATCCCCGATGCTCAAATCAGGGCTGCAAACAAGGGTCCCAGCCCTCCTTGATGCATCCTGGTACCAAGTAGAGTTTTCGGACCGTTTGTGTTGCTCACTAATGAGCAACACATCGGCCCTGATCTCCGTAGCAGTCTGCATCAGGGGGTTCTGGGCTTACTTCCCTCTCCCGAGGTTGAGCTGCAGGAACTTCATTTTCTACCTCTCAACCTCTTGAGCTCCGCCCTAAATATTGGGCAAGAACCGCTCCCCAAAGAATGGGCGACATCTTTTTCATCCCTATCAGCGCAAGCCAGGCACCGAGGCGGAGCCTTGCACTCGTTGGCCACGTGCGACGTGCCCCCACACCTCCAGCAGGAATTCTTCCTGCCCGGAAGTGCGCAGCTGCTCGACACATGGCCATATACCTGGCACCTGAAGCACCGGGCAACCTCGACATGCTCTCGGATGCGGCAGTTCACCCACCCCGTCCTTAGCCTACCGAGCCTGGGAAAACTCCGGGCGTCCCCCTCGGTTAAACGGACCACCGCAGTCTGCACACCGCCGAAGCGCTTATACAGCCTGCACTGGTCCCAGAGGTCTGGCTGGCTCAGCGCGATGTATAGCGCGGCAACAACCTCTTCTCTTGTGACGGTCTCGTCGAGGTCCCTAACTTCAAGGGACCTTTTCGAGACCCAAGATTTAATTTGGGCCTTCTCGAAGGCGGAAACTACACCCCCTTTTTAAAGACCAGGAGGATCTCCTCCCTCGTGGTTCTTTGGATGGAGGGGACCTTCGCTCCTACATTTTGGGGCCTTGCCTTCGCCTTCATAGCTTTCAGGATCTCGGGATAGGACCCTTCGTCCTTCACGTGGCCAGGGTTATTTCTCAGGATAACGCAGAGAGCCCTGGCCAAGACCGCCATTTTTTTACTTTGCTCCCTCAGGGCTGAAGGACGTCCTTCCATCCCTCAGCTCCTGGAGAAGCACCCAAGTCCTCTTTCCCCATCGTTTGTTTTGTAATATCCATAAATTTTTCCTCCAGCGCATCGTGCGTAGATGAGCGGGTTGGAATAGTTGGGAACGGGAGTACCCGCGGACCGAAGTCCCACCCCAGTTCCCTGAGGCCCAACCTCCACTTAGCCGGTCCCAGAATACACGGACGGACCGAACTCGCTCGAAGCAACACAGGCTCCGACACCTTTGTTCAATACGAACTACCTGATCAAGGTCCCGAAGGGACTGGCTCATGATCCTGCATGGCACACCACCTCGGCGGAGCTAGGCTCACAGCAACGTTGCCTCCCCGTAGGTCGGGGTAGACACCACTCGGCGACGAAGCACTCCCAGTGGGATGCCATACGGAAAAGATTGTTTGGACTGTTCTTGGTCACAGACTGCGGAGGCTTTGCAATGTCCCACAGGAGGTTCCATACACCAATTCGCTCTTTGCCTCATTCAAGTGAGAGCCCGTCTATAGGTTCTCCTCTCACATTCGAAGGACACATATCACAGTCATGCGGCGCTGACATTCCTTCCGTTCACTGATTCCTCACAGGCACTCGCAGACTCATTCTCAGCGCCGCTGCCCTGGGCATTCATACTTCTTCATGCATGGGGATAGACGCGTCTATAGCGTCCCCCGCTTTCTACCTGGGATAGACCCGTTCATAGGGCACCCTTCACGCAATGGGAAGATGCCCGTCTATAGAGCCTCCTGAATTTGTTCACCGATTCATCGGGATAGTACAACCTCCATGACCCGAGGGCCGTCTGCTAAGCCTCCCCACCCGTCTTTTTTTGGCATAGCCAAGAGAAGGACTTCGTCAAGGTACCAGTCAGAGGGGAGGTGCTAATTTCATATTGATTATTCTATTGACATATAGATCTGGCTGTAACCTGCGTCGATAAAATCACGCACACTGTAATGCTATCTTGATCCCTTCATTGGTTTCTTGATTTTTTTGTAGCTTGAGTCGATAGAGTCGCGGAACGTGACAACTTATGAAAAAAACTATTAACTAAATATTATTATATGTATTTTTTACCATTATTAAGTATTTATAATTATTTTCAATGTTTTGGAGCATTCTAATTTGATGTAATACCATCACAATGCCCCCCCTAAGCGAAGTAATTGTTTTCCTATAAAGATTAATTCGAATCAAAATAAAACTTCATAATTATGTACTAAAAAAGATTAGGTTGACCATTTACTTGCTAAGATAACTGCACTAATTACAGGGTGGACCATCTAGCGTTTTAAATTTGAACTATCTGTATTTCGACATTGGAAACGTCAAACACCATTCGGAAAGTGACAGATATTCAGTAAAAAGTCTAAAACTTACGAAATGGGTCGCTATTCGATCATCCGAGCCGTCTACAGTTCGCAGATTGGGCGGAAGATCGTTTGACCGAGGATGGTCAATTTTACCGAAAAATCATCTTTTCGGACGAGGCTCATTTCCACCTCGGTGGTTACGTTAACAAGCAGAATTGTCGCATTTGGGGCACAGAAAACCCGCACGTAATCGTCGAGAAGCCAATGCACCCAGCACGAGTCACTGTATGGTGCGGATTTTGGTCTGGTGGAATCATCGGCCCATTTTTCTTCGAAAATGAAGAAGGAACCGCCGTAACCATCAATGGTGAGCGATATCGCGCAATGTTATCCAAATTTTTCTTCAAACAAATTGAAGAGGAAGACTTCGACAACACTTGGTTTCAGCAGGACGGCGCTACGTGCCATACAGAAAACGCTACACTCAATCTTTTACTCTCTATCTTCGAAAATCGCATAATCAGCAAAAGAGGTGATGTGAATATATTTATTCAACTTTATAACTCTAAGATCTTATGTCATCATTGAGGTCCTAGTAACTTTCTTTAAACTGAATGGTCAATGTGCATGTTACACGCACTATTACCCTGGCCCCACAACAGCTTATAAAATTTATACAATTCTTTTCTTCACCCTTTAGTTGTTAGTATTTTCCATAGCAAAAGTTCTTAATCATTTTTTACCGTGACTGCTAGGTGAATCTTAGTAAAAAGTATTATTGCGGCGAAATGAAATGATACGCTCGCAAACGACAGACCTAACATAAGTCATCGAAACAGTACCATTATTATTGCATATTTTCATTATTAATTTTTTTATGAACAAATTTCTAAATCACATTCCTTTTTTCCGGGATCGCCAGATGGCAGGGGATTGAAGAAACCCTTAAAACCAAAATTTAACATCAATTTGCCCTTTTTTGATAATTTTGAACGCCATATTGGAATTTTGAATTTTGAAAATCTGACTCCAGATTCGTAATCAGCGATCTCAACAACCCTTATAACCAAAATTTAGCATTAAATTGCCTATTTTTGAAAATTTTGACCGCCATATTGGATCCGCCATTTTGAATTTTGAAAATCTGACTTCAGATTCGTAATCGGCGATCCCAAAAACCCTTATAGTCACTATCATATCTGGAGTAGATGCACCAGAAAAATGTGCCCCTGAAAGTGTTAAACCGAGGAATAAACGTTGCCTAATCAAGTCAACAATTATTATTGCTGATCATTACCTACTTCCAAAAATAACATTGACGCTACGCTCATTTTCATGACATTATATTCACAGGTTAAATTTTTATTTCAATTCTGTGTAGAAATATCGAACCCCTTCCATAATGATAATGATAATGATTAAGGTTATAATAATTCCTTGGTAATCAGAGAAAAACTCAATAATCAAAATAATATATTTTTATCTTAAAAGAAAATTTGGTGTTGACAAGTTAATTTTCTGCTTTCTCGTGTTCTCTATTCTTATCCTTTAAATAAGATAAATCCCGTTAGAATTTTTTGGATTAAGCTTTCATTACACGCAATAGAAGTTCATCTCGATAACCTACATCAAATTTTTTAATATTTTCATCACAAGAAAAATATAAACTTTTATTTTAAATTTAATACGTATTTACATATATTTCGGTAATGTTATTGATTTTAATATTGTTTGATTGAAAAGCCACTAAATTCAATTTAAATATATTTCAAGTTTCCTAAATATTTAAATTTACCATTTATACATCTAAGTGTATCAACATTGGAAAATTTTATCAGAGAATGCATGAAAAGAAACGCATAGTGAGTAGTTTTAATTTCGTTCTGAATTCAAAAATCAAGTATTATTTCAGCTCGTTGCCTCTTAGTAATTTTATTTTGCTTTTAAATTAAATTAATAACGCAGGTCTTTATTCTACTTCAACTTATTTTCCTTCCTTTATTATCAAGGAGATACACATACAAATTCTAATGTCCCTCATGCACGAGTCATGCTGCTAAGTATCAAAGTCAGCTGAGCCGTATTGTCGAGCTTCGAGCTATGTTTTGAAATCGTACCTTTACCTGAGTACGAGAGTTCAGCAACCGAATGCTGTATTTTGGTATCGCACGTATAAGTTAGGAAATTAAAATTCGTTCGTTTAGAAATTATCACAGCGATAGCTTCAATATAGCTTTATTTTCAAGTTGTCAAGTTCAAGGTTTTTATTTGTTGCCACTTGCAAAGAGGGCGTTATTCAATTTTTACAAACCACAGGTTGACAGAACAATTTCAATAACGAATATTTATTCTTGACGCTGAAAACGCTCACTTTGAAATTAACCTTCATGTCCCTGTTCAGGCGCCAGTTGAAAGATTTCATATGCTTGACATTAAATTTTTTTTTTAGAACTCTGAATACAATTCCCAAATGATCAGTCTTTGATATTTTATTGTACCATTTAACTCATTACAACATTTTGATGTTTTAAGGAAGCGCCAAATTTACGTTGAAATTTTAATTTTAAATTCTTACTCTCAATGTTTCTGACTTGAAGACGTAGATTTTCATACTTTATTCTTAAACTTTTTGAATTCACAAATACCAAATGTTATCTTTCGTGTTAAGAATTTCAGTTGATACATTTTCAAATTTCAATATTTTATTCTTGAAGGAGACGTTATGAAGGAGCAGATGTATTCCGCATATTTTAAATTTTAATGAGGAAAAGAAACTCACGATCGCAGCTATAATACGCGTAAGATCAATTTTTCAGATATTCGAATACCGCTTTTCCGATTTCTAAAAGCTTTGTCGCGTAGATTGTAGAAGTAGGTATCCAGAGCGAAGTCATTTTTGGTGATTTCTGATTTTCCTCGTCACCTCGGTTAATTTCTCATTTGTCGATATTAATACCTACTTTCCTGAAATTTGCCAAAAGAAGGTCTAATACGAATATTTTTGATTCGTTGTAATTGCAAAATGGGGAGCCAATAGAAAAATTTAAAAGAAGTTGGTCAGAAAGATAATATTTTTAAAAAATAATTGATATTTTAGCATATCATCCAGTTAGGAGGGTGCGCGCCTTGCTGCACGTTAAGAATAGATTCTCCTCATACTTTCATCTTCCCTAGTCCCTGTGAAAAATGCCCTTTAGCATTTTCATGCATTTAGGTATAAGAGGAAAAGAGAAAACACGATTATTGGCAAAGGAAAACAAATCCACCTGACTTCGCTTTGTAAACGGCATTGATCTGCAGTCAGAAGGCTAGACATGGACATAAATATTTCCCCCAATTTAAATGCCTTCACTGATTGCGCAATTTCATTCCAGCGCTTGCTTAAAATGATTAATTGTAATCAATAAATTTATTTCGTGAATCTGCCTATTACACGAATTCTTTCAGGCGATACAGAGACATACTGGATTACACATCAATTTCTTTTTCAGTTGCAAAAAAATGAAATAAAATTTAAATAAAGAAAAATAAAATAAGTCAACAAGGAAAACAAAATGCAATCAAATTTGATAGAAATAAATAATATATTGATAGGGACTCCCATGATATATGATATATGATGCCTACGTTTGACTCGCGCACTCTCTCCGCGTGCAATTTAAAGCGTGGATAGGGCAATTCTAGTATGTAAAAAGCTGTGGATTTTACGTGCGAGCTCCCACCTGTCACGCGCAACCCCCTCATGCCAATAGTATATTATATGTATTTTGACACTTATGTGCATGCACTCGACAAGCCTAAGGGGCACGTGGGCCTAACATCATGATTGGTCACTAATAGGCCTGCCTTTACCAGTTTAAAGAAAATTCGGACAAATTCTGATTATTTATATTTTTGTGGGATCGTGGTCACTAGTCAAACCTATGCAGCTCGAGTTGTTCACAGTAATAGCAAATTTGATTATATTGCGGTGTACAAGCTTTATTAATTAAAAGATAGATATACAATAAGTTTTGAGATGCTTATGGGTATGATTTATACTGCTTCTCAAGATGAGATGGCAATGTTAAGAATTTTATGAGTTTATGAGTCAATAATACAGGACTTGAGATGCCTATATATGCAACTCACGCATTAAAAGTGTGCGTCTATATAAGTCAATAATACAGGTTTTGAGATGCCTATATATGTGACTTCCGTGGTTGATTGCGTGCATTTTATGCTAATATACTAGGTTTTGAGATGCCTAGGTACACAATTCACGCACTATAATTGACGTTATAGTTAATATAATAAGTTTTGAGATGCTTATATATATATATATTACGCTTTTTTCCTTGCTTGAGAAGGCAAGAGAAAGAGTTTTGTCGTATAGTTCTCCTTGTTGATAGCTGGATAACGGCACAATCCTGGCTGGAGTTAAGTTCTTTTTCCGTAGATTTAACTCTCAGAACTCGACTTAATACGACGATACACGTATCTAACGGCGCTTATTAATTCACGACCACCGGACTTGCACCACTTAAGGACCAGGGATTATATTTACTAAGTACCGAGGTAATCTTTGTATAAGATACCGATGAAATTACGAATATCGAAGGGTCAATTCGTGACACCGACAGTATGACTTGCGGACGGAGTGATTACCGACGTTAAGATCTTGAAGACTGAACAGGTACTAGCGAAAAGACAACCTTCAGAGGTAAATCTGGGGTTTATATATAATTGATTATTCCTATAGTGGGAGAGCATTCATATTTTCGTGGATCGGCACGTACCTTGCTACTCGATGGATCGGCACGCTTCTGGCAGCAATGTCATTGGCCATACTTGCTGACAATCGCGTAAATGTATGAACTCGCGGCGCGTTCCCACACAGGTATCGGGATCAAAGTCCATTTACGCTCAATGCGGTACATCTTTCTCTCGTCTTCTCAGCTATGTTACTTAATATGTATATGTTGACAGGTCGGTGCAATTGTAATAAGTTATAATTGCACTGAATCATCTATTATTTTATACATCAGTTTTTAATATTATTCTTATAGTATTTATGTAATGCATGTTTTCTACATTCTGGGATATTATTTACGTTATCTTGCGGATCCCCAATAATGTGATTGATGTTATTGATTGATTATCCATTATTGGTTTTCGCTGATTATTATGTACTAGTGTTTGCTTATTTTTATTACCTATTTAACGACTGATGTTAACAATAATGAATATTATTGTTATTTATTTTCGTTAAATAATTATTAATGTTTATTTGTCTGATTTCCTTCATTACCGACGGTAAGGCAGTTTTCTTGTTTTATACAACTCGACTACCTTGTCGATCTCGGGTATTTCCTGACAGGTGTTTCCTACTATTAGTGTTGCAATGAGCAGAAATGCATTAGTTATATCCTTGAAAATTTACTGGGTTGCCTAGATACAGGTGAAAGGAATGGAAATTTTAAAATATCAGGGATGTAACAATAGATTTGAGACCCATGTGCCTTAGTGAATAGTCTTTTATTTTTAAAACAAAAGTAATTTAATTTTAAATTTATTGGGTTGGCAACAAAGTCATTCTGCTTTTTTCCGCTACCTGACTTTAGTCGTTCGAAGTCGTTCTTCTCCATTGCAAGCTTCAGACCGTATATAGTATTTGAACGCTGGCGTTTCATAGATTATTCAGTAGAAGAAACTTTCAAGTTTTGTTGTTTATTTATTGTTTAGCATTGATTTGAAATGGAGATTCCAGACGGTCATTTTCGTCACATTTTACTTTCTGATTTCCGAAAACTTAAAAATGCACTGCAAGCTCGGAAAGAGTTGTATAATGTTTATGATGAAAAATTATTAACAGAACGACAGTGCCAGAATTGGTTTGCTCGTTTTCGTTCCGGAGATTTTGACCTCAAAGATGCACCACGCTCTGAACGCCCAACTGAAGTTGAAGACGACAAAATATAAGCAATGATAGAAAATAACCGGCGTACCATGGCACAAGAGATCGCAAAGAAGCTCAACATATCACACACATGTGTTGAGAGATATTTAAAACAACTTGGTTACGTTAATAAGCTCGATATTTGGGTTCTTCACAAATTGAACGAAATTCAACTCACCAAACGAATTTTCATTTGCGATTCATTGCTGAAACGTAACAAAACCGATCCATTTATAAATTAAATCATAATGGGCGATGAAAAATGGGTGTTTCACGATAACGTCGCGCGAAAAAGATCATGGATCAAGCGGGATGAGCCTGCATAATCGACATCAAAAACCGAAATACATCAAAAGAAGGTTATGCTGAGCGTTTGGTGGGATTTCAAAGGTATTGTTTATTTTGACCTGCTCACAAGGAACCAAACTATCAATTCGAATGTTTACTGTCACCAGCTAATGAAATCGGACAAAGAAATCAAGGAAAAGCGGCAAGAACTGGCAACTTGTAATGGCTTCATCTTCCATTAAGATAACGCCAGACCACAAACGAATTATCCTATTTTAATATTGACGAATCTAATTTGCTAAGCTCAACGGTAATAACAATAGACAATAAAACTTTGAAAGAGAAATTAAAAACCTCATTGGCACTCGACTCCAAATTTTTGGTTCAACTTATGGGACCCTAGAAGAATTAATAGAAAAACTAAAAAGGCAATATGGCCCTGTGAAGAGCGTATACCAATTGCAGGGAGAATTTTTTAAAACATTTATGTGCGAAAGAGAAAATGTTCTTTCCTATTCTGCTAGAATTAAAGAAATTTTTGACAGAATTGACGATGCTCACAGACTTATACTGACAAACCAATTATTAACAAAAATAGTAAAGTTACTCTGCTTAATATAGCACGGGAAGATAAAATTGTTTGTTTAATTTGTAAAAAGCCAGGTCATGCAACTGAAAAATGTTTTCATTCAAGTAAAGCTCAACAAGCAGTTCCTAATAAACAACAACAAGGCTTTTTGTGTTCCAAGCAACAAAGATATAGTAATTTAAATGGTCAAAGAAATAGTAATAATAACACTGATCAACAAAAATGACCTATGTCCTCGCTGAATGCGACATATCATTTTCGAAGTACTTTTTAATTTTGAACACGAATCTGGATTCCGTTTGTTGCTATCGCGGTTTGTTTAATAGACATTTACAATTTAAGTTAATGTTCAAAATATTATATCTTGAATCGTGTGTTCGATACAAATATTCGCGCCATTGGCAGAACCAGCGCTTTCTAATAGGCGAGATGTTAAAAGAAAAAGAACAGGAGAAGTTAGTCTGAGAGATACCGGTGGTGAAAAAAAGACGTATTCAACACATCATCTAATTTTACTCCCTTCATCTTTTGAAATACAGTTCTGTTATAAAAATACTTCTAACAGTCCTACAAAATTATATTGATCAAATCCCACAATAGCAGATGCTTTCGTGAAAAAATACATTTTCATTTTTGGATCGCCAAAAGGATTACTTATTGACCAAGGCAGAGATTTTTAAAGTCATTTATTGAAAAGATTGGAAAATTTTTTAGAATTAAACAATTTCGTACCACAACTTTTCACCCTTAATCAAACGGATAATTAGAACGCTCATACCATGTTTTAGAAGAATATCTCAAACAATTTGTTGTAAAAAATTTAGAATGGGATGATTGTCTTGAACTAGCAATGTTCTCATATATTACTAGTGTACATGAAGGTACAAAATGCACTCCCTATACGAAATGGGAACACAAGCAAGAGAAAATCTTATTTTAGCATAAGAAGAATCGAAAATATATTATGATAAGAAAATTATTTCTTTAAAAGTGGAAATAGCAGATAACGCATTTTTATCAAAAGCAGGTAAAATTAAAAAACTTGACAACCATTATACTGGGCCTTATGAAATATTGGAAGTGTTAGAAAAAGGAAATGTCAAAATAAGCTACAAAGGCAAACCTACTGTAGTTCACATTAATAGACTAAAACGCTCACATGTGCAAGTACAAACGTAAATAAATAGAAAACAAAATTTCTTAATTTAATTATAAAAAAAAGAAAAAGAAATATATATACAAGTAATCAAAAATAAAGAAAAGTTATGGAAATTATATAAAACAATAAATCATGAAATTTTAGACATAACACGTTATTTCAAATATAATAAATCAATTTTTAATTTAAACTGGAATTTTCAAACAAGATGACTGTAGTATTTCCACATGGAGCAGAGATCTAAGCAATCCAGATACAATAAAAGATATTTTTTCAACATTAAAAACAAGAGGACTGGATGCTTACAAAAACTTAGTTCTCAGTTTACGCCTATTAGATCATATTGCCACAGCCCACATGTTGGATATAATAGACTAGGTACACAAAATACAAAGTTAAGAAATAACTTCTAAAAAATATGCCAATAATAACAACATCGTTTATTAAGGAAAGGCCGTAGCAGGATAAGCATGGTCTGGGTGCCCCCGCTCGGATTTGATTCATATTGCAAGGGTAAGTCGCTCCCATTACAAGATAAATTCACCCCAAGTATTAACTGGAAAAAAATTTTCTTACAAAAGTTATGAACGAATTTTGAATAATCAAAAAATTTAATTTTCTCGAAAACGGCTCAACCGATCTTAATGAATAAAAAATATGTTATAGAGGGTACTAAAGAGATTCTGAAAAAAATTAGAGTACCCATTCCGTTTATAAAAAGGGGGTAAAAATTTTTTCTGATTTTTGAATAATTTTTTTAATGTGAATTACTTCAAGAACACGCACCATTTTTTTCTATAGCATGCTCAAATTCAAAGTGACAATATATATTTTTTCAACATTTTTCGGAGAGGTACTTCATAGTTAAAAAAAATGAAAACTTCTTTGGCCCCTACAATGTATGAAACAATTGATGATACCCTATGTCTCATTGAAGCAATTGTTTCTATATTCATAAAAGTTTTACGTTGATCACGTACAATATCTCATTTATTTTTACGTATTTGCTGCATAGTGGACGACATAGTACACTTTATATTGTTGTAATCGTTTCCTGATAAGTTGTAGGATGCTGTTATACCGCGTTTGAACTACAGGAAGGTATACCTATTGGAAGCAAGTGATACTTTTCCCAAACTGTCAAATGACTGTAATCGTTCTACAACTGAGAATGAAATAAAAACGCGAACCTTAGGTAAGTACATCTACCAGGTCTAGAAGTATGAAACCGGAATTTTTTTGCAAATGTTACACGTCTGTTGCATGAAAATGATCAAAAATATTTTATTCAAAGTAATCTCCATTGCTATTTACACATTTTTTCCACCTCTCCAGAAGGTGATGAATGCCACGCCAATAACACTGTTCGTTCAAAATTTGTTAGATGTCCAGATTATGTATGTTCAAAAATATAAGGAAAATGACCGAGCTGGACAAGTAGAAGTCAAGGTTTATTATTGTTAAATGGCCAACGTTTCGAAGACAAAACACCGTCTTCCTCTTCAGGGCCTACATTATTAATATTAATGATGAAAATTAACATGTAATACAGAAATTTAATAATACAAGAATATAAAATAAAGAACAAAAGAGAATTATAAACAAGTAAATAATTTTTTTATAAAACAGAACTATTAAAATTAAAAAAAATTTAAATAGAGAAAAAGTATTACCTTAGTGAGAAGATTAGAAATACATTAAGTAAAATCAAAGCCAATGTAGTACAGCAACAAGTCAAAACAATAAGGCTAGTCAATGTTGATATAAAATTTAAACGATCACAATTTATAAATCGTTGTTTGAATGAGTAAAATATGTAAGGCAATATAAATATTAGCAACATCAATCACATTATTCCAATAAAAAGCACTATATTCTGGCAACACAAGTAGTTAAAAAACAATTCAGAGAAAAGGAAGAAAAAGGGGGAGGGAGAGCAAGATGTTAAGCGTCTCCCGCCTTTAGGAAAGACCAACACACTAAGTCAATCAGCAAACCGAGCAAAGCAAGAACATTGTGAAATTAATAATTTAGAACGAAAAAAGGGGGAGGGGAGGGAAGGGGGACACCAGTATCGTATGGACAATCAAAGTTCGCCTAGTAAGAAAATTTGTAATTAGAAATGTCTGAGATGAGAGGGAAATATGATTCGTTAAGGTTGTCACAGTCAATTATTTTATTTAGACTATTGTCCTTTTCTTTTTTTATAAAAATCATTTCAGCAATCAATCTTTTAGAGAGGTTATTTTCTTTGTGGATTATTTTTATTTTTTCCCAATTAAAATTGTGATCACGGTTCTCTATAATATGTTTAGTGATTACATTATGGTATTTAGAATTAAGTTTAATATTATTTATGTGTTCATTACATCTAATTTTAAGAAGTCTTTTTGTCTGTCCTACATAACTTTTACCACACTTATCGCAGTTAATTTTGTAAACCAGGTTACTTTGGTCACAATTATTTAAAGAATCTTTACCTAATTTAATAAATTGTTTAAAGGAACAATTATTTCTGAAAGAGGTTGTAATATCATAAGACTTAAGAATTCTTTTTATTTTATGTGATATTTGACCAAAAAAAGGGATAGTAATATATTTATTATTGCTATCAAGTTTTTTATTATTAATTAAGTTACTGTCTCTGTTGTTATTTAAATATGTGATTCTTTTAGCTATTTGTCTGTTGATGAGGTTAATAGGATAATTGTTTAAAATTAATAATTGTTTAATTAATATAAGATTTTCTTCATGGAAGGATTGAAATTAACAATGATAACTCTAACTTAGCTAGAGCATATGGCCTCCCTAAAATACACAAAGAAAACTATCCTCTCAGAATTATAGTTTCTGATATTAATTCTCCCACTTGCATATTATCAAAATATCTCAGAACAATAATTTCCAAATCCTTACCGACACCTAGTTCTAACATTAAAAACTCCTGGGAGTTCAAACAGAAAATTGAAAAATGTAATATTCCACCGAATTATGTGCTACTTTCCCTTGATGTTACTTCTCTCTTTACTAATATTCCTAATGAGCTGGTCCTGATAGGCCTTGAAAAAAGATGGGAACTAATTAAAAACAATACTAATGTTCCAAAAAAATCATTTTTAAATGCAGTTGAATTTATTCTTAATTCCACTTTTTTCAAATTTAATAATAAGTTCTATAATCAAGTCTCCGGCACTCCCATGGGTTCTTCTATCTCCCCTATCATAGCCGATTTGGTAATGGTGGATTTGGAAACAGAAGTTTTGGGCTCTTTTGACTTCTTGATCCCCTGGTATTTTAGATATGTGGATGACACAATACTGTGCGTCCCTAAGGATAAAATAGACCTTGTATTGTGCAAATTTAACTCTTATAATCCGAGACTCCAATTTACTTATGAAATTGAGTCTAATAAAGCTTTAAACTTCCTAGATATTAAATTGATAAGAGTTGACAATGATCGTATTGTGACCAATTGGTATAGAAAAAATACTTATTCTGGTAGGTTTTTAAATTTTTTGTCTTGCCATCCTTTTAACCAGAAAATCGCAGTTATTAAAAATTTGACTGATCGAGCCATCCTTTTGTCTCATCAATCCTTCCATGAAGAAAATCTTATATTAATTAAACAATTATTAATTTTAAACAATTATCCTATTAACCTCATCAACAGACAAATAGCTAAAAGAATCACATATTTAAATAACAACAGAGACAGTAACTTAATTAATAATAAAAAACTTGATAGCAATAATAAATATATTACTATCCCTTTTTTTGGTCAAATATCACATAAAATAAAAAGAATTCTTAAGTCTTATGATATTACAACCTCTTTCAGAAATAATTGTTCCTTTAAACAATTTATTAAATTAGGTAAAGATTCTTTAAATAATTGTGACCAAAGTAACCTGGTTTACAAAATTAACTGCGATAAGTGTGGTAAAAGTTATGTAGGACAGACAAAAAGACTTCTTAAAATTAGATGTAATGAACACATAAATAATATTAAACTTAATTCTAAATACCATAATGTAATCACTAAACATATTATAGAGAACCGTGATCACAATTTTAATTGGGAAAAAATAAAAATAATCCACAAAGAAAATAACCTCTCTAAAAGATTGATTGCTGAAATGATTTTTATAAAAAAAGAAAAGGACAATAGTCTAAATAAAATAATTGACTGTGACAACCTTAACGAATCATATTTCCCTCTCATCTCAGACATTTCTAATTACAAATTTTCTTACTAGGCGAACTTTGATTGTCCATACGATACTGGTGTCCCCCTTCCCTCCCCTCCCCCTTTTTTCGTTCTAAATTATTAATTTCACAATGTTCTTGCTTTGCTCGGTTTGCTGATTGACTTAGTGTGTTGGTCTTTCCTAAAGGCGGGAGACGCTTAACATCTTGCTCTCCCTCCCCCTTTTTCTTCCTTTTCTCTGAATTGTTTTTTAACTACTTGTGTTGCCAGAATATAGTGCTTTTTATTGGAATAATGTGATTGATGTTGCTAATATTTATATTGCCTTACATATTTTACTCATTCAAACAACGATTTATAAATTGTGATCGTTTAAATTTTATATCAACATTGACTAGCCTTATTGTTTTGACTTGTTGCTGTACTACATTGGCTTTGATTTTACTTAATGTATTTCTAATCTTCTCACTAAGGTAATACTTTTTCTCTATTTAAATTTTTTTTAATTTTAATAGTTCTGTTTTATAAAAAAATTATTTACTTGTTTATAATTCTCTTTTGTTCTTTATTTTATATTCTTGTATTATTAAATTTCTGTATTACATGTTAATTTTCATCATTAATATTAATAATGTAGGCCCTGAAGAGGAAGACGGTGTTTTGTCTTCGAAACGTTGGCCATTTAACAATAATAAACCTTGACTTCTACTTGTCCAGCTCGGTCATTTTCCTTATATTTTTGAACACTGTTCGTCTTTTAAATGAAACCAGTTATCCAGCCATTCTCGTACATTTTCGTACGAAGTAAAGCGTTGTTCAGCGAGAGCGTGGCCCAGTGATGCGAACAGATGGTAATCCGACGGAGCCAAGTCTGGAGAATAAGCGGCATGCGTCAGTATTTCCCACCTGAACGTCTCGATCGTTTCCTTGACCCGTTTCGCTGTGTACGATGAGGCATTATCGTGAAGAAAAATGACTTTGTGTTGCCTTCTTCGATAATCCGGCCGTTTTTCTTGTAATGCTCGATTTAAATCGATCATTTGCTGTTTGTAGCGATTCGTGTTGACAGTTTCACCAGGTTTTAGCAGCTCATAATAGACAACACCCTTCTGATCCCACCAAACGCACTTTTTCGTTGGTTTTCCACGATCTTCGTTACTTACATCAAAATTACCACTTTTGAATTTTTTAAACCACTCGAAATACTGTGTTTTGCCAAGAGCATGTTCACCGTAAGCTGCGACAAGCATTCGATGCGATTCTGCAGCAGTTTTCTTCGAGTGATAACAAAAAACCAGTGCTGTCCGCAAATCATAGTTCGTAGGCACAAATCTCGATATGTTGATGCTCGTAGCAAATACACTGGTATATCGAACTTGGGTTGTTGTCTACTGAAAATCTTTCTCAGAAGCTACAGGGAGAAGATAGCGCTGCAGAATCGGTCGTACGGTCCCTAAACTGATAGCAAGCACCATCTATAGGGAAATTCCGGTTTCATACTTCTAGACCTGGTATTGAGCATGAAACAAAACAATTGAAAATCAGGTGCTTTTTGCGAACGAACTCGTGCGGCATTCAAAGCCTGCGCAGTAGTACTCTCAGGAAGGGTAAAACGTAGGTCATGGGCACAAGCTTCGAGAAGGAGATATATGGGGAAATATATAAACTGGATTTTGTGACTGAAAGAAAAAGCTTGTTGACAGGTGAATAAAATGTATTGTAAACAAGGCGTTCATGTAGAGATGTGTTTTTTTTTAAATTGATAACGATTATTTCCACAGGCAGGGTGCGGATAATTGTTAATATACCCTCGCATTCATATAAAGTGTACCATGTCGTCCACTATGCAGCAAATAACATCAAAAAAATTATTCAAAAATTGAAAAAAAAAATTTTACCCCCTTTTTATAAACGGAATGGGTTCTTGAATTTTTTTCAGAACCTTTTTAGTATCTTTCATAACATATATTTTAGTCATAGAGATCGGTTCAGCCGTTTTCGAGAAAATTAGATTTTTTGATTTTTCAAAATTCGTTTATAACTTTTGTAAAAAAAAATTTTTCGAGTTAATACTTAGGGTGAATTTATCTTGTAATGGGAACCACTTATCCTTGCAATATGGATCAAATCCGAGCAGGGGCACCCAGACCATGCTTATCCTGCTACGGCCTTTATTTTTATTTCGAAGCAGAATAAGTTGCTAATTGGAACCTCCTTTTTCCGGACATACATAGAATTACGAGGCTTTTTCTTGTCACTACTCATTTGCAACTTCTTTTATGTGCCACCGGCGCGCAAACTCGTTTTTTCGCTACAGTTAACAGTATCGCAATGTAGTATATTGCGCTACAGAGGAATGAAATGTAGAAATTGAACTGCGCATGCGCCTAAAACCATGCAATGGAGCACAATCTTCTTCTTATTCTTCTTCTTCTTCGTACAGCGTTAGCACCTTACTGGCAAAGCCTTGTACATTTGAACTGCGCATGCGTCTGTTAAAATCCATTACTACTACACAAGATCGATAAAATCAAAATGGCCGGGACTAGTTGTGACATATCAAGTGTAATGACTAGCGCCGCAAACAACTACAATACTAGATTAGATTCGAGTGTACGCATAAAAACTCGTATACGCACCGAAGTCACATAAAATAGAATACGTGGCAATGCACACAATTCGGGAAATTACAAGACTCGCGACAATGCTCGCAGGACTGATCGCGCCTTGGCTTCGTCTCGGCTATGCCTCGACTACGCATCGGCTACACCTCGACTACGCCTTGGCTTCGATCTCCTGCGAGCATTGTCGCTCGTCACGCAATAACCCTCATTGTGCTCCTAGGCACGTTATATGCTATTACATAACAACAATCCACGCCATCATTAGATTTGATTGTGGTTCAAATTAATCAGTTATGATGTTCTGACAATTTGCTTATCGAAAAAGAAGCCATTGATTGAAGAAGAAGATGAAGAAGTAGAAGAATCAAACATTACTACAGTATCTTAAATAGATGCGAATATGATCGAACTCGGTCTCAAGTACATGTTTAAAGAACTTATATACAACTTTTACAATTAACCGGCTTTTTAAATACGAAAATAATGTAGTGCAAAGTAGAAATTCGATTCCCTGTTTCTCATTGTGGTATGCACTCATTTTCATAGTTGCAAATGGTCACAGTGAATATATACAAGATATTACATGAGATCAATGTAACGAAATGCATACAATAGGAAAATTTTTAGTGACCCGTTCTCTTCAGATATCGAAATTAAAAGTAAACGAAACTTCATTCCATAGCGTTACTTTACCAGGTTCTATAACATCTAACGGAGAGTATACTGGCACACAACTTTCTGACCCTTACGGAACATGAACCTTTGTACTGGCTGAAAAAACAAGAAAATCAGTTTGCTGTTACGTTTTAATACAGAACGAACATCCAAAATTATCAATTTTTGAAACCAAGCCTGGAAATTCATTTTTAGAAAATAAACATTTAGAAGTTCAAAATATGAACATTTTGACATATGTTTATTCTAAATTCATATATGTGTAAAGACACATACGCACTGAAATAAATAGACTTTATCACGACGTTCTCACTCAACGATGAATACTTGAATAGCAAGTTTTTAGAAATACATTAACCTTAGCAACCCAATTACCAGACGAATTTGCATACAGTAGTACATATCGGAAAATGTGTACCGGTTGAAGTAAAATATCGCAAAACTGAAGAATGTTATTTAGAACTACCAGTATTTAGAGGAAATCAATCCATTTTCCTTTCTCAACGAACACGTATATTAACAAAATCCGATATTGAGATAAATCGCAATTCTTTCTTTTCACCAATGTACCTTTTTGGTGACACTTGGTGGCACCAACTATAGTTAAACCTTTTACAAAAGCAACCTGGAAATACACGAATCCTTCATCCTTAGCGACAAGTGGCATTTATTCTCAATGTGACTTTGAATAGTTACGAGATCATATTATGTTTCCAGCAGAAATACCAATTAACTTAATTTCTTTAGCTAGAGAAATAACAGTACATTCAACTATTAATCAAGGAATATCATAATTAATCAAGAAGTAATTGATGAAATTGTTGAATCCGCTTGGGATAGATTTTGGACAATTTTTACAACTTTTGGAACTACCAGTGCAGGTCTAACTGGATTAATTATAATAATTAGAGGCATAAAATTAATAGCCGATACTATTATTCATTGATACGCGTTATACGCATTATTTGGATGGTCTCTCCATCTACTAGGCGCCTTTTGGGATCCCAAGTATACAGTATTACGAATATCACGCCGCTCCGGGCTGCCCGTTCTAATTTTTGAGATTTGTTCTCTACTCCTAAAAATAAAGCTTGGCTGATTTGTGGGTTTTTTCATGGCATCTTTGGTCAAATCAAATTCAATACGCAGCTCTTTTAGTATCGCACGCCCTTCCCTAGAAATTCGTTTATTTACTTTAAATCCAAAAAATCTCTTCCAGCACAAGCATCAGTGTTCCAGGTGGACTTGAAACCCCACGGGCTCACACCCGTGGAAGCTATCAGCCTTTGCCTTGGAAGAGAGATATAAATTAAAAAAAAAAAAACCATGCACAAATTTGTCGACACGTGGATTTGTTTCCCAATTCTCACTGGAGTAGGGTTGCATTTATGTGCACAGGTAAAGAGCCCTGCTGAGCTACGACACCTGTGCAGTGACTTTATCAACAAAAAAACTTGTATCGCTTCACTGGTAATGCGCCCTATTGGGCTACGGCACCATCTCAACGATAGTACTAACTTTAGAGGAGAGTAGTTTTCCCAATTTCACTTCAGCAGGAGATCTATGTAATTAGTTTTAGAATTTTTATATTATTTTCTTTAAGAAAAAGGCTGAGACTCGAGACGGAGCCGTCTCAGTTGAGTGACATTCATTACACAAATAAAATTTTTATTTATTAATATGTAAGCATACACATACATTATTTCGCATTCCTATAGTTGAACAATTCAACATATGTTTCAATTACACATTATTTGTTCATAGAGCATTAACTACATAATACTGATATGAATAAATGTGATTTGAGAAGTACAATATTGAATGACCTACATTTCACACATAATTATTTTTATTTATTATATTTTGTATTTTTATTTCATTTTGTTTTCTTTTTATGAATAAATTTGTATAGTTGCACATATACTACTTCGCCTTCTAAATAATTCAATATATGTTTCAATTAAACATTTTTCTAAATTCAATATTATTATTTTTCTGATAATATAGACGCTCGTATATAACATCAAATACATTTACAATAATCTTTTTATCAATATAATATTAAACTGTTGGCAAAGATTTGTTTTGATAATCATTTAATATAATCAGTTGCGTTCAATATATTTCCACCCTGGTTAATTGTGAATCGGATTATATAACTTCATAAAAAAGAAAAATTTCTTATCTTTAAGTCGCATTCGTGATAGTTACGGGACGTGAAACCTCCCTCCTTTTCTTTGAACATGGGGATGAAATCAACTAAAACATTTCGCTTTTCGCGTGTTTGCAATTCGTTAATTTCAATATTTCTTAAAAGCATTTCTAGCCTATTCTGGCCTAAAATTGTTTATTCAAAATTTGGAATTGGGTCTCACGAAAGGGGAAAATTCCGCGTAATATATTATATCTCGAAAGAGATATAATATTCAAATTCTGCCAACATAAAGAAAGACGTTGACGATTAAAAATTAAAACGCCTGTATTGCGCGACCACGGGGCACGGGCTATCCGTTCTATTTTTGGGGATAGTTCCCTACTTCTGAAAATAATAAATGGTTGACTTGCAGGTTTCTTATCTTTTACATACGTTTTGTTTCTTAAAAGCGCGCTTCCCACCAACCCCACGACGTAAAATTTAGTAACGAGAAGAAAAAGAGAGGCATCAGTGTCCCAGGGTATAAAAAGCTTGAAAATCTCGTCCTCTTGGTGGGTATCATCATTTGCTAACTAAAATTTTTAAAAAACACCCAATTATAATAAAAATAACGTAATTGCTGCTTCAATCGTCGATGGAGCGGGGTGAACTTCGTCACGCTGGTAAATTTCACCGATGGGCTACGGCACCAGCGAGACAATTTTTTTTCTTTTATAAGGTTATTATTGCGCCAGTAAAGTGCCCTGTTGGGCTACGGCACTGACGCAAGAACTCTTCTGTTTCAAATCAAAAATATTTCTGTGAGAGTCGTTTTCTTCATTTCTCTTGAGAAAAGAGTTAAAAGATACTAACGACTCGACAATTGAGGAAGAAATTATTCCCTTGCTTTTTATTGAAAGTTACCCATAAAACTAATTAATTAATTAACTAATTTTCTCCCGGGCCATACACGAGTCCCTTATTCCTTACTTTTAATTAATTAAACCCGCAAGACTCTCTCTATTGGGTGCGCTGGGGTTGAAAGGCGATCAGGTTCTCCAATACTGTTTACCTAATATATTGATGCAGATGAACTCGTACAAGCCCACGATCTATTTCTTTGAGCTCTGCGCGATAGTGCCTCACCTGGAATTTGTGCGCAAACGGACTAGATCTCCAGGATCTGCAACCAAGTTCGTTACCTCGGTTTTCGACCTCCCTGGGTTAATTTCCCCACCTTAATTACGTATGCGGGCGTCTTAGGTAGCGACCGCGATCTAGCGTCTGTATTGGCTGTCAGTGCGAAACTACTCAACATCTGCACAATCGAAGTTCACTTGCGTCCAGATATTTTTAGTGCGCAAGTTTATGTATAATGGAAAGGTTTTAATTAGCACGCGTTTCTTTATTTATTAAGTTTCTTTTTTGTTTTTTTTTGCGTGCGAGTTCACGCTTAAAACGCTTAATCCTTCCATGCGCGAAACAAAGTGATCTTTTATTCATAAGGATCTGTTCGTTTTTTCTAACCGTATTATAAACATGCATAGTAATATTATTTTAATCATTATTAATTATTATCAAATTTCGAATCTTAATTTAAAATTTTGGAAGTTTTAAAGTTATTATTGTTATAATGTTATTGAACCATTATTTTTGTCGTTAGTGGTATTATACTAATATCCCTAAAATGTCAGGTAAAAATTTAGTAGAAACCGGGAAGAAACCGGATGCAAACCCATTCGGGTTTTTCCCGGTTCTATACGGTTTTTATCTGGTCTCTAATTTCATTTTGCGGGATCTATCTGGGTCTATCCGGTCCTTATCCGGGAAGTGGTAACAGAAAATAAGTTGTACGTATATTGTAGCCGGGCTTAGCCGGTTCCTATCCGACATATGGAACCAGAAATTAATTATAAAAATATGTATCTACCCGGATCCTATCTGGTTTCTATAAGACAATTGGTGTCTTGTGATTTTTTCAGATGGAAGTAAATCTGCTACCCGGCCCTACCTGGTTCCTATCTGGCATATGGATCCAGCAAATTAAAATAAAAAAATATGTTTCTACCCGGATCCTATCCGGTTTCTATAAGGCAGTTGTCGACTTGCAAATTGTTAAGGTGAAAGTACATCTGCTACCCGACCCTACCCGGTTCCTATCTGGCATATGGATCCAGAAATTAAAATGCAAAAATATGTTTCCACCTGGATCCTATCTGGTTTCTATAAGGTAGTTGTCGACTTGCAAATTATTAAAGAGCCCGATACAAACCGGATAAAAATCTCAAAGGCCCCAGATAAGACCCATGTAGAAACCGGGCACACTGAGAGAAAATGATTACGTTATTTTACGGTTTTCGGAGGTATAGCAAGGATATTCATTAAAATTGAGAACTTTTACCGTCCCGTAATTTTTTTTTACTAGCACCATTCTTAAGGGGGGAGATACCTCAAGAACCCTTAAAAAAGAAGTTTTTTTTCAATTTTATTCTGGGAGAATGAAAACGAAGCAAGTCCGGATTTTTTGCGTATATTTACAATTACAATATTACAATACAATACAATTACAATATATTTACAATTACAATTTTTTCATAATAGAAACATACAAAATGTCGGAAATATGACGGATCCCGTCGATAGCGTCGCTTCTAACATTTTTTGCGGCCGTCAACTTCCTGGCTAGGTTTTTCATCTTAAACGGCAAAAGAAAATTTTTTATAAATCGGGAAGCTTTTATCGAGTGCATAGCAGGGGAGTTTTGAGAATTTCGAAAAACTGGGTATATTTTCATGCGTTTCGTGAAAAAGTGCCATTTTTACCCGTGTTTTTTGACATGAAAATAGTTAAGGGTGTATTCTAGTTGGTCACTTTGGAAAAGTCGATTTTCTTTTTTACATTTTTCGAATTTATATGTATATTTGTGTATATGTTATATGTATATGTAAGATTTTTAAATGATTTTTTGTTAAAAAAAACTTTAAACGAGTTTTTCTCAAAACAACGTTTTATCGGAATAGCTCCACGATTTCTCCAGAACCAGGGGACCGATCCTTCTGAAATTTTAACCACATATTCTACACATAAGAACTCACAAAGTGAACTACAATCATGTTAAAATTTTGATTTTTACTATATTTTTTAAACAAAAAACAGCGAAAAAAAACAACTAATTTTAATTTTTTGGTTTTTTCTACATAAAATTAACAAAATTAGTTAAAAATTAATGTCCGCTGTTCATTTTGTAGCCACTGTCATGCCGAATCCAAAAAGCTTTGGTTTTTTTGTTTCAGAGAAGCCGTTCCTAAGATATCATGGAGAAGGCAACTTGCTACTAAGTTATTGCGTTGCGTTCAAATACGGATTTCGTATGTAAAAGTTGAAAAAAATGAACAAAAGAAAATTTTTTTTGTATTTTAAGACTATCATACCTAACAATTTTTATATCCATATCTTCCATAGCATGCTCACAAAAAATTCCCGAAAATAGCCTATTTTTTTAGCCCACGAACTAGAATACACCCTTAAACAACTGTAGAAATACTCTTTTTCTCGAAAAGCGCCCTACCACGCACTTGAATATAGCATTATCTATAAAATACCGTTTCATTCAAGTAAATCGGTTGAATAGTTTGCTCGCACTCTTGGCGGCCGGATAAAAAAACTTAGTTTCGAGAAAACGAGCCTCAAAGTTTTTGGACTGATAAGTAAGGACCGCGCTCCGGCCTGTATAGCTGCTGCACGAAGTGAAGTGGTTCTGGGGCCTCTTTCTACCGAAATATTTGGAGTAGACCAATAGAACTTTGGGATTATATTTTTGAATAGTTTTTCAATCGATTTGAACAAAAAAAAAAATTTTTGATTTTTTGAAAGTTCTAGAGGTATCTCCTCCCTTAAAATTTACTTGTTTGCACCAGAATATTTTTTTCAGTAATTTTCATAGTACGCTATTTTAAAAGTTTCTCTTGGTGTCAGTAATAAAATACAAGCCTAAAGGAAAATAAGCCGTTAGTGTGTTTAAAGAAATACAATTCCTATACGAGCTGTTACGTCCCGAGCAAAAGGCGAGGGTAATTTGGATTTTGGGTGCAAGGGAGGCGATTAGCTGATTATACCAGGTTGGTAAGGCCTGATAATTTATTTTTGTTTGTGGGTACGTTGTCACTTGTCAGGTCCATGGCCCCTCAGTTGCTCACAATGATATTATAATGAAACACTGAATTTATGAATATATGAGATAATTTATTATAAATAAATAGAATTTTGCATAACTTTTCACAGAGAATAAGACTTACGTGGTAACTTACTTGTCTACCTCTTAAATTAGAGGGCAAAAGAGAGAATTGTCGTCTTTTCTTCCTACAATTGCAAGTCAACGGCACAAATCCTTGCAGGATATTTGGGTTTCGTTTGAGTCTCCGTGAGGCTGCAAAGTAACGATACATTTTGCAGGAGGTAGTTCGTTTTTCGTTTGAGTCTCCGTGAAGTAGCAGAACAAGGATAAATCTTGCAGGAGGTATGGTGTAAGGGATGCAAGTTCACCAATTGGTATGAAAATTATCCGCTTACGTATCTTGATAAGTACACGAGAAATGAATCAGGCATGCACTTGTTAACAAGACAGGTTAGTTCGTCCCGATTTCAGAAATGAATCACTATTAACAAAAACGACTAAATACGATGATACACATAATCCAGAGGAACTATCTACCGCTACTGTTTCCGAACTTGCACCACACAAGGACCAAGGATTTTATTTACCAAGTACCGAAGGTAGAATCTTGCTCATAGAAATCGGTTGAGGCTTACGTTTATCGAAGGGTCTGCTCATGACGTTGACCGACTGGTCCGAAATGAATCGCGTTGACCGTACAACTGATCGGGACTTAATGACAAACCACCAGAGGTAAATCTGGGGTATATATACTATTGATGCTTCCAATAGTGGGGGCAGATCAACGTAAATCGGTGGCACGGCACGTCCGAATCGCAAATCGGTGGCAAGGTACGATCTCTGCAAGAGTTCATGGGTTCATCTCTTCTATTGTCCAATTTTATTTCTAGTTTCCAAATAAATGCAGTTTTAATTATTCATCTCTGCATTTATTCGTCTATGTTTTATATTATATATAAATTATGATTAATAATCGATTGCCAATGATCAATCAATCAATCTTTCATTTGTGATCCATGATCAATGATCGATTCCCGTCCATTGATCCCGCTTGATCATCGGCAATCAATACACAATAGCACTAATAATGATATATTATTATGATTATTGAAATATTGCTAACCGGGATGTTAATAATAGTTGTAATATTATGCCAATGTGACAATAATTAATTATAATAGTTATCTGCATATAATATTTAGACATTATATTTAATGAGGCTGTGCTGATAACTTCTCATTCTCTCATTAGGTTACCAGCACAGCATCACTACCTTTTCGGCACGCGGTGTGAGTTACTGACTCATTACCGCAGGTGCAATTACCATATAGACAGAGCTCTGTTCTTCTTTATCACTCATTACCATGTGTCAAACCGATCCGTCGACGTGAGGTATGCATTGGTTCACCTTATGCGCACAGCTACCCGGTCCATATGATAATTCATCATAGGAACACTATTATATTTAAGTAGTTTCTTCCTCGCTCTCCTTGGTGTGTGGCGTGTTGCCCTTGCACAGGGGCAATTAAAAAATTTAAAGGTACTGGGATGTAACAGTCCTCCCTCCTTAGAATAATTATCATCCTCGATGAAATAATAAGTGTCTTAAGTGAACAAATTAGAAAATAGTGTCGTGAATTTTTGCATCCAGATGTAGGCCTCACATTTGTGGTGTACACTGTACTTTCGGAATCTCCTTGGTAAGTAAATAGTTCTTAGTGAATAGTGATGTCATTTTGCAGCTGCATGCTAATGCTTGCAAGGGCTGAAGTAATTTCCACTATAATTTGACAAGGCGTTTTTGGTACTTTGTTCTTTCTACTAGGCTATGTGTATCCTGAGAATGGTGCTATCCGAGGATCTAGCTGACGTGGTGATGATGTCATGTTTCGAAGATGTTGGATAGTGATATCAATGGAGATGTGTAACATTATAGTTCTGTGAAACCCTTAATTATGTGGCTCAGTTCTGATTGATTCACATAATTAAAGATTTATAGGTATTGAGTAATGCGCTTTTTTATTTTTCGCGATTATTATTCAATTATTATTAAAGGAATGTCCTGAATTTGATTGTCGGTTTAAATTTTTCTGTCCGGATAACATACCGTATGTGGAGTTCGCTGTTCTACATACTTATGTGTATCATTTGTGCCTCCATGGTAGTTGTTTGTCCAATAATGCTTGTATATTAGGTGGCCATTGTTACGGGTCCGCCATGGTGCTCTTTAATGGAGACAGCCATGTTTTTGGTACATCTATTTGTATAGGACCCGCTGTAATATGAATTTTTGGCAAGTCTAATAATGAACTTTTAATAGGCATTCATATGGGTACAGGAGAACTGCTTAGTGTATATGATTCATTCCAGGCGGCCGTGGGTCTTCTTATCGCTGGGCGGTTTGAGTTACGCTCTGGCCATGTTGTCGGGAGTCTTAACTGCTGGTGATACGTTGCGTTCTGCAAGGTGTCACATTGCATTTCTTTAAATGATTGGATTATAATTCATTATGGTTGCTCTTGGTGGGTTTGATTAATATCTTTCTCAAGTGGGAGCGGTTTGTTAGCTTGCTACGGCTAAACTCCTCGTACTTTCTGTGATCCTCATTCTTTTTCCTCTGTTGTTTCAATTATTGATTTATTACAGCTGTCATCAGGTATTGTGCTTCATTGTTATGTATTTGTTGTGGTATCCGTAATGATGCATAGTAATTTATTGTTATTTTTGGTAAACATTTTGTCTACTTGGGTACTTGCCCTCCCTCCTTAAAAGTATCGTTGTCCTCAACGATTTGTATTTGTTTATGCAATTCTAACATTTGTTGTTGGAATTACTTTCCAGGTCGAGAAGCTGTTCTTCTATAGTAGAGAGTGATTCTTCCGTATGCAGATTTTTCAATTTCTCATAAAAATTATTTTATGCTAGGAATATGCATAGTTTTATAAATTATTGGGAAAATTTCTGATATATTTAATGAAAATCCTGGGTTGTAGATAAATTCTTCTGAGTTTACATTTATTTGGGTACCAATCAACGTTGTGTGTTCTGTTCTGGCAATACACCCTGCACTTAATCTTAATATTCCTGAATTTGTAATATGTCTCTTTTCTTTTTTTCCCTTTTTACAGGTGATGCTGATTGGCTCTGGATTTTTAGTTGAAAATATCCATGCTTTTAATAATCGAATATGCTTCCAAAAAAGTGAATTTTTTGTGTTTATTTTAACATCACATTGCTGTAAAATTTTCATTGAAGGGCGTGTAAGCATTAGACATTCACAGGATGTAGTTGTGACTATCTCGTGTATTGGTTGTGTGCTTTCGCATATCGTGTGATAGATTGTTTTCTGACAAGTGTCATAGTAATCTTCATCTGTCAAAAAGAACTTTCTTTCGTCTTCTGTCAGGAACTGTCAGGGCAATATATTGTTTTCTTGGTCAAATGTAGACGGCTCTTGTCTAATTTTCTAAAATATTCTGGTACACAGGAAGTGGATAAATTTTATATAATTGTGGTGCTTTTCTATCTAGTAATGGAATGTCCACTGATATTAGTAGTATTCCAGATGTAATTTTGAGGTCCGTTTTGTCAATTTGTGAAAGTAATTCCACTCTATTGTGTAAAGTGGGAATAGAAAATTCGTAATTTTCCATTTTAGTGTGTATTTTGGTGATTACTTCTTGTAGTTGGGCTTTGGAAATTGTTGAAGGGTGTAATTTGCCTTCTCGTGCGTATTCTGTTATTTTAATGAATTTTTTTATTATTTCATTTAAATACTCATTTATAATCTCGAGTTGGTGTAGCTTTTCATTGAGTCGGTCTAGTTTTATCATGTCCTTGCACTTAGTAGTTTTCAAGCGATTTTAGCATGTTTTATAAATTTTCTGAATTTCCAATTTCATTTTGTCAAATTGAAGATGTTCCTGTAGTTTTTAAGGATACATGAATATAACAAACCTCCAATGGTTCTGAGTAGTGCGGATGGTTTATGGTTTCTCGTAGAACAATCCTGGATTGTTATTGAAAAGTTGGACTTCATAGTCCTGTGGATTTCCTGATTTGCCTGCCATGACGAGTAGTATTCCTGTACAGGTTATTGTTGCTTGGCCTAAGATCTGGGTAACCATTCTTTTGTTTGTCTAAAAAATGGTTTTTTGAAAATTTATTAACGTTTTAGCAGGGGGGGTTATCTTCTGTTATTCTACTGTTTTGGTAAGGGAAGAAAGAAACAGGCAACCTTTATATCCTTTCCCTTGATTTCCTTATTCCCTTATTTTCGTGAAATCAGGATATAATGATAAAAAAATAAATAATATAAATGTGATATAGTTGTATGAATGAATATGAAATAGTTAATAAGATTTTGAAAATGCAATTTAATGGTATAAATATTATAAAATGATATAGGTGTTTTTGGGGTTTAAACTATGGATTGAACAATTTCCGTTTAAACTTTTCCCAATTTATTTTACAAGATTTTGTATAAAGCTACAGTGCTTTCATGGATTTCAATCAATATGTGTATAATAGTAGTATGTATTTAGCATAATAGTGATATGTATCTAAGGATATATATGATAATAATAATGAGAGAATCCTGAGCAGTGATAAATTGTTATAAACTGGTTAAACTTATGACCCATAAACCCATAAACTGATATATAATGATGATAATATATAATAGTAATAATATTAATGATAATGTAACTACCGATGTATAGTAAGGGTAGCCTAGCGATTTTTTACTAGTTGTGTGTGGCGTTGTTATCTATTATTAACTTTATGTTTGAAGGAAGACTTCTCTAGGGCGTGAGATAGACTAAGTTAGTATTTTTGTCCCCTTCCGGAGGACCCCAGAAGTCTTCTTCCGTTGTTTCCTGATCGTCGAGAAGTCGCTTGTTTCTTTTGATTTGTTTTCTGCAAGTTGCCATTTTGTGGCCCTGTAAATAGCAGTACTCGCAACAGTTTTCCCATTTATATAATTTTATTAACGAAATCGCGGGGTATTCTAGGCAAATAACATAACTTTCGTCGGTACTGTTACAGACATTTTTCTCTTTACTAAAACAATACATTTTTGAAGAGTAGCTAACATTTTCTTCGCGGCTTCGTGTTCCAAGCTACCCTAGCGAACTGGCTGAACGCTAGCTTTACGCTGTAGCGTAAAGTTATCGTAAATCTATCGTAAAGCTATCGTAAAGTAGCGTTATAACTCATGAATGAGGCAAAATAAATATTCAAAATGTTTTTATCCTTATTCTACATTACAAATAACGTTAACTGGTAATTGAAATATGCAGTAATTTTATTTATTAATGCTAAAAATTGAAAAAACATAATACCTGTCATTCAAGGTAGTGCAGTGGTTCATCACTTTCCATGTCTTCACCGTCAGGATTGACTATTTGTTAGAGTGTGATGAAAGTATAGTTGTGTCTCACTCCAACCAATGGTCAACTCTAACTGTGGAGACGTTCCACAGAAGGTGAACCGCTGCACTGCCTTCAATGACAGGTATTATTTTTTTTTAATTTTTAGCGTTAATAAATAAAATTATCGCATATGTCCATTACCTTTTAACGTTATTTTTAACGTAGAATAAGGATAAAAATATTTTGAATATTTATTTTTCCTCATTCATGAGTTTTAATGCTACTTTACGATAGCTTTACCATAGCATTACGCTACAGCGTAAAGCTAGCATTCAGCCAGTTTGTTCGGGTACGTATACTATTCTCCCCATTACTTAAATTATTAATTAATTAATTATTTATTATTAAATTATTAAATAGGGTGCGCCAATTTAGACGACGCGCCAATTTCGCCGCTTCTCCCCTATACCTGATCTCCTACATTCCCTAAAAATGGCTTTACCTTTTGATTATAGTTTTCTTTCGAGTGTTCTTTTATTGTGATCAAATTTCTAGCTACTATTAATTTTATTTCCGATAATCTTAATATTGATTCCTGCAGATTGGCCCCGTAGGTTTCTAATTTTTCGGCATCTGGAAATGAAATGGGGGTGCGTGCGATTTTATCGAATACTACTTCAATGGGTGTAAATTTAGTGGCTTCGTGTACTGATCTGTTTTACTCCAAAAATTTTTGATATTTTCCTGAGTAAATTATTGATAAAACTTCCTCCCCTGTCTGCAAGTATAGCCCTCGGGGCTCCATATTGTGAGAATAAGTGCTTTGCTATCGCATGAGCAACAGTGGTTGCCGAAATATCAGGTATAGGGACGGCTATACAGTACTTAGATAAATTGCCCTGCATAGTGAGAATATGTTTATTGCCATCAGGGGTGGTAGGCAATTTTCCTACTGTGACTAGGGATACCTTGTCGGAGGTATCGAGAGGTGTATCGGTGATCAACATGGGTTCGTGAATTTCAGCCCTTAGAATTTTTTGTTTTTGGCAAATGTCACATTTTCTGACAAATTCAGTGACTTGATCCTTAAGTCCTGGCCACATAAATCCTTCTCTAATTCTTCGATATGTTTTATTTATCCTTTTGTGGCTCCCAATTTTACTTTCGTGGTTTTCAGAAATATTTTGAGCGCGTATTTCCTCTAGGGGTATACTTACGTTGCCGTAGCATATTGTTATTTCTATCTTGGAAATAACGAATTCTTGAGTTAGTAATTCAGGCAATTTCCCTTTTGGTAACGCATCACTGATGTCTCCATATTTTGAAATACAATATTCCGAAATATTTGCTCTTTCTGAAGCCATTTGCAAATTATGTACGGCTACTTTAATGTATTCTTCATTTATCTCTTCAAAATGGTTTTGTTTGATTATGAGTGAATACACGTTGAAATGTCGACGAGGAGTGACAAGCACTTCTCCTATTTTTGGTTTCCTATCCTTCAGGTCCTGAGGGTCAACTGCTCCCAAGTCCAAAAGTAGTGTTTTCGTGTTCCACTTGATCCTTTTTCTGTTCCTCTTCTGTTGTACTATCATCGCTGTCGCTGGGTCGCGGGCTCACCATTTTAATGGGTCCTGCTTCTTGTTTTTCTGTCATAGGGGTCGATTCCTCCTGGTCTTCTGGGAAGAATTTGGATAAACACTCTGGTGCCTTCGCAGGTGCACTTTTTGGTACTGTTGACGATAGGTACGCTGCAGGTAGGGTCGGACTTGATTTACCGCGCAAAGTACCGCAAGGCATCCTTTTTCCGTTGAGGAATAATTTAATTCAGGTCCAACTAACACTCTTGATATATATGCTACAGGGGGATCCATTCCATCTTTTTCTTGGCTTAGGACGGCTCCTATTGCATAATCCGAGGCATCGGTGGTTACTGTAAAGTGTTTTTCGAAATCAGGGTATTGTAGTATGGGACTTTCACACAGAACCTGTCGTAGATCCTTGAAGCTCTTCTCTCCTTCCGGTTTTCATTTAAATAATGCTTCCTTTTTTAATAAATTTGATAGGGGCTTTGCTCTCGCTGAAAAGTCCTTAATGAATCTTCTATAATATCTAGATAGTCCTAGGTATTGTTTTATGTTTCTTGGTGTTTTTGGTCTGGGAAAATTTTGAACAGCCTCGATCTTTTTAGGATCTGGCTTTACTCCCTTGTAACTGATTATGTGCCCTAAATACGCTATTGCTTTGAAAAGAAATTCGCACTTTTTCGGTTGTAATGACAGGTTAGCTTCTTTTAGTTGTTTGAGAAGATGCCTTACCATTTTACCGTGATATTCTAGGTCTTTAGCATATATCACTATATCGTCTAGATAGACAAATAGTTCAGTACCCTGTAGTCCTAGTAGAACTTGGTCCATTAGGCGTCGGAATGTAGCCGGTGAATTTTTCAATCCCATGGGCATTTGATGAGAACCACTGGTTAAATCGAAAATAGAGAAGTATTGTGCAGTACATAAATGGTCTAAAATATCTTAAATATTTGGCAATGGGTATGCATCCCCAATCGTTGTTTCATTTAAAAGCCGAAAGTCAATCACTATTCTCCATTTCTTTTTTCCCGTGGCGTCTATTTTCTTAGGCATGATCAGTAAGGATGAGCTATAAGGAGATTTTGAATTTTGAATCGCTCCATCTGTCTTTATTTTTTGTATTACTTTCTCGACTTCTTCCCTTTGAGATGGTGAAAATCGGTATGGTCTGGTATTAATAGGTACGTCATCTAAAGTGTAAATTTTGTGTTGTACTAGATGAGTGGGGGTTAGGGGTTCTCCTTGTAGGTAAAAATTATCAGGAAATTCCCTAACTATCTCCAGTACATGATCTTTTTCCTCCGGGTTCAAATGACCTAATCGAAGGTTTTTTATTACTTCCTCAGCCTTATTTACTGGGGGCGAATAATCTTCGTCTGCAGAATCCTCATCTAAATCTTCTCCTGGCAATTTATAATATTCAAAGGGGATGATTTCTTGTGGGGGTAGTTCTATCTCGAGGTCATTGTCTGTGGTGTTGATAGCGAACACATGACAAACTCCATTCAAGTTGGTTACGGCTGCTTCACTTATCAGCACGCCTTCTGTAGATTTTATTTGGGGCAAATACCCTTCCTTTATTTCTGAATTTGTCACTGCTATTGGAATAACTCGTCGAGTCCTGGCTCTTACCTGAATTGGTCCTAGTAGAGGTCCTTTGCAATTCGTGGTGTTCTCTGAGGCTATCCTAGATTCATTGTCTATGAACGATATAGGTTTTGTAGGGTTGAAATGTGTTACAATCGTGTTATGCCAAATGGATATTTCCACCTTTTCTTGTCGAAGATTTTCTCTTCCTAGTATTCCATATGTGCTTATTGGAAAATCGGAATGCACTACATGGAAGGTAATTTTGGACTCCATTAATTCAATGTTTACAGTGACTATGGTTGACATTCTACTTTGCGTAATTCCTGTAATTTCTATTGCTTCATTTTCATTGACCAGTAGGTCTTCATCTAACGTATCTAATTTAATAACACTTATGTCCGCACCTGTGTCCACTAAAAACCTTGCCTTTTCCCATAAAAGTTCATTTGACGAAAGCTCTACTACTGGGGATTATCGACTGAGTTTGGTGCAGAAGATTTTTCTTGTTTCTTGAGAAATCTCACGCTGGTCTGACGCACTGTCATCTCCATGTCCGTCGTCGCGTCTGTTCGGCGAGGGGAGTTGAAGTTTACATCATTTTTATTGACTGGAGCTGGTGATTGTGCTCTCGGAAGTGTATTGGTTCCTTTATAGGGATAATTATGATTAGGATAAGAGTTTTTTGACGTGTGCGTACCTGGATAGTACGGATAAGGTTCATTGGCTAAATAAGGTGGATATTGAAATGGGGATGCGTAATTTCTTGGGTAATTAGGCACTATTGGTATTGTAGGTCTCCTTATTATCCCTGCCGGTACATGTCTGGGTTCCATTGTTCTATTTATGTCCGGTGATGATGCAAACCTAACATGAGGGCTCGGACTTCTATCCCTAGATCCTGCATAAGGCGTAGCACATCGATTTTCACCGATATTTTTTATAGGAAAATGAGGGTTTAATTGATGGCGTGCTTCATGTTTGAGCGCTTACTTCAAAGCTGCTTCCAATGAAGATGGATTCCGTGACTCCACCATTCCTGATATTACATCTGGTAGTCCTCGAATGAAAGCCTCTAAGGCACAATCATTTAAGGCTAGTTACATCTTCTCCGCGTTCTGATATTTATCTTCTAACACCGCTTGAGCTCCGGATTTTAGTAGGGTGATTCTGTCATAAAACTCGCTTACACTTTTGCTGCGAGACATTCTAGTGGTGCATATCTCGTGCAAGTACCACGAGTAAGTTTTGTGGGGGGCAAAGCGCTGTTTAAGATGCTGTATTAACTCAGTTATCGTATAAAATGTTTTTCCGTGAGTACTATCTCTTACAGCACCCTTTAAACGCGCTAGAACCACCATTATGTACTGTCTTTCACAATCTGCAGGTACACTGGATTCTCCGTTTAACACATCTTGGATAAAGTCCCTAACGGGCATATTTTTTCCGTTAAAAGTGGGTATATTCATCACTCCCTGTTGTATAGCAAAACATTCCCATTGTTGGTCTTAGTCCTTCCTAGTGCCAATAATAGGTAACTCCAACACTTACTCGTAGATTATCCTTATTTGGTTTCGCACACTGACACGTAATCCTGGTTTGAAACAATTATGTTGCGGCTACAAATATGTCACTTGTTACTTTATTGTGACTATGGCGACTTTAAGATTTATTACCGGCACTGCGACGATGGGTCAGTTTGAAATTTGATCCGCACTTAGACTCCGTAGATTTCGACGACTCTCCTTAGGCCTCGACATCTGGTATATATTGTCGCTTGTAGTTTCAATCCGTACAACGGAAGCATGGAGGTTCGAGTTGTATAGTTTCAATAGCTTTTTCGAAGTGCATTGGTATCTTAGGTGTCAGTGTGTTGAATTGAAACCATGGGCCAGCTTTGCTTGTATGCTGCGTTGGTGAGCTTAGGGTCTCACACCGATTTTCAAAGTCCGTGAGGGTCGTGATTTCTTGGTGTGGGTGTTACCCACATCTTCTTAAGGAGCTGTGTAAATCCGTGCCACCAGGTTTAGGTAGATTTAGTCGTAAGGGTCAATTACATTATTTTTATACATAGGTAAGTAATAGAGTAACTATAATAAAATTGTTGTACATAAATGGTGATTATGATTTGTTTATAATTCTATTAATCTTTATATTTAAACATTGCTTTTGTTTATAAAATAACATAATAGTAATAGTTATTGAAAGAACGTATTTTATCATTAATTGCTGATTGTTGATTAACATCAAATAAAAATATTAACAATAATGATAATTATTATAAACATTATTATTATAAAATTTGAAGTAACATTATTATAATATTTGTTGCAAATTTCAATAACAATATGAAATAATTATAATGAAAGTGATTGATAATTATTGCAAATCAAGAAATTGAAGTAACATTGTTATTATTTAATATTTGTTGCATTTTGACAATTATTGTTAATAACAATATTAAATATTAATAATAATAGAGATTAATAATAATTTTAAATAATTATAGATAGGACTTGTATCGACCCTTTGATGAATATTCGATATATGCGTAAATTGGCTTTAGGGTCCAGAAATGATGAAAACTCAGTTCTTACATTCTTTCAAACGTTTCGACTCAGGTTGGAGTCCTCATCAGTAGAGAAAATTGTTCTGTACAGTTCATTTACATTTAGTTTAGACCCATTTTATAGTTCACATGTATAATTCATTGATATAATTTTATTACAATGTTATCCGCCACACGTGCTATTCTTTTAGGTTCTCTTTAGTAATTTCACAGAAAAAATTTTTTGTACAGTTTTGTTACAGTTTTACTGTATCGAAAATTTAGTTATTTAGTCCAATTTTATAGTGTCAAACTTGGACTTTTTTTACATCATTTTTTAACAGTATGTTCATCGGTCACACATTCAAGATTTTAAGTTTCTTCCTCTGTCTTTTTACAAGAAATTTTTCTGTACAAGTTTTTTTACATTTTTTTACATTTTTCTTACATTTTACATTTTTAACATTTGGTTTATACCATTTATAGTTTCACTTGTACAATTTCATTCATATCGGTTAACCAAAATTGTTATCTGTCACACGTGTTACTTTTAAGTCTCTCTTGTTAGTATTTCTTTCAAATTAAGGCTTTACGCCTTTACTTTTTAGCAAATTTAGTTATTTAGACCAATTTTTTAATTTCAAACTTGCAATCCTTTTACATTATTCTTAACATATTTTTCATCGGTCACAGTTTCAAATTGTTCAAGTTTTTTCATTTGTATTCTTATAGAAATATTTTTTTCTGTACAGTTCATTACAATTCAGTTTAGACCAATTTTATAGGTTCACATGCATAACTCATTTATATCATTGTATTACAATGTCTCTTTAAGGTTCTTTTTAGCAATTTTACGGAAAAAAAATTTTTTTTTGTACAGTTTTGTTACAGTTTTACTGTATTGCAAATTTAGTTACTTAGTCCAATTTTATTTTCACACCTGCGATTCTTATATCACTTTTTTACTACAATTTTTGTCCGTCACACGGTCAATTCTTAAGATTCCTCCTTTGTATTTTTTATAGAAATAAATTCTCACTGATGAGGACTCCAATCTGAGTCGAAACATTTGAAAGAATGTAAGAACTGAGTTTTCATCATTTCTGGACCCTAAAGCCAATTTACACATATATCGAATAATTTTAAATATAAAGGTTGAAGTAATATTGTTGTTGTATAACATTTGTTGCATTTTGTTAATTGTTATTATTAACAATATTAATAATGATAGTAAATAATAATAAAAGGTAATATTTGTTGTAATTAGTATTTTATCAATAAAATCAATTGTTTATTGATATTTTAGTTAATAGTAATAGTGAAATTATTTATAAAAACAATTACATGTATCTAGCAACAATATTTATAGCAACAATAAAACGTGTTATATGATACAATAGCATAATAGTTTTATATGATTATAATGTATAATATAACTGTCATGGAAACGTGACACGTGTTTAAACACTATATGTGAGTTTTTATGTGCCATAAAATTTTTCTAATTGTAGTAATTAATTTACCAATTTCAACTTTCAATTTAGTGAAGAGTAATAATATTTTATGCCAATGACCCTAAATTTTGTCCTTTTATGGGCAAAACTGAGAATTTCAAAATTTTGAAAAGGCTTTTCTGTAGCCCTTAATTTCTTCTTTCTTTGTTGCCTTGATCGTATAGTCGCGACTTTTGAATTTTAGAGGCTTCAAAAAGGTTCAAAGTTTGGATAAGCTGTTGTATTTTTAAAATTAATTCTTTATCGTTTTCGTATAAGAATCTATCTGAAGGTGTTGAATTTTGAACTTATTATAAATCAACTGTTACCATATACTGTAATTACTGTATTAACTTTGAATTTTACTCTTAATTGTTGATTTTAGAAAATTTTATTTATTGCTAATTTTATTTGTTTATTTGTCCGTATTTGTTTATTGCTGATTGAATTACTGTTGTTAATTATTTATGCTAGCTATTACTGCACTGTAAATTCTTGCTCTGATGCGTGCAGTCGCTGCTGCGTTTAACCTTGAATTATATTTTTTCAGTGATATAAGGTGGGTCAGGCCAGACGCGACTGCGAATTCCTGAGTGGATTTTTGCAATAGTTGAATTTATAAGTTGGCTATGTGTATTAACAACTTGCGTTTTCGGTAATACACGATTTATTAAGCCAGACTCAAGCAAAAATCCTTAACTTGTCTTTAAAAATCACAGAAAATGTTTATTGTTAATAAATAAACAAACAAACAAAAAAATTGTTTAATGCCACAGAATTTGAGAGATGCACGATTGGACACGCTAGACTCAAGCATAGACTATTGGACAAGCTTTGCAATCAAAAATATTCTGTTAGTTAACAAAGTTAAAATGAAAGTTATAAACAATTACAATGCAAACACATCGAACTTTGCCTTACCCAGTCGATCGTAATCGATGGTGACCGTTCAACGAATCTAAAAAGGACTTATACTCTCGTGTGCTGTTCTTGTTTTGTTTTAAACTTGAATTCAAACTTAGTTAACAATTTGGAAATTTCAGTAGTACGAAATTAGACAAGCCAGGCTCAAGCTCAAAACCTTGTATAATTTTAGTACTTTCAGAAATTCGGATAATTTTAATATTTTGAATTTAAATATTCAATGTTTTAATACTATAAGTTTATTCAGGTAAGGTTTAAATACAATTCCTGCGCAAACTCGAAGTAAAAAAAGCTCTGAATTTTAAATGAATTTGAGTCGATAAATGATGTTTTAATTTTTCTATACTCTTTAAACCCTTCACTTGCACAATCTTTCTACAGAGAATACATGCAATGTTTATTCAGGGTAATTCGATGATATCTACCTCTTAAATTAGAGGGCAAAAAAGAGAATTGTCGTTTTTTACTCCTATAATTGCAAGTCAAAGGCAAAAATCCTTGCAGGATAGTTGGGTTTCGTTTGAGTCTCCGTAAGGTTGCAAAACAACGATAAATTATGCAGGAGGTAGTTTGGTTTTCGTTTGAGTCTCCGTGAGGTTAACAAGATAGGTTAGTTCGTCCTGATTTCAGAAATAAATCACTATTAACTGACACGACTAAATACGACGATACACGTAGCCCAGAGGAACTATCTACCACTACTGTTTCCGAACTTGCACCACACAAGGACCAAGGATTTTATTCACCAAGTACCGAAGGTAGAATCTTGCTCATAGAAATCGGTTGAGACTTACGTTTATCGAAGGGTCTTCTCATGACGTTGAACGACTGGTCCGAAATGAATCGCGTTGACCGTACAAATGATCGGGACTTAATGACAAACCACCAGAGGTAAATCTGGGGTATACATACTATTGATGCTTCCAATAGTGGGAGCAGATCAACGTAAATCGGCGGCGCAGCACGTCCGAATCGCAAATCGGTGGCCAGTCACGATCCCTGCAAGAGTTCATTGGTTCATCTCTTCTATCGGCCAATTTTATTTCTAGTTTCCCAATAAATGCAGTTTTAATTATTCATTTCTGTATTTATTCGTCTATGTTTAATATTATGTAAAAATTATGATTAATAATCGGTTTATTATCGGCAATCAATACACAATAGCACTAATAATGAAATTTTAAACCTGAACCCGTATCACCACTAACCCGGATTCCTCTTAACGTCCAAACAAAAGCACAATTAAAAATTTCACGGATTCGAAACCAATCGAATCCTCAAAACACAAAAAACACAACCAAATTTGGACCAAAATCACCACACCTGAACAGAACACTAGAAAACAAACCGTGAGAAAAAGAAACAAAAATGGAGGAATGAAAAAAGAAGGCAACCTTCCAAAACCTCTTCCTTCTTTTCCTTTCCTTCGTCCTCTTTTGTTTTTATTACCCACCACCATTTACATAAATAAAACTTAAATTATCGCCGACGTTTCGGTGCTCTTCCAGCACCTTCTTCAGAGCTGCAATACTACAAAAAAATTTAATTATTTAAATAAAATTGTCTCCTATCACCCTCCATGGAGACGCAGACCCTCCTCCACGGAACGCCAACAGGAAACTGAAACAAGACCCCGAGCATCCCTCCCTCCCGGCTCCCGAACACCTGGAAGACCCCAAGGGTCATTCAATAAACTCTAAATCGTTTCGCAGAATCTAGAAACCTCAAGGATATTTACTGGTAATACCGTCATTAAAGATAACCTATCATGCTGTCATAACATCTTTTTGTACTTAACCAAATCCGTTCTCAAATTTATAGAATGTATTCCCTCTCTTTTTATATACAACATCTCCATAAATTCTCTTTTTCCCTTATTACTTTCCGAGTGTAAAATCTCTACATTGTTCCAGTCAAATTCATGATCAGCGTATTCCTTTTTATGATCAGACAAAACATTATGATAATTATACTTTCTCCCAAGATTCTTTTTGTGTTCTTCTACTCTAGTATTAAGAAGTCTGCCCGTTTGTTCCACATAAGTCACTTTACACCTTTTACAAATCAGTTTGTACATCACCCCACTTTTTCTAATCTATTCAAGATGTCTTTACCCAAACTTATAAGTCCTTCCATTTTAAACGGTATTTTAAAAATTGTATGGATTTGAAATTTTTTTAACATAGATTGAATAGTTTTTAAAATATGACCAAAATATGGAAGAACAATAGTGTTATTTTCATCAAAATTTGTTGAATTCTAATTTTAATATGTTTTTCAATCAAATCTTGTGGGTAGTGATTAAAAAATAAAATTTTTCTAACAACTTCTAAATTTTCTGAATGGAATGATTCATGGGACAAACAAACAGCTCTGTCAACTAAATTTTTAATAATAGCAACTTTATTTTGAAAGGGATGATTTGAAATGAAATTTAACATTCTACCAGAATATGTACTCTTTCTATACCAATTTGACACTATTTTACCATTATCAAGTTTAATTATTTCCAAGTTTAAAAAACTAATTCTATTGTTTCTTTTCCATTTCATGGGTAAATTGAATTCTTGGGTGATAGTCATTAAAAGTATCTATAACTTTTTTCAACTTATCCAAAGGTACACACAATAACGTATCATCAACATATCTAAAATAAAAGGGCACAACAAACTCCAACCTCTCAAAGACAGTCTTTTTCAAATCTTCCCTGACTATTTCAGCCAACATTGGAGAAATAACAGAACCTATTGGAGCACCAAACTTTTGTTTATAGAATTTACCATAAAATTTAAATTTGGTAGAATTCATAATGAAATCTAATCCTTTGAGAAACTCTTTTTTATCTAATTTTGTATGTGATTCAACCGAAACGTCGGCGAAAATTTAAATTTTATTTATGTAAATGGTGGTGTGTGATAAAAACAAAAGAGGACGAATGAAAAAAAAAGAAGGAAGGGGTTTTGGAAGGTTGCCTTCTTTTTTGTTTCCTCCTTTTTTGTTTTTTTTTCTCACGGTTTGTTTTCTAGTGTTCTGTTGAGGTATGGTGATTTTGATCTAAATTTGGTTGTGTTTTTTGTGTTTTGAGGATTCGATTGGTTTTGAATCCTTGAAATTTTTAATTGTGCTTTCGTTTGGACGTTAAGAGGAATCCGGGTTAGTGGTGATACGATTTCAGGTTTAAAATTTATTGGCTTGGATTGGAGGTCAAATTTTAATAATTCCTTTTAAATTGTTTACTATTGCGTAAAATAATGTTTTTAAGTGAGATAAAAACCAGATTTGGTACTGGAGCATTTGAGAAGGTGAGGCTGTGGTGCGATATTAATTACAATGCAGAGATTTTACACTCGGAAAGTAATAAGGGAAAAAGAGAATTTATGGAAATGTTATATATAAAAAGAGAGGGAACATATTCTATAAATTTACAAACAGATTTGGTCAAGTGAAATGGATGTTATGACAGCATGATAAGTTATCTCTAATGACAATGTTACTCAGTGTTTGCAGAACGTGGACGTAAACGGCCCCCACCATGGACCCTACCAGCTCATGGCTTCTTCCTCGCTCCACTGCCAGAGGTTTGTTGAATGAGTAAGACATACTGATCTCGAAGCATCTATGGTGGGGGCCGTTTACGTCCACGTTCTGCGAACACTGATGTTACTAGTAAATATCCTTGAGGTATCTAGATTCTGCGAAACAATTAAACATTTTATTGAATGACCCTTGGGGTCTTTCACGTGCTTGGGAGGGAGGAACGCACGGGGTCTTGTTTCAGTTTCCTGTTACGTATTGAACTATAAATTCCGCATTTTGAAGCACAAATCTGTCAAGTTAATTGAAAGTAGTATTATATGAGAGTGCTGATATTATTACATCGTTCGCCTGGGACTCCCATCGTGGCCACACGCCCGTTAGGCAGACCGACTAGCCGCGCCAGCCAGGAGAGGAGTAATGCGATTCCGCGCGTGCAGGCCCCAATGCGATTTCTACTGGCCCCCGTTGCTGCCGCGCTCTGCACGCCCATCGAGCTCCCTCGTCTTTATCACCAGGGTGACGAATGACTCGAAAAGTATCCATTTTTGTTCAGACTGGAGCATGAGAGAGACCATCGTGTCAGGGGTGAGTTGTGCGTCCACTTCCCGACCGACAGCCTCTCTTGCCATGCCCCAACTGGCACAAAAAAAGAGTGTGTGCTCTGCATTGTCCACAAGGGATCCGCAGTAGCTACACGACTCGTCGTCTCTTTTCTTGAAACGCTTCAGGTACGTATTAAAGCAGCCATGACCTGAAAACGCTTGCACCAGGTAAAAGCCGACTTGACCGTGCTTTCTATCCAGCCAGGTGGTGAGTTCCGGGATTAGACGGTGTGTCTATCTTCCGGATTGGTCACCATGCCATCTCGTCTGCCATTTCTCGACGAGTCTGCGCCTTCCATCCTTGCGGATGGCCTCCTTCGCGCGAGCGATTTCCTGCAGGTTGGTTAAGCAGGTGAGCTTCTTACGGAGCTGAAAGGTCTCTTTCCTTTCCTCCGCCAATAAGTCAATTGGCGGTACGCTCGCCAGGACCAGCACAGCACTCGTCGACACAGTTCGGTATGCTGAGACAATTCTCATCACCACACCTCTCTGTGCCGAGAACAGCTTCTTCAGGATAGCATGGTTGTTAAGAGCACTTGTCCAGATCGGAGCTGCATAAAGCAGCTTCGAATTTATCACGCTCGCCACCAGCCTTCTCTTAGCTTCCCTAGGTCCACTAATGTTGGGCATGAGCCGAGTCAGGGCGGCCCGACATTGAATGGCTTTGGCAGTCGCGATCTGCAGGTGTTCGCCGAAGCTAAGCCTTCGATCCAACTGCACTCCCAGGTACTTAACGCTCTTTTTCCACTCTATTTCATGTTCCCCGAGAACGATCTTCGGATATTGGAAGGATCTCCTGTCCGTGACCAGCAAAGCCTCGGTCTTTTCAGGGGCCATTTTCAGGCCTCTGCTATCTAACTAACGCTTTGCCCGCCACAGACTATCATTGATCCTCAACTCCAGAATTCCGACATTGTCAGCAGCCCACACGACAAGTGCGTCATCCGCGAAGCTGATGATGGTCGTTCCAGAAGGCAGGTCCATGTGCAGGAAATCGTCGTACATGACGTTCCAAACGAGTGGACCCACCCGCGACCCTTGAGGGGCGCCACATGTCATCTCTTCCTTGAGAGACCATTTGTCGTCCTCGTATATCACCCACCTGTCGATCAGATAGTCATCTATCATTCGCAACAGGTAGTCTGGAACCTTTTTCCGCGACATCGCCTCGATCCAGATGTTCCATCTCGCGGTATTGAACGCATTGCGTATGTCAATGCTAATCAACGCACAGAATCCCTTACGCTTACCAGTTCCTTTTCTTGCATTTGTGGCGATGTTAACCACAGCTTGGATGGCGTCCACAGTGGACCTGCCTTTCCTGAATCCGAACTGGTTTTCCGAGAGCCCGTTCTCCCCGACCAAGAGAGCCTGAAGCCGTTGTAGAATCAACTCCTCCAGAAGCTTCCCCATCGTATCCAATAAGCATATTGGTCTATACGACGAGGCAACCCCTAGAGGTTTGTGGCCCTGCCTCAGCAGGACTAACCTCTGCTTCTTCCAGTCTGCGAAGAATCTTCCCTCCCGAAGACAGGAGTTAAAGACTTCTAGGAGGATCTCTGGGTATGCCCCGATCACCTCTTTGAGGATCTCGTTCGGCAACCCGTCGAACCCCGGCGCTGCGTATACCTTGAGCCTTCCACCCGCTCTTTTTAGTTTTTTGAAAGTGAAGAGTTCTTCGCGCCGGACCCCGCAGGAGCTTCTGTCCTGTCTTTGGAACGGCTCTACATGCGGAAACAAGCTTCGCACGATGTACTTGACTCGACCCGGATTATCCAGGCCCGGAGTCTTTCTTCTAGTCACCAATCTCTTGGTGACTATTTTGAAGGTGAGACCCCATGGGTCCTTCTCGACCTCACCGATCAAGTCTTTTCAGCACTGAAGTCGGCTTTTCTTAATGCTTTGCCTCAGAGCTGATTTTGCTTTTTTCCATGCCTCGCGCAGCAGAGGATCACCCTTTGAGCGGGTGAATGTCCGCCGCGCTGTGAGGCATTTCCGACGCAGGACAGACAACTGGTCGTTCCACTACTACCTGAGTCCCCGGTACGCCCGTGCCCCCGTCGAGGCATCGACCGGTCACATGCTGCAACCATTTTTCGCCTCGCAGCCCGCAGGGTGTCCTCCAACGATCCAGCAGACTGAGCCCAACCAAGCTCATCCATGAGCCTGGTTTCCTCAAGATGTTTTTGTAGCTTGTCTTTGCTGAGTTGTCTTCTGTTCCAGGAGGGGCTCCTTCCTTTGCCGCCCCTTCCCGTATTCACTAGGTGACTCCGCTCTCGCATGCTAAACTCAATGCACTGGTGCACACTCAAGGTTATTACTTGGAGGACGCACCAGTCGACTATCCTTGAGGCGAGACGGGGCGCGCCGAATGTGAGGTAGATCGTCGACCCTCCTGCTCCTCGTCTGAACGTGAAATCCCTGCCCAGATTTATTACAATCAGGTCATTCCTAGCTGCCATCTCGCTGATCAAGATCCCCCTCCTGTCTAGACGGCTTCTCTCCACTCGGGCGACTTACTATTAAAGTCGCCCGCAATGAGGGACTGCCCAATAGCCTCCCTGAGACTTTTCTCAAGAAGGAGGATTTGGGTCTCAAAGGTCTCGAAAGCATCGTTGGGAGAGAAGTAGCAGCTGTACACACGTAGCCCGCCTCCTCCACCCAAACGATCCCCGCGTCGGTCTCCAAGAAATCCCAGATGCTCAAATCAGGGCTGCAAACAAGGATCCCAGCCCTCCTTGATACATCCTGGTACCAAGCAGAATTTTCGGACCATTTGTGTTGCTCACTAATGAGCAACACATCGACCTTATTCTTCGTGGCAGTCTGCATCAGAAGGTTCTGGTCTTACATCCCTCTCCTGAGGTTGAGCTGCAGGAACTTCAATTTCCACCCCTCAACCTCTGGAGCTCCGCCCTGAATATTGGGCAGGAACCGCTCCCCGAAGCATGGGCGACATTTTTTTCGCCCCTATCAGTACAAGTCAGGCACCGAGGGGGAGCCTTGCACTCCTTGGCCACGTGTGACGCGCCCCCACACCTCCAGCAGGCATCCTTCCTGCCTGAAAGCGTGCAGCCACGCGACACATGGCCGTATCCCTGGCACCTGAAGCACCGGGCAACCTCGACATGCTCTCGGATGTGACAGTATACCCACCCCACCCTTAGCTTACCGATCCCGAGCAAGCTCCGAGCTTCCGCCTCGGTTAAACGGACCACCGCAGTCTGCACACCGCCGAGGCGCTTATACACCCTGCACTGGTCCCCGAGGTCTGGCTGGCCCAGCGCGATACAGAGCGCGGCCACAACCTCTTCCCTTGTGACGATCTCGTCGAGGTCCCTAACTTCTAGCTTTCTAGTAGGCACTTGTGGGCACTTGTGACACTGTCCTTGACATGGCCAGGGTTGTTTCTCAGCATACCCTGCTGGATAACGCTGAGAGCCCTGCCCAACTTCTCCATTTTAACACTTTGCTCCTTCAGGAGCTGAAGGACGTCTTTCCATCCCTCGGCACCTGGAGGAGTGTGTGAGGGCGTATCTGGCGCTTTCACCTGTTCACCTCCTTTATTTTTTACTGAATTTATATTAAGTGCTCTCGTGTCTTGAGACGGTTCACCCATCATGGGAACCCTACCGCAGTAGGGCTACTATCCCCGCCTGTATAGATTCCTAGTTATGTGCGCCGAAACCGAGAAGCGGCTCATCGGATGGTGGATCCTATCGGCACATTTTAATAAAGCTAGTAAAAAGGTTACGGGATAGGCCCGCGCTATAATGATGCTAAAGGTTTAACGTCACCCCTATCGACCGAGCGGTGCCGGGTCCGCCCCGACAACTGACCCGGACTTCAGGCTAGACGGTGTGCGATTTATCCTACGCAGCGTTGGATATAAGGAAATACTGACCGGGTAATGCTTCGTTCCTGCACCCGGGCGTCCATGATTTCAACCCCGAAATTGGCTACGGACAGTCGAAACGTGAGCGGTTTTCCCAGTTTAACATGTAGTTTCACGGGATCTTTGCGCTTCGCGGCCGAACACCGGAGGGACTTACCTTTACCCATATTACTTCCACAGATGTAAGGTAGTGACATCGCGTCCTACCCTGGCCGGGAGGCTACTACTCCTCCCTTGGCTAGTTTATCGGGAATATCCACCAGTCGCCGGCCGCAGCCCATTCACTCAGCAGTGCATTCATTCTGGTATGTGTGGGTGTCGGTATCGTGCATGTGGTTGTGGTGTGACCACGAGAGGGCACGAGGGAAGTTCAGCGTCACCGTCGCATGCGCATTTGGGGCGACACCCCGATTAAGGGGCCCCCCGCATTCATACCGTATCCACTCATGCGGCATCAAGGAACCTGTTCAAGGTCCCCTCATGCTTTTGCTCCAAACCGCGTCCTCACGCGCTTGAAGGTTGCGGAGCAACCATTCCAACGCGTGCGCCCGGCAGGCCCACCGCTAGGGAGAAGCCTGTCTATAAGACTCCCTTGACGGCCATCCTGACGGCAGCAGCCCAGCTGTTGACAGAGTCCTTTCGGCTGCTACCGTTGGTGGGCTGCAGGACGCGTCTGCTCCGTGCATGGCCTCACGCATCCCTGTGGCCGAGACGCTGCCCTCCCGCAAAACGCCCTCTCGGGTGTTGGGTGTGTTGCGTTCAGTGTCGATGTAAGTGTGTAGTGTCATGTTGCTGTCTGTGTCCCCCCTCCTCCTTTCTCATCCGGGCTTGGGACCGGCAATGGCGGAGTTGAGTATACGTATTGTGAGGACCCGACTACAAACCGGATAAAACTCTGACAGAGCCCAGATTATACTCATATAGAAACCGGACAAAATATTATATCAACCCAGATAGAATCCGATTAAGTGCCGGACTAGAACCGGGTATAATTATTTTCAAGACGTTCCTAGATCAGTTTTTAAAGTATCATTCACCTGTCGCGTTCTTTTTTCTCTCTTTTTTTAATTAAAAAAAATATCTCTTAACGGTAGAGTTTTTGAAGAAAGTCTTATGGTGTTTAGATTTGGTGATGTTTAGAATTGGATGAGGCATCTCGTGAAGAGATTTTTCGGCGCGAATTATTGAACCGCGCCGTGGTGCGGGCTCGTTTAGAGCCATTACCTGCGTTAATGTGGCACCTCACGCCATGTAATGTACAGCCCTGTCGCTGTGTTTAAGAAGTGGCGATATATTCCTCCATTTATTTTCTCGCGACATGGTGGAAACATTTTCCTGAGGGGCAAAGGAAGAGGTTCTAGATCTTGTTAAAGATCAATTCAACCTCTATTATTTTTGTAGAGCATATTTCGTAAAGATGAGTTATGTTTATTACTTTTAATTTTCATTATGGTCGTGTACACTTTTATTATAAAATAAAATATAAAACAAAATAAAACAAAAAATGACTTTCGAAGATTTCATCGTCATTAAGTTTTTTGAAAAATTTATCAGATTGAATTACATTTTATTATACTATATTGGAGCTTAGAAAAGTAAGGACAACTTCGTTAATCAGCCATATCTGACCAACATTGTGGCAATAGGGACATTTTTTTCTTTCGAAAGAACTTTTGTGATATGCCTGTACATATGACCTTGACTTTCAGGAAAATTTTCGAGGTCACAATCAAGATCAAATGGTTAAAAAGTGCTCAGAAGCTGTTTATTCGAATTTTGGATGTATCTGGGAATACTATAATCTTGACTATTTTAACCTTCAGTTGCAAATTTTGAAGTCTTTTTAAGGTTGATGTCAATTTTTTTAGTAAAGCATTGACAGTCTTTCAACTATAATTAGTTGAATCAATTTTAATGAAGCAAGCAGTTGAAATTAAATCTTTTCATACAGGGTAATCTAACTTTTAAAACACATTTCCAGTATATCTGACTGTACTTCTAATAAAACTGTTGATATGATATTCATTTCAGGGGAATGTCATAACAATTACGATGCCGCGTCATGGCTTTATGTTGAACGTTTTCCAAACAGGAGACATCGTACTAATTCGAGAATACAAAATTTAACTCAAAAGGTCGCAATGGAAGTCTTGCTTGCCAACACCGGCGTCATGAATATAACGAAAATGATGCGCGAGCTATAACTATTCTAGTGATTGTTCATCTTAATCCTCAGGTTAATACATGACAGATTGAAAGTGAAATCGGTATACTACGTAGTACAGTTGCAAGAATTTTAAGAGTTCTGAGATATCATCCCTATCACATCACTCTAACCCAAGCTTTAAGGCAAAGCAATATTTTAATGCGTATTACTTTTTGCCATTGGGCTTTAGAAATGATACGGGATGATCCTCATTTTTTTAAAGTATGTGCTTTTCTCTGACGAGGCAAAATTTTACAGCCACGGGCAACTTAATAGAGACAATTGTCATTATTTTTCAAATTAAAATCGGCACTGGACTCAACGGTCCACGACTAGGCAAGATCTAATGGAACGAATTAATAGAGCCTGTGCGGCCATTCCTAGAGCTACTTTGCTTAATACTGCACATAATTTTGAAAGACGTTTAAATTTGTGTCTTGGAGCCAATGGAGGATACTTCCAACAATTACTCTGTGAGTAAATGATATAAATAAAGTAATGATGAAAGGCAAGGGAACTCCAGATAATCAAGGAACAGAACTTACTACGTCCACATCGTTGTTTTCGGCTAACGCTAAAATTAAGTACAAGGTGTTAAAATTGTTTTGAGCTTTTCTACATATCTGGAGTGCCGTCAAACACTAATCACTAGATTCCACTGAAAAAAAATGAAATCGACCTTAAAATGACCTTGAAATTTGCAACTGAAGGTCAAAATGGTCAAGATTTAAAAATGGTCTTGACCTTCAAATGACCTCGACAATTGATCTGAAGGTCAAAGTCATCAGTACAGATAAATGAACCCCACTGTCCTTGATAATTTTAGTCAAAACCATTTTTTTTCAAATGGCGTAGTTTAGAGGATATTTAGATCTATCGATTAAAATGGGACACCCTGTATATAAAAAAAATATTTGAAATAAAATATATTGAAGATGCGAAATAGGGTCTTATTTGTGTTATTATTGTTCATTGTTAAGTATGTATTATTTTAATTGACAGATATCCGGGAAACAAGTTTGTTTCCATGCAAATGGCTAAAGGACGGTTATATGGCATGCTTATGTGGAGCCTTTGAGCCTTCGGATTTTTTTGCCTTTTGAATGGGACGCAGAATCCTCAAATAATCGTCCTCTAATGATTAGGGATGTTAAGAGACTATTGGCCTGTAGTATACTTGTTCCAAAAGTACCAAGTGGTTGTTGGAGAGTTCAAAATGGTAAGATTTCTGTTATTTATTTATGCTTTCTACTTTTTATTAGAAAATAATTGGAAATCCAATTCTTGATTGATTTGTTTGTTTTCAGGTTGGAAGAGAGACTGACAAAAGAACGAGTTCACACAAGTGCGTGATATTGGCCCCGGTTTGCAAAGAAATTAGATACGAACTATTTCGGCTTCCTTGGGATTGGGTTAGAAACGGCCCTAGCTCGGTGCGCATAAGGCTGACCCCCGGGGAACCAGTCCAGTGAACGGTCAGTGAATTCGCTGACCGTTCACTAACCGTTTGCAGACCATTCGCTGACCTCGTAATAATATAAAAACAAGAAGCATGATAAACATTTAAATTGTTGCTATTATAATTATTATATATTATAAATATAATATATTTTGAGTTTGAAAGTATCAAAGTTGATGAATTAATTTGATTTTTAGCCTTAAAAACTAAAAAAACAACACCTGTCACTGAAGGCAGTGCAGTAGTTCAGAAATTTCCATGTCTCCATCGTCAGGATTGAATATTTATTAGCGTGAGACAAAAGTATTTGTATCTCACTCCAACCAGTGGTCAACTCTAACGGCGGAGCCTTTCCGTAAATGGTGAACCACTGCACTGCCTTCAATGACAGGTATTATGTTTTTTTAGTTTTGAAAGCTAAAAATTAAAGTTATTGTATTAATTTCGATACCTTCGAACTCAAATGCACCGCAGAATCATAACAGTAATAATTTAAATGTTTTTTATGCTCTTATTCATAGTATTGCGAGGTCAGCGAATGGTCAGTGAACGGTTAGTGAACGGTCAGCGAATTCCCTGACCTTTCACAGCACTGGGTCCGCCAGGATAATTAATGAACATTCAATATAATTTGGAAGTTCCATTAGAAACTTAATGGTCAATGTGTTGAGTTGAAAGTTGGGCCAGCTTGTTTGTGTGCTTCGTTGATGTGTCACACCGATTCTTCCAGCCTGTGTAACTATTCAAGGGGATTTTTTTCATAATACGGTTGTTACTCACATCGTTGAGTGAAGATAGGTATAGAGGAGACATCCAGGGCGATTGAATGGTCCAAACCTTGCGGGGAAAGACGCCAGGGGTAGGTAAATTTCCGGAACCAACCACGGGGATCGACACTTTCGAAAGTCAACAAAATCTCACGGATAAGAAGTAAGTTGTAGGAGTAAGGCCTAAACTTGTGTTGGTGAGTCTGCTGTATTCATGATGGGTCAGGTAGTCCTCGTCGATTCAACCCTAGCTTGTCGACAGAATTACACAAAATAGCCTTTTACCTCTTTTCCTTCTATTTCGCTCTTTACTAGTCTTTTCCTAAAATCGGATATATATTTTTTTAAAATATATATATAAAATTAAAATAGTAGATTGTATTGACCCTTGATTTAATTCATAATACTTCTAAAGCCAATGCAAAGGTACCAAGTATTATGAATTATATATATAAAATAATACATAAAAGAGTATATGTAAAATATTTTATATTATAATTTTTATAATATAATATATATGCATTTTATATATATATATGTATATAATATTATGTATTATATTTTATATTATAAATTTTATAATATAATATATATAAAATATTTTATATTATAAATTTTGTATTATAATATATGTATAAAAGAATATATATAAATATTAAATATATATAAATAAACCATGTATTAAAATTAACAATTTTTTTTTTGAAATTTATTACATATTTATTGACAAATTGTTTTCAATATTCTTTCATTATCTTGATTACAATACTGAAGACATATAGACAATGGAAATAAATTATCAATGATGATATTTTGAAAGTTTAATTTTCATACAATATAATTTTCGTTTATACAATACGGTTACAAAGTTAATATTATTCTCTATAGGGATACAATAATATTTGCTTTTTTAAAAAAATTTACAATTCTTAGAAAAACTAAAATTAAAACAAAGTATTGCTCTTAATATATAATAATTTGTTAGAGAATGTAAATGACCAGCTTCAGATCTGAAGTTATTTTATAGAATTTGACAGTAAGAAAGGCGAAAGGGCTCTTTTACGACTACTTAGCATTTACTGTAAAGCAGCAATGTAATTATAAAGAACCATCTCTTCGATCATCATCTTTTCAGATTATAAATCTCAAATCCACCTATCTGCAGGTGCAAAGTATACGCGTTATGAAAGAATTTTTACAAAGGATTTATAAAATCTTAACTTAGTTTTCAGATCTACAGAATTATGACACGAAAAAACATTATTATTCGGACGAATACATCAATATTTTTCTTTGAATTTCAAAAATTTGATTTCAAACTAATTCCTGTAAATTATCTGACTTATTTCAATCAATTCAATGGGATTCAATCAATAGAATATATTCAATAAAAAATAAATGAATTTCCTTCTACTTCGTTCTTGACTTGTCTTTTTCTAAGATCGGATTTATATTTTGAAAAAATAAAAATATTCACAATTTTTTTTGGAAGTTATTACATATTACAAACCAAAAATAAAAAATGAATCATTTTAACTTTATTACTTCTTTACTATAGATTAATTGAAATGATTTTTCTTTGTTTAAGTAATAAAAAAAACTTTTTAATCATAATTAAAAATTTCTGGGGACTCAAATAATTGATTTACGTAAATTCTGACATTTATTTTGTATTGAATAAATTCTATTTATTAAATTCCATTGAATGGACTAAATTAAGACAGATAATTTACAGGAACTAGTTTGCAATCAAATTTTTTTAAATCCAAAGAAAAATATTGATGCATTCGTACAAATAACAATATTCTTCCATGTCATAATTCTGTAGATCTAGAAACTAAGTCAAGATTTTATAGATCCTCTGTAAAAATCCGTTTATAACGCCTACACTTTGCACCTGCAAGTGCTTGGATTTGACATTTATAATTTTGTTTTGAAAAACTGTTTTTTCATAATTTCAGCCATTAAAGAATTCATTTTCAAAAATCGGAAACGGTCAAGTTGTAGAGAATCTTTTTTCTCTAACATTCTCTAACAAATTATTATATATTAAAGGCAATACTTTGTTTTAATTTTAATTTTTCTAAGAATTGTAAATTTAAAAAAAAAAGCAATTATTATTGTATCCCTATAGAGAATAATATTTATAATTATAATTGTATGAAAATTAAACTTTCAAAATATCATCATTGATAATTTATTTCCATTGTCTATATGTCTTCAGTATTGTAATCAAGATAATGAAAGAATATTGAAAACAATTTGTCAATAAATATGTAATAAATTTCAAAAAAAAAATTGTTAATTTTAATACATGGTTTATTTATATATATTTAATATTTATATATATTCTTTTATACATATATTATAATACAAAATTTATAATATAAAATATTTTATATATATTATATTATAAAATTTATAATATAAAATATAATACATAATATTATATACATATATATATATATAAAATACATATATATTATATTATAAAAATTATAATATAAAATATTTTACATATACTCTTTTATGTATTATTTTATATATATAATTCATAATACTTGGTACCTTTGCATTGGCTTTAGAAGTATTATGAATTAAATCAAGGGTTAATACAATCTACTATTTTAATTTTATATATATATTTTTAAAAAATATATATCCGATTTTAGGAAAAGACTAGTAAAGAGCGAAGTAGAAGGAAAAGAGGTAAAAGGCTATTTTGTGTAATTCTGTCGCCAAGCTAGGGTTGAATCGACGAGGACTACCTGACCCATCATGAATACAGCAGACTCACCAACACAAGTTTAGGCCTTACTCCTACAACTTACTTCTTATCCGTGAGATTTTGTTGACTTTCGAAAGTGTCGATCCCCGTGGTTGGTTCCGGAACTTTACCTACCCCTGGCGTCTTTCCCCGTAAGGTTTGGACCATTCAATCGCCCTGGATGTATCCCCTATACCTATCTTCACTCAACGCTCACATCTTCTAAGAGTGTAGACTAGGCGCGTGCCAACTGACTTAGATAAAGTGAGTCGCAAAGAATTACTACATTGTTTGTAATCATCAAAAGATATGAAAATAATATTACATTGGAATTATTGTTTTCAATTTAGTCAATATTTAATAACAATAACAATATTTTGTAATTATAATGTAAAAGTTACAATCAGTGTTATAAATAATAACAAAATAATGATATTAATTGTTTTATTATAACTGATATAATATTGGTTGTTAATCATTTATCGCGTTGCAATCATAATTATAATAATAGGCAAAATAACATTTGTTGTTGCATTGCAATCTAAAAATATAATAGCTGCGGTTGATCGTTAATCATTCTTCGTATTATTACAATAATATTAATAATAATCACAATAACATTAGTTGTTTATTGCTTTTATTAAAATATAATATTTGTTGTGAGTCATTAATCATCAAGTATATTTTGTGCATTGTTATAATTCGATATTATAGTTAGTAATAACAATAATATTACCAATAAGAAAAATTTCATAATTTAGATGAAACTAATTTCTGTGATAATAATGATAATAACAATAATGTATATCTCCCCTTGGACTGGTACCTTGACGAAGTCCTTCTTTTGGCTATGCCCCAAAAAGGACGGGTGGGGTGGCTTAGCAGGCGGCCCTCGAGTCATGGAGGTTGTAGTGTCCCGATGAATCGGTGAACAAATGTAGAGGGCTCTATAGACGGACATCACCCCATTGCGTGAAGGGTGCCCTATAAACGGGTCTATCCCAGGTTGGAAGCGGGGGAGTGCCTGCGAGGAATGAGTGAACTGAATGAATGTCAGCGCCGCATGACTGTGATATGTGTCCTTTGCAGGTAAGAGGAGACTCTATAGACGAGCTCTCTCTTGAGTGAAGCAAAGAGCGAATTGGTGTATGGAACCTCCTGTGGGACATTGCAAAGCCTCCGCAGTCTGTGACCAAGAACAGTCCAAACGATCTTTTCCGTATGGCATCCTACTGGGAGTGCTTCGTCGCTGAGCGGTGTCTTCCCCGGCCCATGAAGAGGCGAGGCTGATGTGAGCCTAGCTCTGCCGAGGTGGTGTGCCATGCGAGATCAGGAGCCAGCCCCTTTGAAACCTTGATCAGGTAGTGCGTATTGAACGGAGGCGTCGGAACCTGTGTTGCTTCGAGCGAGTCAGGTCTGTCCATGTATTCCGGGACCGGCTAAGCGGAGGTTGGGCCTCACGGAACTGGGGTAGAATTCGGTCTGCGGTTACACCCGTTCCCAACTATTCTGACCCACTCCTCTACGCACGATGCGCTATTGAGAAAATTTATGGATTCAAAGGTAAAAACTGTGGGGAAAGTGGACTTGGGTGCTTCTTCAGGAGCTGAGGCATGGAAGGACGTCCTTCAGCTCCTGAAGGAGCAAAATGAAAGAATGAAAAATGGAGAATGGTCGCTAGAATGATCTGATCGTCTTAAATCAGGGCAAGGAGTTTACGTTCAGACGAGGAGCGAGGGGGGGGGGGGGGTCAATAACTGACCTCACGATTGCCTCGCCTTGACTCAAGGATAGGCGACTGGTCCGTTCTGCAGGAGCCAACCTTGATTGACCACCGGTGCATCGAATTCAGCCTGAAACAACGGTGCCAAGCAATGGATAAGGGTAGGGGCGGGAAAGGAAGGAGCCCCCCTTGGAACATAAGACAACTTAGCAGGGAAAGACTTCGAGAAAACCTCGAAGAAACCAGACTCATTGATGAGCTTGGTTGGGTCTGCCCTACTGGGTCGTTAGAAAAAACTGTGCGCTCCGCAAGGCAGAACGACCAGTTGGCTGCCCTTCGTCGCGAATACCTCGCGGCGCGGCGGAAATTTACCCGTTCAAAGGGGGATGCTCTGCTGCACGAGGCATGGAAAAGGTCAAAAGCAGCTTTGAGGCGAGGCATAAAGAAAAGCCGACTTCAACGCTGAAAAGACTTGATTGGTGAAGTCGAGAAGGAGCCATTGTTACGTCCCCAGAAAAAGGCGAGGGTTGTTTGGATTTTTGGATGTTAGGGAGGCGGTTAGCTGATTATATCTGGTTGGTAAGGTCTGATAATTTATTTTTGTTTGTGGGTAGGTTGTCACTTGTCAGGTCTATGGGCCCTGAGTTGCTCACAATAATATTGTATGACGATTTCCTGTGCATGGACCTACCATCATCGGCGCATCATCGGGTTCGCGGATGACGAACTTGTCGTTTGCGCCGCTGACGACGTCGGAATCCTGGAGCTGAGGATCAATGAAAGTCTGTGGTGGGCAAAGCGTTGGTTTGATAGCAGAGGCCTGAAAATGGCCCCTGATCAAACCGAGGCTTTGCTCGGCATGGACAGGAGATCCTTTCAGTACCCGAGGATCGTTCTATCTATCGCGCTGAGAATAGTTTCAGCATATAGAACTGTCTCGACGAGTGCTGTGTTTGTCCTGGCAAGCGTTCCGTCAATAGATTCATTGGTGGAGATAAGGCAGAAGACCTTTTAGCCGCGCAAAGAGCTTACCTGTACCGACCTGCAGGAAATCGCTCATGCGGAGAACACCAGCCGCAAGGATGGAAGGCACAGACTTGACGAGAAATGGCAGATTAGATGGCATAGTGAGCAGACCGGGAGATGGACCTACCGCCTCATCTCGGAGCTCCCCATCTGGCTGAACAGAGAGCACTGGGAAGTCGGCTTTTATTTGGCGCAAGCGCTTTTCGGCTATGGCTGTTTTAACGCGTGCTTGAGGCGCTTTGAGAAGAGAGACGAGGAGATGTGTTGCTACTGCGATTTCCCTGTGGATAATACAGAGCCCGCAGTCTCCGACTGCGCCAAGTGGGGCGTGGCAAGGAAGGCCCTCAGTCAGACAGTGGGAGCCGAGCACACTCTTGACACGATGGTTTCTTTGATGCTCCAGTCTGAGTGGATCTGGATGTTCATCAAGTCATTCGCCACACTTGTGATGGAGACGAGAGAGCTCAATGGGCGTCGAAAGCGAAACAACGGGGAGGGCCAGTAGAAATCGCATCCGGGCCTGCACCCGCAGTCCTGCGTCTCGGGCGGACTTGGCTGTCCGCGTCGTTCAGGGGAGGAATCTTTTTGTCCCCCCCCTGGTTGGCACGGCTAGTCGGTTTGCCTAACAGGCAAGGAGCTCTTTTGATGAAATTTTCCATTATATTTCCGCACATTTGGAGCTCTATTTCGTGGATAATGGCACGAATTTTCTCATTGGATTTTTGAATTGACTGAGGAGCATCAGCATAAACCTTATCTTTTAGGCTACCCCAAGAAAAAAGTCTAGAGGCGTTAAATCGCATGATCTCGGCGGCCAATTGTCTTGTTGGAAATAAACATCGTCCACATCCATATCTTCCAATTCTGGACATAAAATCCGGTGTACAGTCGTTTGCAATAATTTCACAATAGCTAACCAAGAAGGTGCTTCACGATGTCCGAGAAAACTTTTAACCTTACGAACTGTTTCAGCAAAATTTGTATCATTTTTGTAATAAATTTTAACAATTTTAATGCGTTGTTGAAACGTGTATCGTTACATTTTTATTAATCCTTTTCGGTCACACTGGGTAAAATTGACCCCAGCGTATTTTCGATCTAGAAAACGGCCCATGAAATCAAAGATAATGGGACTTATACTGACATTTGTTGGTAGTTTGAACCTTCAAGTATCGAGCCAGCTAGGTAGTATATCATTTAGTCCCTTAGTCGTCTAGTCGTTTTAATTTGCTCCTGCAAAGTCCCACATTCGTATGTCAAAATGAATATACTTTTTGAAAGTACCGTATTTAAGAGGTATTTTATTCGAAAGCCTATTATTTTCAATTATTTAATTTTATTTTTTTTTAATTATTTCAATTATTTTCAATTTCAAAGAAAAAAAGTATGCGAGGAAGTTTAGAGTTGAGAGAACTTTCAGCGAGAAAGTTGTTCAGCAGGTTTTCAGGCAGTTTCTTAATATATTTTGAGATTTTTTAATCCAAAACTGCGGTCAGGATGGGAATTTACTTAACTGCGCTCGAGCGCACCGATACCGTCGCGAGATATATCGATAAAACGCGGAGAAAAAGAGATGCACCCATGCCGAGAGCACGCGATTTGATAGAGTTAAAACATCATTTTTGCATCATTTTGTCTATATCTATTCTGTAAGAATTATTCAGAAACACTCAAAGCGAATGGGAATAAATGATATATATATATGGGTCATTTCATGGGAGATTTACAGTCAACATTTTTTTTTCGACGAAACATTTTTTTTTTGCCTTTTTACTTCGAAAATAATCGACACGTATTTTTTTTTTCAATGTGATACTTGAAAATTTCGAAATATAATTTTTTTAAGTTTGGCACTCGGGAAATTTTTTTTTTTTAACAGCTCACTGTAAAAGCAGTTTTGATTATAAAATGTTAAACTTGCAATTGAAATGCGTGAAAGAGTACGAGCTTTCCAAAAAGTTATAGCACACATTTCGTTGTTTTTTTTGTAATAACAATATAGTACATTTTTATAAACAATTGAATTTTTTTTTAATTTGGAACTAATTTTTTTTCGATTTTTTTGTTTCTAAATTTTTGTTGAAGTTTTTTCAATATGCAGGCAAAATTTTGGAATGGAAAAATGAAAACTGTAGGTGTAGTTAATTTATAAAATCTGTCTCGCGCGTTGCAACGAGCGAGCTCGCACGCTGCAACTACGCTTAAGCTTGTTTAAGCATGCTCGGACTCGAAGTACGTGTATCAGTGAATGCAGTGACCGCTGTTTTAGTTTTCTGTAAATGTTCTTCAAGTGTTCACCTATTTCAAATTAATACAGAAATGCCAAGCTCTCGATTTAAGCATGTCTGCTGCTATCCGTTTAATAAAAAAAATCATAGTGGAAAAAAGCAAAAAAAAAATTTGCGTTTTAAATGCATCATTTAGAGTAATTTTATCGTAAAACTTCACTCATCAATTCATCATTATAACTAATGATTCGTTTTGAAATAGTCTACGCACAAGTTTGAATGTACTTACAACAAAAATCTTCCATCTCCATTTCATTTGCTTCTATTCTGCATTGTGTACACAAAACATCATCCGGTTTGAAAATTTTCAATTTTTCAAGTATCGAGGACGAAACGCGACGCAAATTTTTTTTTTGCTTTTTTCCACTATGATTTTTTTTATTAAACGGATTGCAGCAGACGTGTTAAAATCGAGAGCTTGGCATTTCTGTATTTATTTGAAATAGGTGAACACTTGAGGAACATTTACAGAAAACTAAAACAGCAGTCACTGCATTCACTGCCACACGTGCTTCGAGTCCGAGCATGCCTAAACAAGCTTAAGCGTAGTTGCAGCATGCGAGCTCGCTCGTTGCAACGCATGGGACAGATTTTATAAATTAATTACACCTACAGTTTTCATTTTTCCATTCCAAAATTTTGCCTGCATATTGAAAAAACTTCAACAAAAATTTAGAAACAAAAAAATGCAAAAAAAATTAGTTCCAAATTTTAAAAAATTCAATTGTCTATAAAAATGTACTATATTGTTATTACAAAAAAATAACGATATGTGTGCTATAACTTTTTTGAAAGCTCGTGCTCTTCCGCGCATTTCAAGTGCAAGGGTTACATTTTATATTAAAAACTGCTTTTACAGTGAGCTGTTAAAAAAAAAAATTTCCCGAGTGCCAAACTTAAAAAAATTATATCTCGAAGTTTAGAAGTATCACATTGAAAAAAAAACGTGTCGATTATTTTCGAAGTAAGAAGGCAGAAAAAATATTTCGTCGAAAAAAAAATTTGGACTGTAAATCTCCCATGAAATGACCCATATACACTTTATATTGGCAATAATATAACAAGATGCATTAGAGAACTTTAAGAACGCACTATGTTTAGAGTTTTAGGAACAGTTCTGCTTACGCCTGTTCGGAATATAATTTCTGGAAAAATATTCTGAAGCTTTTCTTTTTTTTTTTATCAAGAAACCCGGTCGGGTCTAGAAGGCTAAGGTAAAAAAAAAGAAGCCCGACCGTGGTATCTATACTCCAAATGTAGCGATTTCTTTACCGACACTCACGATTTTTTCACTTGTTTTAATGTATTTTCATGTTTATCCCATAAAACGAATGGCATTATGAGTTGAGACGAATTTTTTAAGTCCATTCGATGTCACTAGGACAATGTCTTTGTGGAATGTTATTGGAATTCCATGAGCTCGAGTTATAATTATTTTTTTTTTCACAAGAATATCCCGTGAAAAAGTTTCAGTTCCATCGTCAGACAGGTCACGTGATTAGATGCACTAGTGCCACGAGTGAGCAATTTTCGAAACCGCACTTCGATCTTTGACAGTATCGAATATCGATTTCACTCATCAGCTGTTATAACGGCCCTAGCGAACTGGATGACCGGTAGCTTTACGCAGTAGCGTAAAGCTATCGTAAAGCTATCGCAAAGTAGCATTATAACTCATGAATGAGGCAAAATAAACATTCAAAATGTTTGTATCCTTATTCTACGTTGAAAATAATGTTAACTGGTAATTGAAATATGCAATAATTTTATTTATTTACGCTAAAAATTAAAAAAAACATAATACCTGTCATTGAAGACAGTGCAGTGGTTCACCTTTTGTGGAACTTCTCCGTTAAAGTTGACCATTGGTTGGAGTGAGACACAATTATACTTTCATCTCACTCTAACAAATAGTCAATCCTGACGGTGAAGACATGGAAAGTGATGAACCACTGCACTGCCTTTAATGACAGGTATTATGTTTTTTTTTATTTTTAGCATAAATAAATAAAATTATTGTATATTTCAATTACAAGCTAACGTTATTCTGGCTGATCTAATTATCCGATTTTTATGTTTTTTGTGGCAATGGAATCGTCATTTAACATAGATTGACTATGATTTTCTCCGATTTGAAAACTTGAAATTTTATGTGAAATTTTAATAATTGTTTATAACAAATTGATAAACAAATGTCTTCTTCATCGGATTTCGACTGGAAAAAAAAATCACATGTACTTCATTCAATTATCTTTCATATTCCATAGAGAAAAAAAATCGCCCGCATTTTGGAATGATCTAATTCGGACGAAAACATAGTCGCACGAGTTGCCAAAACTGTACCGTTCGCTCGCGCGCATTCATTCTTCACCGCGCAAATGCTTCGTGCTATGTAAAAAGGATTTCTTGGGTGAATAAATAATAGATTTTTGAAACGTATATAAGTAGTATACATTCTTGACATCAGTTTATTTAAATTTAGCACAGAATAGGTAATATTTTCAAGGATGATATACTCCTTAAACAGATCACTCAAATATGGTCAAAAATTACTTCAACTCGTTATAGTATTTTTTCGATAGGCATTGACAATGTGAACTAAAATCCAGATTATTTTTGCAAAAAGATTTTTTTCTCATTTTTATTGTTGATTAATGTAATGCCAATTTAAATATGATCGAACGTTCGGAGCGCGCTTTGATACGGAGCGTTCGACGCCTTTGAACACGTTAGTTGCTAGCGATCGTCATTTGTTTTTTTCCACATCATTATTATTTTTGCTTTTGCAGATCAGTCTTTTCACTGTCGAAATTGAGCACAGACCTCTATAAAAAATTAACGCGTTATTTTTGTAGTGGTGTTCTAGAATTTCGAGTGTTTTTTTGGCAAAATGGATTATGCTATATCTGTCATTATTATTATTATTATTATTATTATTCATTCGAGACAGCCGCAGAACCAAAGCACGTTTTGTGCAAAATAGTATCGAATTAAGATATTGGTACTCTGTGCAGGATCGAACGTTAATTATTATGTATCACTTGGAGGCTTAATAATATGATGAGTTAATTTGTTAGTTTTCGATCAGCCGAAGAATCAACACATTATTTGTAAAATATTCCAAACACTTACATTAACCAGAATTATGTGTAAAATCAATCATTTAAGTCAGTATGTTGTACTATATATCATTCTTCTTCTAGTTATTCATCATTAAATGTTCCAACTAAGTATTTTGTTACGTTTATTTATTCACCCGAGAAATCCTTTTTACATAGCACGAAGCATTTACGCGGTGAAGAATAAATGCGCGCGAGCGAACGGCACAGTTTTAGCACCTCGCGCGACTATGTTTTCGACCGAATTGGATCGTTCCAAAATGCGGGCGATTTTTTTTCTCAACGCAATATGAAAGATAATTGAATGAAGTACATGTGGTTTTTTTCCAGTCGAAATGCGATGAAGAAGACATTTGTTTATCAGTTTGTTATAAACAATTATTAAAATTTCACATAAAATTTCAAGTTTTCAAATCGGAAAAAATCATGTTCAATCTATGTGAAATGACAATTCCATTGCCACAAAAAACATAAAAATCGGATAATTAGATCAGCCAGAATTAATTTTACAAAAAAAAGTCACAAAAATCTTTAATTGTTAATATTATGAACAAAAAAAATTTTTGAACGAAATCACTTTAGATTTAGGTCAGGAATGGTAAACACTATTGTAAAATATCATTTTGAAGTAGATTTGGATTTTCATCCAATTTGGGTGATCCGTTTCAGAAATTCTGACCCAGTTTCATTCGGAAATGCATTTCTATGGATAAAAACGGTCAAGCGTTACACATCATGTATAAAGGATGTGTTTAATTAAGGTTACGTTATGAAATTTCCTTCTGTAATGCATAAATGTAGGTAAAAGATGATATAGTTTCTTGAACAAATATCTCATAAAGATTAGCTCGTAGATAATGTTATTAAATTTTCGACGGAAACGTGTTCTTGTTGATTTAAATGGTCAAGTTCGACACTCGATAGACAAAAGATATACTTGTAGGTTATGTTTTCCAATTTCATTCGGAAATGTATTTTTATGTATAGACACGATCAAGCGTTGCACAGAATGTATGAAGGACGTGTTTTGAGGTTATGTTATGCATTTTCGGTCTGAAATGCATAGATCTTTGTAAAAAATGATAAAGTTTCTGGAAAAACATTTGAAAAGATTTACTTGTAGGTAAAAATGTCATCCATTTTTGTCTATCTATTACGGTTTACGATATATGTGCCGTTGAGAAATATGTTGAATAGATATTTGAATCAGAAGGTGTAGGAATAAATACAATAATTTTCTTTTTCAGCAATAAAAACTAGAAAAATATCATATACCTGTCATTTGAGGGGGGAGATATCTCTAGAACTTGCAAAAAATCAAAATTTTTTTTTTGCTCGAATCGATTGAAAAACTATTCAAAAATATAATCCCAAAGTTCTATTGGTCTACTCCAAATATATATATATATTTTTTTTTTCATATGCAAAAACTTTGAGGCTCGTTTTTTCGAAACTAACTTTTTTTATCCGGCCGTCAAGATTGCGAGCAAACTATTCAACCGATTTACTTGAATGAAACGGTATTTTTATAGATAATTCTATATGCAAGTGCGTGGTAGGGCGCTTTTTCGAGAAAAATAGTATTTCTACAGTTGTTTAACTATTTTCATGTAAAAAAAAAAACGGGTAAAAATGGCACTTATTCACGAAACGCATTAAAATATACCCAATTTTTCGAAATTCTCAAAACCCCCCTGCTATGCACTCGATAAAAGCTTTCCGATTTATAAAAAATTTTCTTTTATCGTTTCAGATGAAAAACCTAGCCAGAAAGTTTACGGCCGCAAAAAATGTTAGCAGCGCCGCTATCGACGGGATCCGTCATATTTCCGCCATTTTGTATTTCTCTATCATGAAAAAATTGTTTTTTTGAAGTTAAATAATGCCTTCTAATATATGCAAAATATATCCACTGCACCGCCTTAAATGACACATGTATAATGTTTTACTAGTTTTTATCGCCTTAAGGACGTTCTCTTGAAAATCACTTTTCTTTAGATTTCTTTCCAACTTCGTAAATAAGTACTTTTTACCATGATCTACAAAGCGGTAAAAAGATTAGCATCAAAACCGGTACTTAAAATCGAGAAATTAAACTCTAAAGTTGAATCTCTTAACACGTGTTAGATAGGCGTAGTTCAGTTTTGCAATACCTTTCTTTACATTAAAAACACAATTTTCTTTAGATTTTTTTGGAAAACTAGTATATTATACTAGAGATTATAAGGAATCGTATGCCATCATAAAAAATACGTGTACCGGCACTACTTTTAAAGATATACGTTGTTGAAACTCGCAGTTGCACAAATTCTTAGACGGCTTGCTCAAGCAAATATGGTGACTTGGCAACACAGTATCAACAGCGCGCGCGTACGCTTACATTCGACATTGCTTCCAGAGCTTTGTTTTTACGAGCAGCTGATTTTCGTGAAATAAAAAATCCATTTTTGTTGCGAAATTTATTATAAATCTTATTAGTATTTACAAACTGTCAATAAACTCATAATATAACCTCTCTCACACCATATGCTTTCGACTCGATATGAGAAAGACAGGAAAGCGGTGTTGCCAAATCCACAAATCGACGCAGAAAACACATTTTGTTACTTTTGCGCATAAACGGTGCTCAACTCATTCGGTTAGAAAGCTTAACAGTAATCCCACTACCTATAATAGAGTAGGATGAGCACATCTACGGGCAAGAGAACGTCCTTAAAACACATCCTTAATATATTCTGTGTAACGCATGATCGTATCTATACATAAAAATACATTTTCCAATGAAAATGGAAAACATAACCTACAAGTATATCTTTTGTCTATCGAGTGTCGCACTTGACCATTTAAATCAGTAAGAACATGTTATTGTTACTGTTAGGTATTGTGTTTCTAAGATAAAGTCTTTAAGAAAAAATTGAAAATAGCAATCTACTAATAGTTGTGCCACTATTCAAATTTTATTCTGCTTTAAATGAGACAATTAAAAGTATTCGTGATTCAAAAAACTAGATCCACCAACATTTCCAAAAATTTATTGAGACATGATCTAATTTTTATTTTCATCTAGCATCTAAACATGCGCGGAGAAAAATAGTTGAAGTAATTTTACTCAACTTCCGATCAAATTTGGGACATAAGGACAAATTAGAAGGTATTTAGTATCATTGTATTTATTTGTGATATATTAAATGTTCAAAAATGAATCAAAGTTGAGGAAAATTCAGAAGCGTAGTGTGAAGTATGAAATCGTGCATTAAGATTTTTTAAATATATATATTATTACTCGTAGTATAACTATAAAAAACCAATCTTTTATTAAATCACAAAAATAGTAGAGCTTTCAGTTCATTCTACTCTACGCTTCAATCGAGAGTTGCGTAAACCGTGAATCGCAAGATTTATTCCAACAGCTACATCTATTCACGCAGGAACGAATGAAAGTAATCTGCGCCTTGGGCACACATACAAAATTTTTAATTTCAAAAACATAAATTCTTAAAATTAAATTGATAGTATGAAAATTTAAACAAAAAAAAGTCGAAAAGTGTATTACATAAAATATGAAATATCACATAAATTACTCAGGCAGAATAATAATTTGGAATTCGCAAATGTAAAATCCATATTTTGAAAATATAAAACACAGGAAATAAAAGAACCTTTTGAACCTTTTTCATGCAAAAGTAATGCGAGAGTAATTTCCAATAGCAAAAATTTAGTAACGTCGCTTGCAGAACTTCGCCTTTTTTCTGATTTCACAATCATTACATATTCACCTTTATTTCATTTAAAAACATTCGCGAGAAAAATTAAAGGTTCGACAAATTTCGAGCTAATTTTCAATATGTAACTACCAAACTTGTAATGACGATTATGTTGACATGTATTTAACGATAAATAATCAAATTTTTGTTATATTATTGACAATATAAAATGTATATATGAGTTTATCATTTCTTCCCATTCGTCTTGGTCCAGTATATTTTTTTTTTCTTTTTTTTTTTTTTGGTGAGGAGGAAAAATTGCAAAATATTTTATAGACGTCGTACAGGACTCTCCTAGGACGGGTCTAGGCATACCTATTAAAACCAAAAAAACCCCACTCACGAACCAATACACCACCCGCGGAACCGCCTTTCGGCTTTAAACTTCGCGGGCAGTTGGTTCCAGCTTAAATTCACGTACGACTCTTCCGTCGTCCGTTCGCCCGGGACTTCCTGCAGGTCGGCGCAAGTAGGCTTCTTGCGAAGCTGAAAAGTCTCCTGCTTTTCCTCCGCCAATAAATCTATTGGCGGGACGCTCACCAGGACCAGCACAGCACTCGTCGACACAGTTCGGTATGCTGAGACAATTCTCATCACCACGCCTCTCTGTGCCGAGAACAGCTTCTTCAGGATAGCATGGTTGTTAAGGGCACTTGTCCAGATCGGAGCTGCATAGAGCAGCTTCGAATTTACCACGCTCGCCACCAGCCTTCTCTTAGCTTCCCTAGGACCACCAATGTTGGGCATGAGCCGAGTCAGGGCGGCCTCACATTGGATGGCTTTGGCAGTCGCGATCTGCAGGTGTTCGCCGAAGCTAAGCCATCTTTAGGGTACCATGTAGGAAGCTTAAATCCAATTTTTCGACTATCAACCCTTTGCACGTTGTCCGCCATCTTGAATTAAGGGGTGATTTCTTGTATAGCGAATAACAGTCGTATTTTTGATTTTATCGAGAAAACAGTTCATACCATTTTTCACAAGAAAAATAAGTTCTACAAATTATTTTATTTCATGTTTTCCCGTATTTTGCTTATTTGTTGCTTAAAAATCGATTATAAAAATAAAAAGAGGGTTGAAATTTTTTTTAGATAGAATATATTTATTTATTTCGATTCCGAGAACTGAAAATTATTAATTCTGAGAATTTCAAGATTTAAAATATTTTACATTTTTATTCAAATATAAAAAATCAAAATTTTCAAAATTCTTTAGCTTTCGATTGCATCATGTCGATTTCCAGATTTTTCGATGTTGAATTTTGAAATGGATGAAACGAGATGCATTTTTGAAAATATGAATTAGGAAATTTCAAACACTCTCACCTCCTCAGATAAACCTCCAAGGAAAAAACTATTCAAATTTTAAACACTGTAGGAATAATATACAGCAATTGAAGATATAAGGTTCGAATTTTTTTTTAAATTCATGCTTAATTACCTCAAAAGGCAACTTTGTTAAAAAAAACAACCTCTCTACTTCGAAAATGAAATTGTAGAAATAATCGGATTCTCCATTTCGAAATCATTTGAGAACAGTTTGGGCCTAATTCAACAAAAAACTAGTTTTAAAAATTATGAATTAATATTTGAGCATAAAAGGCTCCATTGAAAAACTTCATACAATAGAAAATTTTAACAGAATAGATATAAATAAAGAAAACGAATTCGCAAAAATGATGTTTCAACTCTGTCGAATCGCGTGCTCTCGGCATGAGTGCATCTCTTTTTCTTCGCGTTTTATCGATATATCTCTTGACGGTATCTGTGCGCTTGAACACAGTTAAAGAAATTCCCATCCTGACCGCAGTTTTGGATTGAAAAATCTCAAAATATATTAAAAAACTGCCTGAAAACCTGCTGAACAACTTTCTCGCTGAAAGTTCTCTCAACTCTAAACTTCCTCGCATACTTTTTTTCTTTGAAATTGAAACATGAGAATTCTGCCAGCCGCAACTGTTATAATAAAAATTATTCAGAAATTGAGAATTTTGTTGTTGAACATAAACATCTGAAGCTCTAGGGTTTTTTGAGTCTGTTGATAAAATTTCAGACTATTCTGGACAAATTTGTACGGAAAACAGAGAATTGATTGTAAAAAATCGATTGTTTTCGTACCTTCAAAAAATACGCTTTTCTTCGATTATAAAAAAAACTAGAGTTCTGACGCAAAAATTTATGGAAGAAAAAATATGCGGAACGACATTCAACATATACTGACATTTTTTTTTATCATTTTCCCGAATTTTTTATTTAAATGAAAAAAAAGCGTTCGCGCATTGCGGTATCCCCTCTTTTGCCTACTTTTTTTATTTATTTATTTTTTATTTTTTTTTTTTTTTTGGTGAGGAGGAAAAATGGCAAAATCTTTTATAGACGTTGTACAGGACTCTCCTAGGACGGGTCTAGGCATATCTGTTAAAACCAAAAAACCCCCTCTCTCGAACCAATACACCACCCGCGGAACCGCCTTTCGGCTTTAAACTTCACGGGTGGTTGGTTCCATTAAAGTCGCGTACGACTCTTCCGTCATCCGTTCGCTCGGAACTTCCACCCGCGGCCGCACGCCCATTAGGATAACCGACTAGCCGCGCCACCCAGGGGAGAAACAAACAGATTTCTCCCCCGAACGACGCGAAAAGTCAAGTCTACCCGAGACGCAGGACCGCGGGTGCCGGCCCCGATGCGATTTCTACTGGCCCTCCCCGTTGTTTCGCTCTCGACGCCCATCAAGTTCTCTCGTCTTCATCACAAGTGTGACGAATGACTCGATGAGCGTCCAGAACCGTTCAGACTGGAGCATGAGGGGGACCATCGTGTCAGGAGTAAGTTCGGAACCTACCGCCTGAGCGAGGACCCCCCTAGCCACACCCCATTTTGCGCAGACGAAGAGTGCGTGCTCTGCGTTATCCACCGGGGAATCGCAGTAGCCTCAGGTACGCGTTAAAACACCATGGCCCGAGAGCGCTTGTGCCAAGTAAAAGCCGACTTCCCCGTGCTTTCTGTTCAGCCAGGTGGCGAGCTCCGGGATCAGGCGGTAGGTCCATCTCCCTGTCTGCTCACCATGCCATCTCATCTGCCATTTCTCGACGAGTCTGCGCCTTCCATCCTTGCGGATGGCCTCCTTCGCGCGAGCGATTTCCTGCAGGTCGGCGCAGGTAAGCTCCTTGCGAAGCTGAAAGGTTTCCTGCCTTTCCTCCGCCAATAAATCTATTGGCGGGACGCTCGCCAGGACCAGCACAGCGCTCGTCGAGATAGTTCTATATGCCGAAACTATTCTCAGCGCGACAAGTCTCTGCGCCGAGAACAGCTTCTTCTGGATAGCATGGTTTTGCAAGGCATTGGCCCAGACCGGAGCAGCATAAAGCAGCTTCGAATGGACCACGCTCGCCACCAATCTTCTTTTCGCTTCCCTGGGTCCACCAATGTTTGGCATAAGCCGGGCCAAGATCGCTCCACATTGGATGGCTTTGGCGGCTGCGATCTTTAGGTGTTCGCCAAAGCTAAGCCAACGATCCAGCTGCACCCCCAGGTACTTAATGCTTGTTTTCCACTCGACTTCATGCTCTCCGAGAACGATCCTCGGGTATTGGAAGGATCTCCTGTCCGTAACGAGCAAAGCCTCGGTTTTCTCAGGGGCCATTTTAAGACCTCTGCCATCCAACCAGCGCTTCGCTCGCCACAGACTTTCATTGATCCTCAGCTCTAGGATTCCAACGTCGTCAGCGGCGCACACGACAAGTGCGTCATCCGCGAAGCCGACGATGCTCGTTCCAGCAGGCAGGTCCATGCGCAGGAAATCGTCGTACATGACGTTCCAAACGAGTGGACCCACCCGCGACCCTTGAGGGGCGCCACATGTCATCTCCTCCTTGAGAGACCATTTGTCGCCCTCATCTATCACCCACCTGTCGCTCAGATAGTCATCTATCATTCGCAACAGGTAGTCTGGAACCTTTTTCCGCACCATCGCCTCGATGCAGATGTTCCATCTCGCGGTATTGAACGCATTGCGTATGTCAATGCTAATCAACGCACAGAATCCCTTACGCTTACCAGTTCCTTTTCTTGCATTTGTGGCGATGTTAACCACAGCTTGGATGGCGTCCACAGTGGACCTGCCTTTCCTGAATCCGAACTGGTTTTCCGAGAGCCCGTTCTCCCCGACCAAGAGAGCCTGAAGCCGTTGTAGAATCAACTCCTCCAGAAGCTTCCCCATCGTATCCAATAAGCATATTGGTCTATACGACGAGGCAACCCCTAGAGGTTTGTTGCCCTTCCTCAGCAGGACCAACCTCTGCTTCTTCCAATTTGCGAAGAACCTGCCCTCCCGAAGACAGGAGTTAAAGGCTTCTAGGAGGATCTCTGGGTACGCCCCGATCACCTCTTTGAGGATCTCGTTCGGCACCCCGTCGATACCCGGCGCTGTATTTGCCTTAAGCCTTCCACCCGCTCTCTTTAGTTCTTCGAGAGTGAAGAGTTCTTCGCGCCGGACCACGCAGGAACTTCGGTCCTGTCTTTGGAACGGCTCCACGTGTGGAAACAAGCTACGCACAATGTACTGGACTCGATCGGGATTATCCAGGCCCGGGGTCTTTCTTCTAGCCACCAATCTCTTGGTGACTATTTTGAAGGCGAGACCCCATGGGTTCTTCTCGACCTCACCGATCAAGTCTTTCCAGCATTGAAGTCGGCTTTTCTTTATGCCTCGCCTCAAAGCTGTTTTTGCCCCTTTCCATGCCTCGTGCAGCGTAGCATCCCCCTTTGAACGGGTGAATTTTCGCCGCGCTGCGAGGCATTCTCGACGTAGGGCTGCCAACTGGTCGTTCCACCAGTACATCGAACCCTTGGCTTGCCTGCGCACACGGCGAGGCATCGAGTAGTCGCAAGCCGCGACCACCTTCTGCCTCACCGATCGCACAGCAGCTTCAAACGACCCAGCAGGGCAGACCCAACCAAGCTCATCGATGAGCTTGGTTTCTTCGAGGTGTTCGCGAAGTCTTTCCCTGCTGAGTCGTTTCGTGTTCCAGGAGGGGTTCCTTCCTTCGCCGCCCCTACCCTTATCTACCGCCTGACACCGTTGTTCTAGTGTGAATTCGATGCAACGGTGGTCACTCAAGGTTATTAACTCGAGGACCGACCAGTCGCTTATCCTTGAAGCGAGGCGAGGTGCGGCCTACTAGGCCACGCGCTCCGTCGGTTATGGAATACGGTGCCTCATTTGGAAAATCCTGTATTATTAGGCAGTTATTATTCTTTCACTTATTTATTATTTAAACTTTTGATATTTAGCTTATATTTTTATACTTTTGCTATTTTTAATCAATTTTATTTGACCATATACATTTTTATATTAAGATTGTTATTATTATTTTACGTTGTGTTGCGAATAAGTGATTTTAAGGCTTTTATTGAGGCACAAATTCCTTCTGATAAACAGGTTCCTCCTATACCACCGAATCTTAAGTTGCCAATTTTACAGATTGCTACGCAATTAAATTTTTTGCTCGATATTTTTGTTTTGATGTATGAGTACATTGGTTTTTCAATCCTATTACAAATGCAATATTTTTCCAAGTCCATAGGTATTATATCCGTATAGTCTTCGTATTTATTTTCTGGAATACGTTCATCTGTTGGTAGATAATAAAATTCGTTGGTATGCTTCGCGTGATCGCAAGCTCTGCTATCGTCAATAAAATAAATTGGTTCCTTGATAATAATCTTGCATGCATTCTGTGTAGCAGGATTGTTGAAGTGAAGGGTTTAAATAAAAAAATTAATAAAAAAAAATAAATGTTTAAAAAGTTTAAAAATTGTAAATAAAATTTTTTCGCAAATTTTAAATAAATAATAGAAAAAAAATTCAAGCACACGAGAGCATAAGTCCTTTTTGGATTCGTTGAACGGTCACTTTCATTAGGGTAAGGCAAAATTCGAAGTGCTTTCATTTTACTGTGTTTGACTTTTATTTTTTCTCTGTTGGCAAAAAACTGACACTCAACTTTTTGACGATCATCAGAATTTTGTAATTACATGAATTAAGAAGGAAGTCGTGCCTGAATCAGGCCTGATTAATTTTGTACTGCAAAAGTTCTGATTTTCGACTGTCGTGATTTCTGTTATGTGAATGATATAATTATCCAAGATTCTGTGCTTGAGTCTAGCTTGGCTAATTTTTCATCAGTGAAAAATCGAATTTTTGAAACCATAAAATAGAGAATTAAGATAAGATTTATTATCATTAATTCCAAATACCTGGGACTGAAATTTGCTTGAGGATATAACCATTCATAGCGTAACCAGTCGCTGGAAGGAAGGTTAAATTGAACACTGCCAAGCGGTTTCAGAAACAGTGTTGCGACTAATTTAATACATTTTATACTTAATTTAGTAAAATTATTAAGGAGTAAACTTACAGGAGAAGCAAGAAGATGTATAATTGGAAATTACTATAATAATTTAGAAGACTTTATCTCAAAGCTAAAAAAAATTTTTTCCCCATCAAAAACTGTATGCCAACTACTATACAAGGAGATTTAGGTAGAATATATATGTGGGAAAATGAAAGTGTTTTATCCTATGCAACACGCATACAAGAAATTCCAGCAGAAATTCTCGAATGTCATAAGCAAAATAATAATGGCAAAGAAGCTGTTGAATTCCAAAGAAATTTATAAAGAGACGAGATCGATTGTTTTTTCTACGAGGTTTAAAACCAGAATTAGAAATACGAATAGGAAGAGCTGATAAATTTGACGAAATAGTAGAAAGAGCAATACGAGAAGAACGAAATTTAACTGCCAGAAACGAACTGCGAAGAGGAAATAGACAATATTCACTATTCCAGGAAGTTAAAAAATCATCACATAATAACCGAGAATCTGCAAAAACAAATAAAATAAACTTAACACGAGAAGAACCAATAAAGTGTCAAATCTTTCAGAAAATAGGTCGCACGGCAGCAACCTGTTTTCAATCTGTGCAACAATTAACAAATAAAGGTTCACAAGGTAGTCAGTTAAGAAGTAACTTGACTAGACAAAATAATCAATACGAGAGAAATAGGCAAGGTCAGGGAACTCAATGGAGACCAGGTGCAAAGGTCTTAATCAACAAAGGAGTAGAAGGGATTATAGAAATATAGTCTCCCGCCCCGCTCTAATGTTTCCCAAGGTAATAGATTCAACCAAAATCAAAACTTCAATTGAGATGAGAACTAAAATCAGTGTTGCCGGAGTAAGGGCTCTTAACATCCCGGCAGCTCGATAGAAAATTCCCAACTTTTCCCGGAAAAATTTCAAAACTTCCCGGAACTTTCCCGTAAATTAAAATCATCTAAAACTTCTTAAAATTGTTTAAATATTTTAAACTCTGTTAAAAATATGTCTTATCCTAGGTTTTCATAGTTTTAAAAAGATATATATTTCTTAATTTCGAAAAATAATGAAAATTCTAAATCAAATAATTGTCCATCGATCACGTTTAGAAAATACTGTACAGAAACATAACCTTACTTTTCTATCTTTTCACTCCTATAATCAAAAGAGAATCAAAATAATTATATAATTTATACTTACAGGCATACAAGGTAATTTGGGATTCTCTTTTCTAATCAAAAATATATCCATTTCCGAATTCTATATTTTAAAAATCTATTTCAAATTCCATTCAATGTAATTTTTTTTGGGACATAATAATTTTATCCAATCAACATACATACTGTGAGAACCTTTAGGCTAATTTTACACATAAGCGACTAGCAAGAGATGTGACTCATTCATTTGAAAACCTGAAAAATCTGTTCATCTCACTTTAGCGTATGATATCAGAAGGAGTTAGAGTGAAATGAATAGCAATAGGCCTTTTCCACTTGGTGGCATGAGAGCACTATGACATATGAAAGCGCCCTAAGGGCCTGCAACCAATAAAATGCTTCTTTTTTTTATAACAAAACTCATTATGATTGGTTGTGTTTAACGAAAGATCTCTTATTAAATCTTCTATGCAAATTTAATACATAATAAGGCAATTACAAGAAATATCCCGGAAATTCCCGGAATTTCTTGACATCCCGTAAAATTTCCCAATTCAGTCAAAATTTCCCGGATTCCGGGAAATTTCCATGCAATTGGCAACACTGACTAAAATATGTAAGGTAAATGTACCAGTCGTTGCGCGGTTAAGGAAATCCTTCGAGGATTATTGAATTTAATTATAGAAAAATAAAATTTTTCGTCATATTAATCGAGTCACATTTTGAAAGACACTTTTGATTTGTATTGCAAAGCTTATTATTCAGAAAATTTTCAACACTTATTAACAAATAGTCGAAAATATGAAGAAATGCGTTTGGCCCAGTCTTTGCGCAAGAAATTTATTATTGTATTATTTATTGTTATATAAGGGTTATCACAAATATAAATCAAAAACTTTCAAAATTGATGTCGAATAAATTGATATAAATACTTAAATGCGAAAAGAGTTCCATTTGCATAAAAACTAAGCACAGTCATTTTATGAACTACGATTTGAACATTCCGGAATATTTTATTTTTAAGCATTTTTGAGTAAGAATTTACATTAAAAATTTGTTATGAGAGATGAATAATAACCTTATGTTCAACGATATCTTCAACTTGAACACAAAAATTTAAAGTAATTTTCTTAATTTTACTTAAAATATGCTCGACAGCACAACGACTGGTATATTTACCTTATATTAATCTGAATCAAAATAATTCAAGTCTAAATTTTAATCAAAATTCGAGTTTTAACATAAATTTGAATCAGAATTCGAATTTTGACAGAAACTTCAATCCAAATTCAAATTTTAATAGAAACTTCAACCAAGGTCAAAACTTTAATCAAGGTCAAAATTATAATCAAGGCAGAAATTATAATCAAAATCCTTATTTCAAACAAAGACAAAATTATAATGCAAATTACAATAAAAATATGAATCAAAACCCAAATTATAATCAGATTCAGAATCCAGGTAAAATTTTGAGATTATTTGCTATTCGTGTGATACACCAGGACAATTACTACAACAATTCCAACAAAAACTACAACAATTTCAAAAACAAGAATGTATTCAACAGGAAAACTCCAATGCCCTTCCCGGAATGAGTGCTCAAAGGAGGGCTTAAACGAAAAATTGAATGCACCTAATTTGATCGAAAATAAAACTGAAAATGTGAACTTAAGTACAAATAATCCAATTCCTCATATCATTTTATCAGCAGTAGGATTTTTTTTTTTTTTTTTTTTTTTTTTTGGTGAGGAGGAAAAATGGCAAAATCTTTTATAGACGTTGTACAGGACTCTCCTAGGACGGGTCTAGGCATACCTGTTAAAACCAAAAAACCCCCTCTCTCGAACCAATACACCACCCGCGGAACCGCCTTTCGGCTTTAAACTTCACGGGTGGTTGGTTCCATTAAAGTCGCGTACGACTCTTCCGTCATCCGTTCGCTCGGAACGTCCACCCGCGGCCACACGCCCACTAGGATAACCGACCAGCCGCGCCACCCAGGGGAGAAACAAACAGATTCCTTCCCCGAACGACGCGGACAGTCAAGTCTACCCGAGACGCAGGACCGCGGGTGCCGGCCCCGATGCGATTTCACTGGCGCCAAGTAAAAGCCGACTTCCCCGTGCTTTCTGTTCAGCCAGGTGGCGAGCTCCGGGATCAGGCGGTAGGTCCATCTCCCTGTCTGCTCACCATACCATCTCATCTGCCATTTCTCGACGAGTCTGCGCCTTCCATCCTTGCGGATGGCCTCCTTCGCGCGAGCGATTTCCTGCAGGTCGGCGCAGGTAAGCTCCTTGCGAAGCTGAAAGGTTTCCTGCCTTTCCTCCGCCAATAAATCTATTGGCGGGACGCTCGCCAGGACCAGCACAGCGCTCGTCGAGATAGTTCTATATGCCGAAACTATTCTCAGCGCGACAAGTCTCTAGGCCGAGAACAGCTTCTTCTGGATAGCATGGTTTTGCAAGGCATTGGCCCAGACCGGAGCTGCATAAAGCAGCTTCGAATGGACCACGCTCGCCACCAATCTTCTTTTCGCTTCCCTGGGTCCACCAATGTTTGGCATAAGCCGGGCCAAGTTTGCTCCACATTGGATAGCTTTGGCGGCTGCGATCTTTAGGTGTTCGCCAAAGCTGAGCCTACGATCCAGCTGCACCCCCAGGTACTTAATGCTTGTTTTCCACTCGACTTCGTGCTCTCCGAGAACGATCCTCGGGTATTGGAAGGATCTCCTGTCCGTAACGAGCAAAGCCTCGGTTTTCTCAGGGGCCATTTTAAGACCTCTGCCATCCAACCAGCGCTTCGCTCGCCACAGACTTTCATTGATCCTCAGCTCTAGGATTCCAACGTCGTCAGCGGCGCACACGACAAGTGCGTCATCCGCGAAGCCGACGATGCTCGTTCCAGCAGGCAGGTCCATGCGCAGGAAATCGTCGTACATGACGTTCCAAACGAGTGGACCCACCCGCGACCCTTGAGGGGCGCCACATGTCATCTCCTCCTTGAGAGACCATTTGTCGCCCTCATCTATCACCCACCTGTCGCTCAGATAGTCATCTATCATTCGCAACAGGTAGTCTGGAACCTTTTTCCGCACCATCGCCTCGATGCAGATGTTCCATCTCGCGGTATTGAACGCATTGCGTATGTCAATGCTAATCAACGCACAGAATCCCTTACGCTTACCAGTTCCTTTTCTTGCATTTGTGGCGATGTTAACCACAGCTTGGATGGCGTCCACAGTGGACCTGCCTTTCCTGAATCCGAACTGGTTTTCCGAGAGCCCGTTCTCCCCGACCAAGAGAGCCTGAAGCCGTTGTAGAATCAACTCCTCCAGAAGCTTCCCCATCGTATCCAATAAGCATACTGGTCTATACGACGAGGCAACCCCTAGAGGTTTGTTGCCTTTCCTCAGCAGGACCAACCTCTGCTTCTTCCAATTTGCGAAGAACCTGCCCTCCCGAAGACAGGAGTTACAGGCTTCTAGGAGGATCTCTGGGTACGCCCCGATCACCTCTTTGAGGATCTCGTTCGGCACCCCGTCGATACCCGGCGCTGTATTTGCCTTAAGCCTTCCACCCGCTCTCTTTAGTTCTTCGAGAGTGAAGAGTTCTTCGCGCCGGACCACGCAGGAACTTCGGTCCTGTCTTTGGAACGGCTCCACGTGTGGAAACAAGCTACGCACAATGTACTGGACTCGATCGGGATTATCCAGGCCCGGGGTCTTTCTTCTAGCCACCAATCTCTTGGTGACTATTTTGAAGGCGAGACCCCATGGGTTCTTCTCGACCTCACCGATCAAGTCTTTCCAGCATTGAAGTCGGCTTTTCTTTATGCCTCGCTTCAAAGCTGTTTTTGCCCCTTTCCATGCCTCGTGCAGCGTAGCATCCCCCTTTGAACGGGTGAATTTTCGCCGCGCTGCGAGGCATTCTCGACGTAGGGCTGCCAACTGGTCGTTCCACCAGTACATCGAACCCTTGGCTTGCCTGCGCTCACGGCGAGGCATCGAGTAGTCGCAAGCCGCGACCACCTTCTGCCTCACCGAGCGCACAGCAGCTTCAAACGACCCAGCAGGGCAGACCCAACCAAGCTCATCGATGAGCCTGGTTTCTTCGAGGTTTTCGCGAAGTCTTTCCCTGCTGAGTCGTCTCGTGTTCCAGGAGGGGCTCCTTCCTTCGCCGCCCCTACCCTTATCTACCGTCTGACACCGTTGTTCTAGTGTGAATTCGATGCACCGGTGGTCACTCAAGGTTATTAACTCGAGGACCGACCAGTCGCTTATCCTTGAAGCGAGGCGAGGTGCGGCAATTGTGAGATCAATTATTGACCCCCCGCTCCTCGTCTGAACGTAAATTCCCCGCCCTGATTCAAGACGATCAGTTCGTTCCTAGCGACCATCTCGCCAACCAAGATTCCCCTCCTATCTAGGCGGGCTTCACCCCACTCGGGCGACTTACTGTTGAAGTCACCCCCTATGAGGGATCGCCCAATGGCCTCACGGAGGCTTTCCTCAAGGAGGAGGATCTGGGTCTCAAAGACATCGAAGGGATCGCCGGGGGAGAAGTAGCAGCTGTACACACGCACATCCGCCACCTCCACCCAGACGAACCCTGCGTCGGTCTCCAGGAAGTCCCCGACGCCCAAATCAGGGTTACAAACAAGGATGCCGGCCCTCCTTGATGCATCCTGATACCAAGCAGAGTTATCGGACCACTTGTACTGCTCACTAATGAGCAGCACATCAGCCCCCCTCTCCCTGGCAGTCTGCATCAGGAGGTCCTGGGCATCCCTCCCCCTTCCGAGGTTGAGCTGCAGGAACTTCAATTCCTGCCTCTCAACCTCCGAAGCTCTTCCCGGAAGACCGGGCAGGAGCCGCTCCCCGACACATGGGCGACATCTTTGTCGCCCCTGTCTGCGCATGACAGGCACCTTGGTGGCGCCTTACAGGTCCTGGCCAAGTGTCCCGTGGCGCCGCATCTCCAACAGGCGTTTTTCCTGTCGGGGTTGCTGCAGCCCCGGGACCCGTGGCCGTACCCAAGGCACCTGAAGCAGCGGGCGACTTCGAGGTGTTCGCCTCGTGTACTGAGTCTTTTACAAAGCCAGGGTTGTTCCTGAGCATACCCTTTTGTATTACGCTCAGGGCCCTGGCTAGCTTCTCCATTTTCTCATTCTGCTCCTTCAGGAGCTGAAGGACGTCCTTCCATCCTTCAGCTCCAGAAGGAGCACCCAAGTCCTCTTTCCCCACATTTTTAAATTTTTTTTCCATAAATCTTTTTTACCAGCGCATCGTGCGTAGAGGAGCGGGTCGGAATAGTTGGGAACGGGTGTACCCTCGGACCGAAGTCCTACCCCAGTTCCCTGAGGCCCAACCTCCGCTTAGCCGGTCCCGGAATACACGGACAGCCCGGACTCGCTCGAGGCAACACAGGCTCCGACACCTGTGTTCAATACGCACTACCTGATCAAGGTCCCGAAGGGGCTGGCTTCTGATCCCGCATGGCACACCACCTCGGCAGAGCTAGGCTCACAGCAGCCTCGCCTCCTCGTGGGCCGGGGAAGACACCACTCGGCGACGAAGCACTCCCAGTGGGGCGCCATACGGAAACGATCGTTTGGACTGCTCTTGGTCACAGACTGCGGAGGCCTTGCAGTGTCCCCCAGGAGATTCCATACACCAATTCGCTCTTAGCCTCTTTCAAGAGGGAGACCGTCTATAGGTTCTCCTCTCACATTCGAAGGACACATATCACAGTCATGCGGCGCTGACATTCGTTCAGTTCACTCATTCCTCACAAGCACTCTCAGACTCTCTCTCAGCGCCGCTACCTGGGGCATACATCCTTCTCCATGCATGGGTATGGACGCGTTTATAGCGTCCCCCACTCTCAACCTGGGATAGACCCGTTTATAGGGCACCCTTCACTCAATGGGAAGATGCCCGTCTATAGAGCCCCCTGCATTTGTTCACCGATTCATCGGGACACTACAACCTCCATGACCCGAGGGCCGTCTGCTAAGCCTCCCCACCCGTCCTTTTTTGGCATAGCCAAGAGAAGGACTTCGTCAAGGTACCAGTCCGAGGGGAGGATCAGCAGTAGGATTAAAAAACCCTATACACACGATGATAGACACAGAGCCGGATAAACATTAATAAAAAAAAACAAGCAGTCAAAACAAATGTCAAAATAAATAAATGTGAATGCCTAAAACTAACAGGTATAAATGAACACCCTGTATTTACACTTGGCCAAATAACGATCACTATTTTCGGCTACTTGACGACGCTCAACATAGTACCTAACCAAGTACCTATCGAACACGATGGTATATTAGGTACATAATTCTTTAGAAACAATAACGCAAAAATTAATTAGGCAGAAAAACAGCTTGAAATAAATATTAAATTTATCCATTCGAAATGCAAGAAACTATATTGATACCAGCGAGAGCAATTTCAGATTTTTATGTAAGAATAAAAAACAGTAAACAAAAACAGGGGTTTATTCCACAGTTACATTTATCCAATGGAGTTTATTTAGGAAATGCAATTGTTTCTAATAACAACAATAAAGCGGACATGAAAATATTTCATAAAAATACACAACCTCAAAGGTTAATTATACCAACGGTCCAATTACTAGATTTTGAAGAACTATCAATACGTGAAGAAGCCATAAAGCATACTGCTAGAAAATCAAGTTCAGAAACTAAAAAAGAATTTAATTTTTCACAACAAATCTTTAATGATTTTGTTAATCACATTGCACAAATAAATGATTGTCAACAATCATTTACTATTTCAAATAAGAATCGGGAAAATCCCGTTAAATAATTATTAAGATTAGATCATTTGAATTAAGAAGAAAGACAACATGTTGAAAGTCTAATTATAAAATATGCAGAGCGTTTTCACATACCAGGAGAACCCTTAGGAGCAACAACTGTACTACAATATAACATTCCAACAACAGATGATCAACCTATATTTTCAAAACAATATAGATTCCTTCCAGTACATAAAGAAGAGATTTCACGCCAAGTAATTATTAATATTTTGGACCAACTAGGATCAACTCAGTATTTTTCTGTATTCGACCTTGCTTCAGAATTTCATCAAATAAAAATGAGTCCGGAAGACTCATAAAACAGCTTTTTCAACTCCTTATGGCCATTATGAATTTGACCGTATCCCATTTGGTTTAAAAAATGCACCAGCTACTTTCCAGCGATTAATGGACCTAGTTTTAACAGGGCTTCAAGCAGCTGAGTTATTTGCCTCACTAGATGACATTGTTTTATATGCAAATTCCTTAGAAGAACATGAGGAAAAATTCAACAAATTAATGGAAAGATTAAGTGCAGCAAATCTAGAACTACAGACAGAGAAATTCGAATTTTCTCGTCCGGAAGTTGCTTATTTAGGACATATAATAGACAAAGAGGGAGGACGCCCAGACCCAAAGAAAATATAAGCAGTAAAGAATTTTCCAATCCCAAGAAACCCAAATAACATTAAACAATTTTTAGGATTAGCTGGATATTATAGAAGATTCATTGATGGATTTTATAAAATTGCAACACACTTGAACCAACTTTTAAAGAAATATGTGAAATTTAATTGGTCAGAAAAGCAACAAGAAGCATTTGAACTTTTAAAAGAAAAATTATGTGAAGAACCTCTTTTACAAAGACCAGATTTCTCACGACCTTTCGTTTGGACAACTGATGCATCAGGATTCGCTATAGGAGGAATAATTTCTCAAGGTAAAATACGGTAAAGATAAACCTATAGCTTACACTTTTAGATCATTAAATGATAGTGAAAGAAAATATGATACGTACGAAAAAGGAGCTTTAGCAATTATTTATTGTCTAATACGCGTTTGCCCTTATTTAAAGGGTTTTCCAATAGGGACATAACAATTTCGTATCTTTATATGAACGCACCCTTAAACTTTTTTAATGAACTGTCAATGTCAAAACGTTAGTTCAAGTCAACATTTTCATCATGGTAAAATTCACGAACCAGCAACGTTTGGAAATTATTAAAAATTACCACCGAAATTCTGACTCGGTGGTCGCAACTTTAAGAGCGCTTACTCCAATTTTCGGCCATAATAATCGTCCCACCCGACAGGCTGTGCGTGCTATAGTGGATAAATTAGACACTAAATTTACACTATTGGACGTTCCGGTGCCAAAAAGACGTCGTATTGCTCGAAGCGAAGAAATAATCGCAGCCGTAAGTGCATCGATTTAAACTGAGCCAAATCAGTCGATTCCGCGTCGTTCTCAAGAATTGGGCATCGCTCAAACGACACTGTGGCGTATTGTGCGAAAAGATCTTGGCCTACATGCTTTCAAGATTAAATTGACTCAAGAACTATATCATTTGACTAGATCATTTGAAACGCCGAAACTTCTCCAATTGGGCTCTGGCAAAGCTTGAAGAAAATGAAGAATTTCATCGAAAAATCATCTTCAGCGATGAAGCTCATTTCTGGCTCAATGGCTTTGTTAATAAGCAAAATATGCGTTATTGGTCAGCAACAAACCCAAATGTGCTTCTTGAGACACCGTTGCATCCGCAAAAAGTGACTGTTTGGTGCAGTTTTCATGCCGGAGGTGTGATTGGGCCATATTTTTTCATGGGTGAAAACGACCGTCATGTTACCGTCAATGGAGAGTGCTATCGTGCTATGTTGGAAGATTATTTGTGGCCAGAATTGGATGAACTTGATATCAACGGTATGTGGTTTCAACAAGACGGTGCCACTAGCCACACAGCACGCGTCACAATCGATTTATTGAAAGGCAAATTCGGTGAACGTGTTATCTCGAGAAATGGTCCGGTCGAATGGCCGCCTCGTTCATGCGATCTAACGCCATTAGATTTCTTTTTATGGGGCCATATCAAGTCACTGGTCTATGCCAACAATCCAGCAACTTTAGACGACCTCAAAGACAACATCCAACGCGAAATTGCCAACGTTCCGGTCGAAATGTGTGCCAGAGTGGTGGAAAATTGGGTCCAAAGAATCGACCGCTGTAAACGGGCTCGTGGTGGTCATATGACCGATATCGTATTTCATTCATAAAATGTAATGCTTGCACTACACCCACAATAAATTTAAACTTAATATCTCAAATATTTCTGTGTTTCATTCGTAGATAAAATTGTTATGTCCCTATTGGAGAACCCTTTATATGGACGAAAATTTACCCTAGTCACAGATCATAAACCATTAGTATGGTTTCATAACTCGAAAGACCCTTGCTCACGAGTTACTAGGTGGAAATTAAAACTGACAGAATACGATTTTGATGTCGCATATAAAGCAGGTATAACTAATGTAAATGCAGATAATAATAAAGGTAGTATTGAAATAAATTCAATTGAACAAAGAAGTGAAATATGCATGTCTGATTTTGAACGTGAAGAAAAAGTACCAGAGATACATTTTGCATGCTATGAAAAAATGGATTATGATATTACTGAAGAAAATATTGAAGAGATTAATTTTATAAAATCTAAAAAATTTATGAACGGAGCAAATATGTTTGAAAATAAGATTAATCGAAGAAATTATGATGAATTGAAATATAAGGTTATTGAAGATGAAAATATTGATAATGGTAATTTTGGAGGAAACGAACAAATGCTGATAAACGGTATAAATGTAATCAAAAATATAAAAAGTAAGGGGTATAATAATAATATTAATTATTTGAGCTTTATTTTTCAATTTTAAACATATTTTTGAGTTTTTCTCCAAGTGCGGCTGTTAATTTTCTTTCCAAAATTATGTTGAAAAAAAGGTTGACTTTTTCCGTTTAAAATGAGCCATGGTCGAGTTCGGGACGAAAGAAATTGGTGGAGATATATAACACTGCTTGCGCGCGGTTTCTGCGTCGCAGTGCTGCTAGGCGCCATGATCATGACGTACCGTCCATTGGAAAGTTATTTAATTTGTAATTCGGGGTGATTTTTTAGTGTGAGTCCCCTCGCCTCTCACATCGCAAATTGAGTCAAATAATTTGCTTATTACAGTGTATGTGCACTTCTCTTTCTTTTTTGCCTCACAGTTTTTTTTCGGGAAAACATCACATTCTAATGATGAGGAATATTTTCTCAACATGAGAGTTAATTGTAGGCTAGCACGCGCTGCGAATCTTTTTAAAACTCCCCCAATACCATCACAAGGGCCTTTTCCGTGCGCCGTTGCATGGAAATGCCACTCGGCTGGAATACGAAAATCCATTTTATGGTGGAGCAAATTGATGAAGTTATATTTATTTTTAAAGTGCTGGGCGGCTCTATCTGTAAAATAAATCATTTTTCTAGGTTGATAATTCTCTTTCAAATAGTGTGTAATAATTTTCTGAAATTCGTACACAGCAATTGTGTCCTGAGTCAAACAGTCTGATAACATAGCAAGACTGCGGTGCTTTAGAATGTTGTCCTCTTTATAATAAATTACCACTGTAAAAATGGTAGCTTGATCATTGTTCCAATGAAATGACTGAGCTGCATTCTGGACTACAAAGGCAGAGTTTTCATCGAAATCACAAAGGATAAGAAACTCTCCTTCTTTCAGTGTGTCCTTGAGGTTTTTGAAGAAATACGACTGTTGTTTGGCTGTAAAAGAGTGAGGTTTAAGCTTATGCAAGCGTTCGCAAATCTGTTCAGCAAAATCTTCTGCGTCTGTTATTTCCGTGCGAATTATGGGAGGAGGTGTCACGTCCTGCGACTCTACCGCCTCAAGTAACAAACAAATCAAGGAACCAATGAAGGGATCAAGGCAACATTACTGCGTGCGTGATTTTATCAACGCAAGTTATAGACAGATCTACAGATCAACAGACTGATCAATATGGAATTATCATGTGTCGTTATAATACCTACACATGATAACAAATCGACTGACCCAGAAAGAAAGTAAATGAAGCCCTACAGTACCAACGCACTACTGCATGCAATTATCACACACATTATAGTCACAACATGTAACTTGCAATAACATGAATCTGGTCATAACATGTAGCTCGTCATAGTTGACCTTTGAAAGTTCTATAAAGAGCGAAAGTTCAAATAGAAGTCAGTCCAGTCCAGTGTCATCATTTTTTACCGCGAGAAAAGTCCAGTCAGTGCATTCCAGTCAAATCTCATCAGGTTATTCACCGCCAGTTGGTCCAGTTCTAATTGGACACAGAGTTTAACGACTGTAAAAAGTGAAGGGAAATCTCCTTAACAAATCCTCTCTAAAACCTGGGATCAGAAAATCGACTATCTCAACCGACTGGAACTCAAATTTCCCATCTTACTAAAGTTATCCCAACGTCTACAAGTGAGGAATCAAGTTATCACATTCAATCTAATGGACTCATTCCATCACCGACCTATTTCCTAGCCAGGGTAATTACAAAGTATTTCAACTTTTATATATCCATTTACATTCTCCCATGGTGCTTACTTAGAATAATTTTCATGTTAATAAATATATTTTATATGACCAACTCTTCTTATTCACTGACTATTCCTCATCCCTTAGCGAGGATCCTTCCGATCTTTACATAAAACGAGAAGATCTTTGAAGAAGAGGAGTGTAACGTTTCTGACGTAACAAATGGTTAAAATGATGTCTTTTATTATTTCTGCATTCGTTATATTTTGAAACCAATTTGGTATGGTGCAACCATCGTAATTAAATATTCCATTTCTAAATAAATATGGCCATAATGCTTTTATGTCGAATATTCGACATCCGAAGAAGGGTGTTTCGGATGTCGAATATTTGACATTCGATCAGCCGTCCGTCGAATGTCGAATATTCGACATTCGACGGAGGCCAAGTTGGATCGGATTTTTTCGATTCGATCGGCCTCATAGTCGAATGTCGAATATTCGACATCCGAAACGCCCTTCTTCGGATGTCGGATTTTCGACATTCGATTAGCCGTCCGTCGAATGTCGAATATTCGACATCCGAAGAAGGGTGTTTCGGATGTCGAATATTCGACAATATTCGACATCCGAAACACCCTTCTTCGGATGTCGAACATTCGACATTCGAAGCACCCTTCTTCGGATCGGATTTTTTCGATTCAATCGGCCGTCCGGCGAATGTCGAATATTCGACAACCGAAGTGCGTCCGTCGAATGTAGAATAATCGACATCCGAAGCACGTCCGATCGAATGACAGATTTGTAACTTTCGACCGGCGCAGTATGTAGTTTGCAATTTTTAATCAGACATTACACAATATACATTGAATAGTTGTATTTTAATTTTACATCGTCATATTTAAAGAATTAAAAAATATTAATTAATTCAATTTGACACATTAATGTTACATAATTTTAACTAATTTTTTAAAAATATATAATTATTCATTTTATTAAATGTAAATATAATATGAAATTTAAAATAATTTGTGAATACATTTTTCAAGTTATTATTAATAGTTTATCATATCGGAATCGTGAGTCGAAAGAATTTTTTTTTTCATATGCGATTTATTCATATCATTTAAAGGAATGTGTATTAAAATTGTTTGAAGAATCAGGCAACGTGATTTGTATTTAATAAAATAACTACAAAATAAAATTCTGTACGCCTGAAAATTCGAGAAAAATAATTATACGTACAGAGACTATACACAGTTATATATATTTAACAATTTTAATATTTTCAACCGACTCACCAAAATTTATCCTATACCATAAATCTCTACAACTGAAACAAGACATAATAATTTTAATTTTGGAAATTTAAATAAACTTTACACAATAAAACTCTGTACGATAAAAGAGAAAACCCTACTGAACATAAGTTTATTAATAATTTTTTAAGCACAATGAAATTGTACAATAAAATATAGAAATTAAATTTTGTACATTTAAATGACCTCTATTAGAACCTACGAGAAAATATTATGCACCCGATTAGATACTTTTTTATTAGTTTAATTTCAGGGCCATGGCATACTTACCCGATTACTACCTTACTTTTTTAAACCAACTTCCAGCCACACGAAATAAGATATCGATTTGAAGTTTTGAGAACTTAAATGAAAGGCACTAAGAAATGCTTATGATTAAAAAATAATTTTTTTCCAAAATTTTTTATCTAAATTGTTATTGGAGTTGTAAAAATTTTGAAGTAAAAAAAGTCCCTTCGTTTTCTAAAATTTCAACTCGATATCTTATCTCGATATCTTAAGATAGTCGAAAAAAATATTATATCTATACACTGCTGTTCAGCATTATTTACAAATTCCCGCAACATCCAGAAGTTCTGACAGATTGTTCACGAGTAAACGAACCATCTTTGAAGAGAAAAGAGATCTGCTGCCACCCTCTTATGTAAAAGAGTATATTTATTTGTATAAAATCATGAGTTCTTAATAATTTTGAATTTAAGTGAAACAGGAAATTTAATTTACTTAAGGCTCTATCAGCCTTAAGGAACACATTCTCATCATGACGCTCGCGCTTCGCGCTCGATTTTCTGTATACATTTCAATAACTTTTTAATAAATTACATGGTGAAAATAATTTATTTTCTTCTAAATCTCTCAAAAAGAAAAAAAAATCGTAGACTTTATTTGAAGAAACGATTTTGCAGAATAACGCTTATTTCGTATCTCACATATTTTGGTGAAAAAAATCGAATTTTTTTAATATTAAAAATCAAAACATAAAATATACATCCTGTCCCGAAATGTCCTAACGAGAATTTGTAGACCTCATTTAGGCAAACAATTTTCCATTTAAACGTTTTTTTTGTATCTCACATATTTTGTCTAAAAATGGAATTTTTGAATTTTAATCGTATTGTTTGGAATTGAAACGAAAAATATATGTTTCATCAGAAACTATGTTAGACAAAATTTGTAGATCTTTTTGAAACAAACAACTTTGTATTCTTACGTTTTTTTCGTATTTCACATATTATTGTTAAAAAATTGATTTTTGGATTTTCAATAGTTTTTTTTTTTTTAATTAAAAAGAAAAATATGCATCTTATGAAAAAATGTTACAATTCAAATTTGTAGGTCTTTATGTAGAAAATAATATTGTGTCATAATGTTTTTTCGTATCTCGTATAATTTAACTGGAAAATGGAATTTGGATATTGACTTTTTTCGAATTTGAATATGCTGTAACATTTCTAATTTTGATTTAATCAAAAAAAGTTATCAAGATAATTTGTAGAGATTTATGAGCACTATCAAAAACCAGTATTGAAATTTGTGATTTTTTCAAAAAGTTATTTTCTAAAACACAAAAGTAGTGCTCAATCCCTCAATTTTGATTGGATGTGGCTGGTTAATGAACTTGTTCTTACGTTATCGGCTCCGATAAAGTGTACCAAAGCTCAATTCAATCTGATAATTCTGTCGAGAGTTATGCCTCACACGACCTACTAAAGACAGACAGACAGACACTTTCGTAAAAACCCTTTTTTCTGACTCAGGGGGTCTCAAAACGTAAAGATTTGATGAAAATTTCGAAAGTCATTTTTCACATAAAACCAATACCTTCTCATCCATGATGAGAATGTAATAAATTCTTTCGACTATGGCGATATAAAATCAAAATACAATTATACAATGTATGTATATTGTGTGATGTCTGGTTAAAAGTTGCAAACTACATCCTGCGCTTATCGAATGTTCAATATCCGAATTGAAGCACTTCGGGTGTCGAATATTCGACATCCGAAGAAGAGTGCTTAGATGTCGAATATTCGACATTCGACCATGCGGTCGATCGAATCGAAAAAATCCGATCCGAAGAAGGGTCCTTCGGATGTCGAATATTCGACATTCGACTATGCGGCCGATCGAATCGAAAAAATCCGATCCGACAAATAAGGCGAATCGAATCGAATTTGCGACATTCGATCCGACAGAATGCACACGTCTAATTTTGATGTAGTATACAAAGCAGAAAAAATGTATGCTAACGCAGACCCTTTTTCAAGAAACCTCACTGCTAGTGAAGAAAAACCAAGAAATTTACACGAAGATGATGATGATACCTTTATGACATTTCAAGAAAAAGCGAATCTTGAGAGAACTTTTACAAAAGTTAAGCAAGAAAATAATATCAAAAAGTAAATATTTCAGTTCGATATTTACCCAAGATGATACAGATGACCTTAGCGAATCCTCACAAGATCCAATATTAAATATTAATCCTAAGATTTTAGAAACTTCTAACGTTTCTCCAAATGAAGAATTATTTAATGAGAATTGTAACAATTTTCTAAAATATACAAGTTTATTAAAACTTTTAGCATCAAAGCTTCTCTTTATGACTATTATAGTTTTAAGTCCACTACTTGGAAAAACTATGAAAATCCGCCATGGAAAACCATGACTACTAGGGGTAAAAAGAAAAAACAAGAATAAATGAAAAATTAAAATTAACATAGAAGTCTAGAAAATTCAAGTCCAAATAAACCTTTTGAACCTCCCATCAAGAGATAGCGAGGTAGGCCAAGAAAGAATGTACTTACAGATTTTAAAACCCCCTTTCAAACAAAAAGAATGAGAGGTAGACCAAGGAAACAAATAATTGAAGATGAACTTCCGGAAAAATATACGAAAAGTCCGAGTCAAATACTTGTAGAACTAGGATCTGATTCCGACTCTGATCCTGAATATTTGGACTATTTGAAAGAAATCCAAACAAAAAATAAAAGGGAGAAAAATGGCAAAAAGCCTAAACAATTTATTATACCTTAAGAGGAAGAAAGCGAACATTATTTTTCTACTTCTGAAGATGAATTAATTGATATAGAAGTAAAGATGAAAAATTTAATGAACAAAATTCCGAAATAAATGAAAAACAAGAAATAAAAACCAGGGAAAATGCCAAAAATTATGATAATTCAGAATCCGAAGAAAACAGTCCACCCCCAGTGACACCTCCACCCAACTCAAAATCTGTCAGAAAATTTCAACGAATAAAAATATCGTTGAATGTCGCAATCAATTAACGATGCGAAAAGATAATTATGTATATTTTAATACAACAAATGGAACTGCTCGAGATAATGGATCAAAAAGTCTAGAAAAACGTGGAACCTTATTAAATTTAAAAAGTTACAAAAGCGAACAGCGAATGAAATTAAAAAGGGAAACTACTATCATTTTGCTGTTCCGATTGAAGAAGAAGCTAAAAAAAATTTATCTGAAACCTTAAATAATGTAAAATTGTCAATTTACTTATTACATGAATTCTCACAAAAATTGAATCTACGATCGATTAGTATTTCAAAGACTTCAAAAATCAACCATACCATATAGTTTGGGAAGATATAAAATTATTTTTTTATTTAGGTTTTGCAAATTCACTTACCTAAAAAAATAATAGTTTGTAACGGCATAACGCAATATCCAGCAGCAGAACAAAGATCACAATTAATTCAAGAAGCTCACTCCTGAGCATTAGGAGGCCATAAAGGTGTCACGAATACCTATAATCGAATTCGCCGAAAAAATTTCTGGGAAAATATGAATGTCGATATTCAAAAGTATATTCAAGGCTGTTTACAATGCCAAATAAAAAACTTGGTTCGAGTTAAAACTAAAAATCCTATGATTATTACTGATACACCCACTACTGCCTTTGAAAAAATATCAATGGATATTGTTGGTCCGCTCTACCAGTAACAAAATCTGGAAATTTGTATATTCTTACTATACCAGATAATTCTACAAAATACTCTCTAGCAATACCTCTTCCTATAGATATATATAGATTTGTCATTATTATTTCATTCAAAGAACAATATGGACGGCCTTAGAATAAAAACCGCGTTAAAGTGCGGAACTTAGGCCGTAAACGTTGTGCACGCGCACACAAAAATGTTACTGTTGTGACTAAACCTCTTCGATCTACACGTTCTTTTTTTGCAGGAATAAATGCACAAATTTTTATTACATAAGTTGTTGTCAGGGCCCACTTGGGAAAGCCTTACCCTTAAATGAGAACATTTCTCATTCTAGCCAATCGTCCCATTCTGAGTTTTTTGTTACAAATTTCTTAAGATATTTACCTAGAAAATGATGTGATCATTCTAGTGATCCATTGGATTGAAGGTGAAAAGCTGTGGTACGAAATTAGGAAGAGGTATTGCTAGAGAGTATTTTGTAGAATTATCTTGTATAGTAAGAATATACAAATTTCCAGATTTTGTTACTGGTAGCGGACCAACAATATCCATTGATATTTTTTCAAAGGCAGTAGTGGGTGTATCAGTAATAATCATAGGATTTTTAGTTTTAACTCGAACCAAGTTTTTTATTTGGCATTGTAAACAGCCTTGAATATACTTTTGAATATCGACATTCATATTTTCCCAGAAATTTTTTCGGCGAATTCGATTATAGGTATTCGTGACACCTTTATGGCCTCCTAATGCTCAGGAGTGAGCTTCTTGAATTAATTGTGATCTTTGTTCTGCTGCTGGATATTGCGTTATGCCGTTACAAACTATTATTTTCGTAAGTAAATTTGCAAAAACTAAATAAAAAAATAATTTTATATCTTCCCAAACTATATGGTATGGTTAATTTTTGAAGTCTTTGAAATACTAATCGATCGTAGATTTAATTTTTGTGAGAATTCATGTAATAAGTAAATTGACAATTTTACATTATTTAAGGTTTCAGATAAATTGTTTTTAGCTTCTTCTTTAATCGGAAGAGCAAAATGATAGTAGTTTCCCTTTTTAATTTCATTCGCTGTTCCCTTTTGTAACTTTTTAAATTTAATAAGGTTCCACGTTTTTCTAGACTTTTTGATCCATTATCTCGAGCAGTTCCATTTGTTGTATTAAAATATACATAATTATCTTTTCGCATCGTTAATTGATCAAAATCATATTCTCCGAGTTTGAACCTCCAGCGTGAAACTCGTGAGCAAGGATCCTTAGAGTTTTGAAACCAAACTAGTGGTTTATGATCTGTTACTAGGGTAAATTTTCGTCCATATAAATAAGGACGGAAGTGAGTAACACAAAATATTATTGCAAGTGCTTCTTTTTCATATGTATGGTATTTTTTCTGAGTGTCATTTTACCTTGTGATAATATACCTCCTATTGCGTATCCTGAAGCATCTGTTGTGAGAACAAAGGGTTGAGAAAAATCGGGTCGTTGTAAAAGTGGTTCTTCACATAATTTTGATTTGAAAATATCAAAAGCTATTTGTTGTTTATCGGTCCATATGAACGGAGTATTCTTTTTTAGAAGTTGATTAAGAGGGTTGACAATTTTTGAAAATCTTTCGATAAATCTACGACAATATCCTGCTAATCCTAAAAATTACTTGACATTCTTTTATGTTTTTGGAACTGGAAATTCTTTTACGGCTATTATTTTTTGGGGATCCGGTCGATCTGTTTTGTAATTTCTTCTTTGTGTACAGGGGGAAATCTATATTGTCTTGGAAAAATTGGAGAATCATCTATAGTTGGAATCGAATGTTGCATAACGTTAGTAGCTTCAAGTGGTTCCCCTGGGATTTGAAATCTGTCTGCACTGTTTCACCAAAAAAAAGACAGTCACTTGTTAATAAATATTTTTAAAATTAACTAATCGAAAATCCCCTACGTGGTTCACTTTGAAATGTTATTTTAAAGTTGAGGTTGCATTTTCAAATAAAATGATTGAATATTGTTAGAGTTATAGTGCGTACCGTTTTGAAAAATCATATTTCGAGACAACCGCGTTTGAAGTTTTGAAATGTGCTATAGACAGGAATAAATGAAAATATTCTACTTTTAAAAAACATAGAATCAAATTCTTTACCGTTTTTTTTTTGTTTAAAATGCGTTATTTATAATGAAAATAAATACTGTATCATGAGAACTAAAGGTTCACGATGTGCGCATTTTAATTACCTACAAATAAAAAAAAAGTTTATAATAATAGCTTAATTGGTTCTCCTTTAATCGTACACGCAATTTTGAAAAATGTAGTTTTGAGAAAACGCGCTTTAAAGTTTTCAGACGGTGAAAAAAACCTTCCGCTCGCTCCGCGCAAGCCACTGCTCGGAACTCTACCATCAAAACTATTCCTAAATGAACTGTAGAATTTTGTGACAATATTCTCTGATAATAGTACTATCGATTAAAACAAAAAAAAAATTGATTTTTTGAAGGTTCTTCATAAGGAGACCCCCTTAAGTATTTTAAATTGCTTGATTGTCTTGTTACATTTTGAGGATCTCTTTCTTCAAAATCTTCTAAAGTAATAGTTGGTATTGATATCGTTACTGGTATTTCGTTTGTATTTGCAAATTTGATATAAGCCTTACCGTTGCAATTTTTTACAATTGCGTCTCCGGCATAAATTACTTCGCCCATAAGTAGTCGAGGTATGTAGCCTTCGCTTTTTTCAGTATTTTCAATTGGAATGTGAAATGTTGTTACTGTTCTAGCTGGAATTATTAATATTTGTGTTGACTCAAATGGATACAGTTTATTTTGTATTTCTAGACATTTTGATATATAATTTATATTGACTTTATTTTCTCGAAAAAATTCTGAACCTAGAACTCCGTCTTTATCGATTGGTACTTCATTATGAATTATATTCCGTATTGTTGGATATTCTAGAATGTTTATTTGTACTTGTCCCATTGTAAAAAGTGACAAATTATTTATTCCTGTAAGTTTTAATACTATTTTTTCATCTATTGGCAATTTAGGGTTAACAGCATTTTGTTTAATCAAATTATCGATGGAATTGTACTTGGTTTGGAAACGCTTATCTTTATAGCCGGTTGATCGTTAGAAGTTGATGCTTCTGGTTCTTGCCTTATGCTTTCCTCATTGCATCCATACTGAGGAGAGCGTTTGATTTTTCTGAATGTTCAGATTGTTGCTTATTTAATCTATTATAATTTGTTATAATATGTCCTGGTTTTTTACAATAGTTGCGTATGACTTCTGATTTTTGAGAATATGTTTGATTAGGTCTACTTAATTTTTGATTTCTTATCTCACGTTGTCTGTTTTGATTTGAAAATTGTCTATGATTTGCATACCTGTTGTGATCCAGATTTTCCTGTCTATTATCATAATTTCTGTTTCTCAAAAAATTATTATTATTGTAATTATAGTATCTATTGCTGTTGAGATAATCATTTTTGTTATTTGAAAAATTATTGTAATTGTTGTTCCTGTTCCTTAAAATATTGTGTTTCGGATAATTGTTTTGTGCAAAATCATTTAGATTATAATTATTGTTTCTGTTTTTTAGAAGAATTTATGTTTTTATCTCGTAGTCCAGGCGATATAGTCCAAAAAACAGCCTTTCGCGATGTTTTCTTGGAGCAGGCTGAAAAATTGAGTTTAGGCGTAAAAAAATGAGTGAAACAACATATCTTTTCCCGTAGAGTCAAATCGATGGACGCCATTGTTTAAATTACGATTATTAATAATTTTCCAACGAAATTTAACGTTTTTCGCTTATATCCTTGATTTTTTCATTTCATCGGAAAATAGTTTTATAACTTTTTTTTCCTCATAAAAAACCCTACAAAACTAGATGCTGACCGTAAAAAAATATTAATTAGGTCAAAAGTTATGAATAATAATAGATAATGTTTATGACGCTTAAATAAACAATCATTCAAAGGCTTTGTTTACTCATATTGCGCCGTTCAACAACGTCCGAATACTTCTTATTATTGACAATTATGTTGCAAAACTTGAAGTTGGAAAGTTTTTTTTTTTTTTTTTTTTTTTGGTGAGGAGGAAAAATGGCGAAATCTTTTATAGACGTAATACAGGACTCTCCTAGGACGGGTCTAGGCATACCTGTTAAAACCAAAAAAACCCCTCTCACGAACCAATACACCGCCCGCGGAACCGCCTTTCGGCTTTAAACTTCGCGGGTAGTTGGTTCCAGCTTAAAGTCGCGTACGACTCTTCCGTCGTCCGTTCGCCCGGGACTCTCATCCGCGGGCACACGCCCGTTAGGCAGGCCAACTAACCGCGCTAACCAGGAAAGGAATAAGAAGATTCCTCCCCCGGTCGACGCGAACAGCCAAGTCCGCCCAAGACGCAGGACCGCGGGTGTAGGCCCCGATGCGATTTCTACTGGCCCCCATTGTTGCCGCGCTCTGCACGCTCATCGAGCTCCCTCGTCTTCATCACCAAGGTGACGAATGACTCGATAAACATCCAAATCTGTTCAGACTGGAGCATGAGAGAGACCACCGTGTCAGGAGTGAGCTCGGCACCCACTGCCTGACCGAGGGCCTCCATTGCCGCGCCCCACTTTGCGCAGACGAAGAGTGTGTGCTCTGCATTATCCACAAAGGAACCGCAGTAGCGGCACGACTCATCGTCTCTTTTCTTGAAGCGCTTCAGGTACGCATTAAAGCAACAATGGCCCGAAAGCGCTTGCGCCAGGTAAAAGCCGACTTGACCGTGCTTTCTATCCAGCTAGGTGGCGAGCTCCAGGATCAGACGGTGTGTCCATCTACCGGTTTGGTCACCATGCCATCTCGTCTGCCATTTCGCGACGAGTCTGCGCCTTCCATCCTTGCGGATGGCCTCCTTCGCGCGAGCGATTTCCTGCAGGTCGGCGCAGGTAAGCTCCTTGCGAAGCTGAAAGGTTTCCTGCCTTTCCTCCGCCAATAAATCTATTGGCGGGACGCTCGCCAGGACCAGCACAGCACTCGTCGACACAGTTCGGTATGCTGAGACAATTCTCATCACCACACCTCTCTGTGCCGAGAACAGCTTCTTCAGGATAGCATGGTGGTTAAGGGCACATGTCCAGAGTGGTGCTGCATAAAGCAGCTTCGAATTTACCACGGTCGCCACCAGCCTTCTCTTAGCTTCCCTAGGACCAGCAATGTTGGGCATGAGCCGAGTCAGGGCGGCCCCACACTGGATGGCTTTGGCAGTCGCGATCTGCAGGTGTTCGCCGAAGCTAAGCCTTCGATTCAACTGCACACCCAGGTACTTAATGCTCTTTTTCCACTTGATTTCATGTTCCCCGAGAACGATCCTCGGGTATTTGAAGGATCTCCTGACTGTGACCAGCAAAGCCTCGGTCTTCTCAGGGGCCATTTTCAGGCATCTGCTATCCAACCAACGCTTTGCTCGCCACAGACTATCATTGATCCTCAGCGTCAGGATTTTGACGTCGTCAGCGGCGCACACGACAAGTGCGTCATCCGCGAAGCCGATGATGCTCGTTCCAGCAGGCAGGTCCATGCGCAGGAAATCGTCGTACATGACGTTCCAGACGAGTGGACCTACCCGCGACCCTTGAGGGGCGCCACATGTCATCTCTTCCTTGAGAGACCATTTGTCGTCCTCGTATATCACCCACCTGTCGCTCAGATAGTCATCTATCATTCGTAACAGGTAGTCTGGAACCTTTTTCCGCACCATCGCCTCGATGCAGATGTTCCATCTCGCGTTATTGAACGCATTGCGTATGTCAATGCTGATCAATGCGCAGAATCCCTTACGCTTACCAGCTCCTCTTTTTGCTTTAGTGGCGATGTCCACCACTGCCTGGATGGCGTCAACTGTGGACCTCGCGGACCATGTGACCCTGTAGTCTTTGTAGGATCATCTCCTTTATTGTGTTCAAAATTCATATTAATCTCGTCGTGTCTTAAGACGGTTCGCCCATCATGGGAGCCCTACCGCAGTAGGGCTACTATCCCCGCCTGTATAGATCCCTAGTTATGTGCACCGAAACCGAGAAGCGGCTTATCGGATGGTCGATCCTATCGGCACATGAAATGAAGCTAGTAAAAAGGTTACGGGATAGGCCCGCGCCATAATGATGCTAAAGGTTTAACGTCACCTCTATTGACCAAGCGGTGCCGGGTCCGCCCCGTCACCTGACCCCGACTTCAGGCTAGACGGTGTGCGATTTATCCTACGCAGCGTCGGGTATAAGGAAATACTGACCAGGTAATCCTTCATTCCTGCGCCCGGGCGTCCATTATTTCAACCCCGAAATTGGCTCCAGACAGTAGAAACGTGAGCGGTTTTCCCAGTTTAACATGTGGCTTCACGGGATCTTTGCCCTTCGCGGCCGAACACCGGAGGGACTTACATTTACCCATATTACTTCCACAGAGGTAAGGTACTGACATCGCGTCCTACCCTGGTCGGGAGGCTACTACTCCTCCCTTGGCTAGTCTATCGGGAATATCCACCAGGCGCCGGCCGCAGCCCATTCACTCGGCAACGCATTCGTACTGGTATGTGTGGGTGTCGGTATCGTGCATGTGGTTGTGATGTGACCGCGAGAAGGGCACGAGGGAAGTTCAGCGTCACCGCTGCATGCGCATTTGGGTTGATACCCCGATTAAGGGGCCCCCCGCATTCACACTGTTTCCACTCATGCGGCATCAAGGAACCTGTTCAAGGTCCCCTGATGCTTTTTGCTCCACACCGCGTCCTCACGCGCCCGAAGGTTGAGGAGAGACCATTCAAACGCGTGCGCCTGGCAGGCCCAGCGCTAGGGAAAGTCTGTCTATAAGACTCCCTTGACGGCCATCCTGACGGCGACAGCCCAGCTGTTGGCAGAGTCCTTTCGGCTACTACCATTGGCGGGCTGCAGGACGCGTCTGCTCCGTGCATGGCCTCACTATTTTACATTGAAAATCATCATTGTTTACTAAGAAAATTAAATTTTGCAACTAAGGGAAATTTGTTTAAAAATTTCTTAGTTGAAAAATACATTTTTCGAAGTGTTCCACTCAATTTTTATAACTTTTTATTGCACACATCAAAAGTATATGAAAAGTGCTTTCGTTTAAAAAAAAAGTTCAAGATTCATCAAGAAACAATGGAGATACAGTGCAATGGAGTTTTTGCTGAATTGTTCAACAAATTTAACAAATAGTGGAAAAGAAAATATGTCGATGTTTCGTAGATTAAGTACTTTTATAAACTGTAAACAACAAATTAACCGTGGAAATATTCACTGAAAAAAAATTCATCAAAATCAGCAAAGCGGTGAATTTTCGATAGCTGACGCACGATGGCAAAGTGGGGAGGGGCGGGATGCACTATGCAAAAATATTGATTCGATCGTTCCAAATCGACGGCGCAGCTGTAGTCGCAATTTTCTCGGGAACTATTGGCAATAAAGTAATGATTTTTTTTTTTGATTTTATACCCCGCAACGAGAGGAATTTATTTATACAGTTAAAAATTCAATAATTTTGCTAGCTGAGCAGTGAAATTGTTTTAGAAAAATATATATCTCAACAATCATATATTTTACATCGCTTTTACTTTGCATTTAATATTCTGATTGATGAGTTGAATAAGACAGTTGAGTAATTTCGATAAATCAAAAAGTTTATACCGTGCTAGAGAAGAAGTTTAAGTTGCGGGATAATGGTCAAAATAGTGTGCGCATGGTTTTTACTGTGCATTTAATTTTCTGATTGATAAGTTGAATAAGACAGGCGAGTAATTTCGATAAATCAAAAAGTTGGGACCGTGTTAGAGAGCACGTTTGAGTTGTCGATAACGTTCAAAATAGTGTGCGCATGGCTTTTACAGTGCATTCAATTTTCTGATTGAAAAGTTGAATAAGACAGGTGAGTAATTTCGATAAATCAAAAAATTGTGACCGTGTTATGGATCACGTTTGAGTTGCGGAAAAACGGTGGAAATAGTGTGGTCATAGTTTTTACTTTGCATTGAGTTTCCAGACTGATAAGTTGAGTAAAACAGGCGAGTAATATCGATAAATCGAAAAGTTGTGACCGTGTTAGAGAAGAAGTTTAAGTTTCGGAAAAATGGACAAAATAGTGTGCGCCTGGTTTTTACTGTGCATTCAATTTTCTGATTAATGAGTTGAATAAAACAGGTGAGTAATTTCGATAAATAAAAAAATTGTGACCGTGTTATGGATCACGTTTGAGTTGCGGAAAAACGGTGGAAATAGTGTGGTCATAGTTTTTACTTTGCATTGAGTTTCCAGACTGATAAGTTGAGTAAAACAGGCGAGTAATTTCGATAAATCAAAAAGTTGTGAACGTGTTAGAGAGCACGTTTGAGTTGCGGGATCAAGATCAAAATAGTGTGAGCATGGTTTTTACTGTGCATACAATTTTCTGATTGATAAGTTGAATAAGACATTTGAGTAATTTCGATAAATAAAAAATTTTGACCGTGTTAGAGATCGCTTTTGGAGTTTGCGGGATAATGGTCAAAATAGTGTGCGCATGGTTTTTACTGTGCATTTAATTTTCTGATTGATAAGTTGAATAAGACAGGTGAGTAATTTCGATAAATCAAAAAATTGTGACAGTGTTAGAGAGCATGTTTGAGTTGCGGGATCACGGTCAAAATAGTGTGAGCATGGTTTTTACTGTGCATACAATTTTCTGATTGATAAGTTGAATAAGACAGTTGAGTAATTTCGATAAATCAAAAAATTTTGACCGTGTTAGAGATCGCGTTTGAGTTGCGGGATAATGGTCAAAATAGTGTGCGCATGGTTTTTACTGTGCATTTAATTTTCTGATTGATATGTTGAAAAAGACAGGTGAGTAATTTCGATAAATCAAAAAATTGTGACCGTGTTATGGATCACGTTTGAGTTGCGGAAAAACGGTGGAAATAGTGTGGTCATAGTTTTTACTTTGCATTGAGTTTCCAGACTGATAAGTTGAGTAAAACAGGCGAGTAATATCGATAAATCGAAAAGTTGTGACCGTGTTAGAGAAGAAGTTTAAGTTTCGGAAAAACGGACAAAATAGTGTGCACCTGGTTTTTTACTGTGCATTCAATTTTTCTGATTAATGAGTTGAATAAGACAGGTGAGTAATTTCGATAAATTAAAAAGTTGTGACCGTGTTAGAGAGCACGTTTGAGTTGCGGGATAACGCTCAAAATAGTGTGCGCATGGTTTTTACTGTGCATTCAATTTTCTGATTAATGAGTTGAATAAGACAGGTGAGTAATTTCTATAAATCAAAAAGTTTATGCCGTGCTAGAGAAGAAGTTTAAATTGCGGAAAAACGGTCCAAAAAGTGTTGTCATAGTTTTTACTTTGCATTGAGTTTCCAGACTGATAAGTTGAGTAAGACAGGCGAGTAATTTCGATAAATCAAAAAGTTGTGACCGTGTTAGAGAGCACGTTTGAGTTGCGGGATCACGGTCAAAATAGTGTGAGCATGGTTTTTACTGTAAATTCAATTTTCGGATTGATAAGTTGAATAAGACAGGTGAGTATTTTCGATAAATCAAACAATTTCTACCGCGTTAGAGATCGCGTTTGAGTTGCAGGATAACGGACAAAATAGTGTGCCCCTGGTTTTTACTGTGCATTCAATTTTTCTGATTAATGAGTTGAATAAGACAGGTGAGTAATTTCGATAAATTAAAAAGTTGTGACCGTGTTAGAGATCGCGTTTGAGTTGCGGGATAATGGTCAAAATAGTGTGCGCATGGTTTTTACTGTGCATTTAATTTTCTGATTGATAAGTTGAATAAGACAGGCGAGTAATTTCGATAAATCAAAAAGTTGTGAACGTGTTAGAGAGCACGTTTGAGTTGCGGGATAACGGTCAAAATAGTGTGCGCATGGTTTTTACTGTGCATTCAATTTTCTGATTAATGAGTTAAATAAGACAGGTGAGTAATTTCGATAAATCAAAAAATTTTGACCGTGTTAGAGATCACGTTTGATTTGCGGGATAACGGTCAAAATAGTGTGCGCATGGTTTTTACTGTAAATTCAATTTTCGGATTGAAAAGTTGAATAATACAGGTGAGTAATTTAGATAAATCAAAAAATTTTGACCGTGTTAGAGATCACGTTAGAGTTGCGGAATAACGGACAAAATAGTGTGCCCCTGGTTTTTACTGTGCATTCAATTTTCTGATTAATGAGTTGAATAAGACAGGTGAGTAATTTCGATAAATCAAAAAGTTGTGACCGTGTTAGAGAGCAGGTTTGATTTGCGGGATAACGGTCAATATAGGGTGCGCATGGTTTTTACTGTGAATTCAATTTTCTGATTAATGAGTTGAATAAGACAGGTGAGTAATTTCTATAAATCAAAAAGTTTATGCCGTGTTAGAGAAGAAGTTTAAATTGCGGAATAACGGTCAAAATAGTGTGGTCACAGTTTTTACTTTGCATTGAGTTTCCGGACTGATAAGTTGAGTAAGACAGGTGAGTAATTTCGATAAATCAAAAAATTGTGACAGTGTTAGAGAGCACGTTTGAGTTGCGGGATCACGTTCAAAATAGTGTCAGCATGGTTTTCACTGTGCATACAATTTTCTGATTGATAAGTTGAATAATACAGGTGAGTAATTTCGATAAATCAAAAAAATGTGACCGTGTTATGGATCACGTTTGAGTTGCGGACAAACAGTGGAAATAGTGTGGTCATAGTTTTTACTTTGCATTGAGTTTCCAGACTGATAAGTTGAGTAAAGCATGCGAGTAATATCGATAAATCTAAAAATTTTGACCGTGTTAGAGATCGCATTGAGTTTGCGGGATAATGGTCAAAATAGTGTGCGCATGGTTTTTACTGTGAATTCAATTTTCTTATTAATGAGTTGAATAAGACAGGTGAGTAATTTCTATAAATCAAAAAGTTGTGACCGTGTTAGAGAGCATGTTTGAGTTGCGGGATAACGGTCAAAATAGTGTGCGCATGGATTTTACTGTGCATTCAATTTTCTGATTAATGAGTTGAATAAGACAGGTGAGTAATATCGATAAATCAAAAAATTTTGACCGTGTTAGAGATCGCGTTTGAGTTGCGGGATAACGGTCAAAATAGTGTGCGCATGGTTTTTACTGTGAATTCAATTTTCTGATTAATGAGTTGAATAAGACAGGTGAGTAATTTCTATAAATCAAAAAGTTGTGACCGTGTTAGAGAGCATGTTTGAGTTGCGGGATAACGGTCAAAATAGTGTGCGCATGGATTTTACTGTGCATTCAATTTTCTGATTAATGAGTTGAATAAGACAGGTGAGTAATTTCGATAAATCAGAAAATTTTGACCGTGTTAGAGATCACGTTTGATTTGCGGGATAACGGTCAAAATAGTGTGCGCATGGTTTTTACTGTAAATTCAATTTTCGGATTGAAAAGTTGAATAATACAGGTGAGTAATTTAGATAAATCAAAAAATTTTGACCGTGTTAGAGATCACGTTAGAGTTGCGGAATAACGGTCAAAATAGTGTGCCCCTGGTTTTTACTGTGCATTCAATTTTCTGATTAATGAGTTGAGTAAGACAGGTGAGTAATTTCGATAAATCAAAAAATTGTGACAGTGTTAGAGAGCACGTTTGAGTTGCGGGATAACGGTCAAAATAGTGTGCGCATGGTTTTTACTGTGAATTCAATTTTCTTATTAATGAGTTGAATAAGACAGGTGAGTAATTTCTATAAATCAAAAAAGTTTATGCCGTGCTAGAGAAGAAGTTTAAATTGCGGAATAACGGTCAAAATAGTGTGGTCACAGTTTTTACTTTGCATTGAGTTTCCGGACTGATAAGTTGAGTAAGACAGGTGAGTAATTTCGATAAATCAAAAAATTGTGACAGTGTTAGAGAGCACGTTTGAGTTGCGGGATCACGTTCAAAATAGTGTCAGCATGGTTTTCACTGTGCATACAATTTTCTGATTGATAAGTTGAATAATACAGGTGAGTAATTTCGATAAATCAAAAAAATGTGACCGTGTTATGGATCACGTTTGAGTTGCGGACAAACAGTGGAAATAGTGTGGTCATAGTTTTTACTTTGCATTGAGTTTCCAGACTGATAAGTTGAGTAAAGCATGCGAGTAATATCGATAAATCTAAAAATTTTGACCGTGTTAGAGATCGCATTGAGTTTGCGGGATAATGGTCAAAATAGTGTGCGCATGGTTTTTACTGTGCATTTAATTTCCTGATTGATAAGTTGAATAAGACAGGTGAGTAATTTCGATAAATCAAAAAGTTGTGACCGTGTTAGAGAGCACGTTTGAGTTGCGGGATAACGGTCAAAATAGTGTGCGCATGGTTTTTACTGTGAATTCAATTTTCTTATTAATGAGTTGAATAAGACAGGTGAGTAATTTCTATAAATCAAAAAGTTGTGACCGTGTTAGAGAGCATGTTTGAGTTGCGGGATAACGGTCAAAATAGTGTGCGCATGGTTTTTACTGTGCATTCAATTTTCTGATTATTGAGTTGAATAAGACAGGTGAGTAATTTCTATAAATCAAAAAGTTTATGCTGTGTTAGAGAAGAAGTTTAAATTGCGGGAAAACGGTCCAAATAGTGTTGTCACAGTTTTTACTTTGCATTGAGTTTCCGGACTGATAAGTTGAGTAAGACCGGCTAGTAATTTCCATAAATCAAAAAGTTGTGACCGTGTTAGAGAAGAAGCTTAAGTTTCGGAAAAACGGTCAAAATAGTGTGCTCATGGTTTTTACTGTGCATTCAATTTTTTGATTAATAAGTTGAATAAGACAGGTGAGTAATTTCGATAAATCAAAAAGTTGTGACCGTGTTAGAGAAGAAGTTTAAATTGCGGGAAAACGGTCCAAATAGTGTTGTCATAGTTTTTACTTTTTATTGAGTTTCCAGACTGATAAGTTGAGTAAGACAGGCGAGTAATTTCGATAAATCAAAAAGTTGTGACCTTGTTAGAGAGCACGTTTGAGTTGCGGGATCACGTTCAAAATAGTGTGCGCATGGTTTTTACTGTGCATTTAATTTCCTGATTGATAAATTGAATAAGACAGGTGAGTAATTTCGATAAATCAAAAAGTTGTGACCGTGTTAGAGATCACGTTTGATTTGCGGGATAACGGTCAAAATAGTGTGCTCATGGTTTTTACTGTGCATTCAATTTTTTGATTTATAAGTTGAATAAGACAGGTGAGTAATTTCTATAAATCAAAAAGTTGGGACCGTGTTAGAGAGCACGTTTGAGTTGCGGGATAACGGTCAAAATAGTGTGCGCATGGTTTTTACTGTGCACTCAATTTTCTGATTATTGAGTTGAATAAGACAGGTGAGTAATTTCTATAAATCAAAAAGTTTATGCTGTGTTAGAGAAGAAGTTTAAATTGCGGGAAAACGGTCCAAATAGTGTTGTCATAGTTTTTACTTTGCATTCAGTTCCCGGACTGATAAGTTGAGTAAGACCGGCGAGTAATTTCCATAAATCAAAAAGTTGTGACCGTGTTAGAGAAGAAGTTTAAGTTTCGGAAAAACGGACAAAATAGTGTGCGCCTGGTTTTTACTGTGCATACAATTTTCTGATTGATAAGTTGAATAAGTCAGGGGAGTAATTTCTATAAATCAAAAAGTTTATGCCGTGTTAGAGAAGAAGTTTAAATTGCGGGAAAACGGTCCAAATAGTGTTGTCATAGTTTTTACTTTTTATTGAGTTTCCAGACTGATAAGTTGAGTAAGACAGGCGAGTAATTTCGATAAATCAAAAAGTTGTGACCTTGTTAGAGAGCACGTTTGAGTTGCGGGATCACGTTCAAAATAGTGTGCGCATGGTTTTTACTGTGCATTTAATTTTCTGATTGATAAGTTGAATAAGACAGGTGAGTAATTTCGATAAATCAAATAGTTGTGACCGTGTTAGAGATCACGTTTGATTTGCGGGATAACGGTCAAAATAGTGTGCTCATGGTTTTTACTGTGCATTCAATTTTTTGATTAATAAGTTGAATAAGACAGGTGAGTAATTTCGATAAATCAAAAAGTTGTGACCGTGTTAGAGAGCACGTTTGAGTTGCGGGTTAACGGTCAAAATAGTGTGCGCATTGTTTTGACTGTGCATACAATTTTCTTATTTATGAGTTGAATAATACAGGTGATTAATTTCGATAAATCAAAAGGTTGTGACCGTGTTAGAGTGCACGTTTGAGTTGCGGGATAACGGTCAAAATAGTGTACGTATGGTTTTTACTGTGCATTCAATTTTCTGATTATTGAGTTGAATAAGACAGGTGAGTAATTTCTATAAATCAAAAAGTTTATGCCGTGTTAGAGAAGAAGTTTAAATTGCGGGAAAACGGTCCAAATAGTGTTGTCACAGTTTTTACTTTTCATTGAGTTTCCAGACTGATAAGTTGAGTAAGACAGGCGAATAATTTCGATAAATCAAAAAGTTGTGACCTTGTTAGAGAGCACGTTTGAGTTTCGGGATCACGTTCAAAATAGTGTGCGCATGGTTTTTACTGTGCATACAATTTTCTGATTGATAAGTTGAATAAGACAGGAGAGTAATTTCGATAAATCAAAAAGTTGTGACCGTGTTAGAGATCACGTTTGAGTTGCGGAAAAACGGTCAAAATAGTGTGCTCAAGGTTTTTACTGTGCATTCAATTTTTTGATTAATAAGTTGAATAAGACAGGTGAGTAATTTCGATAAATCAAAAAGTTGTGACCGTGTTAGAGAGCACGTTTGAGTTGCGGGATAACGGTCAAAATAGTGTGCGCATGGATTTTACTGTGCATTTAATTTTCTGATTGATAAGTTGAATAAGACAGGTGAGTAATTTCTATAAATCAAAAAGTTGGGACCGTGTTAGAGAGCACGTTTGAGTTGCGGGATAACGGTGAAAATAGTGTGCGCATGGTTTTTACTGTGCATTCAATTTTCTGATTAATGAGTTGAATAAGACAGGTGAGTAATTTCGATAAATCAAAAAATTTTGACCGTGTTAGAGATCGCGTTTGAGTTGCAGGATAACGGTCAAAATAGTGTGGTCATAGTTTTTACTGTGCATTCAGTTTTCTGATTGATAAGTTGAATAATACAGGTGAGTAATTTCGATAAATCAAAAAATTGCGACAGTGTTAGAGATCACGTTAGAGTTGCGGAATAACGGTCAAAATAGTGTGGTCACAGTTTTTACTTTGCATTGAGTTTCCGGACTGATAAGTTGAGTAAGACAGGTGAGTAATTTCGATAAATGAAAAAGTTGTGACCATTTTATGGATCACGTTTGAGTTGCGGGATAACGGTCAAAATAGTGTGGTCATAGTTTTTACTTTGCACTGAGTTTCCGGACTGATAAGTTGAGTAAGACAGGTGAGTAATTTCGATAAATCAAAAAATTGTAACCGTGTTATGGATCACGTTTGAGTGGCGGAAAAACGGTGGAAATAGTGCGGCCATAGTTTTTACTTTGCATTGAGTTTCCGGACTGATAAGTTGAGTAAGACAGGCGAGTAATTTCGATAAATCAAAAAGTTGGGACCGTATTAGAGAGCACGTGTGAGTTGCGGGATAACGGTCAAAATAGTGTGCGCATGGTTTTTACTGTGCATTCAATTTTCTGATTAATGAGTTGAATAAGACAGGTGAGTAATTTCGATAAATCAAAAAATTTTGACCGTGTTAGAGATCACGTTTGATTTGCGGGATAACGGTCAAAATAGAGTGCGCATGGTTTTTACTGTGCATACAATTTTCTGATTGATAAGTTGAATAAGACAGGCGAGTAATTTCGATAAATCAAAAAATTTTGACCGTGTTAGAGATCACGTTTGATTTGCGGGATAACGGTCAAAATAGTGTGCCCATGGTTTTTACTGTGAATTCAATTTTCTGATTAATGAGTTGAATAAGACAGGTGAGTAATTTCAATAAATCAAAAAGTTGGGAACGTGTTAGAGAGCATGTTTGAGTTGCGGGATAACGGTCAAAATAGTGTGCGCATGGTTTTTACTGTGCATTCAATTTTCTGATTAATGAGTTGAATAAGACAGGTGAGTAATTTCGATAAATCAAAAAATTTTGACCGTGTTAGAGATCACGTTTGATTTGCGGGATAATGGTCAAAATAGTGTGCGCATGGTTTTTACTGTGCATACAATTTTCTGATTGATAAGTTGAATAAGACAGGCGAGTAATTTCGATAAATCAAAAAGTTGTGACCGTGTTAGAGAAGAAGTTTAAGTTTCGGAAAAACGGACAAAATAGTGTGCTCCTGGTTTTTACTGTGCATTCAATTTTCTGATTGATAAGTTGAATAAGACAGGGGAGTAATTTTGATACATCAAAAAGTTGTGACCGTGTTAGAGCAGAAGATTGAGTTTCGGAAAAACGGCCAAAATAGTGTGCGCATGGTTTTTACTGTGCATACAATTTTCTGATTAATGAGTTGAATAAGACAGGTGAGTAATATCGATAAATCAAAAAATTTTGACCGTGTTAGAGATCGCGTTTGAGTTGCGGGATAATGGTCAAAATAGTGTGCGCATGGTTTTTACTGTGCATTTAATTTTCTGATTGATAAGTTGAATAAGACAGGCGAGTAATTTCGATAAATCAAAAAGTTGTGAACGTGTTAGAGCAGAAATTTAAGTTTCGGAAAAACGGTCCAAATAGTGTTGTCATGATTTTTACTTTGCATTGAGTTTTCCGGACTGATAAGTTGAGTAAGACCGGCGAGTAATTTCCATAAATCAAAAAGTTGTGACAGTGTTAGAGAAGAAGTTTAAGTTTCGGAAAAACGGACAAAATAGTGTGCGCCTGGTTTTTACTGTGCATTCAATTTTCTGATTAATGAGTTGAATAATACAGGTGATTAATTTCGATAAATCAAAAGGTTGTCACCGTGTTAGAGAGCACGTTTGAGTTGCAGGATAACGGTCAAAATAGTGTGAGCATCGTTTTTACTTTGCAATCAAATTTCTGATTATGGAGTTGAAAAAGACCGGTGAGTAATTTCGATAAATAAAAAAATTGTGACCGTGTTATGGATCACGTTTGAGTTGCGGGATAATGGTCAAAATAGTGTGCGCATGGTTTTTACTGTGCATTTAATTTTCTGATTGATAAGTTGAATAAGACAGGTGAGTAATTTCTATAAATCAAAAAGTTGACACCGTGTTAGAGATCGCGTTTGAGTTGCGGGATAACGGCAAAATAGTGTGGGCATGGTTTTTACTGTGCATACAATTTTCTGATTGATAAGTAGAATAAGACAGGTGAGTAATTTCGATAAATCAAAAAATTGTGACAGTGTCAGAGAGCACGTTTGAGTTGCGGGATCACGGTCAAAATAGTGTGGGCATGGTTTTTACTGTGCATACAATTTTCTGATTGATAAGTAGAATAAGACAGGTGATTAATTTCGATAAATCAAAAGGTTGTGACCGTGTTAGTGAGCACGTTTGAGTTGCGGGATAACGGTCAAAATAGTGTGCGCATGGTTTTTACTGTGCACTCAATTTTCTGATTATTGAGTTGAATAAGACAGGTGAGTAATTTCTATAAATCAAAAAGTTGGGACCGTGTTAGAGAAGAAATTTAAGTTTCGGAAAAACGGTCCAAATAGTGTTGTCATGGTTTTTACTTTGCATTGAGTTTCCGGACTGATAAGTTGAGTAAGACCGGCGAGTAATTTCCATAAATCAAAAAGTTGTGACCGTGTTAGAGAAGAAGTTTAAGTTTCGGAAAAACGGACAAAATAGTGTGCGCCTGGTTTTTACTGTGCATTCAATTTTCTGATTAATGAGTTGAATAATACAGGTGATTAATTTCGATAAATCAAAAGGTTGTCACCGTGTTAGAGAGCACGTTTGAGTTGCAGGATAACGGTCAAAATAGTGTGAGCATCGTTTTTACTGTGCATTCAATTTTCTGATTATTGAGTTGAATAAGACAGGTGAGTAATTTCGATAAATCAAAAAATTGTGACAGGGTTAGAGAGCACGTTTGAGTTGCGGGATAACGGTCCAAATAGTGTGCGCATGGTTTTTACTGTGAATTCAATTTTCTGATTAATGAGTTGAATAAGACAGGTGAGTAATTTCTATAAATCAAAAAGTTTATGCCGTGCTAGAGAAGAAGTTTAAATTGCGGAATAACGGTCAAAATAGTGTGGTCACAGTTTTTACTTTGCATTGAGTTTCCGGACTGATAAGTTGAGTAAGACAGGTGAGTAATTTCGATAAATCAAAAAATTGTGACAGTGTTAGAGAGCACGTTTGAGTTGCGGGATAACGGTCAAAATAGTGTGCGCATGGATTTTACTGTGCATTCAATTTTCTGATTAATGAGTTGAATAAGACAGGTGAGTAATTTCGATAAATCAGAAAATTTTGACCGTGTTAGAGATCACGTTTGATTTGCGGGATAACGGTCAAAATAGTGTGCGCATGGTTTTTACTGTGAATTCAATTTTCTTATTAATGAGTTGAATAAGACAGGTGAGTAATTTCTATAAATCAAAAAGTTGTGACCGTGTTAGAGAGCATGTTTGAGTTGCGGGATAACGGTCAAAATAGTGTGCGCATGGATTTTACTGTGCATTCAATTTTCTGATTAATGAGTTGAATAAGACAGGTGAGTAATTTCGATAAATCAAAAAATTTTGACCGTGTTAGAGATCACGTTTGATTTGCGGGATAACGGTCAAAATAGTGTGCGCATGGTTTTTACTGTAAATTCAATTTTCGGATTGAAAAGTTGAATAATACAGGTGAGTAATTTAGATAAATCAAAAAATTTTGACCGTGTTAGAGATCACGTTAGAGTTGCGGAATAACGGTCAAAATAGTGTGCCCCTGGTTTTTACTGTGCATTCAATTTTCTGATTAATGAGTTGAATAAGACAGGTGAGTAATTTTCGATAAATCAAAAAAATGTGACCGTGTTATGGATCACGTTTGAGTTGCAGAAAAACGGTGGAAATAGTGTGGTCATAGTTTTTACTTTGCATTGAGTTTCCAGACTGATAAGTTGAGTAAAGCATGCGAGTAATATCGATAAATCTAAAAATTTTGACCGTGTTAAAGATCGCATTGAGTTTGCGGGATAACGGTCAAAATAGTGTGCGCATGGTTTTTACTGTGAATTCAATTTTCTTATTAATGAGTTGAATAAGACAGGTGAGTAATTTCTATAAATCAAAAAGTTGTGACCGTGTTAGAGAGCATGTTTGAGTTGCGGGATAACGGTCAAAATAGTGTGCGCATGGATTTTACTGTGCATTCAATTTTCTGATTAATGAGTTGAATAAGACAGGTGAGTAATTTCGATAAATCAAAAAATTTTGACCGTGTTAGAGATCACGTTTGATTTGCGGGATAACGGTCAAAATAGTGTGCGCATGGTTTTTACTGTGAATTCAATTTTCTGATCAATGAGTTGAATAAGACAGGCGAGTAATTTCGATAAATCAAAAAGTTGTGAACGTGTTAGAGAGCATGTTTGAGTTGCGGGATAACGGTCAAAATAGTGTGCGCATGGTTTTTACTGTGCATTCAATTTTGTGATTAATGAGTTGAATAAGACAGGTGAGTAATTTCGATAAATCAAAAAATTTTGACCGTGTTAGAGATCACGTTTGATTTGCGGGATAACGGTGAAAATAGTGTGCGCATGGTTTTTACTGTAAATTCAATTTTCGGATTGATAAGTTGAATAAGACAGGTGAGTAATTTCGATAAATCAAACAATTTCTACCGCGTTAGAGATCGCGTTTGAGTTGCAGGATAACGGACAAAATAGTGTGCCCCTGGTTTTTACTGTGCATTCAATTTTCTGATTAATGAGTTGAATAAGACAGGTGAGTAATTTCGATAAATTAAAAAGTTGTGACCGTGTTAGAGAGCACGTTTGAGTTGCGGAATAACGCTCAAAATAGAGTGCGCATGGTTTTTACTGTGCATTCAATTTTCTGATTAATGAGTTGAATAAGACAGGTGAGTAATTTCTATAAATCAAAAAGTTTATGCCGTGCTAGAGAAGAAGTTTAAATTGCGGAATAACGGTCAAAATAGTGTGGTCACAGTTTTTACTTTGCATTGAGTTTCCAGACTGATAAGTTGAGTAAGACAGGCGAGTAATTTCGATAAATCAAAAAATTTTGACCGTGTTAGAGAGCACGTTTGAGTTGCGGGATCACGTTCAAAATAGTGTCAGCATGGTTTTCACTGTGCATACAATTTTCTGATTGATAAGTTGAATAAGACAGGTGAGTAATTTCGATAAATCAAAAAAATGTGACCGTGTTATGGATCACGTTTGAGTTGCGGACAAACAGTGGAAATAGTGTGGTCATAGTTTTTACTTTGCATTGAGTTTCCAGACTGATAAGTTGAGTAAAGCATGCGAGTAATATCGATAAATCTAAAAATTTTGACCGTGTTAGAGATCGCATTGAGTTTGCGGGATAATGGTCAAAATAGTGTGCGCATGGTTTTTACTGTGCATTTAATTTCCTGATTAATGAGGTGAATAAGACAGGTGAGTAATTTCGATAAATCAAAATGTTGTGACCGTGTTAGTGAGCACGTTTGAGTTGCGGGATAACGGTCAAAATAGTGTGCGCATGGTTTTTACTGTGCACTCAATTTTCTGATTATTGAGTTGAATAAGACAGGTGAGTAATTTCTATAAATCAAAAAGTTTATGCTGTGTTAGAGAAGAAGTTTAAATTGCGGGAAAACGGTCCAAATAGTGTTGTCACAGTTTTTACTTTTTATTGAGTTTCCAGACTGATAAGTTGAGTAAGACAGGCGAGTAATTTCGATAAATCAAAAAGTTGTGACCTTGTTAGAGAGCACGTTTGAGTTGCGGGATCACGTTCAAAATAGTGTGCGCAGGGTTTTTACTGTGCATTTAATTTTCTGATTGATAAGTTGAATAAGACAGGTGAGTAATTTCGATAAATCAAAAAGTTGTGACCTTGTTAGAGAGCAAGTTTGAGTTGCGGGATAACGGTCAAAATAGTGTGCGCATGGATTTTACTGTGCATTCAATTTTCTGATTAATGAGTTGAATAAGACAGGTGAGTAATTTCTATAAATCAAAAAGTTGTGACCGTGTTAGAGAAATAGTTTAAGTTTCGGAAAAACGGACAAAATAGTGTGCGCCTGGTTTTTACTGTGCATTCAATTTTCTGATTGATAAGTTGAATAAGACAGGGGAGTAATTTCTATAAATCAAAAAGTTGACACCGTGTTAGAGAAGAAGTTTAAATTGCGGGAAAACGGTCCAAATAGTGTTGTCATAGTTTTTACTTTGCATTGAGTTTCCAGACTGATAAGTTGAGTAAGACAGGCGAGTAATTTCGATAAATCAAAAAGTTGTGACCTTGTTAGAGAGCACGTTTGAGTTGCGGGATAATGGTCAAAATAGTGTGCGCATGGTTTTTACTGTGCATTTAATTTCCTGATTGATAAATTGAATAAGACAGGTGAGTAATTTCGATAAATCAAAAAGTTGTGACCGTGTTAGAGAAGAAGCTTAAGTTTCGGAAAAACGGTCAAAATAGTGTGCTCATGGTTTTTACTGTGCATTCAATTTTTTGATTAATAAGTTGAATAAGACAGGTGAGTAATTTCGATAAATCAAAAAGTTTATGCCGTGTTAGAGAAGAAGTTTAAATTGCGGGAAAACGGTCCAAATAGTGTTGTCATAGTTTTTACTTTTTATTGAGTTTCCAGACTGATAAGTTGAGTAAGACAGGCGAGTAATTTCGATAAATCAAAAAGTTGTGACCTTGTTAGAGAGCACGTTTGAGTTGCGGGATCACGGTCAAAATAGTGTGCTCCTGGTTTTTACTGTGCATTCAATTTTCTGATTGATAAATTGAATAAGACAGGTGAGTAATTTCGATAAATCAAAAAGTTGTGACCGTGTTAGAGAAGAAGCTTAAGTTTCGGAAAAACGGTCAAAATAGTGTGCTCATGGTTTTTACTGTGCATTCAATTTTTTGATTAATAAGTTGAATAAGACAGGTGAGTAATTTCGATAAATCAAAAAGTTGTGACCGTGTTAGAGAGCACGTTTGAGTTGCGGGATAACGGTCAAAATAGTGTGCGCATGGTTTTTACTGTGAATTCAATTTAGTTATTAATGAGTTGAATAAGACAGGTGAGTAATTTCTATAAATCAAAAAGTTGTGACCGTGTTAGAGTGCACGTTTGAGTTGCGGGATAACGGTCAAAATAGTGTTCGCATGGTTTTTACTGTGCATTCAATTTACTGATTATTTAGTTGAATAAGACAGGTGAGTAATTTCTATAAATCAAAAAGTTGTGACCGTGTTAGAGAAGAAGTTTAAATTGCGGGAAAACGGTCCAATTAGTGTTGTCATATTTTTTAATTTTCATTTTGTGTACAGACTGATAAGTTGAGTAAGACAGGCGTTTAATTTCGATAAATCAAAAAGTTGTGACATTGTTAGAGAGCACGTTTGAGTTGCGGGATCACGTTCAAAATAGTGTGAGCATGGTTTTTACTGTGCATTTAATTTCCTGATTGATAAATTGAATAAGACAGGTGAGTAATTTCGATAAATCAAAAAGTTGTGACCGTGTTAGAGAAGAAGCTTAAGTTTCGGAAAAACGGTCAAAATAGTGTGCTCATGGTTTTTACTGTGCATTCAATTTTTTGATTAATAAGTTGAATAAGACAGGTGAGTAATTTCTATAAATCAAAAAGTTGTGACCGTGTTAGAGAGCATGTTTGAGTTGCGGGATAACGGTCAAAATAGTGTGCGCATGGATTTTACTGTGCATTCAATTTTCTGATTAATGAGTTGAATAAGACAGGTGAGTAATTTCGATAAATCAGAAAATTTTGACCGTGTTAGAGATCACGTTTGATTTGCGGGATAACGGTCAAAATAGTGTGCGCATGGTTTTTACTGTGAATTCAATTTTCTGATTAATGAGTTGAATAAGACAGGTGAGTAATTTCTATAAATCAAAAAGTTGTGACCGTGTTAGAGAGCATGTTTGAGTTGCGGGATAACGGTCAAAATAGTGTGCGCATGGATTTTACTGTGCATTCAATTTTCTGATTAATGAGTTGAATAAGACAGGTGAGTAATTTCGATAAATCAAAAAATTTTGACCGTGTTAGAGATCGCGTTTGAGTTGCAGGATAACGGTCAAAATAGTGTGGTCATAGTTTTTACTGTGCATTCAATTTTCTGATTGAAAAGTTGAATAATACAGGTGAGTAATTTAGATAAATCAAAAAATTTTGACCGTGTTAGAGATCACGTTAGAGTTGCGGAATAACGGTCAAAATAGTGTGGTCACAGTTTTTACTTTGCATTGAGTTTCCGGACTGATAAGTTGAGTAAGACAGGTGAGTAATTTCGAAAAATGAAAAAATTGTGACCATTTTATGGATCACGTTTGAGTTGCGGGATAACGGTCAAAATAGTGTGGTCATAGTTTTTACTTTGCACTGAGTTTCCGGACTGATAAGTTGAGTAAGACAGGTGAGTAATTTCGATAAATCAAAAACTTGTAACCGTGTTATGGATCACGTTTGAGTGGCGGAAAAACGGTGGAAATAGTGCGGCCATAGTTTTTACTTTGCATTGAGTTTCCGGACTGATAAGTTGAGTAAGACAGGCGAGTAATTTCGATAAATCAAAAAGTTGGGACCGTATTAGAGAGCACGTGTGAGTTGCGGGATAACGGTCAAAATAGTGTGCGCATGGTTTTTACTGTGCATTCAATTTTCTGATTAATGAGTTGAATAAGACAGGTGAGTAATTTCGATAAATCAAAAAATTTTGACCGTGTTAGAGATCACGTTTGATTTGCGGGATAACGGTCAAAATAGTGTGCGCATGGTTTTTACTGTGCATACAATTTTCTGATTGATAAGTTGAATAAGACAGGTGATTAATTTCGATAAATCAAAAGGTTGTCACCGTGTTAGAGAGCACGTTTGAGTTGCAGGATAACGGTCAGAATAGTGTGCGCATGGTTTTTACTGTGCATTCAATTTTCTGATTATTGAGTTGAATAAGACAGGCGATTACTTTCGATAAATAAAAAAATTGTGACCGTGTTATGGATCACGTTTGAGTTGCGGGATAATGGTCAAAATAGTGTGCGCATGGTTTTTACTGTGCATTTAATTTTCTGATTGATAAGTTGAATAAGACAGGTGAGTAATTTCTATAAATCAAAAAGTTGACACCGTGTTAGAGATCGCGTTTGAGTTGCGGGATAACGGCAAAATAGTGTGGGCATGGTTTTTACTGTGCATACAATTTTCTGATTGATAAGTTGAATAAGACAGGTGAGTAATTTCGATAAATCAAAAAATTGTGACAGTGTCAGAGAGCACGTTTGAGTTGCGGGATCACGGTCAAAATAGTGTGGGCATGGTTTTTACTGTGCATACAATTTTCTGATTAATGAGTTGAATAATACAGGTGATTAATTTCGATAAATCAAAAGGTTGTCACCGTGTTAGTGAGCACGTTTGAGTTGCGGGATAACGGTCAAAATAGTGTGCGCATGGTTTTTACTGTGCACTCAATTTTCTGATTATTGAGTTGAATAAGACAGGTGAGTAATTTCTATAAATCAAAAAGTTTATGCTGTGTTAGAGAAGAAGTTTAAATTGCGGGAAAACGGTCCAAATAGTGTTGTCATGGTTTTTACTTTGCATTGAGTTTCCGGACTGATAAGTTGAGTAAGACCGGCGAGTAATTTCCATAAATCAAAAAGTTGTGACCGTGTTAGAGAAGAAGTTTAAGTTTCGGAAAAACGGACAAAATAGTGTGCGCCTGGTTTTTACTGTGCATACAATTTTCTGATTAATGAGTTGAATAATACAGGTGATTAATTTCGATAAATCAAAAGGTTGTCACCGTGTTAGAGAGCACGTTTGAGTTGCAGGATAACGGTCAAAATAGTGTGAGCATCGTTTTTACTGTGCATTCAATTTTCTGATTATTGAGTTGAATAAGACAGGTGAGTAATTTCTATAAATCAAAAAGTTTATGCCGTGTTAGAGAAGAAGTTTACATTGCGGGAAAACGGTCCAAATAGTGTTGTCATCGTTTTTACTTTGCATTGAGTTTCCAGACTGATAAGTTGAGTAAGACAGGCGAATAATTTCGATAAATCAAAAAGTTGTGACCTTGTTAGAGAGCACGTTTGAGTTGCGGGATCACGTTCAAAATAGTGTGAGCATGGTTTTCACTGTGCATACAATTTTCTGATTGATAAGTTGAATAATACAGGTGAGTAACTTCTATAAATCAAAAAATTTTGATCGTGTTAGAGATCGCGTTTGAGTTGCGGGATAACGGTCAAAATAGTGTGGTCATAGTTTTTACTTTGCATTGAGTTTCCAGAATGATAAGTTGAGTAAGACAGGCGAATAATTTCGATAAATCAAAAAGTTGTGACCGTGTCGGAGGGCAAGTTTGAGTTGCGGGATAACGGTCAAAATAGTGTGCGCATGGTTTTTACTATGCATTTAATTTTCTGATTGATAAGTTGAATAAGACAGTTGAGTAATTTCGATAAATCAAAAAATTTTGACCGTGTTAGAGATCGCGTTTGAGTTGCGGGATAACGGTCAAAATAGTGTGGTCATAGTTTTTACTTTGCACTGAGTTTCCGGACTGATAAGTTGAGTAAGATAGGTGAGTAATTTCGATAAATCAAAAAGTTGTGACCGTGTTAGAGATGACGTTTTAGTTTCGGCAAAACGGACAAAATAGTGTGAGCATGGTTTTTACTGTGCATAAAATTTTCTGATTAATGAGTTGAATAAGGCAGGTGAGTAATTTCTATAAATCAAAAAGTTTATGCCGTGTTAGAGAAGAAGTTTAAATTGCGGAAAAACGGTCCAAATAGTGTGGTCATAGTTTTTACTTTGCATTGAGTTTCCAGACTGATAAGTTGAGTAAGACAGGCGAATAATTTCGATAAATCAAAAAGTTGTGACCTTGTTAGAGAGCACGTTTGAGTTGCGGGATCACGTTCAAAATTGTGTCAGCCTGGTTTTTACTGTGCATTCAATTTTCTGATTGATAAGTTGAATAAGACAGGGGAGTAATTTTGATAAATCAAAAAGTTGTGACCGTGTTAGAGCAGAAGATTGAGTTTCGGAAAAACGGCCAAAATAGTGTGCGCATGGTTTTTACTGTGCATACAATTTTCTGATTAATGAGTTGAATAATACAGGTGATTAATTTCGATAAATCAAAAGGTTGTCACCGTGTTAGAGAGCACGTTTGAGTTGCAGGATAACGGTCAAAATAGTGTGAGCATCGTTTTTACTGTGCATTCAATTTTCTGATTATTGAGTTGAATAAGACAGGTGAGTAATTTCTATAAATCAAAAAGTTTATGCTGTGTTAGAGAAGAAGTTTAAATTGCGGGAAAACGGTCCAAATAGTGTTGTCATGGTTTTTACTTTGCATTGAGTTTCCGGACTGATAAGTTGAGTAAGACCGGCGAGTAATTTCCATAAATCAAAAAGTTGTGACCGTGTTAGAGAAGAAGTTTAAGTTTCGGAAAAACGGACAAAATAGTGTGCGCCTGGTTTTTACTGGGCATTCAATTTTCTGATTAATGAGTTGAATAATACAGGTGATTAATTTCGATAAATCAAAAGGTTGTCACCGTGTTAGAGAGCACGTTTGAGTTGCGGGATCACGGTCAAAATAGTGTGGGCATGGTTTTTACTGTGCATACAATTTTCTGATTAATGAGTTGAATAATACAGGTGATTAATTTCGATAAATCAAAAGGTTGTCACCGTGTTAGAGAGCACGTTTGAGTTGCGGGATGACGGTCAAAATAGTGTGCGCATGGTTTTTACTGTGCATTCAATTTTCTGATTATTGAGTTGAATAAGACAGGTGAGTAATTTCTATAAATCAAAAAGTTTATGCCGTGTTAGAGAAGAAGTTTAAATTGCGGGAAAACGGTCCAAATAGTGTTGTCATCGTTTTTACTTTGCATTGAGTTTCCAGACTGATAAGTTGAGTAAGACAGGCGAATAATTTCGATAAATCAAAAAGTTGTGACCTTGTTAGAGAGCACGTTTGAGTTGCGGGATCACGTTCAAAATAGTGTGAGCATGGTTTTCACTGTGCATACAATTTTCTGATTGATAAGTTGAATAAGACAGGGGAGTAATTTTGATAAATCAAAAAGTTGTGACCGTGTTAGAGCAGAAGATTGAGTTTCGGAAAAACGGCCAAAATAGTGTGCGCATGGTTTTTACTGTGCATACAATTTTCTGATTGATAAGTTAAATAAGACAGTTGAGTAATTTCGATAAATCAAAAAGTTTATGCCGTGTTAGAGAAGAAGTTTAAATTGCGTAAAAACGGTCCAAATAGTGTGGTCATAGTTTTTACTTTGCATTGAGTTTCCAGGCTGATAAGTTAAGTAATACCGGCGAGTAATTTCGATAAATCAAAAGGTTGTGACCGTGTTAGAGAGCACGTTTGAGTTGCGGGATAACGGACAAAATAGTGTGCGCCTGGTTTTTACTGGGCATTCAATTTTCTGATTAATGAGTTGAATAATACAGGTGATCAATTTCGATAAATCAAAAGGTTGTGACCGTGTTAGAGAGCACGTTTGAGTTGCGGGATAACGGTCAAAATAGTGTGCGCATGGTTTTTACTGTGCATTCAATTTTCTGATTATTGAGTTGAATAAGACAGGTGAGTAATTTCTATAATTCAAAAAGTTTATGCTGTGTTAGAGAAGAAGCTTAAATTGCTGGAAAACGGTCCAAATAGTGTTGTCATTATTTTTACTTTGCATTGAGTTTCCGGACTGATAAGTTGAGTAAGACCGGCGAGTAATTTCCATAAATCAAAAAGTTGTGACCGTGTTAGAGAAGAAGTTTGAGTTTCGGAAAAACGGACAAAATAGTGTGCGCCTGGTTTTTACTGTGCATTCAATTTTCTGATTAATGAGTTGAATAATACAGGTGATTAATTTCGATAAATCAAAAGGTTGTCACCGTGTTAGAGAGCACGTTTGAGTTGCAGGATAACGGTCAAAATAGTGTGCGCATGGTTTTTACTGTGCATTCAATTTTCTGATTATTGAGTTGAATAAGACAGGTGAGTAATTTCGATGAATCAAAAAATTGTGACCGTGTTATGGGTCACGTTTGAGTTGCGGAAAAACGGTGGAAATAGTGTGGTCATAGTTTTTACTTTGCATTGAGTTTCCAGACTGATAAGTTGAGTAAAGCAGGCGAGTAATTTCGATAAATAAAAATTTTGACCGTGTTAGAGATCGCTTTTGAGTTTGCGGGATAATGGTCAAAATAGTGTGCGCATTGTTTTTACTGTGCATTTAATTTTATGATTGATAAGTTGAATAAGACATGTGAGTAATTTCTATCAATAAAAAAATTGTGACCTTTTTATGTATCACGTTTGAGTTGCGGGATAATGGTCAAAATAGTGTGCGCATGGTTTTTACTGTGCATTAAATTTTCTGTTTGATAAGTTGAATAAGACAGGTGAGTAATTTCTATAAATCAAAAAATTTTGATCGTGTTAGAGATCGCGTTTGAGTTGCGGGATAACGGTCAAAATAGTGTGGTCATAGTTTTTACTTTGCATTGAGTTTCCAGAATGATAAGTTGAGTAAGACAGGCGAATAATTTCGATAAATCAAAAAGTTGTGACCGTGTCGGAGAGCAAGTTTGAGTTGCGGGATAGCGGTCAAAATAGTGTGGGCATGGTTTTTACTGTGCATAAAATTTTCTGATTGATAAGTTGAATAACACAGTTGAGTAATTTCGATAAATCAAAAAATTTTGACAGTGTTAGAGATCGCGTTTGAGTTGCGGGATAATGGTCAAAATAGTGTGCGCATGGTTTTTACTGTGCATTTAATTTTCTGATTGATAAGTTGAATAAGACAGGTGAGTAATTTCTATAAATCAAACAGTTGGGACCGTGTTAGAGAGCACGTTTGAGTTGCGGGATAACGGTCAAAATAGTGTGAGCATGGTTTTTACTGTGCATATAATTTTGTGATTAATGAGTTGAATAAGACAGGTGAGTAATTTCTATAAATCAAAAAGTTTATCCCGTGTTAGAGAAGAAGTTTAAATTGCGGAAAAACGGTCCAAATAGTGTGAGCATGGTTTTTACTGTGCATACAATTTTCTGATTGATAAGTTGAATAAGACAGTTGAGTAATTTCGATAAATCAAAAAATTTTGACCGTGTTAGAGATCGCGTTTGAGTTGCGGGATAATGGTCAAAATAGTGTGCGCATGGTTTTTACTGTGCATTTAATTTTCTGATTGATAAGTAGAATAAGACAGTTGAGTAATTTCGATAAATCAAAAAATTGTGACAGTGTCAGAGAGCACGTTTGAGTTGCGGGATCACGGTCTAAATAGTGTGAGCATGGTTTTTACTGTGCATACAATTTTCTGATTGATAAGTTGAATAAGACATTTGAGTAATTTCGATAAATAAAAAATTTTGACAGTGTTAGAGATCGCGTTTGAGTTGCGGGATAATGGTCAAAATAGTGTGCGCATGGTTTTTACAGTGCATATAATTTTCTGATTTATAAGTTGAATAAGACAGGTGAGTAATTTCGATAAATCAAAAAATTGTGACCGTGTTATGGATCACGATTGAGTTGCGGAAAAACGGTGGAAATAGTGTGGTCATAGTTTTTACTTTGCATTGAGTTTCCAGACTGATAAGTTGAGTAAAGCAGGCGAGTAATTTCGATAAATAAAAATTTTGACCGTGTTAGAGAGCACGTTTGAGTTGCGGGATCACGTTCAAAATAGTGTGAGCATGGTTTTCACTGTGCATACAATTTTCTGATTGATAAGTTGAATAAGACAGGTGAGTAATTTCGATAAATAAAAAAATTGTGACCGTGTTATGGATCACGGTTGAGTTGCGGAAAAACGGTGGAAATAGTGTGGTCATAGTTTTTACTTTGCATTGAGTTTCCAGACTGATAAGTTGAGTAAAACAGGCGCGTAATTTCGATAAATCAAAAAGTTGTGACCGTGTTAGAGAAGAAGTTTAAGTTTCGGAAAAACGGACAAAATAGTGTGCGCCTGGTTTTTTCTGTGCATTCAATTTTCTGATTAATGAGTTGAATAAGACAGGTGAGTAATTTCGATAAATTAAAAAATTGTGACCGTGTTAGAGATCGCGTTTGAGTTGCGGGATAATGGTCAAAATAGTGTGCGCATGGTTTTTACTGTGCATTTAATTTTCTGATTGATAAGTTGAATAAGACAGGTGAGTAATTTCGATAAATCAAAAAATTGTGACAGTGTTAGAGAGCACGTTTGAGTTGCGGGATCACGGTCAAAATAGTGTGAGCATGGTTTTTACTTTGCATTCAGTTTCCGGACTGATAAGTTGAGTAAGACAGGTGAGTAATTTCGATAAGTCAAACAATTTCTACCGCGTTAGAGATCGCGTTTGAGTTGCAGGATAACGGTCAAAATAGTGTGGTCATAGTTTTTACTGTGCATTCAATTTTCTGATTGAAAAGTTGAATAATACAGGTGAGTAATTTAGATAAATCAAAAAATTTTGACCGTGTTAGAGATCACGTTAGAGTTGCGGAATAACGGTCAAAATAGTGTGGTCACAGTTTTTACTTTGCATTGAGTTTCCGGACTGATAAGTTGAGTAAGACAGGTGAGTAATTTCGAAAAATGAAAAAGTTGTGACCATTTTATGGATCACGTTTGAGTGGCGGAAAAACGGTGGAAATAGTGCGGCCATAGTTTTTACTTTGCATTGAGTTTCCGGACTGATAAGTTGAGTAAGATAGGTGAGTAATTTCGATAAATCAAAAAAGTGTAACCGTGTTATGGATCACGTTTGAGTGGCGGAAAAACGGTGGAAATAGTGCGGCCATAGTTTTTACTTTGCATTGAGTTTCCGGACTGATAAGTTGAGTAAGACAGGCGAGTAATTTCGATAAATCAAAAAGTTGGGACCGTATTAGAGAGCACGTGTGAGTTGCGGGATAACGGTCAAAATAGTGTGCGCATGGTTTTTACTGTGCATTCAATTTTCTGATTAATGAGTTGAATAAGACAGGTGAGTAATTTCGATAAATCAAAAAATTTTGACCGTGTTAGAGATCACGTTTGATTTGCGGGATAACGGTCAAAATAGTGTGCGCATGGTTTTTACTGTGCATACAATTTTCTGATTGATAAGTTGAATAAGACAGGCGAGTAATTTCGATAAATCAAAAAATTTTGACCGTGTTAGAGATCACGTTTGATTTGCGGGATAACGGTCAAAATAGTGTGCGCATGGTTTTTACTGTGAATTCAATTTTCTGATCAATGAGTTGAATAAGACAGGTGAGTAATTTCTATAAATCAAAAAGTTGTGAACGTGTTAGAGAGCATGTTTGAGTTGCGGGATAACGGTCAAAATAGTGTGCGCATGGTTTTTACTGTGCATTCAATTTTCTGATTAATGAGTTGAATAAGACAGGTGAGTAATTTCGATAAATCAAAAAATTTTGACCGTGTTAGAGATCACGTTTGATTTGCGGGATAATGGTCAAAATAGTGTGCGCATGGTTTTTACTGTGCATACAATTTTCTGATTGATAAGTTGAATAAGACAGGCGAGTAATTTCGATAAATCAAAAAGTTGTGACCGTGTTAGAGAAGAAGTTTAAGTTTCGGAAAAACGGACAAAATAGTGTGCTCCTGGTTTTTACTGTGCATTCAATTTTCTGATTGATAAGTTGAATAAGACAGGGGAGTAATTTTGATAAATCAAAAAGTTGTGACCGTGTTAGAGCAGAAGATTGAGTTTCGGAAAAACGGCCAAAATAGTGTGCGCATGGTTTTTACTGTGCATACAATTTTCTGATTGATAAGTTAAATAAGACAGTTGAGTAATTTCGATAAATCAAAAAATTTTGACCGTGTTAGAGATCGCGTTTGAGTTGCGGGATAATGGTCCAAATAGTTGGCGCATGGTTTTTACTGTGCATTTAATTTTCTGATTGATAAGTTGAATAAGACAGGCGAGTAATTTCGATAAATCAAAAAGTTGGGACCGTGTTAGAGAAGAAGTTTAAGTTTCGGAAAAACGGACAAAATAGTGTGCGCCTGGTTTTTACTGTGCATTCAATTTTCTGATTGATAAGTTGAATAAGACAGGGGAGTAATTTTGATAAATCAAAAAGTTGTGACCGTGTTAGAGCAGAAGATTGAGTTTCGGAAAAACGGCCAAAATAGTGTGCGCATGGTTTTTACTGTGCATACAATTTTCTGATTGATAACTTGAATAAGACATTTGAGTAATTTCGATAAACAAAAAATTTTGACCGTGTTAGAGATCGCGTTTGAGTTGCGGGATAATGGTCAAAATAGTGTGCGCATGGTTTTTACTGTGCATTTAATTTTCTGATTTATAAGTTGAATAAGACAGGTGAGTAATTTCGATAAATCAAAACATTGTGACCGTGTTATGGATCACGATTGAGTTGCGGGATAATGGTCAAAATAGTGTGCGCATGGTTTTTACTGTGCATTTAATTTTCTGATTGATAAGTTGAATAAGACAGGTGAGTAATTTCGATAAATAAAAAAATTGTGACCGTGTTATGGATCACGTTTGAGTTGCGGGATTATGGTCAAAATAGTGTGCGCATGGTTTTTACTGTGCATTTAATTTTCTGATTGATAAGTAGAATAAGACAGTTGAGTAATTTCGATAAATCAAAAAATTGCGACAGTGTTAGAGAGCACGTTTGGGTTGCGGGATCACGGTCAAAATAGTGTGGGCATGGTTTTTACTGTGCATACAATTTTCTGATTCATAAGTAGAATAAGACAGTTGAGTAATTTCGATAAATCAAAAAATTTTGACCGTGTTAGAGATCGCGTTTGAGTTGCGGGATAACGGTCAAAATAGTGTGCGCATGGTTTTTACTGTGCATTTAATTTTCTGATTGATAAGTTGAATAAGACTGTTGAGTAATTTCTATAAATCAAAAAGTTTATGCTGTGTTATAGAAGAAGTTTAAATTGCGGGAAAACGGCCCAAATAGTGTTGTCATGGTTTTTACTTTGCATTGAGTTTCCGGACTGATAAGTTGAATAAGACTGTTGAGTAATTTCTATAAATCAAAAAGTTGTGACCGTGTTAGAGAGCACGTTTGAGTTGCGGGATCACGTTCAAAATAGTGTGAGCATGGTTTTCACTGTGCATACAATTTTCTGATTGATAAGTTGAATAATACAAGTGAGTAATTTCTATAAATCAAAAAATTTTGATCGTGTTAGAGATCGCGTTTGAGTTGCGGGATAACGGTCAAAATAGTGTGGTCATAGTTTTTACTTTGCATTGAGTTTCCAGAATGATAAGTTGAGTAAGACAGGCGAATAATTTCGATAAATCAAAAAGTTGTGACCGTGTCGGAGAGCAATTTTGAGTTGCGGGATAGCTGTCAAAATAGTGTGGGCATGGTTTTTACTGTGCATAAAATTTTCTGATTGATAAGTTGAATAACACAGTTGAGTAATTTCGATAAATCAAAAAATTTTGACAGTGTTAGAGATCGCGTTTGAGTTGCGGGATAACGGCAAAATAGTGTGGGCATGGTTTTTACTGTGCATACAATTTTCTGATTGATAAGTAGAATAAGACAGGTGATTAATTTCGATAAATCAAAAGGTTGTGACCGTGTTAGAGAGCACGTTTGAGTTGCGGGATAACGGTCAAAATAGTGTGCGCATGGTTTTTACTGTGCATTCAATTTTCTGATTATTGAGTTGAATAAGACAGGTGAGTAATTTCTATAAATCAAAAAGTTTATGCTGTGTTAGAGAAGAAGTTTAAATTGCGGGAAAACGGTCCAAATAGTGTTGTCATGGTTTTTACTTTGCATTGAGTTTCCGGACTGATAAGTTGAGTAAGACCGGCGAGTAATTTCCATAAATCAAAAAGTTGTGACCGTGTTAGAGAAGAAGTTTAAGTTTCGGAAAAACGGACAAAATAGTGTGCGCCTGGTTTTTACTGTGCATACAATTTTCTGATTAATGAGTTGAATAATACAGGTGATTAATTTCGATAAATCAAAAGGTTGTCACCGTGTTAGAGAGCACGTTTGAGTTGCAGGATAACGGTCAAAATAGTGTGAGCATCGTTTTTACTGTGCATTCAATTTTCTGATTTTTGAGATGAATAAGACAGGTGAGTAATTTCTATAAATCAAAAAGTTTATGCCGTGTTAGAGAAGAAGTTTACATTGCGGGAAAACGGTCCAAATAGTGTTGTCATCGTTTTTACTTTGCATTGAGTTTCCAGACTGATAAGTTGAGTAAGACAGGCGAATAATTTCGATAAATCAAAAAATTTTGACCGTGTTAGAGAGCAAGTTTGAGTTGCGGGATAGCGTTCAAAATAGTGTGGGCATGGTTTTTACTGTGCATAAAATTTTCTGATTGATAAGTTGAATAATACAGGTGAGTAATTTCTATAAATCAAAAAATTTTGATCGTGTTAGAGATCGCGTTTGAGTTGCGGGATCACGGTCAAAATAGTGTGGTCATAGTTTTTACTGTGCATACAATTTTCTGATTGATAATTTGAATAAGAAAGGTGAGTAATTTTGATACATCAAAAAGTTGTGACCGTGTTATAGCAGAAGATTGAGTTTCGGAAAAACGGCCAAAATAGTGTGCGCTTTTTTTTTACTGTGCATACAATTTTCTGATTGATAAGTTAAATAAGACAGGCGAATAATTTCGATAAATCAAAAAGTTGTGACCGTGTCGGAGAGCAAGTTTGAGTTGCGGGATAGCGGTCAAAATAGTGTGGGCATGGTTTTTACTGTGCATAAAATTTTCTGATTGATAAGTTGAATAATACAGGTGAGTAACTTCTATAAATCAAAAAATTTTGATCGTGTTAGAGATCGCGTTTGAGTTGCGGGATAACGGTCAAAATAGTGTGCGCATGGTTTTTACTGTGCATTTAATTTTCTGATTGATAAGTTGAATAAGACAGGTGAGTAATTTCTATAAATCAAAAATTTGGGACCGTGTTAGAGAGCACGTTTGAGTTGCGGGATAACGGTGAAAATAGTGTGGTCATAGTTTCTACTGTGCATACAATTTTCTGATTGATAGTTGAATAAGACAGGGGAGTAATTTTGATACATCAAAAAGTTGTGACCGTGTTAGAGCAGAAGATTGAGTTTCGGAAAAACGGCCAAAATAGTGTGCGCATGGTTTTTACTGTGCATACAATTTTCTGATTGATAAGTTAAATAAGACAGTTGAGTAATTTCGATAAATCAAAAAGTTGTGACCGTGTCGGAGAGCAAGTTTGAGTTGCGGGATCACGGTCAAAATAGTGTGTGCATGGTTTTTACTGTGCATATAATTTTGTGATTAATGAGTTGAATAAGACAGGTGAGTAATTTCTATAAATCAAACAGTTGGGACCGTGTTAGAGAGCACGTTTGAGTTGCGGGATCACGGTCAAAATAGTGTGAGCATGGTTTTTACTGTGCATATAATTTTGTGATTAATGAGTTGAATAAGACAGGTGAGTAATTTCTATAAATCAAAAAGTTTATCCCGTGTTAGAGAAGAAGTTTAAATTGCGGAAAAACGGTCCAAATATTGTGGTCATAGTTTTTACTTTGCAGTGAGTTTCCAGACTGATAAGTTGAGTATGACAGGCGAGTAATTTCGATAAATAAAAAATTTTGACAGTGTTAGAGATCGCGTTTGAGTTGCGGGATAATGGTCAAAATAGTGTGCGCATGGTTTTTACTGTGCATTTAATTTTCTGATTGATAAGTTAAATAAGACAGGTGAGTAATTTCGATAAATCAAAAAATTGTGACCGTGTTATGGGTCACGTTTGAGTTGCGGAAAAACGGTGGAAATAGTGTGGTCATAGATTTTACTTTGCATTGAGTTTCCAGACTGATAAGTTGAGTAAAGCAGGCGAGTAATTTCGATAAATAAAAATTTTGACCTTGTTAGAGATCGCTTTTGAGTTTGCGGGATAATGGTCAAAATAGTGTGCGCATGGATTTTACTGTGCATTTAATTTTCTGATTGATAAGTTGAATAAGACAGGTGAGTAATTTCGATAAATAAAAAAATTGTGACCGTGTTATGGATCGCGTTTGAGTTGCGGGATAATGGTCAAAATAGTGTGCGCATGGTTTTTACTGTGCATTTAATTTTCTGATTGATAAGTTGAATAAGACAGGTGAGTAATTTCGATAAATAAAAAAATTGTGACCGTGTTATGGATCACGGTTGAGTTGCGGAAAAACGGTGGAAATAGTGTGGTCATAGTTTTTACTTTGCATTGAGTTTCCAGACTGATAAGTTGAGTAAAACAGACGCGTAATTTCGATAAATCAAAAAGTTGTGACCGTGTTAGAGAAGAAGTTTAAGTTTCGGAAAAACGGACAAAATAGTGTGCGCCTGGTTTTTTCTGTGCATTCAATTTTCTGATTAATGAGTTGAATAAGACAGGTGAGTAATTTCGATAAATCAAAAAATTGTGACAGTGTTAGAGAGCACGTTTAAGTTGCGGGATCACGGTCAAAATAGTGTGGGCATGGTTTTTACTGTGCATACAATTTTCTGATTGATAAGTAGAATAAGACAGGTGATTAATTTCGATAAATCAAAAGGTTGTGACCGTGTTAGAGAGCACGTTTGAGTTGCGGGATAACGGTCAAAATAGTGTGCGCATGGTTTTTACTGTGCATTCAATTTTCTGATTATTGAGTTGAATAAGACAGGTGAGTAATTTCTATAAATCAAAAAGTTTATGCTGTGTTAGAGAAGAAGTTTAAATTGCGGGAAAACGGTCCAAATAGTGTTGTCATGGTTTTTACTTTGCATTGAGTTTCCGGACTGATAAGTTGAGTAAGACCGGCGAGTAATTTCCATAAATCAAAAAGTTGTGACCGTGTTAGAGAAGAAGTTTAAGTTTCGGAAAAACGGACAAAATAGTGTGCGCCTGGTTTTTACTGTGCATTCAATTTTCTGATTAATGAGTTGAATAAGACAGGTGAGTAATTTCGATAAATCAAAAAATTGTGACAGTGTTAGAGAGCACGTTTAAGTTGCGGGATCACGGTCAAAATAGTGTGCGCATGGTTTTTACTGTGCATACAATTTTCTGATTGATAAGTTGAATAAGACAGTTGAGTAATTTCGATAAATCAAAAAATTTTGACCGTGTTAGAGATCGCGTTTGAGTTGCGGGATAATGGTCAAAATAGTGTGCGCATGGTTTTTACTGTGCATTTAATTTTCTGATTGATAAGTTGAATAAGACAGGTGAGTAATTTCGATAAATCAAAAAATTGTGACAGTGTTAGAGAGCACGTTTGAGTTGCGGGATCACGGTCAAAATAGTGTGCGCATGGTTTTTACTGTGCATACAATTTTCTGATTGATAAGTAGAATAAGACAGTTGAGTAATTTCGATAAATCAAAAAATTTTGACCGTGTTAGAGATCGCGTTTGAGTTGCGGGATAATGGTCAAAATAGTGTGCGCATGGTTTTTACTGTGCATTCAATTTTCTGATTAATGAGTTGAATAAGACAGGTGAGTAATTTCGATAAATTAAAAAATTGTGACCGTGTTAGAGATCGCGTTTGAGTTGCGGGATAATGGTCAAAATAGTGTGCGCATGGTTTTTACTGTGCATTTAATTTTCTGATTGATAAGTTGAATAAGACAGGTGAGTAATTTCGATAAATCAAAAAATTGTGACAGTGTTAGAGAGCACGTTTGAGTTGCGGGATCACGGTCAAAATAGTGTGGGCATGGTTTTTACTGTGCATACAATTTTCTGATTTATTAGTAGAATAAGACAGTTGAGTAATTTCGATAAATCAAAAAATTTTGACCGTGTTAGAGATCGCGTTTGAGTTGCGGGATAATGGTCAAAATAGTGTGCGCATGGTTTTTACTGTGCATTTTATTTTCTGATTGATAAGTTGAATAAGACAGGTGAGTAATTTCGATAAATCAAAAAATTGTGACAGTGTTAGAGAGCACGTTTGAGTTGCGGGATCACGGTCAAAATAGTGTGAGCATGGTTTTTACTGTGCATACAATTTTCTGATTAATAAGTTGAATAAGACAGTTGAGTAATTTCTATAAATCAAAATATTTTGACCGTGATAGAGATCGCGTTTGAGTTGCGGGATAACGGTCAAAATAGTGTGCGCATGGTTTTTACTGTGCATTTAATTTTCTGATTGATAAGTTGAATAAGACAGGTGAGTAATTTCGATAAATCAAAAAATTGTGACAGTGTTAGAGAGCACGTTTAAGTTGCGGGATCACGGTCAAAATAGTGTGGTCATAGTTTTTACTGTGCATGCAATTTTCTGATTGATAAGTAGAATAAGACAGTTGAGTGATTTCGATTTATTCAAAAAATTTGACCGTGTTAGAGATCGCTTTTGAGTTTGCGGGATAATGGTCAAAATAGTGTGCGCATGGTTTTTACTGTGCATTTAATTTTCTGATTGATAAGTTGAATAAGACAGTTGAGTAATTTCGATAAATCAAAAAATTTTGACCGTGTTAGAGAGAACGTTTGAGTTGCGGGATCACGTTCAAAATAGTGTCAGCATGGTTTTCACTGTGCATACAATTTTCTGATTGACAAGTTGAATAATACAGGTGAGTAATTTCTCTAAATCAAAAAATTTTGATCGTGTTAGAGATCGCGTTTGAGTTGCGGGATAATGCTCAAAATAGTGTGCGCATGGTTTTTACTGTGCATTTAATTTTCTGATTGATAAGTGGATTAAGACAGGTGAGTAATTTCGATAAATCAAAAAATTGTGACCGTGTTATGGATCACGTTTGAGTTGCGGAAAAACGGTGGAAATAGTGTGGTCATAGTTTTTACTTTGCATTGAGTTTCCAGACTGATAAGTTGAGTAAAACAGGCGAGTAATTTCGATAAATCATAAAGTTGTGACCGTGTTAGAGAAGAAGTTTAAGTTTCGGAAAAACGGACAAAATAGTGTGCGCCAGGTTTTTACTGTGCATTCAATTTTCTGATTAATGAGTTGAATAATACAGGTGAGTAATTTCGATAAATTAAAAAATTGTGACCGTGTTAGAGAGCACGTTTGAGTTGCGGGATCACGGTCAAAATAGTGTGCGCATGGTTTTTACTGTGCATACAATTTTCTGATTGATAAGTAGAATAAGACAGGTGAGTAATTTCTATAAATCAAAAAGTTTATGCCGTGTTAGAGAAGAAGTTTAAATTGCGGAAAAACGGTCCAAATAGTGTGGTCATAGTTTTTACTTTGCATTGAGTTTCCAGACTGATAAGTTGAGTATGACAGGCGAGTAATTTCGATAAATAAAAAATTTTGACCGTGTTAGAGATCGCGTTTGAGTTGCGGGATAATGGTCAAAATAGTGTGCGCATGGTTTTTACAGTGCATATAATTATCTGATTTATAAGTTGAATAAGACAGGTGAGTAATTTCGATAAATCAAAAAATTGTGACCGTGTTATGGGTCACGTTTGAGTTGCGGAAAAACGGTGGAAATAGTGTGGTCATAGATTTTACTTTGCATTGAGTTTCCAGACTGATAAGTTGAGTAAAGCAGGCGAGTAATTTCGATAAATAAAAATTTTGACCTTGTTAGAGATCGCTTTTGAGTTTGCGGGATAATGGTCAAAATAGTGTGCGCATGGATTTTACTGTGCATTTAATTTTCTGACTGATAAGTTGAGTAAAGCAGGCGAGTAATTTCGATAAATAAAAAAATTGTGACCGTGTTATGGATCACGTTTGAGTTGCGGGATAATGGTCAAAATAGTGTGCGCATGGTTTTTACTGTGCATTTAATTTTCTGATTGATAAGTTGAATAAGACAGGTGAGTAATTTCGATAAATAAAAAAATTGTGACCGTGTTATGGATCACGGTTGAGTTGCGGAAAAACGGTGGAAATAGTGTGGTCATAGTTTTTACTTTGCATTGAGTTTCCAGACTGATAAGTTGAGTAAAACAGACGCGTAATTTCGATAAATCAAAAAGTTGTGACCGTGTTAGAGAAGAAGTTTAAGTTTCGGAAAAACGGACAAAATAGTGTGCGCCTGGTTTTTTCTGTGCATTCAATTTTCTGATTAATGAGTTGAATAAGACAGGTGAGTAATTTCGATAAATCAAAAAATTGTGACAGTGTCAGAGAGCACGTTTGAGTTGCGGGATCACGGTCAAAATAGTGTGGGCATGGTTTTTACTGTGCATACAATTTTCTGATTGATAAGTAGAATAAGACAGGTGATTAATTTCGATAAATCAAAAGGTTGTGACCGTGTTAGAGAGCACGTTTGAGTTGCGGGATAACGGTCAAAATAGTGTGCGCATGGTTTTTACTGTGCATTCAATTTTCTGATTATTGAGTTGAATAAGACAGGTGAGTAATTTCTATAAATCAAAAAGTTTATGCTGTGTTAGAGAAGAAGTTTAAATTGCGGGAAAACGGTCCAAATAGTGTTGTCATGGTTTTTACTTTGCATTGAGTTTCCGGACTGATAAGTTGAGTAAGACCGGCGAGTAATTTCCATAAATCAAAAAGTTGTGACCGTGTTAGAGAAGAAGTTTAAGTTTCGGAAAAACGGACAAAATAGTGTGCGCCTGGTTTTTACTGTGCATACAATTTTCTGATTGATAAGTTGAATAAGACAGGTGAGTAATTTCGATAAATCAAAAAATTGTGACAGTGTCAGAGAGCACGTTTGAGTTGCGGGATCACGGTCAAAATAGTGTGCGCATGGTTTTTACTGTGCATTTAATTTTCTGATTGATAAGTTGAATAAGACAGGTGAGTAATTTCGATAAATCAAAAAATTGTGACAGTGTTAGAGAGCACGTTTGAGTTGCGGGATCACGGTCAAAATAGTGTGCGCATGGTTTTTACTGTGCATACAATTTTCTGATTGATAAGTAGAATAAGACAGTTGAGTAATTTCGATAAATCAAAAAATTTTGACCGTGTTAGAGATCGCGTTTGAGTTGCGGGATAATGGTCAAAATAGTGTGCGCCTGGTTTTTTCTGTGCATTCAATTTTCTGATTAATGAGTTGAATAAGACAGGTGAGTAATTTCGATAAATTAAAAAATTGTGACCGTGTTAGAGATCGCGTTTGAGTTGCGGGATAATGGTCAAAATAGTGTGCGCAGGGTTTTTACTGTGCATTTAATTTTCTGATTGATAAGTTGAATAAGACAGGTGAGTAATTTCGATAAATCAAAAAATTGTGACAGTGTTAGAGAGCACGTTTAAGTTGCGGGATCACGGTCAAAATAGTGTGCGCATGGTTTTTACTGTGCATTTAATTTTCTGATTGATAAGTAGAATAAGACAGTTGAGTAATTTCGATAAATCAAAAAATTTTGACCGTGTTAGAGATCGCGTTTGAGTTGCGGGATAATGGTCAAAATAGTGTGCGCATGGTTTTTACTGTGCATTTAATTTTCTGATTGATAAGTTGAATAAGACAGGTGAGTAATTTCGATAAATCAAAAAATTGTGACAGTGTTAGAGAGCACGTTTGAGTTGCGGGATCACGGTCAAAATAGTGTGAGCATGGTTTTTACTGTGCATACAATTTTCTGATTAATAAGTTGAATAAGACAGTTGAGTAATTTCTATAAATCAAAATATTTTGACCGTGATAGAGATCGCGTTTGAGTTGCGGGATAACGGTCAAAATAGTGTGCGCATGGTTTTTACTGTGCATTTAATTTTCTGATTGATAAGTTGAATAAGACAGGTGAGTAATTTCGATAAATCAAAAAATTGTGACAGTGTTAGAGAGCACGTTTGAGTTGCGGGATCACGGTCAAAATAGTGTGCGCATGGTTTTTACTGTGCATTTAATTTTCTGATTGATAAGTTGAATAAGACAGTTGAGTGATTTCGATTTATTCAAAAAATTTGACCGTGTTAGTGCTCGCTTTTGAGTTTGCGGGATAATGGTCAAAATAGTGTGCGCATGGTTTTTACTGTGCATTTAATTTTCTGATTGATAAGTTGAATAAGACAGTTGAGTAATTTCGATAAATCAAAAAATTTTGACCGTGTTAGAGAGCACGTTTGAGTTGCGGGATCACGTTCAAAATAGTGTGAGCATGGTTTTCACTGTGCATACAATTTTCTGATTGATAAGTTGAATAATACAAGTGAGTAATTTCTATAAATCAAAAAATTTTGATCGTGTTAGAGATCGCGTTTGAGTTGCGGGATAATGGTCAAAATAGTGTGCGCATGGTTTTTACTGTGCATTTAATTTCCTGATTGATAAGTTGAATAAGACAGGTGAGTAATTTCTATAAATCAAAAAGTTGTGACCGTGTTAGAGAAGAAGTTTAAATTGCGGGAAAACGGTCCAAATAGTGTTGTCATAGTTTTTACTTTGCATTGAGTTTCCGGACTGATAAGTTGAGTAAGACCGGCTAGTAATTTCCATAAATCAAAAAGTTGTGACCGTGTTAGAGAAGAAGTTTAAGTTTCGGAAAAACGGACAAAATAGTGTGCGCCTGGTTTTTACTGTGCATTCAATTTTCTGATTAATGAGTAGAATAATACAGGTGATTAATTTCGATAAATCAAAAAGTTTATGCTGTGTTAGAGAAGAAGTTTAAATAGCGGGAAAACCGTCAAAATAGAGTTGTCACAGTTTTTACTTTGCATTGTGTTTCCAGACTGATAAGTTGAGTAAGACCGGCGAGTAATTTCGATAAATCATAAAGTTGTGATCGTGTTAGAGCATAAGTCTAAGTTTCGGAAAACCTGACAACATAGTGTGCGCCTGGTTTTTACTGTGCATTCAATTTTCTTATTAATGAGTTGAATAATACAGGTGATTAATTTCGATAAATCAAAAGGTTGTGACCGTGTTAGAGATCACGTTTGATTTGCGGGATTACGGTCAAAATAGTGTGCGCATGGTTTTTACTGTGCATTCAATTTTCTGATTTTTGAGTTGAATAAGACAGGTGAGTAATTTCTATAAATCAAAAAGTTTATGCTGTGTTAGATAAGAAGTTTAAATTGCGGGAAAACGGTCCAAATAGTGTTGTCATAGTTTTTACTTTGCATTGAGTTTCCGGACTGATAAGTTGAGTAAGACCGGCTAGTAATTTCCATAAATCAAAAAGTTGTGACCGTGTTAGAGAAGAAGTTTAAGTTTCGGAAAAACGGACAAAATAGTGTGCGCCTAGTTTTTACTGTGCATTCAATTTTCTTATTAATGAGTTGAATAATACAGGTGATTAATTTCGATAAATCAAAAAGTTTATGCCGTGTTAGAGAAGAAGTTTAAATTGCGTAAAAACGGTCCAAATAGTGTGGTCATAGTTTTTACTTTGCATTGTGTTTCCAGACTGATAAGTTGAGTAAGACCGGCGAGTAATTTCGATAAATCAAAAAGTTGTGACCGTGTTAGAGAAGAAGTTTAAGTTTCGGAAAAACGGACAAAATAGTGTGCGCCTGGTTTTTACTGTGCATTCAATTTTCTTATTAATGAGTTGAATAATACAGGTGATTAATTTCGATAAATCAAAAGGTTGTGACCGTGTTAGAGTGCACGTTTGAGTTGCGGGATAACGGTCAAAATAGTGTACGCATGGTTTTTACTGTGCATTCAATATTCTGATTATTGAGTTGAATGAGACAGGTGAGTAATTTCTATAAATCAAAAAGTTTATGCCGTGTTAGAGAAGAAGTTTAAATTGCGGGAAAACGGTCCAAATAGTGTTGTCATAGTTTTTACTTTGCATTGAGTTTCCAGACTGATAAGTTGAGTAAGACAGGCGAGTAATTTCGATAAATCAAAAAGTTGTGACCTTGTTAGAGAGCACGTTTGAGTTGCGGGATCACGTTCAAAATAGTTTGAGAATGTGTTTCACTATGCATACAATTTTCTGATTGATAATTTGAATAATACAGGTGAGTAATTTCTATAAATCAAAAAATTGTGATCGTGTTAGAGATCGCGTTTGAGTTGCGGGATAACGGTAAAAATAGTGTGTTCATAGTTTTTACTTTGCATTGAGTTTCCAGAATGATAAGTTGAGTAAGACAGGCGAGTAATTTCGATAAATCAAAAAGTTGTGACCGTGTTAGAGATCGCTTTTGAGATTGCGGGATAATGGTCAAAATAGTGTGCGCATGGTTTTTACTGTGCATTTAATTTTCTGATTGATAAGTTGAATAAGACAGGTGAGTAATTTCGATAAATAAAAAAAATGTGACAGTGTTATGGATCACGTTTGAGTTGCGGGATTATGGTCAAAATAGTGTGAGCATGGTTTTTACTGTGCATTTAATTTTCTGATTGATAAGTAGAATAAGACAGTTGAGTAATTTCGATGAATCAAAAAATTGCGACAGTGTTAGAGAGCACGTTTGAGTTGCGGGGTCACGTTCAAAATAGTGTGAGCATGGTTTTCACTGTGCATACAATTTTCTGATTGATAAGTTGAATAAGACTGTTGAGTAATTTCTATAAATCAAAAAGTTGTGACCGTGTTAGAGAGCACGTTTGAGTTGCGGGATCACGTTCAAAATAGTGTGAGCATGGTTTTCACTGTGCATACAATTTTCTGATTAATGAGTTGAATAAGACAGGTGAGTAATTTCTATAAATCAAAAAGTTGTGACCGTGTTAGAGAGCACGTTTGAGTTGCGGGATCACGGTCAAAATAGTGTGAGCATGGTTTTTACTGTGCATAAAATTTTCTGATTAATGAGTTGAATAAGACAGGTGAGTAATTTCTATAAATCAAAAAGTTTATGCCGTGTTAGAGAAGAAGTTTAAATTGCGGGAAAACGGTCCAAATAGTGTTGTCATAGTTTTTACTTTGCATTGAGTTTCCAGACTGATAAGTTGAGTAAGACAGGCGAGTAATTTCGATAAATCAAAAAGTTGTGACCTTGTTAGAGAGCACGTTTGAGTTGCGGGATCACGTTCAAAATAGTGTGAGCATGGTTTTCACTGTGCATACAATTTTCTGATTGATAAGTTGAATAATACAGGTGAGTAATTTCTATAAATCAAAAAATTTTGATCGTGTTAGAGATCGCGTTTGAGTTGCGGGATAACGGTCAAAATAGTGTGTTCATAGTTTTTTCTTTGCATTGAGTTTCCAGAATGATAAGTTGAGTAAGACAGGCGAATAATTTCGATAAATCAAAAAGTTGTGACCGTGTCGGAGAGCAAGTTTGAGTTGCGGGAGAGCGGTCAAAATAGTGTGCGCATGGTTTTTACTGTGCATACAATTTTCTGATTGATAAGTTGAATAATACACGTGAGTAATTTCGATAAATCAAAAAATTTTGACCGTGTTAGAGATCGCTTTTGAGTTTGCGGGATAATGGTCAAAATAGTGTGCGCATGGTTTTTACTGTGCATTTAATTTTCTGATTGATAAGTTGAATAAGACAGGTGAGTAAATTCGATAAATAAAAAAAATGTCACAGAGTAAAGCATAACGTTTGAGTTGAGGGATTATGCTCAAAATAGTGATCGCATGCTTTTAAATGTGCAATTAATTTTCTGAATGATAAGTAGAATAAGACAGTTGAGTAATTTCGATGAATCAAAAAATTGCGACAGTGTTAGAGAGCACGTTTGAGTTGCGGGATCACGGTCAAAATAGGGGGGGCATGGTTTTTACTGTGCATACAATTTTCTGATTCATAAGTTGAATAAGACAGTTGAGTAATTTCGATAAATCAAAAAATTTTGACCGTGTTAGAGATCGCGTTTGAGTTGCGGGATAACGGTCAAAATAGTGTGCGCATGGTTTTTACTGTGCATTCAATTTTCTGCTTATTGAGTTGAATAAGACAGGTGAGTAATTTCTATAAATCAAAAAGTTTATGCTGTGTTATAGAAGAAGTTTAAATTGCGGGAAAACGGCCCAAATAGTGTTGTCATGGTTTTTACTTTGCATTGAGTTTCCGGACTGATAAGTTGAGTAAGACCGGCGAGTAATTTCCATAAATCAAAAAGTTGTGACCGTGTTAGAGAGCACGTTTGAGTTTCGGAAAAACGGACAAAATAGTGTGCGCCTGGTTTTTACTGTGCATTCAATTTTCTGATTAATGAGTTGAATAAGACAGGTGAGTAATTTCGATAAATCAAAAAATTGTGACAGTGTTAGAGAGCACGTTTAAGTTGCGGGATCACGGTCAAAATAGTGTGCGCATGGTTTTTACTGTGCATTTAATTTTCTGATTGATAAGTTGAATAAGACAGGTGAGTAATTTCGATAAATCAAAAAATTGTGACAGTGTCAGAGAGCACGTTTGAGTTGCGGGATCACGGTCAAAATAGTGTGGGCATGGTTTTCACTGTGCATACAATTTTCTGATTGATAAGTAGAATAAGACAGTTGAGTAATTTCGATAAATCAAAAAATTTTGACCGTGTTAGAGATCGCGTTTGAGTTGCGGGATAATGGTCAAAATAGTGTGCGCATGGTTTTTACTGTGCATTCAATTTTCTGATTAATGAGTTGAATAAGACAGGTGAGTAATTTCGATAAATTAAAAAATTGTGACCGTGTTAGAGATCGCGTTTGAGTTGCGGGATAATGGTCAAAATAGTGTGCGCATGGTTTTTACTGTGCATTTAATTTTCTGATTGATAAGTTGAATAAGACAGGTGAGTAATTTCGATAAATCAAAAAATTGTGACAGTGTTAGAGAGCACGTTTGAGTTGCGGGATCACGGTCAAAATAGTGTGCGCATGGTTTTTACTGTGCATTTAATTTTCTGATTGATAAGTTGAATAAGACAGTTGAGTAATTTCGATAAATCAAAAAATTTTGACCGTGTTAGAGAGCACGTTTTTGTTGCGGGATAATGGTCAAAATAGTGTGCGCATGGTTTTTACTGTGCATTTTATTTTCTGATTGATAAGTTGAATAAGACAGGTGAGTAATTTCGATAAATCAAAAAATTGTGACAGTGTTAGAGAGCACGTTTGAGTTGCGGGATCACGGTCAAAATAGTGTGAGCATGGTTTTTACTGTGCATACAATTTTCTGATTAATAAGTTGAATAAGACAGTTGAGTAATTTCTATAAATCAAAATATTTTGACCGTGATAGAGATCGCGTTTGAGTTGCGGGATAACGGTCAAAATAGTGTGCGCATGGTTTTTACTGTGCATTTAATTTTCTGATTGATAAGTTGAATAAGACAGGTGAGTAATTTCGATAAATCAAAAAATTGTGACAGTGTTAGAGAGCAAGTTTGAGTTGCGGGATCACGGTCAAAATAGTGTGCACATGGTTTTTACTGTGCATGCAATTTTCTGATTGATAAGTAGAATAAGACAGTTGAGTGATTTCGATTTATTCAAAAAATTTGACCGTGATAGAGATCTCGTTTGAGTTGCGGGATCACGGTCAAAATAGTGTGCGCATGGTTTTTACTGTGCATTTAATTTTCTGATTGATAAGTTGAATAAGACAGTTGAGTAATTTCGATAAATCAAAAAATTTTGACCGTGTTAGAGAGCACGTTTGAGTTGCGGGATCACGTTCAAAATAGTGTCAGCATGGTTTTCACTGTGCATACAATTTTCTGATTGATAAGTTGAATAATACAGGTGAGTAATTTCTCTAAATCAAAAAATTTTGATCGTGTTAGAGATCGCGTTTGAGTTGCGGGATAATGGTCAAAATAGTGTGCGCATGGTTTTTACTGTGCATTTAATTTTCTGATTGATAAGTTGAATAAGACAGGTGAGTAATTTCGATAAATCAAAAAGTTTATGCCGTGTTAGAGAAGAAGTTTAAATTGCGTAAAAACGGTCCAAATAGTGTGGTCATAGTTTTTACTTTGCATTGAGTTTCCGGACTGATAAGTTGAGTAAGACCGGCTAGTAATTTCCATAAATCAAAAAGTTGTGACCGTGTTAGAGAAGAAGTTTAAGTTTCGGAAAAACGGACAAAATAGTGTGCGCCTAGTTTTTACTGTGCATTCAATTTTCTTATTAATGAGTTGAATAATACAGGTGATTAATTTCGATAAATCAAAAGGTTGTGACCGTGTTAGAGTGCACGTTTGATTTGCGGGATAACGGTCAAAATAGTGTGCGCATGGTTTTTACTGTGCATTCAATATTCTGATTATTGAGTTGAATGAGACAGGTGAGTAATTTCTATAAATCAAAAAGTTTATGCCGTGTTAGAGAAGAAGTTTAAATTGCGGGAAAACGGTCCAAATAGTGTTGTCATAGTTTTTACTTTGCATTGAGTTTCCGGACTGATAAGTTGAGTAAGACCGGCTAGTAATTTCCATAAATCAAAAAGTTGTGACCGTGTTAGAGAAGAAGTTTAAGTTTCGGAAAAACGGACAAAATAGTGTCCGCCTGGTTTTTACTGTGCATTCAATTTTCTGATTTATGAGTTGAATAATACAGGTGATTAATTTCGATAAATCAAAAAGTTTATGCCGTGTTAGAGAAGAAGTTAAAATTGCGTAAAAACGGTCCAAATAGTGTGGTCATAGTTTTTACTTTGCATTGTGTTTCCAGACTGATAAGTTGAGTAAGACCGGCGAGTAATTTACATAAATCAAAAAGTTGTGACCGTGTTAGAGAAGAAGTTTAAGTTTCGGAAAAACGGACAAAATAGTGTGCGCCTGGTTTTTACTGTGCATTCAATTTTCTTATTAATGAGTTGAATAATACAGGTGATTAATTTCGATAAATCAAAAGGTTGTGACCGTGTTAGAGTGCACGTTTGAGTTGCGGGATAACGGTTAAAATAGTGTACGTATGGTTTTTACTGTGCATTCAATTTTCTGATTATTGAGTTGAATAAGACAGGTGAGTAATTTCTATAAATCAAAAAGTTTATGCCGTGTTAGAGAAGAAGTTTAAATTGCGGGAAAACGGTCCAAATAGTGTTGTCATAGTTTTTACTTTGCATTGAGTTTCCAGACTGATAAGTTGAGTAAGACAGGCGAGTAATTTCGATAAATCAAAAAGTTGTGACCTTGTTAGAGAGCACGTTTGAGTTGCGGGATCACGTTCAAAATAGTGTGAGCATGTTTTACACTTAGCATACAAATATCAGATTGATAAGTTGAATAATAAAAGTTAGTAATTTCTATAAATAAAAAAATTTTGAACGAGTTATAGATAGCGTGTGAGTTGCGGGATAACGGTAAAAATAGTGTGTTCATAGTTTTTACTTTGCATTGAGTTTCCAGAATGATAAGTTGAGTAAGACAGGCGAATAATTTCGATAAATCAAAAAGTTGTGACCGTGTCGGAGAGCAAGTTTGAGTTGCGGGATAGCGGTCAAAATAGTGTGCGCATGGTTTTTACTGTGCATACAATTTTCTGATTGATAAGTTGAATAAGACAGTTGAGTAATTTCTATAAATCAAAAAGTTGTGACCGTGTTAGAGAGCACGTTTGAGTTGCGGGATCACGGTCAAAATAGTGTGAGCATGGTTTTTACTGTGCATAAAATTTTCTGATTAATGAGTTGAATAAGACAGGTGAGTAATTTCTATAAATCAAAAAGTTTATGCCGTGTTAGTGCAGAAGTTTAAATTGCGGGAAAACGGTCCAAATAGTGTTGTCATAGTTTTTACTTTGCATTGAGTTTCCAGACTGATAAGTTGAGTAAGACAGGCGAGTAATTTCGATAAATCAAAAAGTTGTGACCTTGTTAGAGAGCACGTTTGAGTTGCGGGATCACGTTCAAAATAGTGTGAGCATGGTTTTCACTGTGCATACAATTTTCTGATTGATAAGTTGAATAATACAGGTGAGTAATTTCTATAAATCAAAAAATTTTGATCCTGTTAGAGATCGCGTTTGAGTTGCGGGATAACGGTCAAAATAGTGTGTTCATAGTTTTTACTTTGCATTGAGTTTCCAGAATGATAAGTTGAGTAAGACAGGCGAATAATTTCGATAAATCAAAAATTTGTGACCGTGTCGGAGATCTCGTTTGAGTTGAGGGATAGCGGTCAAAATAGTGTGCGCATGGTTTTTACTGTGCATACAATTTTCTGATTGATAAGTTGAATAAGACAGTTGAGTAATTTCGATAAATCAAAAAATTTTGACCGTTTAGAGATCGCTTTTGAGATTGCGGGATAATGGTCAAAATAGTGTGCGCATGGTTTTTACTGTGCATTTAATTTTCTGATTGATAAGTTGAATAAGACAGGTGAGTAATTTCGATAAATAAAAAAATTGTGACAGTGTTATGGATCACGTTTTAGTTGCGGGATTATTGTCAAAATAGTGTGCGCATTGTTTTTACTGTGCATTTAATTTTCTGATTGATAAGTAGAATAAGACAGTTTAGTAATTTCGATAAATCAAAAAATTGCGACAGTGTTAGAGAGCACGTTTGGGTTGCGGGATCACGGTCAAAATAGTGTGGGCATGGTTTTTACTGTGCATACAATTTTCTGATTCATAAGTAGAATAAGACAGTTGAGTAATTTCGATAAATCAAAAAATTTTGACCGTGTTAGAGATCGCGTTTGAGTTGCGGGATAACGGTCAAAATAGTGTGCGCATGGTTTTTACTGTGCATTCAATTTTCTGATTATTGAGTTGAATAAGACAGGTGAGTAATTTCTATAAATCAAAAAGTTTATGCTGTGTTAGAGAAGAAGTTTAAATTGCGGGAAAACGGTCCAAATAGTGTTGTCATGGTTTTTACTTTGCATTGAGTTTCCGGACTGATAAGTTGAATAAGACTGTTGAGTAATTTCTATAAATCAAAAAGTTGTGACCGTGTTAGAGAGCACGTTTGAGTTGCGGGATCACGTTCAAAATAGTGTGAGCATGGTTTTCACTGTGCATACAATTTTCTGATTGATAAGTTGAATAATACAGGTGAGTAATTTCTATAAATCAAAAAATTTTGATCGTGTTAGAGATCGCGTTTGAGTTGCGGGATAACGGTCAAAATAGTGTGGTCATAGTTTTTACTTTGCATTGAGTTTCCAGAATGATAAGTTGAGTAAGACAGGCGAATAATTTCGATAAATCAAAAAGTTGTGACCGTGTCGGAGAGCAAGTTTGAGTTGCGGGATAGCGGTCAAAATAGTGTGGGCATGGTTTTTACTGTGCATAAAATTTTCTGATTGATAAGTTGAATAACACAGTTGAGTAATTTCGATAAATCAAAAAATTTTGACAGTGTTAGAGATCGCGTTTGAGTTGCGGGATAACGGCAAAATAGTGTGGGCATGGTTTTTACTGTGCATACAATTTTCTGATTGATAAGTAGAATAAGACAGGTGATTAATTTCGATAAATCAAAAGGTTGTGACCGTGTTAGAGAGCACGTTTGAGTTGCGGGATAACGGTCAAAATAGTGTGCGCATGGTTTTTACTGTGCATTCAATTTTCTGATTATTGAGTTGAATAAGACAGGTGAGTAATTTCTATAAATCAAAAAGTTTATGCTGTGTTAGAGAAGAAGTTTAAATTGCGGGAAAACGGTCCAAATAGTGTTGTCATGGTTTTTACTTTGCATTGAGTTTCCGGACTGATAAGTTGAGTAAGACCGGCGAGTAATTTACATAAATCAAAAAGTTGTGACCGTGTTAGAGAAGAAGTTTAAGTTTCGGAAAAACGGACAAAATAGTGTGCGCCTGGTTTTTACTGTGCATTCAATTTTCTGATTAATGAGTTGAATAATACAGGTGATTAATTTCGATAAATCAAAAGGTTGTCACCGTGTTAGAGAGCACGCTTGAGTTGCAGGATAACGGTCAAAATAGTGTGCGCATGGTTTTTACTGTGCATTCAATTTTCTGATTATTGAGTTGAATAAGACAGGTGAGTAATTTCTATAAATCAAAAAGTTTATGCCGTGTTAGAGAAGAAGTTTAAATTGCGGGAAAACGGTCCAAATAGTGTTGTCATAGTTTTTACTTTGCATTGAGTTTCCAGACTGATAAGTTGAGTAAGACAGGCGAGTAATTTCGATAAATCAAAAAATTTTGACCGTGTTAGAGAGCAACTTTGAGTTGCGGGATAGCGTTCAAAATAGTGTGGGCATGGTTTTTACTGTGCATAAAATTTTCTGATTGATAAGTTGAATAATACAGGTGAGTAATTTCTATAAATCAAAAAATTTTGATCGTGTTAGAGATCGCGTTTGAGTTGCGGGATCACGGTCAAAATAGTGTGGTCATAGTTTATACTGTGCATACAATTTTCTGATTGATAAGTTGAATAAGACATGGGAGTAATTTTGATACATCAAAAAGTTGTGACCGTGTTAGAGCAGAAGATTGAGTTTCGGAAAAACGGCCAAAATAGTGTGCGCATGGTTTTTACTGTGCATACAATTTTCTGATTGATAAGTTAAATAAGACAGTTGAGTAATTTCGATAAATCAAAAAGTTGTGACCGTGTCGGAGAGCAAGTTTGAGTTGCGGGATAGCGGTCAAAATAGTGTGGGCATGGTTTTTACTGTGCATACAATTTTCTGATTGATAAGTTGAATAACACAGTTGAGTAATTTCTATAAATCAAAAAATTTTGACCGTGTTAGAGATCGCGTTTGAGTTGCGGGATAATGGTCAAAATAGTGTGCGCATGGTTTTTACTGTGCATTTAATTTTCTGATTGATAAGTTGAATAAGACAGGCGAGTAATTTCGATAAATCAAAAAGTTGGGACCGTGTTAGAGAGCACGTTTGAGTTGCGGGATAACGGTCAAAATAGTGTGGTCATAGTTTTTACTGTGCATACAATTTTCTGATTGATAGTTGAATAAGACAGGGGAGCAATTTTGATAAATCAAAAAGTTGTGACCGTGTTAGAGCAGAAGATTGAGTTTCGGAAAAACGGCCAAAATAGTGTGCGCAGGGTTTTTACTGTGCATACAATTTTCTGATTGATAAGTTAAATAAGACAGGCGAATAATTTCGATAAATCAAAAAGTTGTGACCGTGTCGGAGAGCAAGTTTGAGTTGCGGGATAGCGGTCAAAATAGTGTGGGCATGGTTTTTACTGTGCATAAAATTTTCTGATTGATAAGTTGAATAACACAGTTGAGTAATTTCGATAAATCAAAAAATTTTGACAGTGTTAGAGATCGCGTTTGAGTTGCGGGATAATGGTCAAAATAGTGTGCGCATGGTTTTTACTGTGCATTTAATTTTCTGATTGATAAGTTGAATAAGACAGGTGAGTAATTTCTATAAATCAAACAGTTGGGACCGTGTTAGAGAGCACGTTTGAGTTGCGGGATCACGGTCAAAATAGTGTGAGCATGGTTTTTACTGTGCATATAATTTTGTGATTAATGAGTTGAATAAGACAGGTGAGTAATTTCTATAAATCAAAAAGTTTATCCCGTGTTAGAGAAGAAGTTTAAATTGCGGAAAAACGGTCCAAATATTGTGGTCATAGTTTTTACTTTGCAGTGAGTTTCCAGACTGATAAGTTGAGTATGACAGGCGAGTAATTTCGATAAATAAAAAATTTTGACAGTGTTAGAGATCGCGTTTGAGTTGCGGGATAATGGTCAAAATAGTGTGCGCATGGTTTTTACTGTGCATTTAATTTTCTGATTTATAAGTTGAATAAGACAGGTGAGTAATTTCGATAAATCAAAAAATTGTGACCGTGTTATGGATCACGTTTGAGTTGCGGAAAAACGGTGGAAATAGTGTGGTCATAGTTTTTACTTTGCATTGAGTTTCCAGACTGATAAGTTGAGTAAAGCAGGCGAGTAATTTCGATAAATAAAAATTTTGACCTTGTTAGAGATCGCTTTTGAGTTTGCGGGATAATGGTCAAAATAGTGTGCGCATGGATTTTACTGTGCATTTAATTTTCTGATTGATAATTTGAATAAGACAGGTGAGTAATTTCGATAAATAAAAAAATTGTGACCGTGTTATGGATCACGTTTGAGTTGCGGGATAATGGTCAAAATAGTGTGCGCATGGTTTTTACTGTGCATTTAATTTTCTGATTGATAAGTTGAATAAGACAGGTGAGTAATTTCGATAAATAAAAAAATTGTGACCGTGTTATGGAGCACGTTTGAGTTGCGGAAAAACGGTGGAAATAGTGTGGTCATAGTTTTTACTTTGCATTGAGTTTCCAGACTGATAAGTTGAGTAAAACAGGCGCGTAATTTCGATAAATCAAAAAGTTGTGACCGTGTTAGAGAAGAAGTTTAAGTTTCGGAAAAACGGACAAAATAGTGTGCGCCTGGTTTTTACTGTGCATTTAATTTTCTGATTGATAAGTTGAATAAGACAGGTGAGTAATTTCGATAAATCAAAAAATTGTGACAGTGTCAGAGAGCACGTTTGAGTTGCGGGATCACGGTCAAAATAGTGTGGGCATGGTTTTTACTGTGCATACAATTTTCTGATTGATAAGTAGAATAAGACAGGTGATTAATTTCGATAAATCAAAAGGTTGTGACCGTGTTAGAGAGCACGTTTGAGTTGCGGGATAACGGTCAAAATAGTGTGCGCATGGTTTTTACTGTGCATTCAATTTTCTGATTATTGAGTTGAATAAGACAGGTGAGTAATTTCTATAAATCAAAAAGTTTATGCTGTGTTAGAGAAGAAGTTTAAATTGCGGGAAAACGGTCCAAATAGTGTTGTCATGGTTTTTACTTTGCATTGAGTTTCCGGACTGATAAGTTGAGTAAGACCGGCGAGTAATTTCCATAAATCAAAAAGTTGTGACCGTGTTAGAGAAGAAGTTTAAGTTTCGGAAAAACGGACAAAATAGTGTGCGCCTGGTTTTTACTGTGCATACAATTTTCTGATTAATGAGTTGAATAATACAGGTGATTAATTTCGATAAATCAAAAGGTTGTCACCGTGTTAGAGAGCACGTTTGAGTTGCAGGATAACGGTCAAAATAGTGTGCGCATGGTTTTTACTGTGCATTTAATTTTCTGATTGATATGTTGAAAAAGACAGGTGAGTAATTTCGATAAATCAAAAAATTGTGACAGTGTTAGAGAGCACGTTTGAGTTGCGGGATCACGTTCAAAATAGTGTCAGCATGGTTTTCACTGTGCATACAATTTTCTGATTGATAAGTTGAATAAGGCAGTTGAGTAATTTCGATAAATCAAAAAATTTTGACCGTGTTATAGATCGCGTTTGAGTTGCGGGATAATGGTCAAAATAGTGTGCGCCTGGTTTTTACTGTGCATTCAATTTTCTGATTAATGAGTTGAATAAAACAGGTGAGTAATTTCGATAAATTAAAAAATTGTAACCGTGTTAGAGATCGCGTTTGAGTTGCGGGATAATGGTCAAAATAGTGTGCGCAGGGTTTTTACTGTGCATTTAATTTTCTGATTGATAAGTTGAATAAGACAGGTGAGTAATTTCGATAAATCAAAAAATTGTGACAGTGTTAGAGAGCACGTTTAAGTTGCGGGATCACGGTCAAAATAGTGTGCGCATGGTTTTTACTGTGCATACAATTTTCTGATTGATAAGTAGAATAAGACAGTTGAGTAATTTCGATAAATCAAAAAATTTTGACCGTGTTAGAGATCGCGTTTGAGTTGCGGGATAATGGTCAAAATAGTGTGCGCATGGTTTTTACTGTGCATTTAATTTTCTGATTGATAAGTTGAATAAGACAGGTGAGTAATTTCGATAAATCAAAAAATTGTGACAGTGTTAGAGAGCATGTTTGAGTTGCGGGATCACGGTCAAAATAGTGTGAGCATGGTTTTTACTGTGCATACAATTTTCTGATTGATAAGTTGAATAAGACAGTTGAGTAATTTCTATAAATCAAAATATTTTGACCGTGATAGAGATCGCGTTTGAGTTGCGGGATAACGGTCAAAATAGTGTGCGCATGGTTTTTACTGTGCATTTAATTTTCTGATTGATAAGTTGAATAAGACAGGTGAGTAATTTCGATAAATCAAAAAATTGTGACAGTGTTAGAGAGCACGTTTGAGTTGCGGGATCACGGTCAAAATAGTGTGCGCATGGTTTTTACTGTGCATGCAATTTTCTGATTGATAAGTAGAATAAGACAGTTGAGTGATTTCGATTTATTCAAAAAATTTGACCGTGTTAGAGATCGCTTTTGATTTTGCGGGATAATGGTCAAAATAGTGTGCGCATGGTTTTTACTGTGCATTTAATTTTCTGATTGATAAGTTGAATAAGACAGTTGAGTAATTTCGATAAATCAAAAAATTTTGACCGTGTTAGAGAGCACGTTTGAGTTGCGGGATCACGTTCAAAATAGTGTGAGCATGGTTTTCACTGTGCATACAATTTTCTGATTGATAAGTTGAATAATACAGGTGAGTAATTTCTCTAAATCAAAAAATTTTGATCGTGTTAGAGATCGCGTTTGAGTTGCGGGATAATGGTCAAAATAGTGTGCGCATGGTTTTTACTGTGCATTTAATTTTCTGATTGATAAGTTGAATAAGACAGGTGAGTAATTTCGATAAATCAAAAAATTGTGACCGTGTTATGGATCACGTTTGAGTTGCGGAAAAACGGTGGAAATAGTGTGGTCATAGTTTTTACTTTGCATTGAGTTTCCAGACTGATAAGTTGAGTAAAACAGGCGAGTAATTTCGATAAATCATAAAGTTGTGACCGTGTTAGAGAAGAAGTTTAAGTTTCGGAAAAACGGACAAAATAGTGTGCGCCTGGTTTTTACTGTGCATTCAATTTTCTGATTAATGAGTAGAATAATACAGGTGATTAATTTCGATAAATCAAAAAGTTTATGCCGTGTTAGAGAAGAAGTTTAAATTGCGTAAAAACGGTCCAAATAGTGTGGGCATAGTTTTTACTTTGCATTGAGTTTCCTGACTGATAAGTTGAGTAATACAGGCTAGTAATTTCGATAAATCAAAAAGTTGTGACCGTGTTAGAGAAGAAGTTTAAGTTTCGGAAAAACGGACAAAATAGTGTGCGCCTAGTTTTTACTGTGCATTCAATTTTCTTATTAATGAGTTGAATAATACAGGTGATTAATTTCGATAAATCAAAAGGTTGTGACCGTGTTAGAGTGCACGTTTGAGTTGCGGGATAACGGTCAAAATAGTGTACGCATGGTTTTTACTGTGCATTCAATATTCTGATTATTGAGTTGAATGAGACAGGTGAGTAATTTCTATAAATCAAAAAGTTTATGCCGTGTTAGAGAAGAAGTTTAAATTGCGGGAAAACGGTCCAAATAGTGTTGTCATAGTTTTTACTTTGCATTGAGTTTCCAGACTGATAAGTTGAATAATACAAGTGAGTAATTTCTATAAATCAAAAAATTTTGACCGTGTTAGAGATCGCGTTTGAGTTGCGGGATAATGGTCAAAATAGTGTGCGCATGGTTTTTACTGTGCATTTAATTTCCTGATTGATAAGTTGAATAAGACAGGTGAGTAATTTCGATAAATAAAAAAATTGTGACCGTGTTATGGATCACGGTTGAGTTGCGGAAAAACGGTGGAAATAGTGTTGTCATAGTTTTTACTTTGCATTGAGTTTCCAGACTGATAAGTTGAGTAAGACAGGCGAGTAATTTCGATAAATCAAAAAGTTGTGACCTTGTTAGAGAGCACGTTTGAGTTGCGGGATCACGTTCAAAATAGTGTCAGCATGGTTTTCACTGTGCATACAATTTTCTGATTGATAAGTTGAATAATACAGGTGAGTAATTTCTATAAATCAAAAAATTTTGATCGTGTTAGAGATCGCGTTTGAGTTGCGGGATAACGGTCAAAATAGTGTGCGCATGGTTTTTACTGTGCATTTAATTTTCTGATTGATAAGTTGAATAAGACAGGTGAGTAATTTCGATAAATCAAAAAATTGTGACCGTGTTATGGATCACGTTTGAGTTGCGGAAAAACGGTGGAAATAGTGTGGTCATAGTTTTTACTTTGCATTGAGTTTCCAGACTGATAAGTTGAGTAAGACAGGCGAGTAATTTCGATAAATCAAAAAGTTGTGACCTTGTTAGAGAGCACGTTTGAGTTGCGGGATCACGTTCAAAATAGTGTGAGCATGGTTTTCACTGTGCATACAATTTTCTGATTGATAAGTTGAATAATACAGGTGAGTAATTTCTATAAATCAAAAAATTTTGATCCTGTTAGAGATCGCGTTTGAGTTGCGGGATAACGGTCAAAATAGTGTGTTCATAGTTTTTACTTTGCATTGAGTTTCCAGAATGATAAGTTGAGTAAGACAGGCGAATAATTTCGATAAATCAAAAAGTTGTGACCGTGTCGGAGAGCAAGTTTGAGTTGCGGGATAGCGGTCAAAATAGTGTGCGCATGGTTTTTACTGTGCATACAATTTTCTGATTGATAAGTTGAATAAGACAGTTGAGTAATTTCTATAAATCAAAAAGTTGTGACCGTGTTAGAGAGCACGTTTGAGTTGCGGGATCACGGTCAAAATAGTGTGAGCATGGTTTTTACTGTGCATAAAATTTTCTGATTAATGAGTTGAATAAGACAGGTGAGTAATTTCTATAAATCAAAAAGTTTATGCCGTGTTAGAGAAGAAGTTTAAATTGCGGGAAAACGGTCCAAATAGTGTTGTCATAGTTTTTACTTTGCATTGAGTTTCCAGACTGATAAGTTGAGTAAGACAGGCGAGTAATTTCGATAAATCAAAAAATTTTGACCGTGTTAGAGATCGCGTTTGAGATTGCGGGATAATGGTCAAAATAGTGTGCGCATGGTTTTTACTGTGCATTTAATTTTCTGATTGATAAGTTGAATAAGACAGGTGAGTAATTTCGATAAATAAAAAAATTGTGACCGTGTTATGGATCACGTTTGAGTTGCGGGATTATGGTCAAAATAGTGTGCGCATGGTTTTTACTGTGCATTTAATTTTCTGATTGATAAGTAGAATAAGACAGTTGAGTAATTTCGATAAATCAAAAAATTGCGACAGTGTTAGAGAGCACGTTTGGGTTGCGGGATCACGGTCAAAATAGTGTGGGCATGGTTTTTACTGTGCATACAATTTTCTGATTCATAAGTAGAATAAGACAGTTGAGTAATTTCGATAAATCAAAAAATTTTGACCGTGTTAGAGATCGCGTTTGAGTTGCGGGATAACGGTCAAAATAGTGTGCGCATGGTTTTTACTGTGCATTAAATTTTCTGATTGTTGAGTTGAATAAGACAGGTGAGTAATTTCTATAAATCAAAAAGTTTATGCTGTGTTATAGAAGAAGTTTAAATTGCGGGAAAACGGCCCAAATAGTGTTGTCATGGTTTTTACTTTGCATTGAGTTTCCAGACTGATAAGTTGAGTAAGACCGGCTAGTAATTTCCATAAATCAAAAAGTTGTGACCGTGTTAGAGAGCACGTTTGAGTTGCGGGATCAAGATCAAAATAGTGTGAGCATGGTTTTCACTGTGCATACAATTTTCTGATTGATAAGTTGAATAATACAGGCGAGTAATTTCGATATTTCAAAAAATTTTAACCTTGTTAGATATCACGTTTGAGTTGCGGGATAACGGTCAAAATAGTGTACTCATAGTTTTTACTTTGCATTGAGTTTCCAGAATGATAAGTTGAGTAAGACAGGCGAATAATTTCGATAAATCAAAAAGTTGTGACCGTGTCGGAGAGCAAGTTTGAGTTGCGGGATAATGGTCAAAATAGTGTGGGCATGGTTTTTACTGTGCATACAATTTTCTGAGTGATAAGTAGAATAAGACAGGTGATTAATTTCGATAAATCAAAAGGTTGTGACCGTGTTAGAGAGCACGTTTGAGTTGCGGGATAACGGTCAAAATAGTGTGCGCATGGTTTTTACTGTGCATTCAATTTTCTGATTATTGAGTTGAATAAGACAGGTGAGTAATTTCTATAAATCAAAAAGTTTATGCTGTGTTAGAGAAGAAGTTTAAATTGCGGGAAAACGGTCCAAATAGTGTTGTCATGGTTTTTACTTTGCATTGAGTTTCCGGACTGATAAGTTGAGTAAGACCGGCGAGTAATTTACATAAATGAAAAAGTTGGGACCGTGTTAGAGAAGAAGTTTAAGTTTCGGAAAAACGGACAAAATAGTGTGCGCCTGGTTTTTACTGTGCATTCAATTTTCTGATTAATGAGTTGAATAATACAGGTGATTAATTTCGATAAATCAAAAGGTTTTCACCGTGTTAGAGAGCACGTTTGAGTTGCGGGATAACGGTCAAAATAGTGTGGTCATAGTTTTTACTTTGCATTCAATTTTCTGATTATTGAGTTGAATAAGACAGGTGAGTAATTTCTATAAATCAAAAAGTTTATGCCGTGTTAGAGAAGAAGTTTACATTGCGGGAAAACGGTCCAAATAGTGTTGTCATCGTTTTTACTTTGCATTGAGTTTCCAGACTGATAAGTTGAGTAAGACAGGCGAATAATTTCGATAAATAAAAAATTTTTTACCGTGTCTGAGAGCAAGTTTGAGTTGAGGGAGAGCTGTCAAAATATTGTGGGCATGGTTTTTACTGTGCATACAATTTTCTGATTGATAAGTTGAATAATACAGGTGAGTAACTTCTATAAATCAAAAAATTTTGATCGTGTTAGAGATCGCGTTTGAGTTGCGGGATAACGGTCAAAATAGTGTGCGCATGGTTTTTACTATGCATTTTATTTTCTGATTGATAAGTTGAATAAGACAGGGGAGTAATTTTGATACATCAAAAAGTTGTGACCGTGTTAGAGCAGAAGATTGAGTTTCGGAAAAACGGCCAAAATAGTGTGCGCATGGTTTTTACTGTGCATACAATTTTCTGATTGATAAGTTAAATAAGACAGGCGAATAATTTCGATAAATCAAAAAGTTGTGACCGTGTCGGAGAGCAAGTTTGAGTTGCGGGATAGCGGTCAAAATAGTGTGGGCATGGTTTTTACTGTGCATAAAATTTTCTGATTGATAAGTTGAATAAGACATTTGAGTAATTTCGATAAACAAAAAATTTTGACCCTGTTAGAGATCGCGTTTGAGTTGCGGGATAATGGTCAAAATAGTGTGCGCATGGTTTTTACTGTGCATTTAATTTTCTGATTGATAAGTTGAATAAGACAGGTGAGTAATTTCTATAAATCAAAAAGTTGGGACCTGGTTTGAGAGCCCGTTTGAGTTGCGGGATCACGGTCAAAATAGTGTGGTCATAGTTTTTACTGTGCATACAATTTTCTGATTGATAGTTGAATAAGACAGGGGAGCAATTTTGATAAATCAAAAAGTTGTGACCGTGTTAGAGCAGAAGATTGAGTTTCGGAAAAACGGCCAAAATAGTGTGCGCATGGTTTTTACTGTGCATACAATTTTCTGATTGATAAGTTAAATAAGACAGGCGAATAATTTCGATAAATCAAAAAGTTGTGACCGTGTCGGAGAGCAAGTTTGAGTTGCGGGAGAGCGGTCAAAATAGTGTGCGCATGGTTTTTACTGTGCATACAATTTTCTGATTGATAAGTTGAATAATACAAGTGAGTAATTTCTATAAATCAAAAAATTTTGACCGTGTTAGAGATCGCGTTTGAGTTGCGGGATAATGGTCAAAATAGTGTGCGCATGGTTTTTACTGTGCATTTAATTTTCTGATTGATAAGTTGAATAAGACAGGTGAGTAATTTCTATAAATCAAAAAGTTGGGACCGTGTTATAGAGCACGTTTGAGTTTAGTGATCACTGTAAAAATAGTGTGAGCATGGTTTTTACTGTGCATATAATTTTGTGATTAATGAGTTGAATAAGACAGGTGAGTAATTTCTATAAATCAAAAAGTTTATCCCGTGTTAGAGAAGAAGTTTAAATTGCGGAAAAACGGTCCAAATATTGTGGTCATAGTTTTTACTTTGCAGTGAGTTTCCAGACTGATAAGTTGAGTATGACAGGCGAGTAATTTCGATAAATAAAAAATTTTGACAGTGTTAGAGATCGCGTTTGAGTTGCGGGATAATGGTCAAAATAGTGTGCGCATGGTTTTTACTGTGCATTTAATTTTCTGATTGATAAGTTGAATAAGACAGGTGAGTAATTTCGATAAATAAAAAAATTGTGACCGTGTTATGGATCACGTTTGAGTTGCGGGATAATGGTCAAAATAGTGTGCGCATGGTTTTTACTGTGCATTTACTTTTCTGATTGATAAGTTGAATAAGACAGGTGAGTAATTTCGATAAATAAAAAAATTGTGACCGTGTTATGGATCACGTTTGAGTTGCGGAAAAACGTTGGAAATAGTGTGGTCATAGTTTTTACTTTGCATTGAGTTTCCAGTCTGATAAGTTGAGTAAAACAGGCGCGTAATTTCTATAAATCAAAAAGTTGTGACCGTGTTAGAGAGCACGTTTGAGTTGCGGGATAACGGTCAAAATAGTGTGCGCATGGTTTTTACTGTGCATTTAATTTTCTGATTGATAAGTTGAATAAGACTGTTGAGTAATTTCTATAAATCAAAAAGTTGTGACCGTGTTAGAGAGCACGTTTGAGTTGCGGGATCACAGTCAAAATAGTGTGAGCATGGTTTTTACTGTGCATATAATTTTGTGATTAATGAGTTGAATAAGACAGGTGAGTAATTTCTATAAATCAAAAAGTTTATCCCGTGTTAGAGAAGAAGTTTAAATTGCGGAAAAACGGTCCAAATATTGTGGTCATAGTTTTTACTTTGCAGTGAGTTTCCAGACTGATAAGTTGAGTATGACAGGCGAGTAATTTCGATAAATAAAAAATTTTGACAGTGTTAGAGATCGCGTTTGAGTTGCGGGATAATGGTCAAAATAGTGTGCGCATGGTTTTTACTGTGCATTTAATTTTCTGATTGATAAGTTGAGTAAAGCAGGCGAGTAATTTCGATAAATAAAAAAATTGTGACCGTGTTATGGATCACGTTTGAGTTGCGGGATAATGGTCAAAATAGTGTGCGCATGGTTTTTACTGTGCATTTAATTTTCTGATTGATAAGTTGAATAAGACAGGTGAGTAATTTCGATAAATAAAAAAATTGTGACCGTGTTATGGATCACGTTTGAGTTGCGGAAAAACGGTGGAAATAGTGTGGTCATAGTTTTTACTTTGCATTGAGTTTCCAGACTGATAAGTTGAGTAAAACAGACGCGTAATTTCGATAAATCAAAAAGTTGTGACCGTGTTAGTGAGCACGTTTGAGTTGCGGGATAACGGTCAAAATAGTGTGCGCATGGTTTTTACTGTGCATTCAATTTTCTGATTATTGAGTTGAATAAGACAGGTGAGTAATTTCTATAAATCAAAAAGTTTATGCTGTGTTAGAGAAGAAGTTTAAATTGCGGGAAAACGGTCCAAATAGTGTTGTCATGGTTTTTACTTTGCATTGAGTTTCCGGACTGATAAGTTGAGTAAGACCGGCGAGTAATTTCCATAAATCAAAAAGTTGTGACCGTGTTAGAGAAGAAGTTTAAGTTTCGGAAAAACGGACAAAATAGTGTGCGCCTGGTTTTTACTGTGCATACAATTTTCTGATTAATGAGTTGAATAATACAGGTGATTAATTTCGATAAATCAAAAGGTTGTCACCGTGTTAGAGAGCACGTTTGAGTTGCAGGATAACGGTCAAAATAGTGTGCGCATGGTTTTTACTGTGCATACAATTTTCTGATTGATAAGTTGAATAAGACAGGTGAGTAATTTCGATAAATCAAAAAATTGTGACAGTGTCAGAGAGCACGTTTGAGTTGCGGGATCACGGTCAAAATAGTGTGGGCATTGTTTTTACTGTGCATACAATTTTCTGATTGATAAGTTGAATAAGACAGTTGAGTAATTTCGATAAATCAAAAAATTTTGACCGTGTTAGAGATCGCGTTTGAGTTGCGGGATAATGGTCAAAATAGTGTGCGCCTGGTTTTTTCTGTGCATTCAATTTTCTGATTAATGAGTTGAATAAGACAGGTGAGTAATTTCGATAAATTAAAAAATTGTGACCGTGTTAGAGATCGCGTTTGAGTTGCGGGATAATGGTCAAAATAGTGTGCGCATGGTTTTTACTGTGCATTTAATTTTCTGATTGATAAGTTGAATAAGACAGGTGAGTAATTTCGATAAATCAAAAAATTGTGACAGTGTTAGAGAGCACGTTTGAGTTGCGGGATAACGGTCAAAATAGTGTGCGCAGGGTTTTTACTGTGCATTTAATTTTCTGATTGATAAGTTGAAAAAGACAGGTGAGTAATTTCGATAAATCAAAAAATTGTGACAGTGTTAGAGAGCACGTTTGAGTTGCGGGATCACGGTCAAAATAGTGTGGTCATAGTTTTTACTGTGCATGCAATTTTCTGATTGATAAGTAGAATAAGACAGTTGAGTGATTTCGATTTATTCAAAAAATTTGACCGTGTTAGAGATCGCTTTTGAGTTGCGGGATCACGGTCAAAATAGTGTGCGCATGGTTTTTACTGTGCATTTAATTTTCTGATTGATAAGTTGAATAAGACAGTTGAGTAATTTCGATAAATCAAAAAATTTTGACCGTGTTAGAGAGCACGTTTGAGTTGCGGGATCACGTTCAAAATAGTGTGAGCATGGTTTTCACTGTGCATACAATTTTCTGATTGATAAGTTGAATAATACAGGTGAGTAATTTCTCTAAATCAAAAAATTTTGATCGTGTTAGAGATCGCGTTTGAGTTGCGGGATAATGGTCAAAATAGTGTGCGCATGGTTTTTACTGTGCATTTAATTTTCTGATTGATAAGTTGAATAAGACAGGTGAGTAATTTCGATAAATCAAAAAATTGTGACCGTGTTATGGATCACGTTTGAGTTGCGGAAAAACGGTGGAAATAGTGTGGTCATAGTTTTTACTTTGCATTGAGTTTCCAGACTGATAAGTTGAGTAAAACAGGCGAGTAATTTCGATAAATCATAAAGTTGTGACCGTGTTAGAGAAGAAGTTTAAGTTTCGGAAAAACGGACAAAATAGTGTGCGCCTGGTTTTTACTGTGCATTCAATTTTCTGATTAATGAGTAGAATAATACAGGTGATTAATTTCGATAAATCAAAAAGTTTATGCTGTATTAGAGAAGAAGTTTAAATTGCGGGAAAACGGTCCAAATAGTGTTGTCACAGTTTTTACTTTGCATTGAGTTTCCAGACTGATAAGTTGAGTAAGACCGGCTAGTAATTTCCATAAATCAAAAAGTTGTGACCGTGTTAGAGAAGAAGTTTAAGTTTCGGAAAAACGGACAAAATAGTGTGCGCCTAGTTTTTACTGTGCATTCAATTTTCTTATTAATGAGTTGAATAATACAGGTGATTAATTTCGATAAATAAAAAAATTGTGACCGTGTTATGGATCACGTTTGAGTTGCGGAAAAACGGTGGAAATATTGTGGTCATAGTTTTTACATTGCATTGAGTTTCCAGACTGATAAGTTGAGTAAAACAGGCGAGTAATTTCGATAAATCAAAAAGTTGTGACCGTGTTAGAGAAGAAGTATAAGTTTCGGAAAAACCGACAAAATATTGTGCGCCTGGTTTTTACTGTGCATTCAATTTTCTGATTGATATGTTGAAAAAGACAGGTGAGTAATTTCGATAAATCAAAAAATTGTGACAGTGTTAGAGAGCACGTTTGAGTTGCGGGATCACGTTCAAAATAGTGTCAGCATGGTTTTCACTGTGCATACAATTTTCTGATTGATAAGTTGAATAATACAGGTGAGTAATTTCTCTAAATCAAAAAATTTTGATCGTGTTAGAGATCGCGTTTGAGTTGCGGGATAATGGTCAAAATAGTGTGCGCATGGTTTTTACTGTGCATACAATTTTCTGATTACTGAGTTGAATAAGACAGGTGAGTAATTTCGATAAATCAAAAAATTGTGACCGTGTTATGGATCACGTTTGAGTTGCGGAAAAACGGTGGAAATAGTGTGGTCATAGTTTTTACTTTGCATTGAGTTTCCAGACTGATAAGTTGAGTAAAACAGGCGAGTAATTTCGATAAATCATAAAGTTGTGACCGTGTTAGAGAAGAAGTTTAAGTTTCGGAAAAACGGACAAAATAGTGTGCGCCTGGTTTTTACTGTGCATTCAATTTTCTGATTAATGAGTAGAATAATACAGGTGATTAATTTCGATAAATCAAAAAGTTTATGCTGTGTTAGAGAAGAAGTTTAAATTGCGGGAAAACGGTCCAAATAGTGTTGTCACAGTTTTTACTTTGCATTGAGTTTCCGGACTGATAAGTTGAGTAAGATCGGCGAGTAATTTCGATAAATCAAAAAGTTGTGACCGTGTTAGAGAAGAAGTTTAAGTTTCGGAAAAACGGACAAAATAGTGTGCGCCTGGTTTTTACTGTGCATTCAATTTTCTTATTAATGAGTTGAATAATACAGGTGATTAATTTCGATAAATCAAAAGGTTGTGACCGTGTTAGAGTGCACGTTTGAGTTGCGGGATAACGGTTAAAATAGTGTACGTATGGTTTTTACTGTGCATTCAATTTTCTGATTATTGAGTTGAATAAGACAGTTGAGTAATTTCTATAAATCAAAAAGTTTATGCCGTGTTAGAGAAGAAGTTTAAATTGCGGGAAAACGGTCCAAATAGTGTTGTCACAGTTTTTACTTTGCATTGAGTTTCCGGACTGATAAGTTGAGTAAGACCGGCTAGTAATTTCCATAAATCAAAAAGTTGTGACCGTGTTAGAGAAGAAGTTTAAGTTTCGGAAAAACGGACAAAATAGTGTGCGCCTGGTTTTTACTGTGCATTCAATTTTCTTATTAATGAGTTGAATAATACAGGTGATTAATTTCGATAAATCAAAAAGTTTATGCCGTGTTAGAGAAGAAGTTAAAATTGCGTAAAAACGGTCCAAATAGTGTGGTCATAGTTTTTACTTTGCATTGTGTTTCCAGACTGATAAGTTGAATAAGACAGGTGAGTAATTTCTATAAATCAAAAAGTTGTGACCGTGTTAGAGAAATAGTTTAAGTTTCGGAAAAACGGACAAAATAGTGTGCGCCTGGTTTTTACTGTGCATTCAATTTTCTGATTAATGAGTTGAATAATACAGGTGATTAATTTCGATAAATCAAAAGGTTGTGACCGTGTTAGAGTGCACGTTTGAGTTGCGGGATAACGGTTAAAATAGTGTACGTATGGTTTTTACTGTGCATTCAATTTTCTGATTATTGAGTTGAATAAGACAGGTGAGTAATTTCTATAAATCAAAAAGTTTATGCCGTGTTAGAGAAGAAGTTTAAATTGCGGGAAAACGGTCCAAATAGTGTTGTCATAGTTTTTACTTTGCATTGAGTTTCCAGACTGATAAGTTGAGTAAGACAGGCGAGTAATTTCGATAAATCAAAAAGTTGTGACCTTGTTAGAGAGCACGTTTGAGTTGCGGGATCACGTTCAAAATAGTGTGAGCATGGTTTTCACTGTGCATACAATTTTCTGATTGATAAGTTGAATAATACAGGTGAGTAATTTCTATAAATCAAAAAATTTTGATCGTGTTAGAGATCGCGTTTGAGTTGCGGGATAACGGTCAAAATAGTGTGTTCATAGTTTTTACTTTGCATTGAGTTTCCAGAATGATAAGTTGAGTAAGACAGGCGAATAATTTCGATAAATCAAAAAGTTGTGACCGTGTCGGAGAGCAAGTTTGAGTTGCGGGATAGCGGTCAAAATAGTGTGGGCATGGTTTTTACTGTGCATTTAATTTTCTGATTGATAAGTTGAATAAGACAGTTGAGTAATTTCTATAAATCAAAAAGTTGTGACCGTGTTAGAGAGCACGTTTGAGTTGCGGGATCACGGTCAAAATAGTGTGAGCATGGTTTTTACTGTGCATAAAATTTTCTGATTAATGAGTTGAATAAGACAGGTGAGTAATTTCTATAAATCAAAAAGTTTATGCCGTGTTAGAGAAGAAGTTTAAATTGCGGGAAAACGGTCCAAATAGTGTTGTCATAGTTTTTACTTTGCATTGAGTTTCCAGACTGATAAGTTGAGTAAGACAGGCGAGTAATTTCGATAAATCAAAAAGTTGTGACCTTGTTAGAGAGCACGTTTGAGTTGCGGGATCACGTTCAAAATAGTGTGAGCATGGTTTTCACTGTGCATACAATTTTCTGATTGATAAGTTGAATAATACAAGTGAGTAATTTCTATAAATCAAAAAATTTTGATCGTGTTAGAGATCGCGTTTGAGTTGCGGGATAACGGTCAAAATAGTGTGTTCATAGTTTTTACTTTGCATTGAGTTTCCAGAATGATAAGTTGAGTAAGACAGGCGAATAATTTCGATAAATCAAAAAGTTGTGACCGTGTCGGAGAGCAAGTTTGAGTTGCGGGATAGCGGTCAAAATAGTGTGCGCATGGTTTTTACTGTGCATACAATTTTCTGATTGATAAGTTGAATAAGACAGTTGAGTAATTTCGATAAATCAAAAAATTTTTACCGTGTTAGAGATCGCGTTTGAGTTGCGGGATCACGGTCAAAATAGTGTGAGCATGGTTTTTACTGTGCATAAAATTTTCTGATTAATGAGTTGAATAAGACAGGTGAGTAATTTCTATAAATCAAAAAGTTTATCCCGTGTTAGAGAAGAAGTTTAAATTGCGGAAAAACGGTCCAAATATTGTGGTCATAGTTTTTACTTTGCAGTGAGTTTCCAGACTGATAAGTTGAGTATGACAGGCGAGGAATATCGATAAATCAAAATGTTGTGACCTCGTTAGAGAGCACGTTTGAGTTGCGGGATCACGTTCAAAATAGTGTGAGCATGGTTTTCACTGTGCATACAATTTTCTGATTAATGAGTTGAATAAGACAGGTGAGTAATTTCTATAAATCAAAAAGTTTATGCCGTGTTAGAGAAGAAGTTTAAATTGCCGAAAAACGGTCCAAATAGTGTGCGCATGGTTTTTACTGTGCATTTAATTTTCTGATTGATAAGTTGAATAAGACAGGTGAGTAATTTCGATAAATCAAAAAATTGTGACAGTGTCAGAGAGCACGTTTGAGTTGCGGGATCACGTTCAAAATAGTGTGAGCATGGTTTTTACTGTGCATACAATTTTCTGATTGATAACTTGAATAAGACATTTGAGTAATTTCGATAAACAAAAATTTTGACCGTGTTAGAGATCGCGTTTGAGTTGCGGGATAATGGTCAAAATAGTGTGCGCATGGTTTTTACTGTGCATTTAATTTTCTGATTTATAAGTTGAATAAGACAGGTGAGTAATTTCGATAAATCAAAAAATTGTGACCGTGTTATGGATCACGATTGAGTTGCGGGATAATGGTCAAAATAGTGTGCGCATGGTTTTTACTGTGCATTTAATTTTCTGATTGATAAGTTGAATAAGACAGGTGAGTAATTTCGATAAATCAAAAAATTGTGACAGTGTCAGAGAGCACGTTTGAGTTGCGGGATCACGTTCAAAATAGTGTGAGCATGGTTTTTACTGTGCATACAATTTTCTGATTGATAACTTGAATAAGACATTTGAGTAATTTCGATAAACAAAAAATTTTGACCGTGTTAGAGATCGCGTTTGAGTTGCGGGATAATGGTCAAAATAGTGTGCGCATGGTTTTTACTGTGCATTTAATTTTCTGATTTATAAGTTGAATAAGACAGGTGAGTAATTTCGATAAATCAAAAAATTGTGACCGTGTTATGGATCACGATTGAGTTGCGGAAAAACGGTGGAAATAGTGTGGTCATAGTTTTTACTTTGCATTGAGTTTCCAGACTGATAAGTTGAGTAAAGCAGGCGAGTAATTTCGATAAATAAAAAAATTGTGACCGTGTTAGAGATCGCTTTTGAGATTGCGGGATAATGGTCAAAATAGTGTGCGCATGGTTTTTACTGTGCATTTAATTTTCTGATTGATAAGTTGAATAAGACAGGTGAGTAATTTCGATAAATAAAAAAATTGTGACCGTGTTATGGATCACGTTTGAGTTGCGGGATAATGGTCAAAATAGTGTGCGCATGGTTTTTACTGTGCATTTAATTTTCTGATTGATAAGTTGAATAAGACAGGTGAGTAATTTCGATAAATAAAAAAATTGTGACCGTGTTATGGATCACGTTTGAGTTGCGGAAAAACGGTGGAAATATTGTGGTCATAGTTTTTACATTGCATTGAGTTTCCAGACTGATAAGTTGAGTAAAACAGGCGAGTAATTTCGATAAATCAAAAAGTTGTGACCGTGTTAGAGAAGAAGTATAAGTTTCGGAAAAACCGACAAAATATTGTGCGCCTGGTTTTTACTGTGCATTCAATTTTCTGATTAATGAGTTGAATAAGACAGGTGAGTAATTTCGATAAATTAAAAAATTGTGACCGTGTTAGAGATCGCGTTTGAGTTTCGGGATAATGGTTAAAATAGTGTGCGCATGGTTTTTACTGTGCATTCAATTTTCCGATTAATGAGTTGAATAATACAGGTGAGTAATTTCGATAAATCAAAAAATTGTGACAGTGTCAGAGAGCACGTTTGAGTTGCGGGATCACGGTCAAAATAGTGTGGGCATGGTTTTTACTGTGCATACAATTTTCTGATTAATGAGTTGAATAATACAGGTGATTAATTTCGATAAATCAAAAAATTGTGACCGTGTTATGGATCACGTTTGAGTTGCGGAAAAACGGTGGAAATAGTGTGGTCATAGTTTTTACTTTGCATTGAGTTTCCAGACTGATAAGTTGAGTAAAACAGGCGAGTAATTTCGATAAATCATAAAGTTGTGACCGTGTTAGAGAAGAAGTTTAAGTTTCGGAAAAACGGACAAAATAGTGTGCGCCTGGTTTTTACTGTGCATTCAATTTTCTGATTAATGAGTAGAATAATACAGGTGATTAATTTCGATAAATCAAAAAGTTTATGCTGTATTAGAGAAGAAGTTTAAATTGCGGGAAAACGGTCCAAATAGTGTTGTCACAGTTTTTACTTTGCATTGAGTTTCCAGACTGATAAGTTGAGTAAGACCGGCTAGTAATTTCCATAAATCAAAAAGTTGTGACCGTGTTAGAGAGCACGTTTGAGTTGCGGGATCACGGTCAAAATAGTGTGAGCATGGTTTTTACTGTGCATAAAATTTTCTGATTAATGAGTTGAATAAGGCAGGTGAGTAATTTCGATAAATAAAAAAATTGTGACCGTGTTATGGATCACGTTTGAGTTGCGGAAAAACGGTGGAAATATTGTGGTCATAGTTTTTACATTGCATTGAGTTTCCAGACTGATAAGTTGAGTAAAACAGGCGAGTAATTTCGATAAATCAAAAAGTTGTGACCGTGTTAGAGAAGAAGTATAAGTTTCGGAAAAACCGACAAAATATTGTGCGCCTGGTTTTTACTGTGCATTCAATTTTCTGATTAATGAGTTGAATAAGACAGGTGAGTAATTTCGATAAATCAAAAAATTTTGACCGTGTTAGAGAGCACGTTTGAGTTGCGGGATCACGTTCAAAATAGTGTCAGCATGGTTTTCACTGTGCATACAATTTTCTGATTGATAAGTTGAATAATACAGGTGAGTAATTTCTCTAAATCAAAAAATTTTGATCGTGTTAGAGATCGCGTTTGAGTTGCGGGATAATGGTCAAAATAGTGTGAGCATGGTTTTTACTGTGCATACAATTTTCTGATTGATAAGTTGAATAAGACAGGTGAGTAATTTCGATAAATCAAAAAATTGTGACCGTGTTATGGATCACGTTTGAGTTGCGGAAAAACGGTGGAAATAGTGTGGTCATAGTTTTTACTTTGCATTGAGTTTCCAGACTGATAAGTTGAGTAAAACAGGCGAGTAATTTCGATAAATCATAAAGTTGTGACCGTGTTAGAGAAGAAGTTTAAGTTTCGGAAAAACGGACAAAATAGTGTGCGCCTGGTTTTTACTGTGCATTCAATTTTCTGATTAATGAGTAGAATAATACAGGTGATTAATTTCGATAAATCAAAAAGTTTATGCTGTGTTAGAGAAGAAGTTTAAATTGCGGGAAAACGGTCCAAATAGTGTTGTCACAGTTTTTACTTTGCATTGAGTTTCCGGACTGATAAGTTGAGTAAGACAGGCGAGTAATTTCGATAAATCATAAAGTTGTGACCGTGTTAGAGAAGAAGTTTAAGTTTCGGAAAAACGGACAAAATAGTGTGCGCCTGGTTTTTACTGTGCATTCAATTTTCTTATTAATGAGTTGAATAATACAGGTGATTAATTTCGATAAATCAAAAGGTTGTGACCGTGTTAGAGTGCACGTTTGAGTTGCGGGATAAGGGTCAAAATAGTGTGCGCATGGTTTTTACTGTGCATTCAATTTTCTGATTATTGAGTTGAATAAGACAGGTGAGTAATTTCTATAAATCAAAAAGTTTATGCTGTGTTAGATAAGAAGTTTAAATTGCGGGAAAACTGTCCAAATAGTGTTGTCATAGTTTTTACTTTGCATTGAGTTTCCGGACTGATAAGTTGAGTAAGACCGGCTAGTAATTTCCATAAATCAAAAAGTTGTGACCGTGTTAGAGAAGAAGTTTAAGTTTCGGAAAAACGGACAAAATAGTGTGCGCCTGGTTTTTACTGTGCATTCAATTTTCTTATTAATGAGTTGAATAATACAGGTGATTAATTTCGATAAATCAAAAAGTTTATACGGTGTTAGAGAAGAAGTTAAAATTGCGTAAAAACGGTCCAAATAGTGTGGTCATAGTTTTTACTTTGCATTGTGTTTCCAGACTGATAAGTTGAGTAAGACCGGCGAGTAATTTACATAAATCAAAAAGTTGTGACCGTGTTAGAGAAGAAGTTTAAGTTTCGGAAAAACGGACAAAATAGTGTGCGCCTGGTTTTTACTGTGCATTCAATTTTCTTATTAATGAGTTGAATAATACAGGTGATTAATTTCGATAAATCAAAAGGTTGTGACCGTGTTAGAGTGCACATTTGAGTTGCGGGATAACGGTCAAAATAGTGTGAGAATGGTTTTTACTGTGCATTCAATTTTCTGATTATTGAGTTGAATAAGACAGGTGAGTAATTTCTATAAATCAAAAAGTTTATGCCGTGTTAGAGAAGAAGTTTAAATTGCGGGAAAACGGTCCAAATAGTGTTGTCATAGTTTTTACTTTGCATTGAGTTTCCAGACTGATAAGTTGAGTAAGACAGGCGAGTAATTTCGATAAATCAAAAAGTTGTGACCTTGTTAGAGAGCACGTTTGAGTTGCGGGATCACGTTCAAAATAGTGTGAGCATGGTTTTCACTGTGCATACAATTTTCTGATTGATAAGTTGAATAATACAGGTGAGTAATTTCTATAAATCAAAAAATTTTGATCGTGTTAGAGATCGCGTTTGAGTTGCGGGATAACGGTCAAAATAGTGTGTTCATAGTTTTTACTTTGCATTGAGTTTCCAGAATGATAAGTTGAGTAAGACAGGCGAATAATTTCGATAAATCAAAAAGTTGTGACCGTGTCGGAGAGCAAGTTTGATTTGCGGGATAGCGGTCAAAATAGTGTGCGCATGGTTTTTACTGTGCATACAATTTTCTGATTGATAAGTTGAATAAGACAGTTGAGTAATTTCTATAAATCAAAAAGTTGTGACCGTGTTAGAGAGCACGTTTGAGTTGCGGGATCACGGTCAAAATAGTGTGAGCATGGTTTTTACTGTGCATAAAATTTTCTGATTAATGAGTTGAATAAGACAGGTGAGTAATTTCTATAAATCAAAAAGTTTATGCCGTGTTAGAGAAGAAGTTTAAATTGCGGGAAAACGGTCCAAATAGTGTTGTCATAGTTTTTACTTTGCATTGAGTTTCCAGACTGATAAGTTGAGTAAGACAGGCGAGTAATTTCGATAAATCAAAAAGTTGTGACCTTGTTAGAGAGCACGTTTGAGTTGCGGGATCACGTTCAAAATAGTGTGAGCATGGTTTTCACTGTGCATACAATTTTCTGATTGATAAGTTGAATAAGACTGTTGAGTAATTTCGATAAATCAAAAAATTTTGACCGTGTTAGAGAGCACGTTTGAGTTGCGGGATCACGTTCAAAATAGTGTGAGCATGGTTTTCACTGTGCATACAATTTTCTGATTGATAAGTTGAATAAGACAGGTGAGTAATTTCTATAAATCATAAAGTTTATGCCGTGTTAGAGAAGAAGTTTAAATTGCGGAAAAACGGTCCAAATAGTGTGGTCATAGTTTTTACTTTGCATTGAGTTTCCAGACTGATAAGTTGAGTATGACAGGCGAGGAATATCGATAAATCAAAATGTTGTGACCTCGTTAGAGAGCACGTTTGAGTTGCGGGATCACGTTCAAAATAGTGTGAGCATGGTTTTCACTGTGCATACAATTTTCTGATTAATGAGTTGAATAAGACAGGTGAGTAATTTCTATAAATCAAAAAGTTTATGCCGTGTTAGAGAAGAAGTTTAAATTGCCGAAAAACGGTCCAAATAGTGTGCGCATGGTTTTTACTGTGCATTTAATTTTATGAATGATAAGTTGAATAAGACAGGTAAGTAATTTCGATAAATCAAAAAATTGTGACAGTGTCAGAGAGCACGTTTGACTTGCTGGATCACTGTCAAAATAGTGTGCGCATGGTTTTTACTGTGCATACAATTTTTTGATTGATAACTTGAATAAGACATTTGAGTAATTTCGATAAACAAAAAATTTTGACCGTGTTAGAGATCGCGTTTGAGTTGCGGGATAATGGTCAAAATAGTGTGCGCATGGCTTTTACTGTGCATTTAATTTTCTGATTTATAAGTTGAATAAGACAGGTGAGTAATTTCGATAAATCAAAACATTGTGACCGTGTTATGGATCACGTTTGAGTTGCGGGATAATGGTCAAAATAGTGTGCGCATGGTTTTTACTGTGCATTTAATTTTCTGATTGATAAGTTGAATAAGACAGGTGAGTAATTTCGATAAATCAAAAAATTGTGACCGTGTTATGGATCACGATTGAGTTGCGGAAAAACGGTGGAAATAGTGTGGTCATAGTTTTTACTTTGCATTGAGTTTCCAGACTGATAAGTTGAGTAAAGCAGGCGAGTAATTTCGATAAATCAAAAAATTTTGACCGTTTAGAGATCGCTTTTGAGATTGCGGGATAATGGTCAAAATAGTGTGCGCATGGTTTTTACTGTGCATTTAATTTTCTGATTGATAAGTTGAATAAGACAGGTGAGTAATTTCGATAAATAAAAAAATTGTGACCGTGTTATGGATCACGTTTGAGTTGCGGGATTATGGTCAAAATAGTGTGCGCATGGTTTTTACTGTGCATTTAATTTTCTGATTATTGAGTTGAATAAGACAGGTGAAAAATTTCGATAAATAAAAAAATTGTGACCGTGTTATGGATCACGTTTGAGTTGCGGAAAAACGGTGGAAATAGTGTGGTCATAGTTTTTACTTTGCATTGAGTTTCCAGACTGATAAGTTGAGTAAAACAGGCGAGTAATTTCGATAAATCGAAAAGTTGTGACCGTGTTAGAGAAGAAGTTTAAGTTTCGGAAAAACGGACAAAATATTGTGCGCCTGGTTTTTTCTGTGCATTCAATTTTATGATTAATGAGTTGAATAAGACAGGTGAGTAATTTCGATAAATTAAAAAATTTTGACCGTGTTAGAGATCGCGTTTGAGTTGCGGGATACTGTTTAAAATAGTGTGCGCATGGTTTTTACTGTGCATTCAATTTTCCGATTTATAAGTTGAATAAGACAGGTGAGTAATTTCGATAAATCAAAAAATTGTGACAGTGTTAGAGAGCACGTTTAAGTTGCGGGATCACGGTCAAAATAGTGTGCGCATGGTTTTTACTGTGCATACAATTTTCTGATTGATAAGTAGAATAAGACAGTTGAGTAATTTCGATAAATCAAAAAATTTTGACCGTGTTAGAGATCGCGTTTGAGTTGCGGGATAATGGTCAAAATAGTGTGCGCATGGTTTTTACTGTGCATTTAATTTTCTGATTGATAAGTTGAATAAGACAGGTGAGTAATTTCGATAAATCAAAAAATTGTGACAGTGTTAGAGAGCACGTTTGAGTTGCGGGATCACGGTCAAAATAGTGTGAGCATGGTTTTTACTGTGCATACAATTTTCTGATTGATAAGTTGAATAAGACAGTTGAGTAATTTCTATAAATCAAAATATTTTGACCGTGATAGAGATCGCGTTTGAGTTGCGGGATAACGGTCAAAATAGTGTGCGCATGGTTTTTACTGTGCATTTAATTTTCTGATTGATAAGTTGAATAAGACAGGTGAGTAATTTCGATAAATCAAAAAATTGTGACAGTGTTAGAGAGCACGTTTGAGTTGCGGGATCACGGTCAAAATAGTGTGCGCATGGTTTTTACTGTGCATACAATTTTCTGATTGATAAGTTGAATAAGACAGGTGAGTAATTTCGATAAATCTAAAAATTTGACCGTGTTAGAGATCGCTTTTGAGTTTGCGGGATAATGGTCAAAATAGTGTGCGCATGGTTTTTACTGTGCATTTAATTTTCTGATTGATAAGTTGAATAAGACAGTTGAGTAATTTCGATAAATCAAAAAATTTTGACCGTGTTAGAGAGCACGTTTGAGTTGCGGGATCACGTTCAAAATAGTGTCAGCATGGTTTTCACTGTGCATACAATTTTCTGATTGATAAGTTGAATAATACAGGTGAGTAATTTCTCTAAATCAAAAAATTTTGATCGTGTTAGAGATCGCGTTTGAGTTGCGGGATAATACTCAAAATAGTGTGCGCATGGTTTTTACTGTGCATTTAATTTTCTGATTGATAAGTTGAATAAGACAGGTGAGTAATTTCGATAAATCAAAAAATTGTGACCGTGTTATGGATCACGTTTGAGTTGCGGAAAAACGGTGGAAATAGTGTGGTCATAGTTTTTACTTTGCATTGAGTTTCCAGACTGATAAGTTGAGTAAAACAGGCGAGTAATTTCGATAAATCATAAAGTTGTGACCGTGTTAGAGAAGAAGTTTAAGTTTCGGAAAAACGGACAAAATAGTGTGCGCCTGGTTTTTACTGTGCATTCAATTTTCTGATTAATGAGTAGAATAATACAGTTGAGTAATTTCTATAAATCAAAAAGTTGTGACCGTGTTAGAGAAGAAGTTTAAATTGCGGGAAAACGGTCCAAATAGTGTTGTCACAGTTTTTACTTTGCATTGAGTTTCCGGACTGATAAGTTGAGTAAGACCGGCTAGTAATTTCCATAAATCAAAAAGTTGTGACCGTGTTAGAGAAGAAGTTTAAGTTTCGGAAAAACGGACAAAATATTGTGCGCCTGGTTTTTACTGTGCATTCAATTTTCTTATTAATGAGTTGAATAATACAGGTGATTAATTTCGATAAATCAAAAAGTTTATGCCGTGTTAGAGAAGAAGTTTAAATTGCGTAAAAACGGTCCAAATAGTGTGGTCATAGTTTTTACTTTGCATTGTGTTTCCAGACTGATAAGTTGAGTAAGACCGGCGAGTAATTTCGATAAATCATAAAGTTGTGACCGTGTTAGAGAAGAAGTTTAAGTTTCGGAAAAACGGACAAAATAGTGTGCGCCTGGTTTTTACTGTGCATTCAATTTTCTGATTAATGAGTAGAATAATACAGGTGATTAATTTCTATAAATCAAAAAGTTGTGACCGTGTTAGAGAGCACGTTTGATTTGCGGGATAACGGTCAAAATAGTGTGCGCATGGTTTTTACTGTGCATTCAATTTTCTGATTATTGAGTTGAATAAGACAGGTGAGTAATTTCTATAAATCAAAAAGTTTATACTGTGTTAGATAAGAAGTTTAAATTGCGGGAAAACGGTCCAAATAGTGTTGTCACAGTTTTTACTTTGCATTGAGTTTCCGGACTGATAAGTTGAGTAAGACCGGCTAGTAATTTCCATAAATCAAAAAGTTGTGACCGTGTTAGAGAAGAAGTTTAAGTTTCGGAAAAACGGACAAAATATTGTGCGCCTGGTTTTTACTGTGCATTCAATTTTCTGATTAATGAGTAGAATAATACAGGTGATTAATTTCGATAAATCAAAAAGTTTATGCTGTATTAGAGAAGAAGTTTAAATTGCGGGAAAACGGTCCAAATAGTGTTGTCATAGTTTTTACTTTGCATTGAGTTTCCAGACTGATAAGTTGAGTAAGACAGGCGAGTAATTTCGATAAATCAAAAAGTTGTGACCTTGTTAGAGAGCACGTTTGAGTTGCGGGATCACGTTCAAAATAGTGTGAGCATGGTTTTCACTGTGCATACAATTTTCTGATTGATAAGTTGAATAATACAGGTGAGTAATTTCTATAAATAAAAAATATTGATCCTGTTAGAGATCGCGTTTGAGTTGCGGGATAACGGTCAAAATAGTGTGTTCATAGTTTTTACTTTGCATTGAGTTTCCAGAATGATAAGTTGAGTAAGACAGGCGAATAATTTCGATAAATCAAAAAGTTGTGACCGTGTCGGAGAGCAAGTTTGAGTTGCGGGATAGCGGTCAAAATAGTGTGCGCATGGTTTTTACTGTGCATACAATTTTCTGATTGATAAGTTGAATAAGACAGTTAGGTAATTTCTATAAATCAAAAAGTTGTGACCGTGTTAGAGAGCACGTTTGAGTTGCGGGATCACGGTCAAAATAGTGTGAGCATGGTTTTTACTGTGCATAAAATTTTCTGATTAATGAGTTGAATAAGACAGGTGAGTAATTTCTATAAATCAAAAAGTTTATGCCGTGTTAGAGAAGAAGTTTAAATTGCGGGAAAACGGTCCAAATAGTGTTGTCATAGTTTTTACTTTGCATTGAGTTTCCAGACTGATAAGTTGAGTAGGACTGGCGAGTAATTTCGATAAATCAAAAAGTTGTGACCTTGTTAGAGAGCACGTTTGAGTTGCGGGATCACGTTCAAAATAGTGTGAGACTGGTTTTCACTGTGCATACAATTTTATGATAGATCAGTTGAATAATACAAGTGAGTAATTTCTATAAATCAAAAAATTTTGATCGTGTTAGAGATCGCGTTTGAGTTGCGGGATAACGGTCAAAATAGTGTGTTCATAGTTTTTACTTTGCATTGAGTTTCCAGAATGATAAGTTGAGTAAGACAGGCGAATAATTTCGATAAATCAAAAAGTTGTGACCGTGTCGGAGAGCAAGTTTGAGTTGCGGGAGAGCGGTCAAAATAGTGTGCGCATGGTTTTTACTGTGCATACAATTTTCTGATTGATAAGTTGAATAATACAAGTGAGTAATTTCTATAAATCAAAAAATTTTGATCGTGTTAGAGATCGCGTTTGAGTTGCGGGATAACGGTCAAAATAGTGTGCGCAGGGTTTTTACTGTGCATTTAATTTTCTGATTGATAAGTTGAATAAGACTGTTGAGTAATTTCTATAAATCAAAAAGTTGTGACCGTGTTAGAGAGCACGTTTGAGTTGCGGGATCACGGTCAAAATAGTGTGAGCATGGTTTTTACTGTGCATACAATTTTCTGATTAATGAGTTGAATAAGACAGGTGAGTAATTTCTATAAATCATAAAGTTTATGCCGTGTTAGAGAATAATTTTAAATTGCGGGAAAAGTGTCCTAATATTTTTGTCATAGTTTTTACTTTTCATTGAGTTTCCAGACAGATAAGTTGAGTATGACTGGCGAGTAATTTCGATAAATCAAAAAGTTGTGACCTTGTTAGAGAGCACGTTTGAGTTGCGGGATCACGTTCAAAATAGTGTGAGCATGGTTTTCACTGTGCATACAATTTTCTGATTGATAAGTTGAATAAGACAGGGGAGTAATTTTGATACATCAAAAAGTTGTGACCGTGTTAGAGCAGAAGATTGAGTTTCGGAAAAACGGCCAAAATATTGTGCGCATGGATTTTACTGTGCATACAATTTTCTGATTGATAAGTTGAATAAGACAGGCGAGTAATTTCGATAAATCAAAAAGTTGTGAACGTGTTAGAGAGCACGTGTGAGTTGCGGGATCACGGACAAAATAGTGTGAGCCTGGTTTTTACTGTGCATACAATTTTCTGATTAATGAGTTGAATAAGACAGGTGAGTAATTTCTATAAATCAAAAAAGTTTATGCCGTGTTAGAGAAGAAGTTTAAATTGCCGAAAAACGGTCCAAATAGTGTGCGCATGGTTTTTACTGTGCATTTAATTTTCTGATTGATAAGTTGAATAAGACAGGTAAGTAATTTCGATAAATCAAAAAATTGTGACAGTGTCAGAGAGCACGTTTGAGTTGCGGGATCACGGTCAAAATAGTGTGCGCATGGTTTTTACTGTGCATACAATATTCTGATTGATAACTTGAATAAGACATTTGAGTAATTTCGATAAACAAAAAATTTTGACCGTGTTAGAGATCGCGTTTGAGTTGCGGGATAATGGTCAAAATAGTGTGCGCATGGTTTTTACTGTGCATTTAATTTTCTGATTTATAAGTTGAATAAGACAGGTGAGTAATTTCGATAAATCAAAAAATTGTGACCGTGTTATGGATCTCGTTTGAGTTGCGGGATAATGGTCAAAATAGTGTGCGCATGGTTTTTACTGTGCATTTAATTTTCTGATTGATAAGTTGAATAAGACAGGTGAGTAATTTCGATAAATCAAAAAATTGTGACCGTGTTATGGATCACGATTGAGTTGCGGAAAAACGGTGGAAATAGTGTGGTCATAGTTTTTACTTTGCATTGAGTTTCCAGACTGATAAGTTGAGTAAAGCAGGCGAGTAATTTCGATAAATAAAAAAATTGTGACCGTGTTAGTGATCTCGTTTGAGTTGCGGGATAATGGTCAAAATAGTGTGCGCATGGTTTTTACTGTGCATTTAATTTTCTGATTGATAAGTTGAATAAGACAGGTGAGTAATTTCGTTAAATAAAAAAATTGTGACCGTGTTATGGATCACGTTTGAGTTGCGGGATAATGGTCAAAATAGTGTGCGCATGGTTTTTACTGTGCATTTAATTTTCTGATTGATAAGTTGAATAAGACAGGTAAAAAATTTCGATAAATAAAAAAATTGTGACCGTGTTATGGATCACGTTTGAGTTGCGGAAAAACGGTGGAAATAGTGTGGTCATAGTTTTTACATTGCATTGAGTTTCCAGACTGATAAGTTGAGTAAAACAGGCGAGTAATTTCGATAAATCAAAAAGTTGTGACCGTGTTAGAGAAGAAGTATAAGTTTCGGAAAAACCGACAAAATATTGTGCGCCTGGTTTTTACTGTGCATTCAATTTTCTGATTAATGAGTTGAATAAAACAGGTGAGTAATTTCGATAAATTAAAAAATTGTGACCGTGTTAGAGATCGCGTTTGAGTTTCGGGATAATGGTCAAAATAGTGTGCGCATGGTTTTTACTTTGCATTGAATTTTCTGATTTATTAGTTGAATAATACAGGTGAGTAATTTCGATAAATCAAAAGGTTTTGACCGTGTTAGAGAGCACGTTTGAGTTGCGGGATAACGGTCAAAATAGTGTGCGCCTGGTTTTTACTGTGCATTCAATTTTCTGATTAATGAGTAGAATAATACAGGTGATTAATTTCGATAAATCAAAAAGTTTATGCTGTGTTAGAGAAGAAGTTTAAATTGCGGGAAAACGGTCCAAATAGTGTTGTCACAGTTTTTACTTTGCATTGAGTTTCCGGACTGATAAGTTGAGTAAGACCGGCTAGTAATTTCCATAAATCAAAAAGTTGTGACCGTGTTAGAGAAGAAGTTTAAGTTTCGGAAAAACGGACAAAATAGTGTGCGCCTGGTTTTTACTGTGCATTCAATTTTCTTATTAATGAGTTGAATAATACAGGTGATTAATTTCGATAAATCAAAAGGTTGTGACCGTGTTAGAGTGCACGTTTGAGTTGCGGGATAACGGTTAAAATAGTGTACGTATGGTTTTTACTGTGCATTCAATTTTCTGATTATTGAGTTGAATAAGACAGGTGAGTAATTTCTATAAATCAAAAAGTTTATGCCGTGTTAGAGAAGAAGTTTAAATTGCGGGAAAACGGTCCAAATAGTGTGCGCATGGTTTTTACTGTGCATTTAATTTTCTGATTGATAAGTTGAATAAGACAGGTGAGTAATTTCGATAAATAAAAAAATTGTGACCGTGTTATGGATCACGTTTGAGTTGCGGGATAATGGTCAAAATAGTGTGTGCATGGTTTTTACTGTGCATTTAATTTTCTGATTGATAAGTTGAATAAGACAGGTGAAAAATTTCGATAAATAAAAAAATTGTGACCGTGTTATGGATCACGTTTGAGTTGCGGAAAAACGGTGGAAATAGTGTGGTCATAGTTTTTACATTGCATTGAGTTTCCAGACTGATAAGTTGAGTAAAACAGGCGAGTAATTTCGATAAATCAAAAAGTTGTGACCGTGTTAGAGAAGAAGTATAAGTTTCGGAAAAACCGACAAAATATTGTGAGCCTGGTTTTTACTGTGCATTCAATTTTCTGATTAATGAGTTGAATAAGACAGGTGAGTAATTTCGATAAATTAAAAAATTGTGACCGTGTTAGAGATCGCGTTTGAGTTTCGGGATAATGGTCAAAATAGTGTGCGCATGGTTTTTACTGTGCATTCAATTTTCCGATTAATGAGTTGTATAATACAGGTGATTAATTTCGATAAATCAAAATGTTGTGACCGTGTTAGAGAGCACGTTTGAGTTGCGGGATAACGGTCAAAATAGTGTGCGCATGGTTTTTACTGTGCATTCAATTTTCTGATTATTGAGTTGAATGAGACAGGTGAGTAATTTCTATAAATCAAAAAGTTTATGCCGTGTTAGAGAAGAAGTTTAAATTGCGGGAAAACGGTCCAAATAGTGTTGTCATAGTTTTTACTTTGCATTGAGTTTCCAGACTGATAAGTTGAGTAAGACAGGCGAATAATTTCGATAAATCAAAAAGTTGTGACCGTGTTAGAGTGCACGTTTGAGTTGCGGGATCACGGTCAAAATAGTGTGAGCATGGTTTTTACTGTGCATACAATTTTCTGATTAATGAGTTGAATAAGACAGGTGAGTAATTTCTATAAATCAAAAAGTTGTGACCGTGTTAGAGAAGAAGTTTAAATTGCGGGAAAACGGTCCAAATAGTGTTGTCATAGTTTTTACTTTGCATTGAGTTTCCAGACTGATAAGTTGAGTAAGACAGGCGAGTAATTTCGATAAATCAAAAAGTTGTGACCTTGTTAGAGAGCACGTTTGAGTTGCGGGATCACGTTCAAAATAGTGTGAGCATGGTTTTCACTGTGCATACAATTTTCTGATTGATAAGTTGAATAATACAGGTGATTAATTTCGATAAATCAAAAGGTTGTCACCGTGTTAGAGAGCACGTTTGAGTTGCGGGATAACGGTCAAAATAGTGTACGTATGGTTTTTACTGTGCATTCAATTTTCTGATTATTGAGTTGAATAAGACAGGTGAGTAATTTCTATAAATCAAAAAGTTTAGGCCGTGTTAGAGAAGAAGTTTAAATTGCGGGAAAACGGTCCAAATAGTGTTGTCATAGTTTTTACTTTGCATTGAGTTTCCAGATTGATAAGTTGATTAAGACAGGTGAGTAATTTCTATAAATCAAAAAGTTGTGACCGTGTTAGAGAAGAAGTTTAAGTTTCGGAAAAACGGACAAAATAGTGTGCGCCTGGTTTTTACTGTGCATTCAATTTTCTGATTAATGAGTTGAATAATACAGGTGATTAATTTCGATAAATCAAAAGGTTGTGACCGTGTTAGAGTGCACGTTTGAGTTGCGGGATAACGGTTAAAATAGTGTACGTATGGTTTTTACTGTGCATTCAATTTTCTGATTATTGAGTTGAATAAGACAGGTGAGTAATTTCTATAAATCAAAAAGTTTATGCCGTGTTAGAGAAGAAGTTTAAATTGCGGGAAAACGGTCCAAATAGTGTTGTCATAGTTTTTACTTTGCATTGAGTTTCCAGACTGATAAGTTGAGTAAGACAGGCGAGTAATTTCGATAAATCAAAAAGTTGTGACCTTGTTAGAGAGCACGTTTGAGTTGCGGGATCACGTTCAAAATAGTGTGAGCATGGTTTTCACTGTGCATACAATTTTCTGATTGATAAGTTGAATAATACAGGTGAGTAATTTCTATAAATCAAAAAATTTTGATCGTGTTAGAGATCGCGTTTGAGTTGCGGGATAACGGTCAAAATAGTGTGTTCATAGTTTTTACTTTGCATTGAGTTTCCAGAATGATAAGTTGAGTAAGACAGGCGAATAATTTCGATAAATCAAAAAGTTGTGACCGTGTCGGAGAGCAAGTTTGAGTTGCGGGATAGCGGTCAAAATAGTGTGCGCATGGTTTTTACTGTGCATACAATTTTCTGATTGATAAGTTGAATAAGACAGTTGAGTAATTTCTATAAATCAAAAAGTTGTGACCGTGTTAGAGAGCACGTTTGAGTTGCGGGATCACGGTCAAAATAGTGTGAGCATGGTTTTTACTGTGCATAAAATTTTCTGATTAATGAGTTGAATAAGACACGCGAGTAATTTCGATAAATCAAAAAATTTTGACCGTGTTAGAGATCGCTTTTGAGATTGCGGGATAATGGTCAAAATAGTGTGCGCATGGTTTTTACTGTGCATTTAATTTTCTGATTGATAAGTTGAATAAGACAGGTGAGTAATTTCGATAAATAAAAAAATTGTGACCGTGTTATGGATCACGTTTGATTTGCGGGATTATGGTCAAAATAGTGTGCGCATGGTTTTTACTGTGCATTTAATTTTCTGATTGATAAGTAGAATAAGACAGTTGAGTAATTTCGATAAATCAAAAAATTGCGACAGTGTTAGAGATCACGTTAGAGTTGCGGAATAACGGTCAAAATAGTGTGGGCACAGTTTTTACTGTGCATACAATTTTCTGATTCATAAGTAGAATAAGACAGTTGAGTAATTTCGATAAATCAAAAAATTTTGACCGTGTTAGAGATCGCGTTTGAGTTGCGGGATAACGGTCAAAATAGTGTGCGCATGGTTTTTACTGTGCATTAAATTTTCTGATTAATAAGTTGAATATGACAAGTGAGTAATTTCTATAAATCAAAAAGTTTATGCTGTGTTATAGAAGAAGTTTAAATTGCGGGAAAACGGCCCAAATAGTGTTGTCATGGTTTTTACTTTGCATTGAGTTTCCGGACTGATAAGTTGAATAAGACTGTTGAGTAATTTCTATAAATCAAAAAGTTGTGACCGTGTTAGAGAGCACGTTTGAGTTGCGGGATCACGTTCAAAATAGTGTGAGCATGGTTTTCACTGTGCATACAATTTTCTGATTGATAAGTTGAATAATACAGGCGAGTAATTTCGATATTTCAAAAAATTTTAACCTTGTTAGATATCACGTTTGAGTTGCGGGATAACGGTCAAAATAGTGTACTCATAGTTTTTACTTTGCATTGAGTTTCCAGAATGATAAGTTGAGTAAGACAGGCGAATAATTTCGATAAATCAAAAAGTTGTGACCGTGTCGGAGAGCAAGTTTGAGTTGCGGGAAAACGGTCAAAATAGTGAGGGCATGCTTTTTACTCTGCCTACATTTTTCTGAGTGATAAGTAGAATAGGACAGGTGATTAATTTCGATAAATCAAAAGGTTGTGACCGTGTTAGAGAGCTCGTTTGAGTTGCGGGATAACGGTCAAAATAGTGTGCGCATGGTTTTTACTGTGCATTCAATTTTCTGATTATTGAGTTGAATAAGACAGGTGAGTAATTTCTATAAATCAAAAAGTTTATGCTGTGTTAGAGAAGAAGTTTAAATTGCGGGAAAACGGTCCAAATAGTGTTGTCATGGTTTTTACTTTGCATTGAGTTTCCGGACTGATAAGTTGAGTAAGACCGGCGAGTAATTTACATAAATCAAAAAGTTGTGACCGTGTTAGAGAAGAAGTTTAAGTTTCGGAAAAACGGACAAAATAGTGTGCGCCTGGTTTTTACTGGGCATTCAATTTTCTGATTAATGAGTTGAATAATACAGGTGATTAATTTCGATAAATCAAAAGGTTGTCACCGTGTTAGAGAGCACGTTTGAGTTGCGGGATGACGGTCAAAATAGTGTGAGCATCGTTTTTACTGTGCATTCAATTTTCTGATTATTGAGTTGAATAAGACAGGTGAGTAATTTCTATAAATCAAAAAGTTTATGCCGTGTTAGAGAAGAAGTTTAAATTGCGGGAAAACGGTCCAAATAGTGTTGTCATAGTTTTTACTTTGCATTGAGTTTCCAGACTGATAAGTTGAGTAAGACAGGCGAGTAATTTCTATAAATCAAAAAATTTTGACCGTGTTAGAGAGCAAGTTTGAGTTGCGGGATAGCGTTCAAAATAGTGTGGGCATGGTTTTTACTGTGCATAACATTTTCTGATTGATAAGTTGAATAATACAAGTGAGTAATTTCTATAAATCAAAAAATTTTGATCGTGTTAGAGATCGCGTTTGAGTTGCGGGATAACGGTCAAAATAGTGTGCGCATGGTTTTTACTGTGCATACAATTTTCTGATTGATAAGTTGAATAAGACAGGGGAGTAATTTTGATAAATCAAAAAGTTGTGACCGTGTTAGAGCAGAAGATTGAGTTTCGGAAAAACGGCCAAAATAGTGTGCGCATGGTTTTTACTGTGCATACAATTTTCTGATTGATAAGTTAAATAAGACAGGCGAATAATTTCGATAAATCAAAAAGTTGTGACCGTGTCGGAGAGCAAGTTTGAGTTGCGGGAGAGCGGTCAAAATAGTGTGCGCATGGTTTTTACTGTGCATAAAATTTTCTGATTGATAAGTTGAATAACACAGTTGAGTAATTTCTATAAATCAAAAAATTTTGACCGTGTTAGAGATCGCGTTTGAGTTGCGGGATAATGGTCAAAATAGTGTGCGCATGGTTTTTACTGTGCATTTAATTTTCTGATTGATAAGTTGAATAAGACAGGTGAGTAATTTCTATAAATCAAAAAGTTGGGACCTTGTTAGAGAGCACGTTTGAGTTGCGGGATCACGGTCAAAATAGTGTGGTCATAGTTTTTACTGTGCATACAATTTTCTGATTGATAGTTGAATAAGACAGGGGAGCAATTTTGATAAATCAAAAAGTTGTGACCGTGTTAGAGCAGAAGATTGAGTTTCGGAAAAACGGCCAAAATAGTGTGCGCATGGTTTTTACTGTGCATACAATTTTCTGATTGATAAGTTAAATAAGACAGGCGAATAATTTCGATAAATCAAAAAGTTGTGACCGTGTCGGAGAGCAAGTTTGAGTTGCGGGAGAGCGGTCAAAATAGTGTGGGCATGGTTTTTACTGTGCATACAATTTTCTGATTGATAAGTTGAATAATACAAGTGAGTAATTTCTATAAATCAAAAAATTTTGACCGTGTTAGAGATCGCGTTTGAGTTGCGGGATAATGGTCAAAATAGTGTGCGCATGGTTTTTACTGTGCATTTAATTTTCTGATTGATAAGTTGAATAAGACAGGTGAGTAATTTCTATAAATCAAAAAGTTGGGACCGTGTTAGAGAGCACGTTTGAGTTGCGGGATCACGGTCAAAATAGTGTGAGCATGGTTTTTACTGTGCATATAATTTTGTGATTAATGAGTTGAATAAGACAGGTGAGTAATTTCTATAAATCAAAAAGTTTATCCCGTGTTAGAGAAGAAGTTTAAATTGCGGAAAAACGGTCCAAATATTGTGGTCATAGTTTTTACTTTGCAGTGAGTTTCCAGACTGATAAGTTGAGTATGACAGGCGAGTAATTTCGATAAATAAAAAATTTTGACAGTGTTAGAGATCGCGTTTGAGTTGCGGGATAATGGTCAAAATAGTGTGCGCATGGTTTTTACTGTGCATTTAATTTTCTGATTGATAAGTTGAATAAGACAGGTGAGTAATTTCGATAAATAAAAAAATTGTGACCGTGTTATGGATCACGTTTGAGTTGCGGGATAATGGTCAAAATAGTGTGCGCATGGTTTTTACTGTGCATTTAATTTTCTGATTGATAAGTTGAATAAGACAGGTGAGTAATTTCGATAAATAAAAAAATTGTGACCGTGTTATGGATCACGTTTGAGTTGCGGAAAAACGGTGGAAATAGTGTGGTCATAGTTTTTACTTTGCATTGAGTTTCCAGACTGATAAGTTGAGTAAAACAGGCGCGTAATTTCGATAAATCAAAAAGTTGTGACCGTGTTAGAGAAGAAGTTTAAGTTTCGGAAAAACGGACAAAATAGTGTGCGCCTGGTTTTTACTGTGCATTCAATTTTCTGATTAATGAGTTGAATAAGACAGGTGAGTAATTTCGATAAATCAAAAAATTGTGACAGTGTTAGAGAGCACGTTTAAGTTGCGGGATCACGGTCAAAATAGTGTGCGCATGGTTTTTACTGTGCATACAATTTTCTGATTGATAAGTAGAATAAGACAGGTGATTAATTTCGATAAATCAAAAGGTTGTGACCGTGTTAGAGAGCACGTTTGAGTTGCGGGATAACGGTCAAAATAGTGTGCGCATGGTTTTTACTGTGCATTCAATTTTCTGATTATTGAGTTGAATAAGACAGGTGAGTAATTTCTATAAATCAAAAAGTTTATGCTGTGTTAGAGAAGAAGTTTAAATTGCGGGAAAACGGTCCAAATAGTGTTGTCATGGTTTTTACTTTGCATTGAGTTTCCGGACTGATAAGTTGAGTAAGACCGGCGAGTAATTTACATAAATCAAAAAGTTGTGACCGTGTTAGAGAAGAAGTTTAAGTTTCGGAAAAACGGACAAAATAGTGTGCGCCTGGTTTTTACTGGGCATTCAATTTTCTGATTAATGAGTTGAATAATACAGGTGATTAATTTCGATAAATCAAAAGGTTGTCACCGTGTCAGAGAGCACGTTTGAGTTGCAGGATAACGGACAAAATAGTGTGCGCCTGGTTTTTACTGTGCATACAATTTTCTGATTGATAAGTTGAATAAGACAGGTGAGTAATTTCGATAAATCAAAAAATTGTGACAGTGTCAGAGAGCACGTTTGAGTTGCGGGATCACGGTCAAAATAGTGTGCGCATGGTTTTTACTGTGCATACAATTTTCTGATTGATAAGTTGAATAAGACAGTTGAGTAATTTCGATAAATCAAAAAATTTTGACCGTGTTAGAGATCGCGTTTGAGTTGCGGGATAATGGTCAAAATAGTGTGCTCATGGTTTTTTACTTTGCATCCAATTTTCTGATTAGTTAATTGAATGAGGCAGGCGAATAATTTCGATCAATCAAAAAATGTCTATCGTGTTAGAGATCGCGTTTGAGTTGCGGGATAATGGTCAAAATAGTGTGCGCATGGTTTTTACTGTGCATTTAATTTTCTGATTGATAAGTTGAATAAGACAGGTGAGTAATTTCGATAAATCAAAAAATTGTGACAGTGTTAGAGAGCACGTTTGAGTTGCGGGATCACGGTCAAAATAGTGTGCGCATGGTTTTTACTGTGCATTTAATTTTCTGATTGATAAGTTGAATAAGACAGGTGAGTAATTTCGATAAATCAAAAAATTGTGACAGTGTTAGAGAGCACGTTTGAGTTGCGGGATCACGTTCAAAATAGTGTGCTCATGGTTTTTACTGTGCATGCAATTTTCTGATTGATAAGTAGAATAAGACAGTTGAGTGATTTCGATTTATTCAAAAAATTTGACCGTGTTAGAGATCGCTTTTGAGTTTGCGGGATAATGGTCAAAATAGTGTGCGCATGGTTTTTACTGTGCATTTAATTTTCTGATTGATAAGTTGAATAAGACAGTTGAGTAATTTCGATAAATCAAAAAGTTGTGACCGTGTTAGAGAGCACGTTTGAGTTGCGGGATCACGTTCAAAATAGTGTGAGCATGGTTTTCACTGTGCATACAATTTTCTGATTGATAAGTTGAATAATACAGGTGAGTAATTTCTCTAAATCAAAAAATTTTGATCGTGTTAGAGATCGCGTTTGAGTTGCGGGATAATGGTCAAAATAGTGTGCGCATGGTTTTTACTGTGCATTTAATTTTCTGATTGATAAGTTGAATAAGACAGGTGAGTAATTTCGATAAATCAAAAAATTGTGACCGTGTTATGGATCACGTTTGAGTTGCGGAAAAACGGTGGAAATAGTGTGGTCATAGTTTTTACTTTGCATTGAGTTTCCAGACTGATAAGTTGAGTAAAACAGGCGAGTAATTTCGATAAATCATAAAGTTGTGACCGTGTTAGAGAAGAAGTTTAAGTTTCGGAAAAACGGACAAAATAGTGTGCGCCTGGTTTTTACTGTGCATTCAATTTTCTGATTAATGAGTAGAATAATACAGGTGATTAATTTCGATAAATCAAAAAGTTTATGCTGTATTAGAGAAGAAGTTTAAATTGCGGGAAAACGGTCCAAATAGTGTTGTCACAGTTTTTACTTTGCATTGAGTTTCCAGACTGATAAGTTGAGTAAGACCGGCTAGTAATTTCGATAAATCAAAAAGTTGTGACAGTGTTAGAGAAGAAGTTTAAGTTTCGGAAAAACGGACAAAATAGTGTGCGCCTGGTTTTTACTGTGCATTCAATTTTCTTATTAATGAGTTGAATAATACAGGTGATTAATTTCGATAAATCAAAAGGTTGTGACCGTGTTAGAGTGCACGTTTGAGTTGCGGGATAACGGTTAAAATAGTGTACGTATGGTTTTTACTGTGCATTCAATTTTCTGATTATTGAGTTGAATAAGACAGGTGAGTAATTTCTATAAATCAAAAAGTTTATGCTGTGTTAGATAAGAAGTTTAAATTGCGGGAAAAACTGTCCTAATAGTGTTGTCACAGTTTTTACTTTGCATTGAGTTTCCGGACTGATAAGTTGAGTAAGACCGGCTAGTAATTTCCATAAATCAAAAAGTTGTGACCGTGTTAGAGAAGAAGTTTAAGTTTCGGAAAAACGGACAAAATAGTGTGCGCCTGGTTTTTACTGTGCATTCAATTTTCTGATTTATGAGTTGAATAATACAGGTGATTAATTTCGATAAATCAAAAAGTTTATGCCGTGTTAGAGAAGAAGTTAAAATTGCGTAAAAACGGTCCAAATAGTGTGGTCATAGTTTTTACTTTGCATTGTGTTTCCAGACTGATAAGTTGAGTAAAACAGGCGAGTAATTTCGATAAATCATAAAGTTGTGACCGTGTTAGAGAAGAAGTTTAAGTTTCGGAAAAACGGACAAAATAGTGTGCGCCTGGTTTTTACTGTGCATTCAATTTTCTGATTAATGAGTTGAATAATACAGGTGATTAATTTCGATAAATCAAAAGGTTGTGACCGTGTTAGAGAGCACGTTTGAGTTGCGGGATGACGGTCAAAATAGTGTGCGCATGGTTTTTACTGTGCATTCAATTTTCTGATTATTGAGTTGAATAAGACAGGTGAGTAATTTCTATAAACCAAAAAGTTTATGCCGTGTTAGAGAAGAAGTTTAAATTGCGGGAAAACGGTCCAAATAGTGTTGTCATAGTTTTTACTTTGCATTGAGTTTCCAGACTGATAAGTTGAGTAAGACAGGCGAGTAATTTCGATAAATCAAAAAGTTGTGACCTTGTTAGAGAGCACGTTTGAGTTGCGGGATCACGTTCAAAATAGTGTGAGCATGGTTTTCACTGTGCATACAATTTTCTGATTGATAAGTTGAATAATACAGGTGAGTAATTTCTATAAATCAAAAAATTTTGATCCTGTTAGAGATCGCGTTTGAGTTGCGGGATAACGGTCAAAATAGTGTGTTCATAGTTTTTACTTTGCATTGAGTTTCCAGAATGATAAGTTGAGTAAGACAGGCGAATAATTTCGATAAATCAAAAAGTTGTGACCGTGTCGGAGAGCAAGTTTGAGTTGCGGGATAGCGGTCAAAATAGTGTGCGCATGGTTTTTACTGTGCATACAATTTTCTGATTGATAAGTTGAATAAGACAGTTGAGTAATTTCTATAAATCAAAAAGTTGTGACCGTGTTAGAGAGCACGTTTGAGTTGCGGGATCACGGTCAAAATAGTGTGAGCATGGTTTTTACTGTGCATAAAATTTTCTGATTAATGAGTTGAATAAGACAGGTGAGTAATTTCTATAAATCAAAAAGTTTATGCCGTGTTAGAGAAGAAGTTTAAATTGCGGGAAAACGGTCCAAATAGTGTTGTCATAGTTTTTACTTTGCATTGAGTTTCCAGACTGATAAGTTGAGTAAGACAGGCGAGTAATTTCGATAAATCAAAAAGTTGTGACCTTGTTAGAGAGCACGTTTGAGTTGCGGGATCACGTTCAAAATAGTGTGAGCATGGTTTTCACTGTGCATACAATTTTCTGATTGATAAGTTGAATAATACAAGTGAGTAATTTCTATAAATCAAAAAATTTTGATCGTGTTAGAGATCGCGTTTGAGTTGCGGGATAACGGTCAAAATAGTGTGTTCATAGTTTTTACTTTGCATTGAGTTTCCAGAATGATAAGTTGAGTAAGACAGGCGAATAATTTCGATAAATCAAAAAGTTGTGACCGTGTCGGAGAGCAAGTTTGAGTTGCGGGAGAGCGGTCAAAATAGTGTGCGCATGGTTTTTACTGTGCATACAATTTTCTGATTGATAAGTTGAATAAAACTGTTGAGTAATTTCTATAAATCAAAAAATTTTGACCGTGTTAGAGATCTCGTTTGAGTTGCGGGATCACGGTCAAAATAGTGTGAGCATGGTTTTTACTGTGCATACAATTTTCTGATTAATGAGTTGAATAAGACAGGTGAGTAATTTCTATAAATCAAAAAGTTTATGCCGTGTTAGAGAAGAAGTTTAAATTGCGGGAAAACGGTCCAAATAGTGTTGTCATAGTTTTTACTTTGCATTGAGTTTCCAGACTGATAAGTTGAGTATGACAGGCGAGGAATATCGATAAATCAAAATGTTGTGACCTCGTTAGAGAGCACGTTTGAGTTGCGGGATCACGTTCAAAATAGTGTGAGCATGGTTTTCACTGTGCATACAATTTTCTGATTAATGAGTTGAATAAGACAGGTGAGTAATTTCTATAAATCAAAAAGTTTATGCCGTGTTAGAGAAGAAGTTTAAATTGCCGAAAAACGGTCCAAATAGTGTGCGCATGGTTTTTACTGTGCATTTAATTTTCTGATTGATAAGTTGAATAAGACAGGTAAGTAATTTCGATAAATCAAAAAATTGTGACAGTGTCAGAGAGCACGTTTGAGTTGCGGGATCACGGTCAAAATAGTGTGAGCATGGTTTTTACTGTGCATACAATTTTCTGATTGATAACTTGAATAAGACATTTGAGTAATTTCGATAAACAAAAAATTTTGACCGTGTTAGAGATCGCGTTTGAGTTGCGGGATAATGGTCAAAATAGTGTGCGCATGGTTTTTACTGTGCATTTAATTTTCTGATTTATAAGTTGAATAAGACAGGTGAGTAATTTCTATAAATAAAAAAATTGTGACCGTGTTATGGATCTCGTTTGAGTTGCGGGATAATGGTCAAAATAGTGTGCGCATGGTTTTTACTGTGCATTTAATTTTCTGATTGATAAGTTGAATAAGACAGGTGAGTAATTTCGATAAATCAAAAAATTGTGACCGTGTTATGGATCACGATTGAGTTGCGGAAAAACGGTGGAAATAGTGTGGTCATAGTTTTTACTTTGCATTGAGTTTCCAGACTGATAAGTTGAGTAAAGCAGGCGAGTAATTTCGATAAATAAAAAAATTGTGACCGTGTTATGGATCACGTTTGAGTTGCGGGATAATGGTCAAAATAGTGTGCGCATGGTTTTTACTGTGCATTTAATTTTCTGATTGATAAGTTGAATAAGACAGGTGAGTAATTTCGATAAATAAAAAAATTGTGACCGTGTTATGGATCACGTTTGAGTTGCGGGATAATGGTCAAAATAGTGTGCGCATGGTTTTTACTGTGCATTTAATTTTCTGATTGATAAGTTGAATAAGACAGGTGAGTAATTTCGATAAATAAAAAAATTGTGACCGTGTTATGGATCACGTTTGAGTTGCGGAAAAACGGTGGAAATCTTGTGGTCATAGTTTTTACTTTGCATTGAGTTTCCAGACTGATAAGTTGAGTAAGACAGGTGAGTAATTTCGATAAATCAAAAAATTGTGACAGTGTTAGAGAGCACGTTTAAGTTGCGGGATCACGGTCAAAATAGTGTGCGCATGGTTTTTACTGTGCATACAATTTTCTGATTGATAAGTAGAATAAGACAGTTGAGTAATTTCGATAAATCAAAAAGTTGTGACCGTGTTAGAGAAGAAGTATAAGTTTCGGAAAAACCGACAAAATATTGTGCGCCTGGTTTTTACTGTGCATTCAATTTTCTGATTAATGAGTTGAATAAGACAGGTGAGTAATTTCGATAAATTAAAAAATTGTGACCGTGTTAGAGATCGCGTTTGAGTTTCGGGATAATGGTCAAAATAGTGTGCGCATGGTTTTTACTGTGCATTTAATTTTCTGATTTATAAGTTGAATAAGACAGGTGAGTAATTTCGATAAATCAAAAAATTGTGACCGTGTTATGGATCACGTTTGAGTTGCGGGATAATGGTCAAAATAGTGTGCGCATGGTTTTTACTGTGCATTTAATTTTCTGATTGATAAGTTGAATAAGACAGGTGAGTAATTTCGATAAATAAAAAAATTGTGACCGTGTTATGGATCACGTTTGAGTTGCGGAAAAACGGTGGAAATAGTGTGGTCATAGTTTTTACTTTGCATTGAGTTTCCAGACTGATAAGTTGAGTAAAACAGGCGCGTAATTTCGATAAATCAAAAAATTGTGACAGTGTTAGAGAGCACGTTTAAGTTGCGGGATCACGGTCAAAATAGTGTGCGCATGGTTTTTACTGTGCATACAATTTTCTGATTGATAAGTAGAATAAGACAGTTGAGTAATTTCGATAAATCAAAAAATTTTGACCGTGTTAGAGATCGCGTTTGAGTTGCGGGATAATGGTCAAAATAGTGTGCGCATGGTTTTTACTGTGCATTTAATTTTCTGATTGATAAGTTGAATAAGACAGGTGAGTAATTTCGATAAATCAAAAAATTGTGACAGTGTTAGAGAGCACGTTTGAGTTGCGGGATCACGGTCAAAATAGTGTGAGCATGGTTTTTACTGTGCATACAATTTTCTGATTAATAAGTTGAATAAGACAGTTGAGTAATTTCTATAAATCAAAATATTTTGACCGTGTTAGAGATCGCGTTTGAGTTGCGGGATAACGGTCAAAATAGTGTGCGCATGGTTTTTACTGTGCATTTAATTTTCTGATTGATAAGTTGAATAAGACAGGTGAGTAATTTCGATAAATCAAAAAATTGTGACAGTGTTAGAGAGCACGTTTGAGTTGCGGGATCACGGTCAAAATAGTGTGCGCATGGTTTTTACTGTGCATACAATTTTCTGATTGATAAGTTGAATAAGACAGGTGAGTAATTTCGATAAATCTAAAAATTTGACCGTGTTAGAGATCGCTTTTGAGTTTGCGGGATAATGGTCAAAATAGTGTGCGCATGGTTTTTACTGTGCATTTAATTTTCTGATTGATAAGTTGAATAAGACAGTTGAGTAATTTCGATAAATCAAAAAATTTTGACCGTGTTAGAGAGCACGTTTGAGTTGCGGGATCACGTTCAAAATAGTGTCAGCATGGTTTTCACTGTGCATACAATTTTCTGATTGATAAGTTGAATAATACAGGTGAGTAATTTCTCTAAATCAAAAAATTTTGATCGTGTTAGAGATCGCGTTTGAGTTGCGGGATAATGGTCAAAATAGTGTGCGCATGGTTTTTACTGTGCATTTAATTTTCTGATTGATAAGTTGAATAAGACAGGTGAGTAATTTCGATAAATCAAAAAATTGTGACCGTGTTATGGATCACGTTTGAGTTGCGGAAAAACGGTGGAAATAGTGTGGTCATAGTTTTTACTTTGCATTGAGTTTCCAGACTGATAAGTTGAGTAAAACAGGCGAGTAATTTCGATAAATCATAAAGTTGTGACCGTGTTAGAGAAGAAGTTTAAGTTTCGGAAAAACGGACAAAATAGTGTGCGCCTGGTTTTTACTGTGCATTCAATTTTCTGATTAATGAGTAGAATAATACAGTTGAGTAATTTCTATAAATCAAAAAGTTGTGACCGTGTTAGAGAAGAAGTTTAAATTGCGGGAAAACGGTCCAAATAGTGTTGTCACAGTTTTTACTTTGCATTGAGTTTCCGGACTGATAAGTTGAGTAAGACCGGCTAGTAATTTCCATAAATCAAAAAGTTGTGACCGTGTTAGAGAAGAAGTTTAAGTTTCGGAAAAACGGACAAAATATTGTGCGCCTGGTTTTTACTGTGCATTCAATTTTCTTATTAATGAGTTGAATAATACAGGTGATTAATTTCGATAAATCAAAAAGTTTATGCCTTGTTAGAGAAGAAGTTTAAATTGCGTAAAAACGGTCCAAATAGTGTGGTCATAGTTTTTACTTTGCATTGTGTTTCCAGACTGATAAGTTGAGTAAGACCGGCGAGTAATTTCGATAAATCAAAAAGTTGTGACCGTGTTAGAGAAGAAGTTTAAGTTTCGGAAAAACGGACAAAATATTGTGCGCCTGGTTTTTACTGTGCATTCAATTTTCTTATTAATGAGTTGAATAATACAGGTGATTAATTTCGATAAATCAAAAGGTTGTGACCGTGTTAGAGTGCACGTTTGAGTTGCGGGATAACGGTCAAAATAGTGTGCGCATGGTTTTTACTGTGCATTCAATTTTCTGATTATTGAGTTGAATAAGACAGGTGAGTAATTTCTATAAATCAAAAAGTTTATGCTGTATTAGAGAAGAAGTTTAAATTGCGGGAAAACGGTCCAAATAGTGTTGTCACAGTTTTTACTTTGCATTGAGTTTCCGGACTGATAAGTTGAGTAAGACCGGCTAGTAATTTCCATAAATCAAAAAGTTGTGACCGTGTTAGAGAAGAAGTTTAAGTTTCGGAAAAACGGACAAAATAGTGTGCGCCTGGTTTTTACTGTGCATTCAATTTTCTTATTAATGAGTAGAATAATACAGGTGATTAATTTCGATAAATCAAAAAGTTTATGCCGTGTTAGAGAAGAAGTTTAAATTGCGGGAAAACGGTCCAAATAGTGTTGTCATAGTTTTTACTTTGCATTGAGTTTCCAGACTGATAAGTTGAGTAAGACAGGCGAGTAATTTCGATAAATCAAAAAGTTGTGACCTTGTTAGAGAGCACGTTTGAGTTGCGGGATCACGTTCAAAATAGTGTGAGCATGGTTTTCACTGTGCATACAATTTTCTGATTGATAAGTTGAATAATACAGGTGAGTAATTTCTATAAATCAAAAAATTTTGATCGTGTTAGAGATCGCGTTTGAGTTGCGGGATAACGGTCAAAATAGTGTGTTCATAGTTTTTACTTTGCATTGAGTTTCCAGAATGATAAGTTGAGTAAGACAGGCGAATAATTTCGATAAATCAAAAAGTTGTGACCGTGTCGGAGAGCAAGTTTGAGTTGCGGGATAGCGGTCAAAATAGTGTGCGCATGGTTTTTACTGTGCATACAATTTTCTGATTGATAAGTTGAATAAGACAGTTAGGTAATTTCTATAAATCAAAAAGTTGTGACCGTGTTAGAGAGCACGTTTGAGTTGCGGGATCACGGTCAAAATAGTGTGAGCATGGTTTTTACTGTGCATAAAATTTTCTGATTAATGAGTTGAATAAGACAGGTGAGTAATTTCTATAAATCAAAAAGTTTATGCCGTGTTAGAGAAGAAGTTTAAATTGCGGGAAAACGGTCCAAATAGTGTTGTCATAGTTTTTACTTTGCATTGAGTTTCCAGACTGATAAGTTGAGTAAGACAGGCGAGTAATTTCGATAAATCAAAAAGTTGTGACCTTGTTAGAGAGCACGTTTGAGTTGCGGGATCACGTTCAAAATAGTGTGAGCATGGTTTTCACTGTGCATACAATTTTCTGATTGATAAGTTGAATAATACAAGTGAGTAATTTCTATAAATCAAAAAATTTTGATCGTGTTAGAGATCGCGTTTGAGTTGCGGGATAACGGTCAAAATAGTGTGTTCATAGTTTTTACTTTGCATTGAGTTTCCAGAATGATAAGTTGAGTAAGACAGGCGAATAATTTCGATAAATCAAAAAGTTGTGACCGTGTCGGAGAGCAAGTTTGAGTTGCGGGAGAGCGGTCAAAATAGTGTGCGCATGGTTTTTACTGTGCATACAATTTTCTGATTGATAAGTTGAATAATACAAGTGAGTAATTTCTATAAATCAAAAAATTTTGACCGTGTTAGAGATCGTGTTTGAGTTGCGGGATAATGGTCAAAATAGTGTGCGCATGGTTTTTACTGTGCATTTAATTTTCTGATTGATAAGTTGAAAAAGACAGGTGAGTAATTTCTATAAATCAAAAAGTTGTGACCGTGTTAGAGAGCACGTTTGAGTTGCGGGATCACGGTCAAAATAGTGTGAGCATGGTTTTTACTGTGCATACAATTTTCTGATTAATGAGTTGAATAAGACAGGTGAGTAATTTCTATAAATCAAAAAGTTTATGCCGTGTTAGAGAAGAAGTTTAAATTGCGGGAAAACGGTCCAAATAGTGTTGTCATAGTTTTTACTTTGCATTGAGTTTCCAGACTGATAAGTTGAGTATGACAGGCGAGTAATATCGATAAATCAAAATGTTGTGACCTCGTTAGAGAGCACGTTTGAGTGGCGGGCTAACGGTCAAAATAGTGTGCGCCTGGTTTTTACTGTGCATTCAATTTTCTGATTGATAAGTTGAATAAGACAGGGGAGTAATTTTGATAAATCAAAAAGTTGTGACCGTGTTAGAGCAGAAGATTGAGTTTCGGAAAAACGGCCAAAATAGTGTGCGCATGGTTTTTACTGTGCATACAATTTTCTGATTGATAACTTGAATAAGACAGGCGAGTAATTTCGATAAATCAAAAAGTTGTGAACGTGTTAGAGAGCATGTTTGAGTTGCGGGATAACGGTCAAAATAGTGTGCGCATGGTTTTTACTGTGCATTCAATTTTGTGATTAATGAGTTGAATAAGACAGGTGAGTAATTTCGATAAATCAAAAAGTTTATGCCGTGTTAGAGAAGAAGTTTAAATTGCCGAAAAACGGTCCAAATAGTGTGCGCATGGTTTTTACTGTGCATTTAATTTTCTGATTGATAAGTTGAATAAGACAGGTAAGTAATTTCGATAAATCAAAAAATTGTGACAGTGTCAGAGAGCACGTTTGAGTTGCGGGATCACGGTCAAAATAGTGTGAGCATGGTTTTTACTGTGCATACAATATTCTGATTGATAACTTGAATAAGACATTTGAGTAATTTCGATAAACAAAAAATTTTGACCGTGTTAGAGATCGCGTTTGAGTTGCGGGATAATGGTCAAAATAGTGTGCGCATGGTTTTTACTGTGCATTTAATTTTCTGATTTATAAGTTGAATAAGACAGGTGAGCAATTTCGATAAATCAAAAAATTGTGACCGTGTTATGGATCACGTTTGAGTTGCGGGATAATGGTCAAAATAGTGTGCGCATGGTTTTTACTGTGCATTTAATTTTCTGATTGATAAGTTGAATAAGACAGGTGAGTAATTTCGTTTAATAAAAAAATTGTGACCGTGTTATGGATCACGTTTGAGTTGCGGGATAATGGTCAAAATAGTGTGCGCATGGTTTTTACTGTGCATTTAATTTTCTGATTGATAAGTTGAATAAGACAGGTAAAAAATTTCGATAAATAAAAAAATTGTGACCGTGTTATGGATCACGTTTGAGTTGCGGAAAAACGGTGGAAATAGTGTGGTCATAGTTTTTACTTTGCATTGAGTTTCCAGACTGATAAGTTGAGTAAAACAGGCGAGTAATTTCGATAAATAAAAAAATTGTGACCGTGTTAGAGAAGAAGTTTAAGTTTCGGAAAAATGGACAAAATAGTGTGCGCCTGGTTTTTACTGTGCATTCAATTTTCTGATTAATGAGTTGAATAAAACAGGTGAGTAATTTCGATAAATTAAAAAATTGTAACCGTGTTAGAGATCGCGTTTGAGTTGCGGGATAATGGTCAAAATAGTGTGCGCAGGGTTTTTACTGTGCATTTAATTTTCTGATTAATGAGTTGAATAATACAGGTGATTAATTTCGATAAATCAAAAGGTTGTGACCGTGTTAGTGAGCACGTTTGAGTTGCGGGATAACGGTCAAAATAGTGTGCGCATGGTTTTTACTGTGCACTCAATTTTCTGATTATTGAGTTGAATAATACAGGTGATTAATTTCTATAAATCAAAAAGTTTATGCTGTGTTAGAGAAGAAGTTTAAATTGCGGGAAAACGGTCCAAATAGTGTTGTCACAGTTTTTACTTTGCATTGAGTTTCCGGACTGATAAGTTGAGTAAGACCGGCTAGTAATTTCCATAAATCAAAAAGTTGTGACCGTGTTAGAGAAGAAGTTTAAGTTTCGGAAAATCGGACAAAATAGTGTGCGCCTGGTTTTTACTGTGCATTCAATTTTCTTATTAATGAGTTGAATAATACAGGTGATTAATTTCGATAAATCAAAAGGTTGTGACCGTGTTAGAGTGCACGTTTGAGTTGCGGGATAACGGTTAAAATAGTGTACGTATGGTTTTTACTGTGCATTCAATTTTCTGATTGTTGAGTTGAATAAGACAGGTGAGTAATTTCTATAAATCAAAAAAGTTTATGCCGTGTTAGAGAAGAAGTTTAAATTGCCGAAAACGGTCCAAATAGTGTGCGCATGGTTTTTACTGTGCATTTAATTTTCTGATTGATAAGTTGAATAAGACAGGTGAGTAATTTCGATAAATAAAAAAATTGTGACCGTGTTATGGATCACGTTTGAGTTGCGGGATAATGGTCAAAATAGTGTGCGCATGGTTTTTACTGTGCATTTAATTTTCTGATTGATAAGTTGAATAAGACAGGTGAAAAATTTCGATAAATAAAAAAATTGTGACCGTGTTATGGATCACGTTTGAGTTGCGGAAAAACGGTGGAAATAGTGTGGTCATAGTTTTTACATTGCATTGAGTTTCCAGACTGATAAGTTGAGTAAAACAGGCGAGTAATTTCGATAAATCAAAAAGTTGTGACCGTGTTAGAGAAGAAGTATAAGTTTCGGAAAAACCGACAAAATATTGTGAGCCTGGTTTTTACTGTGCATTCAATTTTCTGATTAATGAGTTGAATAAGACAGGTGAGTAATTTCGATAAATTAAAAAATTGTGACCGTGCTAGAGATCGCGTTTGAGTTTCGGGATAATGGTCAAAATAGTGTGCGCATGGTTTTTACTGTGCATTCAATTTTCCGATTAATGAGTTGTATAATACAGGTGATTAATTTCGATAAATCAAAAAGGTTGTGACCGTGTTAGAGAGCACGTTTGAGTTGCGGGATAACGGTCAAAATAGTGAGCGCATGGTGTTTACTGTGAAATCAATTTAGTTAATAATGAGTGGAATAAGACAGGTGAGTAATTTCTATAAATCAAAAAGTTTATGCTGTGTTAGAGAAGAAGTTTAAGTTGCGGGAAAACGGTCCAAATAGTGTTGTCATAGTTTTTACTTTGCATTGAGTTTCCGGACTGATAAGTTGAGTAAGACCGGCGAGTAATTTCCATAAATCAAAAAGTTTTGAGCTAGTTAGAGAGCACGTTTGAGTTGCGGGATAACGGTGAAAATAGTGTACGCATGGTTTTTACTGTGCATTCAATTTTCTGATTATTGAGTTGAATAAGACAGGTGAGTAATTTCTATAAATCAAAAAGTTTATGCAGTGTTAGAGAAGAAGTTTAAATTGCGGGAAAACGGTCCAAATAGTGTTGTCATAGTTTTTACTTTGCATTGAGTTTCCAGACTGATAAGTTGAGTAAGACAGGCGAGTAATTTCGATAAATCAAAAAAGTTGTGACCGTGTTAGAGTGCACGTTTGAGTTGCGGGATAACGGTTAAAATAGTGTACGTATGGTTTTTACTGTGCATTCAATTTTCTGATTATTGAGTTGAATAAGACAGGTGAGTAATTTCTATAAATCAAAAAGTTTATGCCGTGTTAGAGAAGAAGTTTAAATTGCGGGAAAACGGTCCAAATAGTGTTGTCATAGTTTTTACTTTGCATTGAGTTTCCAGAATGATAAGTTGAGTAAGACAGGCGAATAATTTCGATAAATCAAAAAGTTGTGACCTTGTAGGAGAGCAAGTTTGAGTTGCGGGGTAAGGTTCAAAATAGTGTGAGCATGGTTTTCACTGTGCATACAATTTTCTGATTGATAAGTTGAATAATACAAGTGAGTAATTTCTATAAATCAAAAAATTTTGATCGTGTTAGAGATCGCGTTTGAGTTGCGGGATAACGGTCAAAATAGTGTGTTCATAGTTTTTACTTTGCATTGAGTTTCCAGAATGATAAGTTGAGTAAGACAGGCGAATAATTTCGATAAATCAAAAAGTTGTGACCGTGTCGGAGAGCAAGTTTGAGTTGCGGGAGAGCGGTCAAAATAGTGTGCGCATGGTTTTTACTGTGCATACAATTTTCTGATTGATAAGTTGAATAATACAAGTGAGTAATTTCTATAAATCAAAAAATTTTGACAGTGTTAGAGATCGTGTTTGAGTTGCGGGATAATGGTCAAAATAGTGTGCGCATGGTTTTTACTGTGCATTTAATTTTCTGATTGATAAGTTGAAAAAGACAGGTGAGTAATTTCTATAAATCAAAAAATTGTGACAGTGTTAGAGAGCACGTTTGAGTTGCGGTATAACGGTCAAAATAGTGTGCGCATCGTTTTTACTGTGCATACTATTTTCTGATTGATAAGTTGAATAAGACAGTTGAGTAATTTCGATAAATCAAAAAATTTTGACCGTGTTAGAGATCGCGTTTGAGTTGCGGGATCACGATCAAAATAGTGTGAGCATGGTTTTCACTGTGCATACAATTTTCTGATTGATAAGTTGAATAATACAAGTGAGTAATTTCTATAAATCAAAAAATTTTGACCGTGTTAGAGATCGCGTTTGAGTTGCGGGATAATGGTCAAAATAGTGTGCGCATGGTTTTTACTGTGCATTTAATTTACTGATTGATAAGTTGAATAATACAGGTGAGTAATTACGATAAATAAAAAAATTGTGACCGTGTTAGAGAGCACGTTTGAGTTGCGGGATCACGGTCAAAATAGTGTTGTCATAGTTTTTACTTTGCATTGATTTTCCAGAATGATAAGTTGAGTAAGACAGGCGAATAATTTCGATAAATCAAAAAGTTGTGACCGTGTAGGAGAGCAAGTTTGAGTTGCGGGATAGCGGTCAAAATAGTGTGAGCATGGTTTTTACTGTGCATACAATTTTCTGATTGATAAGTTGAATAATACAAGTGAGTAATTTCTATAAATCAAAAAATTTTGACCGTGTTAGAGATCGCGTTTGAGTTGCGGGATAATGGTCAAAATAGTGTGCGCATGGTTTTTACTGTGCATTTAATTTCCTGATTGATAAGTTGAATAAGACATGTGAGTAATTTCGATAAATCAAAAAATTGTGACAGTGTTAGAGAGCACGTTTAAGTTGCGGGATCACGGTCAAAATAGTGTGGTCATAGTTTTTACTTTGCACTGAGTTTCCGGACTGATAAGTTGAGTAAGACAGGCGAGTAATTTCGATAAATCAAAAAGTTGTGACCTTGTTAGAGAGCACGTTTGAGTTGCGGGATCACGTTCAAAATAGTGTGAGCATGGTTTTCACTGTGCATACAATTTTCTGATTGATAAGTTGAATAATACAGGTGAGTAATTTCTATAAATCAAAAAATTTTGATCGTGTTAGAGATCGCGTTTGAGTTGCGGAATAACGGTCAAAATAGCGTGGTCATAGTTTTTACTTTGCATTGAGTTTCCAGAATGATAAGTTGAGTAAGACAGACGAATAATTTCGATAAATCAAAAAGTTGTGACCGTGTTAGAGAGCACGTTTGTGTTGCGGGATCACGATCAAAATAGTGTGAGCATAGTTTTCACTGTGCATACAATTTTCTGATTGATAAGTTGAATAATACAGGCGAGTAATTTCGATAAATCAAAAAATGTCTATCGTGTTAGAGATCACGTTTGAGTTGCGGGATAACGGTCAAAATAGTATACTCATAGTTTTCACTTTGCATTCAATTTTTTGATTGATTAGATGAATGAGGCAGGCGAGTAATTTCGATAAATCAAAAAATTTCTATCAAGTTAGAGATCACGTTTGAGTTGAGGAATAACGGTCAAAATAGTATACTCATAGTTTCCACTTTGCATTCAATTTTCTGATTGATTAGATGAATGAGGCAGGCGAGTAATTTCGATATATCAAAAAATGTCTATCGTGTTAGAGATCACGTTTGTGTGGCGGGCTAGCGGTCAAAATAGTGTGGTCATAGCTTTCACTGTGCATACAATTTTCTGATTGATAAGTTGAATAATACAGGTGAGTAATTTCTGTAAATCAAAAAATTTTGATCGTGTTAGAGATCGCGTTTGAGTTGCGGGATAACGGTCAAAATAGTGTGGTCATAGTTTTTACATTGCATTGAGTTTCCAGAATGATAAGTTGAGTAAGACAGGCGAATAATTTCGATAAATCAAAAAGTTGTGACCGTGTCGGAGATCAAGTTTGAGTGGCGGGATATCGGTCAAAATAGTGTGAGCATTGTTTTCACTGTGCATACAATTTTCTGATTGATAAGTTGAATAATACAGGTGAGTAACTTCTATAAATCAAAAAATTTTGATCGTGTTAGAGATCGCGTTTGAGTTGCGGGATAACGGTCAAAATAGTGTGCGCATGGTTTTTACTATGCATTTAATTTTCTGATTGATAAGTTGAATAAGACAGTTGAGTAATTTCGATAAATCAAAAAATTGTGACAGTGTTAGAGAGCACGTTTGGAGTTGCGGGATCACGGTCAAAATAGTGTGAGCATGGTTTTTACTGTGCATACAATTTTCTGATTGATAAGTTGAATAAGACAGTTGAGTAATTTCGATAAATCAAAAAATTTTGACCGTGTTAGAGATCGCGTTTGAGTTGCGGGATAATGGTCAAAATAGTGTGCGCATGGTTTTTACTGTGCATTTAATTTTCTGATTGATAAGTTGAATAAGACAGGTGAGTAATTTCGATAAATAAAAAAATTGTGACCGTGTTATGGATCACGTTTGAGTTGCGGAAAAACGGTGGAAATAGTGTGGTCATAGTTTTTACTTTGCATTGAGTTTCCAGACTGATAAGTTGAGTAAAACAGGCGAGTAATTTCGATAAATCAAAAAGTTGTGAACGTGTTGGAGAAGTAGTTTAAGTTTTGGAAAAACGGACATAATAGTGTGCGCCTGGTTTTTACTGTACATTCAATTTTCTGATTAATGAGTTGAATAAGACAGGTGAGTAATTTCTATAAATCAAAAAGTTTATGCCGTGTTAGAGAAGAAGTGTAAATTGCGGAAAAAGCGGTCCAAATAGTGTGTTCATAGTTTTTACTTTGCATTGAGTTTCCAGACTGATAAGTTGAATAAGACAGTTGAGTAATTTCGATAAATCAAAATATTTTGACCGTGATAGAGATCGCGTTTGAGTTGCGGGTAACGGTCAAAATAGTGTGCGCAGGGTTTTTACTGTGCATTTAATTTTCTGATTGATAAGTTGAATAAGACAGGTGAGTAATTTCGATAAATCAAAAAATTGTGACAGTGTTAGAGAGCACGTTTAAGTTGCGGGATCACGGTCAAAATAGTGTGCGCATGGTTTTTACTGTGCATACAATTTTCTGATTGATAATTAGAATAAGACAGTTAAGTAATTTCGATAAATCAAAAAATTGTGACAGTGTTAGAGAGCACGTTTGAGTTGCGGGATCACGGTCAAAATAGTGTGAGCATGGTTTTTACTGTGCATACAGTTTTCTGATTGATATGTTGAATAAGACAGTTGAGTAATTTCGATAAATCAAAATATTTTGACCGTGATAGAGATCGCGTTTGAGTTGCGGGTAACGGTCAAAATAGTGTGCGCATGGTTTTTTCTGTTCATTTAATTTTCTGATTGATAAGTTGAATAAGACAGGTGAGTAATTTCGATAAATCAAAAAATTGTGACAGTGTTAGAGAGCATGTTTGAGTTGCGGGATCACGGTCAAAATAGTGTGCGCATGGTTTGTACTGTGCATACAATTTTCTGATTGATAATTAGAATAAGACAGTTAAGTAATTTCGATAAATCAAAAAATTGTGACAGTGTTAGAGAGCACGTTTGAGTTGCGGTATCACGGTCAAAATAGTGTGAGCATGGTTTTTACTGTGCATACTATTTTCTGATTGATAAGTTGAATAAGACAGTTGAGTAATTTCGATAAATCAAAAAATTTTGACCGTGTTAGAGATCGCGTTTGAGTTGCGGGATCACGATCAAAATAGTGTGAGCATGGTTTTCACTGTGCATACAATTTTCTGATTGATAAGTTGAATAATACAGGTGAGTAATTTCGATAAGTCAAAAAAATTTTGATCGTGTTAGAGATCGCGTTTGAGTTGCGGAATAACGGTCAAAATAGTGTGGTCATAGTTTTTACTTTGCATTGAGTTTCCAGAATGATAAGTTGAGTAAGACAGGCGAATAATTTCGATAAATCAAAAAGTTGTGACCGTGTCGGAGAGCAAGTTTGAGTTGCGGGATAGCGGTCAAAATAGTGTGCGCATGGTTTTTACTGTGCATACAATTTTCTGATTGATAAGTAGAATAAGACAGTTGAGTAATTTCGATAAATCAAAAAATTTTGACCGTGTTAGAGATCGCGTTTGAGTTGCGGGATAACGGTCAAAATAGTATACTCATAGTTTTTACTTTGCATTCAATTTTCTGATTGATTAGATGAATGAGGCAGGCGAGTAATTTCGATAAATCAAAAAATTTCTATCAAGTTAGAGATCACGTTTGAGTTGAGGAATAACGGTCAAAATAGTATACTCATAGTTTCCACTTTGCATTCAATTTTCTGATTGATTAGATGAATGAGGCAGGCGAGTAATTTCGATAAATCAAAAAATGTCTGTCGTGTTGGAGATCATGTTTGAGATGCGGGATAACGGTCAAAATAGTATACTCATAGTTTTCACTTTGCATTCAATTTTTTGATTGATTAGATGAATGAGGCAGGCGAGTAATTTCGATATATCAAAAAATGTCTATCGTGTTAGAGATCACGTTTGTGTGGCGGGCTAGCGGTCAAAATAGTGTGGTCATAGCTTTCACTGTGCATACAATTTTCTGATTGATAAGTTGAATAATACAGGTGAGTAATTTCTGTAAATCAAAAAATTTTGATCGTGTTAGAGATCGCGTTTGAGTTGCGGGATAACGGTCAAAATAGTGTGGTCATAGTTTTTACTTTGCATTGAGTTTCCAGAATGATAAGTTGAGTAAGACAGGCGAATAATTTCGATAAATCAAAAAGTTGTGACCGTGTCGGAGAGCAAGTTTGAGTTGCGGGATAGCGGTCAAAATAGTGTGCGCATGGTTTTTACTGTGCATACAATTTTCTGATTGATAAGTAGAATAAGACAGTTGAGTAATTTCGATAAATCAAAAAATTTTGACCGTGTTAGAGATCGCGTTTGAGTTGCGGGATAATGGTCAAAATAGTGTGCTCATGGTTTTTACTATGCATTTAATTTTCTGATTGATAAGTTGAATAAGACAGGTGAGTAATTCCGATAAATCAAAAAATTCTGACAGTGTTAGAGAGCACGTTTGAGTTGCGGTATCACGGTCAAAATAGTGTGAGCATGGTTTTTACTGTGCATACTATTTTCTGATTGATAAGTTGAATAAGACAGTTGAGTAATTTCGATAAATCAAAAAATTTTGACCGTGTTAGAGATCGCGTTTGAGTTGCGGGATAATGGTCAAAATAGTGTGCGCATGGTTTTTACTATGCATTTAATTTTCTGATTGATAAGTTGAATAAGACAGTTGAGTAATTTCGATAAATCAAAAAATTTTGACCGTGTTAGAGATCGCGTTTGAGTTGCGGGATAACGGTCAAAATAGTGTGGTCATAGTTTTTACTTTGCATTGAGTTTCCAGAATGATAAGTTGAGTAAGATAGGTGAGTAATTTCGATAAATCAAAAAAGTGTAACCGTGTCGGAGATCACGTTTGTGTGGCGGGCTAGCGGTCAAAATAGTGTGGTCATAGTTTTCACTGTGCATACAATTTTCTGATTGATAAGTTGAATAATACAGGTGAGTAATTTCTGTAAATCAAAAAATTTTGATCGTGTTAGAGATCGCGTTTGAGTTGCGGGATAATGGTCAAAATAGTGTGCTCATGGTTTTTACTATGCATTTAATTTTCTGATTGATAAGTTGAATAAGACAGGTGAGTAATTCCGATAAATCAAAAAATTCTGACAGTGTTAGAGAGCACGTTTGAGTTGCGGTATCACGGTCAAAATAGTGTGAGCATGGTTTTTACTGTGCATACTATTTTCTGATTGATAAGTTGAATAAGACAGTTGAGTAATTTCGATAAATCAAAAAATTTTGACCGTGTTAGAGATCGCGTTTGAGTTGCGGGATAATGGTCAAAATAGTGTGCGCATGGTTTTTACTGTGCATTTAATTTTCTGATTGATAAGTTGAATAAGACAGGTGAGTAATTTCGATAAATCAAAAAATTGTGACCGTGTTATGGATCACGTTTGAGTTGCGGAAAAACGGTGGAAATAGTGTGGTCATAGTTTTTACTTCGCATTGAGTTTCCAGACTGATAAGTTGAGTAAAACAGGCGAGTAATTTCGATAAATCAAAAAGTTGTGAACGTGTTGGAGAAGTAGTTTAAGTTTTGGAAAAACGGACATAATAGTGTGCGCCTGGTTTTTACTGTACATTCAATTTTATGATTAATGAGTTGAATAAGACAGGTGAGTAATTTCTATAAATCAAAAAGTTTATGCCGTGTTAGAGAAGAAGTGTAAATTGCGGAAAAAGCGGTCCAAATAGTGTGTTCATAGTTTTTACTTTGCATTGAGTTTCCAGACTGATAAGTTGAATAAGACAGTTGAGTAATTTCGATAAATCAAAATATTTTGACCGTGATAGAGATCGCGTTTGAGTTGCGGGTAACGGTCAAAATAGTGTGCGCATGGTTTTTACTGTGCATTTAATTTTCTGATTGATAAGTAGAATAATACTGTTGAGTAATTTCTAAAAATCAAAAAGTTTTGACAGTGTTAGAGAGCACGGTTGAGTTGCGGGATCACGGTCAAAATAGTGTGCGCATGGTTTGTACTGTGCATACAATTTTCTGATTGATAATTAGAATAAGACAGTTAAGTAATTTCGATAAATCAAAAAATTGTGACAGTGTTAGAGAGCACGTTTGAGTTGCGGGATCACGGTCAAAATAGTGTGAGCATGGTTTTTACTGTGCATACAGTTTTCTGATTGATATGTTGAATAAGACAGTTGAGTAATTTCGATAAATCAAAATATTTTGACCGTGATAGAGATCGCGTTTGAGTTGCGGGTAACGGTCAAAATAGTGTGCGCAGGGTTTTTACTGTGCATTTAATTTTCTGATTGATAAGTTGAATAAGACAGGTGAGTAATTTCGATAAATCAAAAAGTTGTGACCTTGTTAGAGAGCACGTTTGAGTTGCGGGATCACGTTCAAAATAGTGTGCGCATGGTTTTTACTGTGCATACAATTTTCTGATTGATAATTAGAATAAGACAGTTGAGTAATTTCGATAAATCAAAAAATTGTGACAGTGTTAGAGAGCACGTTTGAGTTGCGGTATCACGGTCAAAATAGTGTGAGCATGGTTTTTACTGTGCATACTATTTTCTGATTGATAAGTTGAATAAGACAGTTGAGTAATTTCGATAAATCAAAAAATTTTGACCGTGTTAGAGATCGCGTTTGAGTTGCGGGATCACGATCAAAATAGTGTGAGCATGGTTTTCACTGTGCATACAATTTTCTGATTGATAAGTTGAATAATACAGGTGAGTAATTTCTGTAAATCAAAAAATTTTGATCGTGTTAGAGATCGCGTTTGAGTTGCGGGATAACGGTCAAAATAGTGTGGTCATAGTTTTTACTTTGCATTGAGTTTCCAGAATGATAAGTTGAGTAAGACAGGCGAATAATTTCGATAAATCAAAAAGTTGTGACCGTGTCGGAGAGCAAGTTTGAGTTGCGGGATAGCGGTCAAAATAGTGTGCGCATGGTTTTTACTGTGCATACAATTTTCTGATTGATAATTAGAATAAGACAGTTGAGTAATTTCGATAAATCAAAAAATTTTGACCGTGTTAGAGATCGCGTTTGAGTTGCGGGATAATGGTCAAAATAGTGTGCTCATGGTTTTTACTATGCATTTAATTTTCTGATTGATTAGATGAATGAGGCAGGCGAGTAATTTCGATAAATCAAAAAATTTCTATCAAGTTAGAGATCACGTTTGAGTTGAGGAATAACGGTCAAAATAGTATACTCATAGTTTCCACTTTGCATTCAATTTTCTGATTGATTAGATGAATGAGGCAGGCGAGTAATTTCGATAAATCAAAAAATGTCTGTCGTGTTGGAGATCATGTTTGAGATGCGGGATAACGGTCAAAATAGTATACTCATAGTTTTCACTTTGCATTCAATTTTTTGATTGATTAGATGAATGAGGCAGGCGAGTAATTTCGATATATCAAAAAATGTCTATCGTGTTAGAGATCACGTTTGTGTGGCGGGCTAGCGGTCAAAATAGTGTGGTCATAGCTTTCACTGTGCATACAATTTTCTGATTGATAAGTTGAATAATACAGGTGAGTAATTTCTGTAAATCAAAAAATTTTGATCGTGTTAGAGATCGCGTTTGAGTTGCGGGATAACGGTCAAAATAGTGTGGTCATAGTTTTTACTTTGCATTGAGTTTCCAGAATGATAAGTTGAGTAAGACAGGCGAATAATTTCGATAAATCAAAAAGTTGTGACCGTGTCGGAGAGCAAGTTTGAGTTGCGGGATAGCGGTCAAAATAGTGTGCGCATGGTTTTTACTGTGCATACAATTTTCTGATTGATAAGTAGAATAAGACAGTTGAGTAATTTCGATAAATCAAAAAATTTTGACCGTGTTAGAGATCGCGTTTGAGTTGCGGGATAATGGTCAAAATAGTGTGCTCATGGTTTTTACTATGCATTTAATTTTCTGATTGATAAGTTGAATAAGACAGGTGAGTAATTCCGATAAATCAAAAAATTCTGACAGTGTTAGAGAGCACGTTTGAGTTGCGGGATAATGGTCAAAATAGTGTGAGCATGGTTTTTACTGTGCATACAATTTTCTGATTGATAAGTTGAATAAGACAGTTGAGTAATTTCGATAAATCAAAAAATTTTGACCGTGTTAGAGATCGCGTTTGAGTTGCGGGATAATGGTCAAAATAGTGTGCGCATGGTTTTTACTGTGCATTTAATTTTCTGATTGATAAGTTGAATAAGACAGGTGAGTAATTTCGATAAATAAAAAAATTGTGACCGTGTTATGGATCACGTTTGAGTTGCGGAAAAACGATGGAAATAGTGTGGTCATAGTTTTTACTTTGCATTGAGTTTCCAGACTGATAAGTTGAGTAAAACAGGCGAGTAATTTCGATAAATCAAAAAGTTGTGAACGTGTTGGAGAAGTAGTTTAAGTTTTGGAAAAACGGACATAATAGTGTGCGCCTGGTTTTTACTGTACATTCAATTTTCTGATTAATGAGTTGAATAAGACAAGTGAGTAATTTCTATAAATCAAAAAGTTTATGCCGTGTTAGAGAAGAAGTTTAAATTGCGGAAAAACGGTCCAAATAGTGTGGTCATAGTTTTTACTTTGCATTGAGTTTCCAGACTGATAAGTTGAGTAAGACAGGTGAGTAATTTCGATAAATCAAAAAGTTGTGACCGTGTTAGAGAGCACGTTTGAGTTGCGGGATCACGATCAAAATAGTGTGAGCATGGTTTTCACTGTGCATACAATTTTCTTATTGATAAGTTGAATAATACAGGTGAGTAATTTCTATAAATCAAAAAATTTTGATTGTGTTAGAGATCGCGTTTGAGTTTCGGAATAACGGTCAAAATAGTGTGGTCACTGTTTTTACTGTGCATTTAATTTTCTGATTGATAAGTTGAATAAGACAGGTGAGTAATTTCGATAAATCAAAAAATTGTGACAGTGTTAGAGAGCACGTTTGAGTTGCGGGATCACGGTCAAAATAGTGTGCGCATGGTTTTTACTGTGCATACAATTTTCTGATTGATAATTAGAATAAGACAGTTGAGTAATTTCGATAAATCTAAAAATTGTGACAGTGTTAGAGAGCACGTTTGAGTTGCGGGATCACGGTCAAAATAGTGTGAGCATGGTTTTTACTGTGCATACAATTTTCTGATTGATAAGTTGAATAATACAAGTGAGTAATTTCTATAAATCAAAAAATTTTGATCGTGTTATAGATCGCGTTTGAGTTGCGGAATAACGGTCAAAATAGTGTGGTCATAGTTTTTTCTTTGCATTGAGTTTCCAGAATGATAAGTTGAGTAAGACAGGCGAATAATTTCGATAAATCAAAAAGTTGTGACCGTGTTGGAGAAGAAGTATAAGTTTCGGAAAAACCGACAAAATATTGTGCGCCTGGTTTTTACTGTACATTCAATTTTCTGATTAATGAGTTGAATAAGACAAGTGAGTAATTTCTATAAATCAAAAAGTTTATGCCGTGTTAGAGAAGAAGTTTAAATTGCGGAAAAACGGTCCAAATAGTGTGGTCATAGTTTTTACTTTGCATTGAGTTTCCAGACTGATAAGTTGAGTAAGACAGGTGAGTAATTTCGATAAATCAAAAAGTTGTGACCGTGTTAGAGAGCACGTTTGAGTTGCGGGATCACGATCAAAATAGTGTGAGCATGGTTTTCACTGTGCATACAATTTTCTTATTGATAAGTTGAATAATACAGGTGAGTAATTTCTATAAATCAAAAAATTTTGATTGTGTTAGAGATCGCGTTTGAGTTTCGGAATAACGGTCAAAATAGTGTGGTCATAGTTTTTACTTTGCATTGAGTTTCCAGAATGATAAGTTGAGTAAGACAGGCGAATAATTTCGATAAATCAAAAAGTTGTGACAGTGTTAGAGAGCACGTTTGAGTTGCGGGATAGCGGTCAAAATAGTGTGCGCATGGTTTTTACTGTGCATACAATTTTCTGATTGATAATTAGAATAAGACAGTTGAGTAATTTCGATAAATCAAAAAATTGTGACAGTGTTAGAGAGCACGTTTGAGTTGCGGTATCACGGTCAAAATAGTGTGAGCATGGTTTTTACTGTGCATACTATTTTCTGATTGATAAGTTGAATAAGACAGTTGAGTAATTTCTATAAATCAAAAAATTTTGACCGTGTTAGAGATCGTGTTTGAGTTGCGGGATAATGGTCAAAATAGTGTGCGCATGGTTTTTACTGTGCATTTAATTTTCTGATTGATAAGTTGAAAAAGACAGGTGAGTAATTTCTATAAATCAAAAAGTTGTGACCGTGTTAGAGAGCACGTTTGAGTTGCGGGATCACGGTCAAAATAGTGTGAGCATGGTTTTTACTGTGCATACAATTTTCTGATTAATGAGTTGAATAAGACAGGTGAGTAATTTCTATAAATCAAAAAGTTTATGCCGTGTTAGAGAAGAAGTTTAAATTGCGGGAAAACGGTCCAAATAGTGTTGTCATAGTTTTTACTTTGCATTGAGTTTCCAGACTGATAAGTTGAGTAGGACTGGCGAGTAATTTCGATAAATCAAAAAGTTGTGACCTTGTTAGAGAGCACGTTTGAGTTGCGGGATCACGTTCAAAATAGTGTGAGCATGGTTTTCACTGTGCATACAATTTTCTGATTGATAAGTTGAATAATACAAGTGAGTAATTTTGATAAATCAAAAAGTTGTGACCGAGTTAGAGCAGAAGATTGAGTTTCGGAAAAACGGTCAAAATAGTGTGCGCATGGTTTTTACTGTGCATACAATTTTCTGATTGATAAGTTGAATAAGACAGGCGAGTAATTTCGATAAATCAAAAAGTTGTGAACGTGTTAGAGAGCACGTGTGAGTTGCGGGATAACGGTCAAAATAGTGTGCGCATGGTTTTTACTGTGCATTCAATTTTCTGATTAATGAGTTAAATAAGACAGGTGAGTAATTTCTATAAATCAAAAAGTTTATGCCGTGTTAGAGAAGAAGTTTAAATTGCCGAAAAACGGTCCAAATAGTGTGCGCATGGTTTTTACTGTGCATTTAATTTTCTGATTGATAAGTTGAATAAGACAGGTAAGTAATTTCGATAAATCAAAAAATTGTGACAGTGTCAGAGAGCACGTTTGAGTTGCGGGATAATGGTCAAAATAGTGTGCGCATGGTTTTTACTGTGCATACAATTTTCTGATTGATAACTTGAATAAGACATTTGAGTAATTTCGATAAACAAAAATTTTGACCGTGTTAGAGATCGCGTTTGAGTTGCGGGATAATGGTCAAAATAGTGTGCGCATGGTTTTTACTGTGCATAAAATTTTCTGATTGATAAGTTGAATAAGACAGGTGAGCAATTTCGATAAATCAAAAAATTGTGACCGTGTTATGGATCACGTTTGAGTTGCGGGATAATGGTCAAAATAGTGTGCGCATGGTTTTTACTGTGCATTTAATTTTCTGATTGATAAGTTGAATAAGACAGGTGAGTAATTTCGTTAAATAAAAAAATTGTGACCGTGTTATGGATCACGTTTGAGTTGCGGGATAATGGTCAAAATAGTGTGCGCATGGTTTTTACTGTGCATTTAATTTTCTGATTGATAAGTTGAATAAGACAGGTAAAAAATTTCGATAAATAAAAAAATTGTGTCCGTGTTATGGATCACGTTTGAGTTGCGGAAAAACGGTGGAAATAGTGTGGTCATAGTTTTTACATTGCATTGAGTTTCCAGACTGATAAGTTGAGTAAAACAGGCGAGTAATTTCGATAAATCAAAAAGTTGTGACCGTGTTAGAGAAGAAGTATAAGTTTCGGAAAAACCGACAAAATATTGTGCGCCTGGTTTTTACTGTGCATTCAATTTTCTGATTAATGAGTTGAATAAAACAGGTGAGTAATTTCGATAAATTAAAAAATTGTGACCGTGTTAGAGATCGCGTTTGAGTTTCGGGATAATGGTCAAAATAGTGTGCGCATGGTTTTTACTGTGCATTCAATTTTCCGATTAATGAGTTGAATAATACAGGTGATTAATTTCGATAAATCAAAAGTTTGTGACCGTGTTAGAGAGCTCGTTTGAGTTGCGGGATAACGGTCAAAATAGTGTGCGCATGGTTTTTACTGTGCATTCAATTTTCTGATTATTGAGTTGAATAAGACAGGTGAGTAATTTCTATAAATCAAAAAGTTTATGCTGTGTTAGAGAAGAAGTTTAAGTTGCGGAAAAACGGTCCAAATAGTGTTGTCATAGTTTTTACTTTGCATTGAGTTTCCGGACTGATAAGTTGAGTAAGACCGGCTAGTAATTTCCATAAATCAAAAAGTTGTGACCGTGTTAGAGAAGAAGTTTAAGTTTCGGAAAACCGGACAAAATAGTGTGCGCCTGGTTTTTACTGTGCATTCAATTTTCTTATTAATGAGTTGAATAATACAGGTGATTAATTTCGATAAATCAAAAGGTTGTGACCGTGTTAGAGTGCACGTTTGAGTTGCGGGATAACGGTCAAAATAGTGTACGCATGGTTTTTACTGTGCATTCAATATTCTGATTATTGAGTTGAATGAGACAGGTGAGTAATTTCTATAAATCAAAAAGTTTATGCCGTGTTAGAGAAGAAGTTTAAATTGCCGAAAACGGTCCAAATAGTGTGCGCATGGTTTTTACTGTGCATTTAATTTTCTGATTGATAAGTTGAATAAGACAGGTGAGTAATTTCGATAAATAAAAAAATTGTGACCGTGTTATGGATCACGTTTGAGTTGCGGGATAATGGTCAAAATAGTGTGCGCGTGGTTTTTACTGTGCATTTAATTTTCTGATTGATAAGTTGAATAAGACAGGTGAAAAATTTCGATAAATAAAAAAATTGTGACCGTGTTATGGATCACGTTTGAGTTGCGGAAAAACGGTGGAAATAGTGTGGTCATAGTTTTTACATTGCATTGAGTTTCCAGACTGATAAGTTGAGTAAAACAGGCGAGTAATTTCGATAAATCAAAAAAGTTGTGACCGTGTTAGAGAAGAAGTATAAGTTTCGGAACAACCGACAAAATATTGTGAGCCTGGTTTTTACTGTGCATTCAATTTTCTGATTAATGAGTTGAATAAGACAGGTGAGTAATTTCGATAAATTAAAAAATTGTGACCGTGTTAGAGATCGCGTTTGAGTTTCGGGATAATGGTCAAAATAGTGTGCGCATGGTTTTTACTGTGCATTCAATTTTCCGATTAATGAGTTGTATAATACAGGTGATTAATTTCGATAAATCAAAAGGTTGTGACCGTGTTAGAGAGCACGTTTGAGTTGCGGGATAACGGTCAAAATAGTGTGCGCATGGTTTTTACTGTGCATTCAATTTTCTGATTATTGAGTTGAATAAGACAGGTGAGTAATTTCTATAAATCAAAAAGTTTATGCTGTGTTAGAGAAGAAGTTTAAGTTGCGGGAAAACGGTCCAAATAGTGTTGTCATAGTTTTTACTTTGCATTGAGTTTCCGGACTGATAAGTTGAGTAAGACCGGCGAGTAATTTCCATAAATCAAAAAGTTGTGACCTTGTTAGAGAGCACGTTTGAGTTGCGGGATAACGGTCAAAATAGTGTACGCATGGTTTTTACTGTGCATTCAATTTTCTGATTATTGAGTTGAATAAGACAGGTGAGTAATTTCTATAAATCAAAAAGTTTATGCCGTGTTAGAGAAGAAGTTTACATTGCGGGAAAACGGTCCAAATAGTGTTGTCATCGTTTTTACTTTGCATTGAGTTTCCAGACTGATAAGTTGAGTAAGACAGGCGAATAATTTCGATAAATCAAAAAGTTGTGACCGTGTTAGAGTGCACGTTTGAGTTGCGGGATAACGGTTAAAATAGTGTACGTATGGTTTTTACTGTGCATTCAATTTTCTGATTATTGAGTTGAATAAGACAGGTGAGTAATTTCTATAAATCAAAAAGTTTATGCCGTGTTAGAGAAGAAGTTTAAATTGCGGGAAAACGGTCCAAATAGTGTTGTCATAGTTTTTACTTTGCATTGAGTTTCCAGACTGATAAGTTGAGTAAGACAGGCGAGTAATTTCGATAAATCAAAAAGTTGTGACCTTGTTAGAGAGCACGTTTGAATTGCGTGATCACGTTCAAATTAGTGTGAGCATGGTTTTCACTGTGCATACAATTTTCTGATTGATAAGTTGAATAATACAGGTGAGTAATTTCTATAAATCAAAAAATTTTGATCCTGTTAGAGATCGCGTTTGAGTTGCGGGATAACGGTCAAAATAGTGTGTTCATAGTTTTTACTTTGCATTGAGTTTCCAGAATGATAAGTTGAGTAAGACAGGCGAATAATTTCGATAAATCAAAAAGTTGTGACCGTGTCGGAGCGCAAGTTTGAGTTGCGGGATAGCGGTCAAAATAGTGTGCGCATGGTTTTTACTGTGCATACAATTTTCTGATTGATAAGTTGAATAAGACAGTTGAGTAATTTCGATAAATCTAAAAATTTTGACAGAGATAGAGATCTCGTTCGAGTTCCGGGATAATTGACAAAATAGTGTGCGCAGGGTTTTTACTGTGCATTTAATTTTCTGATTGATAAGTTGAATAAGACAGGTGAGTAATTTCGATAAATCAAAAAATTGTGACAGTGTTAGAGAGCACGTTTGAGTTGCGGGATCACGGTCAAAATAGTGTGAGCATGGTTTTTACTGTGCATACTATTTTCTGATTGATAAGTTGAATAAGACAGTTGAGTAATTTCGATAAATCAAAAAATTTTGACCGTGTTAGAGATCGCGTTTGAGTTGCGGGATCACGATCAAAATAGTGTGAGCATGGTTTTCACTGTGCATACAATTTTCTGATTGATAAGTTGAATAATACAGGTGAGTAATTTCTATAAATCAAAAAATTTTGACAGTGTTAGAGATCGTGTTTGAGTTGCGGGATAATGGTCAAAATAGTGTGCGCATGGTTTTTACTGTGCATTTAATTTTCTGATTGATAAGTTGAATAATACAGGAGAGTAATTTCGATAAATAAAAAAATTGTGACCGTGTTAGAGAGCACGTTTGAGTTGCGGGATCACGGTCAAAATAGTGTTCTCATAGATTTTTCTTTGCATTTAGTTTCCAGACTGATAAGTTGAGTAAGACAGGCGAGTAATTTCGATAAATCAAAAATTTGTGACCTTGTTAGAGAGCCCGTTTGAGTTGCGGGATCACGGTCAAAATAGTGTTGTCATAGTTTTTACTTTGCATTGAGTTTCCAGAATGATAAGTTGACTAAGACAGGCGAATAATTTCGATAAATCAAAAAGTTGTGACCGTGTCGGAGAGCAAGTTTGAGTTGCGGGATCACGGTCAAAATAGTGTGAGCATGGTTTTCACTGTGCATACAATTTTCTGATTGATAAGTTGAATAATACAGGTGAGTAATTTCTATAAATCAAAAAATTTTGATCGTGTTAGAGATCGCGTTTGAGTTGCGGGATAACGGTCAAAATAGTGTGCGCATGGTTTTTACTGTGCATTTAATTTTCTGATTGATAAGTTGAATAATACAGGTGAGTAATTTCGATAAATAAAAAAATTGTGACCGTGTTAGAGAGCACGTTTGAGTTGCGGGATCACGGTCAAAATAGTGTGGTCATAGTTTTTACTTTGCATTGAGTTTCCAGACTGATAAGTTGAGTAAGACAGGTGAGTAATTTCGATAAATCAAAAAATTGTGACCGTGTTAGAGAGCACGTTTGAGTTGCGGGATCACGGTCAAAATAGTGTGGTCATAGTTTTTACTTTGCATTGAGTTTCCAGAATGATAAGTTGAGTAAGACAGGCGAATAATTTCGATAAATCAAAAAGTTGTGACCGTGTCGGAGAGCAAGTTTGAGTTGCGGGATCACGGTCAAAATAGTGTGAGCATGGTTTTCACTGTGCATACAATTTTCTGATTGATAAGTTGAATAATACAGGTGAGTAATTTCTATAAATCAAAAAATTTTGACCGTGTTAGAGATCGCGTTTGAGTTGCGGGATAACGGTCAAAATAGTGTGCGCAGGGTTTTTACTGTGCATTTAATTTTCTGATTGATAAGTTGAATAAGACAGGTGAGTAATTTCGATAAATCAAAAAGTTGTGACCTTGTTAGAGAGCACGTTTGAGTTGCGGGATCACGTTCAAAATAGTGTGAGCATGGTTTTCACTGTGCATACAATTTTCTGATTGATAAGTTGAATAATACAGGTGAGTAATTTCTATAAATCAAAAAATTTTGATCGTGTTAGAGATCGCGTTTGAGTTGCGGAATAACGGTCAAAATAGCGTGGTCATAGTTTTTACTTTGCATTGAGTTTCCAGAATGATAAGTTGAGTAAGACAGACGAATAATTTCGATAAATCAAAAAGTTGTGACCGTGTTAGAGAGCACGTTTGTGTTGCGGGATCACGATCAAAATAGTGTGAGCATAGTTTTCACTGTGCATACAATTTTCTGATTGATAAGTTGAATAATACAGGCGAGTAATTTCGATAAATCAAAAAATGTCTATCGTGTTAGACATCACGTTTGAGTTGCGGGATAACGGTCAAAATAGTGTACTCATAGTTTTTACTTTGCATTCAATTTTCTGATTGATTAGATGAATGAGGCAGGCGAGTAATTTCGATAAATCAAAAAATTTCTATCAAGTTAGAGATCACGTTTGAGTTGAGGAATAACGGTCAAAATAGTATACTCATAGTTTCCACTTTGCATTCAATTTTCTGATTGATTAGATGAATGAGGCAGGCGAGTAATTTCGATATATCAAAAAATGTCTATCGTGTTAGAGATCACGTTTGTGTGGCGGGCTAGCGGTCAAAATAGTGTGGTCATAGCTTTCACTGTGCATACAATTTTCTGATTGATAAGTTGAATAATACAGGTGAGTAATTTCTGTAAATCAAAAAATTTTGATCGTGTTATAGATCGCGTTTGAGTTGCGGGATAACGGTCAAAATAGTGTGCTCATGGTTTTTACTTTGCATTTAGTTTACTGAATGATAAGTTGAGTAAGACAGGCGAATAATTTCTATAAATCAAAAAATTGTGACAGTGTTAGAGAGCACGTTTAAGTTGCGGGATCACGGTCAAAATAGTGTGCGCATGGTTTTTACTGTGCATACAATTTTCTGATTGATAATTAGAATAAGACAGTTGAGTAATTTCGATAAATCTAAAAATTGTGACAGTGTTAGAGAGCACGTTTGAGTTGCGGTATCACGGTCAAAATAGTGTGAGCATGGTTTTTACTGTGCATACTATTTTCTGATTGATAAGTTGAATAAGACAGTTGAGTAATTTCGATAAATCAAAAAATTTTGACCGTGTTAGAGATCGCGTTTGAGTTGCGGGATAATGGTCAAAATAGTGTGCGCATGGTTTTTACTGTGCATTTAATTTTCTGATTGATAAGTTGAAAAAGACAGGTGAGTAATTTCTATAAATCAAAAAGTTGTGACCGTGTTAGAGAGCACGTTTGAGTTGCGGGATCACGGTCAAAATAGTGTGAGCATGGTTTTTACTGTGCATACAATTTTCTGATTAATGAGTTGAATAAGACAGGTGAGTAATTTCTATAAATCAAAAAGTTTATGCCGTGTTAGAGAAGAAGTTTAAATTGCGGGAAAACGGTCCAAATAGTGTTGTCATAGTTTTTACTTTGCATTGAGTTTCCAGACTGATAAGTTGATTATGACTGGCGAGTAATTTCGATAAATCAAAAAGTTGTGACCTTGTTAGAGAGCACGTTTGAGTTGCGGGATCACGTTCAAAATAGTGTGAGCATGGTTTTCACTGTGCATACAATTTTCTGATTGATAAGTTGAATAAGACAGGTGAGTAATTTTGATAAATCAAAAAGTTGTGACCGTGTTAGAGCAGAAGATTGAGTTTCGGAAAAACGGTCAAAATAGTGTGCGCATGGTTTTTACTGTGCATACAATTTTCTGATTGATAAGTTGACTAAGACAGGCGAGTAATTTCGATAAATCAAAAAGTTGTGACCGTGTTAGAGAGCACGTTTGAGTTGCGGGATCACGGTCAAAATAGTGTGAGCCTGGTTTTTACTGTGCATACAATTTTCTGATTAATGAGTTGAATAAGACAGGTGAGTAATTTCTATAAATCAAAAAGTTTATGCCGTGTTAGAGAAGAAGTTTAAATTGCCGAAAAACGGTCCAAATAGTGTGCGCATGGTTTTTACTGTGCATTTAATTTTCTGATTGATAAGTTGAATAAGACAGGTAAGTAATTTCGATAAATCAAAAAATTGTGACAGTGTCAGAGAGCACGTTTGAGTTGCGGGATCACGGTCAAAATAGTGTGAGCATGGTTTTTACTGTGCATACAATATTCTGATTGATAACTTGAATAAGACATTTGAGTAATTTCGATAAACAAAAAATTTTGACCGTGTTAGAGATCGCGTTTGAGTTGCGGGATAATGGTCAAAATAGTGTGCGCATGGTTTTTACTGTGCATTTAATTTTCTGATTTATAAGTTGAATAAGACAGGTGAGTAATTTCGATAAATCAAAAAATTGTGACCGTGTTATGGATCACGTTTGAGTTGCGGGATAATGGTCAAAATAGTGTGCGCATGGTTTTTACTGTGCATTTAATTTTCTGATTGATAAGTTGAATAAGACAGGTGAGTAATTTCGTAAAATAAAAAAATTTTGACCGTGTTATTGATCTCGTTTGAGTTGCGGGATAATGGTCAAAATAGTGTGCGCATGGTTTTTACTGTGCATTTAATTTTCTGATTGATAAGTTGAATAAGACAGGTAAAAAATTTCGATAAATAAAAAAATTGTGTCCGTGTTATGGATCACGTTTGAGTTGCGGAAAAACGGTGGAAATAGTGTGGTCATAGTTTTTACATTGCATTGAGTTTCCAGACTGATAAGTTGAGTAAAACAGGCGAGTAATTTCGATAAATCAAAAAGTTGTGACCGTGTTAGAGAAGAAGTATAAGTTTCGGAAAAACCGACAAAATATTGTGCGCCTGGTTTTTACTGTGCATTCAATTTTCTGATTAATGAGTTGAATAAAAACAGGTGAGTAATTTCGATAAATTAAAAAATTGTGACCGTGTTAGAGATCGCGTTTGAGTTTCGGGATAATGGTCAAAATAGTGTGCGCATGGTTTTTACTGTGCATTCAATTTTCCGATTAATGAGTTGAATAATACAGGTGATTAATTTCGATAAATCAAAAGGTTGTGACAGTGTTAGAGATCTCGTTTGAGTTGCGGGATAACGGTCAAAATAGTGTGCGCATGGTTTTTACTGTGCATACAATTTTCTGATTAATGAGTTGAATAAGACAGGTGAGTAATTTCTATAAATCAAAAAGTTGTGACCGTGTTAGAGAAGAAGTTTAAATTGCGGGAAAACGGTCCAAATAGTGTTGTCACAGTTTTTACTTTGCATTGAGTTTCCGGACTGATAAGTTGAGTAAGACCGGCTAGTAATTTCCATAAATCAAAAAGTTGTGACCGTGTTAGAGAAGAAGTTTAAGTTTCGGAAAATCGGACAAAATATTGTGCGCCTGGTTTTTACTGTGCATTCAATTTTCTTATTAATGAGTTGAATAATACAGGTGATTAATTTCGATAAATCAAAAGGTTGTGACCGTGTTAGAGTGCACGTTTGAGTTGCGGGATAACGGTTAAAATAGTGTACGTATGGTTTTTACTGTGTATTCAATTTTCTGATTATTGAGTTGAATAAGACAGGTGAGTAATTTCTATAAATCAAAAAGTTTATGCCGTGTTAGAGAAGAAGTTTAAATTGCCGAAAACGGTCCAAATAGTGTGCGCATGGTTTTTACTGTGCATTTAATTTTCTGATTGATAAGTTGAATAAGACAGGTGAGTAATTTCGATAAATAAAAAAATTGTGACCGTGTTATGGATCACGTTTGAGTTGCGGGATAATGGTCAAAATAGTGTGCGCGTGGTTTTTACTGTGCATTTAATTTTCTGATTGATAAGTTGAATAAGACAGGTGAAAAATTTCGATAAATAAAAAAATTGTGACCGTGTTATGGATCACGTTTGAGTTGCGGAAAAACGGTGGAAATAGTGTGGTCATAGTTTTTACATTGCATTGAGTTTCCAGACTGATAAGTTGAGTAAAACAGGCGAGTAATTTCGATAAATCAAAAAGTTGTGACCGTGTTAGAGAAGAAGTATAAGTTTCGGAAAAACCGACAAAATATTGTGAGCCTGGTTTTTACTGTGCATTCAATTTTCTGATTAATGAGTTGAATAAGACAGGTGAGTAATTTCGATAAATTAAAAAATTGTGACCGTGTTAGAGATCGCGTTTGAGTTTCGGGATAATGGTCAAAATAGTGTGCGCATGGTTTTTACTGTGCATTCAATTTTCCGATTAATGAGTTGTATAATACAGGTGATTAATTTCGATAAATCAAAAGGTTGTGACCGTGTTAGAGAGCACGTTTGAGTTGCGGGATAACGGTCAAAATAGTGTGCGCATGGTTTTTACTGTGCATTCAATTTTCTGATTATTGAGTTGAATAAGACAGGTGAGTAATTTCTATAAATCAAAAAGTTTATGCTGTGTTAGAGAAGAAGTTTAAATTGCGGGAAAACGGTCCAAATAGTGTTGTCACAGTTGTTACTTTGCATTGAGTTTCCGGACTGATAAGTTGAGTAAGACCGGCGAGTAATTTCCATAAATCAAAAAGTTGTGACCTTGTTAGAGAGCACGTTTGAGTTGCGGGATAACGGTCAAAATAGTGTACGCATGGTTTTTACTGTGCATTCAATATTCTGATTATTGAGTTGAATGAGACAGGTGAGTAATTTCTATAAATCAAAAAGTTTATGCCGTGTTAGAGAAGAAGTTTAAATTGCGGGAAAACGGTCCAAATAGTGTTGTCATAGTTTTTACTTTGCATTGAGTTTCCAGACTGATAAGTTGAGTAAGACAGGCGACTAATTTCGATAAATCAAAAAGTTGTGACCGTGTTAGAGTGCACGTTTGAGTTGCGGGATAACGGTTAAAATAGTGTACGTATGGTTTTTACTGTGCATTCAATTTTCTGATTATTGAGTTGAATAAGACAGGTGAGTAATTTCTATAAATCAAAAAGTTTATGCCGTGTTAGAGAAGAAGTTTAAATTGCGGGAAAACGGTCCAAATAGTGTTGTCATAGTTTTTAATTTGCATTTAGTTTCCAGACTGATAAGTTGAGTAAGACAGGCGAGTAATTTCGATAAATCAAAAAGTTGTGACCTTGTTAGAGAGCACGTTTGAGTTGCGGGATCACGTTCAAAATAGTGTGAGCATGGTTTTCACTGTGCATACAATTTTCTGATTGATAAGTTGAATAATACAGGTGAGTAATTTCTATAAATCAAAAAATTTTGATCGTGTTAGAGATCGCGTTTGAGTTGCGGGATAACGGTCAAAATAGTGTGTTCATAGTTTTTACTTTGCATTGAGTTTCCAGAATGATAAGTTGAGTAAGACAGGCGAATAATTTCGATAAATCAAAAAGTTGTGACCGTGTCGGAGAGCAAGTTTGAGTTGCGGGATAGCGGTCAAAATAGTGTGCGCATGGTTTTTACTGTGCATACAATTTTCTGATTGATAAGTTGAATAAAACTGTTGAGTAATTTCTATAAATCAAAAAATTTTGACAGTGTTAGAGATCGTGTTTGAGTTGCGGGATAATGGTCAAAATAGTGTGCGCATGGTTTTTACTGTGCATTTAATTTTCTGATTGATAAGTTGAAAAAGACAGGTGAGTAATTTCTATAAATCAAAAAGTTGTGACCGTGTTAGAGAGCACGTTTGAGTTGCGGGATCACGTTCAAAATAGTGTGAGCATGGTTTTTTACTGTGCATACAGTTTTCTGATTGATAAGTTGAATAAGACAGTTGAGTAATTTCGATAAATCAAAAAATTTTGACCGTGTTAGAGATCGCGTTTGAGTTGCGGGATCACGATCAAAATAGTGTGAGCATGGTTTTCACTGTGCATACAATTTTCTGATTGATAAGTTGAATAATACAGGTGAGTAATTTCTATAAATCAAAAAATTTTGACCGTGTTAGAGATCGCGTTTGAGTTGCGGGATAATGGTCAAAATAGTGTGCGCATGGTTTTTACTGTGCATTTAATTTTCTGATTGATAAGTTGAATAATAAAGGCGAGTAATTTCGATAAATCAAAAAGTTGTGAACGTGTTAGAGAGCATGTTTGAGTTGAGGGATCACGGTCAAAATAGTGTTGTCATAGTTTTTACTTTGCATTGAGTTTCCAGACTGATAAGTTGAGTAAGACAGGCGAGTAATTTCGATAAATCAAAAAATTGTGACCGTGTTAGAGAGCACGTTTGAGTTGCGGGATCACGGTCAAAATAGTGTTGTCATAGTTTTTACTTTGCATTGAGTTTCCAGACTGATAAGTTGAATAAGACAGGGGATTAATTTCGATAAATCAAAAAGTTGTGACCGTGTCTGAGAGCACGTTTGAGTTGCGGGATACCGTTCAAAATAGTGTGAGCATGGTTTTTACTGTGCATACAATTTTCTGATTGATAAGTTGAATAAGACAGTTGAGTAATTTCGATAAATCAAAAAATTTTGACCGTGTTAGAGATCGCGTTTGAGTTGCGGGATAATGGTCAAAATAGTGTGCGCATGGTTTTTACTGTGCATTTAATTTCCTGATTGATAAGTTGAATAAGACAGGTGAGTAATTTCTATAAATCAAAAAATTGTGACAGTGTTAGAGAGCACGTTTGAGTTGCGGGATAACGGTCAAAATAGTGTGGTCACAGTTTTTACTTTGCATTGAGTTTCCGGACTGATAAGTTGAGTAAGACAGGCGAGTAATTTCGATAAATCAAAAAGTTGTGACCTTGTTAGAGAGCACGTTTGAGTTGCGGGATCACGTTCAAAATAGTGTGAGCATGGTTTTCACTGTGCATACAATTTTCTGATTGATAAGTTGAATAATACAGGTGAGTAATTTCTATAAATCAAAAAATTTTGATCCTGTTAGAGATCGCGTTTGAGTTGCGGAATAACGGTCAAAATAGCGTGGTCATAGTTTTTACTTTGCATTGAGTTTCCAGAATGATAAGTTGAGTAAGACAGACGAATAATTTCGATAAATCAAAAAGTTGTGACCGTGTTAGAGAGCACGTTTGTGTTGCGGGATCACGATCAAAATAGTGTGAGCATAGTTTTCACTGTGCATACAATTTTCTGATTGATAAGTTGAATAATACAGGCGAGTAATTTCGATAAATCAAAAAATGTCTATCGTGTTAGAGATCACGTTTGAGTTGCGGGATAACGGTCAAAATAGTATACTCATAGTTTTCACTTTGCATTCAATTTTTTGATTGATTAGATGAATGAGGCAGGCGAGTAATTTCGATAAATCAAAAAATTTCTATCAAGTTAGAGATCACGTTTGAGTTGAGGAATAACGGTCAAAATAGTATACTCATAGTTTCCACTTTGCATTCAATTTTTTGATTGATTAGATGAATGAGGCAGGCGAGTAATTTCGATATATCAAAAAATGTCTATCGTGTTAGAGATCACGTTTGTGTGGCGGGCTAGCGGTCAAAATAGTGTGGTCATAGCTTTCACTGTGCATACAATTTTCTGATTGATAAGTTGAATAATACAGGTGAGTAATTTCTGTAAATCAAAAAATTTTGATCGTGTTATAGATCGCGTTTGAGTTGCGGGATAACGGTCAAAATAGTGTGGTCATAGTTTTTACATTGCATTGAGTTTCCAGAATGATAAGTTGAGTAAGACAGGCGAATAATTTCGATAAATCAAAAAGTTGTGACCGTGTCGGAGATCACGTTTGTGTGGCGGGCTAGCGGTCAAAATAGTGTGGTCATAGTTTTCACTGTGCATACAATTTTCTGATTGATAAGTTGAATAATACAGGTGAGTAATTTCGTTAAATCAAAAAATTTTGACCGTGTTAGAGATCGCGTTTGAGTTGCGGGATAATGGTCAAAATAGTGTGCTCATGGTTTTTACTATGCATTTAATTTTCTGATTGATAAGTTGAATAAGACAGGTGAGTAATTTCGATAAATCAAAAAATTGTGACAGTGTTAGAGAGCACGTTTGAGTTGCGGGATCACGGTCAAAATAGTGTGAGCATGGTTTTTACTGTGCATACAATTTTCTGATTGATAAGTTGAATAAGACAGTTGAGTAATTTCGATAAATCAAAAAATTTTGACCGTGTTAGAGATCGCGTTTGAGTTGCGGGATAATGGTCAAAATAGTGTGCGCATGGTTTTTACTGTGCATTTAATTTTCTGATTGATAAGTTGAATAAGACAGGTGAGTAATTTCGATAAATAAAAAAATTGTGACCGTGTTATGGATCACGTTTGAGTTGCGGAAAAACGATGGAAATAGTGTGGTCATAGTTTTTACTTCGCATTGAGTTTCCAGACTGATAAGTTGAGTAAAACAGGCGAGTAATTTCGATAAATCAAAAAGTTGTGAACGTGTTGGAGAAGTAGTTTAAGTTTTGGAAAAACGGACATAATAGTGTGCGCCTGGTTTTTACTGTACATTCAATTTTCTGATTAATGAGTTGAATAAGACAAGTGAGTAATTTCTATAAATCAAAAAGTTTATGCCGTGTTAGAGAAGAAGTGAAAATTGCGGAAAAAGCGGTCCAAATAGTGTGTTCATAGTTTTTACTTTGCATTGAGTTTCCAGACTGATAAGTTGAATAAGACAGTTGAGTAATTTCGATACATCAAAATATTTTGACCGTGATAGAGATCGCGTTTGAGTTGCGGGTAACGGTCAAAATAGTGTGCGCATGGTTTTTACTGTGCATTTAATTTTCTGATTGATAAGTTGAATAAGACAGGTGAGTAATTTCGATAAATCAAAAAATTGTGACAGTGTTAGAGAGCACGTTTGAGTTGCGGGATCACGGTCAAAATAGTGTGCGCATGGTTTGTACTGTGCATACAATTTTCTGATTGATAATTAGAATAAGACAGTTAAGTAATTTCGATAAATCAAAAAATTGTGACAGTGTTAGAGAGCACGTTTGAGTTGCGGGATCACGGTCAAAATAGTGTGAGCATGGTTTTTACTGTGCATACAGTTTTCTGATTGATATGTTGAATAAGACAGTTGAGTAATTTCGATAAATCAAAATATTTTGACCGTGATAGAGATCGCGTTTGAGTTGCGGGTAACGGTCAAAATAGTGTGCGCATGGTTTTTACTGTGCATTTAATTTTCTGATTGATAAGTTGAATAAGACAGGTGAGTAATTTCGATAAATCAAAAAGTTGTGACCGTGTCGGAGCGCAAGTTTGAGTTGCGGGATAGCGGTCAAAATAGTGTGCGCATGGTTTTTACTGTGCATACAATTTTCTGATTGATAATTAGAATAAGACAGTTGAGTAATTTCGATAAATCTAAAAATTGTGACAGTGTTAGAGAGCACGTTTGAGTTGCGGTATCACGGTCAAAATAGTGTGAGCATGGTTTTTACTGTGCATACTATTTTCTGATTGATAAGTTGAATAAGACAGTTGAGTAATTTCGATAAATCAAAAAATTTTGACCGTGTTAGAGATCGCGTTTGAGTTGCGGGATCACGATCAAAATAGTGTGAGCATGGTTTTCACTGTGCATACAATTTTCTGATTGATAAGTTGAATAATACAGGTGAGTAATTTCTATAAATCAAAAAATTTTGATCGTGTTAGAGATCGCGTTTGAGTTGCAGAATAACGGTCAAAATAGTGTGGTCATAGTTTTTACTTTGCATTGAGTTTCCAGAATGATAAGTTGAGTAAGACAGGCGAATAATTTCGATAAATCAAAAAGTTGTGACCGTGTCGGAGAGCAAGTTTGAGTTGCGGGATAGCGGTCAAAATAGTGTGCGCATGGTTTTTACTGTGCATACAATTTTCTGATTGATAAGTAGAATAAGACAGTTGAGTAATTTCGATAAATCAAAAAATTTTGACCGTGTTAGAGATCGCGTTTGAGTTGCGGGATAATGGTCAAAATAGTGTGCTCATGGTTTTTACTATGCATTTAATTTTCTGATTGATAAGTTGAATAAGACAGGTGAGTAATTCCGATAAATCAAAAAATTCTGACAGTGTTAGAGAGCACGTTTGAGTTGCGGGATAATGGTCAAAATAGTGTGCGCATGGTTTTTACTGTGCATTTAATTTTCTGATTGATAAGTTGAATAAGACAGTTGAGTAATTTCGATAAATCAAAAAATTTTGACCGTGTTAGAGATCGCGTTTGAGTTGCGGGATAATGGTCAAAATAGTGTGCGCATGGTTTTTACTGTGCATTTAATTTTCTGATTGATAAGTTGAATAAGACAGGTGAGTAATTTCGATAAATAAAAAAATTGTGACCGTGTTATGGATCACGTTTGAGTTGCGGAAAAACGATGGAAATAGTGTGGTCATAGTTTTTACTTTGCATTGAGTTTCCAGACTGATAAGTTGAGTAAAACAGGCGAGTAATTTCGATAAATCAAAAAGTTGTGAACGTGTTGGAGAAGTAGTTTAAGTTTTGGAAAAACGGACATAATAGTGTGCGCCTGGTTTTTACTGTACATTCAATTTTCTGATTAATGAGTTGAATAAGACAAGTGAGTAATTTCTATAAATCAAAAAGTTTATGCCGTGTTAGAGAAGAAGTTTAAATTGCGGAAAAACGGTCCAAATAGTGTGGTCATAGTTTTTACTTTGCATTGAGTTTCCAGACTGATAAGTTGAGTAAGACAGGTGAGTAATTTCGATAAATCAAAAAGTTGTGACCGTGTTAGAGAGCACGTTTGAGTTGCGGGATCACGATCAAAATAGTGTGAGCATGGTTTTCACTGTGCATACAATTTTCTGATTGATAAGTTGAATAATACAGGCGAGTAATTTCGATATTTCAAAAAATTTTAACCTTGTTAGATATCACGTTTGAGTTGCGGGATAACGGTCAAAATAGTGTACTCATGGTTTTTACTGTGCATTTAATTTTCTGATTGATAAGTTGAATAAGACAGGTGAGTAATTTCGATAAATCAAAAAATTGTGACAGTGTTAGAGAGCACGTTTGAGTTGCGGGATAGCGGTCAAAATAGTGTGCGCATGGTTTTTACTGTGCATACAATTTTCTGATTGATAATTAGAATAAGACAGTTGAGTAATTTCGATAAATCAAAAAATTGTGACAGTGTTAGAGAGCACGTTTGAGTTGCGGTATCACGGTCAAAATAGTGTGAGCATGGTTTTCACTGTGCATACAATTTTCTGATTGATAAGTTGAATAATACAGGTGAGTAATTTCTGTAAATCAAAAAATTTTGATCGTGTTAGAGATCGCGTTTGAGTTGCGGGATAACGGTCAAAATAGTGTGGTCATAGTTTTTACTTTGCATTGAGTTTCCAGAATGATAAGTTGAGTAAGACAGGCGAATAATTTCGATAAATCAAAAAGTTGTGACCGTGTTGGAGAAGAAGTATAAGTTTCGGAAAAACGGACATAATAGTGTGCGCCTGGTTTTTACTGTACATTCAATTTTCTGATTAATGAGTTGAATAAGACAAGTGAGTAATTTCTATAAATCAAAAAGTTTATGCCGTGTTAGAGAAGAAGTTTAAATTGCGGAAAAACGGTCCAAATAGTGTGGTCATAGTTTTTACTTTGCATTGAGTTTCCAGACTGATAAGTTGAGTAAGACAGGTGAGTAATTTCGATAAATCAAAAAGTTGTGACCGTGTTAGAGAGCACGTTTGAGTTGCGGGATCACGATCAAAATAGTGTGAGCATGGTTTTCACTGTGCATACAATTTTCTTATTGATAAGTTGAATAATACAGGTGAGTAATTTCTATAAATCAAAAAATTTTGATCGTGTTAGAGATCGCGTTTGAGTTGCAGAATAACGGTCAAAATAGTGTGGTCATAGTTTTTACTTTGCATTGAGTTTCCAGAATGATAAGTTGAGTAAGACAGGCGAATAATTTCGATAAATCAAAAAGTTGTGACCGTGTTAGAGAGCACGTTTGAGTTGCGGGATCAAGATCAAAATAGTGTGAGCATGGTTTTCACTGTGCATACAATTTTCTGATTGATAAGTTGAATAATACAGGCGAGTAATTTCGATAAATCAAAAAATGTCTATCGTGTTAGACATCACGTTTGAGTTGCGGGATAACGGTCAAAATAGTGTACTCATAGTTTTTACTTTGCATTCAATTTTCTGATTGATTAGATGAATGAGGCAGGCGAGTAATTTCGATAAATCAAAAAATTTCTATCAAGTTAGAGATCACGTTTGAGTTGAGGAATAACGGTCATAATAGTATACTCTAAGTTTCCACTTTGCATTCAATTTTCTGATTGATTAGATGAATGAGGCAGGCGAGTAATTTCGATAAATCAAAAAATGTCTATCGTGTTAGACATCACGTTTGAGTTGCGGGATAACGGTCAAAATAGTGTACTCATAGTTTTTACTTTGCATCCATTTTCTCATTGATTAGTAGAATAAGACAGGCGAGTAATTTCGATAATTCAAAAAATGTCTATCGTGTTAGAGATCACGTTGGAGTTGCGGGATAACGGTCAAAATAGTTTACTCATAGTTTTTACTTTGCATCCATTTTCTGACTGATTAGTTGAACGAGAAAGGCGAGTAATTTCAATAAATCAAAAAATTTTGACCGTGTTAGAGATCACGTTTGAGATGCGGAATAACGGTCAAAATAGTGTACTCATAGTTTTTACTTTGCCTCCAATTTTCTGATTGATTAGATGAATGAGGCAAGCTAGTAACTTCGATAAATCAAATAATTTCAATCGTGTTAGAGATCACGTTTGAGATGCGGAATAACGGTCAAAATAGTGTACTTATAGTTTTTATTTTGCATTCAATTTTCTGATTGGTTAGATGAATGAGGCAGGCGAGTAATTTCGATAAATCAAAAAATTTCTATCGTGTTAGAGGCAACGTTTGAGTTGCGGAATAACCGTTAAAATATTGTGCTTATAGTTTTTACCTTGTATTCAGTTTCTGATTGAATAATTGAATAAGACAGGCGAGTATTTTCGATAAATCAAAAAATTTCTACAGTGTTATGGATCGCTTTAGAGTTTCGGGATAGCGGTCAAAATATTGTACTAATAGTTTTTACTTTGCATTCAATTTTCTGATTGATTAGATGAATGAGGCAGGCGAGTAATTTCGATAAATCAAAAAATTTTTATCGTGTTAGATATCACGTTTGAGTTGCGGGATAACGGTCAAAATAGTGTACTCATAGTTTTTACTTTGCATTCAATTTTCTGATTGATTAGATGAATGAGGCATGCGAGTAACTTCGATAAATCAAAAAATGTCTATCGTGTTAGAGATCATGTTTGAGTTTGCGGGATAACGGTCAAAATAGTGTACTCATAGTTTTTACTTTGCATCCATTTTCTGATTGATTAGTTGAATAAGACAGGTGAGTAATTTCGATATTTCAAAAAATTTTAACCTTGTTAGATATCACGTTTGACTGGCGGGCTAGTGGTCAAAAAAGTGTACTTATAGTTTTCATTTTGCATTCAATTTTGAGTTGAGTTTGAGTTGAGAAATAACGGTCAAAATAGTATACTCATAGTTTTCACTTTGCATTCAATTTTCTGATTGATTAGATGAATGAGGCAGCGAGTAATTTCGATAGATCAATAAATGTCTGTCGTGTTGGAGATCATGTTTGAGTTGCGGTATCACGGTCAAAATAGTGTACTTATAGTTTTTATTTTGCATTCAATTTTCTGAGTGATTAGATGAATGAGACAGTCGAGTAATTTCGATAAATCAAAAAATTTTGACCGTGTTAGAGATCACGTTTGAATGGCGGGCTAGCGGTCAAAATAGTGTACTCATAGTTTTTACTTTTGCATCCAATTTTCTGATTAGTTAATTGAATGAGGCAGGCGAATAATTTCTGATCAATCAAAAAATGTCTATCGTGTTAGAGATCACGTTTGAGTTGCGGAATAACGGTCAAAATAGTGTACTCATAGTTTTTATTTTGCATTCAATTTTCTGAGTGATTAGATGAATGAGGCAGGCGAGTAATTTCGATAAATCAAAAAATTTTAACCGTGTTAGATTTCACGTTTGAGTGGCGGTCTAGTGGTCAAAATAGTGTACTTATAGTTTTTATTTTGCATTCAATTTTCTGATTGATTAGATGAATGAGGCAGGCGAGTAATTTCGATGATTCATAAAATTTCTATCGTGTTAGAGATCACGTTTGAGTTGCGGAATAACGGTGAAAATAGTGTACTCATAGTTTTCACTTTGCATTCAATTTTCTGATTGATTAGATGAATGAGACAGGGGAGTAATTTCGATAAATCAAAAAATGTCTATCGTGTTAGAAATCACGTTAGAGTTGCGGGATAACGATCAAAATATTGTACTCTTAGTTTTTACTTTGCATCCATTTTCTGACTGATTAGTTGAAAGAGACAGGCGAGTAATTTCAATAAATCAAAAAATTTTGACCGTGTTAGAGATCACGTTTCAGTGGCGGGCTAGCGGTCAAAATAGTGTACTCATAGTTTTTACTTTGCATTCAATTTTCTGATTGATTAGATGAATGAGGCATGCGAGTAACTTCGATAAATCAAAAAATGTCTGTCGTGTTGGAGATCATGTTTGAGTTGCGGTATCACGGTCAAAATAGTGTACTTATAGTTTTTATTTTGCATTCAATTTTCTGAGTGATTAGATGAATGAGACAGTCGAGTAATTTCGATAAATCAAAATTTTGACCGTGTTAGAGATCACGTTTCAGTGGCGGGCTAGCGGTCAAAATAGTGTACTCATAGTTTTTACTTTGCATCCAATTTTCTGATTAGTTAATTGAATGAGGCAGGCGAATAATTTCGATCAATCAAAAAATGTCTATCGTGTTAGAGATCACGTTTGAGTTGCGGAATAACGGTCAAAATAGTGTGCTTATAGTTTTTATTTTGCATTCAATTTTCTGATTGATTAGATGAATGAGGCAGGCGAGTAATTTCGATAAATCAAAAAATTTTAACCGTGTTAGATTTCACGTTCGAGTGGCGGGCTAGCGGTCAAAATAGTGTATACATAGTTTTTACTTTGCATCCAATTTTCTGATTAGTTAATTGAATGAGGCAGGCGAGTAATTTCGATAAATCAAAAAATGTCTATCGTGTTAGATATCACGTTTGAGTTGCGGGATAACGGTCAAAATAGTGTACTCATAGTTTTTACTTTGCATTCAATTTTCTGATTGATTAGATGAATGAGGCATGCGAGTAACTTCGATAAATCAAAAAATGTCTATCGTGTTAGAGATCATGTTTGAGTTTGCGGGATAACGGTCAAAATAGTGTACTCATAGTTTTTACTTTGCATCCATTTTCTGATTGATTAGTTGAATAAGACAGGTGAGTAATTTCGATATTTCAAAAAATTTTAACCTTGTTAGATATCACGTTTGACTGGCGGGCTAGTGGTCAAAATAGTGTACTTATAGTTTTCATTTTGCATTCAATTTTGAGTTGAGTTTGAGTTGAGGAATAACGGTCAAAATAGTATACTCATAGTTTTCACTTTGCATTCAATTTTCTGATTGATTAGATGAATGAGGCAGGCGAGTAATTTCGATAGATCAATAAATGTCTGTCGTGTTGGAGATCATGTTTGAGTTGCGGGATCACGGTCAAAATAGTGTACTTATAGTTTTTATTTTGCATTCAATTTTCTGAGTGATTAGATGAATGAGACAGTCGAGTAATTTCGATAAATCAAAAAATTTTGACCGTGTTAGAGATCACGTTTCAGTGGCGGGCTTGCGGTCAAAATAGTGTACTCATAGTTTTTACTTTGCATCCAATTTTCTGATTAGTTAATTGAATGAGGCAGGCGAATAATTTCGATCAATCAAAAAATGTCTATCGTGTTAGAGATCACGTTTGAGTTGCGGAATAACGGTCAAAATAGTGTACTCATAGTTTTTACTTTGCATTCAATTTTCTGATTGATTAGATGAATGAGGCAGGCGAGTAATTTCGATAAATCAAAAAATTTTAACCGTGTTAGATTTCACGTTCGAGTGGCGGGCTAGCGGTCAAAATAGTGTACTCATAGTTTTTACTTTGCATCCAATTTTCTGATTAGTTAATTGAATGAGGCAGGCGAATAATTTCGATCAATCAAAAAATGTCTATCGTGTTAGAGATCACGTTCGAGTTGCGGAATAACGGTCAAAATAGTGTGCTTATAGTTTTTATTTTGCATTCAATTTTCTGATTGATTAGATGAATGCGGCAGGCGAGTAATTTCGATAAATCAAAAAATGTCTGTCGTGTTGGAGATCATGTTTGAGTTGCGAGATAACGGTGAAAATAGTGTACTCATAGTTTTTACTTTGCATCCATTTTCTCATTGATTAGTAGAATAAGACAGGCGAGTAATTTCGATAAATCAAAAAATTTGTATCGTGTTAGAGATCACGTTTGTGTTGCGGAATAACGGTCAAAATAGTATACTCATAGTTTTCACTTTGCATTCAATTTTTTGATTGATTAGATGAATGAGGCGTGCGAGTAATTTCGATATATCAAAAAATGTCTATCGTGTTAGAGATCACGTTTGAGTGGCGGGCTAGCGGTCAAAATAGTTTACTCATAGTTTTTACTTTGCATCCATTTTCTGACTGATTAGTTGAACGAGAAAGGCGAGTAATTTCAATAAATCAAAAAATTTTGACCGTGTTAGAGATCACGTTTGAGATGCGGAATAACGGTCAAAATAGTGTACTCATAGTTTTTACTTTGCCTCCAATTTTCTGATTGATTAGATGAATGAGGCAAGCTAGTAACTTCGATAAATCAAATAATTTCAATCGTGTTAGAGATCACGTTTGAGATGCGGAATAACGGTCAAAATAGTGTACTTATAGTTTTTATTTTGCATTCAATTTTCTGATTGGTTAGATGAATGAGGCAGGCGAGTAATTTCGATAAATCAAAAAATTTCTATCGTGTTAGAGGCAACGTTTGAGTTGCGGAATAACCGTTAAAATATTGTGCTTATAGTTTTTACCTTGTATTCAGTTTCTGATTGAATAATTGAATAAGACAGGCGAGTATTTTCGATAAATCAAAAAATTTCTACAGTGTTATGGATCGCTTTAGAGTTTCGGGATAACGGTCAAAATAGTGTACTCATAGTTTTTACTTTGCATTCAATTTTCTGATTGATTAGATGAATGAGGCAGGCGAGTAATTTCGATAAATCAAAAAATGTCTATCGTGTTAGACATCACGTTTGAGTTGCGGGATAACGGTCAAAATAGTGTACTCATAGTTTTTACTTTGCATTCAATTTTCTGATTGATTAGATGAATGAGGCAGGCGAGTAACTTCGATAAATCAAAAAATGTCTATCGTGTTAGAGATCATGTTTGAGTTTGCGGGATAACGGTCAAAATAGTGTACTCATAGTTTTTACTTTGCATCCATTTTCTGATTGATTAGTTGAATAAGACAGGTGAGTAATTTCGATATTTCAAAAAATTTTAACCTTGTTAGATATCACGTTTGAGTTGCGGGATAACGGTCAAAATAGTGTACTCATAGTTTTTACTTTGCATTCAATTTTGAGTGGAGTTTGAGTTTAGGAATAACGTTAAAAATAGTATACTCATAGTTTTCACTTTGCATTCAATTTTCTGATTGATTAGATGAATGAGGCAGCGAGTAATTTCGATAGATCAATAAATGTCTGTCGTGTTGGAGATCATGTTTGAGTTGCGGTATCACGGTCAAAATAGTGTACTTATAGTTTTTATTTTGCATTCAATTTTCTGAGTGATTAGATGAATGAGACAGTCGAGTAATTTCGATAAATCAAAAAATTTTGACCGTGTTAGAGATCACGTTTGTGTGGCGGGCTAGCGGTCAAAATAGTGTACTCATAGTTTTTACTTTGCATCCAATTTTCTGATTAGTTATTTGAATGAGGCAGGCGAATAATTTCGATCAATCAAAAAATGTCTATCGTGTTAGAGATCACGTTTGAGTTGCGGAATAACGGTCAAAATAGTGTCCTCAAAGTTTTTACTATGCATTCAATTTTCTGATTGATTAGATGAATGAGGCAGGCGAGTAATTTCGATAAATCAAAAAATTTTAACCGTGTTAGATTTCACGTTTGAGTGGCGGTCTAGCGGTCAAAATAGTGTACTCATAGTTTTTACTTTGCATCCAATTTTCTGATTAGTTAATTGAATGAGGCAGGCGAATAATTTCGATCAATCAAAAAATGTCTATCGTGTTAGAGATCACGTTTGAGTTGCGGAATAACGGTCAAAATAGTGTACTCATAGTTTTTACTTTGCATTCAATTTTCTGATTGATTAGATGAATGCGGCAGGCGAGTAATTTCGATAAATCAAAAAATTTCTATCGTGTTAGAGACCACGTTTGAGTTGCGGTATAAAGGTCAAAATAGTGTACTGATAGTTTTTAATTTGCATTCAATGTTCTGAGTGATTAGATGAATGAGACAGTCGAGTAATATAGATAAATCAAAAAATTTTGACCGTGTTAGAGATCACGTTTGAGTGGCGGGCTAGCGGTCAAAATAGTGTACTCATAGTTTTTACTTTGCATCCAATTTTCTGATTAGTTAATTGAATGAGGCAGGCGAATAATTTCGATCAATCAAAAAATGTCTATCGTGTTAGAGATCACGTTTGAGTTGCGGAATAACGGTCAAAATAGTGTACTCATAGTTTTTATTTTGCATTCAATTTTCTGAGTGATTAGATGAATGAGGCAGGCGAGTAATTTCGATAAATCAAAAAATTTTAACCGTGTTAGATTTCACGTTCGAGTGGCGGGCTAGCGGTCAAAATAGTGTACTCATAGTTTTTACTTTGCATCCAATTTTCTGATTAGTTAATTGAATGAGGCAGGCGAATAATTTCGATCAATCAAAAAATGTCTATCGTGTTAGATATCACGTTTGAGTTGCGGGATAACGGTCAAAATAGTGTACTCATAGTTTTTACTTTGCATTCAATTTTCTGATTGATTAGATGAATGAGGCATGCGAGTAACTTCGATAAATCAAAAAATGTCTATCGTGTTAGAGATCATGTTTGAGTTTGCGGGATAACGGTCAAAATAGTGTACTCATAGTTTTTACTTTGCATCCATTTTCTGATTGATTAGTTGAATAAGACAGGTGAGTAATTTCGATATTTCAAAAAATTTTAACCTTGTTAGATATCACGTTTGACTGGCGGGCTAGTGGTCAAAATAGTGTACTTATAGTTTTCATTTTGCATTCAATTTTGAGTTGAGTTTGAGTTGAGGAATAACGGTCAAAATAGTATACTCATAGTTTTCACTTTGCATTCAATTTTCTGATTGATTAGATGAAGGAGGCAGGCGAGTAATTTCGATAGATCAATAAATGTCTGTCGTGTTGGAGATCATGTTTGAGTTGCGGGATCACGGTCAAAATAGTGTACTTATAGTTTTTATTTTGCATTCAATTTTCTGAGTGATTAGATGAATGAGACAGTCGAGTAATTTCGATAAATCAAAAAATTTTGACCGTGTTAGAGATCACGTTTCAGTGGCGGGCTTGCGGTCAAAATAGTGTACTCATAGTTTTTACTTTGCATCCAATTTTCTGATTAGTTAATTGAATGAGGCAGGCGAATAATTTCGATCAATCAAAAAATGTCTATCGTGTTAGAGATCACGTTTGAGTTGCGGAATAACGGTCAAAATAGTGTACTCATAGTTTTTACTTTGCATTCAATTTTCTGATTGATTAGATGAATGAGACAGGGGAGTAATTTCGATAAATCAAAAAGTTGTGAACGTGTTGGAGAAGTAGTTTAAGTTTTGGAAAAACGGACATAATAGTGTGCGCCTGGTTTTTACTGTACATTCAATTTTCTGATTAATGAGTTGAATAAGACAAGTGAGTAATTTCTATAAATCAAAAAGTTTATGCCGTGTTAGAGAAGAAGTGAAAATTGCGGAAAAAGCGGTCCAAATAGTGTGTTCATAGTTTTTACTTTGCATTGAGTTTCCAGACTGATAAGTTGAATAAGACAGTTGAGTAATTTCGATACATCAAAATATTTTGACCGTGATAGAGATCGCGTTTGAGTTGCGGGTAACGGTCAAAATAGTGTGCGCATGGTTTTTACTGTGCATTCAATTTTCTGATTAATGAGTTGAATAAGACAGGTGAGTAATTTCGATAAATCAAAAAATTGTGACAGTGTTAGAGAGCACGTTTGAGTTGCGGGATCACGGTCAAAATAGTGTGCGCATGGTTTGTACTGTGCATACAATTTTCTGATTGATAATTAGAATAAGACAGTTAAGTAATTTCGATAAATCAAAAAATTGTGACAGTGTTAGAGAGCACGTTTGAGTTGCGGGATCACGGTCAAAATAGTGTGAGCATGGTTTTTACTGTGCATACAGTTTTCTGATTGATATGTTGAATAAGACAGTTGAGTAATTTCGATAAATCAAAATATTTTGACCGTGATAGAGATCGCGTTTGAGTTGCGGGTAACGGTCAAAATAGTGTGCGCATGGTTTTTACTGTGCATTCAATTTTCTGATTTATCAGTTGAATAAGACAGGTGAGTAATTTCGATAAATCAAAAAATTGTGACATTGTTAGAGAGCACGTTTGAGTTGCGGGATCACGGTCAAAATAGTGTGCGCATGGTTTTTACTGTGCATACAATTTTCTGATTGATAATTAGAATAAGACAGTTGAGTAATTTCGATAAATCTAAAAATTGTGACAGTGTTAGAGAGCACGTTTGAGTTGCGGTATCACGGTCAAAATAGTGTGAGCATGGTTTTTACTGTGCATACTATTTTCTGATTGATATGTTGAATAAGACAGTTGAGTAATTTCGATAAATCAAAAAATTTTGACCGTGTTAGAGATCGCGTTTGAGTTGCGGGATCACGATCAAAATAGTGTGAGCATGGTTTTCACTGTGCATACAATTTTCTGATTGATAAGTTGAATAATACAGGTGAGTAATTTCTATAAATCAAAAAATTTTGATCGTGTTAGAGATCGCGTTTGAGTTGCGGGATAACGGTCAAAATAGTGTGGTCATAGTTTTTACTTTGCATTGAGTTTCCAGAATGATAAGTTGAGTAAGACAGGCGAATAATTTCGATAAATCAAAAAGTTGTGACCGTGTCGGAGAGCAAGTTTGAGTTGCGGGATAGCGGTCAAAATAGTGTGCGCATGGTTTTTACTGTGCATACAATTTTCTGATTGATAAGTAGAATAAGACAGTTGAGTAATTTCGATAAATCAAAAAATTTTGACCGTGTTAGAGATCGCGTTTGAGTTGCGGGATAATGGTCAAAATAGTGTGCTCATGGTTTTTACTATGCATTTAATTTTCTGATTGATAAGTTGAATAAGACAGGTGAGTAATTCCGATAAATCAAAAAATTCTGACAGTGTTAGAGAGCACGTTTGAGTTGCGGGATCACGGTCAAAATAGTGTGAGCATGGTTTTTACTGTGCATACAATTTTCTGATTGATAAGTTGAATAAGACAGTTGAGTAATTTCGATAAATCAAAAAATTTTGACCGTGTTAGAGATCGCGTTTGAGTTGCGGGATAATGGTCAAAATAGTGTGCGCATGGTTTTTACTGTGCATTTAATTTTCTGATTGATAAGTTGAATAAGACAGGTGAGTAATTTCGATAAATAAAAAAATTGTGACCGTGTTATGGATCACGTTTGAGTTGCGGAAAAACGATGGAAATAGTGTGGTCATAGTTTTTACTTTGCATTGAGTTTCCAGACTGATAAGTTGAGTAAAACAGGCGAGTAATTTCGATAAATCAAAAAGTTGTGAACGTGTTGGAGAAGTAGTTTAAGTTTTGGAAAAACGGACATAATAGTGTGCGCCTGGTTTTTACTGTACATTCAATTTTCTGATTAATGAGTTGAATAAGACAAGTGAGTAATTTCTATAAATCAAAAAGTTTATGCCGTGTTAGAGAAGAAGTTTAAATTGCGGAAAAACGGTCCAAATAGTGTGGTCATAGTTTTTACTTTGCATTGAGTTTCCAGACTGATAAGTTGAGTAAGACAGGTGAGTAATTTCGATAAATCAAAAAGTTGTGACCGTGTTAGAGAGCACGTTTGAGTTGCGGGATCACGATCAAAATAGTGTGAGCATGGTTTTCACTGTGCATACAATTTTCTTATTGATAAGTTGAATAATACAGGTGAGTAATTTCTATAAATCAAAAAATTTTGATTGTGTTAGAGATCTCGTTTGAGTTTCGGAATAAGGGTCAAAATAGTGTACTCATAGTTTTTACTGTGCATTTAATTTTCTGATTGATAAGTTGAATAAGACAGGTGAGTAATTTCGATAAATCAAAAAATTGTGACAGTGTTAGAGAGCAAGTTTGAGTTGCGGGATAGCGGTCAAAATAGTGTGCGCATGGTTTTTACTGTGCATACAATTTTCTGATTGATAATTAGAATAAGACAGTTGAGTAATTTCGATAAATCAAAAAATTGTGACAGTGTTAGAGAGCACGTTTGAGTTGCGGTATCACGGTCAAAATAGTGTGAGCATGGTTTTAACTGTGCATACAATTTTCTGATTGATAAGTTGAATAATACAGGTGAGTAATTTCTATAAATCAAAAAATTTTGATCGTGTTAGAGATCGCGTTTGAGTTGCAGAATAACGGTCAAAATAGTGTGGTCATAGTTTTTACTTTGCATTGAGTTTCCAGAATGATAAGTTGAGTAAGACAGGCGAATAATTTCTATAAATCAAAAAGTTGTGACCGTGTTGGAGAAGAAGTATAAGTTTCGGAAAAACCGACAAAATATTGTGCGCCTGGTTTTTACTGTGCATTCAATTTTCTGATTAATGAGTTGAATAAGACAAGTGAGTAATTTCTATAAATCAAAAAGTTTATGCCGTGTTAGAGAAGAAGTTTAAATTGCGGAAAAACGGTCCAAATAGTGTGGTCATAGTTTTTACTTTGCATTGAGTTTCCAGACTGATAAGTTGAGTAAGACAGGTGAGTAATTTCGATAAATCAAAAAGTTGTGACCGTGTTAGAGAGCACGTTTGAGTTGCGGGATCACGATCAAAATAGTGTGAGCATGGTTTTCACTGTGCATACAATTTTCTTATTGATAAGTTGAATAATACAGGTGAGTAATTTCTATAAATCAAAAAATTTTGATCGTGTTAGAGATCGCGTTTGAGTTGCAGAATAACGGTCAAAATAGTGTGGTCATAGTTTTTACTTTGCATTGAGTTTCCAGAATGATAAGTTGAGTAAGACAGGCGAATAATTTCGATAAATCAAAAAGTTGTGACCGTGTTAGAGAGCACGTTTGAGTTGCGGGATCAAGATCAAAATAGTGTGAGCATGGTTTTCACTGTGCATACAATTTTCTGATTGATAAGTTGAATAATACAGGCGAGTAATTTCGATAAATCAAAAAATGTCTATCGTGTTAGACATCACGTTTGAGTTGCGGGATAACGGTCAAAATAGTGTACTCATAGTTTTTACTTTGCATTCAATTTTCTGATTGATTAGATGAATGAGGCAGGCGAGTAATTTCGATAAATCAAAAAATTTCTATCAAGTTAGAGATCACGTTTGAGTTGAGGAATAACGGTCATAATAGTATACTCTAAGTTTCCACTTTGCATTCAATTTTCTGATTGATTAGATGAATGAGGCAGGCGAGTAATTTCGATAAATCAAAAAATGTCTATCGTGTTAGACATCACGTTTGAGTTGCGGGATAACGGTCAAAATAGTGTACTCATAGTTTTTACTTTGCATCCATTTTCTCATTGATTAGTAGAATAAGACAGGCGAGTAATTTCGATAAATCAAAAAATGTCTATCGTGTTAGAGATCACGTTTGAGTGGCGGGCTAGCGGTCAAAATAGTTTACTCATAGTTTTTACTTTGCATCCATTTTCTGACTGATTAGTTGAACGAGAAAGGCGAGTAATTTCAATAAATCAAAAAATTTTGACCGTGTTAGAGATCACGTTTGAGATGCGGAATAACGGTCAAAATAGTGTACTCATAGTTTTTACTTTGCCTCCAATTTTCTGATTGATTAGATGAATGAGGCAAGCTAGTAACTTCGATAAATCAAATAATTTCAATCGTGTTAGAGATCACGTTTGAGTTGCTGAATACCGGTCAAAATAGTGTGATTATAGTTTTTATTTTGCATTCAATTTTCTGATTGATTAGATGAATGAGGCAGGCGAGTAATTTCGATAAATCAAAAAATTTTAACCGTGTTAGATTTCACGTTCGAGTGGCGGGCTAGCGGTCAAAATAGTGTACTCATAGTTTTTACTTTGCATCCAATTTTCTGATTAGTTAATTGAATGAGGCAGGCGAATAATTTCGATCAATCAAAAAATGTCTATCGTGTTAGAGATCACGTTTGAGTTGCGGAATAACGGTCAAAATAGTGTGGTCATAGTTTTTACTTTGCATACTATTTTCTGATTGATTAGATGAATGAGACAGGGGAGTAATTTCGATAAATCAAAAAATGTCTGTCGTGTTGGAGATCATGTTTGAGTTGCGAGATAACGGTGAAAATAGTGTACTCATAGTTTTTACTTTGCATCCATTTTCTCATTGATTAGTAGAATAAGACAGGCGAGTAATTTCGATAAATCAAAAAATTTGTATCGTGTTAGAGATCACGTTTGTGTTGCGGAATAACGGTCAAAATAGTATACTCATAGTTTTCACTTTGCATTCAATTTTTTGATTGATTAGATGAATGAGGCGTGCGAGTAATTTCGATATATCAAAAAATGTCTATCGTGTTAGAGATCACGTTTGAGTGGCGGGCTAGCGGTCAAAATAGTTTACTCATAGTTTTTACTTTGCATCCATTTTCTGACTGATTAGTTGAACGAGAAAGGCGAGTAATTTCAATAAATCAAAAAATTTTGACCGTGTTAGAGATCACGTTTGAGATGCGGAATAACGGTCAAAATAGTGTACTCATAGTTTTTACTTTGCCTCCAATTTTCTGATTGATTAGATGAATGAGGCAAGCTAGTAACTTCGATAAATCAAATAATTTCAATCGTGTTAGAGATCACGTTTGAGATGCGGAATAACGGTCAAAATAGTGTACTTATAGTTTTTATTTTGCATTCAATTTTCTGATTGGTTAGATGAATGAGGCAGGCGAGTAATTTCGATAAATCAAAAAATTTCTATCGTGTTAGAGGCAACGTTTGAGTTGCGGAATAACCGTTAAAATATTGTGCTTATAGTTTTTACCTTGTATTCAGTTTCTGATTGAATAATTGAATAAGACAGGCGAGTATTTTCGATAAATCAAAAAATTTCTACAGTGTTATGGATCGCTTTAGAGTTTCGGGATAGCGGTCAAAATATTGTACTAATAGTTTTTACTTTGCATTCAATTTTCTGATTGATTAGATGAATGAGGCAGGCGAGTAATTTCGATAAATCAAAAAATGTCTATCGTGTTAGATATCACGTTTGAGTTGCGGGATAACGGTCAAAATAGTGTACTCATAGTTTTTACTTTGCATTCAATTTTCTGATTGATTAGATGAATGAGGCATGCGAGTAACTTCGATAAATCAAAAAATGTCTATCGTGTTAGAGATCATGTTTGAGTTTGCGGGATAACGGTCAAAATAGTGTACTCATAGTTTTTACTTTGCATCCATTTTCTGATTGATTAGTTGAATAAGACAGGTGAGTAATTTCGATATTTCAAAAAATTTTAACCTTGTTAGATATCACGTTTGACTGGCGGGCTAGTGGTCAAAATAGTGTACTTATAGTTTTCATTTTGCATTCAATTTTGAGTTGAGTTTGAGTTGAGGAATAACGGTCAAAATAGTATACTCATAGTTTTCACTTTGCATTCAATTTTCTGATTGATTAGATGAAGGAGGCAGGCGAGTAATTTCGATAGATCAATAAATGTCTGTCGTGTTGGAGATCATGTTTGAGTTGCGGTATCACGGTCAAAATAGTGTACTTATAGTTTTTATTTTGCATTCAATTTTCTGAGTGATTAGATGAATGAGACAGTCGAGTAATTTCGATAAATCAAAAAATTTTGACCGTGTTAGAGATCACGTTTCAGTGGCGGGCTAGCGGTCAAAATAGTGTACTCATAGTTTTTACTTTGCATCCAATTTTCTGATTAGTTAATTGAATGAGGCAGGCGAATAATTTCGATCAATCAAAAAATGTCTATCGTGTTAGAGATCACGTTTGAGTTGCGGAATAACGGTCAAAATAGTGTACTCATAGTTTTTATTTTGCATTCAATTTTCTGATTGATTAGATGAATGAGGCAGGCGAGTAATTTCGATAAATCAAAAAATTTTAACCTTGTTAGATTTCACGTTTGAGTGGCGGGCTAGTGGTCAAAATAGTGTACTCATAGTTTTTACTTTGCATCCAATTTTCTGATTAGTTAATTGAATGAGGCAGGCGAATAATTTCGATCAATCAAAAAATGTCTATCGTGTTAGAGATCACGTTTGAGTTGCGGAATAACGGTCAAAATAGTGTACTCATAGTTTTTACTTTGCATTCAATTTTCTGATTGATTAGATGAATGAGGCAGGCGAGTAATTTCGATAAATCAAAAAATTTCTATCGTGTTAGAGATCACGTTTGAGTTGCGGAATAACGGTGAAAATAGTGTACTTATAGTTTTTATTTTGCATTCAATTTTCTGAGTGATTAGATGAATGAGACAGTCGAGTAATTTCGATAAATCAAAAAATTTTAACCGTGTTAGAGATCACGTTCGAGTGGCGGGCTAGCGGTCAAAATAGTGTACTCATAGTTTTTACTTTGCATCCAATTTTCTGATTAGTTAATTGAATGAGGCAGGCGAATAATTTCGATCAATCAAAAAATGTCTATCGTGTTAGAGATCACGTTTGAGTTGCGGAATAACGGTCAAAATAGTGTGCTTATAGTTTTTATTTTGCATTCAATTTTCTGATTGATTAGATGAATGAGGCAGGCGAGTAATTTCGATAAATCAAAAAATTTTAACCGTGTTAGATTTCACGTTCGAGTGGCGGGCTAGCGGTCAAAATAGTGTACTCATAGTTTTTACTTTGCATCCATTTTCTGATTAGTTAATTGAATGAGGCAGGCGAATAATTTCGATCAATCAAAAAATGTCTATCGTGTTAGATATCACGTTTGAGTTGCGGGATAACGGTCAAAATAGTGTACTCATAGTTTTTACTTTGCATTCAATTTTCTGATTGATTAGATGAATGAGGCATGCGAGTAACTTCGATAAATCAAAAAATGTCTATCGTGTTAGAGATCATGTTTGAGTTTGCGGGATAACGGTCAAAATAGTGTACTCATAGTTTTTACTTTGCATCCATTTTCTGATTGATTAGTTGAATAAGACAGGTGAGTAATTTCGATATTTCAAAAAATTTTAACCTTGTTAGATATCACGTTTGACTGGCGGGCTAGTGGTCAAAATAGTGTACTTATAGTTTTCATTTTGCATTCAATTTTGAGTTGAGTTTGAGTTGAGGAATAACGGTCAAAATAGTATACTCATAGTTTTCACTTTGCATTCAATTTTCTGATTGATTAGATGAAGGAGGCAGGCGAGTAATTTCGATAGATCAATAAATGTCTGTCGTGTTGGAGATCATGTTTGAGTTGCGGGATCACGGTCAAAATAGTGTACTTATAGTTTTTATTTTGCATTCAATTTTCTGAGTGATTAGATGAATGAGACAGTCGAGTAATTTCGATAAATCAAAAAATTTTGACCGTGTTAGAGATCACGTTTCAGTGGCGGGCTTGCGGTCAAAATAGTGTACTCATAGTTTTTACTTTGCATCCAATTTTCTGATTAGTTAATTGAATGAGGCAGGCGAATAATTTCGATCAATCAAAAAATGTCTATCGTGTTAGAGATCACGTTTGAGTTGCGGAATAACGGTCAAAATAGTGTACTCATAGTTTTTACTTTGCATTCAATTTTCTGATTGATTAGATGAATGAGGCAGGCGAGTAATTTCGATAAATCAAAAAATTTTAACCGTGTTAGATTTCACGTTCGAGTGGCGGGCTAGCGGTCAAAATAGTGTACTCATAGTTTTTACTTTGCATCCAATTTTCTGATTAGTTAATTGAATGAGGCAGGCGAATAATTTCGATCAATCAAAAAATGTCTATCGTGTTAGAGATCACGTTCGAGTTGCGGAATAACGGTCAAAATAGTGTGCTTATAGTTTTTATTTTGCATTCAATTTTCTGATTGATTAGATGAATGCGGCAGGCGAGTAATTTCGATAAATCAAAAAATTTCTATCGTGTTAGAGAACACGTTTGAATTGCGGGATAACGATCAAAATATTGTACTCTTAGTTTTTACTTTGCATCCATTTTCTGACTGATTAGTTGAAAGAGACAGGCGAGTAATTTCAATAAATCAAAAAATTTTGACCGTGTTAGAGATCACGTTCGAGTTGCGGAATAACGGTCAAAATAGTGTGCTTATAGTTTTTATTTTGCATTCAATTTTCTGATTGATTAGATGAATGCGGCAGGCGAGTAATTTCGATAAATCAAAAAATTTCTATCGTGTTAGAGACCACGTTTGAGTTGTGGAATAACGGTCAAAATAGTGTACTTATAATTTTTACTTTGCATTCAATTTTCTGAGTGATAAGGTTAATGAGGCAAGCGAGTAATTTCAATAAATCAAAAAATTTCTATCATGTTAGAGATCACGTTCGAGTTGCGAGATAACGGTCAAAATAGTGTACTCATAGTTTTTACTTTGCATCCATTTTCTGATTGATTAGTTGAATAAGACAGGTGAGTAATTTCGATATTTCAAAAAATTTTAACCGTGTTAGATATCACGTTTGACTGGGGGGCTAGTGGTCAAAATAGTGTACTTATAGTTTTTATTTTGCATTCAATTTTCTGATTGATTAGATGAATGAGGCAGGCGAGTAATTTCGATCATGGAAAAAATTTTGACCGTGTTAGAGATCACTTTTTAGTGGCGGGCTAGCGGTCAGAATAGTGTACTCATAGTTTTCACTTTGCATTCAATTTTCTGATTGATTAGATGAATGAGACAGGGGAGTAATTTCGATCATGGAAAAAATTTTGACCGTGTTAGAGATCACTTTTTAGTGGCGGGCTTTCGGTTAAAATAGTGTACTCATAGTTTTTGCTTTTCATTCAATTTTCTGATTGATTAGTTGAATAAAAAAAGTAAGTAATTTTGATAATGACAAAATGAGTGATTCTGAAGAAGAATATGAAGGAGATAAAATCCCATCAGGCAACGAATCTGTCGATTGGAATGACATCAGCGATGATGAAGATTGTGTCCTGAATGTAGGAATTGCAAGGCATACTGCTAATTATTCTCGTAGGTTCAAAGACACTCAAAATTTGTCAGATTATATGTGATCAATTCAGTCTTTGCCTTTCACACAGAATTTTGGACCAAGGAATATCTCAGATACTGTCAAAACACCTGGAGATATTTTTTTGATGCTCTTATCAACAGTAAATATTGAGCTTATGATTCAGCAAACAAATCTGTATTATCAGCAGAATAAAAATAAGAATGGTGTTCTCGTAACTGCAGAGGAGGTGAAGAAATTTATTTTCCTGAACATAATGATGGGTATCAAACGTTTACCGTCTTATCATGATTATTGGTCCTCAAATTCCAGTTGAAGGATACTTACACAAGTTCGTCAATGCCGGTCAACAGATTCTCTTTTTTGCTCAGTAATCTATATTTGAATGATCAGACTAAAGAGCCTAAAAAAGGAAACGTTAAATTCGACAAATTGTACAAAGTGAGGCCATTCATTGAACAAATTTCTGAAACTTATCTGCATTATTATTCGACAAATTGTACAAAGTGAGGCCATTCATTGAACAAATTTCTGAAACTTATCTGCATTATTATGATCTAACCAGAGAGCAATCCATAGATGAGAGCATGGTAAAATTCAAGGTGAGAAGTACTATGAAACAATACATGCCTCAGAAACCCATAAAGCAAGGATATAACGTATGGGTGAGATCGGACCTGAATGGCTATGTATGCCAATTTCAAATTTACACAGGGAAAATTGCTAATGTTGCTGAGAAAAATTTAGGGGAGAGAATTATCAAGGATTATCTCAAACTTTGAAAAATAAAAATTGCCATATCTATTCCGAAAATTACTTAACAAGTAACGATTTGATGATTACTTTATTGAAAGATAAAATTCCAGCCTGTGGAACAATTAGGAGGTACACAAAAGGTCTTCCTAAAAATCAAGGAAAAGAGAGACATGAAGTTGGGAGACAGCGAATACTGTACGTCACATAAGGGGATCAGATGATTGAAATGGGTAGACAAAATACCAGTTCAATTTTTATCAAATTTTCATGATACATCTGCTTTGTCTGAGGTAGAGAGAAGACAAAAAGATGGTTCACTAAAGACTATAGCTTGCCCTCAAATGGCAAAGGATTATAATGGTTAGATGGGATGTGTTGAAAATTCAGATCAGATGAAATCATTTTATGAAATAACAAGAAAAAGCAAAAAGTGGTGGCACCGTTTACTGTGGCACTTTATAGATGTGACTCTTTTCAACTCTTTTATAATTTTCAAATTACTCAATCCCAATAAAGATTTAAAATTGAAAGGCTTTCGATTATCAGTTGTAGATGAGCTCATAGGAATAAATTGCCAAAAGAAATGGGGAAGACCATGTACAAATATACCCAGTATCCCTGCTACCAAAAAAATTTAAAACACCTGCAAGTATCAGAACGTCAGTACAGAAACTTTTGCTTGGTGTGTATGAGCATAGCTCCAAACATTGTTCCCTTTGTAGTACTAAAACCAATCAAGTTCGATCACAATTTTATTGAACAACATGCAATGTTACTTTATGCATCAATGCACAAAAAAACTGCTTTGTTGAATACCACAAATAAGAAATTATCGCAAGCTACATGGCGATAAATGCTAAATTTATATTCAGTAAAACTAAAATTAGATAATAATATGGCTCAAATATTCTGTTGGTAGAATTTTCGAAATTTTGATTCCCTACTTAGATTCATAATATTTATTTTGATAATTTGAGACCAGATCTGTGATCAGTAACTCTATAATTCCCGTTTGTTTGCTAATTTTAAATGTTTTGAGCGTCATATTAGATACAGCACTTTGAAATTAAAAAACCAAATATACAAATTATATTTTTCATACGCTGATTTTTGACAATTTTTTCCGCTACAATGAATCTGCCTTTTTTAATTTTAAAAATATGAATTCAGATTCATAATCAGCAACTCTAAAAACCTATATATAAAAATTATAGCCTCTACGAGATAATTTTTTAAAATTTTGTCCGCTATATTGAAATTTTAAAACCTGACTTCAGATTCGTAATCACCCAGAAAACAAAAAACCATTCACTTGCGTTAAATTTGAATGGGCTTTAAGGTGTTCTGAATTGCGTATCTGTCACTGGAATTTCAGCATTAACAGATTGAAAACCAATATTTCCGATAGAAAATAATGTATTTAAAGTGAAAAATCGTTTACGATACAATTCGTATTCTGTTTGTATTGTATTTCTCTTATTCAGAGTGACCTTTTAAGACTTCCATTTCATTTGGAATTTCAACCGATTCATGCGAACATCAATGAATCGCACATTGCCATTAGAAATTATTTGAGGTTAATCAGTCTTATTCAACCCTATTCACTTAACGATTTAACCAATGTCGAATGGCAGATTTAAAACATTGCGCACAAATGGCAGATTCCAAGTGTCACCATCCGATTGAATTTTTATTTTCTGAATATGCAAATGACAGATACACAATTCAAAGAGACGCGCGTTCTATCGGTTTTTTTTTTCCTGGTCAGCAACCCCAAAAACCCTTATATACAAATTATAACGTTTATAAGCTAATTTTTTAAAATTTTGTCCGCATATTGAATCCGCCATTTTTTATTTTGAAAATCTGACTTCAGATTCGTAATCAGCGACCCCAAAAACCCTTATAGACACTTTCATTTCTGGAGTAGGTGCAGCAGGAAAATGTGCCCCTGAAAGGGTTAATGTAAATACAGACAAATGACATCAGATATTCATGAATCTGTCCATCATTAAAATACTTTGGTATCTGTTTTCCGGTAAGATCAAATAAACATATTGTATATAAAACATAATATTACTACTATTCTTTTTTGTTTCTCAATTTACAAATTCCGAACCATTTTTTTACACTTCCTGATTAAATTGCCATTCATGATTCCTAACATAGAAATAAACTTTAGATAATAAATTATCTATAAATAAAAATAATAATTTTGTACTCAAGGTGAAGTTTAAACACTTAAAAAGTTTTAAAATCTTACCAATAATCATGGATTTAATGCATCAACAATAGGAGAAAAGAAATCCGTGAATATTCTTTATTTTAAAAATACCCAGGAAAAAAAAACCATTCACTTGCGTTAAATTTGAATGGGCTTTGAGGAGTTCTGAATTGCGTATCTGTCACTGGAATTTCAGCATTAACAGATTGAAAACCAATATTTCCGATAGAAAATAATGTATTTAAAGTGAACAATCGTTTACGATACAATTCGTATTCTGTTTGTATTGTATTTCTCTTATTCAGAGTGACCAGTGACCTTTTAAGACTTCCATTTCATTTGGAATTTCAACCGATTCATGCGAACATCAATGAATCGCACATTGCCATTAGAAATTATTTGAGGTTAATCAGTCTTATTCAACCCTATTCACTTAACGATTTAACCAATGTCGAATGGCAGATTTAAAACATTGCGCACAAATGGCAGATTCCAAGTGTCACCATCCGATTGAATTTTTATTTCCTGAATATGCAAATGACAGATACACAATTCAAAGAGACGCGCGTTCTATCGGTTTTTTTCCTGGGTAGCTGACAAAAATAACTCCAACTAACCTTTTTACTATATCCTGTTTTTTTCCTTTTACAGTACATTTTCTGCACCTCAGCCAACGTTTCAGCTTGGCAACACTGTGCTGTTCAACTGATCGTTTTTCCATACAAAAATTGACGAAAAATCCGGAAATGACGTCAAATTTCGGCACATGCGCACCAGCGCCTTTCAAGATAAAAAGGTCTATTAATATATGTAATTGTATGAACGGACATATATATATACATATTAATGTACATACGGATTCGTGCACCTGCGTATGAATATGATTACGCATTTACAGGTGAATACGAACAATTATAACTATATATATATTGAAAATTCCATCTGGTCTTAAATGACGTTAATTCTAAATCACAGGTTGATAGGGTCGATATGGTAGAGTTCGGTTATCATGGCGAATGATACACTCTCCTAATTACACAGGTCTGCAAATAATGGGTTTGTATTTGTTGTTGAAAAGCTATGGGTCGTTTCCAGAGTAATTTTTTACGTAGAATCCGAATCAGGAATCAGAATCAGCCTATCACGTCAGGATTCTGAGATGTTTGAGGTTATGTGCTCGAAAAATGGGGTTTTTCGCTACTTTTGAGGTTATGTACAGGGCGCAAGAAATTTTTTTGTTTTTTTTTCTTAAATGTCATCATTTAGCACTCCTCTTTCCCTTCAAAATGAGCTATTGAACAGTCACGAGCGATCTTTTTTTCACAAAGATACGGCCATATCAAGTTTCTTTTGGAAACATTTTGATGTGCTCTGCTGTACATCGCGAGGCTAGCATACATTCCATATTCACACTTCCTTCTCGTGCGCCTATCCTCCCTGCTTAAAATGTCATGTAGAAATCGAGTAGAAACCCGGAAAGAAACCGGATGCAAACCCATTCGGGTTTTACCCGGTTCTATACGGTTTTTATCTGGTCTCTAATTTCATTTTGCGGGATCTATCTGGGTCTATCTGGTCCTTATCCGGGAAGTGGTAACAGAAAATAGGTTGTATAAATATTGTACCCCGTCTTATCCGCTTCCTATCCGGCATAAGGAACCAGAAATTAATTACAAAAATATGTATCTACCCGGATCCTATCTGGTTTCTATAAGGCAGTTGGCGTCTTGTGAATTTTTAAGATGAAAGTAAATCTGTTGCCCGGCCTTACCCGGTTCCTATCTGGCATATATAAATAGAAATTAAATAACAAAAATATGTGTATACCCGGATCCTATCCGGTTTCTATAAGGTATTTGGCGTCTTGTTAATTTTTAAGGTAAAATTGCACCTGCTACCTGGCCCTACCCGGTTCCTATCTGGCATATGTAAATAGAAATTAAAATGCAAAAATATGTTTTTACCCGCATCCTATCTGGATACTATAAGGCAGTTGTCGACTTGAAAATTATTAAGGAGCCGAATACAAACCGGATAAAAATCTCAAAGGTCCCGGATGAGACCCATGCACTGAGAAAAAAGAATATTTGAATCAAAGAATATTTCTTTGATTAAAATAAATGGTTAACGTGGATGGTGACGAATAAATATTTTTTTAGATCAAAGAAATGTTTTTATTGTCTTTAAAAAATGAATAAGTAAAGCAAAAAAATGTTTTTCTAGTACACTGAGAAAAAATCCTGGGCATAGTGACGTGATATATGTAGTTGAAAATGTCCTTAACTACTTTTTGTGGCTGAATTCAAGCAATGGTTGACCCGTCAATGTAGGTACTAAAAGTGGTCGCAGTGACTAAGTAATGTAGTCACAGCGACTATGTAATGTTGTCACAGTCACTATATATAAGTGTCAACTATAAAGTTATGTTAAATCAAATTGCTAAAATCAAATGCATGAAATCACTACGTGGAACATTGTATTTTTCATAGCAGCTCTTTTGAAAATCTGTTTATCGGCATCTGTAGAGCTGGTTGAAACTTTAAAAGTAGTAGGATTTAAAATCACAGTTTCGAGCCGCTCGACACTTCAAATCAAATTCTCAAAAGAGTTGCTATCAGTTGCTATAAAAAATAATATGCATTACTCGAAACAATACACAGCGAATTCAACGAGTGTGAAGTTTGCTACACTGGTTATAGCGACTACGTTATTCTAGCTATGACAACTCAATGTTTCAAGTTCACATAGCTAGGTTTAAGAGTTAAGGACAATTTCAACAGTGTTAACTAGTCGCCACGACCAGGTATTCAGAATCAATTCAGAATATGGCTACCATGGCTACAAATCATGTTACTGTAGCCATGGGTCAAGTAGCGACAACAAGTCTCCCTCGTTACAGTCACTTTTTTATTTCCAACTACATTATCCCTAGTCATTATGACCAGATGCTATTTTTCTCTGTGTACTATTAAACATTCATTAGATTGAATAAATATGTTATTAACATTGTGTAGCAATTATTTGATAAGAGAAGTAAATTCTTTGATGTAAAATGATGTGATGCATGTTCAAAGAAACAATGGATTAATTCAAAAAAATTTGCATTGGTTCAAGTAAATTTGTTTTCCATTCCAATATATGATTCCTTGTTTGTAATGAGCGTAATGTAAATTGAGAGAAATATTTCTTTGAAATGAGGAGATAATTTTTAGTAGGATTGAATAATTATATGCTCCGAAGATGTGATTTACTGTTTAAAATGTTCAAGTAGTAAAGTGTATTGAGTAATTATGGATGCAAAGAACGATAATATCTCAACTTCCGATCAAATTTGGGACATAAGGACAAGTTAAAAGTTATTTAGTATCACTGTATTTATTTGTGATATATTAAATGTTCGAAAACGAATCAAAGTTGAGTAAAATTCAGAAGTGTAGGGTGAAGTATGAAAGCGTGCATTAAAAATTTTTAAATATATATATTATTACTCGTGGCATAACTATAAAAAACCAATCTTTTATTAAATCACAAAAATAGTAAAGCTTTCCGTTCATTCTACTCTACGCTTTAATCGAGTTGAGTAAACCGTGAATCGCAAGATTTATTCCAACAGCTACATCTATTCACGCAGGAACGAATGAAAGTAATCTGCGCCTTGGGCACACATAAAAAAATTTTAATTTCAAAAACTTAAATTCTTAAAGTTAAATTGATATTATGAAAATTTAAACAAAAAAAAGTCGATAAGTGTATTACATAAAATATGAAATATCACATAAATTACTCAGGCAGAATAATGATTTGGAATTCGCAATTGTAAATTCCATATTTTGAAAATACACAACACAGAAAATAAAAGAACCTTCTTTTAAATGTTTTTACACAAGATACTTTTTTATAATAATGCAATTTTTTAATATACAATACATTTGAAAATTCAGTTTCACTAAACCTCATACGTCGTTATAATAAAAATGTATACTAAATGTAATTTAATAATTATATTATATATATTAATAATCATAGTTATAATAATTGATTAATTATATTAATTTAAAAAAATATTTTATTATTCATTTATGAAAAAAGTTATTTTATTTTTACTTGAGTAAGGCTAAAAAAATTTATTGACGGCACTTACTCTCACAAGCTCTGAATAACTCATGCAGTCACTATATAAGAAAGTTCCAAATTTTATATCTCAGCATTGTAAGCGAGCTTGACGAGAACTTGGGGAGTGTTATAAAATTTGTCTCAACTGAACAATGGGAAGTGAAGAAAAAATACTGAGGACGGGTCGAAGAATACTGACTGATGACGAAGGTTTGAAGAAAAACTGAACTACTGGAGAAACTTGTTGGAAACCGAGTGCCGGACGAAGATTGAAGAAGACACTGAGTTTTCCCAGTTAGCAGCTAGTTTTATAGACCCTCATTTGGGGCAAAATCCCCTCTATTAGTTGATATTATGAGTCACGAACAACCCGTTGACGCGTTTTCTAAGAATTATTTTGTTAATGCTGGCCTATTGTTTGGTGCGTGCTGAACTCATCTCTTCCTGTGGTCAGATTTTCCATATTAGGAAAAAGATCTATTGCAGTACTTCTCCTCTTTGGTTTCCCCGATTTTCCTTCTTTCCGTAGCGGCAGACCCCCCGCTTCATCTTCTACCTGTGCCTACAGGTCTGGGAGGTTTGTTGGCACAACACGTTTAGACGGAGTTCCTCTTCCAAAAATAACCAATACCCTTACTATGTACATTCATGGTTTTTCACTCCTCTCTTACCCTTTACAACATGTTTACGTTACGCATCTAATGCTTCCGCATATTTTACAATTGTAGATTCATTCATTAATATAAAAAGTATTATTATTATTTATGTAATAGAGATGGTCACAGGACGTGACACCTCCCCCCTTAAGTTTGTACATGGGGATGAAATGACCATGTACAAACTTTCGAAAATATTAACCCGTTTCCGCCGAAAACGCCACTTGCGGTACATCGGTCTTCGGAAGCTCATAACTAATGCTGTAGACTTCAAAGAAAATTCAGAGAGATATATTTTTAAAGTTTAAGACCTGCCCTTCTCCGTAGCAAACTCAAAATTGCTTCGAAATATCATTAATTATGTAAAAATGTTGTTTAAACAAAAAAAAGCATGATTTTTCCACTCTCTTTTTTTCAAAAACTGAATTTTCAAGAGCTTTCCTGTTAGCAATCAACCTGGAATCTTTTTAATCCGTGGAATAAATGTCTGAACTTTAAGAATCCATGGTTCAAAGTTCGATTTTAGACATTGGTATTTTCAAAATGGCGCCCTAACCGCAAAATTTTTGCAAATACATTCATGATTTTTTTAATCGAAAACTATGAATTTTCGGAGAAAACACAAAGACTGAAAAAGTTCTTAGAATTAGTCAAAGAATGCACTTAAATTTTTCCAACTGCTGTCGAGAAAATTTTTAATTTTTTGTATATGCTTAATTTTTGCAAAATCCAAAAATTGTTCAAAACGCTTCCAAAAGATTATCTTGCATTTTTTGGCTAATTCGTGAAATGTTTTATGCTTTCCAGTTTTCGTTTTGAGTTTATTGCTGTCAAAAAATATTTCAAATTCCAAAATACTATTATCAAAATGCTCCTATGGTCTGTCTGCCGTAAACAAAGTTTATGTTGCCCAACTATCACCATCGTGAAGGTCAACTATTTACAAAAAATTTCTCGACAGCAGTTGGAAAAATTTAAGTGCATTCTTTGACTAATTTTAAGAACTTTTTCACTCTTGGTGTTTTCTCCGAAAGTTCATAGTTTTCGATTGAAAAAATCATGAATGTATATTTTATGTTTTGATTTATAATATTGAAAAAATCGATTTTTTTCACCAAAATATGTGAGATACGAAATAAGCGTTGTCCTGCAAAATCGTTTCCTTAAATAAAGTCTACGATTGTTTTTCCTTTTTGAGATATTTGGAAGAAAATAAATTATATTAATCATGTAATTTATTAAAAAGTTACTGAAATGAATACAGAAAATCGAGCGCGAAGCGCGAGTGTCATGATGAGAATGTGTTCCTTAAGGCCGATAGAGCCTTAAGTAAATTGAATTTCCTGTTTTACTTAAACTGAAAAAGAAATTTAGTGAATTTGAAAAATTGAGTATTTTTCATCATCTTTAATATTATAAAATTGGTTTGAACTTCAGTATTAAATTATAAGAAATAAACCTAAATGTATGCGAAGAGCATACATAAACATAGGTTTATTCTTTATATATCTATCAGACATACACAACGCACACATATGTCTATTTTGCATGTTTTTTGGATTTTTGCTTTTATCAAATTTTTCGTATAAAGTTGATTAACTTAATCGTATTCGTGATAGTTACGGGACGTGACACCTCCCCCCTTTTGTTTGAACATGGGGATGAAATTAACATGTTCAAACTTACTTGTTAACCTTACTTAAATTTATTAGAACAATGTGTCACATCGCGTGAAAATCATATATCTTGCTGTATAAAATCTATTATCTTCTTTTACAATAACTTCAAAATTTATTCTTCAAACTTTTTATTACGCTTTGGACCATGACAATTTACTGGTTGATGACCTCTTTGATAACAACGTTCGCATGTACCTGTCCATTTATATAGTATAAATTTTTCGGATTCGTTTTCTATAGGTTTTTTAAATTTATTTTCGGGCTCTCTTTGTTCACTAAATAAATAGTCCTTGTACAGAAACTCTATCTTTTATTTTATTTGTTGTTTGGTTTTTTTATTAGTGATTCTTTATCAATAAAATTTCACTTTTTAATGAATATTTTAGTTTCCTTCGATTAGTGTTCTTTGGAAACTAAGTACTTTGCGAGTATCCTTGAATAACAGTGAATAACTATCTTCTCCCAAAAATAAAATTAAATTTTACAAAGGTTAGAAATAAATATTGGTTGAATGATCTGACTTCTTTTTTTATATGGTAATCATAAAAATTGAGTTGTAAAAAATTTGGGATAAATAATGGACTTTAATTATGAAATGGATAAAATGTCTTTCGGACAAAATGCTTCTTGAATGACTGTTTCCTCGAAAAGAGAACAAAGACTATTAGTAATTGACCTGAAAGAAGAGTTATTTGTTAGATGGAAAAAAGGTTTACAGATCAAACCTCGTTTATGAGAAAAAGTTGAAAAATTTTCTGATAATTGTAGTTTTTTTTTCGTTGATTCCTTTGAACAATTGTTTGAGATATTATTTGGATTTTTACATATTTTGTATAAAGGTATCAGTTTTGGACGTAAAAGTTCTTTGTGTTTCCAAATCTCCATAATTGCTTAACGAAGCTCATAAAGTTCTTGTATCAATTTTATTCGTTTGAATGCTGCTTCATTTTCTGTAGCTATTTTTGCTTGATTTTCCATTCTACATTATGATATGAAAATTATTCTTTTGTCAATGTTAAAACCTTTGTGAGATAGAAATTCTGGTTCTTCCAGCTCACATTTAATTGTTGAATCCTTCAGAATTCCTATATGATTAAGATTAACCAAAGTTTTGGCTTTATATATATCTTCTTGTGATTTTGATTCTTTTCGTGTAGTTAAATTCATAGAGGCTGTAGTCCTTGGTATAGATTGAGTTCCCACGTTAATACTTTCCTTGAAGAGTATAAGAAAAAATGCAATTTTGTCGTAAGCTTCATAGTAAATCCTTATATGCATAGGGCCCTTTTGTTTGAATGGTTAAAATGATATCTTTAATTGTTTCTGGATTTGTTGTGTCTCGAGACCAATTTGGTACGTTGCAGTCGTCGTAATTAAATATTCCATTCATAAATAAATATGGCCATAATGCTTTTATATCAACTTGATGAACGATTAAATCACATAATAAGTCAATGCATTTGCGATGTTTTTGTTCCATTGTGATCTGCAATCATTTTTATTTAATTTTAGTTCTTACTCCTCTGATTGGTTGCTGATGGGGTTATATATAAAAGTCTAAGTCTATTAATATTTACGATTTTAGGTTTATTTTCAACTGAAATTTTTATGTTTCCTTTGCCTAATATTTCAAGTACTTCGTATGGTCCTGAATATTGATTTTCGAATTTATTTGGTTCTCCTCCTTCTAGTAAAAATACGTTATCTCCGATTTTAAAATTTTGTGGATTAATTTTTCTGTCGTAATACTCTTTTGATTTTTCTTTAGCTGCAATTAAATTTCGTCTTGCTATTCCACGCATTTCATGTAATTTTGAAATCAATTTTGTCAAGTACATATCGTAAGTTTCTATTTTTTCATGTTCTGGTAGAGGATCGCCAGATGATAAACGTGCTAATTTTCCAAAAACTAATTTATAAGGTGTGCATTTCGTTCCTTCATGAACATTTGTGTTATATGAAAACATTGCTAATTCAATCCAGTCATCCCATTCTGCATTATTTTCGATAAATTATTTAAGATATTCTTTAAGAACGTGATGGGATCTCTCCAAGGATCTATTTGATTGAGGGTGATAAGCAGTAGTCTTAAACTGACGTATTTGAAATCGTTTTGGCATTTTTCTCATTAAATTGCTTAGAAAATCTGCTCCTTGGTCTGTTAAAACCGCTTTTGGTGATCCATATATGCAGATAAATTTTTTAACAAAAGCGTCTGCTATTGTTCCAGCTTGGTGATTTGGGAGTGGTATTGCTAAAGAGTATTTAGTAAAATTATACTGAATTGTAAGTATGTATTGATTTTGTGATGAAGTTATTGGTAACTTCCCAACAATATCCATCGAAATTTTCTTAAATGCTGTTGCTGGGGTATCGGTAATTATCATAGGGTTTTTTGTTTTGACCCGAACAAGTTTTTTAAGTTGACATTGTAAACAGAGTTGTATATATTTTTGATTGTCCAATTTCATATTTTCCCAATAGTATCTTTGTCTGATTGTATTATAAGTTTTTGTTACTCCTTTATGTTCTCCAATTGCAGATGAATGAGCTTCTTCAATTAATTTATTTCTTTGCTTTTTTGTAGGGTATTGTGTGATTTCATTACAAATTATTATTTTAATTGTAGAATCCAAAAATGCTATTTTTAATGTAGCCAAAATTTCTTCCTACAAAACATTATTAATGTGTGGTGATTTCGCAATACTAATTGATTTAATATTTAATTCTTTTACCATGGAATGAAGAGAATAATTCGCTAATTTAATATCTTTAGTCGTTTCTCTTAGACTTGCCTTAAATTTGTCTTCTATTGGAAGTACAAAATGGTATTGATTCCCCTTACGTAATTTTTGGACTATTCTTTTTTGTAAATTTTTAAAATTGGGTAATTTTCCACATTTTTCCAAAAGTTTAGAGCCTACATCGCGAAGTTCTCCTGTATTGCTTACAAAATACGCATAATTATCTTTTCTCCTCGTCAATTGGTCGCGGAATTCAATTATATTTTTCTGTGTCCTAGGCAATCCGGATGTTGAAGGTTGATCAGGGGTGGCTCTGGGGGTGGTCTTTCTTCTGTAAAATCGCAATCATCAGAATTTTCAGAGTTCCTTATTTCTAATCTGTCCAAGTGCTCATTTTCATTTTCATTTTCATTTTCTTCGTTCTGGAAATTTTCTTGAGTTTCTTCTTCCCTTTCATCTTCACTTGATAAGTCAGAATTTGATTCAAAACAACATTCTTCTTTAAATTCTTCGTCTTCCTTTTCCTTAACATGTTTTTTCTTCTTATTTGCTTTAGGCTTTTGCTTAAGGGGAGGTTCTCATTCAAAATTTTCAAAAATTCGATTTTTTTTCTTTGCATTTTTTGAAAGGTATAAGTTTCTACTATATTGTGTTAAACGGATTTTTCGATCGGCGCATCAAAAAAGTTTCTGCAGGCCATTTCGACCGGACCTCTGATAATCAACGTCTGCAAGTTGCCGAACGCAGGGTGTCCAGCTACGCGAGGACGGCTAATCTGGAGAAGAAAACTCGAGCCATTTCTCTCCAGGAGCAATTCGAGGTGGAGGAAGGACTGCTATATGGACCTGGCATCGCAGACTAATCGTGAGTTATCAAACAACCACAGAAAACAGTGAAAAACGAAAAATTTTGGTCCAAATTGTTAAAGTCACTTTTTAGTCCGCCATATTGGAATCGCCATTTTTTATTTTTTTATTTTGATACATATTAACTCAAATTCTTGTTTATAAATCACAAACCCCATTTTTTTCTCGATTTTGGCTGAAATACCACTTATTTTTTTGGTGGGGGTCCGCCATATTGGATCGGCCATTTTGAATTTCGAAAAACTGACTTCAGATTCATAATCAGCGATGTCCAAAACCCATAATTCTATGTGATTGTTACAAAATATTGACATTCTACCACGAATAATTCATCGAAAGTGTTCTCAAAACTTTAAACGCGTTTATCTCAAAACATGATTTTTCAAAATTGTGTACAATCTCATTTGAAAACGGTTCAATTTAAAGACTTCATCTTTTGACCTCTCGAAAGAAAACCTTTTTCATTGGAGGAATGACCTATAAAATCTACAAATTCTTTGTATTCACTATTGTTTGTTAAGCCTTAAAGTGGAAAAAAGGGCTAAAAAATCGATCTCAAAGTTTGAGATCGCACCTTTACGTCAAATTTGAAGTATTTTACCCGTTCTTAGGTCATTCCTCCAATAAATTTAGTTTACTTTTGAGCCTTATTATTATTTTTGTGTTTCAGATCGATCCTGAGGCAGCAGGCTGTACGCAGTTTTTGAATTCCACGCGCACCTAACCTTAGACAGAACGTCACCACGGGCACCATTTTGTTTTTTTCGTCTTGAAAAAATTTATAAATGAAGACGAAAATATAAGCTTTTGGAACCCTAAAACCGTTTCCTTCTATGTTTTTTCATTGGCCCACAACAAAATTCTAAATTTTGCTTACGTTTTGGTCATTTGAATGAGAACCTCCCCTTAATGTCATAATCTGGATCAAAATCAGATTCGTCTGCTGATTCTATAAATTTATGTTGTTTATCATTCTCAGGTGATTTACTTATAACCTTCCTGGGTCTACCTCTTTTTTTAATTGATTCCTGTAATATTACTTCTTGAATAATCTTCCATGGCCTTCCACGTTTCTTTTGTACCTTATTCGTTACTTCAACATTTCTTAGTAATTTATTTTTATTAGTATCTTCATTTTTATCCATATTTATATTTCTAAAATTTTTCAACTGACCCCTTGTTTGCATAGCATAAGATTCTTTTTTATTTTCTAATAAAGATGGAATCGAGTCCATAACGCATTTTAAAAATTGGGAAACAAATGTTTCCGAAATATTTTCTTCATTAATCGATTTGCAAAAAGCGATTCCAATTTCCTTATTTTTTATTTTATTTATTATTACATTAATTAACCTTTTATTAATTATATTAAATGAGATTTCCTCGTCCAATTGTTCAGTAGTTTGCTCATTACTTTCATATATTACTTCTTTTTTGTATTCTTAAAATCTAATTCAATACAACATTTTTCATCATTGTCATCATCATTTTTCAATAAGTATTCTTCTTTTAATAATTGTTTAATTTCTTCAGTGTCATTCCCAACAATTTTTTCTTCATTAAAATCATTGTAATAGCGATTATCAATATTTTCAAATAATGTTCCTTCGTATAATTGGTTAATTTCTTTATAATTTTCACAAATTTTTCGTAACTCAAAATCTTCGTTATTTATGTCATCGTATTGTTCCTTATTTTTCATATTCTTAATTTAATTTCCATCATTTGTCAGTATCTCTTCGTTTCCTCTTAAATAACTATAATCAGTATCTGCATCTTTAATAGCCTTATATTTCAATCCATCATAATTTCTTCCATTATTCTTATTTTTAGATATATTTTTCTTGTTCATAAATTGTTTAGATTCCTTATAATTATTTTCTTCAATATTTCCGTCAATTACATTATACTCTATTTTTTCATAACACGTAATGTTTGTTTCTGGTACCTTTTTCTTACATTTAAAATCAGATATGCATTTTGCATTTCTTTGTTCAATTAAATATATTTCAATGTTACTCTTGGTATTTATATCATCATTTTCAATATCATCTAAATCAATAGGGTTTCTAGATAAAGCGTCTGCATTCACATTAGTTTTACCTGCTATGTATGCAACATCAAAATCATATTCTGCCAGTTTCAGTTTCCACCTAGTTACTCGTGAGCAAGGGCCTTTCGAGTTTTTGAACCATACTAATGGTTTATGGTCTGTGACCAAGGTAAATTTTCGTCCATATAAGTAAGGACGTAAATATGTTACACAATAAATAATTACTAATGCTTCTTTTTCATATAAATCATATTTTCTTTTACAATCATTTAATGATTTAGAAGTATAAGCTATAGGTTTATCTTTACCTATTTTACCTTGAAAAAGTATTCCTCCTATAGCGAATCCTGACGCATCAGTTGCTAAAATGCAAGGTTGTGAGAAGTCTGGTCTTTGTAAAAGGGGTTCTTCACACAGTTTTTCTTTTAGAAATTCAAATGCTTCTTGTTGCTTTTCTGACCAAATAAATTTTACATCGTTCTTTAAAAGTTGGTTCAAGGGTGTTGCAATTTTAGAGAATCTATCAATCAATCTTCTATAATATCCAGCTAGTCCTAAAAATTGCTTGATATTTTTAGTGTTTTTGGGGGTTCGAAAACTTTTTACTGCTTCTATTTTCTTAGGGTCTGGGCGTACTCCTTCTTTGTCTATTATATGTCCTAAGTATGCAACTTCTGGACGTAAAAATTCACATTTATCTGGTTGTAATTTTAAATTTGCTGCGCTTAGTCTTTCCATCAGTTTGTTAAATTTTTCCTCGTGTTCTTCTAAGGAATTTGCATATAAAACGATGTCATCTAGGTAGACAAATAATTCAGTTCCTCGAAGTGCTGTTAAAACTAAATCCATTAATCGTTGAAAAGTAGCTGGTGCATTTTTCAAACCGAATAACATACGGTCAAATTCGTAATGACCGTAAGGGGTTGAAAAAGCTGTTTTATGAGAGTCTTCAGGGCTCATTTTTATTTGATGAAATCCGAAAGCTAGATCAAATACAGAAAAATATTGTGCTGATCCTAATTGGTCTGAAATATCAATAATATTCGGTAAAGGGCAAGAATCTCCAATCGTTTTTTCATTAAGTTTGCGACAATCGAGTACCATTCGCCATTTCCTATTTCTATGTGATTCTAATTTCTTTGGTACTATCCAAACAGGTGTGCTATATGGTGATTGTGAAGGTTTGATAATTTTATTATTGATCAGTTCATTTACTTGTCGTGAAATCTCTTCTTTATATACTGGAGGAAATCTATATTGTTTTGAAAATATAGATTGATCATCTGTTGTCGGAATGTTATGTTGTAAGACAGTTGTCGCTGCTAAGGGTTCTTCTGGTATATGAAAACGATCTGCATATTTTTGGATTAAATTTTCAACATGTTGCTTTTCTTCTTGATTTAAATGATCCAATCTTAATAATTTTCCCGATTTTTATTTGAAATGTTAAATGATTGATCATAATCATTTATTTTTGGAATCTGATTAATAAAATCATTGAAAATTTGTTGTGAAAAATTGAATTCTTTTCTGTCTCTTAAATTTGTTTTTGTGTTAGTTTGCTCTTCTTTATGTACTGGTACTTCTTCAAAATCGATCAGTTCAACAGTTGGTATAGTTAATTCTTGAGGTTGTGTATTTGTACTAAATATTTTCATGTACGCTTTATTGTTGTTATTAGAGACAATTGCATTTCCTAAATGAACTCCATTACATAGATGTAATTGTGGAATAAATCCTTGTTTTTGTTCACTGTTTTTAATTCTTAGATAACAATCTGAAATTGTTCTTGCTGGTACCAATATAGTTTCTTGCATTTCGAATGGGTAAATTTTATCATTTACTTCAAGCTGTTTATCTGCATAATTAATTTTTGCCTTATTGTTTCTGAAAAATTCTATAGGGGAGAAGCGGCGAAATTGGCGCGTCGTCTAAATTGGCGCACCCTATTTTTCAGAAAATGATAACATAACAAAAAATAAAAATAGTTCTATCGTGTGCATTCTTGTATGATATGTATTTGATAGAAAAAATTATAAAAATCTAATTGCTTCATACAGTTTTATTGCGATTAATCGTTTTTTGGCATAATGGTTATGTTCGAAGCCATTGAGTTAAATCGTTAAATAATAGTAATTCAAGGTGAATTAGATTAATGCAACGATTTTATAACCTTTGATGTTTAATCTTACGATTAAGATAGAATATTTGTATGAAAAAATAAGCATTTTACCTAAAAAGTATTTAATTAATGAACGATACACTTGCGGCAAAATTGGCGCATACGAGATTCAAATCAGAGGCGAAGTTGGCACACGTGTTGTGTTTCTGGAAACCGGTGACTGAAGTCAAGTGCTCGGATGTTTATGATTGAAAATATAAAGAAGATAGTAAGTACACAATTATTAATATATAGATATATACATTTGAATGTTGCTGGACTTTTCTGCTAATCTTTTTCTTAAGATTTTTTGTGACATGGGAGGTAATGTGGTTCGCAAAACTGATGTAACGACTTTGTAAGGTTATATTCATTTGAACAATCAGTGGTTAAATTTTTTTTTAAGTTTGAGGTATTAAGGCATTTTAAAAGCGATTTTTAATAATTAATTTGCAGTCTGACAGTGTTTTGAAAGTTTTCTCGATTTTAAGATGTGAAAGGAATCTAAGTAAAAAATTTGTATTTTTGATTGATTGTTTCTATTATTTATAAGTCTTCTAAAGTTAATAATTGTATTTACTTCTGATTAAAAATTCAAATAATTCTCTATAAAAATGATTTCAATTTGAATATTCACTTAAATATCCACAATTGCCAGTATTTTATTGTACAAATATAAAATATATTTTAACTTTGGCTGGTTTATGTGAATAAAGGTATGAAAAACTTCACATATCTTGATATACTAACTCAAATTTAGTTTCAAATTATAACTACCTCTTTTCATCAACCTTTGCTACTGAAATGTAATTCTAAATCTATGAAAATATAACTAATACGTGGTAAGGGAAGATTATAATATTAGTGCGTTAATTTACCCGACATGGCGGGTAAATTGACGCAGGTGCAGTCCTTCGGAAATCTGAATAAAAACCTGCTTTAATAATTTTCAATGCAATCTTTATCCATTGGAAAGTATAGAAAAGATATCTAGGTATTAAATAAATATTTTTTCATAATTTTTAGTCATATACTTTGTTTTTAAACTCGCACTTTCTATTAGGTGCGCCAATTTCGCCGCTTCTCCCCTACCTAATATACCATCATTTTCAATAGGTACTTCGTTCGGAATTATGTTGAGGGTAGTCGAGTAGCCGAAAATATTGATTGTTATCTGGCCAAGTGTCAATACAGGGTGTTCATTTATACCTGTTAGCTTCAGACATTCAAATTTATTTATTTTTACGTTTGTTTTGACTGCTTGTTGTTTGATTAAATTTGATCCGGCTCCTGTATCTATCATCATGTGTATAGGATTTTTCAATCCGTCAGCTGATAAAATTATATGAGGAATTGTATTGCTAGTACTTAAATTGACCTTTTCTGTTTTATTTTCAATAAAATTAGGTGCCTTCAATTGTTCATTTAAGCCCTCATTTGTGCACCCGTTCCGGGAAGGGCATTGGAGTATTCCTGTTTATTAAATTCTTGTTGTTGTTGCTGTTGTTGTGGTGTGTGACGTGACGATCACGCCGTGATCCCAGCTCCCTCCTGATCCTGAAAAGAAACAAAGAATAATTAAATAAAATGAACATCATGCTGGCCGGAAGGGAGTCACTGATTATTGACTATATAATATTTATTAAACCTTTGGACATTATATTAAAAATGTACAGATACCTTAGTATAGAATAGAATAGTACATAGTCTAGATAGTCTATAGAATAGTTTATAGAATAGAAGTATAGAGGGTTAGGTAAGAGTATTAGAAACAAGAAATAAAATGTACATACCTGGGAGCCAGTAAATTATAACATTGGCATATAAAGTAAAGTTAGATTTAGGTAAAGAATTAAGATTTGAGTTAGAGTAGAGATTAAGAGTGTAAATTTGAAATTCAGTATATTAAAAGTATAGAGTAAAGGTAGTTTAGAGTAGAGACTTGAGATTTGAGTTCAAATGTAAATGTTGTCGAGTTTCTTTTAACCTTGTGCCTTCAGCTGAGATTGAAGACAAGGACAAAGTCAGAAATAAGTTTCGATAAATAATGATAAATTCTAAGTTGTTGATGCCGTATGTATAAAAGGTATTTGAGAGAATTTGAATAAACCGAAGTTTAGGTGGAATTAGTTTTAAGCATTTAGGAATTTTCCCGTTTAGTGGAGAGGAGTTGATCTTGTCAACTTATATCGTATATTAGTAACATAGCATAGTTATGTCAAAGAAGGTTAGATTTAGTCGTGATAGTAGTTTCTAAACTTTCAAATATAAACAAGTTTAAATATTGTGATACGTAATTGCTGTAAAGAAGCAACTGATGTTATTCTGATTAAAACTTTATTAAGAAATTAGGTTTATGTTATTTTATCAATATCAATTCTATAAGTGTATTATTCATTTCAAAATTTCTATTGTTTGTGTTCGACCTATCCAAGGATTCGCCCCCACGTTCCCCTCTACCGACTTAACTGGGAATACTAGAATATTATTAAGCATAGTAATTTACTAAGAAATGACTAGAGGTCAGAATTGTTGGAAATAAAGCTAAAGTTGAAAAATTTAATTTCATTCGGTACTACAGATCAGTACTTGGCGCCCTATAAATAAGATCACGTTGGGCATTTGTGCGACACTTTCGTTGGCGTCTTCACTCGCTAGTGATACTGTCGTTACAGGTGGTTGATGTAATTGTTGATTCATATTAAATTGTTTGTTACAATTCCTAGACGTATGTCCTGGTGTATTTTAGGTAAAAAAATTTTATTGTGCGCAAAACTGGGTTCCTCAATTTCCGTTTCGGATCCTGAATCTGAGGATATGTTGAGAACCTCAATAATTGTTATTTTATTTTTATTAGAAACAAAGTTACTTGAGTTTGCTTCAGGTTCCGAGTCGGAGTATATATTTAAATTTTTCGATAATTGGGGATAGACATTCAGAAATTTTATTTTTGGTTAATATTAATTCAGGTTCAGGATTTTTCGATTCAAATTTTTCTGGTACAGATTCGATTTCTGGATCTTGGTTCTTTTCTAAATTACGCGAAATTTTATTTTTTATATATTTGCTTCTTTTCTCTGACAATTGTTTAAATAACTGAAAATTCAGCGTCGTTTTTTATTTCTCTTATTTCACAAGTTGGTAGTTTCAACTCATCTATATATTTTCCTGCTCGGGAGCGTTTAAGGGTATATTTAACTGGGGTTGAAGACATGTAGAAATATAGTATCGTACAAAATATGACTCATGAATATTTTGGTTTTGTATATATATATATTTTTTTAAAGAAATTTACAGATATATGTATTTTATTATAGAATTTATTTTCGTTGTTTGATTGAAAAAAAAATTTGTTCAATTCTGATTTCTAAACAAATATTTTGTTACATAAATTTGGTGTATAGTGTACTTGTGCAGTTTTTATAGGAACAATTGCAATTCTGATATTCAAAAACTCTAATTTAAGGATAGCTGAGCGCGCAATTCGCTGATCGCGTTTTAATATAACTTCCCACGAAAGTGAAAAGCTATATCCTAAAACAAATCTTTCATAGGAATTGAAACCAATAAAAATAAATTTTATTTGAATATCCTATTTTTGGGTAATTTTATAGGAAAATCCGCAATTCTGGTATTCAAAAACTCTAATTTAAGTTTAGCTGAGCGCGCAATTCGCTGATCGCTTTTTGATATTCAATTTGTTTTTCCTCGTTTAGAACGGTAAAGAAATCCAGAGGATTTCTAAACCGAAACTGGATGAGGAAACCAGCAACAAATAATCACTCAATGAATTGCAATTATCAACTGTTTATTATAAACCCTTTTACATTTGTGTACAATTATTGATTGAGATAGAGATAGAGATAGAGATAGAGATAGAGAGTGAGCGAGAGAGATTTCGAAATATTCCTTTCGGGGTGAAGGTTAAAGCACTTACTCGTTATTGAATCCACTCAGAAACCACTGATAATCCAAAATATTGAGAACTGACGACTGGCACACTCCGATACTTGACGCGAACTTGGGGAGTGTTATAAAATTTGTCTCAACTGAACAATGGTACGCGAAGAAAAAATACTGAGGACGGGTCGAAGAATACTGACTGATGACGAAGGTTTGAAGAAAAACTGAACTACTGGAGATACTTGTTGGAAGCCGAGTGCCGGACGAAGATTGAAGAAGACACTGAGTTTTCCCAGTTAGCAGCTAGTTTTATAGACCCTCATCTGGGGCAAAATCCCCTCTATTAGTTGATATTATGAGTCACGAACAACCCGTTGACGCGTTTTCTAAGAATTATTTTGTTAATGCTGGCCTATTGTTTGGCGCGTGCTGAACTCATCTCTTCCTGTGGTCAGATTTTCCATATTAGGAAAAAGATCTATTGCAGTACTTCTCCTCTTTGGTTTCCCCGATTTTCCTTCTTTCCGTAGCGGCAGACCCCCCACTTCATCTTCTACCTGTGCCTACAGGTCTGAGAGGTTTGTTGACACAACACGTTTAGACCGAGTTCCTCTTCCAAAAATAACCAATACCCTTACTATATTCATTCATGGTTTCTCACTCCTCTCTTTCCCTTTACAACTTGTTTACGTTACACATCTAATGCTTCCGCATTTTTTACAATTGTAGATTCATTCATTAATATTAAAAGTATTATTATTATTTATGTAGAAGAGATGGTCACAGGACGTGACAAATTATTATAATTATGATTATTGATGAATATATTATATAATTATTAATTAATATTTAGTATACATTTTTATTATAACTATACGTATGAAGTTTAATGAAACTAAATTTTAAAATATGTATTCAAAAATTTCATTAATATAAAAAAGAATATTGTGTAAAATCATTTAAAAGGAAATTCTTTTATTTTCTGTGTTTATATTTTCAAAATATAAATTATACAATTGTGAATTCCAAATTATTATTGTACCTAAGAAATTTATGTGAAATCTAAATCTTGTGTAGATTTTTTAGATTTTATGTTATAAATTTATCGACTTTTGCTGTTTAAATTTTTGTAAAATCAATTTAATTAAAAAAATCTAAGTGAAAAATAACGAAGTAATTATAAATGAATTAAGTTTTAAATGATATATTTGATATTGTGAATCAAAACGAATATTTCCTTTGAAGAGACTGATAAATCTTCAACCCTATGAAATATATTCCACATTTGAAAGTATGTATATGTATGTTTATATCAACTATGACAAACAGTTGAATAGAAAAAAAATGTATAGTATGGTGGGACGAATATTTGTTTGGAATGATACATTTCAAGTTGATAATGAGAGCGATTGTTTCTTACACCGAGAATGATAAATTTTCAATTCTATAGAAAATATGTTTCAAGTTTAAAAAATCTGCTCGCTTCGCGGGCACATTCTCATCGCGCGCAGCACGCTTCGCGCTCCGTTCTTTCTGGACCTCGCGCTTCGCGCTCGGTCTTGTGCTCTTCGCATATATTAATCGAATTACTAATTTTCTCATATTCACTAAATTTCTTTTTCAGTTTAAGTGAAACAGGAAATTCAATTTACTTAAGGCTCTATCGGCCTTAAGGAACACATTCTCATCATGACACTCGCGCTTCGCGCTCAATTTTCTGTATACATTTCAGTAACTTTTTAATAAATTACATGATTAAAATAATTTATTTTCTTCCAAATATCTAAAAAAGGAAAAAAAATCGCAGACTTTATGTAAGGAAACAATTTTGCAGAACAACGCTTATTTCGAATCTCACATATTTTGGTAAAAAAAATCGAATTTTTTCAATATTAAAAATCAAAACATAAAATATACATCCTGTCGAGAAATTTCTGAATAAGAATGTGTAGACTTCATTTAGGCAAATAATTTTCCATCTAAATTCTAATGGAATTCTTGAATTTTAATCGTATTTTTTGCAATTGAAACAAAAAATATATGTTTTTTCATAAACTGTGTGAGACAAAACTTGTAGATCTTTTTTAAACGAACAACTTTGTATTTTTACGTTTTTTTCGTATTTCACACATTATTGTTAAAAAATTGAATTTTGGATTTTCAATATTTTTTTTTTAAATTACAAAGAAAAATATGCATCTTATGAAAAAATGTTACAATTCAAATTTGTAGGTCTTTATGTAGAAAATAATATTGTATCATAACGTTTTTTCGTATCTCGTATAATTTAACTGGAAAATGGAATTTTAATATTGACTTTTTTTAAGTTTTAATATGCTGTAACATTTTTAATTTTGATTTAATCAAAAAATGTTATAAGAATAGTTTGTAGAGATTCATGAGCACTATCAAAAACCAGTATTGGAATTTTAATTGGATGTGGCTGGTTAACGAACTTGTCCATACTTTTTCGGCTCCGATAAAGTGTGCCAAAGCTCAATTCAATCTGATAATTCTATCGAGAGTTATGCCGCACACGACCTACAACAGACAGACAGACACTTTCGTAAAAACCCTTTTTTCTGACTCAGGGGGTCTCAAAACGTAAAGATTTGATGAGAATTTCGAAAGTCATTTTTCACATAAAACCAATACCTTCTCATCCATGATGAGAATATAAAAAACATGTAATCATAGCAACTATGCCAAATGTCTAAATGGAATAAACAAATTTTTATACGAAAAATACCACAGTTTTTTCAAAAAAATATTTCTTTCTTTTAAAAAAATGGTTTGTTTGGTCTAAATTATTCCATATTCATAATGCAGGTGAATATTTCCTAGGAGGAATCTAATAAACATTTGATTATATGAAATATGTTTAAAGTTTAAAAAATATGTAATCATAACAAATATGGAAAACCTTTAAATTGAATAAACAAATTTTTTAAACGAAAAATAAAGGGTTTCCCAATAGGGGTGATATGATTTTGAATGTCCCTATCGGGCTCATTTGAACTGAAATTTTTGACGTCTGCTGTCAGTTGTCATCAGTAAGGTTTGCCATTTAATCATGAGTAGTTTCACGCTTCCACAACGTTTGGAAATTGTCCAATTATTTTATCAAAATTCGAGAAGTTTTGTCGGTGTTCAAAGAGCATATCGTGCAAAATATGGTCGTCATTCTGCTCCATCCGCGCTCTCAATTCGTCGAATAATCGATAAGTTGGAGAGTGAATTTACTCTATTGGATACTAAGCCTAAAAATCGTATGCGTACCGCACGTTCTAGACAGAATATAGCCGCCGTACAGGCCAGTATCGAGGAAAACCGTGAATTGTCCGTGCCACGCCGATCTCAGGAATTGGGCCTGTCCAGGATGACTACCTGGCGTATTTTGCGATTGGATCTTGGCCTGCATCCCTATAAGATGATTCTGGCCCAAGAACTGAAGCCTAATGGCCATCGTTTGCGTCGGGAGTTCGCGGATTGGGCTCTGGAATCAATTGAAAATGATCCCAATTTTCATCAAAAAATCAATCATCTTTTCTGATGAGGCGCATTTTTGGCTCAAGTCTCGGGGGACATTTGACCGATATATTGTTTAAATCATAAATGGCATAGAATATCCAATATAATAAAAAAGATTTCGATCAATTCCGAATGAATATTCAGTGTTTTTTTTCAATTTCAAAACATGTCACCCTTATTGGGAAACCCTTTACCTACAGTTTTTTCAAAAAAATATTTCTATCTTTTAAAAAATTGGTTTTTTTGGTTTAAATTATTTTATATTGATAATGTAGGCGGATATTCCCTAGGAAAAATCTAATAAAGATTTAATTCTACAAAATATGTTGCAAGTTCAAAAAGATTGACAATTGTAACAATGATGCCAAACATTTATATAAAAGAAATTATTTATTTTAACTGAACGTACTTGCAGTTATTTCAACAAAATATCGTTTTCTTTGAAATAAATGTTCTTTTTTGAATGAATTCTTCCATTCTACAGTTCTCAAAAGACATTTCTTTCTACTAAAGAAATAAATATTTATGTAAACACGATATTTTATTTATATAAAGAAACGTTACATTGATATACATGCATCAACTCTTTGAATCGAATGAATATCTTCCTAAATTAATTAATGAATGCCTCAATTAAATTAATATTTCCTTGATTCAACTAAACCTAAAGCTTGATTCATCCGAGGATAAATTATTTGATTCAAATGCGTCTTGTTGAATTCAAAAAATGGGACTTATTAAATCAAATAAATATTTCTTTGAGTGCGAAAACAAGATTCAAATAAACTAGGTACTTAGTTTCAAAGACATGATTTGGTTGAGTTAATTCGCTCACATTCACAAGCAAAGAAATATTTCTTTGTATTAAAGAAATGCCTATCAAATAAATTATTTTTTTGAATCAAAACACGCGTTTCATGCTTCTAAAAAATATTTAATTGAATTGGGTAACGAATTGTTTGATACAAAGAAATGGAATCAATTAAATACATTTCTTTGAATCCAAGAATCTTTTTTTCAGTGTGTAGAAACCGGGTACACTGAGAGGAAATGATTACGTAATTTTACGGTTTTCGGAGGTATAGCAAGGATATTCATTAAAATTGAGAACTTTCACTGTCCCGTAATTTTTTTTACTGTCAGCATTCTTAAAATTTACTTGTTTGCACCGGAATATTAATTTCAGTAATTTTCACAATGCGCTATTTTAAAAGTTTCTCTTGATGTCAGTAATAAAATACGAGCCTAAAAGAAAAATATGTCGTCAGTGTGTATAAAGAAATACAATTCCTATACGAGCGACTTTTGCTGTGAGTTGGTTAAAAAAACTCGAGACTCAGCAAGCAATTTTCACGGTTTTTTTTACTGTGAAATTCGGCGGGACGGTGTGAATTCCCATGTAATCATAATAATCATATGCGAGCACGTGTGTATATGTGTGTGTATCTGATTGTGTCGACCTAGTAACAATAGCTAAACATGCAGTTCACTTAACATGGTGTGAATAGTAAAATCAATTGAAGCTCTCATAGTAAACATGAGCAGTAGAAGTTACTGCATAAGAGTAGTTAGAAAAACAATTTAATGATAAGTAAATAAGTGTACTATTTTTTTCAATAGTACTTCATTAGTTGGAATTACTTATTGCGAACTTGAATGCATAATTTATTTATGAGATAATTTTCTTGATTCAAAAGTTTCATCGTATTTTTGGAATTGAAAAAACTCAAATTTTTTAGATTCTGAACACACGCTAATTTTACTCTTGAAAACAAAAATTAAAGGAATCATTATCTATATAAAGTACCACTAATATACAATAATTAAAATTAGTACTTCGATAATGCATATAAATCTTTTTATTATGTTATGTTCTTTAATTCAAAAATTTGATCTGTTTCTTTCAAAAATATTTTATTTTATAAAAAATCGATTTAATAATTAAAAAACTTAAAAATTTTAATCAAAATCATAAATTGGCATAAAATTTAAAAATTCCCGATAAACTTCTTACACGATCCTGCAGTAGTTGCAGGTTATAAGCGCTATTTTCTTTCATGTATTCCAAGAGTGCGCAGCCGAGAAGCTTAGTCGTTAGGTTACTAATGCGTTAATTATAAGTAGAGAGGGTTCGAACCCGCAGCGTTAAGAATAATTTTTAATACTGACTAAACGAGCGTTTATGTAGTGTAGAGGGGGGTGTATGTTTGTAGGTAAGTGTGTATACAGGGTGTCTAAAATGTCCCGGGACGGTTGGATATTTCCTCAGGTAAAATATTTTTCAAGAAAGTGAAGGTCATTCCTGAAGTCAATTTCAACGAGGAATTCAATGGTGACCTTCATTTTGACCTTGAAGTAGACTTTCATGGCTTTTTCAAGGTCAACTTTGTTTTTTTAAATCGAAACCCCCTTTTTTTAAATCTGCAATCGATAGAGCGGAAAATTCTACGTTCAGATACGTACCCAAGTCATAGGTCAATTGTAACGTTCAAGGTCAATTAGAGGTTATTTGAATTAAACAAAGTTTTCCAAGAAGTCAGTGCAATTTCTGGAGTATTTTTCAACGGGGAATTCAATGGTGACCTTCATTTTGACCTTGATGTTAGATCCCGTAAAAATTAATATAATTTAAAATCGCACCTAAAGCAAGGCAACCGGGCATACAACCAGGCGATCGACGGACGTAAATCACATCACTGCGATGATAACTACTTGTCAATAGGATAATTACCCGAGATCGAGAAGGCAGTTGAGTTGCATGAAATAAGAAAACTACCTTACAGTCGGTAATATAGAAAACCAAGCCAATAAACATTAATTATTTAACGAATATAACAATAACATTCATTAATAATGGATTATCAATCAATAACATCAATAACATTATTGGAGATCCGCAAACTAACTTGAATAATATCTCAGAATATAAACACTGAAAAATCATGTATTTCATAAATACCATAAGAAAATAAACCAAGTTATAAAATAATAGATGAGTCAGTGCAATTATGACCTAGTACAATTGCACATAGCTGAGAAGACGAGAGAAATATTTACCGCATAGAGCGTCAATGGACTTTGATCCCGATAGTATAACCTGCGTGAGAACTAGCCGCGAGTTCACGAGTTTACGCGACTGTCAGCAAGCATAATCATCGACATTGCCACCAGACGCGTGTCGATCAACAATTTATCATTGTACGTGCCGATCTACAAATCAGCAACGTACGTGCTGATCTACAAATTAGCAGGCACTCTCCCACTATAGAAATAATCAATAATATATAAACCCCAGATTTACCTCTGGAGGTTGTCTTTTCGATAGTAGCTGTTCCGTCTTCAAGATCTTAACGTCGGTAATCACTCCGTCCGCAAGTCATACTGTCGGTGTCACGAATTGACCCTTCGATATTCGTACTTGGTAAATATAATCCCTGGTCCTTAGTGGTGCAAGTCCGGTGGTCGTGAATTAATAAGTGCCGCTAGATACGTGTATCGTCGTATTAATTCGAGTTCTGAGAGTTAAATCTACGGAAAACGAACTTAACTAGAGTTTAGCAAGCAAGTAGGAATGTCTGATACGCTTCCTGTACTACTTGACTAGTACTACTTAACTCCAGCCAGGATTGTGCCGTTATCCAGCTATCAACAAGGAGAACTATACGACAAAACTCTTTCTCTTGCCTTCTCAAGCAAGGAAAAAGGCGTAAGTTATATATATATGCATCTCAAAACTTATTATATTAACTATAACGCCAATTGTAGGCGTGAGTTGTATACCTAGGCACCTCGAAACCTAGTAGATTAGCATAAAACGTACACACTTGAACGCGGAAGTCACATATATAGGCATCTCAAAATCTTGAGAAGTAGTATAAGTCATACACATAAGCATCTCAAAACTTATTGTATATCTATTTTTTAATTAATAAAGCTTGTACACCGCAATATAGTCAAATTTGTTATTACTGTGAACAACTCGAGCCGCATAGGTTTGACTAGTGACCACGATCCCGCAAAAATATAAATAATCAGAATTTACCACTGAATTAATCAGCAAACTTTCCTCCCTTTTCCTAATTTCCCAACCTGCCCTCGCCTTAGCTCGGGACGTAACATTGAAGTTGACCTTCATGGCTTTTTCAAGGTCAAATTTGTTTTTTACATTCTCATCATGGATGAGAAGGTATTAGTTTTATGTGAAAAATGACTTTCGAAAATTTCATCAAATCTTTACGTTTTGAGACCCCCTAAGTCCGAAAAAAGGGTTTTTACGAAAGTGTCTGTCTGTCTGTCTGTCTGTAGGTCGTGTGTGGCATAACTCTCGATAGAATTATCAGATTGAATTGTGCTTTGGCACACATTATCGGAGCCGAAATAGTAAGGACAAGTTCGTTAACAAGCCACATCCAATCAAAATTTCAATACTGGTTTTTGATAGTGCTCATGAATCTCTACAAACTATTCTTATAACATTTTTTGATTAAATCAAAATTAAAAATGTTACAGCATATTAAAACTTAAAAAAAGTCAATATTAAAATTCCATTTTCCAGTTAAATTATACGAGATACGAAAAAACGTTATGATACAATATTATTTTCTACATAAAGACCTACAAATTTGAATTGTAACATTTTTTCATAAGATGCATATTTTTATTTTTAATTCAAAAATAATCTATTGAAAATCCAAAATTCAATTTTTTAACAATAATATGTGAAATACGAAAAAACGTAAGAATACAAAATTGTTCGTTTCAAAAAGATCTACAAGTTTTGTCTTACACAGTTTATGAAAAAACATATATTTTTCGTTTCAATTCCAAAAAATACGATTAAAATTCAATAATTCCATTTTTTAGACAAAATATATGAGATACATAAAAAAAGTTCAGATGAAAAATTATTTGCCTAAATGAGGTCTACACATTCTTATTAAGAAATTTCTCGACAGGATGTATATTTTATGTTTTGATTTTTATTATTAAAAAATTTCGATTTTTTTCACTAAAATATGTGAGATACGAAATAAGCGTTGTTCTGCAAAATCGTTTCCTTAAGGTAGTACGATCACGAAAATTAGACCTCAGACAAAAATAGATAATTTTGCTTTCAAGAATAGCAACATTATTATTGAAGGGCCAATTTGAATGAGAAAAGATTATTTTTCATGAAAAAAATTTGAAACACAAAAAAATAATGTTATTAATAAATTTTATTTTTGCCCAAACTTATTTTCTTATCGCTTCGAGGCAAATTTTTGAAAATGATGCGATTCTAATAAATTATGGTTCATTTTTTTAGAAAAAAGATTCTCTACAACTTGACCGTTTCCTATTTTTGAAATTAAATTAATTATTATCAAATACAGCAATTTGTTTATAAAAATTTTGTTTTGAAAAATTGTTTTTTTATAATTTTAGCCATTAAAGAATTCATTTTCAAAAATCGGAAACGGTCAAGTTGTAGAGAATCTTTTTCCTAAAAGAACGAACCGTGATTTATTATAATCGTATCATTTTTAAAAATTTGGCTCGAAGCGATAGGAAAATAAGTTTGGGCAAAAATGAAATTTATTAATAACATTATTTTTTTGTGTTTCAAAGTTTTTTCATGAAAAATAATCTTTTCTGTTTCAAATTAGCCCTTCAAAAATAATATTGCTATTCTTGAAAGCAAAATTATCTATTTTAGCCTGAGGTCTAATTTTCTTGATCGTACTACCTTAAATAAAGTCTACGATTATTTTTTCTTTTTAAGAGATTTAGAAGAAAATGAATTATTTTAATCATGTAATTTATTAAAAAGTTACTGAAATGTAGACACAGAAAATCGAGCGCGAAGCGCGAGTGTCATGATGAGAATGTGTTCCTTAAGGCCGATAGAGCCTTAAGTAAATTGAATTTCCTGTTTCACTTAAACTGAAAAAGAAATTTAGTGAATTTGAGAAAATGAGTAATTCACATCATCTTTAATATTATAAAATTGGTTTGAGCTTCAGTATTAAATTATAAGAAATAAACTTAAATGTATGCGAAGAGCATAAGACCGAGCGCGAAGCGCGAGGTCCATAAAGATCGAAGCGCGAAGCGCGACGATCAAATCGCGCGCCCTAGGCGCGCTCAAACTTGCGAGCGAAGCGTGCGATGAGAATGTGCCCGCGAAGCGGGCAGATTTTTTTTAATGGAAACCCCCTTTTTTCACATCTGCAATCGATAGAGCGAAAAATACTACGTTCAAGTACGCACCCAAGTCATAGGTCAATTGTAACGTTCCAGGTCAGTTAAAGGTTATTTGAAATTAACGAAGTTTTCCAAGAGGTCAGTGTAATTCCTGATGTAAATTTCAACGAGAAATTCATTGGTGAGCTCTGTATTGATCTTGGTGATGATCTTCAAGGTTTTTTCAAGGTTTTTTCCAAGCAGTTTACGTTTACGTTTAGCATTACCCAGGAACAACGACGTGGATGTACTAAATTCTGTTCCCTTTGGGGTGCTTGATTAGCGTGAGTCCCCTTGCCTCTCACGCTTCAGTGAAGATGTTCGAACTGAAAACCTCGAGCTTCTTGACAAAAAGCTATGCGATTGTAAAAATGAGTTACAGCATTACGAATCATCTCTCTAACAATCAAAGTAGCCTCTTGCAGAATCCGATTCTACAATTCGTCTAAGCTTTGGAGTTGCGTTGAGTGTACTTTGCTCTTTAAATAACCCCAAAGAAAATAGTCGAGAGGCATCAGATCAGGAGATCTAGCAGGCCACTCGATTTCACCCCTTCCTCCAATCCACCTCTGAGGGAACTGAGTATCCAAATATGCTCGAACCTCCCTACCGTAATGAGCCGCTGCTCCGTCCTGCTGGAACCAAATATTTTCAAAATTATCGCCTGTAATATCCCTTATTCTTGGTAAAATTTGGTTTCTGAGAAGCTCTTCATATGCACGGGCATTGAGATTACCGTCGATGAAGAAAGGGCCTATCAGTGTATCATTCAAGATAGCGGCCCAAACATTAATTTCTTGTGGATATTGTGTGTGACTCTCCAACATCCAATCAGGATTTGTGTCGGATCAATATCTACAATTTTGCCTGTTAAATTCACCTTTTAAAGCGAAAGTAGCTTCATCTGAAAATAATGTATTGTACAAGAAAAGAGGATCTATATCAATTCTGCCCATCATAATTTCACAAAATTCAACCCGACGATCAGAATCGTCTTCATTGAGCTCTTGTACCAGATGAACTTTGTAAGGATGGAAATTAATGCTTTTTAAAATATTTCGCACTGTCTCGGATCCTGCAGATTTTGGCCGACCAGTTCTCTGAAGTCCTTGATAGATCCATGATTTATAAAGCGCCTTAGAGTTCTTTCAATTGTTGATTTTGAAATAGGATTTAACCCTTCTCCATTACGAAAAGTGCGATTAAAAAGCAAACAAACTTGATCATAAGATCGAACTCGATCTCCCCAACCACGCATCATTAATACAGATACCCTCTCTCGTTCCGAAAGTTTAGCTTGCGCCATAATAATCTTTCAGCGAAAGATAGTAAGTATGTACTCGTAATACGTAAATTTAGTTTCGATTTGTAATATTCGTATGGAGATAGAAAAACGGTATAGGACTTTTCGATATAACTCTTTGGGAAGAAACAGAACTCTCACCAGAACTCCTGGAACTTTTAATCACAAATTTCCTATACATATGATTTTACAATATTCAAAACGCTGTAACCAAGGTCAGTACAGAGCTCACCATTGAATTCCTCGTTGAAAAATACTTCAGGAATTGCACTGACCTCTTGGAAAACTTTGTTTATTTCAAATAACCTCTAGTTGACCTTGAACGTTACAATTGACCTATGACTTGGGTACGTATCTGAACGTAGAATTTTCCGCTCTATCGATTGCAGATTTAAAAAAGGGGGTTTCGATTTAAAAAAACAAAGTTGACCTTGAAAAAGCCATGAAAGTCTACTTCAAGGTCAAAATGAAGGTCACCATTGAATTCCTCGTTGAAATTTACTTCAGGAATGACCTTCACTTTCTTAAAAAATATTTTACCTGAGGAAATATCCAACCGTCCCGGGACATTTTAGACACCCTGTATAAAAATAACAAGTTAAGTGTCTACTTGAAAGTAAATACAGTTTAGAAATATACTAAGAATAGTCATTGATTCAGCTACTGCTCTTATTTGATTAACCTATGTTCCTGCAGATCACTTAACTTCAAAAATCACACTGAGGAACTTAAGAAGTACGGAAAATAAGTTAAAAAATAGTCAAACTTACTGAGATTATTTTACGGTGTACGTCTAACAAAAAAGTACTGTCAATTTACTCAGAAAAAATTTCCTAACTTGAAAACAGATTTTTTACTATGAAAACAGAAAATATACCCTTCCAAGCGAATATGCCTCCGTTGCCGTTAAAAGCGGTAAATATTAGTCATAACTCGAATTTTCCCTGTACTTTTTCTCTCAGTGTAAACATATAATGCGATCCCAGATAGAACCCGCTGAAGCTCCGGGTATAAACCGGGGACAAAATCCGGGTACGAATCTAGTAGCGCCGGATTAGAACCGAGTATATGTATTTTGAGGACCTGACTACAAACCGGATAAAACTCTTACAGAGCCCAGATAAGACCCATATAGAAACCGGATAAAATATTATATCAACCCAGATAGAATCCGATTAAGTGCCTGCTAAGAACCGGGTATAAGTATTTCAAGGAGCGGGATACAAGCCGGATAAAAATCTCAAAGGTCCCGGGTAAGAACCATGTAGAAACCGGGTAAGGATATTATGAGATCCCACATAGAACCCAGTTAAGCTCCGGGTATAAACCGGGGACAAAAACTGGGTACAAATCCAGTAGCGCAGGATAAGAACCGAGTATACGTATTTTGAGGACCCGGCTACAAACCGGATAAAACTCTTACAGAGCCCAGATAATACCCATATAGAAACCGGACAAAATATTATATTGACCCAGATAGAATCCGATTAAGTGCCGGATTAGGAACTGGTATAAGTATTTTAAGAAGCCGGATACAAACCGAATAAAAATCTCAAAGAAAATAATACAGCACGTGAGGAGTTAAAGCAAAAATTCAAGATTTTTTCAAATTCTCCACCTCAACTTCAACTTTGAGCATGACCTAGGAAAAATGTTTTCGAAATCTAAAAATTATACGACATAAAGTCTAAAATCTTATCTTTAATTTAAGCAAAGAAAACTTCAAAAATATTCATTGGTACCCGAGATACGATTAAAAATGTTCAATCGTATCTGAGTTGAATTTTAATCGACGATCATAGTTCTCGGCCGGTTTGTTGCTCGCCTCCTTCGTTGAGGCAGGATGGAATAGGCCACGCACAAAGGTGGCGCTTAAGTGGAGCCCTCTTATACAAGTATGTATTTTGGATTCTGTTCATTAGTAATTTTTATTTCTAATTATTCTACATTCTAAAAAATATTTATTGTTATTTGTGATTATTAAAAATTATTTAAATCCAATATTATTACTTACTTTAAATTAATTCCCATGCCCTTATACTAGGGTTTTCTAAACTTACACTTTTAAGGAAAAGGGAGCTTAAACTCACAATCAGCAAAGTGCCCTAAGGGCTCCGATACTTCCGTAATTAAAGGTCGTGATTGGAAAGGCTAGGTCACTCTCGCTATGCTTCTCTTAATGAGAGTGCATACTAATCATGACCTAAGTCTCTATTCAGAAACCATTTATACGCATATTTTTTCATTTACTGAATTTTTATTTATAATAAAGAGATTTGCTACCAACCGATAAATTAACCTAAATTTCAGCCCAGAAGGCCCCTATCTATAGGAGGCCTGGGGAGCACAAAATTAGAAGTTTTGTATTAGATCTTTCAACCCTTTTTGATTACGATTTATTGTGCCGAATGCTTAGCAATTGGTATTTACGACAATGTATTTTTTAAACGCAAAATATATATCATGTGGTTGATAAAAGAATTAATAAAAATACTCGCGTGTTAGAAAGTGAGGGTATACCGTTAATTGGAAAAAGACAGCAATTACGGCGTTGTAGGAGTTTAAATTTCAATCATTGGCTAAATTTGAGTTTGTTCTTATTGATTATAGATTTTAAATGATTAAGAGCATAAATAACTTTATAATATATGTATCTAAACATTTTTTATGAGCAAATTTTTCAATATGTACTCTTTTATTTGGATTTTACTATAATATTTTATAATAAAATCCAAATAAGAGTACATATTTAAAAATTTGCTCATAAGTTTGCTCATATGTTCTAATAAAGACTAAGTCGTTTCAGCTGATCAATATTTCGACCGTGACCCATTTTTCCACAAATTGGAACGTAGTTCAATAAAAATTTTAAAAAATAGATCGAGTTGACTTTACGTTAAATAGGTTTATGTTCAAAATGCTATATAAATTTTTCTAAATTTGTTCACAGACAAAAATCACATTGAAAACCTTTTTTGAGCTTCAAGAGCTTTTAAGCTAAAAAATTCAATTGAAAAAAAGCCAGGGTCCCTCTCCCACAAAATTGATGCCTTGTGATGCATTAAGGATGTGATAACAGTCAACTCAATCCAGTAATTGCAAAGGCACATAAAAAAAAGAATCTCCCCCAGGCATTGTTGCCTCAGGGTACGTCTGTCTTCTTACTTTCACTTGCGCTATTACGTATCCATACATTTATAGTTTTATTGTAGGCAATTTAAATACATTAAAGTATTTAGTAACTTATATAGGTACTTGATGATGTATTGTAGAAAAATCTCTTAATATTTTCTCGAATTTTAGGCCGCTCCAAAACGCAATCTTAATTCTTGTATTTCATTTTCTTTTGTCCCAGTCCCGTCTTTTTCGTTCTGTAAGCAAATCTACGATGCTTGAGGAGAGGAGAGCTGTCATCATCACGAAGGTGTTTGCTCACCTATTATCAAGGTCCATGAGAATCCTTTCGGAATGTATTTATACGCAGTACGAGTCTTCACTCGTCACAGTTCTTTTCGAATAACGTGAAGATATAAATCTTGAATCATTATTACTGGTGCCAGTTCTGAATGTGGATTTTCTATTCTCAGTCAATTCTACGTAAGTAATTACCGCCGTGGAAGTTTTACCTGTCGGTAGTGGAAGGTTGTTCATTAGTTAAGGATGAATCAAAAAGTAGGATTTTTAAATTTAAGGCAATATTTTACAGAATTTTGACAAAGTTATCTCTTTTCTTGTAGAGTACAATAAGTTGATAAAGGCGTGAGAATATACAAAAGAAGTTTAAAAGCCATATAATATGAGGAAAATTGATGCAAACAATGTGAAAATTTCATAAAAATAAAAGATTTAGTAAATTAAAATCGTTTTTTTTTTATTACTTCATCTGTAACTTTCATGGACGCATGAAGTGATTTCAACTTTTTAGCTCAAACTATAGGAAGGAATACTTAATTCATGACTAAAAATTAGACCAAAATTCTGGAAAATAGGAAATTTGTAGTTTTTGAGAACTATACCTTATTATATAATCAAAAAATTTAATAATGCAATATTATATACTACATCAGTGGGCATAAAAAAGTAATTAAGTTTACGTAGAAAATGAAAAGATCTGCCTACACAATAAGGGCACATTTCGTGTTCCAGTCGTATAATTTATGTACTATAAATGTATTTTTACATTCTCATCATCAATGAGAAGGTACTGATTTTATGTAGAAAATGGCTTTCGGAATTTTCATCAAACATTCACGTTTTGAGATCCCCTGAGTCAGAAAAACGGTTTTTACGAAAGTATCTGTCTATCTGTTCGGGTTCTGTTGACACGATAACTTTCGATAGAATTATTGCATACTGTATCGAAGCCAGAAAAGTAAGTTCAAGTTCGTTAACCAGCCATATTCGACCAAAACTGTGAAAATAGGAACATTTTTTCTCGTTTTAAAAAAATTAAAAATTGCAATATTGGTTTCTGATAGTGCTTATAAACTGTAAATTATCTTCATAATATTTTTTTATAAGGCCAAAATTAGAAAATTTACGGTATGTGAAACTTAAAAAAAGTCAATATTGAAATTCCGTTTTCCCGTTAAATTATGCGATATACCATTATATATATATATATATACCGATATACCATTCGATAGAAGAGAAAACGATTTTTCTATAAGTATCAAAAACAGAAAATCGATTTTTTCCGCATTAGGTCCCTTTTCTCGTGGCAGGTCACAAACGCCCTACATGTTCAAAAAGTTTCAACATAAACAATTCTTTTTATATTTCAATACTCGTTAAAACTTTGTTAAGGTAAAAAATAACTATAATTTCTACTTTTAATATTTCACTTGTGAATATACATAACCTTAATTTTTTGTTTTATTTAAACATTTCTTTTTTGAATCCACATACTAAACATTTCTATCGGTAAAATGGTACATTATTTGTAAAAATAAACAAAATTATCAAAACAGAAAATCTATAAACTTCTAACTTTATCATGTCACTTATATTTACAGCTATAATAGAACAGTATAATATATTAAATGATACTTAACTTATTAAATGATAATATTTGTTGAATCAAGGTAAACATATACTTACTCGGAACTAATTCTTCAATGTACGCTTCAATCCAGATTCAAACGAAACCAAACGACACGTAATCTCAAAATCTAACCAAAATTATTACAAAAACAAAAAGCCGAGCCGCATTGTCTGTTGCGCGATGCCATACGAATTACGTTTCTGCGCATCGCTTTTTGCCACTGTCGAGAAGATTTTAGAAGACGGCATATAAAATCTGATGGACTTCAGAATACAATTTACAAAACTATTTGTTTGAATTACTTCCATTTCAAATTATTCGATGGTCTTTTAAAATATATGACAAATGAATCCAAAGATTATGAAACTTTTCATTACTTCTTAGAAAAGATCAGTTAGTGTTTGAAATACTTTTATAATAATAAATACACGACTTTTTTTCATCGACCTTATTTTTTAAAATTTATTCGACTTTTTTCTACTATTTCCTAAAAGTCATTGAAACCTTACAAGACTTCCTCCGATTTTACTATCTGTCCACGACTCTTCTAATAGTCTGTTAAATTTCAAGCGACAAATTTTTTCCGTGTAGGGATGATGTAATCAGGTTGAGACGGGGTTTTGTTTTTTATGAAAAATTTTTGATACACAAGATTAATGGCATAGTTTCATATACCATTGGAAAGATTATTCCTTGGGCTATATTTTTGCTGCAGAAAGAAGTTGTATTGCTTCAAAAGTATAAAAGTTGTGATCAATTTTGCAACCATATGATTTTTGTCACAAAATTTTTTGGTATGTAGGTTGAGATACACATGGTAATTGAAAATCAGTTACAATATTTTTTTTAAAAAACGACGGATTTTAAATATTTATTGTTTTTAAATTTATCAAGAAGGACTTGGTCACAAAGAAGAGAATAAAGAGTTTAAAAAAAAAAATATTGATAAATTCAAGAAAAAATTGAAAAAAATTCAATAAACACTAAAAACAGATGTCCCATGGTAATCAGAATATAAACAAATATAAAAATATCATTTGTATGCGTTTCCCTCCAAAACCCGAAACGTCATACAGTGTTTCAACTCGCATAAATCGCCGCCATTTTTGGATATTATGAAATTTTTTTGCCGGCGTTAAGATATGTTCGAAATTCTGTCGGAATAATAAAATTGAGCAAGAAATGATGTACAAATGCAATATTCACCTTTTGCTACCACTGAAAAAATACACTTTCTTCACTTGAAGAAAATTTAACCATGCCAAAACATGAAAGTATACAGTTTGGTGTTGTCAGTAGCCATATGTCAAAATGTGTGACTGTTTTAAACGTAGAAATGCGAAATTGAAGGGCCACCAGCAATAACTCACCGAGCGGTGAACGCACGAAAATCGTGATAAAAAATTTTTTTCGGTCATTCACAAAAACAAAAATACCGTTTTGTAGAATTTGTCATGACGCATTTTTCATCTTAATACAATTTATATTCAGCCTTAATAGTTTCTTAGATGGAAATTAAAAACACTCAATTTTCCGTAATCAAAAATGATCTCAAATCAATGTTTTTCAAAACATGAATTGCTATTACTCGGTCAGTTTTTGACGAAATCATTTGTTTTTTCTATCATTAGACGTGGAATACTTTAGCGGAGCCAATGTATTAAATGAAATATGTCGAAACATTTTTCTTTAAGTAATATTCAAAAGTAAATAAAAAACCATGTTTTTGTGGTTGTCCCGGTAGAAAGTCTCTAATAAATTTTCGATTTCAGAAAACTTCCAGGGACAAAGTTGTTTCTTACCGTTAGAGGAAGTTTTCTGGAAATTTTCAGAAATATTTTTTTATTATTGCGGATTTGGCAGCGATGTACACTACCGTCGAAAATTGTGCGCACGGTGCTTGTGAGCGCTATTAAAAGTCACTGTTGACTTAGAACCACGATACCTCGGTAAAAAAAAAAAGATAGGGCATTTTTAAAAATACAGTTGGGAAGCATATGAAATTTCACGTGTAGTGATGCTCAACAAATATTTTTTTGACCTTCTGAAAATAATATAGCACGTGAGGAGTTGAAAAAAAAATTCAAGATTTTTTCAAATTCTCTACCTCAACTTCAACTTTGAGCATGACCTAGGAAAAATGTTTTCGAAACCTAAAAATTATACGACATAAAGTCTGAAATCTTATCTTTAATTTAAGCCAAGAAAACTTCAAAAATATTCATTGGTACCCGAGATACGATTAAAAATGTTCAATCGTATCTGAGTTGAATTTTAATCGACGATCACGGTTCTCAGACGGTTTGTTGCTCGCCTCCTTCGGTGAGGCAGGACCGTAATGGCCACGCACAAAGGTGGCGCTTAAGTGAATCCCTCTTATATGTATTTTTGATTCTGTTCATTAGTAATTATTATTTCTAATTATTCTACATTCTAAAAAATATTTATTGTTATTTGTGATTATTAAAAATTATTTAAATCCAATATTATCCCCATATTAACGAATAGAACAATGATATGTAAACATTTTTTACTTCTTAAAATTCTTATAAACTAGAACATTAATAAAAATTTTAATAGTCATTGTAAATATCAACTAAGAATGAAAGGAAAGGAAATAAAGGATACACGTTCTTGGATGAAAGAACATATAAGAGAGCTCCACTTAAGCGCCACATTTGAGCGTGGCCTATTCGGTCCTGCCTCAACGAAGGAGGCGAGCAACAAACCGTCCGAGAACCGTGATCGTCGATTAAAATTCAACTCAGATACGATTGAACATTTTTAATCGTATCTCGGGTACCAATGAATATTTTTAAAATTTTCTTGGCTTAAATTAAAGACAATATTATAGACTTTATGTCGTATAATTTTTAGATTTCGAAAACATTTTTCCTAGGTCATGCTCAAAGTTGAAGTTGAGGTCGAGAATTTGAAAAAATCTTGAATTTTTTCTTTAACTCCTCACGTGCTATATTATTTTCAGAAGGTCAAAAAAATATTTGTTGAGGATCACTAGACGTGAAATTTCATAAGCTTCCCAACTGTATTTTTAAAAATGCCCTATCTCTTTTTTTTTACCGAGGTATCGTGGTTCAAAGTCAGCAGTGACTTTTAGTAGCGCTCACAAGCACCGTGCGCACAATTTTCGACGGTAGTGTATATAAATAAAAAACGATTTCATCAAAAATTGACTGAGTAATAGCAGTAATAGTAATAATTTTTTAACATTTATGTTGCTTTCACTGATCCCAGTTTCCTGCGTCATGATTCAAGTATATCAGGATATTGTGGAAAGTTTCAAATATAATGTCAAAATAATTATTATGAGAAAATTGAGCAATTACAGGTTTTAAATTATAATTGTTATATCTGTCAGGAAGAAAACTGTTCTAAAAAACAAAAGAAAACAACAAAGTTTGGAAACATTCCAAATAAGTTGTATTCGTGGAAATACAATCGAAACAGAGTCATTATACATTAGCTCATTATACCTACCTTTGTAGTTTACCCACAAAAAGGTAACTAATTGAAACATTTTCCAATTTTTGCAAACGGCAGAGCGACTTCAAAACTATTAATTAGTGTGAAAAACAAAAAACCAATTTTCAGGCGTTAGATACCTTTCTTTGCGAACGGTCACATATATGATCAAGGGCCTTAGGGATGGTAATTACCCCTCCAAATATGAGATTTTAAAAAAATCGAAAAACTCGTCGGATTATTTCTACAGTTATTTATAATTAACATATGTTTCTTCGAATTTTTAATGGAAGACACTAGGGTGGTTCTTATTTGTATGACAATAATTAAAAGTTTATAAACATTAAAATTAAAATCATACAATAAAAGTAAAGTAATTTTTATGACTTTTAAGTGCAAGTTTAATATTTTAATTTATTTTTATCTTATTTGCTGTCGACAGTTGTTTAAAATAATTAGCAACGATTTGAAAGATGTACTGCAGTTTGTTCTCGTCTTTCATCAAACGACCAGGGACTTTCTGAATCAGCCCTACACCACGTTTGATATAATTATTTATTACCTTTCAGGGCTTTTATTTAATTTTTATGCTAATGGATAATTTTTATTTCTTTTCCTAGGAGTTGCAAATCCAATTCTACGAAGTTGTGTTCCATCCAGGAATGTTGAAGTTATTTAGATTATTCCACTATAGTTATCGCTTCTAATAACACAATATATAAAAATATATATAAACAATATATAAAAATATATACAATATATAAAAATGGGTCTAAAAAATACAAAATGTTTCCCAAAATTTCCTGACCTTCTGTTACAAGAAGGATACTGGTAGTGCCATCCATGTAATAGTGTCCACATTATCTTCATAGAACCTTATTTTATAATACCTATTATTTAAAGTTTCCACTCATTGTTGAGTTATCATAGTAGAAAAAAGATAGTACCCCCTTGAGGCTCATCAAGAAATGGTGATGGAGCAGAAAACAAGTATAAAGTTCTGTATTGGCCTTCTAGTGCTTAATGTTGTACAGATGCAACTTCAACTTTGACAATTCGTCAAAAATATCGCACCTATCAAACACACATACAAGTATTCAAGAGAATTTTCTAGTTGTAAACATGGACGGAATCTGATGTGCGAATTTGTTGATGTGTGCCAAGCTAGTTTCGGCAGGCGGAGCGCTGGGAGATTATCCTCCATAACAAGGCCGTGAAAAATCGTCTGTATCTTTGACAATTTTCGAAATATCACCATAAAAATTTTACAACATATTTTTGTAAGTATAAGGAACACAAAAATAAAAATTGAAAATTCCACAGTAGTGTAGTCCCTTGAACTTGCAGGACTTATAAAATAGGCTTTTTTGTTTGTTTTTTTTTGCGAAAGATAGATAATGCATTTACGCACATTGTGTGGGACTCTGCCGTAGCAACACCCACTAAACTCAAAACTCCTCTGCTTTTCCACCAGCCCGTGACTCCAGGACCGCGTCCATCTTTATTGCCTGTTTGGCTTCATATACGGTCTCTTGAAGGCTTCCTTTTCGGGGCTGCCACCCGAAAATTGCGCAACGCATTGTCCCCAGAATATGATCATATTGGGGGCTTAACTTCTCTCATAGCGCACAGATAACACTGCATTTTCCTTTAACATGACCCCGTAGTGTGCCCATCTTTGCTCCACCTCCAGCAATTCCTGCTTCAATCAGGCCCCGGTAGTCCGCCACCATATGCTCGAAGCTAAGGCAGTGGTAACACCAATTCGCCACCTCGGGCTCGGTGCTGGAATCAATGTCCGCAATCTCCACCCAAATCCTGGGTATGAGGTGGCGGATTGACTAACTGGCACCAATAATTTCATTTCAGGCAGAATCTAGCCACATTTTGCCCCCTTTGGATCATTCAGGCTCTACCAAAAGGTCTTTGGAGCGTGTCTCCCTGATAACCTTGACAGTGACGTTCAGTTCATTAGGTTTGACACGCTTCTTAAGCCCCTTCAGAATGGCCGCGTAGCCCGCTTCCTCTGTGAGCTCTATAAGTAAGTCCGGAGTGAACCTCGCCTCGGTTTGTAGAGCTGTCTGGCAGCCCTCATCTTTAACGCCACCTCACTTTTCTTGATTGCCTGCTTCGTTCCCCTACCACCCACCACTCCCGATTGGTATTCAAGTGAATTTTACAGCATATTTCACAAACTAAGAAGCACAAAAATTAAAAAAACGATCTTGAAAATTTCATAGTAGTGTAGTCTCTTGAACTTGCAGGAATTATAAAATAGGTTTTTACAAAGGTAATGTGATCACTATCATATAAATGGTACTAACAATAACCTTCTTGTAAAAGAATTCCGGGGACTTTTAGGAGAAACTTTAACGTACCGATGAAAATATTCTTATTAACACTCTATGATGACTACCATGTCCAGCATGAGTAGTATTATACTGATATATCCAGAGCTTGTAGTGTTTAAAAAAGTAGTTAAAATAATTTGTTTGGATACTCCTTAGTAATCAATGTGATAAAAACTATTTCATAGTACATAATAAATTGTTTTTTATATAATAAAAAGTATAAAAACTACTTGTCATGGTGAAAATTTTTTTTGGAGGTTATGCTGTAAATTCCCGGCCATTTTGAAATTCTCGATTTTGTGTAGTAGTAGCGTATTGTAATAGGCGCATGCGTAGTTCAATTTTACATTACATTCCTCTGTATCGCAATACACAACATTACGCTACTCTCAACTGTAATGTAAAAACTCGTATACGCACCGAAGTCACATAAAATAGAATACGTGCCAATGCACACAATTCGGGAAATTACGAGACTCGCGACAATGCTCGCAGGACTGATCGCGCCTCGGATTCGTCTCGGCTTCGATCTCCTGCGAGCATTGTTGCTCGTAGCGCAATAACCCTCATTGTGCGACTAGGGACGTAATATACTATTGTTTGCCCTTCACAATCGCAAGCAACAAGTAAGAAGAAAAAAGTTGACAAACCTTCTCAACCGTACGCTGCGACGGGAGACGGTTGGATGGAATGGTATAGAGATCATGAGGAAATAAACTAGCAATTCAACTTGAAAAAGAAGAAAGGGTAAAGCTGAGAAAACAGCAACAAGAAGGAAAACCAGCGTTGGCAAAAATTAAGAAGGAGAAAGCAATAGAATAAGCGAAGAAAAAAACGGAGGAGCGCGCTGAGTTTGAGAGGATTAAGAAAGAGAAGCAGATTGAAAATGCGAAACGAAAGCAAGGATCAAAAGAGAGGAAAAAGCTGAAAAGGACAAACGAAGACAAGAAAATCGAAAAGCAGAAGCAGTTGAGAATCAAACACTGACCAAGAGGAAGAAGACAGAAAAGGCCAAAGCAATCGACGAAGATATTAACGATGACTAGCGCTCGTATGCGTTGAATTGCAATGATGAAATAATTTTTGTTTCACACAAATATTGATTGATTTTATTAAAGAGTTCGTTAAGAACAAAAATAAACGTGTTATATATTGTTTCAATTAATGTACTTCTAATAATTATCTTGTCCGGAGACTCGAGCATGCATTTCCGGCCACTCACGCAATCACATTTGACTTGTCCGGGGACTGGAATACGTGTATCAATCATCATAATTCTTTTATATTATAAAAATTGATGACTCAAAACCATTATCAAGTATATTTTTGTGAAGAAAATAATATCCCTAATATTTATACTATGATAAATGAACAATAGATTGCAATTTCATGGAAAGGTTTATTATTTTTTCTACTTTGATGTCTTAGCTGTCCGAGGACTAGTGCATTTGCCTTACTGTGGGCAAAAACTAAGGTGAATTTTGTTATAAAATACAAAATCTTTATTTATTTATCCAAATCAATTTCATCCCCTTCAAAGTAATCCCCTCCCGATATAATGCACTTATGCCAACGTTTTGTCCAATCGTCGAAACACTTGTTAAATTTGATTTCCGGCATTGCCATCAAAGCCTTCTTCGATGCGGCTTGTATCTCTTCTATCGTGTCAAAACGGTGTCCTCGGAGTGGTCTTTTGAGTTTGGGGAATAGCCAGAAGTCACACGGAGCCAAATCAGGCAAATATGGTGGTTGTGGATCGATATGCGCTGAGTTTTTGGTGAAATGGTCACGAAGAAAGAATGCAGTGTGAGACGGCGCATTATTGTGATGCAATAACCACGAGTTGTCTGCCCAAAATATCTTTTGAAACGTTCTCTGCCTCCTTTGAAGTCTTTGTGACGCTTATAAAAATTTTTCTGCGACATGGTCAAATCACCGAAGGCCTTCTGCAACATTCTGAACGTTTCCGCAACTGAAATTTCATTCCGCAAACAAAATTTAATGGAACTTCTTTGCTCAACAAATTCAGACATTGTAAAAATCGAAAAAAACACTTTTAGTCGTTTAGAAAACCCAAGCGTAACTATCTAACAAATAATGACATTGACATGAAATTTGGCACAGATGTCAGTAACAGTAGGACCAACATAAAAATAAAAGAGTTTGCCCGGATCGGTTAGCCCGCGAGGTTTAAATTAAAAATTCACCTTAGTTTTTACCCTCAGTAGTATATCTCTCTAGTATATAAAAACATCTTATTTGTATGTTTTATTATCTTTGTAATGTAAAAATTTGTTATTTATAGTCTTGAAAAGGACCAAATTTTGCACATTCCTATTTATGACCAAGAATCCCAGCACTCTTTCTAAGAATCATTAGTTCTGTCATATTAGAAACTTCAGCATGATTTAGAGCTTTTTCCTGCTAGCAGGAAAGCTTTATCTTTACTAATTTTGATAATACTAAGTGCTCCAGCGTGGCAAATGTCGAATAAATCCTTAAAACAGTTATGAAATATGTATTTGAGGGAAGAATTGACGAAATATAACAAACAAAAAAATCAACAAAATCAAGAAAATTAATTGCAAATTGATTTTAATAATGTGTATCTATCTATACAGTCCCTGGACAAATTATTAGATGCAATCAATTTTCCTCACTTATTGAAGATTCCGATTTGCTCACAAAGGATCCAGCTTTTTACCCATAATCTGGATTCACACTATGCTGTCTCTCTTTCCCTTTATTCAACGTCAGCGAAGTTAGTTAGAGAAAGAGAGGCGGCACTGTGTAAAGTTGGCGAGAGGAAACGAAATTTTATCGGGTGTATGTAGATTAGGGCGGGCCTTATTTATTTTTTTCTTAATTCGTTTGCTCCCACTGTCGGAATTCGTTCGTATGCTCAAAAAAAGGGAGTGCATCAAATTTTAGCCAAATCGGTTAATATTTACCCACTAAACATGTACCTTGGAATTTCCCATGGGATTTACATAGGAGAAATCACACGAAAACAAAAAATCTGCAACACTTTTTAAATTTTTATTCCAGTCATTCTATTTCAGTGGACAAAAATTTGCATGGTATGCTTAAAATGTCTTCAGTCACAAACTCAAAATTTAGAAAAATCACAAAATTGAGGCCCAAAATTGGGCCAAAAATGCTATTCTTTGCAGTTATTAGGTGGCCGCCATTGTTTGATGAAAGTTTATACGTAGTGAATTGAACTCAGCTGGTTTGACATGATAAGAAAAGAAAAGAAAAGAAACGCAACCATGTATCGGTGAAAGTCATATGCATTTGTGTACATTAGTCGCGACCACGTGTCAGTAGATAGATCGGCATTCGGCGCGCGCCCCGCAACTCGGCTGGTTCGACGCCTAATAAAAACAAAACACTATGAAACACATTATGTAAATACTTCTCACCTTCTTCGTGAATAATGAGAATGTTGTTGCTACCACAGTAGGTATAAGAGTTGTATTTCATTAATTTAATAGTACAAAAATAAATAATTAATTGTCTATTATAGAAAAGTAGTACAATTCTACAACAATAAAACATCTGCTTAGAGTGTTTAAATTTGATTTTACGCTTTAAAAAAAAAATTTCAAACTTTTAATATTATTACCCTTTCTATTTTTGATTTAGAGAGATCACAAATTCTGTGTTGTAAAAATTTGTTCACGTAAGTAGTTTCAATTATTGCATCAATCCAAATTTTTTTAACCCATTGCAGGTACACGTGTCCCAAAAGGGACATGACGAAATTTTCATGTAAAATATTTTCATCGGAATAAATTGTTATAAATAAACAATCGCTAATCAAATTGCTGCAAAACCTATTGGAACATAAAATAGGATCCCCAAAGAGTATTTTAGAATATTGAGAGATTTTTTGAAGCCCTTTTTTATGAAAAAATAAGTGCCTGGACTTTTTGAGCCACGTTCACCCACGGTGCCAGTATAAATACGTGTATCTACGAAGGGTTAAATGATTCGAATCTTATAATGACGACATCGTTATTTGTTTACGAAGATTGATGAATAATGGACTTTATACAATTAAAGGGCATGGAAAACCCTTGAAGAATTACTCATAGAAAATTCATTTCGTATTTGTAGAAAAAAAGTTATGAGCATTTGAAAATACCCGTTTAGCCTGGGGGATGAAAATCTCACCCCTGTACTTCAGCCAACATTAGTGGTGTAATTTCGGTACATGCTCGGCGTATTCATTCTTTCATGTCGTCAGGCGTGGTAGGTGTTACCGCCATTACGCGTTCTTTGACAAAACCCCATAAAAAGTAATCTGGTGATGTTAGATCTGGTGAACGAGGTGGCCAAGCTACAGGGTCGCCCCATCCTATCCACTTTTCGTCAAAAATCTCATACATCACTTGTCTTGAACACCGAGCATAATAGGGTGGTGCACCGTCGTGTTACATCCACATGTTCATGCGAACATGCAAGGGCACGTTTTCCAATAATTGAGGCAGTACGTTTTGCAGAAAGTTTGCGTAAACTTGTCCAGTCAAGCGACCTTAAAAAAAATATGGTCCAATGACGTGATCGTCGACAATGCCCCACCAACAATTTATGGAACACAGATGTTGAAATGGTACAGTTCTCATCCATCGAGGATTCTCATTTGCCCAATAATGCATATTATACTTATTCACATTTTGGTCCAAGCGTAATGAACCACCACAAAAAACATCGAAAGCTGAATTTCATGAAAACAGATTATGCTGTCTGGTGGGATTGGAAAGGTGTGGTATTTTTTGAGCTGCTTCCAAGGAACCAAACGATTAATTTGAATCTCTACTGTCGTCAGCTGAACAAATTGAACGCAGCGGTCAAAGAAAAACGGTCAGAATTGGTCAATCGTAATGGTGACAAAAATTATTAAGGCTTGGTTGGGAAGTGATGTTACATCCACCATATAGTCTTGACCTTGCACCATCAGATTATTATTTATTTCTATCTTTGCAGAACTCCTTAAATGGTAAAACTTCCAATGATGATGAAGCTGTGAAATCGCACTTGGTTCAGTTTTTTGCCGATAAAGACCAGAAATTCTATGAGCGTGGAATCATGAAATTACCAGAAAGATGGCAGAAGGTCTTTGAACAAAATGGAAAATATATCATTGATTAAAGTTCATTCCTTGTATTTAAAAAAATGTGTTTAAAAAATAAGGCGAAAAATTAACTTTTTTCATACAGACGCCATTCAATTTTTAATTCTTTTTGGGGCCTAGTATAATGACATTACTATTAATCAAGAAAATTGATTTTATTTCTGTTTCAGAGAAATGGGAGCTTTGTAATCATGTCAACCGCCCCAATCCTTTTTTACTACCATATTGAGAAGCCCTTAACTTTTTCAATCTATTTTTTTACACAAATTTTTTTTGTATGTTCTTGAGACATTAATAAAAAAACTGTGGAAAAATGGATCGCAAAAATATTTTAAATATTTTTCTACCAAGTCTGAAAAAACGCCTAAAATTTAGGCCTCTAGATTAATTTGTATAGAGGCACTTTATCGCCCCACTGTGCGTTGCAAGCATTGCTACAGTACAACATGTTACGAGCGTGTTAAGGTGACCAGAAATTATTAATTTTTTTGAAAATACGAGTATATGACTTAAAAATCTGCAAAATATGAATTAAGATTTTAATTGTTTCAAAATTACCAAATAAGTTCGCGTGTCATCTTGAAGCGTTCATAACCCAAGCACTCTGACAAGACCGCTGATGCAGCTCATCACTACTCGGATCAGAAATTTTTATAGGGTGGCTGGTTCAGGAAAGAAATTACAAATCAATGATATGTGCGATGATCAAGAAAAATTATAGTCCATACCAAAATCTACTAATCTATTTTCAATTTTTGTCTTCGGACATGAACCACTCCTTTCCGGACGCTAATGAGTCATGTTTTTTTTTCTCAGTGTATAACTTAATTCGTGCGTTTTTTTCAAAATCTGAACGTTTATTTAAGAAAAACATGTACAATAGTATTATTCAAAGTATTGCCCATCTGAAGCTATGACTTTTTCCCATCTTTCTGGCTATTTGTAGATTCTATCCCAAAAGAACTGCGCCGGCTTGGCGGCCAAGAATGAATCAAGCCAATTTTTGACACCCTGTTCTGATGTGAACCGTATTCGAGTGAGGGCGTTCTGCATCGACCGGCACAAATGGTAGTCAGAAGGGGCAAGGTCCGGGCTATAACGTGGGTGGGATAAAACTTCCGATCCACTGTTTTCCAAATAGTTCTTATCCAGAATAGCAACATGGGGCCGAGCGTTGTCATGATGGAAAATTATTGCCTCGTGTCTGGTCGCATATTCCAGGCGTTTTTCGGCTATTGCTCTCTTCAAACAGACTGATTGTGTTCGGTAGCGTTCTCCATTGATGGTTTCACCCGGTTTTAGCAGCTCATAATACAGCACACCCTTCTGATCCCACCAAATACAGAGCATTACCTTCGCGCCATGGATATTTGGCTTTGCCGTTGATTTGGCTGATTGGCCGGGTTTCACATATGATTTTTTGCGCTTAGGGTTGTCGTAATGGATCCATTTTTCATTACCAGTAACAATCCGATGCAAAAATAACTTCTTTTTGTGGCGTTCCGGCAGCATTTCGGACATACAAAACCGCCTTTTAAACTCTCTCGGCTTGAGTTCATGTGGAAACCAATTTCCTTGCTTTTGAATGTATCTAGCTGCTTTTAAACGTTTTGAAATGGCTGCTTGAGTGAATCCCAAAGAGTCTGCGAGCTCTTCTTGTGTTTGGCAACAATCTTCATCGAGTAATGCTTCCAGTTCTTCATTTCAAAATTTTTTGGTTGCCCAGGACATTCTTCGTCTTCCAAGCCAAAATCACCACTTTTAAATCGTGCAAACCACTTTTGGCACGTTCGCTCAGCTGGAGCATGTTCGGAATATTGGAACAATGGAATAATAATCAAGTTACGCCATCTCTTAGGAAACCAGACGAATTAAGTTATAGATCCAATATTCATTATATCATACTAGGAAATCCCTTATTTGATAAAGTCGAATTATAAAAGTCCACAATATAAAGACAACTTTTGTATAACGGTTGAAAACTTTGGTACTGATTCATTCTTCTTCTTACATAAGAATTTCCTTGTAGAAACTCATGGAAAAAGCATTGAATTGATCATTTAATAATTTTCCTTTGATAAACAATGTGCTACATATAAAAAAGCTAATAAACTTATCCAAGAAAATGTTTCAGAAATTTGTTTAGGAATTCTAGAAGTTTCTATTAAGAAACCAAAAGAATATGAATCGGTCGACCAGTTTTGGCCAGAAGTTTATTTTTTCACATCCGTTTTTTTCGCCCCACTTTGCGTTGAGAGCGGAATACGTTTTCTTACAGAGCACATATTTCCGCTAGTTCTTGATGAATTGATGTAGAAATTGCAAAAAAATATTTTTTAACTGTGAGGAACAAACTTTCCAAACAGCGCGTTCGGATTAAAACAACTAATCCGATATACTGCGCCATCGAATTTTAAATATTCAAAATCTGTTTTCACTTCCGACTGGATCGGAAAAAACCGATTCGATCAACAGTGTGATCGGATATCAAATATTCCAAATTTGATCGCGCACTTGATTTAATCAAATAAACGGATCTGGTTGACCGCGTATTTAGATATCGAATATCTGGAATTCGATCGCGTGCTCGATCAAATCATATGAAGCGATCTAGTCGGCCGTGTCTTCGAATGTCGAATAACTAGCATTAGATCGCACGCCCGATCGAATTAAATGAAACGATTCAGGAAAAATTTTGCTTCATCTAAGAAGCTTATTTTCTTAAAAGAAGTTTGCATTTTATGAACTGACGCAACTCAAATAACATGCAACTGGTTTAATCATGTCATGAAATCCTGTCATCTGTCCAACTTGCAAAGTGATTTTAGTTACAATCTTACATTTTTTGGTAAATATACGAACATTTTTGGTATAAATTATTGTAATTTTTTTCGCTTGTAGCAATCTTACTTGTGTCAATTGAATTATCAAGAATGTCAATGGTAAGCAGTAGGAAGATACTTTCTTATTGTGACCGAATCACATGCCTGTTTTGATAGGCTGAATTACCCCCTTTTCTTACATTTTGGTTAAATAGCTCCCACTTTTGCTGTTTGCGGCTTAATCATTCCTCTTTCTTTCCCTGGTCGACTGTTTTACAATCCACAAAGGCCAATAAACTCGATACAGACGGAGTTAGAAATTGGTATAGTATAAAAAAAGATTGATTCCATTATACAATAATTAAGAAAATATTGCTCAATGGGTTATAAAATTAAATTATTTTTAATTTTAATCCTGATCGTTTGTGTTTTTGACTGAATGCAACCTTTGAATACTTTAGAACTGATTTAGTTTTATTTATTTTAGGTATTGCAATTTTTTGTCCATCTGCATAGATTTTAGTCATTCATTTCTTATTAAAGAAAGGCTAGTTTCATTCACATAATCCAAATTACATACTTGTAAAACTTTCAAATAATACTTCTTGATTTTCACAGAAGAAGACTGTGACATCATGCTGATATTAGCAATTACGTTTATTGCCGTAAGTTCAATTTGGAAAACCAATGGAGGAGTAGTTGATAATATGGCAGTTACAGTGAATGATAAAATCCTTTTCATCAGGAGTTTACCTGGTTACCCAGGTACTCGAAGTGATTTGTATGAAGTTTACATGGAGCCTTATCTATTCGTGAGTATTAAATTTTCACAATTTAATACAAGTTAACACAAAATTTATATAAAAACATTATGAGTCCCCTAGCGGACCCGGTTTAGTGAACGGTCAGCGAATTCGCCGACCTTTCATTTATCGTTCACTGACCATTCGCTGACCTCGTAATAATATGAAAAAGGGGAGCATAAAAATCATTTCAATTGTAGTAAGGCTTTTAATATTGTAACAGTCCCAGGTTCGAAGCTAATTATTGGTGGATAATCCTAGACACATTGTTGCGTCTGCGTGTGTACTCTCTCTCCCTATGCCAAAATTTTGTAGCCATCAATAATGTTTTCGAGCGTTTAATTAGGATTTCCACATAATCGGCACTTGTCGTCAACACTGTGACGGAGGATTTACGCAACTGTGATATCTGGGAATCACACAGTTGCCGGACGCTTATAGCACCACTAACCCCTTTTAAACGTAGTAAGATCATCCTCTTAATCGCTGAATTCCTGTAGTGCATGTGTCACCCAGTTATTCCCGTGCAAATTAATTGGTTGATGCTCTCAAGTTTGGTGTTACACCAGTTGATAAGCCCGAAGTAGTATGTGAGAAGTGGGATTGCATGGGTGTTAATAGCCTGGATCTTGTTGGCTTAACTGAGACTACTTCTCGAAAATAAGGACAGGCGTTCAGAGAAGAACTCCAAAATACGATCTTCCATTGCAGATTGAAGGGGATACATCAACTGTAAGGAACCTAAGTATTTACTGAAGTCCCTCTATCATTGTTTCGATGAAAGCCTGAGCCTCATGTTCCAATTGCATGTCAGTCTTACCCCTTACCAAGTGTACTTTGTGACATTTGTCAAGTTACGTTATGTTGATGTTCCTTGGCTAGCAGCACAGTGACGCTGTCAATAGTGACCTGATTCTTGCAACCTCGGGAGTTTTAGTAGCAGCCCTATGCCTCTTCTGCGAAGATGTTATTTTTCTCACAGTTGTAACGTGGTAAATTACGTTGGATTCTTTTACCTCGACCGACAACGACAGGATCCAGCCCAAGCCACCCTTTTTTAATTAAAACACGAACTTGTCAGGGATAGTCTGAGAGCTGCTCGAAAAATTCTTTTATTTTATTTATTTTTCTGGCCGTTTTCTTTTTTCGTTTGTTTCATTAATAATTTAAGTTTTTTTTTGCGAGAGCTCCTATGTTTTTAGGTTAAGTTTCCTCCCTAACCTAAAAACCTTACCTGATTCGAACTCCCAAATCCATCCAGCCCTAGCCGGAACCCCTGTTTAGCTTTGATTTTCTTTGCATGCTAAGTTTTATATTTCCAGGGTCTTCAAATTTTATAAATATGGCATCCGGAGACGCCAGGCGCTCATCTTAGAAGCCGCATAAGTAACGATCATGGAGACTAGATATAAGGAGACCAATCTCCATATGTCCATTCCCGAAATGAAGTTCTGCCAAGTACATAGTTACAAAACTTCCCGATGAGGGCATGTGTGTTCCCTGGGTGCAAAATGGCGACGCCTAATACACGATGCTTATAAACCGTAGATGCCGCCATTTTGCACCCAGGGATCTTACAATAGAATCGCCGACTTTCGCTTCACGTCGCATTATACCTTTTGTTACGCAACAAAATTTCGACTACATGGGGATGTCAACCCCTAATATTCATAGTAATTTCAACCCCTATGCACCATACAATAACGGTGGCGCAAATGTATATAATTCGACGCGAATTCAGCCAACTAAATCAGATGAGGAGCAAAATTTTAATTCCGCGCCTACCAACTCTTATAATCATAATTCGCGAGGTACCAACACTCGTGTTGAATTAAATAGGGACGTCGGTAAAATAGTTCGCCAATGAAATTTAAAATTTAATGGCTTATCAAAAGCAAGCGCGGAAGATTTTCTAACGCGAGTAGATTAGTGAAGAATTTTTTCTCCACTCTCGGATGTAGAATTAATTCGCGCATTATCATTACTGTTGACAGGTGTCGCTTTACAATGGTACCGGCTTAAGAGGTGGCAATGAACATAGGGGGTTGAGACCAGAATTTAGGCGCGTAATAAAACGCAAAGATATAGTTGATTTTGAGGAACTCGCGCAAATAGGCAAAGATTGGGAAGCTAAATGGGCAACCATGATTGATTACAAACCACCCCCTGCGCCGGAAACGTCATTTTTATCGGAATTCGCGTATAAGGGCGAAGAAACTCGGAACATGAGGGAAAGTTTGGCAGCTATGGACGCGCATTTCGAGGAGAAAAGTATTCCCAGGGAAAAAGCGCATTCACCCCCTCGGACAGTGAGATGCGACGCAATGTCACATAGCCCACCTATGCAAAAATTCCTAGACCGGGTAGAAAAATAAGGGACAACAATGCGCAGAGACTTCACTCCTCGATCAAGGCAAAACAAAACGCGGCAAAAATAAATGTAGACGCGATTTCTCAAGCGCGGTCTACTTCAGCGACGATTATATGCAGGAATTGCCTTTCTTACGGCATACCTGCACCACACGACCATAGGACAATAAAGTGTACTAAAGAAAAGCAATTCTTTTGCTACAAATGCAGTCGTGTGGGATATAGAACACCGGATTGTCGTACACCAGAGTGTAAAGCTTCGAAAAAGCCTCCGGGAAACGTAAAACGGGCCCAGCGCTAAAGGTCAGCGCTGGACCTAGCCCACCTTAGTCAGACCTAGCTACCAGCGCATCTAACGAGTGCTCTGTCAGCCCATCTTTCTCGCCCTTGTCGTACTCTGGCGGGGAGGGGGCGCGCATGTCGCCAGGCGAACCACGCGTATATCTCGATTCCGATAAGTTCTCGGAAAACAGAGAACTTCACGCGCTAGTGGACTCAGGTTCTACTAAATCCATTCTGGGTAAAGAGGGGATAGAATTAGCCGCAGAATTCAACCAAGAGATCAAACCCTCTGAAGTTAAAGCTATTCTACTCCCGAATGGTAGCACAGAGTCAGTTTTAGGGCAGGTGGCGCTACCTATCACCCTAGATGTAATCCAAATATACGCAGAGTACAAAGTGGTACCGAATTTGAAGTACCAATGTGTCCTGGGTATGGATGCCATTCGACAATTTAGGTTTATTGTGGATGGCAACGCCAAAGTTATCCGTATGGCTTACGGCGACGAAGTTTACCGCACAGCCACTATAGACTTGTTGTCCAACTTGGTGCGGATTGACGACGATGGGTGTGCCGTGATTAAGGAACTCACCAAGACACAAACGGCTCCGGTAGAGAATTTCCTTAAGCGTGAGCTAAAGGTCGCAAAAAAGGAACTGAGTGCTACCCACCTTGCCAAGCATACCCTTTCCAAGCATACCATTGATGTAGGTGACCATCCGCCCATCAAGCAGAAGTACCATGTTCGGTCTCCTGCTGTAATGGACGAGATGAACAAGCTGATGGGCAAGCTAATTGAACAAAAATTAGTTGAGCCATCCAATAGCGCCTGGTCCTCACCGGTTGTTATGGCAAGGAAGTCGAATGGCACTTATTGTCTGTGCATCGCTTTCAGGAAAATAAACCGAGTCACTAAGAAGTACGCTTAATATTCGCAAACTTTGGAGTTTTCTAGGCTCGGCAGATTGTTATTAGCGCTTTATACCGAACTTTGCGACCGTAGCAGAGCCCCTTTTCCGACTATTATAAAAGGCGCAGACATTTGATTGTCAGGCAGATTATACGGCTGCATTCCAGGCGATTATAACCGCCTTCACTACAGCGCCAGAAGTGGCTCGCCTAGACTTCGCGCACCCGTTCCCGTTACAAACGGATGCAAGCTTCACTAGAGTTGGAACAGTACTGACCCAGACGATAGAAAGCGTAGAGCCTGGAATCGCTTGCACCAGCCGCTCCCTATCAGCCGCTGAGCGTAATTACTCAGTGACTGAGAAGAAATGCTTGGCCGTCGTATGGTCCATTAAAAACTTCCGTGAATACCTGGAAGAATTCCGTTTCATGGTAGTGACAGACCACAGTAGCCTTCGATGGCTCTGGTCGCTGAAAGACCCAACTGGGCGACTGGCCCGTTGGGCATTGACTTTATTGGAATACGACTTCGAAGTCCAGTATAGAAAGGGCGTTTCAAACGTCGTACCGGACTTCCTGTCACGGCTTGACCAGGACCTAGATGGTCCTGAAGAGGCCGCCACAATGGACAAAACCGAGGACGCTTGGTATCTTAAGCGCCTCTCGGACGTCCAGATTAATCCGCGCGCGTTCCCTATGTGGAAAGTAGAAAAAGGACTCTTGTACCACCACCGCGCCAATAAATGGCTCGACCCCATCTTCCCAGACTTAGATTCGTGGAAAATGGTCCTCCCTAAAGAGCATCATGCTGCAGCTCTGGCTGAGTATTGGAGACAATTATTATCTCGTTCATCAAGGATACACAGCGTAAATGAGACGTCCACCTTAACGACTTCCGCTTCGCGTTCAATACCGCGTATCATTCGTCTTTGAAGACCTCGCCTTCGTTTTTAAATTTCGACCGAGATCCGCTGCCCCAGGGCACTCTTCATGAGAAGCTCGAGCCTACCACATCAGAACCTCCTTGTGCGGGGAATGTCGACATCTGGTCTGAAAGAGTCAAAAGGGTCGAAGCCTGGAGAAACCTCATGAAGAGACATTTGGATGCCGCCCATAATAAGCAGTCGCATACGTATAACCTTCGAGTACGTCAACGTACTTGCCAAATCGGCGGCCACGTACTTCGGCGAGACCGCACGCTTTCTTCGGTGAATAAAGGAATCACCGCCTCGTTGACTAACAAATTTGACGGAGTATTCACGCTATAACGAGTAATCTCGCGTACGATATACGAACTCGTGGATGAAAGAGGCGAGCCGGTTGGTCGAGTGGACACCAAAGACCTCAAGCCGTATCTAGAGGCTGCTGTCTCATAGAAGCGCCCTCCCAATACCTTAGATTTGCTTTATTTTAGGTGGTGGTCGCATGATTCGGGAGGAATTGTTGGTCCTTTTCCGTCCATGTGAGACGAACGTTGTTCTTGTTGTCCTGCATGCACGCATGAATCGCCTGACAATCGGCTGATTTCCTTTTGTTTATTTTTCGCCTACAGCCATCCGATGCCTTCGAAGAGATCTGCATCCCGAACGAGGAGTGGGTTGTGGACGTCATTCAGTAATGAATCCGGTCACTGTGTCAGTGACACAGTGACCGGAGCACTGCAGGTGGTCGGGGTTGATCCCCTATTCTGGTTTCAACCCCGGCCGGCCGTGCTCCCTTGGTCAATCTGGGAGCAATCACAGCTTCCATGGTGGAACGAGGTGGTGGGCCCATCCAAGCCTACCTACCTTGAGGAAAGCGATCCGGTGGACTTTACTCGCCAGGTGGCTGTCCTCCTTCCAGGACAAGGTCCTGGATTGGCCAACTCCCTCGGATGACGAGGCCCCAATAAGGAGCCAGAAGTAAACGGAAGAGGTCCAGCCGACCCCTAGGAGGCGACACAGAGGACGGAGATCCGGACGGCAGGTCCGCGAGCGGCGAATTGTGGCGCTTCTACGACGCTGGCGCCCTACCTAGGTGCAACTAAAATTTTTTATCTCTTTCTTGTATAGGATGCATGCCCCATAGGCGCAAGGCGCCGTATTAAATGGAAATAGTTTCTTTTGGCCTGTTCAACAAGAGCAAGTCCTTGATTTTTCGAAAACTATTAGAGATTTTAAAACGTTTTTTTTTCAATAAAAGTACTCTCGAAGGACTATGGCGCTACTACCTACAAGATAGTCCAGTCCCCATCGTTGTCCAGAATGGCCTGGCACCTTTTCGGCATGCTTTCCGCTTATTTTTCAGCGTAGTCCGTTGGTAATTCTTGCCATATCTTCCTGATTTTTTGCGAGAGCTGTTTCAGGGAAAACACACGTTTTCTCGCAAGCTTCCTCTTTAAAACACTCCAGACATTTTCGATTGGATTCGCATCGGGGGACTGTGATGGCCAGTCCAAAGTTGTGATGCCATTTTCTGTTTTCCAGGCGGTGCAGAGACGGCTTCGATGTTTCGGGTCGTTATCTTCTTGTAAGATCCAATCGGCCGTATCGGTTCCAAACATCTTTGTAGCAGACCTTAGAAAACCACGTTCATATATTTGGAGCATTTTCTGAGCATTCAAGTTCTCGGTGAACAGCTCTAAACACCCAAAACCGCGCTGTGAGAAGCATCCCCAAACATGGACCAATGGCAGACCAGACATACCTTATGGCAACCCATGCCCAGAACGACGCTTCATCAGAAAAAATGACATTCGACCAGTCACGGTCGAGATTTTCAGCAGCCCATGCCTTTCGTTTTTCCATATGGGTTTCTGAAAGCAGGAGTTTTTGCCTCGTGCTACGGTATTTTATATTCGATTCAGCCAGACGCTGTCGAATGGTGTGTATACCAATGTTGACTCTCTTTTCGGCTAGAATAGCCTTGGCCTCTCGTAACCGTAGAGTGGGGAGACGCTCAAACAGCTTCATGATAGCTTCATCCTGCTTGCTCGTTGTTGCTCGCGATTTGCCTTTTCAGGCAAATCGTCCACTGTTTTATTGGCTTTATAACGCTCAACCCACTTCTTCACGAACGATTTCGACTTTTTGATGTATTTAGCAGCGGCTGTATAGGACACAAGTTGTCCCTTTGGATGGGTACATAAGAAGACCGCTTCAAAACGTTTCACGTACACAGAACTCATTATGACTCACGTCTGCTCTTTCGGACGATTCGAGCGATACTGAATCGCCTTTGAATGTACTTTCTCTAAATAAAAAAAGGTCAAAAATCTCTAATAGTTTTCGAAAAATCGAGAACTCGCTCTTGTTGAACAGACTGTATGGAGAGTTTGATTCCTTGGCCTATCACTAGAACCTATAAGATAGTAGCTCTTGAGCTAGTTATTAAGGCTCGCTCTCGGCATCGCAACGAGCGAGCTGCCGTATATTTTTTTTACTTTTTTAATAATAAGCTTACGTCCTTTTTTTTGGTATTCTTAGATCGTAAGTGAACACTAGCACGAAGTGAGGCGGGAGGTCGCGGCCAGATCTCCGGTAAGTCTTTGAGACTCTATTCCGGGCCATAGTAAATTTATTCTCTTCAACTGCGTGGCTCTCAGGCTTTCTCAGAGCCTGTGTATTAGGCTCAGATGCCATGTGCCATTATTGGCGACGATATTTCATTTTTTTTTCACTATTTTGAATTTGTATCGAGCCAGGGCTTTGTCTGATCCGAACTCCCGAATCCATCCAGCCTTAGCCGGAACCCCTGTTTATCATTTGGAATTCATCTTTTTCGATCAAGCTGAATTGAACGATCTCATAAGGGATCTTAATCTATCAAAAGATAAAGTTGAATTGTTGGGATCTAGATTAAAAGAAAAGAATTTACTGAACAAAAAGGTGATAATTTCCTACCGTAATCGCCAAAAATATCTGGCATTTTTAAAGATATTTCAGAAACGGACAATCTAAATTTTAATTTTTTCCCAGATCATTATTCTTCATCGAAAACAAACATATCGACCTATTGTTTATTTTAAAAAAGTAAATATCTTCTGAATTAAAGAGTATTGGAATTTCCGTACATTTTCAGTACTTCTTTTAGCCTACCGTGAAAGTAATACATAGAGTGTTGTGTTAATCAAATATTGCTTCTTAAGGGGGTCTCCTCATCAGTGGCTCATAAAAAAGGTGGTTTTTTAGGATTTTTTTTAAACATGAAAACAGCAAGAGAAGCAAATGATATTTTGCGTATCTTTGAACATATATTTATTCAAGAATAAAAAGTTTTTTGAATGTCAAAATAAATAAAATTGGCGGATTTATAAAAAATCTCACGCAGCAGCTCGCCGCGGACAACTCAAACTCCGTGAAAAATTCAGCCCGTTATTTTTACCTGAAACAAAAAATTTAAATACTTCCTTATTCAGAAGGCTTTTCTACACAGTATAGTATATTATGGTGATTGAAAGTTGAAATTTGAATATGTTAGTCATTTTTTAATAAAGTACTCGATTTTTCGGCCTTTTTTTAGCAGTAAGTGCGTCAATAACATTGTAAAAAGAGATTTTTTAATACATTTTTTTAGCTCAGTCTGTGCACAATTAAATTATCTAAAAAGCAGTGTTTTACTTGTATACATAGCTTTTATAGTGTTTTTGTAATCGTGCACGGAATTTAAAAAAACATGGTTTTCAAAAAAAGGGCTTTAAAGTTTTTCGAAGGAAAAAATCAAATTAAAGGAAACTTACAGGCATGAGATGTTAATCAGCTATACCCGGTCCGTACAAGAATATTCTCAGATAATAATTCTAACGATTTAAGCAACAACAAAAAATCGATTTTTTGAAGCTGACTGATGAAGAGACCCTCTTAATGGGAAAAAATACTGTTGAAGTAAAGCAGTGGCTCGATAAGCGTTATGGAGATACTGCACCAGGGAAACCAACAATTATCGAATACAATTCATGACTTACAATTTTGCACGAATCATTGGGGATGTGTATGTTGTTTTCAAAGTGGGTGCCACGTGTGCTCACAACCGATCAAAAACAACAACGCGTCGAGGATTCAGAGCACTGTTTGGAGCTGTTCAAGCGAGGTAAAAAGGATTTTCTGCGTCGGTATATGACAATGGATGAAAAATGAATCCACCACTACACATCTGAAACAAAAGATCGTTAGCTGAGTGGAGAATAGCTGCTGAAACCCGTCCAAAGTGATCAAAAGCTCAACAGTGGGCTGGCAAGGTTATCCCTTAATTTTGGAATATGCCAACTTTGGCATGTGTAAAAATAACTATTTCAGCAGACTTCAGATAGCGCTATCTGAAATCGGCTGAAATAGTTATTTTTACAAGTGCTTGTATAATCGCATTATTTTTAAATTTAAACATTACAATGCAAAAATTATAATGCTTTTTTTTGTTTTACTCCACATACCTGACCAATAATGAGCCATATCATCGACTTCAGGAAGCTCAATTTGTTCGTATTGTAATTGTGCTCTACTTAATTCACGCTATCCATCTCTTTACGAGTCAGCTTACGGGCCGTGTCTTGAGGATGGTCCTACGTCCCCGAATTCCTGTAGAGCTTGATTAAAGTTCCGCTGAAGACGTTGTGGTTTTTCTGGAACCTGCATTCTGCTTTCCCCAGAGGCGGCACCAGGACAGTCCCAACAATCCTAGGGTAGCGACCATTTTTTCAAAACATTTTTTACTCTCCATTTTTTGTGGGTTTGCTAGAGCTGTGTTAACCTACTGCAAGAGCGTCTGCGATAGGTTTATCCCATCCCGAGATGATCCCGCAGCGTTTCCCATCTCCTACCACACGGTTTTATTCTTATTATAATTATTATTATAAAATTTCCAAAGAATCTATTTATTAATTTTTTTATTTTGTATACCTAATTTTTCAAATCCAACATGTTAGCTGTGACAATGTGATTTGATAGGCGTAAACTTAGAATTAATTTATTGTAGGCGTCTGGTCGTACTTTTTTTATTATTGAGAAAATATTTTTTATTGTATCCCTATTTTTCTTATGTTTTTTTAATATTGTCTTGCATATTAAGAATATATAAATTTCCGGATTTTGTTTAATGTAATGAGCCAACAATATCCATTAATATATTTCCAAACGCAGTAGCAGGTGTATTAGTGATTACCATAGGATTTTTTGTTTTGGTTCTGATTCTCAACTTCAATGAAATAATTAAAATCAAAATCATAATTTTATGTCTTGAAATACAAAAAATGTACGAGCATTTAACTTTTTTAGGTACTGCCACAGCATTGAAAGCTTCATTACAGATACGCCTCAGTATTGAGAATAAAACTTATCCGTTGCACTGGGACAGGGCTATGAAGACAGACCACTATATCGTACACAATCATGCGGACATTGTACTGTAGGACAAAATAATTTTGTATAGATTTTTTCAGTTTTCAAAATAATCTCCTTTAGAGAGACTTCTGTCTGGGTGATGACCTCCTCGTTCGACCTGAACTGTTGTCCACCGAGCCATTTTTTCATGTTTCGAAATTATAAAAGTCACAATTTTCTACGTTTTTCCCTAGGATAGGGAAATCCTGAAGTACTGTGGAACATTTTTCACGTCAGATATGAATTCAGGAACTCAAAATACGAAAATATATAAGCTTTCTTGTGCAAAAATAGAACCTTCCAGAAATTGCAAGTTTTGCTCAGCTGAACACTTTTTCCCCAGACTTGTGGAATGCTGAGGTATTCTAGGGAAATTCTACAGTGAGATTCGAACCAAGCGACTCCAGATACGTGGAAACATTATCGTTTTGTTTAATATTGCGCAGATCAAAATTGCTTTCACAGATACTGAAATTTCTAAAATTTCACGCATTTCCCCTAGGCTAGGGGAAAATTGGGCGGTCTAGGGGAAATTCTGAGACCGGATTCGCATTCAGCGGCTCAAAATCCATAGGGGTAGTATACTCACATGTAAAGTTCATCCCACTTTTTTTCTGGGCCTGTGTAATAAGCCCAACTGCACCTCCACGTGGTAAGAGATAGTGAACGCTGCGAGATAACATATCACTCAATAAGTTTCCGGTCTAACTAAGAAAAACACAGTTTTATTGAGAAATTCGACTTTATTCATCTACATAATTTCCTTCAAGCGTAATACATTCATTCCAACGCTTCTCTAATTTTTCGATTCCTTTTTTGCAGAATGATTCGTCTTTGCTCTCAAAATAGGCCTCAGTTTCAGCAATCGCTTCTTCATTGGAGCCAAATCTCCTTCCCTGGAGCATTTTTTTCAGGTCAGCAAAGAGTCAGGAGTCACTGGGATCCATATGTGGAGAATATTGTGGGTGAGGAAGTAATTTGAAGTTTCATTCATTAAATTTGACCATCGTTTTCATGGACTTGTGACATGGGCATTTTTGCACAAGAAAGCTTATATATTTTCGTATTTTGAGTTCCTGAATTCATATCTGACGTGAAAAAAGTTCCACAGTACTTCAGGATTACCCTATCCTAGGGAAAAACGTAGAAAATTGTGACTTTTATAATTTCCAAACATGAAAAAATGGCTCGGTGGACAACAGTTCAGGTCGAACGAGGAGGTCATCACCCAGACAGAAGTCTCTCTAAAGGAGATTATTTTGAAAACTGAAAAAATCTATACAAAATTATTTTGTCCTACAGTACAATGTCCGCATGATTGTGTACGATATAGTGGTCTGTCTTCATAGCCCTGTCCCAGTGCATCGGATAAGTTTTATTCTCAATACTGAGGCGTATCTGTAATGAAGCTTTCAATGCTGTGGCAGTACCTAAAAAAGTTAAATACTCGTACATTTTTTGTATTTCAAGATATAAAATTATGATTTTGATTTTAATTATTTCATTGAAGTTGAGAATCAGAACCAAAACAAAAAATCCTATGGTAATCACTAATACACCTGCTACTGCGTTTGGAAATATATTAATGGATATTGTTGGCTCATTACATTAAACAAAATCCGGAAATTTATATATTCTTAATATGCAAGACAATATTAAAAAAACATAAGAAAAATAGGGATACAATAAAAAATATTTTCTCAATAATAAAAAAAGTACGACCAGACGCCTACAATAAATTAATTCTAAGTTTACGCCTATCAAATCACATTGTCACAGCTAACATGTTGGATTTGAAAAATTAGGTATACAAAATAAAAAAATTAATAAATAGATTCTTTGGAAATTTTATAATAATAATTATAATAAGAATAAAACCGTGTGGTAGGAGATGGGAAACGCTGCGGGATCATCTCGGGATGGGATAAACCTATCGCAGACGCTCTTGCAGTAGGTTAACACAGCTCTAGCAAACCCACAAAAAATGGAGAGTAAAAAATGTTTTGAAAAAATGGTCGCTACCCTAGGATTGTTGGGACTTTCCTGGTGCCGCCTCTGGGGAAAGCAGAATGCAGGTTCCAGAAAAACCACATCGTCTTCAGCGGAACTTTAATCAAGCTCTACAGGAATTCGGGGACGTAGAACCATCCTCAAGACACGGCCCGTAAGCTGACTCGTAAAGAGATGGATATCGTGAATTAAGTAGAGCACAATTACAATACGAACAAATTGAGCTTCCTGAAGTCGATGATATGGCTCATTATTGGTCAGGTATGTGGAGTAAAACAAAAAAAAAGCAATTTGGAAGCAGCGTGGTTAAAACTCGAGAAGCAGCGAGTATCCGGCATCTCTGAGATGGAAACTACTAACATCACAGTCTCCGATATATCCAGAGTTTTGAAGAAGGCGCAAAACTGGATAGCACCTGGACCGGACATGGTGCAAAACTTCTGGTACAAACACCTGACATGTGTGCACCCTGTATTGGACAAGTGAATGCAGAACATCATTAACAATCCAGAATTTGCGTCTTCTTTCATGCTGGAAGAAATCACGTATATGCTTCCAAAGAAACCAGATGCCCACAGTCCTTCAGACTTCAGACCGTTGGCCTGTCTTCCGACTATTTACAGATTCCTCACTGCTGTAATCTCTGATGAGGTCTAGGTTCATTGTGAGTTGAATAATATCCTTACAGAAGAGCAGAAGGGATGCTGCCGTGACTCTCGAGGTTGCAAAGATCTGATTAAATCGACCTTATCGCAGTGTTGCAAGCCAAAGAACATTATCGTAACTTGCACATGGCGTGTATTGACTTTGAACAAGCTTTTCCCTCGGTACCTCACGATTATCGATTTGACATTATTAAGGCATACAAGGTCTGCCAACGTATGATCCGCTTTCTCGGACAAGCGGTGTCCTTTTGTGGGACAAGAATAAATTATTTTGATCGTGGGCAACCGAGGGTGACCAGATTCTTGTGCATCACGAATGGCATCTTTCAGGGTGACTCATTTGGTACAATGTGGTTCTGTTTGGCTCTCAACCTGTTAAGTAGGACACTGAATAAAATGTCCTATGGGTAAACTATGGGAGGGGATGCGGGTGGATATCAACTCACCCACCTTCTTTACATGGACGACCTGAAGTTGTATGCCAGCTCAGGAACAAAACTGCAGAGTGTTCTTGATACCAAACTGCAGTTTTCCAATGACATCGGTATGGAATTTGGGCTGGACAAGTGTCGAAAAGTACACTTGGTGAGGGGTAAGGTTGACATGCAACTGGGACATGAGGATGAGGCTCTCATCGAAACGATGACCGAGAAGGAATTCTATAAGTACTTAGGCGTCTTACAGTTAAGAGGTCCCCTACAAACTGCAATGAAAGGGATTCTTCTGAAGTCCTTTACCAAACGCTTGTCCTCAATTTTAAGAACTGGTCTTAATTCAGCCAACAAGATCAAGGCTATTAACATCTATGCGATCTCACTTCTCACATACTCCTTCGGGCTCATTAAATGGTCTGACACCGACCTTGAGGGTATCAACAGAATTATTCGCACCGAAATGACTGGTGACCGAATGCATCACATAGGTTCCGCGATTGAGGAAATGGTTTTACTATTTCCGGAAACGGAAGGATTCGTCGTAGCCATACATGACAAGGTAATCGGCACTAGGGAGTACAAAAAGCACATCCTTTGACAGAACATTGACGACAAGTGCCGATTATGTGGAAATCCCAATGAAACCATAGAACACATCATTGATGGTTGCAGAATGTTGGCTCAAAGAGAGTACACACGCAGGCATAATGATGTGTGTGGGATTATTCACCAAGAAATAGCCTTGAACCTGAGATTGCGACAAGATTGGGAGCCTCACTAACGATACGTCCCGGTACCAGTTTTTGAGAATGAACTTTATCTCATGTACTGCGACTTTAGGTAAAGTTGCAGAAAAAACAAGCATCTGTCGACACTGAGGAAGTCTATTCACAATTTCCTAAATATGTTCTCCGAAACCCATCTCGAACAATCTCGCATTAGTTATTTAAAGATTACTTCTGATTGAGAATTTATTTTGTCTTACTTTTATGGAGTCATTAATTCATTTGATTATACCTGGATTACCATGAATTGCTGAATATAGATTGTCCATTTAATCTCCACCTAAACCGACAGCAGCTTTTAAGTCAGTATATTTTCCAAGCTCTTTGATTAACTTTAGAATCTTGAAAGCCAACTTTCGAGTTGGGGAGAGAATTATAGTCCTAGTTCCACTTTTTTGTTTACGTGCTTTGATAAGTAAAAAAGGGGAATTAGGGAAGCAATCCGTTTTTCCAGTTCAAGCCATGGCCAAAACATCTCGCCCTCCCAGGGCTAATGCAATTTTCTAAAACTTTAAAACTACGCTAGTAATTTCTGCAACAAAATAGTTATTTCATTTAAAAAAAAATGTTTATGAATAATAATAAAATTATAAGTATTGAGAGTTATAAAAACCAAACTTTGAAGTTTGAAGAGAAAGTAATTCATTATAAAACCGTAAAAAGGATATGCATAATTCATAAAGTTTACGGCAAAACGAACTACTAAGCTTGAACAGTATGAAACATTTAGTTGAAGTTTTAAATTTTTGACAACTGTCATGCCTGAATGACGATTTAAAGTATTTTATAGATCCTGAATAATTAATATTAGGAATATCTTATTTTATTTTCTTATGGGGTCAGAATTTTCGTTAGTTGTTTCAAATAAAAATCGGGAAATAAAGAAGGCAAACTTTTTGGACGCATATGTGAACCGAAACGTTTGCCTTTTTCATGTTATCAACTTGATTAGAAGCAAGTAACAAAAATTCTGACCCCATGAAAAAAAATATTTTATGCTTTAAAAAGTTTCGGTCAGTTGTATTTCAGATACAAGTATCGGGATATTCAGTAATTTGTACCTGTAAGATGAAGAAGGTTCAAATTTACTGAAAAATTACTAAATTTATTTACATTCATTTTAGTTTTACAAAATCGCAATTGTAATAAGCTTCAGTTATCCGGAACATGAATTTTTTCCTGTTTTAATGCAATAAAATTCTACAGATGCAAATAAAAAGAAACTTAATCATTGCAGGCTGTAGTCTGCAAGAGGTGAGGGATCTCCCCTCGAGCACCGACTACAGAAAGCAATATTTACAAGAATTGTTTCTTTTTAATGACAGATGCCACTGACTTTTCGAAATTATTTATGAACAGCACTTTATTTCACCGACAGGCCGCTTGAATTTGGTCTCTACATGATTCATTTACCGAATGCATTAATTTATACCTGCAAAATACTCGCGAAACTTAAAAACTTGATAATTCTTTCTCGAATCCACTGAAAAAAAAATTCTGGCCTTTAGACGACGTAACGCTCTTTGTTACCAGAATCTAGGGAACTCTCTTACTTTTTCTTGATTGTGTTAGTATGTATTTGTGTGTATAGTTACCAAATCTAGGGAATCCCCCTCTTTTCGTTTGATTGTGTTGTATGTCAAACGATAACAATAGCAAACCACGCTCCCATGTGGGAGCACACACAATCAAGCGTATCGTGTTGGTGTGTCCCCACTTCCTCGCTTCCATTTCACGCTTGCGGCTGTTGAGCCAAGGTCGAAAATTATGTTTTTGTCGACTTCGTGTCAAAGTGGCGCGAAACAGATGGCAAATTTAAAATCACGAAATATATCATTTAAGATATTACCTCTCTTTCTTAGATATTTTTAAAAACATTCACCTAAAATGAGTACCTAAACATTTTATTTTAAATTTTAGGATTATTTAAACACTTAAAAAATCATTTTCTATTGAAATTTGAAGTCAATAAATCTTCAAAGTTACAAAACAAAATATCAATGTTAATATTTTTTAGCTGTGCAAATCAAATAATTCAATTAGAAAATTATTGGAGAGAGAGAGAGAGAGAGAGAGAGAGAGAGAGAGAGAGAGAGAGAGAGAGAGAGAGAGAGAGAGAGAGAGAGAGAGAGAGAGAGAGAGAGAGAGAGAGAGAGAGAGAGAGAGAGAGAGAGTTCATTAGAGTGATTTGTGTGATAAGGTTATATGCATGGTAATGTTTTTTATGGGTTTCTTACATTGAGATTACGACAGGTCATGCGCAACATTCTTCTTTTAGTTGATTTGAACTCAAGCATTTCCAATCACTCACCTGCTCGTTTTTATGACTTGCAATAGTAACGTAATGTAATATCAATTACAGCATTTACATGAATCTTAATTGATTTAGAAGCGCCATCTTATTCCCCCTCTTACTTCTGTTGAATAGTAATTACGATTACAAAATCAGTCAACTATAAATTGTAAATAAATGATCCAGAAGCGCCGCCCCATTCCTCCCCTTGCTTCTGGTCAACAATAATTTATAATATATCATGATATGATTACTATAAATTTTGAATAGTTCAGAAACACCTCCACATTTCTTCCTTTGCTTCCAGTCAACAATAATTTCTCCAAAATACAATAATATTGTCATTATAATGAATTTCAAATAATTTAGAAGCGCCACCCCATTCGTCCCCTTGCTTCTAAATTAAGAACTTCAATTAAGATGATAATATTGTCACTACAAGATGAATTTCGAATAATTCAAATGCACCACCCCATTCCTCCCCTTGCTTTTGGTTCACATTAATTTCATAGACAATAAAATTTGGGAAAAAATTGATAATTAAAGAAGTACTTACAAGTTACACATGCAAAAATCGAAGTTTAAAAATAATGGTTTGTCAGGAAAAGCGGGCAGGTGAGTGACTGGAATTTCTTGAGTCCAAATCAACTAAAAGAAGAATGTTGCGCATGACCCGTCGTAATCTCAATGTAAGAAACCCATAAAAACATTACCATGCATATAACCTTATCACATAAATCACCTCTCAAGTTTTACATTGAAAATGTTTTTTTGGGGTCATGTTTACATGAAAATTTTCATATATGAGTGTAAATGTAAAGTTTGAATATTTAAAAAATGCATTCATTCTGTTAGAATGTATACTAAAGTTTGAAAATTAATATTTATTATCCGTATAAATTGAAAAGAAATAATAAGGGGGCGAGGGGTAATTATGTGCACGTGTGGATTATTCAAATTTTAAATATAGAATTATATTGTGTTGATCGTTCAACAACATAATTGTACGTCAATATTCATACAAATGTGCTTATACAATTTTTTCCCTCGTTACTTATACAATATTTTCATTTTTAATAAAAAATCTTATTAATTCAAGAAATAATAATACATTACGTTATTTATGGTACAATATTCACACTTTCCAAATAGAGTCTCATTAATTTGGAAAAAATGCAAAATTGACTTCTAACTCATCCGCATCTTCATTCCCATGCAAATGTAATCCTGACATTCTTTTGACGCATTTACCGACGTACATTGTTTGTGAATTTTTTCGTTTAAAGTCTCCTCCATAATTGCCATAGTCGCTGGTGGTTCCTGATTTTCTTGTAGTCCTGATTTGACCACGCATAATGAATTTACACTCTCCGCGTAAGTCGCTTGCGATTGTCAGTTAATATATCAGTAATTGTCGAAAACACTCTTTTTAGAAATGAGAGGTACGCCTCGGTGGACGGATTTGCCATATCTTGAATCAAAGTTTTAACGTCCAGTTTACTATCTTCAGCAGCCTCCTGGCGAACAAAAGCAATGAAACTTTCCCAACATTCTCGGATTTGCTTTATTTATAAGTAACTACTGAGCCATCGGGTTGTTAAAAATTTTAAACGTCAACTAAATGTTTCATACTGTTCATACTTTATGTATTATTTATGCATATCCTTTTTTACAGTCTTATAATAAATTACTTTCTCTTCAAATTTCAAAGTTTGGTTTTTATAACTCTCGATACTTATAATTTTATTATCATTCATAAACATTTTTTTTAAATGAAATAACTATTTTGTTACAGAAATTACTAGCATAGTTTAAAAATTTTAGAAAATCGCATTAGCCCTGGGAGGGCGAGATGTTGTGGCCATGGCTTGAACTGGAAAAACGGCTTGCTTTCCTAATTCCCCTTTTTTACTTATCAATGCACGTAAACAAAAAAGTGGAACTAGGACTATAATTCTCTCCCCAACCTGAAAGTTGGCTTTAAAGATTCTAAAGTTAATCAAAGAGCTTGGGAAATATACTGTCTTAAAAGCTGCTATCGGTTTAGGTGGAGATTATATGGACAATCAATATTCAGCAATTCATGGTAATCCAGATATAATTGTAGCAACTCCTGGTCGATTTTTACACCTTTGTGTAGAAATGGATCTGAACCCTTTAAAGTATTTCTTTCGTCGTTTTCGACGTAGCTAATAGTCAAGAAGTATGAACTTAAATCAAATAATTAAATGATTCCATAAAAGTAAGACAAAATAAATTCTTAATCAGAAGTAATCTTTAAATAACTAATTCGAGATTGTTCGAGATGGGTTTCGGAGAACAGATTTAGGAAATTGCGAATAGACTTCCTCAGTGTCGACAGATGCTTGTCTTTTATGCAACTTTACCTAGTTCTAGTTTTACCTAAGTTCTAGTTGATTTCGCAAAAGCCGGACGTGCAGGACCAATTCTCTTGCATTTTGATGTCGAAAGTAAGCTTCTAGAGGAATTGACTGTTTGATTTATCACATGCAGGGCTCAGAAAAACTTGCTGTACTACTGTGTTTATTAAAAAATGTCATTAAACCAGATTCACTAACTGTGACATTTACTGCTGACATACTATGCATCATTAGACCAAGCAACAGGGAATTTGTTATGACATTATTTATTTCAGAAAACGAACTGCGCCATCAGAAGACAGGCTGGCCATAGAGTAATTGTGTCATGTTTTGGACAACGAAATATGATTTATAAATTTGTTATTAACATTTAAGACCAAAAAATCGCACTTTTTTTAATATTTTGTTTATAACATTAAAGGTAATAATCCAATCTTGATGACATAAATTGAAAAGTTGTAAAAAACTTAATTTTAAACAAAATGAGTCGTCGAATGATCTGATTGGATAATTAGAAGCGGAGAAAATTTGGAAAAACCGGAAAATTGAGCTTTTGTTAAACAAATTAATATCTCAGTAAATTTTTACCTTTTCAGGTTGAGGTTTGGTGGAAAAGTAGCAGACTTTATGCTCTTCAATTGTATAAAAAGCGGACACTTTGAGATTATGCGTTTCCGCGCAATTGACACTTTAATTTATTTAATGCGATAATTGTAAAATGTCTGCTTGCCGCAGAGGTGGTTCAATTTTTATTTTGAAAACGGCCTTTAAAAATATAAATCAAGCACAGCAGAACCTCAATCTTGGTTTTTCGCTAAAATGTTGCAAAGTTTATTAAAAAAAGGTCTAAACATGGCTCTGAACGCTTGAACGCAGCAAAGTGACAGTGGTGGGGGAAGAAGGCGAGTAGGCTCACTGTGTCACTTTGCTGTGTTCAAGCGTTTAGAGGCACGTTTGGACCTTTTTTTAATAAACTTTGCAACATTTTAGCGGAAAACAAAGATTGGCGTTCTGTTTTCCTTGATTTATATTTTTGAAAGCCGTTTTCAAAATAAAAATCGGACCACCTTTGCGGCAAGCAGCCATTTTACAGTTAACGCATGAAATAAATTAAAGTGTCAATAGCGCGGAAACGTATTATCTTAAAATGTCCCTTTTTTTATTCATTTGAAGAGCATAAAGTCGGTTACTTTTCCACCAAACCTCAACCTGAAAAGTTAAAAATTTACTGAGATATTAATTTGTTTAACAAAAGCTCAATTTCCCGATTTTTCCGAATTTCCTTCGCTTCTAATTATCCAATCAGATCGAACGGCGGCTCATTTTGTTCGCAATTCAGTTTTCTACAACTTTTCAATTAATATCATATTTCTTTGTCCAAAACATGACACAATTACTCTATGACCAACCTCTCTCCTGATGGCGCAGTCCGTTTCCTGAAATAAATAATGTCATAAACCATTCATAACAAATTCCCTGTTGCTTGTTCTACATGTGGATTATATTTATGCGGCTTGTTATTCTTATGCATTTGGTTATTATGTAAATTCAAGCATTTAATAATGATTGAGTTTTATGTTAGAAATATTTTCATCTCACCTTTTTGTAGCCTAAGCACAAACTTTTCATTCCAAAAATGAAATGCTTTACGGAAAGAAAAAATCTTTTAATCGAAATAGATAAATTCAAAAGCTATGAAATGTGTTCAATCATATCTTGATATAAACTTGTAAATATTTATCGACGTCAAATTTTAGTCATTTCTTTTTTCAATTCGTCAAATCTTGTTAAAATTTTACAAGATCTTATGAACGAATGCAATCTTGAAATATTGTGTAATTCTCAATTTGCCTGTTCTTATGAAATCGTAGCAAGATTTGAACAATAAACAAAGAATTTCGCAATGGAATACAAAGTTACTAAACGCTTAAAGTTTTATATGCGGAATTTGAATTACAAAATTTTAAGGCTTTGTAAACCAACTACTTCATTCAGGAAACTCTTCCATTCTGGAGAGAATTTTAATTTTTTGAATTCATTATTTGTTCTGAGTTAAGATCTGATTTAAACGGTTACAAATGTTTACAATTTATATATTTTAGTACGTCACAACTACGTAAATACTTACCCTTTTCGAAGGTTCCTCGTCTTGAGTTAGGATCGAATGATTCTCGCTTATGGATGATGATAAATCAGAAAATGAGACAATGATTAGTGAAGTAAGGAGGATGTGTGAGAGAGGGATAGAGGGGATAGGGGATAGGGAAGAGAAAGAGAGAGGCTTCTTCACTTCTGAGTTAAAGATCTTTCCAAGATCTAAAAAGATACCGCGATGATTTTACGGCTACGAACTTGGATTTTAAATTGTCACGGTCTAATTTTATTGATCTCAAACTAGAGGATACTTGTAGTAAATTTAAATAAAGATGCTGCACTTTCACTACTCGCGAGACCGACGTTAAATTATGAAGAAACTGAATACTGAATATTGAACATTGAATAAATCGCTCCTGTGGTTGGCCTCTTTTATAGTATTTAATATAATACGAAAGTCAGCGTTTTCTGTTACATAGTCACTTTTTCCTAGAAGAAAGGGGCCTCATTACTTCTCCCTAATTCCGGTTCCTCTTTTACGATTCTTTAATAGATATTCAACACACCTAACCTGTACGTAATATATGAATTTGTATGCGTCGCGGGACGTGTTGATTGATTGAAATTTTAAATATTTATTAACATCAAATTTTACTGAAAGTGTATTTTTGAATTGTTTGAATCCTCATAAAGTTTTACAGAATCTTTGAGATGTTTATTACAGGCAGATTCTTCCCAAAATATCGAAAAAAGGAGTATTTCCTTAACTATATATTTTGTAAATTTGAAATTATCTTCTGCTTCGCGCTTCTTTTACAAGGAGTCGAGAGAAACACAATTCTCAATTTCGACTCAATAACCAACAGTGTGAAATCGAAGCGAAATATTGAAGACCCACCGACACGGAACGCTTGATTGGGTGTACCCCACATGGTAGCTGCCAGGAAGGGACACATAAACAGGCCGTTCTTCCACTGTGTGAGAATGCACCTGGCATTGAACCTGGACAGACTGCAAACCACCAGGGGTAAACCTGTGGTATATATTATTTGTTTTTTTAATAGTGGGAACGGTGGGAGTGGAGTCACGCAAAAGTGATGGAAATCACGTTTGTTTCAAGACTCGATAATAAGTGATGGAAGTCACGTTCGTTCCAAGATTTGTGCAAAAGTAATAAAAGTCACGTTCGTTCCAAAGTTCGCGACCCCTTCCTACGTCTATTTTGGGGGCATATTCAAGGATGAATACACCTGCAGTTACTTACCTGTAGCTTAAATTATAGAGGGTGGGCCATCTAACATTTGGAATTTGAATCGGCTATAAAAAAAAAAAAATCGAATAATCAGCCGAAATTCCGATGTCAATTGGCCGTCTCTGAGCTGTCATTTGAGCCGCGTTGGACTATTTTTTGTGGGGAGCCGTTAAAGATAAGTTTTACGCTAACCATACAGACGATTCAGGCCTTGAAAGATGAATCGAAGTTGCCATTCACGGGTTTGAAGCCTAAAAAATCAAAAATGTACCAAAAAATTGGGTTGATCGAATGCGGTACTATTAGCTCAGTCGTGGCAGTCATTTTAATAATGATGTGTTTCATTCTTAAATGGAAAAGTTCAATCTTTCTAATAAAACCATACTTTTGAAAAAATATCCATAAGTTTTTCTTTTATAAACGATTCATATTCCAAATGTTAGATGGCCCACCCTGTATATGTGGTGACTTTTAATCGATATTTGATTCTGAAGAATCTATTTTCTGAGATCAATCGATCCTTTATCCATGTTCTATGCTAGCATGTGTAGCCTCAGTATTGATCACTTGTGGTTGTTCATCTGTAATCAATAGTTAGTAATAGTAGCAATATTAACAATAATTAATGTTTAATAAATAACACAGGCTTTAATAGTAAGGAATAAGCAATAATAAATCAGTGTTAATGAAACAACGCTGATAACCTATAAACGTCTCACTTGGTTATTAGCGTTGCTCTACTACATTATCGACACGCGGTGTGGCTCGCTGACTCATTACCGTGTGTGCAATTATCACATGGACAGGGCAATGTTCTTTTTTATTGCTTGTTACCAAGTGTCAAACCGATCTGTCAACGTGAGGTAGTACACTGATTTACCTCACGTGACTAATTACCCGGTCCACATGATAATTATTGTTCACAAGAGGTGAAATCTCTGGATTCTATTTTGGTACCCTTCTCGATGCCTTCCACATGACCAAACAATGGGATGAGGTGATCAGTGGTGTTAGTGCGCTCTGAACCTTTTGATTTAGCAAGGTTTTGGTTCCTTGTGATTCCTTGTGGTTCTTATGACAGCACGTGTTCCTTGAGCATTTCGTCGCTGTAGGGAATAGGGTTAGGGTTGCAAAATTTTGACATAATGTCATTACTGGTGAGTACTCATTTGACGCTATAATATAGGTGAGCGCGTTTGGAATGTCTAGTCCTGCGGAGGAACTATCCTTAATTGACTCCTTGTTGGTAGAGGTCCTCGATGCTTTGGATTGCTTTTGGATTGCGTGGAGGAGGACTCTTTTGCTGGCGTAACGGATGCTGGTGTTTCGGGTGATTTCTCTAGCGCTACTTCAAGTGGTGAGTTTATTCTTTGAGAGACCGGATTTTTTCCCTTTCGTTTATCCTTTTCTTTCATTAATTTGCCTCTTCTGATTGCAGTTATTTTTCAAGAATGCATATGGATTATGGAACATCCACTGAATGAGCCGCTGGAGTAGTGATCCTGCAAATAAATAAACAAATATATATTTGTTATCTAGTTATTATTAATTTTTTTAGTTTTTTCACGTACTGTAGTCGTATTATAATAATTATCTTATAAGAATTATACAATATATTAGAATTAGATGTGAGAGGTTTAAGGTGGTTATATCGCGACTCACTGAATCATATAAGAGAGTAAAAAATATTCTTTATTTACATCGAATCTTTTGTGTTATAAAATCCTAAAATTAATTAAGATTGACATTTGTGACCGTTCCGCGATGTAAATGAGAATAATAAATAAATTAATAAAAAGATATCTCTCAACGGTTTGCGTATTCACGACCATATGACTTTCGAAAGAAGCAATGTGGCAACGTCGCACTCTCTCCACTCCTCTAGTCCGACATGTTCAAGTGCACATGTATAGAAATCTAACCTACTTTACTTTGCGAAGTAAGCAAAAAGGTGACAAGATTTTTGACAGAAATCGCGCTGAAGCGAGTGCGAGAGCCACGGCCCATCCTACTGGAAACCGCATAGTAAACTAAAAACCAAAATATCGCCTTATAAATGAATTATTAATGTAAAAAGAAGCATTCACTTTAGTGTAATAAAGGGTTTTCCAATAGGGACATAACATTTTCGTATCTTTATATGAACGCACCCTTAAACTTTTTTAATGAACTGTCAATGTCAAAACGTTAGTTAAAGTCAACATTTTCATCATTGTAAAGTTCACGAACCAGCAACGTTTGGAAATTATTAAAAATTACTACCGAAATTCTGAGTCGGTGGTCGCAACTTTAAGAGCGCTTACTCCAATTTTCGGCCGTAAATGTCGTCCCACCCGACAGGCTGTCCGTGCTATTGTGGATAAATTCGGGACCAAATTTACACTGTTGGATGTTTCGGTGCCAAAAAGACGTCGTATTGCTCGAAGCGAAGAAATAATCGCAGCCGTAAGTGCATCGATTCAAAACGAGCCAAATCAATCGATTCTACGTCGTTATCAAGAATTGGACATCGCTCAAACGACACTGTGGCGTATTATGCGAAAAGATCTTGGCCTACATGCTTTCAAGATTAAATCGACTCAAGAACTAAAACCACTTGATCATTTGAAACGCCGAAACTTCTCTAATTGGGCTATGGCAAAGCTTGAAGAAAATGAAGAATTTCATCGAAAAATCATCTTCAGCGATGAAGCTCATTTCTGGCTCAATGGCTTTGTTAATAAGCAAAATATGCATTATTGGTCAGCACCAAACCCAAATGTGCTTCTTGAGACACCGTTGCATCCGCAAAAAGTGACTGTTTGGTGCGGTTTTCATGCCGAAAGTGTGATTGGGCCGTATTTTTTCGTGGATGAAAACGACTGTCATGTTACCGTCAATGGAGAGCGCTATCGTGCTATGTTGGAAGATTATTTGTGGCCAGAATTGGATGAACTTGACATCAGCGATATGTGGTTTCAACAAGACGGCGCCACTAGCCACACAGCACGCGTCACAATCGATTTATTTGAAGGCAAATTCGGTGAACGTGTTATCTCGAGAAATGGTCCGGTTGAATGGCCGCCTCGTTCATTCGATCTAACGCCATTGGATTTCTTTATATGGGGCCATATCAAGTCACTGGTCTATGCCAGCAAGCCAGCAACTTTAGACGACCTCAAAGACAACATTCAACGCGAAATTGCCAACGTTCCGGTCGAAATGTGTGCCAGAGTGGTGGGAAATTGGGTCCAAAGAATCGAACGCTGTAAACGGGCTCGTGGTGGTCATATGACCGATATCGAATTTCATTCATAAAATCTAAAGCTTGCACTACACCCACAATAAATTTGAACTGAATATCTTAAATATTTCTGTGTTTTATTCATAGATAAAATTGTTATGTCCCTATTGGAAAACACTTTATATCATCTATTAAGATATGAAAATGAAATAAAATTTACAGCAAATTTCAGTGTTTTTTTATTTCTCGGACATTAGATAACTTATTTCAAATTCTCTTGTGTATACGAAAGACAATACAAACTTATTGTACGGTAAAAAATTCTTTCAAAAAGCAGACGAATTTTTCAAAGTTCGTGGCAAATGCGTATAATTTTTTGAATACGTAGCATGAATTTTGTAAGTATAATGCGCTCATTTGATACTTGGGTTCACTTGTCATTGCCATTGACTGTATAGTAATTCATGACCAAACGGTGAAACTTCAATTAATTATTTCTCTATAACTAGACGATCAAGCAACCTAAAACTTTGCAGGTGTATTCTAAAATAATTAAAGAAGCTATAATAAAGATTTCGGCTTTTTAGCATGGATTTCGTTTCATGATAAAACCATCTTAATAAGCAAAGTTTTTTTTCCTAATTTGTGACTAAGAGATTCCTTAATATATTTTTTGTTTTTGCAGCCTGTCTGCTGGTCTCTTTTATTCTGTATTCATTATGTCTTCTCTCTTTCATTAAGTCCTTATATCTAACTATCAAATTGATGGTGGCGTCAAGACTCTGAATTATGATTATTCATAGTTTTTATTGACGTTTTTTCAGTAGACATAACTCAGAATTCTGGGTGCTTAAATAATCCTAATGATAATGGTTTTATTCTGAGAGTTGACATGGTAATAGTGTAATAGATTGTAATAGATTTGGTTGATTTTTCTATTTATATCCTGGTGAACATTAGTTACTTCTGCTTCCATTATGTGTGTATGTTTTCTTATTATTTTACTAAGGTTATTTTGTTTTTCGTAGATATCATTTATTTCCTCGTTGTATTCCTCTGCAACGTCAGAGGTCATTACTCCTATTACGGGTCACACACTACTGCCTATGAATCCCAGAAAGGGTGCTCTTCGTTAATGCGTAGTCCTTGATGGAGTTTTTCCGTTGGGTATATCCTGGTAAAGTTCCACTACTATTTCGGTCGAATCCTCATTTTTAGTCATTGCCGTGGTCATGAAAAACAACTCTCCTCCCAGAATCATTGGTCCATATCCTGGAACCTAGGTGTCCATTTTTTCTGTACATTAAAAAAACTTACATTAGTTTTTCTATAGGAAAAAGTTTTTTATTCTTTTTGGCTTCCCTGGAAACGGAAGGGGTAAAATGTAGTTGATACTTTATAGATGAATATTATAAGGTAATCTTTTTGATAGGATTAGGGCAAGGTGGACCTTATTTTCTGAATTTATGCTTTCAAGACCATGATTTAGGTTAAATTTTTCTGAATTTTGGTTAATGACAATTATGTGCTTGCAATAACAACTGTCAGCAATTATTACATAAATAACTATTCGAAGAGCGAAATATGTTTATTAGTTAATTGTTGCATTTTTGTAGAAGTTTTTCATTAGCACCAGGCCCCAAGAATATTCTTCTGTTTTTTTCGCGACTCGATGTAGCGTTTACTTCGTTTGATTTGTTTATTACAGTACATCACGGTGCGGCCCCTTACATAGCAGTATTTAAGGATTTTCAGTAGGTTCGTTGGTTTGTTTTGACAAATAACATATGCTTCCTCCTTTTCGTCACATACGATTTTTTTCTCGCTAAAAAAATATAAATTAAATAAGGTTTTCATAATTCTTCTTGCAGCCGAATGCTTTGTGGTCTTGACTTTTGTTTCGGAAAATACGTTCCTGCGCCTAGAATCCCCCACTATGCATTTTACAAACAAAAAATTTTCTGGTCGCCATAAACGACGGTCTGGTCGAGAATATATCGCTAAAGGTAGAAGTTGATCCCAATCATCGTACATTTCAGCTTATGATCGTATGTAGTCCATTAGTACTGCATGGCTTCTTTCTAAGGATTCATTTGGATGTGGTCTATATCCTGATGTGGTTACTTGTTTCACTCCAAAAATGTCTGATAATTTCCTCAGTAATTTGTTGATAAAAATTCCTCCCCTATCTGTGAGTATAGCCCTGCGGGTTCCATATTGGGAAAATAAATGCTTTGCTATCGCATGGGCAACTGTAGTTGCCGAGATATCTGGTATTGGGAGGACTATACAGCATTTGGATAGATTGTCCTGCATGGTTAGAATGTGTTTATTTCAATCAGGGGTGATAGGCAATTTTCCTACTGTGTCTAGAGATACTTTGTCGAAGGTGTCAAGGGGTGTATCGGTAATCAACATCGATTCGTGAATTTTAGCCCTGACAATTTTTTGTTTTTGACAAACGTCGCATCTTCTGATAAACTGGATGACTTGATCCTTTATCCCCAGCCGTATATACCTCTCTCCAATCATTCGGTACGTGTTATTTACTCCTTTGCGGTCTCCTATTTTACTCTTATGATTTTCTGAGATAATTTGAATGCTTAGCTCTTCTGCAGGTATACTTAGGTTGCTATGACATATTATTATTTCTATATTGGAGTTAATGAATTCCTGTGTTAGTAGTTCGCGTGGTTTTCCTTTGGATAATTTATCACTTAAATCTCCACATCGTGAGATGCAAAATTCCGGCATATTTTCTCTTTCTAATGTTATTCTTAAGCTGTGTATGGCTAATTTAACTAATCTTCATTTATGCCTTCAAAATGGTTTTATTTAATTACAGGAGAGTACACGTTAAATTGTTTACGAGGAGTGATTCGTATCTCTCCTATTTATGATTTTTTATCTTTCAGGTCCTGGAATGTGCATAGTTGCTTTTCAAATAAGTGAGAGTCTCTCTTCTGCTATTTAGTCTGACCTGCACCTTTTGTACTACTGTTAGTGTCCGTTCCACTAGACTTTTCACAGGCATTAGGCAGTGCTGGAGCGATGCCATTGATTGACTAGTGATATCTAAAATGGGTTCGTCCGAGTATTTGGGTATATTTATTTGCATCCTGCACGGGCTATCTTCGCCACCAGTTGATTGTTTAAAACTTTGGTCGTCATCTGGTTTTCCTAGAAATGGAGTAGAAATAGCCTGGGGTTTCGTAAGCGTTGAGGGGGTGTATTTCCCTAAAGCATCAGGGGTTGAAGCTATTCCAGGGTCGAAAATGACGATTTTTTCTGGATTGCGCGTGTAGATTGCTGGAAGGGGCTTCTTCATATGAAGACGAAATACCTGGATACAGATTTTCCTTATTTTCGGAATTTATTACCTTGCCTTTTACCCGAGTCTCTTTTAGTAAATCTTGGGCTATTTTGATAGCTAATTCAATCCTGTGCGTGAATTCGGTCTCAAATCCGGGTTTAATTTCATCGATGGCTTCGAGAAGCTCTTGATTATTTTCTCCTTTAGAGACTGCTGTTTCTTCGAGAAGCGAGGCTTTTTTCCATCTCGGTTCTTTCTAGCCAATCTTCATGCGCCATTAACGACCGTTCAAATAGTGAAAATGATTTTTTCTAGCAAAAATTCAATTGAGTTTTCTGGTGCTTTCGATGGGGCACTTTTTGAGTATATTTTTTGGGTATAATCAGTAAAGGCGAGTTATAGGGAAATTTTGAGTTTTGACTCGCTCCTTCTGTTTTAATTTTGTGTGACACTTTCTCAACTTTCTCCCTTTGAGAGGGTGAAAATCGGTATGGTTGGGTGTTAATAGGTACTTCATTCAAGGTGTGAATTTTGTGTTGTACTAAATGAGTGGGGGTTAGAGGTTCTCCTGGTGGGTAAAAATTATCGTGAAACTCCCTAACTATCTCGAGTACATGATCTTTTTTCCACCGGGTTCAAATGATGCAAGTAAAGATTTTTTATCACTTCATCAGCCTTATTCACCGGGGGTGAATAATCTTCGTCTGTAGAATCCTCATCAAAATCCTCTCCTGTCAATTTGTAATATTCAAAGGAAATGATTTCTTGTGGGGGTAGTTCTATTTCGATGTCATTGTCTGTGGTGTTGATAGCAAATACGTGACAAATTCCATTCAAGATAGTTACGGCTGCTTCACTCACGCCTTCTGTGGTTTTTATTAAGGGTAGGTACTTCCGCTATTGGAATAACTCGTCGAGTCCTGGCTTTTATCTGAATAGGTCCTAGCATAGGTCCTTTTTAATCCGCGGTATTTTCTGAGACTACCCTAGATTCATTGTCTATGAACGGTATAGGTTTTGGTAGGGTTGGAATGTGTTATAATCCTGTTGTGCGGAAAGGATATTTCTACCATTTCTTGTCGAAGATATTCTCGACCTAATATTCCATCTGTGCTTATCGGTAAGTCAGAATGTACTACATGAAAAGTGACTTTTGATTTCATTTATTTTATGTTTAGAGTGCCTATGCTTGAAATCCTACTTTGTGTTATTCCTGTAGTTTCAACCTCCTCGATTTTATCGACACAAGAAAAATAAACAAATAAACTTAATATTAAAACATGCACCAAAATATTAATTTTTACCTTTATAAAAGGTAACAATCATAAATTTGATTTATTAAGTAATGAAAAATAAATTCTATTCAAAGTGAATATATCTTCTTTTTTATTTATACTAAATTTATTAAATTTTATGTGGATCATCTCTGATGTTAATCTTTTCCGATAGTCAGAGACATAATCAACAATCTTAGTATTTTCCCAATCAAATTCATGGTTGCATTCTAATTGATGTTCACAGACTACGGATTCATTGTTTTTTTTATTTTTGTGTTCATTAATACGAACTCTTAATACTCTCTTAGATTCACCAATATAAGTCGCAGGGCAATTTTTACAATTGAATTTGCACACAATATTACATTTTTCCCAGTTGTTCGTGGAGTTTTTACCTTATTTGATTATTGATTTCAATTTTTTGTTAACCACAGGGATAGTTGAAATACTGTATTTTTTGAAAATATTTGACAATTTAGTGAAGTTTGCTATGTTGTATGGCAATCATACCTTTGGTTGATGTCTGTATAAATCTGAACGGTTTTTTTTTATTTAGAGAATTTGGAGAGCTGTATTTAATTTTATTTATGCAGATTTTTGTAATTTTATCGATAAAGCTATTTGGATAATCATTGTTGAATAATATTTGTTTAACGATCTTCAAATTAGCGCCATGAAACGTTTTGTGAAATAAAGATAACGCTCGGTCAACTAAATTATAAACAATTTTCTTTTTGTCTGACAAATTGGATTATTGGAAAAATAATTGATTGGTCTATTTGATGCGGTAGGTTTTTGAAACCAATTAGAAATAATTTGATTTTCTTTTATAATTAATGACAAGTACAGAAAATTTATTTGATTATTGTAATAATACGTATTATAATAAGTATTAATATAATACGTCACTACAATTTTGACATAATGAAGAGTTTTCTATTTTATATTTTACCCTCATCGATCGCAAACCAACATATTTTATAATATACATATTGATTTCTTTCTGCACTGGTGAGGCACACCGGCGCACACGCGACGTGTGACCGCAAGTGCAGGCCCCAGTGTGATTTTTACTGGCCCTCCTCGTTGCAGCGCTCCCTGCACCCATCAACATCATTCTTCGGGAGTGAGGTCAACACCCACCGCCCGATCAACGGCCTCGCTTGCCACTCCCCACTTAGCGCAGACGAAGAGAGTGTGCTCCGCATCGTCCACAAGGGAACTGTAGTAGCGATATGACTTATCGTCTCTCTTTTTATAGCGCTTCAGGTACACATTAAAGCGGCCATGGCCTGAAAGCGCTTGCGCCAGGTAGAATCCGACTTCACTGTGTTTTCTATCAAACCAGGTGGTCTGATTTCGAAGGACCTCTTCGAGGTCAAGAACCTGACTTCAGCCTTTTCTGTGACCGAATTATAATTGTCTTTCTGATTAAATTATTGGGTACTGAAATATCGAAAATCATTTTTCTAAATTGATTATTAAGTAAAGTTAATTTAATCTAGGGGTGTTGCACTTGATTTTCTTTGGAAAATATTTTCCTAAATGATTTTCATTTGCATCAATTGCAATTGTTTTCGGACTTGTATGTTTCGAGGAATATTTAAATGTTTTCTGTGATATTTAGTTTTAACAGAGTTGGAAATGACTTTACGATTATCCCGGATATGCCTGTCCATTGTCCGGATTTATTACGTTAAATGTTTTGAATTCTAATAATTATCATAGTTTAATTGTTATAATATACTGTAAGTACTGTATTTACTCCGAATTTGTTTTTAATTATTAATATTTAAAAAAATTATTTTTTGCTAATGTCACGTCCTGTGACCTTTTGTTATTAATATAATTAACGTTAATATTGATATTATGTACAAACTTGAATGTAACATTGACCATTGTTGTATGTAACCAAATTGTTTAAGAAAAAATGTGAATCGACTGGAAAGAATCTACAGAGGGGAAAAGTCAAAAGTATTATAAAAGAAAGCAGAGAAGTAAACAAGGAAGTCAGAATTCAGAATCGCCAGTCAACAAATCAATATCTCCATTCTCACCCCAACTGGAGATACACAATAAGAAATTATTTCAAGAAATTAACAAAAATTTTGCAATTTCAAAAAACTGATAGTTCCGATCGATTCTACGAGAAAAAACAAGTCAAAAACCATTAAACCATTTTTTTGTCAGATTCTATTTTGTTAGTGTATTATTGTTATAAACAATGACATCCCGAGGGGAGATGCTGTACCCCGTTCTGCCCCAAGCCGAATCTACGTTAGATAGCACCAAACTAACTATCGTATCACTGTCCAAACGGAAAAAAATTTACCCGTGTTTTTTATTTTTGCGATTCTAATTGTTTATGAGAAATTATTTATACAAATTAACAAAAATTTTGTAATTTCAAAAAACAAATATTGCCAATCGATTCTACAAGTAAAAACAAGTCGAAAATCTCTATACCATTTTTTTGTCAGATCCTATTTCGTTAGTGTATTATCGTTAGAAAATAAAATACTCAGGTTTATCCGTAAATCAAGATTCTTTTCGATTCGATTGCACAAGACATTTAGTAATTTTTTTTTCTGTGTTCTTTGCAGAGAGAGATTTTACATAGTAAACAATATCTTTCAGTGTATACAGAGCAGTTTTCTGCCCCACATTTGTCGCGTTTATCAATAATTATCTTATGTTCGTCGTCCACACCAGCTGAACTAGCAGACCTGTTCTTTCGTTTAGGTCGATCTGCATTTTCGAACTTCTCAATACTCACAAACCTCTTCTACAATATCCTTCGTACCCTTTCTCTCATCTGGATAAAGTTTGTTATAAATAACAGTAGCGTTGAATAAAGCAGCCTGAATGAGTATCAGGAAGAGACACCATGTCCACTTTTTACTGCGAATTGTCGGCATGAGTGCATTGCACTAACGAAATAGAATCTGACAAAAAAATGTTATAGAGATTTTTTACTTGTTTTTTCCCGTAGAATCGATTGGAATTATCAGTTTCTTGAAATTGCAAAATTTTTGTTAATTTATTCAAATAATTTCGCATAAGCAATTGGAATCGCAAAAAGAAAAAACACGGGTAAATTTTTTTTTCATTTGGACAATGATCCAATAGTTAGTTTGGTGCTATCTAGCCTGAATTTCGTTTCGGTAATAATGGGTTAAACCAGACTCAAGCACAATTATTTAAATAATATTCTATTAGTTAACAAAGTCAAAATGGAAGTTATAAACAATTACAAGGAAAGAACTTTGAACTTTGCCATACCGAGACGAATGTAATCGATGGTGACCGTTCAACGAATCTAAATAGGACTTATACTCTCGTGTGCTGTTTTTGTTTTGTTTTAAACTTGTATAATTTGTGTACTTTCAGAAATTTGGGTGGATATAATTTGTTGAATTTAAATATTCAATGCTTTAATTCTATTAGCTTATTGCCATAAATTGTCACGATTTTTCCATTTATTATATTGCCCAAGCCCCGAGAATTTTTCACAGACAAAGGTCCGAATTCATTTTTTCTTAAATCTTCGACTGAAAAATTACTCCCTTGACTTGAAAAATGAGAATTAGAATCGCTGTCTTCTAATTCAACGACACCTCGAAAATTTTGTAATGTCAAAAATAACTTAAATTTATTTTAAGTAGATGTAATTCATTTCCTTTTCTGAAATCTCTTGGTCGTAAAATGTTTCAACATCCCCAATAAATGCAATTCGAGCTGACTTACGTTGGTTTTCTAAGAAGTCTAATTTCTTCTCTCCAATATTTTGAATTGTATCAGGTGATCCAGCAATATCAAAAAGCATCTCGATGTTTCGTAGAAAATCAGTTTCTTTTTTTTTAATTTCTTTTTTGATACGTATCTTGTACTGGGATATCAGCTTTTTCCCGAAAACTATGACTTCTTTCGCAACTAATATTGCACTTCCTCGCGCGTTTAGAATGAAGCGACGCATTTTGAAAAAAAAAACTTTCAAAACCTGTTTATTACTTGATAAATTGTTCCCAACAATCTGGTGTTCCATATCATTAATGAGAAAAACTTTTTCACGTAAATCGTGCTTCCCTGTCATCATTAAAAACAAAATTTCCATAATAAATCTATTGTTTACTTTTTGAGGTTATGAACCGAAGTCACACACAATGAAAGGACGCAGTTAACGTAGCTCTAAGAATTTTAGAAGACTAGGACGTTAACCGCTCGATACAGCGCGGTGTATCCAATGAGGCAGAATCTCATTGCAGGAGCGCCTCTCACCATTCGCTCTTCCCAAGCCTTGGCATTCGATGTATATAGAATCTATATACAGGTCTTGGACCTTGTAATACTTCCTAAAACCCTACCAAGTCTTAAGAATTTGTGTGCATTTCCAAAAAAGTTATGATAATTAAATAGAACATGTGTGAAAATACATTTATTTCCTATTTAAAATTTGAATCGCGTTGTGGCACGTGTTAATTATGTCCGATTCCATTAAAATTGCATTCAAAATTTGTTTTGAACTCCTTGATTAATTTTCAGGCCGGCGATGGAAAAAATTCCGACATCGACAAAATAACTGCCACCCTAGTATAGATATCCCAGAAAATAATATATTTTTTATTATATTTGGTTAAATTTAACAATTCTAATTGTTTATAAAAAGGGTCGTCATCGCAGTCATAGACGAAACATTCACTTAGTTGTCTGAGTTGACGCAGACAAAGGGAATTCGTCTAGATGCATCTTGGGGTTTTGAACGTTATAGTTACAAAAAGCACGTGGCTTTTGTTGCGGGAGATCAGCTGATTAAAGCATCTAAGCAAGGATAGGCCCAAGAAAAGGAGATGTGATTATGGAATGTATGCTAGTCTCACGATATACAGCAGAGCATATAAAAATATTCCTGAAAGAAACGGGTATATTGGGCATGTGCATGGGCGAACGAAGGACGGAATCGACAAGCGGCAGAAAGCTTTAGTGACATACAGTGCATAGGTGTACGTGCGCTAGACATCTCTCCCTCGATTGAGTACTTGTGCACTTTATTATTATTATGTTGTTCGGCTGCAGTGGCATTCTGTCAACAAGCTTTGAGAGAATCTATGATGTCTAATTTTTCAGTGCTAAATATAAGAAGGAAGAGTTCTACTCTAACATTTCCATTTTATAAGTTTAAAGCAAACAAATAAATATAAATAATAAGATATATAAGATAAGATAGTATATCTATGAATAGATTGTTTTGGTGGTGGTACTTGTGAGCATTGTCGGACAAGGTAACGTCCATGAGTGATTATCCTTTCCAGTATCTTCGAGTGGAAGAAGTACATTAACAGTCTAGCAGATAGAAGGATCAGGCTAAAGTAGGACCCATGGATCATCATTGTTTGGCGGCTTTATGTTTCTCACGCTGTACTGAAGTCATATTTTTTTTTCTAAATGTTCCGAGCATCTTTCGTTATTTTTAAAGACCTTATCCTGAAACCAGTTGGATTATGCCTGCCCCTTTTAATTCGATTTATTTGTTGGACTGACTGGGGAAAGCTGTTGTTGCGAGAATTGGCTTTTGGAGAGAGTACAACCATCCGCCTAGAGTTTCTATCAATGTCCATTCGAGCTGGTTTTTATATGTGACTCAAATGTCACAAATTTTGAATGTTGTACGCCCTGTACTTTCAACGTGACTTGGAGTTTCCATTAGAATCTTAATGATCAATGTTTTGAGTTGAAAGTTGGGCCAGATTGTTTGTGTGCTTCGTTGATGTGTCACACTAATTCTTCCAGTCCGTGTGACTTAGTCAAAGGGATCTTCTTCACTGTGTGGGTGTTACTCAGAACTTCTAAGAGTGTAGATTAAGCGCGTGTCAACTGACGTAGATAAATTTAGTCGTAGAGATTAATTACATTGTTTGTAATAATTAAAAAGGTATGAAAATAAGATTACATTGGAATTACTAATTATCCATTTATGTTTATTTATTATTCATTGCTATTAATTTAGTTAATATTCAATGACAATAACAATATTTTATAATTATGATATAAAAGTTACAATCAGTATTACAAATAATTATAAAATAATGACATTAATTGCTATATTGTAATTGATATAATATTTGTTGTTTATAGCGTTACAATCATAATAATATTAATAATATAATATTGATAATATTTGTTGTGGGTCGTTAATCATCAATTATATTTTGTTCATTGTTATATTTTGATATTATAATTAGTAATAACAATAATATTACGAATTATATCTCTTGGTCGGGGAGAACGGGCTCTCGGAAAACCAGTTCGGATTCAGGAAAGGCAGGTCCACGGTGGACGCCATCCAAGCTGTGGTTAACATCGCCACAAATGCAAGAAAAGGAACTGGTAAGCGTAAGGGATTCTGTGCGTTGATTAGCATTGACATACGCAATGCGTTCAATACCGCGAGATGGAACATCTGCATCGAGGCGATGGTGCGGAAAAAGGTCCCAGACTACCTGTTGCGAATGATAGATGACTATCTGAGCGACAGGTGGAGTGATATATGAGGGCGACAAATGGTCTCTCAAGGAGGAGATGACATGTGGCGCCCCTCAAGGGTCGCGGGTGGGTCCACTCGTTTGGAACGTCATGTACGACGATTTCCTGCGCATGGACCTGCCTGCTGGAACGAGCATCGTCGGCTTCGCGGATGACGCACTTGTCGTGTGCGCCGCTGACGACGTCGGAATCCTAGAGCTGAGGATCAATGAAAGTCTGTGGCGAGCGAAGCGCTGGTTGGATGGCAGAGGTCTTAAATTGGCCCCTGAGAAAACCGAGGCTTTGCTCGTTACGGACAGGAGATCCTTCCAATACCCGAGGATCGTTCTCGGAGAGCATGAAGTCGAGTGGAAAACAAGCATTAAGTACCTGGGGGTGCAGCTGGATCGTAGGCTTAGCTTTGGCGAACACCTAAAGATCGCAGCCGCCAAAGCCATCCAATGTGGAGCAAACTTGGCCCGGCTTATGCCAAACATTGGTGGACCCAGGGAAGCGAAAAGAAGATTGGTGGCGAGCGTGGTCCATTCGAAGCTGCTTTATGCAGCTCCGGTCTGGGCCAATGCCTTGCAAAACCATGCTATTCAGAAGAAGCTGTTCTCGGCGCAGAGACTTGTCGCGCTGAGAATAGTTTCGGCATATAGAACTATCTCGACGAGCGCTGTGCTGGTCCTGGCGAGCGTCCCGCCAATAGATTTATTGGCGGAGGAAAGGCAGGAAACCTTTCAGCTTCGCAAGGAGCTTACCTGCGCCGACCTGCAGAAAATCGCTCGCGCGAAGGAGGCCATCCGCAAGGATGGAAGGCGCAGACTCGTCGAGAAATGGCAGATGAGATGGCATGGTGAGCAGACAGGGAGATGGACCTACCGCCTGATCTCGGAGCTCGCCACCTGGCTGAACAGAAAGCACGGGGTCCTGTACAACGTCTATAAAATATTTTGCAATTTTTCCTCCTCACCAAAAAACAAAAAAAAAAAAAAAAAAAGTAATAACAATAATATTACGAATAAGAACAATTTCATAATTTAGATGAAATTAATATCTGTAATAATAATAATAATACATGACAATGGTAATAAAAAATGGTATTTTTTTTCTTTTTTTTTTGAGGAAGGGAGAAATGCTTTATGTACCTTCAAGGAGGCCTCGTGCTCCCCTGGTGTGTGCGACTCTGCTGCTCCTTGCAGCCCTACCCACTAAAACTCCCTCCCTGTCTCTAGGCCATGAGTTTCCACCCCGGAAACACAGTTAGGCATTATTTCAGAGTGGGGGCTATCTTGAGGCGCCACCTGCTTCTCCCCCTCGCTTCTTCTCCTCTTCTTTCTAGACTCCCTCGTCCAGCTCGGCCCTTTTTTTGGCTACTTTTCACGGCCTCCTCTGGGGGGCCATCTCCCGAAAATCCGCGTAGCGCATTGTCCCCGGGATATGATCGAACCGGGGCTTCTCCTCTCTTGCGGTGCAAAGGTAGCACCGCTGTTTCCTAGTGCAGCCTCCCGCGGTGTGTCCCTCTTCACCGCATCTTCAGCAGCTCCTGCTACGGTCTGACCCCCGGCAGTCCGCCGCTATGTGGCCAAAGCCAAGGCATTGGAAACACCAGTTCCAATTGCCTCTTTAAACGCGGTGTCCAGCCGCCCTCTGTCCTTTTTAGAACATTTCAGCTTAACTAGCAAGTTCTTGGATCGCGTCTCCCTTATTTCCTGGACTGTGGCGCCCAGTTCATCAGGGTTGACGCGCTTCTTGAGTTCGCGCAGGATGGAAACGTAACTCATTCCCTCTGCCGGTTTTATGAACACCGCTTCTGAACGCACATGGCTAGGTCTCTCCGACGTTCTGACAGCCATATTCCTCTTCTTCTTCTGGAAGTTTTTCCGCGCCGGAACCTCCACCCACTCCTCTTCTTTATAGTAGGCTTTTGGGATCTTATTCACTGGTTTCTTTGCCGCAGACGCCTGCGGACTCACAGTCGGCTCTCTCAGCCGCTACCCTCATTCACGACTCCCTTGTTTCATGGAGTTAGTCCCGGTAGTGCGCTTTCTTTGTCTCGTCGATTTCTCCACCAAACATCTCCTCACACATACTTTTGTTTAAATTTGAACTCTCCATAATTATCTCACGAGTAGCTAGAAAATTATCCGGGCCGCTCCTGTAGAGCCCCACATGCAGGGGTAAGGTCTTAGTACTCTAGGAGGTGACATGGTTTCCTAGATACACCGTGTAAGGCACCACTCCCTGGTGCCATGCAGCTCTCGGCACGGTAGTTAAGACCTTGGATTGGGGGTTATTCCTTCGGAACCATCCCTGGAGCACAGTCCGCAACGGCGTATTTAGTTTTGCATCCGTATTCGGCAGTAACCCTCGATACAGGGCCCGTCCATCCATAACTCGAGGACACGCCTTGTGGCCTGTTCTGAAACCTGCTGATCGGTTTCCGAGAAAACCGATGCAGGACCGGGAATGAAAAATAGTAATAATGTTCATAATAATAATAATAAAATAATATAATAATAGTCATCGATACGTGAAACCTCCATAAAATAAAATTGTGAATACAAAAAATCTGAAAAAATAAGTAAATATGCTAACAAAATGTTGAATTTTTGACGTTCTTATATAAAATTGCTAAAAAAGAAATAATTTTAATTTTTTGTATTCAATGTTTTGAAGGTAACATGGCTACCACTAACTTGTTAACTCATCCAGTGGTCGTCAAATTTGATTATCAAAAGAAACAATTTTGACAAATTTTATAAGGCTTGTTCGTTACCTACGGCCGACGCACCAAATAATAGACTCTGTGACGTCCTAAAGTTTTGATTTGATGAACAATTCCTAGCTTAAAGTCTAGAGTCTATTGCCCCATCTACGTTCCTCATTTAAGGGGTAACACCACCGTAAACCACCACTGTAAATTGTTTATAACAATTGTTTAAATTAATTTATTAAATTAAATTAAATTTAAATTTAAATTTAAACATTTAAATGTTATTATTAAGACTCAGGAAAAAACCCGATTAAAAATATTGAAAATTGTTTGAGTTATGCTGCGTGCCGATTCATAAAAACTTGTTTTGAGAAAAACGTGTTTAAAGTTTTGAGATATGTAATAAATACGAAAAAGTGAAGAATTTTAATGTTAAAATTTTTTTACCATTAATCTGCAATTCCAGTACCGTAAAGACGTCCTTCTGTATTCATATATTCTTCTTCATTCTCCTTCCTGGACGATTGAAGGTTGAAACGCGCCTCCTTTGCTGCATGCGCCAGTGCCCGCTCAGCCTACTGAATGCGCTTAGAATCGCCTTCAACACAAAGATTGTAAGATTGTGCCCCAATTTCCATTTATAAAACTTTTGAGATATGTGTTTAATTTCGTAAATATTTGTATGATAGTGTGACGTCCTAAGTTTTAAATTAATATAAATATTTCCTACCTAAAGTCTAGAGCCAATTACCCTAACTATGTTCCTCTGTTTATTGTTAAAATTAACAATTAACCGGGTAGAGGACAAGCCAAATGAATCAAATTACAATTATTGTTAATAATAATTTATTATAAAAATACAAATTTTATTTTAACCCAAGCGACTTTTTTAGTTGTTTGTTGCAGGCTGTTTTCCTTTGGTTTGTCGAGTCTGATTAGTCAAACCTTGAAGAAAAACACACTGTGAGTCTAAAGGGGTCAAAAGAAAATAGAAAAGAGACCTTTAATAAAAACAATGTTATTTTGACTTACCGGTTGTTCTTGATGAGGTGGCCTCTTGAAAGCGATAATCCCTTAGGTTCTGTTTATCCTCTGCTAATCGGGTACCTCCCCTAATTATCCTTGTTGACCAACAGTGGCAGGTCAATACTTTGTTTAACCGGTATCCTTATTTTGATACCTCGATTACAATGACACTAAATCCAGTTTTATCGAAATTCACTCCGTTGTTATTATATTGGTTTCCCCGAACACGTGGAAATTACGGCCACTTAGATTTATTGCGGTACGGCGACGAAAACCGGTTCTAACGATGCTGCTCGATCGTACGCTCTCTTAGACTCCCTTAGACTAGACTTAGACTTGCTTAGACTGGTGCTTAGGCCTTGCAGCCTGGTTTATATTGTCGCCTGTAGTTTCAACTCGTAGGTAGAAAGTATGGGAATTTGAGTTCCATGGTTTCAATAACTTTTTCGAAGTCCATTAGAATCTTAGGTGTCAGTGTGTTGAGTTGAGACTATGGGCCAGTTTGCTGGTGTGCTGCGTTGGTGAGCTTAGGGACTCACACCAATTTTCCAAGTCCGTGTGGGTCATGCTTTCGTGGTGTGGGTGTACTCACATCTTCTCAAGGGCTGTGTAAACCCGTGTCACCATGTTTTTAGGTAGACTTAGTCGCAAGGGTCAATGACATTGTTTGTATACATAGGTAAGTAATAAATTAATTATAATACAACTGTTGTACATAAATGGTTATTATGATTTGTTTTAATTCTATTAATCTTTATATTTAAACATTGTTTTTGTTTATAAAATAACATTGATAATAATAATAGTGATTTGAATAGTTATTAAAAAGAACGTATTTTATAATTAATTTCTGGTTGTTGATTAACATCAAATAAGAATATTAACAACAATTATCATTATTATAAACATTATTATTATAAAATTTGAAGTAACACTATTGTTATATAATATAAGTGATTGATAATTATTTCAAATACAAAAATTGAAGTAACCTTGTTATTATTTAATATTTGTTGCATTTTGACAATTATTTTTCATAACAATATAAAGTATTAATAATAATAGTGATTAATAATAATTTCAAATACAAAGGTTGAAGTAATATTGTTGTTATGTAACATTTGTTGCATTTCGTTAATTGTTATTATTAACAATAGTAATAATAATAGTTAATAATAATAAAAGGTAATATTTGTTGTAATTAGTATTTTATCAATAAAATAAATTGTTTATTGATATTTTAGTTAATAGTGATAGTGAAATTATTTATAAAAACAATTAGATGTATCTAGAAACAATATTTATAACAACAATAAAACGTGTTAAATGATATAATAGCATAATAGTATTATATAATTATAATATATAATATATCTGTCATGGATACGTGACAATAGCAATCAATTAATAATTAATTATTATTACTATTATGATACAATTAATTATTATTAACAAAAATAGACACATACTTTAGTATGATGAGCAACTAGATGCCCGATGAATAAGTGTCCGAAGTTAAATGTCCGATACGTTTGAATTCACTTTATTCAATCGTTGAAATAGATTGTAAAGAAATCATTTGAATTCAGTCTAGCTCATTAATTTCCTGTCGATTGCAGGAAAACCTCTCTTGGCTCTTCACAAAATTCTAGAGAAAACATTTCTTTACAGAAGAAAGTGATTTTTCTAGAATCCCGCATAATAATGGAATAGGAAAGAAAATTTATTACATAAATATCAACATTCATGCGTAAAAGCAGTTTATTATTTGACTTAAATTTTTTTGTTACAGGCTGTTGGCTTAAGAGCACTCGTTGAGCTGAAGTCTTTCGGGAAAGATGGAAATTCTGTTGATGGCCCTCGTGGAATTCTTACTTTAGAGCAATTGCCTAATGGTGTTAGAATTACAGGAACTATTAAAGGCCTAAATTCAGGCCTGCATGGGTTTCATGTCCATGAAAAAGGAGATTTAACAAAGGGCTGTGATTCTACTGGATCTCATTTTAATCCATACATGGTAATTAAAAAAATTTTTATTTGGTTGAAGTGCAGTTTAGCGACCAGACTATCAAGTTAGCCACAAATTCTGACATCCAAGGCAACCAACTCAGTGGAGAGTGCATAATTACCTATGGTGGGGAATTTAAAAATTAGAACTTCGAGAAAAGTACTCATTTAAAAATCAATTTTGCATTATTATTTTGCAAAAAATGACTATACACGGGCTAGTACTTACTAGCTACGTATATTTATTTATTCAATTTAATTTCTTTATTTATTGAAACTATTCAACATTGAAGAATGCAATTATATGAAAATCTATTTGTAACATTATTTTTCGACAAAAAAATGACTACCAAGGTGATATTACATACTTATAAGCGATGTATTTCGATTCGATTCAATTCTTTTATTAAATTAAATTATTCAACTTTGAGTAATGCCATTATGTTAAAATCTTTTACTGTCCGGTAACTTCAATTTCTATAACGCCTGCACGCAAACCGGAATGCAGCTGAGTGAATAACGAATGTATATTTACGTCACTGAGATAATAATCATATATATACTATATGAGTCATTTCATGGGAGATTTACAGTCAACATTCTTTTTCGACGAAATATTTTTTTTGCCTTCTTACTTCGAAAATAATCAACAGATTTTTTTTTTCAATGTGGTACTTGAAAATTTCGAGATATAATTTTTTTAAGTTTGGCACTAGGGGAAAATTTTGTTTTTTCTAACAGCTCACTGTAAAAGCAGTTTTGAATATAAAATGTAACCCTTGCACTTGAAATGCGCGACAGAGTACAAGCTTCCAAAAAAGTTATAGCACAAATTTTGTTGATTGTTTTGTAATAACAATATAGTAGATTTTTATAGACAATTGAATTTTTTTTTAATTTGGAACTAATTTTTTTCCGATTTTTTGTTTCTAAATTTTTGTTGAAGTTTTTTCAATATGCAGGCAAAATTTTGGAATGGAAAAATTAAAACTGTAGTTGTAATTAATTTATAAAATCTGTCCCGCCCATTGCAGCGGTTCACTGCCACACGTGCTTCGAGTCCGAGCATGCCTAAACAAACTTAAGGGGTTCTTCTACCTTGTGGCCTCGTTTTTTATACTGTTTTTTGAGACTGAATTGTAGGGAAACCAATAATGCAATCGAGGTGCGGTTTTTTGCATTTAACTTATTTATTTATATACTTTCAACAAAAATTTTACTGAAATTTTACTGCCTCCAATTTGACCGTGATTTGACCTTAAAATATCCCTTACGAAAAATGTATACCAAAACGGTTGACACGATTTAGCTCATGAAAGTCGTCTGAAACAAAAAAACCAAAATGATTCAGTTTTTTTATGCCTTTGGCTATCGTTTGACACAAGGAATTTGCAAAATTTGAAAATTTCAGGAAATAGTGAACAAACAAGAAAAAAAAATTTCTATGCTTTCAAGATCAAGAACAGCTGTAAAAATTCTTGAAATGGAAAAAATCCAAAAAGCTCGTGTTAGACGATAGCGACATGTTTTTCACAAATTTTGATATATGACTTTAGTTAATTGATCAATTACTTTTCGAGATATCATGTCAACCAGTTGCAAAAACGGAACTTTTGGGAAATCGCATTTAAAGATGAACATCTTTAAATGCGAAAAGTTACTTACAATCAATCTGCAATGCCAGGGCCATAAAGTGCCATTTTAAGATTATATTTCTAGCACCTTCTAGGCCACAAAAATGCAAAAAAACATCGATTTTTTTGAACCAACAAAGTAGAAGACCCCCTTAAGCGTAGCAGCAGCGTACGAGATCGCTCGTTGCAACGCGCGGGATAGAATTAATAAATTGATTACACCTACAGTTTTCATTTTTCCATTCCAAAATTTTACCTGCACATTGAAAAAACTTCAGCAAAAATTTAGAAACAAAAAAATCGGAAAAAATTAGTTCCAAATTAAAAAAAATTCAATTGTTTATAAAAATCTACTATATTGTTATGTTACGTCAGAAACGTAACATTTCTCTTCTTAAAAGATTCCTCGTTTTATGTTAGGATCGAAAAGGATCCGCTCTAAGGGATGAGGAGAAGTCAGTGATTGAGAATGGTTATTGATATAAAGTATGTTTATTGATAATCAAATTGAGAAACGAATAAGCATCATGGAATTGGAAGTCGAATTGAAATTTAGATGTACCTTTGAGTGAAATTTGTCTGATGAATTGTTGAGTCCAGTGGAGCGAAGGTGGTCAGTTGAGTCCCCGTTGAGATCGTTGAGATAGTACTTGTTTGATGGGAAATTCGTTGTTGAGACGGTTGGTCTAGTCGATTCTTGATCCAAGTTTAGAGAGAATTTTGGACGGTGATTCTCCTTCACTTTCTAATGTCGTTGAACTCAGCGTCGAGTAGGAATTCGTCTGAGTAGCGGTAAAATCAGATGAGGCTGGACTGAACTCGTAGCGTAGAGATAATAAAACTGGACTAGACTCGCTGTGTAGAGATAATGAACTGGACCAGACTCGCGGCGTAGAGATGATGGTACTGGACTGACTTCTCTTGGGATTTTTGCCTTTTATAGAACTTTTGCAAGGTGGCTTATGGTGGGAGCAAAACCAAGGTGTACCACCTTTAGTATTAAGATCGGATGAGTTGCCCTCTCTGATGACTCGTGCTCCAATGAAATTCGTTACCTGGCACTAATGTCGCAATCTATTTTATCTGTTATTCGATTCTAACGAAAAGGTCAACTACTGTGGAAGTAAACAAGGTGTATCATCTTTTCCATATTTGGTATTTTAAGATCGGATGAGTTGCCTTCTCTGATCACTTATGCTTCGATGAAATTTATTACCTGGCATTAGTGTCATAGTCAAATATATCAAGTCTATTTTATCTGTTATTCGATTCTAACGAAAAGGTCAACTACTGTAGAAGTAAAAACAAAGTGTACGATCTTTTCCATATTTTGGTGTTTAAAGTCGAATGAGTTGCCTTTACCGATGAGTCACGTTCCGATGAAATTTATTACTTGGCGTTAATGTCACAGCCAAATATATCTATTTAGATTTCCCTTTCGATTTTAACGATCTTCCTACTTCTTGTTAGATCTTGCTGTTGAGTCAATATAATCAAGGACGTGGTAATGTTGCCTTGATCTCTTCATTGGTTCCTTAATTTGTTTATTACTCTAGGTGGTAGAGTCGTGGGACGTGACAGTTATTACAAAAAAAACAACGAAATGTGTGCTATAACTTTTTTGAAAGCTTGTACCCTTCCCCGCATTTCAAGTGCAAGGGTTACATTTTATATTCAAAACTGCTTTTACAGTGAGCTGTTAGAAAAAAAAAAAAATTTCCCGAGTGCCAAACGTAAAAAAATTATATCACGAAATTTTCAAGTATCACATTGAAAAAAAACGTGCAAAAACCCCTGGAAGAAAAAGCCTAAACCGGAGGCTTAGAAACCGGACTGGCTAAGGCGTGCTCGCCCAGAACCGGTGCTAATAAAGCCTGCTGAGGAAGTGAATTACATGGTAATTTTAAAAGACCTCAAAAAGCTCGTCAAACCTGACAAACTGGGTGTCACAGTCCATGAAATTAGGGAGATGCGCTCTAAAGACCTGCTGATGAAACTGAAATGTTCCAAAGAAGGCAGAGGGTGGCTAGATACCGCCTTGAAAGAGGTTATTGGTGCTAGTGGAGCTGTCCATCGCCTCATCCCCAGGATCGAGGTCAAGATCACGGACATCGAACCCAGCATTGAAGTCGAGGATGTCGACGATGCTGTAAGAGACTTTTTTGATAATGCATCGGAGTTGCTTGAACTTCTACTGCTTCGATTGATTCAAATTCTTGTGGCAGCATTTTTCTAAGGAAAAATTTACAATATTCAAAGAATTTGAAAAAAATTTACAATTAAAATTTTTCGGGAGGAAATTGTTGAGTATAGCCATCCATGATAAAATTGGAATGGTGTTAGAAAAGGATATTCGCTAAAAGTGATGAAGATTTTACATTTGTATGGTTGAGGAATTAAAAATATTGATGTCTCACAAATAGGATTGTTGTTGGTGTTAGATATAGGTCTTGGTGGCTGACAAAATGTTTGGAATCCATTTTGATAACATGCATTGAGAAAATTTTCATTTGTTGTGAAGTACGATTGATTATTTGAAGAAATAGCGAGATAAAGAATTTGAGGTTTCATGTAAACAGAGAAAATGACGTCAGTATTGAAAACGAAATATATTGGAATTGGGTTTGGTTTAAATAATTGAAATACTTTAGTAGATGGGATTTGTATAGTCATAGTAAAAATCAAGTACTTATCGAATAAAAAGTATTGTATTTTAGCAAAGGGAAGGACCATAGAAAAAAGGGATGTTGAAAGGTATGGGTCTTCTTTGTTAGATTTGAAGTCCAGGAAGGTATCAGGAAGTAACATAGGGTGCCATAAATTAGGTTTAATATTCAACATGCACTACCGGTTAGAATTGTGGGACCACCTGTTTTTCGATGATTGCTTAAATTATCTTAATTTCAATTCTGAGGGTGATGTAATTTGTATTCTTAATAATGTGAAAGCCATCAAAATCATCCTTGAAATTAGTCTGGAATGAAGTCGTTTCGTTAAATTTTGAAGAAGTTATTGCAAAAAAAGTCCAAATGTCAATGTATTCTCAAATTTTAAATAACTTTTGAAACAATCAACATTTTTTAATGTTCTTAGGCTCATTTTAAAGTCAACATTCTAGAGAATCGCAGTAAATTGTCATTATGAATCTATAATACTTTCCTTGCATAATGCAAAAAGTTGAAATTGTATCAAAAAAGTAGGGAAATTTCGAAAACATTTCATCTGTAGGTAAATCACAATAATGATCATATAATAGTATATTAAGTGCCTAGCCGCACAATGAGGGTTATTGCGCGACGAGCGACAATGCTCGCAGGAGATCAAAGCCAAGGCGTAGCCGAGATCAAGCCGAGACGAATCCGAGGCGCGATCAGTCCTGCGAGCATTGTCGCGAGTCTCGTAATTTCCCGAATTGTGTGCATTGGCGCGCATTCTATTTTATGTGACTTCGGTGCGTATACGAGTTTTTATGCGTACACTTGAATCTAATCTAGTATTCATCATGATTCTCATCCATTGCACTTGATATTTCGCGACTAGTTCCGGCCATTTTTATTTTATCGATTTTGTGTAGTAGTAGCTTGTTGTAATAGAGCATGCGCAGTTCAAATGTACAAGGCTTTGTCAGTAGGGTGCTAACGCTGTACGAAGAAGAAGAAGAATAAGAAGAAGATTGTGCTCCCTATATGGCTATAGGCACATGCGCAGTTCAATTTTTATATTACATTCCTCAGTAGCACAATATACTACATTGCGCTACTGTTAACTGTAGCGAAAAAACGAGTTTACGCGCCGGTGGCACATAAATTGTATACTTGCAGCAAGTGTAAAATTGCTACATGTTGTATTGGAAAAGAATCGCTTCATGTATTACGTAGTAAATATACTTTCAATATGTAAATATAGAGATCACTTGTTAATTTACATGGTTAGAATTTTTTTCGTGCGTTTTCTCATGTACCATCTGATCAAATTTGACTCGGGCTGGTCCAGTTAAACCGCGCGCGTAAACCGAAACGGTAAAAAGTTTTTTTGTCTAGGTTGGTAACACCTTCTTTGACAGTCGTGTGAAGTTTGAGCGGGAGACGTCCATTAGTGTGTGCTTGGTAGCCATTGGTTTACGACGCGAAAAGTTTGTCTGGTGATTTTTATTATGGGTAAGGCTTTCCCAAGTGGGAAATTTTGCGAAGGAACGTATTTTTCGTTGATATTTAGCTTAAACCGAGTTTCAAGCGTACAAAGTACATCCTGTTAATTTTGTTGTAAAATTCCCGATTGTTTATTTTTTATAAACAATCAATGTTTTTTGTAGTGTTTTGGGAATTAATTTTTATGTCAGCAAGTAAGTACCCTGAATTAAATAATTTTTCAATTGCAGGTCAATAAGACATGACACCACAAAACAGTATTTTTTCCATTACAAAATCTCAATTTCAATGTTTATTGAAAAAATTGTTTGTAAACAAATAAAAATAAAATTTTTTGTTGTGCAAGAAGAAACATAATCTTTACTTCTTGAACATGAGTTTTTTCAATATTTTACATTACAGGAATGACTTTAGATGTGTCATCAATTAATTGAAAATTAACTTTAGACCAATCATACGGATTTTTGGGTCTTTTAACTTTTGTCTGATTTTTATTTTTCTAAAGTTTAAAAAATAAAAATAATCAATCAATAAATATAAAAATTACATGACCACAAAAGTCTGTATGATTCAGCTGGCGTTAATTTTAAATCAATAGATTTTGATTATTATGACAAGAACGATCATAAAACCCATTCTGAAAATTTAGAAAAGCGTTATTCAAAAGAACAACTGTAAACAACACGCGAAAATACCACTGTTTTGTTCCAAAAAATTCGATCTACACGTTTTTTTTTCCAGGAATAAATGCACAAATGCTTATTACATAAGTTGTTGTCATTAATGCAGATCCTAGAGGCGCAGAAATAGATTTCATTTTTATTTTTTTATAAACAATTGTTTCAATAAACATCGAAATTAAGTTTATTGTAATGGAAAAAATACTGTTTTGTAGTGTCATGTGTTATTGACCTGCAATTGAAAAATTATTTAATTCAGGGTACTTACTTACCGAGAACAAAATGTATTCCCAAAATAGTACAAAAAACATTGATTGTTTATAAAAAATAAACAATCGGGAATTTTACAACAAAATTAACAGGATGTACTTTGTACGCTTGAAACTCGAACTGAGCTAAATATCAACGAAAAATACGTTCCTTCGCAAAATCGGGGCCCACGTGGGAAAGCCTTCCCCGATGGAAATAAATTGAACAACGAGTTTGCTTGAAATTTTGTGTTTCCAATGAAATTACGGCTACGGAATGATTGGAAATGTTGCAGAAGTGTTTTGGGGAGTCTACTCTATCGAGAACGCAAGCATTTGAGTGGCATCGAGCATTCAGTGAGGGTCGTGAGGTCGTAGAAAACTTGCCTCATGCCAGTCGTCCATCCACCTCTGTTAATGACAATAACATCGAAAATATCAAGAAAATCGTGCTAAAAAATTGTCGTGTTGGCATTAGAGAGGTAGCAGAGGCTCTCAACATCTCCTATGGATCGACTCAACATATTGTGGTTCATGTTTTGGGTATGAAGCGCGTCGCCGCCAGACTCGTACCGTACAAGATAATGCGCCGTCACATTTCAGAGTGATTGTGATTGAATTTTTGACTAAACACGAAACAAAAGTCATTGCTCAGCCACCGTATTTGACAGATTTGGCTCCCTGTGACTTTTTTCTCTTTCCAAACCTCAAATATCCGCCCCGGGGAACGCGCCATGAGTCGATTGAGGCCATAAAGAGAAATTCGCTGAAGGAACTGAAGTTGATACTGGCCGAGGCCTATAAGATATGTATAGGAAATTGGATTAACTGTTAGACATGCTTATATTGGCTCAAAAGTAGCCTATTTCGAAGACGATAATAAAGATTTGTATTAAAATACATAAAAATGTTGTTTTCTTTAACCAATGCGGGTCATATTTGATCAAATGGTATATCTCGGCAGCGGCAAAGCAACATTTTATAGATATTGAATTCGCGACATTATTCAGAAGTTATTGTTATTAATGTGAAACAGCTCACCACAGTAAGTAAGTAATAAAAAAGTTATATTATTTCATTTTTTTTTGTTTTTTTTTGGTGAGGAGGAAAAATGGCAAAATCTTTTATGGACGTTGTACAGGACTCTCCTAGGACGGGTCTGGGCATACCTGTTAAAACCAAAAAAACTCTCTCACGAACCAATACACCGCCCGCGGAACCGCCTTTCGGCTTTAAACTTCGCGGGCATTTGGTTCCACCTTGAAGTCGCGTACGACTCTTCCGTCGTCCGTTCGCCGGGGACTCCCATCCGCGGGCACACGCCCGTTAGGCAGGCCCCGATGCGATTTCTACTGGCCCCCGTTGTTGCCGCGTTCTGCACGCCCATCGAGCTCCCTCGTCTTCATCACGAGGGTGACGAATGACTCGATAAGCATCCATATCTGTTCAGACTGGAGCATGAGAGAGACCATCGTGTCAGGAGTAAGTTGTGCGCCCACTGCCCAACCGACAGACTCCCTTTCCGCGCCCCACCTGGCACAGACAAAGAGTGTGTGCTCTACATTTTCCACAAGAGAACCGCAGTAGCGACACGACTCATCATCTCTTTTATTGAAGCGCTTCAGGTACGCATTAAAGCAACCATGGCCCGAAAGCGCTTGCGCCAGGTAAAAGCCGACTTGACCGTGCTTTATATTCAGCCAGGTGGCGAGCTCCTGGATTAGACGGTGAGTCAATCTCCCGGATTGGTCACCATGCCATCTCGTCTGCCATTTCTCGACGAGTCTGCGCCTTCCATCCTTGCGGATGGCCTTCTTCGCGCGAGCGATTTCCTGCAGGTTTGGTGGGACGCTCGCCAGGACCAGTACAGCGCTCGTCGACACAGTTCGGTATGCTGAGACAATTCTCATCAACACAACTCTCTGTGCCGAGAACAGCTTCTTCAGGATAGCATGGTTGTTAAGGGCACTTGTCCAGATCGGAGCTGCATAAAGCAGCTTCGAATTTACCACGCTCGCCACTAGCCTTCTCTTAGCTTCCCTGGGTCCACCAGTGTTGGGCAAGAGCCAAGTCAGGGCGACCCCACATTGGATGGCTTTGGCAGTCGCGATCTGCAGGTGTTCGCCGAAACTAAGCCTTCGATACAACTGCACTCCCAGGTACTTAATGCTCTTTTTCCACTTGATTTCATGTTCCCCGAGAACGATCCTCGGGTATCTCCTGTCCGCATGAGTGAGTGGACATGGTATGAATGCGGGGGGCCCCTTAATCGGGGTATCTCCCCAAATGCGCATGCGGCGGTGACGCTAAACTTCCCTCGTAACCCTCTCGCGGTCACATCACAACCACATGCACGACACCGACACCCACACATACCAGAATGAATGTACTAATGAGTGAATGGGCTGCGGCCGGCGCCTGGTGGATATTCCCGATAGACTAGCCAAGGGAGGAGTAGTAGCCTCACGACCAGGGTAGGACGCGATGTCAGTACCTTACCTCTATGGAAGTAATATCGGTAAATGTAAGTCCCTCCGGTGTTCTGCCGCCAAGGGCGAAGATCCCGTGAAACCACATGTTAAATTGGAAAAACCGCTCACGTTCCTACTGTCTGGAGCCAATTTCAGGGTTGAAATCATGGACGCCCGGGCGCAGGAACGAAGGATTACCTGGTCAGTATTTCCTTATATCCAACGCTGCGTAGGATAAATCGCACACCGTCTAGCCTGAAGTCCGGGTCAGGTGTCGGGCCGGACCCGGCACCGCTCGGTCGATAGGGGTGACGTTAAACCTTTAGCATCATTATGGCGCGGGCCTATCCCGTAACCTTTTTACTATCTTCATTTAATGTGCCGATAGGATCGATCATCCGATAAGCCGCTTCTCGGTTTCGGCGCACATAATTAGGGATCTATACAGGCGGGGATAGTAGCCCTACTGCAGTAGGGCTCCCATGATGGGCGAACCGTCTTAAGAAACGAGGGTAATAAATATGAATTCTGTTAAAAATAAAGGAGATGGAGAGGTGAAGGCGCCAGATGCGCACTCACACACTCCTCCAGGGGCTGAGGGATGGCAAGACGTCCTTCAACTCCTGAAGGAGCAAAGCGGAAAAATGGAGAGGCTAAATATGGCCCTCAAAGTTATACAAGACGGGATGCGTCAGAACACCCCGACCACCGTCAAAACGAGTGTTGGGGAGGCTGCTGAGGTTCTGGGCAGCCTCTTGAACACTCAAGAGTGTCTAATGAAAAGCGGGTTGGAAATCCAGAAGAGACTGGAGACCCACCCCGCCACGAAAAAAATGAGGATCTTCCAGAGACCACGTTCGGCTTCTCTGGGAGATACCCCAAAAAGCCAGGCGAAGGGTGAGAAAAGGGCAGCCCCCCCCCCCTCAGGAAAAAACTCCTAAGAGGGGGCAGGGCGGCCCGTCACCCTCGTACGCCCAAGTGACCAAGAGCCAGGCCCCAAAAAAAGAAGGGGATTGGCAAGTGGTCACAAAGCGCGGCGGAAAAAATAAAAAAAATGAAAAAAAACTGGAGAAAAAGGCGAAGGACCCTGTGCTTAAGGCACAGGGAACTGTTACCAAATTGAAACCGAAGCACTCCTCGCCCGCCAGGTCGGGCGACGCCATCAAGGTGTCGGCGAAGGAAGGCCAGTCCTACGCCGACATCTTGAAGGAGATGAAGGCGAAAGTCGACCCCCGGAAGGCAGGACTTGAGGTCCTGTCTATCCGGAAGACCAGGAAGGAAGAAGTCCTTCTGGTCCTCAAAAAGGGGGGAGACGTTTCGGCCTTCCAAAAGGAGCTCGACCTGGTGGTCGGGGAAAGGGCGCAAATTTCAGCCCTGGTCTCGACGAGGTCCCTCGAAATTAGGGACCTCGACGAGACCGTTGAGAAAGAAGAGGTCGTGGCTGCTAGTGCTTGGCACTAGGCAGACCGGCATTCGATGGATCCTGCAGGCTCTTCACCCGCTTTGGTGGGGTGAAGACGGCAGTGCTCAGGCTGGCTGAGGCAGACGCTGCGCGTCTGCTTCAGCTAGGTAAATTGAGGATCGGGTGGGTTGAGTGCCGCATTCGCGAGCAAGCGGAAGTCGCTCGCTGCTTCAGGTGCCTTGGGTACGGTCACGGGTCCCGGGGCTGCAGCAACCCCGACAGGAAAAACGCCTGTTGGAGGTGCGGCGCCACGGAACACTTGGCCAGGGGTTGTAAGGCACCACCAAGGTGCCTGACATGTGTAGACAGGGGCGACAAGGATGTCGCCCATGTGTCAGGGAGCGGCTCCTGCCCGGTCTTCCGGGAAGAGCTTCGGAGGTTGAGAGGCAGGAAATGAAGTTCCTGCAGCTCAACCTCGGAAGGGGGAAGGATGCCCAGGACCTCCTGATGCAGACTGCCAGGGAGAGGGGGGCCGATGTGCTGCTCATTAGTGAGCAGTACAAGTGGTCCGAAAACTCTGCTTGGTATCAGGATGCATCAAGGAGGGCCGGCATCCTTGTTTGTAACCCTGATTTGGGCGTCGGGGACATCCTGGAGACCAACGCGGGGTTCGTTTGGGTGGAAGTGGCGGGTGTGCGTGTGTACAGCTGCTACTTCTCCCCCGGCGATCCCTTCGATGTCTTTGAGACCCAGATCCTCCTCCTTGAGGAAAGCCTCCGTGAGGCTATCGGGCGATCCCTCATAGGGGGTGACTTTAATAGTAAGTCGCCCGAATGGGGTGAGGCCCGCCTAGACAGGAGGGGAATCTTGGTCGGCGAGATGGTCGCTAGGAATGACCTGATAGTCCTAAATCAGGGTAAAGAGTTTACGTTCAGACGAGGAGCGGGGGGGTCAATAATTGACCTCACAATTGCCGCGCCTCGCCTCACCTCAAGGATAGGCGGCTGTTCGGTTCTCGAGGAGTCAACCTTGAGTGACCACCAGTGCATCGAGTTCATTCTAAAACAAGGGCGCCAAGCAGTGGATAAGGATAGGGGCAGTGAAGGAAGGAGCCCCTCCTGGAACGCGAGACAGCTCTGCAGGGAAAGGCTTAAAGTCCATCTCGAGACGAACAGGCTCATCGATGAGCTCGGTTGGGTCGAGCCTGCTGGGTCCTTGGAGGACACTGTGCGCTCCAAGCTGTGGTTAACATCGCCACAAATGCAAGAAAGGGAACTGGTAAGCATAAGGGATTCTGCGCGTTGGTCAGCATTGACATACGCAATGCGTTCAATACCACGAGATGGAACATCTGCATCGAGGCGATGATGCGGAAAAAGTTTCCAGACTACCTGTTGCGAATGATAGATGACTATCTGAGCGATAGGTGGGTGATTTACGAGGGCGACAAATGGTCTCTCAAAGAAGAGATGACATGTGGCGCTCCTCAAGGGTCGCGGGTGGGTCCACTCGTTTGGAACGTCATGTATGACGACTTCCTGCGCATGGACCTACCTGCTGGAACGAGCATCATCGGCTTCGCGGATGACGCACTTGTCGTGTGCGCCGCTGATGACGTCGGAATCCTGGAGCTGAGGATCAATGAAAGCCTGTGGAGGGCAAAGCGTTGGTTGGATAGAAGAGGCCTCAAAATGGCCCCTGAAAAAACCGAGGCTTTGCTCGTCACGGACAGGAGATCCTTTCAGTACCCGAGGATCGTTCTCGGAGAGCATGAGGTCGAGTGGAGAACAAGTATAAAGTACCTGGGAGTGCAGTTGGATCGTAGGCTTAGCTTTGGCGAACACCTAAGGATCACAGCTGCAAAAGCCATCCAATGTGGAGCAAGCCTGGCTCGGCTCATGCCAAACATTGGTGGACCCAGGGAAGTAAAAAGGAGACTGGTGGCGAGCGTGGTGCACTCGAAGCTGCTCTATGCAGCTTCGGTCTGGGCCAAAGCCCTGCAAAACCATGCTATCCAGAGGAGGCTGTTCTCGGCGCAGAGACTTGTCGCGCTGAGAATAGTCTCAGCCTATTGAACCGTCTCGATGAGTGCTGTTCTGGTCCTGGCGAGCGTCCCGCCAATAGATTTATTGGCGGAGGAAAGGCAGGAGACCTTTCAGCTCCGCAAGGAGCTTATCTGTACCGACCCGCAGGAAATTGCTCGCGTGAAGGAGGCCATCCGCAAGGATGGAAGGCGCAAACTCGTCGAGAAATGGCAAATCAGATGGCATGGCGAGCAGACCGGGAGATGAACCTACCGCCTGATCCCGGAGCTCGCCACCTGGCTAAACAGAAAGCACGGAGAGGTCGGCTTTTATTTGGCGCAAGCGCTCTCGGGCCATGGCTATTTTAACGCGTACCTGAGGCGCTTTCAGAAAAGAGACGAGGAGATGTGTTGTCACTGCGATTCCCCTGTGGATAATGCAGAGCACGCACTCTTCGTCTGCGCAAAGTGGGTCGCGGCAAGGGAGGCCCTCGGTCAGGCAGTGGGTGCTGAGCTGACTCCTGATACGATGGTCCCTCTGATGCTCCAGTCTGAACGGATTTGGACGCTCATCGAATCATTCGTCACACTTGTGATGAAGACGAGGGAGCTCGATGGGCGTCGGGATATGAACAACGGGGAGGGCCAGTAGAAATCGCATCGGGGCCTGCACCCGCGGTCCTGCGTCTCGGGCGAGGAATCTCTTTGTTTCTCCCCTGAGTGGCGCGGCTAGACGGTTTGCCTAGTGGGCGTGTGGCCGCGGATGGAAGTTCCGAGCGAACGGATGACGGAAGAGTCGTACGCGACTTTAATGGAACCAACCACCCGTGAAGTTTAAAGCTGAAAGGCGGTTCCGCGGGTAGTGAATTGGTTCGAGAGAGGGGGTTTTTTGGTTTTAACAGGTATGCCTAAACCCGTCCTAGGAGAGTCCTGTACAACGTCTATAAAAGTTTCAAGTCAAAGTCCACGACATTGTACTCAACGATCGTCGATTGAAAGTGCGTGAGATTACACACGCGGACTGGTGTGGTTGCGTCTAAGCAATGTTTGGGCATAATTCAACGTAATTCAAAGGAATTTGTGCAACGTTATGTAACTGTTGACGAAATTTGGAATCATTATTATACGCCATAAACAAAAAATCAGTCAAAAATGTGGACTGGGCTTGGCGAATCTGCGCCAAAAAAAGCGAAAACGGTTCCATCAGCTGGTAAGGTCATGGCCACAATTTTTTGGGACTCACATGGTATAATATTGATCGATTATCTACAGAAGGGGAAAACTATTACAGGAGAGTATTATGTCTCATTATTAGATCGATTTGATGTCATACTAAAGAAAAAGCAGCCCCATCTGGCCAAATAGAAGTGCTTTTCCACCACGACAATGCTCCAGCTCACACGAGTGCCATTGCAACGGCCAAATTATTTGATTTATGCTACGAAATACTTCCTCATCCACCTTATTCCTCAGATTTGGCTCCTTCCGATTATTTCGGCTTAGAGGTAAAAGATTTTCATCGAACGAAGAGATCATCGCTGCGACAAATGAGTATTTTGAGGAGTTTGATCAAAATTACTTTTTAGAGAGTATAAAAAAGCTTGAGTACCGCTATAATAAATGTATACAGTTAAAAGGGCACTATGATGAAAAACAAATTGGAACTTTTGTTATAAAAAGTGTTCTTCATTTCAAAGTCACGGACTTATTGAATAGCTTTCGTGTAAGCACCACGCCGTAGATCGCCTACCGCGACGTTCGGAGGGGTACTCCCACCACCGCTACTCACGTGAGTACCCCGACCGACCACCGAGAAGCGCGCGCAGCTACCCCCACTGCTCGCAGACAGTATAAGAGGAGGGTCAGACTGAGAGAGGGCCCACATTCAGACATCTCTGGGTGAGACCTTCCGACAACGGTCCTTTTGGTCCAACCACATTGAGCGTCGACCGATGGGTTCCCCCATGGCCAGCCTTCGTAATGGGCTGAGGATCAGCGTCAGGTGCCCCTGACTGACCTCAGCTCCGATGCCACCAGAACGACGTTTCCACTGAACCCTAGACACTAGACCAGAGACCTAGGAGAGCCGTACCAAATCCTGACCCATGAGTACCCCCATGGCCGGTATTCGGCAGGAGCACATGCCCAGCGTCAGGTGCCCCTGACTGGGAGTGGCTCAGGTAAATGCTAGGTCCACTAGACGTACTCGAACATACCTGAACCTACCCGACCGCCTGAAATTGTAAAAACACCGGTGAACCAGATCATCTTCTAATCAAGGGCAATAGCCATTGGCTACGGGGCGAGAAGGCGGTGTGTGACGTCAGGTGCTCCTGATAACACCCCACTCCAGTCCTCTCCAGGGCATTGTAACCCAACCGTCTCTCCGGACAGATTTACTGACCAACCAACCGAGACACCAGTACCCTCGGCCCTCTATATACCGCCATGGCCGAGGCTCCGAGGTTGGTGCGCTCAAATTCAGATACCGCCGAGCGTGCCCTCCTTAAAAGACCGTGACTAGGCAGTGACCGACTAAGGAGCCGTTTGAAGGAGACTTTAAGGTGAACGTTGGTACAAGGTTTGCCATTTAATCATAAATCGTTTAACACTTGAATAACGCTTTCGAATTGAAGCATAGAAGTTCTAAAGTTGATAAGCGACATTTTTCACGTTTTATTTTTTTAATTTTTTTTATCTGTAATAGAATCAAACGCCAACGCAGGATGATTATTGACGATTTTTTTATCGCGTTCTAATGTAAAAAAAATAATGGTCGACTTTGCACTTTTGATAAGTCCACTGGTATCGGATGTTCAAAAGTTGACAAGTGCCTATTGAGTCTTATGGGGGTTCAATGTCAATATTAACCGAGCCATTAATAAAATAAGGCCAGAAATATTGGAAAAAGTGGTCAAAAACTGGACTAGTCGAATGCGCTTTATAGCGATTAGTCGTGGTGATCACATGTTGGAAATAATTTTTAAAATATAAATTAAATTTAATTTAATTTCAGAAAACAATAAAAAAATAAACATTCCATCAATTTTTCAGTGTTTTTTTTTTAATTTGAAATTCTCAAACACTTAAGGACGTTCTCTTGAAAATCACTTTTCTTTAGATTTCTTTCAAACTTCGTAAATAAGTACTTTTTACCATGATCTACAAAGTGGTAAAAAGATTATCATCAAGACCGGTACTTAAAATCGAGAAATTAAGCTCTAAAGTTGAATCTCTTAGCACGTGTTAGATAGGCGTAGTTCAGTTTCGCGATACCTTTCTTTACATTAAAAGCACAATTCTCTTTAGATTTTTTTGGAAAACTAGTATGTTATACTAGAGATTATAAGGAATCGTATGCCATCATAAAAAATACGTGTACCGGCACTACTTTTAAAGATATACGTTGTTGAAACTCGCAGTTGCACAAATTCTTAGCCGGCTTGCTGAAGCAAATATGGTGACTTGGCAACACCGCATCAACAGCGTGCGCGTAAGCTTACATTTGACATTGCTTCCAGAGGTTTGTTTTTACGAGCAGCTGATTTTTGTGAAATAAAAAATCCATTTTTGTTGAGAAATTTATTAGATATCTTATTAGTATTTACAAACTGTCAATAAGCTCATAATATAATCTCTCTCACACCATATGCTTTCGACTCGATATGAGAAAGACAGGAAAGCGGTGTTGCCAAATCGCACAAATCGACGCAGAAGACACATTTTGTTACTTTTGCGCATAAACGGTGCTCAACTCATTCGGTTAGAAAGCTTAACAGTAATCCCACTACCTATGATAGAGTAGGATGAGCACATCTACGGGCAAGAGAACGTCCTTAAAAAACATTCTTTATATTGAAATAGAATTTAATAAATAAATATACATTGCAAGTTTGTACTAGCCCGTATATAGCTATTTTCTTGTTAAAAATAAATTAGGCAAATTGCTTTTTACATAATTACATTTCCCAAATGAAATAAACATACAAATAGATTTTCAAATTAGTATATATTTTCAATATTTTCTTCTTCCTTATATTGAGGTAGAAGTCATGCCAAAAAACAAGTCTCTGGAAAAAAAAAGTTTTTCTATGACATTATCAGTCGTGTCATATGAAGGAAAAAACATTTTTTTTCGTGAAAAAATTTGAAACTTACGGAAAATAGTACTTCTAATAGATACAACGTATCTATGAGTAATGAACGGAAAAAAAATTTCTAGGCGCAGCATGGTGCACCTAACGATCCACTGCGTCACGTTGGTGACCTGGGTAACATACAGGTTGGTGAGGATGGGGTAGCACAGGTTGATGGCATTGACCATTACTTATCCTTATTGGGTGTTCGCGGTGCCATTGGAAGAGGAATAGTAGTACATGCAAAACCAGATGATCTTGGACGCGGAAAAACTGAAGATAGTCGCAGAACTGGTTCAGCTGGTGCTCGCCTCGCTTGTGGAGTTATTGTATTTGCTTAAAATTTGTCAAGAGCAGAGAAAGAATATATATTTATGAATAAATTACTAGAGAGTTCATTTAAAATTCATACAATGTAAATTCCCTCAAAATTTTGACCATGAAATTTTGTCTTCGACACCCGCGACGGAAATGCGATTTTGAAGCCCTGGCGCGAAACAGCGAAAATGATCGATTCCGCGATGAATGATGAGTTCATGTGATAAAACTTACTTTTTCACACTAGTGACGGGGAAGTTTGATAGTAATCGAATCCAACGTCAATTTTTACTTTGCCGTGCTCTGCGTAAGAGAAATGTCACGTGTTTATCGATGTCCTAGTTGCATCAACCGATCGCGGAACTGATCATTTTTGCCGTTTCGCACCAGGCCCCAAAATCACGTTCCGCTTTGTGGTATGTAAAGAAGATTGTATGTTAACCGAGTGGGGGACTAAACGATTCCTAAGTCGCGTGATTACCGTTCTTGCTTCGCTTGCGCAGCAACTTTATGCTCGTTGGGAATCTCCTAGATCCCCCACTTGGTTAACAATGTACTATTTCTACACTTTATCCTCCTATTAATTTTTACTGAACTTTGTACACTTAAATAACAAATCATGATTTTTCAAATAAACCCTTCGTATGATTGTGTTTATTTATAGCTAGTCATATCTTAATCTTACATTGAGGCTGCTCCAACTCTAGCTAGAGAAACTAATATAACAAACAAACTTTTAAGATAAGCAATGCTTAGTCATTTGCTGAAAATATTCAGAACATTTTAATAAGTGATTTTATTTCTAAGACTGTCTTGTTATTATAATAGTTGGAAATTTTTTTCCATGAAACAGGAAATAATTCCATGCCAGGTACTGACAACTCACAGGCTGGAAAAACTTTCCATGCATTTTTCTTTTTAGATTGCATATCAATCTGAGTTCTGCGCTGCATTCACATTAATTCATTATCAAGAAATAGTTTTAAATATCAAATTAACGCAACTAATAGGTATAGTATATGGGGCAACATTTGCCAAGTGTACCCGCCTCAACATTTTTTGTCTTCAATCTTTTTAAAACTCCACTAAATTGTAGTTCTAACCGACGTGTCTTAATCCCCTAAAGGAGACAGCTCTAGTGCGACTGGTTTTCAACATATATACAGGTGTATTTTTTAGACGTTTTTTCATGAGCTTTCCGATGAAAATGATGATTTTGTAATAAGAAAAATATGTTATGCTCATTTTCCTATTTTGAACATATTTCTTAAGTTTTTTTCAAAATTTTGTAAACAAAAAGCTTCATTCTTTCTCTTGAAAATAATCCAAGGTAGAAAGTGGGTCGTAGGTCTTATTGTATATTGTGTCCATTAATATTATTATAATATAATTATCTTGAATTTTGGCGAGCTGTCGGAGTTTTCAGTTCCGGAGTCACGTGTTCTTTATTTTTTTTGTATGTCTCGACTAGAAACAAATTAACTTTCAGACAAAGAAAGTTGTTTATTTCACTGATAGAGCAGCCCAACATTTTATGAATAATATGCTTCACCACGAAACAGATTTTGGTATTCCTGCTGAGTGGTACTTCCACGAACCGCTCATGGAAAAGGCCCATGTGATGGTGTCGGTGGTAACTTGAAACGACTCACCGCACGTGCTAGTTTTTAGGCATCATCGAAAGATCCAATTTTAACTGCAGATGCCCTTTATCAGTAGGCGAAAAGAAATCTGGTTGAAACCTCTGTATTCTTTAGTCATAAAGAAAATCATGAAACAACTACTGCAAAACATCAAAGTAGACTTGCATCAGGAAAAACTGTGCCTAAAACACAAAAGTACCACGCTTTCGTGCCCTCTCCTGATTTAATTATAACACAGAAGAAATATGTATTGTTTTTGCATTTTGACGTTTTTCCAAAGAAAACTACGGCTAGGTAGAAAAAGAAGTGTATGTGTAATGGAATAAGCACTTTGCTCAATTACTGATGTGAGAGGCGACGGCACTAACACCAAAAAGCACTCTGAATTAATTGAATTTGAAACTCATACTCAGTTTTGAATAATTTTCAAAAAAATAAATAAAAAACAATGTGAAACAAAGAAATTTTTTAAAAATATATGTAAAAAATTAAAAAACAGAGACAGAGACAGAAGCAGAGGCAGTGGCTTAGTGCAGAGTTCTTCTACGTAAGCATCAGCGTCCGCTAGTTCAATCTTCAAAGTGCTTCTGTTTCTTGGTACAATTTGAGAAAACAACAAAAATCTATGTAATAAAAGATGCTGGTTTGCGATCAATGAGGGTCAAATATAAAGAAGAAAACTCTTTATAGTGTCAAAATTTTTGCGACGTTTCGTTGGCTATGGGTTTGCCAACCTCATCAGGCTTTATTAAATTAAAAAAAAGAAAAAAAAACACCAAATATTAAACTTGACACACACAAGAAAAATAAAAATTAAATTAACTTAACATCCAGAACATACACAAAATTGTTAAAATTTTACCTTTATAAAAGAAGTTTAACTCATGATGAGTAATGCCGAGAAAATAAAATTATAATAAAAGTCATGATTTACTTAATAAAATGACGTGATGTCATGGAGTCGACGACACTTTGTCTACTAAATTATTACATTCAAACAGTTAACTTTAAATATTGACAACAGTTATTGTAAACACAGAATTTGAAATGTAAACAGACATCAGCTGGAAAGCTATCATGAATTTAATCTATTAAGTAATGAAAAATAAATTCTATTCAAAGTAAATATGTCTTCTTTTTTATTTATACTAAATTTATTAAATTTTATATGGATCATCTCGGATGTTAGTCTTTTTCGATAGTCAGAGACATAATCAACAATTTTGGTATTTTCCCAATCAAATTCATGGTTGAATTCCAATTGATGTTCACAGACTACGGATTCACTGTTTTTTTTATTTTTGTGTTCATTAATACGAACTCTTAATGCTCTCTTAGATTCACCAATATAAGTCGCAGTGCAATTTTTACAATTAAATTTGCACACAATATTAGTTTGTTCCCATTTGTATGTGGAGTCTTTACCTAATTTTATTATTGATTTCAAAGTTTTGTATCTATGTATTTGATGTATTCTATTTTTCAACTATACACAAAACCTTCAAGTTCAATTCAGAGAAAGACGAATTCTGTGTAGTAATAATTTGTTCATATAATTTGTTTATATAAATGGTTTGAACTATTGCTAATTATTTTTAATCTTTCACAAATCATTAGTAAATATAATAATCCATTTTTTTCTCCTGAGAATGCAGGTCAGAAAATCTTGAAAATTGATTCTAGCTAGGAAGCGTAAACAAATTATGTAACATTAAATAGAAGGGAGGGGGGGTCTAATTTTTGTTATGGTAATTGTGAAAATATTACAGAAAAGCCTCAAAAAAACGTTTCGGAGGGGAGGAAGATGGAGAAGCTCAAAAAAACATTAATTATTCAGGGAAGGCTATCTTAAAAAAAACAATTTTGCTCTTTAATTTGTTTATAACTACATGACAAATTCTTTGATACATCTGCATCATTTGATAGTAATTTTCAGAAAGTTCCAGCATCAATCAAAATTATTTTTGAATGAATCGTATCCTATTATGACGACCAAGATATTTATTGTAAAAGAGTCAAGCTATCAATTACAGTTACTTTAAAAAAAATCAAAAGTGCCCGTTGAGAACAAAATGTTAAATAAACATTGCACATCGTGATTTGTTTACGAACATTGAAAAATAATGAATTTTATATAATTAAAAGACATACAAAATCTTTCACAAGACCACTCATAGAAAATTCAATTCGCATTGATAGAAAGGAAGTTGAGACCATTTGAAAAAACTCGTTTCGTCCGGTGGATAACAATTTCACCCCTTGTAGTTCTGAGAAGGATGAAAGAAAAAGTATATAAATTGGTAGGTGAACTACTATCTTATAGGCAAACAAACTCTAAAAAATTAAAAACGTTTGGAAGACATGACATTTAAAATTAGGGCATTTCAAAAATAACGTCCCATATAATACAACACTCAATAAGTTTCCGGTCTGACATATAGATGGTACCACTGTTGTTAAATCTATATAATTTCTGGGTAGCACCAATCTTCAAACGTTAAGTGTCAAAATTTTATGATAATCTGACGTTTAGTTCAGAAGTTACAGAGGTTTTGGTTAAGCAACTTTTGTCATTTTCAAAAAATGGATGAAAAGGAGTTTCGAGTATTAATCAAACATTAATTTTCAATCGGGAAAAATACTCTTGAAGCAAAGCAGTGGCTTGATAAACGTTATGGGGACTCTGCACCAGGGAAATCAACAATCATCGACTGGTATGCCGAATTTAAACGCGGTCTTTCAAACACCGATGACGCTGAACGCTCTGGTGGCCCAAAATCAGCAGTTGTTCCGGAAAACATAACAAAAGGCCACAAAATCCGTATTATGGGATTGTGCTGAAAAGTAAAATAAATTTTTGTTTCTGTCAGGAACTTTGCATTTCTCTGCCATATGACCGTAGTCTAGGCAACGGTAGCAAAGCATCACCTCCGTCTTCTTGTGGACCCTACAGAAAACTCACCCGATCTTGATGCGGAATGCTCGTAGCAATTTCATGGCCTGCGCATTTTCCATCTTAAGATAGGCCCTCTTTGGCCCTCTATGAGGTTCTTTGGCAAACCAACTTATGTTTCGCTGGCAAATCAGCCCCGAAAAACTTCTTAAGTTCTCGTAGTCGAGTTGACGTCAAGGATCTCTATTTACGTCTTAGGAACGAGGTGGCGAACTCATTCTCTCTACCCCACGGCGTTACTGAGGGCAAAGCTAACTAGGGTGCATAAATATTCCCCAAATTCAATATTTCCTGAAATTTATTCGCCAAAACTCATTTAACGGAATTATCAATTGCTCTAATTTCTATAATTTTGACCCATCACATAACCTAATGTTCATATTTACAAATAACTAGGTATCAGACTCTTTATTTCTCCGAATAGTGATTTCACATAGTTTTTATAATACAATATAATCATTTAACCTTATTTTTATTCATCTGAATTATCACTTAGCATAACTTTTATATATCCAAATTGGTATTTCTATGAATTTTCACATTACCGAGTTGCCTTATTACAAAAGAATAATTTGACCAAAAACGCATCCCGTCGAAAATAATGTCACCACTGTCAAATGCAAACAATCAGAATTTATAGTAATTTAAATTTAAAATTTCGATTGGCTGAATTAAAACCCTTCGCCATTATTTTTCGCCCGGACGTAGTTTAGGTAAAATGGTTTTTCTGTAACACGATATTTCGGTAAAATGGAAGTTAAAAGAAATAGTAATTTGAAAATATAAAAATTATGATACATGATAATACGGTTAAATTAAATGCAGGGGGCTTTATAGACAGGCATCTTCCCATTGCGTGAAGGGTGCCCTATAAACGGGTCTATCCCAGGTTGAAAGTGGGGGACGCCATAGACGCGTCTATCCCCATGCACGAATAAGGATGTATGCCCCAGGCAGCGGCGCTGAGAATGAGTCTGCGAGTGCCTGCGAGCATCGAATGAACTAAATGAATGTTAGCGCCGCATGACTGTGATATGTGTTCTTCGAATCTGAGAGAAGACTCTATAGGCGGGTTCTCTCTTGAGTGAGGCAAAGAGCAACTTGGTGAATGGATCAGGTAGTGCGTATTGAACACAGGTGTCGGAGCCTGTGTTGCTTCGAGCGAGTCCGGTCTGTCCGTGTATTCCGGGACCGGCTAAGCGGAGGTTGGGCCTCAGGGAACTGGGATAAGACTTCGGTCCGAGGGTACACCCGTTCCCAACTATTCCGACCCGCTCCTCTACGCACAATGCGCTGGTGAAAAAATTTATGGATTTAAAGACCCTCGCCATGTTACAGACAGTGCAAATGAGGTCACTGAGGTGTTGTGGGTGGAATGCTCAACACCCATAAAAAGCCATAAACACTTCTAAGAGGGGGAAAGACGCGTCCAAGAGCCAGGCTTCGACTGAAAAAGGGGACTGGCAAGTGGTCACGAGGGAAAGCAAAAAAAAGGAGAAGAAGGCGAAGAACCCTGTGCTTTTTGCACAGGGAACTGTCGCCAAACTACGGTTGGAGCGCTCCACGCCCGCCAGGTCGGGCGACACCATCAAGGTGTCGGCGAAGGACGGCCAGTCCTACGCCCACTTCTTGAGGGAAATGAAGGCGAAGGTCAACCCTCGGAGGGCAGGACTTGAGGTCCAGTCTATCCGAATGTCGAGGAAGGAGGAAGTCCTTCTGGTCCTCAAAAAGGGGGAAACGTTTCGGCGAAGCTCGACCAGGCGGTCGGGGAGAGGGCGGAAATCACGGCCCTGGTTTCGACGAGGTCCCTCGAAATTAGGGACCTTGACGAGACCGTCGAGAACGCAGAGGTCGTGTCTGACTTGTGCTTGGCACTGGGCAGACGGGTACTTGACGGCTCCTGCAGGCTCTTCACCCGCTTTGGTGTGGTGAAGACCCCAGTGATCCGGCTAGCTGATCGGGTGGGTTGCGTGCCGCATCCGCGAGCATGCGGAAGTCGCCCGATCTTCCAGGAAGAGCTCCGGAGGTTAAGAGGCAGGATTTGAAATTCCTGCAGCTCAACCTCAGAAAATGGAAGGGTGCCCAGGACCTTCTGATGCAGAATGCCAGGGAGATGGGGGCCGATGTACTGCTCATTAATGAGCAGTACAAATAATCTGGAAATTCTGCCTGGTTCCAGGATGCATCAAGAAGGGCCGGAATCCTTGTTTGTAGCCCTGAGTTGAGCGTCGGCGATTTTCTGGAGTCCGACGTGGGGTTCGTTTGGGTGGAGGTGGCGGGTGTGCGTGTGTAAAACTGCTTCTTCTCCCCAACGATCCTTTCGAGGTCTTCGAGACCCAGATCCTCCTTCTTGCGGAAAGCCTCAGTGAGGCTGTCGGGTGGTGCCTCATAGGGGGTGACTTGAATAGTAAGTCGCCTGAGTTGGGTTAGGCCGCCTAGATAGGAGGGCAATCTTGGTTGGCGAGATGGTCGCCATGAAGGACCTGGTCGTCTCAAATCAGGGCAAGAAGTTTACGTTCAGTCAAGGAGCGTGGAGATCAATAATTGACCTCATAATTGCCGCGCCTCGCCTCACCTCAAGAATAGGTGACTAGTCGGTTCTCGAGGAGACAACCTTGAGTCACCACCGGTGCATCGAATTCAGCCTGAAACAACGGAGCCAAGCAATGGATAAGGGTAGGGGCGGCAAAGGAAGAAGCCACTTCTGGAACATAAGTTGAATTAGCAGGGAAATACTTTGAAAACACCTCGAAGAAACCAGGCTCATTGATGAGCTTGGTTGGGTCTGCCCTGCTGGGTCGTTAGAAGCAACTGTGCGCTGTGCGAGGCAGATGGTAGTCGCAGCTTGCGACTGCTCGATGTCTCACCGCAAGAGCAGGCTCGCCAGGGGTTCGATGTATTGGTGGAACGACCAGTTGGCTGCCCTACGTCGTAAATGCCTCGCAGCGCGCCGGAAATTCACCCGCTCAAAGGGGGATGCTAAGCTGCGCGAGGAATGGAAAGGGACAAAAGCAGCTTTGAGGCGAGCCATGAAGAAAAGCCGACTTCAATGCTGGAAAAACTTGATTGGCGAAGTCGAGAAGGACCCATGGGGTCTCGCCTTCAAAATTGTCACCAAGAGATTGGTGACTACAAGAAAGACCCCAGGCCTGAACAATCTCGATCAAGTCAAGTACATTGTGCGGAGCTTGTTTCCACACGTAGAGTTGTTCCAAAGACAGGACCGAAATTCCTGTGTGGTCCAGTGCGAAGAACTCTTCAATCTCGAAGAACTAATGAGAGCGGGTGGAAGGCTCAAGTCAAATACACCGCAGGGTATCGACGGGGTGTCAAACGAGATACTCAAAGAAGTGATCAGGGCTTACCCAGGGATCCTCTAAAAAGCCTTCAACTCCTGTCTTCGGGAGGGTAGGTCCTTCGTAAACTGGAAGAAGCAGAGGTAGGTCCTGCCGAGGAAGGGCAACAAACCTCTAGGGGATGCCTCGTCGTATAGACCAATATGTCTATTGGATACGATTAGGAAGCTTCTGGAGGAGTTGATTCTGCAACGTCTTCAGACTCTTTTGGTCGGGGAGAACGCTCTCTCGGAAAACCAGTCCGGATTCAGGAACGGCATGTCCACTGTGGACGCTATCCAAGCTGTGGTTAACATCGCCACAAACGCACGAAAAGGAACTGGTAAGCGTAAGAGATTCTGCGCGTTTATCAGCATTGACATACGTAATGCGTTCAATACCGCGAGGTGGAACATCTGCATCGAGGCGATGGTGCGAAAAAGGGTTCCAGACTACCTGTTGCGAATGATAGATGACTATCTGAGCGACAGGTGGGTGGTTTACGAGGGCGATAAATGGTCTCTCGAAGAAGAGATGACACGTGGCGCCTCTTAAGGGTCGCGGGTAGGTCCACTCGTTTGGGAGGTCATGTATGACGATTTCCTGCGCACTTGTCGTGTGTGCCACTGACGACATCAGAATCCTGCAGCTGAGGATCGATGAAAGTCTGTTGTGAGCAAAGCGTTGATTGGATAGCAGAGGCTTGGAAATGGCCCCTGAGAAAACCGAGGCTTTGCTCGTCACGGACAGGAGATCCTTTCAGTACCCGAGGATCATTCTCGGAGAGAATGAGGTCGAGTGGAAAACAAGTATTAAGTACCTAGGGGTGCAGTTGGATCTTAGGCTTAGCTTTGGCGACCACCTAAAGATCGCACCTGCCAAAGTCAACTAATGTTGAGTAAACTTGGCTCAGCTTATGCCCAACATTGGTGAACCCAGGGAAGCGAAAAGTGTACTGGTGGCGAGCGTGGTGCATTCAAAGCTGCTTTATGCAGCTCCAGTCTGGGCTCATGCCCTGCAAAACCTTGCTATCCAGAGGAGGCTGCTCTCGGCGCAGAGATCTGTCGCGCTGAGAATAGTTTCAGCATATAGAACTGTCTCGACGAGTGCTGTGTTGGTCCTGGCGAGCGTTCCGCCAATAGATTTATTGGCGGAGGAACGGCAGGAGACCCTTCAGCTCCGCAAGAAGCTTACCTGTAACGACCTGCAGGAAATCGCTCGCGCAAAGGAGGCCATCCGCAAGGATAGAAGGCACAGACTCGTCAAGAAATTACAAACAAGATGGCATGGTGAGCAGACCGGGAGATGGACCTACCGCCTGATCTCGGAGCTCGCCACCTGGTTGAACAGAGAGCATTTATTTTGCGCAATCGCTCTGAGGCCATGGCTGTTTTAACACGTATCTGAGGCGCTTTAAGGAGAGAGACGAGGAGATGTGTTGCTACTGCGATTTTCCCGTGGATAATGCAGAGCACGCAATCTTTGTCTGCGAAAAGTGGGGCGTGAAAAGGGAGGCCCTCTATCAGGCAGTGTGTGCCGAGGTCACTCCCGACACGATGGTCTCTCCGATGCTCCAGTCTGAACGGATCTGGACGCTCGTCGAATCATTCGTCAGACTTGTGATGAAGACGAGAGAGCTCGATGGGCGTCGAGAGCGAAACAACGGGGAGGGCCAGTAGAAATCGCATCGGGGTCTACAACCGCGGCCCTGCGTCTCAGGCGGACTTGGCTGTCCGCGTCGCTCGCGGAGAGGAATCTTTTTACTCCTCCACTGGTTAGCGCGGCTAGCGGATTTGCCTAACGGGCGTGTGGCCGCGGATGGGAATCCCGGGCGAACGGATGACGGAAGAGTCATACGCAACTTGCTGGAACCAACCGCCCGCGAAGTTTAAAGACGAAAGGCGGTTCCGCAGGTGGTGTATTGGTTCGAGAGAGGGGGTTTTTGGTTTTAACAGGTATGCCTAAACCCGTCCTAGGAGAGTCCTGTACAACGTCTGTAAAAGATTTCGCCATTTTTCCTCCTCACTTATCCGCAAGCAATCCATCTTCTTCATCAGCTCAAATTTCCTCTGGTACCTCTCCTTCAAGCAATCCCTTGTACCCTTACTTAAAATTTTTGACTGCCTGTCAGATTCGTGAGGTCCAACTTGTTTACAAACACCAGGTCGTGTAAACCTAATGTATAAATGGTGGCCAAATAGCAACTAGCGCCGCGTACAACTGTGATTATGAAGTATCATTATATGAGCACGAGTTAGTGCACATACATGCATACATCTGCCGGACATATAGTTCATGCGCAGCGTGTCTTTGTTTACAATGCTATTTTTGAGTTTGGCGGATTTTGTGATTATTATAAATGACTGAAAAACAAGATCAACGAACTTGCATCAAATTTTGTTTCCAACTCGGAAAAACGAGTTCGGAAACTATTCAGATGATGCAGATGGCCTTTGGGAATGGATGTATAAGCAAAACACGAATAAAAGAGTGGTATAATCGTTTCAAAGGAGGCCGCACTTCTGTTGATAGTGATTCTCGTTCTGGCCGACCTTCGACGACAAAAACATTGGATAATATTGAGCGGGTGCGAATTGCGATTGAAGGTGATCATCGATTAACTGTTCGTGAACTAGAAAATGATCTCGGAATACCGAAAACTACTGTTCGCAAAATTTTAAACAAGATTTTTCGAATGATTCGCGTATGTGGGGTGACTGGCTTCTTCACCACGAAAACGCGCCAGCGCATTCATCGAATCTTGTGCAGCAGTTTCTTAGTAAACACAGTATCGCATTGCTTCGACAACTTCCATACAGTCCCGGCATAGCCCCCTGTGACTTTTGGCTGTTTACAAAACTCTAAAAACCACTCAATGGACAGCGAATCGATGACAAAACGACGGTTGAAAATAATGCGACGAGCGTATTCAAGGCCATTTCTAAAAGTAAGTTCCAGGACTGTTTCGAGAATTGGAAACATCGCCGGAACCGTGTTATTCAATCAAGTGGGGGTTACTTTGAAGGATGCCACCCACCCGATGATGAAGAATAACGCCAGCGCGGAGATATAAAGGTAGGCCCGGTACTTTCCGGACAGAACTCGTATGTAGATTTTTTTAATGTGTAATCAAAATATCTGCAATTTGTATCTTTATTAAAGACAGAAACGATACGCACAATGAGTTATTAAATACTTGTAAATAACAATGGCGCAACTTATACGAATCGAATTATTCTTGCCGCACTCCACCCGCTTGCGACAACTAACGCGCGTAACGATCAAACGAAGTTACCTGTAAGTGAAGTTCATTGAAATAATACGAGACTCTAGTTCAAAACGATTACAGGTATAGTATCGCCCTCGATGCTAGATTGCACCACATTTCAGAGCATGTGGGAAAACCCCTCTTCCTCCACTTTACTTACCTGTCTTACTTCATTTCATACAGTTTTGAGTTGCACTTGTAGAAAAGGAAATTTCTCAAGGTTTTAGAGGAAGCCATTTTACCCTTCGGGTGGGAGTGTTATCATCTCAAACGAGAATCTGATATAATTTCGATCGAACTTTCCACGATCGTAAATTCTCGTCGTGTTAGAGTGTAGATGAAAAAGTTAATATATAAATAAATAAATAAATATAATAACCATTTAATGAACTTAGTGGTAACTTATTTTTTAAGGCTTCCAATAAAGCCGCATGAAGGATCCTGTAAGCCCTGAACTCACGTCCGATACCGCATTGAGCCAAGGTTGCTCTTATCCTATAACCAATTGAATCCACTGACGCGGGCCTATGGGGATTTTTAATATTAATAATTAATATATTAAAGGCACCCCTGAGGTAAGCTACTATTTTGATGTAGGTGCCGAGTGTGCATCTCATTGATCATCGTATTGATGGATTTTTCTTAAAACATTATTCCAAGTGTATGAAAGTTTGTTTATATGATTACAAGTGGAAGTGAGACTTAAAAAGTTCGTGATAAGCTCATTGATTCATTTTTTATAGTTTTCTGCAAGAAAGTCTTGCATTTGTTAGATAAAATAAAAATAAATTATTGGAAGGTAACATAGAAAGTTATTTCTTTTAATTGAACAGTATTAATCCAGAACTAATTTTTATTGGTATTAAGAATACTTGATGTTATGTATAGTCTTTCCACTGCAACATATCAGAAAGAATTTCTTTTACAATTTGTTCTCGTAACTATAAATATGAAATTGCTCCTGTAAATGAAAGTTGGTACATTTGTTATTCTACTAATTAAGATAAAAAAATATTTTTGACAAACTTGAATATTGTCTTTTCAACTTGTCCGCTAATAATATTATAACTAATAGTTTGAAAAAAAAGTCGTGTTGCTCGAACTGCTTTTGAATCCTTATGATTATAACTATTTTCCGTAACATATGGATTGTGCATGGCATAAGAGAATTAAAATGACGTACGTACAATGAAATATAAAAATGCACAATTTGATGTATTTGGACAAATAACGGAGAAAGAAAGAAAAGGAAAACGAAAAGGAAAATGCTCACACACACGTAAGCTGGACCCTAGTGGCTGTAAGCGCAGATATGACCCTTGCGGTGACGTCATGACACCTTACGCCTGCCGTAAGCAGCTTACGCTCGCCTGTACGCACCGACTTTGACGGATCCTACGCATATTAGAGACCACGCGCTAAAATCTTTAACCGTTGGTATCGATGTTATGCATGCAATAGTATTCCTGCAACCATTTCAATCCATTAAATCACTATTCGTATTATTTATTATACCTAATGCTTGAGTAGCTGAAAAATTGTCGGCCAGTGAGTAATACATTACCAAAAAAATCTGAACCAACGTTTTTCTGAAAATATGAAAAATCGAAAAGGTGTCAAATTCCAAAACATTCTAAAGGTCAATCCAAAATCCTGATATCGACCTACGACTTATTAAAATTCTGGAATAATCCAGAAATTATCATTAACTAATAAAATGCCAAGTCAACAAAAATTCTCATGGCAATAGACATGAAGAGTTTAAAAACTACCAAGTATTTAGGTCTTCAATATTTTCAAATTCTTTCTCAGCAAAAATTCCTCTTCACAGAAATCACGCCACATAGAAATAATTCCAAGTCATCACTATTCCCCACCTGTATGACATCGATACAATTCCATAAAAAGCAATCAATATGAAATCGCAAAGGCAGTCTGACGAGCTTCTTACTCCGGGTAAGACCTCTAAAGAGCAAGACACAGTTCTTTGCATTCGCCCGTCCGCGGTTCGCAACAAGTAAGTCCTATCACCTGAATAGTTGACCTAGATTCGTGAAAAGACCTAGCCAGGGCCACAAATTGGGGATTTTACTTGGGCGGACGTAAATACTTCTAAAATATTTCTTCCGACGAAAGCCGTTCACGGGGTTGTCGCGCTAAAAAATTATACAAGTAAAATTTTTATCACTACGCTTCTGAAATAATATTTTGAGTGCGTCGGTGGTCGGTTAGCCGTGAGAGTTAATTGTACGTGTACAGCCTGGCGTTGAAAAACAAAGTTCCGAAAAATAATCCTGTCGTCGAAACTCAAAATGACGAGAAGATATTTTTCGAGAAGCCACATTAAGGTTATAAACGATTAAAAGTGGAGAAAGAACACAATTTAAAAGTACTTTTTTCTTTCTGGTTCGAAACCATCCATCTTTTAATTTTTACAAAATTAACACGGCAAAGGTGTCAAGAATTCGTGTGTGTGTGTTAATTGCAACCACGTGCAATCGGTGAAAAATGAACAAGAGTGACTAGTTTTAGTCACGCGTCACAGAATTTTTAAAAAGCCCAGTTGAGTCAGAAGATCAAGGGTGACATCGAAGACAGCCTTCTTCTCCAGCTCTTGTCCCACCAACTGGTAGAATTAACTACAAATATCGGTAAGCTGTATCGTTTCCAATTTATAATATTTTGTTAAAAATAGAAGCAGAACCTTTGGATCGAGCCCCTCGAAATTAAGTAGATATTTTCTTTTCACCGAAATTCTAGCATTTTATATTCCGTTTTGGTAGCCAGTAGAGAAAGCAAGGATTCCGAAAACGATCCTACTTAAAAATAAAAAAAGGGGCACAAAAGTGTCCTACAGTTTGTGAAGCCTCCACGTACACTTTTCATCTTTTAAATAAATATTAATTTATTATTCATAATATTTAATTATTTATTTATCCCTACCACCCGTACATATCAACCTCAATATATTTAGAAAAAAATATGAAAAATAATTGATTATATGAAAAATTATAATAAAATGAATTCAAAGTATTTATTCAATGCCAAGAGCGCATTGTAACATAAGTATGCGCGATGTTTTTCGCATATTGGCCGCTCGCAGCTAAGGCACAGCCTTTCGCTCAGCACGCTAATTTCGACCTCCGAATCGAGTATGCTGTTATTCTAACTTTCGCTATCGCTGTCAGAGTACTCCGAATGCACCGATATGTAGTCTTTCTCCTCGAAGCATTCTCCTCCGAGATGAGGCTGCTCCACTGCTTCCTTAATCAATTGCTCTCGGAAAGTGCGAGGACGTAAATTATACGTCATCTAATGAAAACAAGAATTATACTATAAAATGTTCTAAAAAATTCAAAATTGACTAATTACAATTATACGCTTACCTCTTCACGTAGCATTTCAAAAAAGTGAAAAAAATGCGTTGCAAATCGAAAAATTTCTAAATACTTTCGAGGCTCGTGGAACGACAGTTAATCATTGAAAAATTGTTTTCAAAGATGTCAACTGTACGTAGAATTTTGTACTATAGGTTGTAATGTGTACGTAGACAGTTTTTTTATTTTAAAATCAAATATTACCGTAAGAAACTGAATCATTCTGTTTAAAACGAGAATAAATCTGCACGAGTAGTTTATTCAGCTCCTTCAAAACTAAATTAAGTCTTTATTATATGAATTAGGTAATTTACTGAACACATTACTTTTTAAGATTTTTTTTCAATAACAATTTTTTGAAATATATTTTTTTTATTACAGTACTAAAAATATGTGATTGCTACGTATATAAAAATATACTTTGATAAATCTATTTCTATAAAAAATTGAAACATCACCTTTGGCACACTTTTATTTATACAGGAGATGTATAATAGTATATTATGTGCCTAGGCGCATAATGAGGGTTATTACGCGACGAGCGACAATGCTCACAGGAGATCGAAGCCAAGATAAAGCCGAGGTGCGATCAGTCCTGCAAGCACTTTAAGTATGTCTCGTAATTACCCGAATTGTGTGCATTGGCACATATTCTATTTTATGTGACTTCGGCGCATTTATGAGTTTTTATGCGTACACTCGAATCCAATCTGAAAAGGTCGAAATTGCCGTGATTATCGCCCATCTCACTTGACTTTTCGCGAATAGTTCTGGCCATTTTGATTTTCTCGATCTTTTTTAGTAGTAGCGTATTGTAATATAAGCATGCGCAGTTCAAATGTACAAGGCTTTGTCAGAACGCGCTAGCGCTATACGAAGAAAAAGAATAAAAAGAAGATTACGCTCCACTGTATCGTAATAGGCGCATGCGCAGTTCAATTTTTACATAATGTTCCTCTGTATCGTAATACACAACATTACGATACTCTCAAGTGTAGCGTAAAAACGCGTTTATGCGCCGGAGGCACATAAATAATATAGCCAAACCGCTTCACAATTTCTAAAATATTAACAAGTCGCACAAATGTATCTGCCGTTCCGCGAGCGTCGAAAATATTTAGAAACTTATAAAGTGAGTTTCTAATGCGTTTTTGGCAATTAAATCGACCGAATTAAGCGAAAAAGAAGTTTTGAATCGCACGTAAATATACGCGTTCTTATAACATTCCTCCATTGACTGAAGCGAAGATGGCGGTCGAGAGTACCTTCTTTTTTAGAGCTCTACTTTTACTACTGACAAAATCGCGCCTATATCCCATGTCCTGTCATACTTCGGCCTTGTTGTACAAAGTTTGAACGCCCCGTTTATAAATCTCGATACCGATTTTCCCTGAGCTTCACTATTTGTTGCCAGAGCTGCAACAGCTTACCTAGCCATATTTTACGTACTATAGCTTGCCCCCTCCTTAAATTTCTTTGACAAAAACAATTCTTGTGGCAATATATTTAAATATAAGATTTTAACAAATCCAAATTTCCTTTGGTTGCCAGAATGGGTAATGATATTCTTGAAAATAAAATATCTTTGATAAAAATATTTGGTAAAATGTACCAATCTGAATGGGACGGCATCCAGGAGACGCTCGAGGAGCTAAAGGCGTTGCGAAGGGATGTAGAGGATACCAATTGTTACCTCGATTCCTTCGAGTACCTCCTGAGAGGCAGGACGGTACAGAATATTCAGGAGGTAAGACCCCACAAAAACAAGAAAGTTGTAAATGAGGGTAGCCAAAACCTTCCACAGCTGGCATCGAGATTCAGCCCGGAAACGCGCAAGCGGCTGAGAGAGCCGACCGTGAGTCCGGTGCCGCCTGCGGCAAAGAATCCGGGATATGTTATCTAAATAAATCATGGATTGATAGCTGTCTTTTCACAATTTACGTGCCACGGGCTTCATGACTTTTGTAAAAATCAGAGGAGTCACATTAAGACTAAAAGGAAGACATGTAAATTCGAAAAGGGTACCCTCGAATATAAACCTAAGAAACTTGCCGCACGATGGGTGGATAGCAACGAGACTAAGCATTTTCAGGGTCAATATTCGTAAAAAAATCTCCATGATACATTAATCTAGTGGCCGTGCGATCATCCTCCATATTGAAGTCGTCGTCCACGATAAATTCATTCAACTTTCTGAGGATAAGAACGAATCTAAAGGAACCGTTGGATTTTTCGACTAAAAAATAAGTCAATTTACCATTGAAGTTTTTCGGTTTTGGCGCGATGAATTCCTGGCCAATCTTGAGGTTGACTTTCGCAGCTCTTAATTTCTCGCCCAAATCGTCGCCGAAAAGAAAAGACTTCGGTTTTAATTCCTACATTACCTTTTTTTTCATTTTGCCATAAGGACTTCTTTCTTGTCCACTCCTCATTACCTTCAAGAAAATTGGTCAGGACTGCCCTACTGGGTTCAATGAAGCGGTTTCCAAGAGGACCGTGCGGAGGAGGGCGAACAAAATCTTACCCTTCTCGGTGAGGGGCAGGCCACTTTAGATCCATATATGTGTTACGTCCCGAGCAAAAGGCGAGGGTAGTTTCGATTTTTGAATGTAAGGGATTTTTGGTAAGGCCTGATAATTTATTTTTATTTGTGGGTGCGTTGTCACTTGTCAGGTGTATGGGCCCTGAGTTGTTCAAAATGATAATAAAACACTAAATTTATGAATGTTTGAGATAATTTATTATAAACAAATAAGATGTTGCATATGTTTACACAGAAAACGATACTTAGGTGGTAACTTACTTATCTACCTCTTAGATTAGAGGGAAAAAGAGAGAATTGTCGTTTGTTACTACTGTAGTTTCAAGCCAACGGCACAAAGTCTTGCGGGATAGTTTGGTTTCGTTTGAGTCTCCGTGAGGTAGCAAAACAACGCTAAATTTCGCAGGAGGTAGTTTGGTTTTCGTTTGAGTCTCCGTATGTAACAAGACAACGATAAATTTCGCAGGAGGTAGTTTGGTGTAAGGGATGCAAGTCCACCAACTGGTGTGATAAATTATCCGCTTACGTATTTTGCTAAATATACGAGAAATGAATCTGGCATGTACTTGTTAACAAGATAGGTTAGTTCGTCCCTTTTTATAATTGAATCACTACTAATCGACACGAATAAATACGACGATACACGTAATCCAAAGGAACTAGATAGCACTACTGTTTGTTGTTAGGCTAAGGGGGGTTTTTTAACAATTTTAATTTTTTTGTGTTTTTATTAGTTTTTTTTCAAAGCTTTTGAATTTTAATTAGAATTATTAATAGAATAATTATTATAAGAAAAGTAACTATAGTATGTGCTATATATATTATATGTGCACTAGAATTCAAAAAAGGTGGGATAATTTTCTGAATATTTGCATATTTTGTGAGTAAGAAAACATGACTTTCAAAAGTCGATATAAGCATGTAATTTTTTTTTATGAAAAAGATGTAACACATTTTTTAACAAGTGAGGTTCTGTGATCGACATATTATATGAGAAGGGAGAAATTATTTCAAGAGAAGTGGTTGATTTACTAAGTGGAATTGAGTTATCCATTATTTTTGGATAATTTTTAATATCGTAGTATGAAATTGATGAGTCCAAATTACAGTCATATTCTATTTGTAAAATTCCTATTCCTTGAAGAGTAATTAGGGTTATCGAATTTTTGAAGCAAGATAAAAAGATTTGTTTATGAAGAATAGTTGAATAAAGCCATCCACAGTGTGACAACAGTGGTGTTAAAAAAGGATATTCATTGAAGCTTATAAATGTTTTACATTTATGATGTTTCGCAAATAGGATTATTTTGAGTACTGTATATGGAATGAGGAGGGTGACAAAAATTTTGAAGTCCATTTTGGTGACATGAAGCGAGGAAATTTTCATTTTTTGTGAAGTAAGATTCGTTAATTGGAGAAATCGCGATATAAGAAATTTAAGATTTTATTAATATAGGTGTAATATAATCAGTATTGAAGTCAAAATATATTGGGGTTGAATGTGTTTTAAATACTTGAAATTCTTCTGAAGATAAAAATGGTATGGTCATAGTAAAAATTAAGTAGTTATTGAAAGTAAAGTATCTTATTTTAGAAAATGGAATGACCATAGAAAACAGAGACGTTGGAAGGTGAGGGTCTTCTTTGTTAGATTTGAAGTCTAATTAGGTATCTGGAAGCAGCATGGGGTGCCATAAATTTGTAGCGGCATGTGTTATAGCTTCCGTAAGTTGTGTTAGGAGTGATAGAAACGATCGGGATATTTCATGCAAGTCCATTAGCCAATTTGCTGCAAGAATTTGACATGCAGGTTTTACCCGTAACCTGGCAACTCTTAGTAATGGCTACCCAACCAATTTTATTTCGAATCGGAACGACCCAAAATAAAATATTCTTTTTACGTCTTAAGGGCGCCAGTCACTCTCAAGAATGACGAAATTTATTTTAAAACAATGATGAGACTCGAAACTGAAAACAAGACAGGGTCAAGGCAAGGTTACAACAGCTAACCGGGTAAATAAGTATAACGCCAGAATTTAATTAATAAAATAAAAGGCTGCACAAGATTTATTGAATATTATCAATCATCTCGATACAAATCAAAAATGAATTCACTAAAAGCCCTGAATATTTACATTGATTTTAATAAGCACAAATGGAATGAAAGCTAACAGAAATCTCGGAACATTCCCGACTCACGCGACAATATGGCGGAATGAATTCAAAGGCGCGTCTCACCACCCGAGAGAACCGGAATTTATCACTAATTTACTCTAATTAACCAATTTCTTTTTCTATCCAAACATAAATAAATAGGCCACCGATATAAAAAGAGCACTCGCGAACAAGAGAGAGAAGAGAGGCGAAGTGGCTCCGGTATGTGCAATGTACGCCATAAAGCGTCAGTGTCAGTTTAATAATGTCCGTTAGTTCCGGACCACTTGCCAAGAGAATTTAAATAAAATCAACTCAAATCAACATGTCATACATCCAATAGACGACTAGGCAACTCGTGCCTAGTATAATAATTGCCCTCGGCAAATAATTTCCATCAATACGCGGTTCCATCAGTTACAACGAACGGCGCATGTGGCACATTGACACCATTGTAATTAGTGTTCATTTACATCAAACTGCCTTAATTTAGTATCACAAAATGTCTAAGATACTAAATGTCAAGCCCCAGGGTCTATGCGCCCTAGGGTACGTTTTCCGGGTCACGTGGTGGCGTCCGGTCGTCTTGTGCGTCGCTCTCCAACGATCGATGGCGGCGATAATCAAAACGTCGATCTATCGTGGCTCGAAAGTCGACATGGCGGCCAGTGTTGACATGAACTCGGTAGCCGGCTGTGCCTCATCTTCGACGCTGCTGTCCTCCGACGCTGCTGTCCTCGTATCGCTCATGGAACAGACGGGACGGGAAGTGTGAGTGTGTGCAGTTCGTGATTAGTGTATTTCGAGTGCTCTCGGGTGGCGACGAAGTGCGGGCTCTCGTCACACGACTTTTTTCCCAGGGACATAACCCCACCTGTCATACCGGTGAGTTTACCAAATTAAATCTTTTCAATGTGACGGGTAAAATTTACCACGTCACAAATTCTATAAATTTGCAAATTTGGGTAAATTTGTGATTTATGCCAGTCTTTGTACATCGTAACGTTGTTGAGATTGGATGAAAGATTTTTAAGTTGTTCAGAAAATGGATTTGGAAGTAGGAACAAATTTTCTTTAGACCAATAAAGAGAAGTTTTTTGTCTTACTTTTGACTGTAGAAGAACTTTTTGAATTTGGTATAAAAATGGATCACTATTTTTGGGAATATTAGTGATGTTACGAGCTTGTCTGGATATAAATGAAATTTCTCCGAGAAAATAATTTATACGTTTTTTCATAAATTCAAACTGAGTGTGGTGATTATATATATTACAGTTATTTGCAACATTTTTATGTATACAATGTTCATAAAGTTTGTGAGAAATATCCCAGAAAACACGTTATGTAACCGCTCCGTAACAAAAGGGTAACATAGTTATTTCTGGTTATGTAACGATTGATATTGTTCAATGCTGCAATTGCTATATAACGGGAAGGTAACAATGTTATGTAAGATTGTTACCGCGTGAAGATGTAAAAGATCAATAAAAGAGTGAATGTAACAATTCTGTAGTAGTGGGATGTATATGCTATAGAAAAACAATGTAAAATTCGTTCTTCTATTGTGTTACACACATGATCTGTAACAGTTTTATCATAATGTTATGTAAGTGAACTCCTACGGCATTACTGTATAATTATGTAAGTCGTGTATAATGTACATTAATAAAAGCTATGTAACAATGTGACATAATTATTATGTAAGAATCATGTAACATTTGTTCTGTAACTTGGTTTCCCGAATGATCTATAACAATATCGTTTCTTTGTTACGTAAGGGTAATGTAACAGTGTTACGGAATAGTTATGTGAGTTGTATGTAATGTACATTAGTAACAGCTACGTAACAATGTAAACCAAATTGCTCTTACGGTAAAATTTCACATGCCCTGACTATAATATTCAGTAATCGACAAATAACACAAAGGTGCAAAATTTCACTCACAGAAATGAGTTGTGTATTATCAATATTTTATCATCGTATATCTGTTTAACATATCTCTGTTACATACTATTTACATATCGCTTTTACAAAACTTCTATATAACATAATTGCATAACACATTGTAACATGATATTCTATCATGTACAAGAATATTCATTTAAACTCAGTAACTTAAATAAAGTAAATCTGGTCGAGTACGGAATCACAATCTTGTAATTTAGTTGGGTGGTATTGATACCATATTGACCAATTAGATATCCTGTAATGAAAAACTAACTCCGAAACTCTATTTGACTGGGACATTTTTGTAAGCTGGAATTATTATTAATTCCAAAGACTTGTATTTTTTGTTAACTAGCGCCAATAGGGCCGGCTGTCCCTTGTTCAATGTCAGAAGGCTGAGGACAGATCCAGTTTTCGACAGCCAATCAGCTGGGACTTTGGTGAGCGTCGCTTACATGTCATCTCCGTCTGATAGCTGACAAGGCGGAAGGTGAAACTCCGATCGCCATTCCGTTCTCGACCTAGTTTAAATGCACATGTGTGCTAGCATCTTAAAAGAAAAACATTTCGGACTGATAAGTGTTCAAATTTATGGAATAAGTTCGAACGTTAAAAAGGATTATTGAGAATTGTTAACCTTGCGTGTGCCTTTATTGTACTCCAATAACTATTTGTGAAATTCAAGGTATGTCCATCACATCGTCCTTCATTTGAATTCTTGCGATCTCCTAACGAATTATAACTTTTCTGATATGTCAATCTATCCATTCAATAAATGTAATTATTAATTTTACCACTTCAATGTGACTTGTCTTCATCAAATCTGAGTTGACTTAAATTGGGTCCCCTTACCCTGACCCCTCACCTAGTTGAGTTAGTGAAAAATGGTAGTTGGGTGTGGTAATACGGAGTTCTATTTTTTTTGTTGCAATAAATAATATTAATTGATTTATTTTCGATAGCTGAATCCTTTGGTTGTTTAGAAGTTTAAATTAAGGTGAAACAACCTGGCGCCCTTTAGTTCCTGGATAACTTCAATTTACGCTAATTATTGTAACCTTTAGTAGAAATTAATTGTAAGGGTTATAACATATAGAACATATTTACATTGATGCTGCGTAACAATATAGCACATATGTTACATAAGTCTGTTACAGACCCATTACATCATAGCGTTACAGAGCTGTTATAGAACTAATTCATCATACAGTGTGTGACATTTTGCGTCACAGATGACTCACCTGTAAGTCACCAGCTATGTAACGTGTTACAATTTGTTACGTAACAGTTACATACGTGTTATATAACAGTGTTTGCTGGGATCTACTATTTTGTATTTTAAGTTTTCTGGTTGCAAAATATTAAAATAAGAGATAAAATTGTAATTTTCGGGAAATAGACGTATTTTTGATAGCTCTCTGGCCATATTTAATTCAACCGGAATTTTTAAGCAAGATGACTGTAATATTGCAACATGGAGCAGAAACCTAAATAATCCAGACACAATAAAGGATATTTTGTCAACAATAACAAGAAGAGGACCCGATGCTTACAAAAACTTGATTCTCAGTCTACGCCTATCAGATCATATTGTCATAGCCGACATATTGGATATAATAGACTAGGTACACGAAATACAAACTTAATGAATATTCTGAAAAAAATATAACAATAACAACAAAATTGTTTATTACGTAATTTTATTCATTTTTTTATATGAAGCAGAATAAACTGCTAATTGAAACCTCCCTTTTTCCGAACATGAAATTACGAGGCTTCCTTTTGGCATTCGCATCCGAGAGCATATCGAGGTTGCCCGGTGCTTCAGGTGCCAGGGTTATGGCCATGTGTCGCGCGGCTGCACGCTTCCAGGCAGGAAGGACGCCTGCTGGAGGTGTGGCGGCGCGTCGCACGTGGCCAATGAGTGCAAGGCTCTGCCGAGGTGCCTGTCATGCAATGATAGAGGCGAAAAAGATGTCGCTCATGCTTCGGGGAGCGGTTCTTGCCCAATATTTAGAGCGGAGCTCCGGAGGTTGAGGGGTGGAAAGTGAAATTTCTACAGCTCAACCTCGGGAGATGCATCACGGAGGGCTGGGATCCTTGTTTGTAGCCCTGATTTGAGCATCGGGAATTTCCTGGAGACCGACGCGGGGTTCGTTTGAGTGGAGGTGGCGGGTGTGCGTGTGTACAGCTGCTACTTCTCTCCCAACGATCCTTTCGAAATCTTCGAGACCCAGATCCTCCTCCTTGAGAAAGCCTCAGAGAGGCTAGTGGGCGGTCCCTTATCGCGGGCAACTTTAATACTAAGTCGCCCGAGTGGGGCGAAGCCCGTCTGGACAGGTAATAACCTTGAGTGACCACCAGTGCATTGAGTTTAGCATCCGGGAACGGAGTCACCCAGTGAATTCGGGAAGGGGCGGCAAAGGAAGAAGCCTCTCCTGGAACACAAGACGACTCAGCAAAGACAAGCTACAAAAACATCTTAAGGAAACCAGGCTCATAGATGAGCTTGGTTGGGCTAAGTCTGCACCCAACTCATAGTTCAATTGTAACGTTCAAGGTCAATTAGCGGTTATTTGAAATTAACAAAGTTTCCGAAGAGGTGAGTGTAATTCCTGAAGTAAATTTCAACGAGAAATTCATTGGTGAGCTCTGTATTGATCTTGGTTACAGCGTTTTGAATATTGTAAAATCATATGTATAGGAAATTTTTCATTAAAGGTTCCTGGAGTTCTGTTCCTCCCCAAAGAGTTATATCGAAAAGTCCTATATCGTTTTTCGATACCTAAGTCAATACCTAAGTCAATACCTAAGGCGATACCATAAGTCCTATACCGTTTTTCTATCTCCATACGAATATTACGAATCGAAACTAAATTTACGTACTACGAGTACATACTTACTATCTATCGCTAAAAGATTATTATGGCGCAAGCTAAACTTTCGGAACGAGAGAGGGTATCTGTATTAATGATGCGTGGTTGGGGAGTCGAGTTCGATCTTATGATAAAGTACTTTTTCTTTTTAATCACACTTTTCGTAATGGAGAAGGGTTAAATCCTGTCTCAAAATCAACAATTGAAAGAACTGTAAGGCGCTTTATGAATCATGGATCTATCAAGGACCTTCAGAGAACTGGTCGGCCAAAATCTGCAGGTTCTGGGGAGATGCAGATGGACAAAGCCCAAGCATTTGTTGAAAACCCACACCTTAGTTTACGTCTAGCTAGTGATGAGCGTGACGTTGCTCCTGAAACAGTGCTAAATATTTGAAAATGCATTAATTTCCATCCTTACAAAGTTCATCTGGTACAAGAGCTCAATGAAGACGATCCTGATCGTCGGGTTGAATTTTGTGAAATTAAGATTGACAGAATTGATAGAGATCCTCTTTTCTTGTACAATACAGTATTTTCAGATGAAGCTACTTTCACTTTAAAAGGTGAAGTTAACAGGCAAAATTGTAGATATTGGTCCGACACCAATCCTGATTAGATGTTAGAGAGTCACACACAATATCCACAAAAGATCAATGTTTGGGCCGGTATCTTGAATGATACATTAATAGGCCCTTTCTTCATCGATGGTAATCTCAATGCCCGTGCATATGAAGAGCTTCTCAGAAACCAAATTGTACCAAGAATAAGGGAGATTACAGGCGATAATTTTCAAAATATTTGGTTCCAGCAGGATGGAGCAGCGGCTCATTACGGTAGGGAGGTTCGAGCATATTTGTATACTCAGTTCCCTCATAGGTGGATTGGAAGAAAGAGTAAAATAGAGTGGCCTGCTAGATCTCCTGATCTGACGCCTCATGACTATTTTCTTTGGGGTTATTTAAAGAGCAAAGTATACTCAACGCAACTCCAAAGCTTAGACGAATTGCAGAATCGGATTCTGCAAGAGGCTACTTTGATTGATAGGGAGATGATTCGTAATGCTGTAACTCATTTTTACAATCGCATAGCTTTTTATCAAGAAGCTCAAGGTTTTCAGTTCGAACATCTTCACTGAAGCATGAGAGGCAAGGGGACTCACGCTAATCAAGCACCCCAAAGGGAACAGAATTTACTACATCCACGTCGTTTTTCCTGGATAATGCCAAACGTAAACGTAAATTGCTTGGAAAAAACCTTGAAAAAACCTTGAAGATCATCACCAAGATCAATACAGAGCTCACCAATGAATTTCTGGTCGATATTTACTTCAGGAATTACACTGACCTCTTTTAAAACTTTGTTTACTTCAAATAACCTCATGATCATTATCGTTTTTTCCAGAATTTATTTGAGATCTTCAGTTTCGTTTCAAATTTTCTTTAAAATAAGGCTCTTCAAATTCTTCTTCCAAGTTTTCTTCTTGGTTTCCTTCAAACTTTTCTTCAAAATTTTCCTCAAAATTGTCTCCCAAATTTTCTCCAAAATTCTGTTTCAAATTCTCTTCCAAATTTTCTTCATAATTTTCTCCATCATTTCGTTCATGTGAGTTTTCAATGTTGTTGATTTCATCTTCTGATGTTGAAAAATAATTTCTCAGTTTACTGATTAAGTAAAAGGCTAAAATTATTATATTATTATGTATAGAAAATAACCCACTGACGTTTTTTAAATGTTTAGACGTTTTTTTTATTCTTTTAAAACACCAAACGCATTATTTTTCAATCTTTTCCAAAATGGGGACATGACTTATGGGACGGGGGGAAAGCCGTAAAAGCGGCGTTCCGTAGCAGTTACCGGTTGTTGGTTTAGTTTATTATGATTTAAAGTTACGTAAAATTTGCATTTGACAGGTCGCATTTTCATCTTTAATGATTAACCCATCGAAAAATACCGAAAGTTTAACATTGTTTCAGCTTACAGTATTTTGAATCCAACCGAGATTTTTAACCTCTATAAAATCGTTCCATAACGGGTACTTTTACCCCAAATGTAAATTTCGAATTTTTTACGAATCTGAAATTTTTCAGAATTTCAAAATGTTTTCAACAATATTTCTAAATTTAAAACTTTTTGGTAATTGTTGAATTTTCCGGAATTTTCAGACTTCTTGAATATATAAAAATCTTCAAACTTTTCCAGATGTTTAAATTTTTTTATGATTTTCAATTTTTCAACATAAAATATTTTTTTTAAATTATGTAATCTTAAGAAATTATCATTTTTTCCAAATAATGCATATTCAATTTCGTCGACTCATCTTTACAATTTTCTGTAATGAAAGGACTTGTTTTAGAAGGTAACTGTATTTTTAAACTTGTACAAAAAATTTACTGTATTTGAAGGATCCAAATTGTAAGATTACTAAATTTTTATCACTTGAATCCAAAATTAACTGTCTTTACATGACTCATTTACAGAGTTTACTGTATTTCGAGAACTTTAATGCTTTATTTGTAGAATTCAAAGAACTCACACTTCAATTTAACGGTACTCAAATGACTCAAATCAAGAGTTTACTGTACTTTGATGCCATTGCATAGCGTTAGTCCCGGACTTGTCGTTTGTTGGATCAATTCCGGGAGTGCATTTCGCTGTTTTCGCCCTTTTTTTACAGGTTGACAAGTGACAGTATTTTTGTCGATTATTATCTGTTGAGAATGATTTTAGCTTTTTTGGAATACATCCTTAAGTAATTCAAAAATATTGACATTTTTTTTACAACATTCAGAAACACGTATTCACAAACTTCATTCTCAATGCCTTCAATTTTTGAAAAAATTTGTCAGAAATTTCCTCATACCATGCTTGGTCGAAGCAATTAATGAAGGAAACATCAAATTTTTATCAACTCACAACTTGCATTTGGAAGAAATTTCATTCGGGTATGGTTGCAACAAAATCATCAAAGAGTTTCCTTAAAACCCAGTTGAAAATTAGTAGCTAATCGCAACTTCGAACTCTAATTTTGTGATTACAACTTCAAACTTGAACTTCAAACTTAATATAGCATTAAACTTATTACTACCAACTCATAACGTCAACTTAAAGTTCCAACGATAGCTTTAAACTTGAACTTCAAGCCCATAACTTCAACTTGTAACTTCAAAGTTTTAACTTAATATTTGAATTTTTAACTTATAACTTCCAAACCTTCAAACTCATAATTTCAAACTTGAACATCAAAATTATCGCTTCAGATTAAATTTCATATTTGAACTTCAAACTTGAACTTAACAAACTTATAACAATTTTTTTATCAATAATTATTTTATCTACGGTGAACGCCGAAGTATAATTTCTACTTGAAGGGTTTTATCTCTTCTCTTTACCTACATATTCCAGCTTGAAGGAATCTATGAAATACCGTTGACAACTATTACATACAGTATTTGATAATTTTTAATGATATTGAATAGGTTCTTTACAAAAGCGAATCAGGCAGACGAACAGTAGTGGGAACTCAGTATAAAGGTAACGCAGCGATGGGCAAGCCTCGGGATTTTGACTATCCAGAGGCAGCCCCCACCGCGCCTTCAATTATTTTTTTAACGTCTAAATACACGAAAAATAAAGCTTTTATTAAATTTATATGTACATGCATGAATATTTTTACAGTAGTAATGTATATGGTTTTCGCAAAAAAAAAATTTAAAAGCTTTTAATTCACAAAAATTATTTATCCGTTCACGTATTTCATTGAGAAAGAGAAAAGCATATATATATATATTTATGAGGAACATCGTCATCGATATTAATGCTTTAATGATTTCCCATCCTTTCAATGCCTACGATGCTGATGATGTATCAACAGCCCATATCTATTTTGACATCAGAATCAGGTAGAAAATTCAGCATGATAGCGCAATCATAGATGGGGCAAAATCTGTCAAGTGTACCCGCCTAAAAATGTTGTGCCTTTAATCTTTTCGAAACTCCACTGAATTGTAGTCCTAGTAGACCTCTTTTAATCCCCCAAAGGAGACAGTTCTACTTGTAGTAGTTTTGTGCGTTTAGTTACCGAATTTTTCACAAATTATACGTTTTTTTCAGAGGCCACACGGTACTCCGAGACTAAAATCAATGTTTAAGATTTTACGTAGAAGGATTTATTGCCGTATTCTTTTTTTGTTATTTATTTTATGTAATGCTCACTCTTGCCATCGGCAATCAACAGCATTGTTCTACCAGTCTGTCCAGATTCAACACGATATTTATTCTCACGTCGTGTAAAAACGGTCTGTCTGTGTGCCCCTTCCTGGCAGCTCCCATGTAGAGGTACACACTATTAAGCGCTCCGTGTCGGTGTGTCCCCACTATTTCGCGTCGATTTCACGCTGTCGGTTATCCAGTCGAAATTCAGAATTGTGTTTCTCTCGACTCCTTGTGATAGATGACAATATAAAATTTACGAAATGTATAATTGAAGACATACTCCTTTTTTCGATATTTTGGAAAAAATTTGCCTGTAATGAACATCTAAAAGATTCTGTAAAATTTTATAAGGATTCAAACAATTCAAAAATTGAGCCCTACCTCGACTTTTTGTTGACGAGCTTTGATTTTTTTAAGAAGAGAATTCAGGAAAGCAAACTGTTTTTCCAATTACAGTTCGGGCCATAGCCACGACATCTTAACCTTCCAGGACTAATGCAATTATCTAAAATTTAAAAACTATGCTAGTAATTTCTATAACAAAATAGTTATTTCATTTTAAAAAAATGTTTATGAATAATAATAAAATTAAACCTAATAAGTGTTATAAAAACCAAACTTTGAAGTTTGAAGAGGAAGTAATTTATTATAAAACTGTAAAAACGGATATTTTAATTTTACAAAACTGTAATTGTTATAAGCTTTAGTTGTCTGGAATGTGAAATTTGTTCTGTTCCAATACAATAAAATGCTATAGAAACAACTTAAAAAGAGGCTTAATAATTTTTACATGACAATTTTCATATATGAGTGTAAATGTAAAGCTTGAATATTCGAAAAATGCATAGATTCTGTTAGAATGTATACTTAAAGTTTGAAAATTAATATTTATTGTCGGTATGAATTGAAAAGAAATAATAAGTGGGTGAGGGGTAATTATGTGCACGTGTGGATTATTCAAATTTTAAATATAGAATTATATTGTGTTGATCGTTCAACAACATGATTGTTTGTCAATATTCATACAAATGTACTTGTACGATTTTTTCCCTTGTTACTTATAAATAGCAATTTCTTTGGTGTGAAATGAAATTGAAAATTTTTACATTGACAATACAGTATTTACAATATTTTCATTTTTAATAAAAAAATCTTATAAATTCAAGAAATAATAATGCATTACGTTATTAATGGTACAATATTCACAGTTTCCAAATAGTCTCATTAATTTGGACAAAAATGCAATTTTGACTCTCATCCGCATCTTCATTCCCATGCAAATGTAATCCCGACTTTCTTTTGACGCTTTTCGCGGTGTACATTATTTGTAAATTTTTGCGTTTCAAGTGTTCATCCATAATTGTCATAGTCGCGGGTAATTCATAATTTGCTTGTAGTCCTGATTCGACCACGCACAAGAATTTACACTCTCCGCACTGAGTCAGTTGCGCTTTTCAGTTAAGATATTGGTAATTGTTGATAATTCATTGAGTTGGATTCATTGTTGGAACACAAAATTTTGATGACATGTGGAAAACGTTCTTGTCCGCAAAGGACAATGAAGGCTTCTTAGAGTATAGTAATTTGAGGGATCTTTTGAACACAATGAGAACTTTGCCTCACTCAAATGCCGTTTCAAACTTCAAAGTTTGGTTTTTATAACACTTATTAGGTTTAATTTTATTATTATTCATAAAAATTTTTTTTAAATGAAATAACTATTTTGTTATAGAAAATACTAGCATAGTTTTTAAATTTTAGACAATTGCATTAGTCCTGGAATGCTAAGATGTCGTGGCTATGGCCCAAACTGTAATTGGAAAAACAGTTTGCTTTCCTGAATTCTCTTCTTAAAAAACTCAAAGCTCGTCAACAAAAAGTCGAGGTAGGGCTTCAATACATTCCCCAACTCGAGAGTTGGATTTACAGACACTAAAGTTTGTTCAAGAGCTCGGAATAAATACTGGCTTAAAAGCTGCTGTCGTTTTAGGTGGAGATAATATGGACAATCAATTTTCCTCAATTTATGGTAATCCAGATATAATAATTGATGCGGTTTGTTATTCTTATGAATTTGATTACATATTATGTAAATTCAAGTATTCAATAATGATTGAGTCTTATGTTATGAGATATTTTCATCTCACCTTTTTACAGCCTAAGCACAGACTTTTCATTTGAAAAATGAAATGCTTCACGGAAAGAAAAAATCTTTTAATTGAAATAGATGAATTTAAAAGATATGAAACGTGTACAATCATATCTTGATATAAATCTATAAATATTTATTGACTTCAAATTTTAAGTTAATTTTTTTTTCAAGTCGTCAAATCTTCTTATAATTTAAAAGATCTTATGGACAAATGCAATATTTTAAATGAAATATTATGAAATTCTTAATTTGTCTGCTTTTCTGGAATCGTAGCAAGATTTGGACACAAAACAAAGAATTTTCCAATGGAATTCGAAGTTAATAAATGCTTAAAGTTTTCAATCAAAAATTTTAATTGAAAAATGAATGTACATTTTGAACTTGAATGCCATGTTTATTTCTTCATAATATAAAATACTTTGCACATAATTCTATAATTGAAAATTTTTCAAGTGTACAAAAATTTACCGAAATCATTAAAAATTTTTAATTTCTGATTTAATATCTGATTTGGAAGGTTACAAATCTTTACAATTAATATATTAATTCAAATTTTAAACATTTGTTAACATCAAATTTTATTGAAAGTTTATTTTTGACAGATACAGAGCGCTTGATTGTGTGTACCCCTACATGGGAGCTGCCAGGAAGGGGCACACGAACAGGCCTTTTCTTACACGGTGTGAGAATGAATATCGCGTTGAATCTGGACAGACTGCTAGAACAATGCTGTCGCTTGCCGATAGCAAGAGTGAGAAGTTAATATCAACTTCCACTCTTGAAATACATTTTCGAAATTTTGTATTAAATCTTCAATCTCCTTTCAATTATATTCTCTGCAACTCATTTAAAGAACCTGCATATGTATGTATGTGCACTATCACGAGAACATATAATGATAGTTCATATGCACAGTTGTATGACGATTTCCTGCGAATGGAGTAACAAGTACTCCAAAGCTTATTAAATTCTCTGTGCCGGGAACAACGCAACTCAAGAGCATATATTCCAAAATATTAGAACGGAGAATTCAGAAAATATTTTTTATTTAAAATCATACAAACCAAAACTCTAATAAAGTAAAATTCAACCTCAAAACTAAGTTTCGAAATTCTCACGTATGTCTGTGAGTAGTACTTGGAAAACGAAGTAACATGAGTTTTTTCCTATGTCCTCAAGACGCATAAAAAAGTTTTGGGGGGGGTGACAGCTATTAATATCTCAGTTATATCTATCACATGGCTGCATTTTCATTGTCGATTGAAACAAAAAACTTTTGTGTCCAAACGGGCGAAAAAAGTCGCATTGCATGCTTGCGCGTAGAGCAGCGTGCAGCCAATTGCGCCTCCGTGACGCAATCAGGCGAAATGTTCATACCGCCCGACACTTGACTGCTCGCTGTAAACTACGCGCTCGCGTGCAATGCGACTGTTTCCACCAATTTGGATACAAAACCTCGTGTGTGCCTCAAGCGACATGGTGGCGATACGACTCGTGTGAATACACTAAGCAGAAATGCGTAAAGTTCAGGGCACATCTGCTCCTATGTTTAAAACTGTTTAGAATTGGGTAAATGAGTATAAACGTGGCCGTATATCCACAAAAAGATTAACATCGTTCGGAATATTAAATATTAAATCAGGCTTTGAATGATTTCAACGAAGTGGAGATTTTAGGAAAAAATACTTCGGCTGTGGAAGACACTTATGCGGAATAGACTCCTAAACCATTTGGTTCCAGAACGGATACAGACGTTTGTACGAAATATGTCGAAGATATTGACTTTGATTACAAGCAAAGAGCAGTGGAATTTTGGACAAGCGGCAAGGTAAAAGTTAATCGTGAGTGAAGGTCAATTTACCGTTGATTCCGAAAAGTAACGTCAGTGCGTCAATATCCTGCGATCCTGCAATCGCAATCCTGTGATGGGCAGGACAAGTAAAAACGGAGCTACATATATGGAAGAATTACATCGTACTGTGGACTACACGTTGAACAATTTTAAAAGCGCAATTGATGCTGGAATGATAATCCACGATGTAGACCTACAAAAATGGGCTCTGCATGCTAAAAAAAATTCTTACTTTTGAAGATACACGATTTAAAGGATCTGACTGGTGGATGTGGCGATTTAAACAAACTTACATCTAGAAAAGTCAATAAATTCAGCACCAGAAAAACATTAAAAAATAAGGAAACTCTGAAAGAAAATGCAGAGAATGTTTCAAATGATGTGAAGACGTACATCACTCAATATGGAAAACAGGATGTTTAAAACTCAGATCAAAGTGGATTCTAGTTAGAAATGCATTCTGGACGCACATTAGCAATTGAGGGTACACGACAAGTCAAATGTGTTTCTAATCCATTACTTTTACAACTCATAGCTGCGTTATCCAACCCACTATTTTTGCGGATGAAAGGCTTTTATCTCTACTTCTTCTTGTGTCATTAAAACAGTCATTAAATTTTTCAAATTATTTAATGTGCCACCGGCGCGCAAACTGGTTTTTTCGCTACAGTTAACAGTATCGCAGTGTAGTATATTGCACCTTACTGGCAAAGCCTTGTACATTTGAACTGCGCATGCGTCTATTAAAATCCATTACTACTACACAAGATCGATAAAATCAAAATGGCCGGGACTAGTCGTGTCATATCAAGTGTAATGACTAGCGCCGCAAACAACTACAATACTAGATTTTTTTTTTTTTGGTTTGAGGAAAAATGGCAAAATCTTTTATAGACGTTGTACAGGACTCTCATAGGACGGGTCTAAGCATACCAGTTAAAACCAAAAAAAACCCTCTCTCGAACCAATACACCACCCGCGGAACCGCCTTTCGGCTTTAAACTTCACGGGTGGTTGGTTCCATTAAAGTCGCGTACGACTCTTCCGTCATCCGTTCGCTCGGAACTTCCATCCGCGGCCACACGCCCACTAGGCAAAACGTCCAGCCGCGCCACCCAGGGGAGAAACAAACAGATTCCTAGCCCCCGAACGACGCGGACAGCCAAGTCTACCCGAGACGCAAGGGCGCAGGTGCAGGCCCCGATGCGATTTCTACTGGCCCTCCCCGTTGTTCATCTCCCGACGCCCATCGAGCTCCCTCGTGCTCATCACAAGTGTGACGAATGGCTGGATGAGCGTCCAAATCCGTTCAGACTGGAGCATCAGAGGGACCATCGTATCAGGAGTGAGCTCAGTGCCCACTTCCTGACCGAGGGCCTCTCTTGCCGCGCTCCACTTTGCGCAAACAAAGATTGCGTGCTCTGCATTATCCACAGGGGAATCGCAGTGGCAACACATCTCCTCGTCTCTTTTCTGAAAGCGCCTTAGGTACGCGTTAAAACAGCCATGGCCTGAGAGCGCTTGCGCCAAATAAAAGCCGACCTCTCCGTGCTCTCTGTTTAGCCAGGTGGTGAGCTCCAGGAGCAGGCAGTAGGTCCATCTCCCGGTCTGCTCGCCATGCCATCTCATTTGCCATTTCTCGACGAGTTTGCGCAATCCATCCTTGCGGATGGCTTCCTTCGCGCGAGCGATTTCCTGCGGGTCGGTACAGGTAAGCTCCTTGCGGAGTTGAAAAGTCTCCTGCCTTTCCTCCGCCAATAAATCTATTGGCGGGATGCTCGCCAGGACCAGCACAGCACTAGTCGAGACGGTTCTATAGGCTGAGACTATTCTCAGCGCGACAAGTCTCTGCGCCGAGAACAGCCTCCTCTGGATAGCATGGCTTTGCAGGGCTTTGGCCCACACCGGTGTTGCATAAAGCAGCCGCGAGTGCACCACGCTCGCCACCAGTCTCCTTTTTACTTCCCTGGGTCCACCAATGTTTGGCATGAGCCGAGCCAAGCTTGCTCCACATTAGATGGCTTTGGCAGCCGTGATCCTTAGGTGTTCGCCAAAGCTAAGCCTACGATCCAACTGCACTCCCAGGTACTTTATACTTGTTCTCCACTCGACTTCATGCTCTCCGAGAACGATCCTCGGGTACTGAAAAGATCTCCTGTCCGTGACGAGCAAAGTCTCGGTTTTTTCAGGGGCCATTTTAAGGCTTCTTCTATCCAACCAAAGCTTCGCCCGCCGCAGGCTTTCATTGATCCTCAGCTCCAGGATTCCGACGTCATCAGCGGCGCACACGACAAGTGCGTCAATCGCGAAGCCGATGATGCTCGTTCCAGCAGATAGGTCCATGCGCAGGAAATCGTCATACATGATCTCCCAAACGAGTGGACCTACCCGCGACCCTTAAGAGGCGCCACGTGTCATCTCTTCTTCGAGAGACCATATATCGCCCTCGTAAACCACCCACCTGTCGCTCAGATAGTCATCTATCATTCGCAACAGGTAGTCTGCCTTTCCTGAAACCGAACTGGTTCTCCGAGAGACCGTTCTCCCCGACCAAAAGGGTCTGAAGCCGTTGTAGAATCAACTCCTCCAGAAGCTTCCCCATCGTATCCAATAGACATATTGGTCTATACGATGAGGGATCCCCTAGAGGTTTGTTGCCCTTCCTCAGCAGGACCAATCTCTGCTTCTTCCAGTCTGCGAAGAATCTCCCCTTCCGAAGACAGGAGTTGAAGGCTTCTAGGAGGATCTCCGGATATGCTCCGATCACCTCTTTGAGGATTTCGTTCGGCACTCCGTCGATTTCCGGCGCTGCCCTTGCCTTGAGCCTTCCACCCGCTATCTTTAGTTCCTCGAGAGTGAAGAGTTCCTCGCGCCGGACCACGCAGGAACTTCGGTCCTGCCTTTGGGACGGCTCCACGTGTGGAAACAAGTTTCGCACAATATACTGGACTTGATCGTGATTGTCCAGGCATAATTATGCTAACTGAAAATGTTAAAATAAACTCCTCAATAGAGTTTACAAGAAAATTTACTATCTTTTTATAATGGTCAATTCAACAATACCCGTTAAGACAACATACATTATTGAAAAAATAATCCACCCATAGTGAGACTCCGTTTTTTAAATTCACATTACAACTCGATACTAAAATTACTCAAAACAATCTGCCCTCTGTGCGGGCACATTCTCGCCGCACTTCGCGTTACATTCTTTTCGGACCTCGCGCTAAGTGTTCGTTCTTATGCTCTTCGCATACATTTAAGTTTATTTCTTATAATTTGGTACTGAAGCTCAAATCAATTATATAATATCACAGATGATATGATTTAGGCAAATAATTCCCATCTAAACGTTTTTTTTGTATCTCACATATGTTGTCTAAAAAATGGAATTTTTGAAACTGAAAAGAAAAATATATGTTTAATCAGGAACTGTATTACACATATTTTTGGTAAAAAATTGAATTTTGGATTTTCAAATAGTATTTTTTTTAATTAAAAAGAAAAATATACATCTTATGACAAAATGTTGCAATTCAAATTTGTAGATCTTAATGTAGAAAATAATTTTGTATGGTAACTTTTTTTCATATCTCGTATAATTTAACTGGAAAATGGAATTTTGATATTGACTTGTTTCAAGTTTGAACATGCTGTAACATTTCTAATTTTGGTTTAATCAAAGAATGTTATGAAGATAATTTATAGAGATTTATGAGCACTATCAAAGGCCACTATTAGAATTCACGATTTTTTCAAAAACACAAAAAATGGTCTCGTTTCCTCAATTTTGGTTGGATATGTCTGGTTAACGAACTTGTTCTTACTTTTTCGGCTCCGATAAAGTGTGCCCATGTTCAATTCAATCGAGAGTTATCGAGTATACGACCAACTACAGACAGACAGACACTTTCGTGAAAACCACTTTTTCTGACTCAGGAGGTCTCAAAACGTAAAGATTTGATTAAAATTTAGAAAGTCATTTTTCACATAAAACTAATAACTTCGCATCCGTGATAAAAATGTAATAAAAGATATATTCTTGAGCGCTTTAGGAAATAATATTTTACTTCTATTGGAATTGTTTTTTTACGTAACCATCTTGTTATGACAAACTCTTAAGCAATTTTTTATACTGGGTCGGCACTTGTTTGTACGGCAATATCATTATAGGACAACAATTTTTCTTCAAGTTGATCGTAAATTCCATGACAAGTTACTTCTACTCCGATGGATTCATATGATAGAGGCATTCATGACTGGGCATCTGCGTGTCCAATATTTTTACCCAATTTATAAATTATTTTGTATCTATAGGTTGCCATAATTGAAGACTATCACAGTACACGATCCGTGGTCATTTGCGGTAAGCTATTATTGAGAGTAAAGATAAACATAAGTGGTACATAAAACCTATATTATAGTTTCTGCTATCTCTGATCAATTTATTTACAACTCCGCCATTGACGGTCCCAAGCCCGAATGGGAAACGAGGAGAGGACGCACGAATAGCATCATGACATAACACATTACTCAAAAAGTTTTCGGTCTACCAAAGAAAAACAGAGTTTTTTCAAGAAATTCGACTTCATTCATCAACATAGTTTCCTTCAAGCGTAATACATTCATTCCAACGTTTCTCTAACTTTTCGAAGCCTTCTATGTAGAATGATTCATCCTTGCTCTCAAAATAGGCTTTAGTTTTGGGAATCACTTCTTCATTGGAGCCAAATCCCCTTCCCCGGAGAATTTTTTTCATGTCAGCAAAGAGCCAGTAGTCGCTGGGGAGCCAGATCTGGAGAATATGGTGGGGGACGAAGCAATTCCAAGCTTAATTCATTTAATTTGACCATTGTTTTCATGGACTTGTGGCACGGTGCATTGGCTTGGTGGAACAGCACTTTCTTCTGTTGCATGTGAGGTCATTTTTTCTTGATTTCTGCGCTCAATCAATCCAGTAATGCCATGTAACAGACGCTGTTGATGGTTTTACCTTTCACAAGATTTTCTTGGAGTAGGCTGAAAAATTGAGTTTAGGCGTCAAAAAATTAGTGAAACAACATATCTTTTCCCGTGGTGTCAAATCGATGGACGTCATTGTTTAAATTACGGTTCTTTATAATTTTTTAACGAAATTTCACGTTTTTTTCTTATATCTCTGATTCTTTTTATTTTATCGGAAAATAGTTTGAAAAATTTTTTTTCCTCATAAAAAAACCTACAAAACTAGATGCCGACCGAAAAAAATATTAATTAGCTCAAAAGTTATGATTAAAAATAGATAATGTTTATGACGTTTAAATAAATAATCATTCAAAATTTTTTAGTTTATGACTTATGGCCTTATAAACAAATTAATAAACAATTAACCTGTACGAACCTGAGAATTAGATATGGTGATGCTGATTTTTGTATCGATAGATTTCACTATTTTACATTGAAAATCATCATTGATTAATAAAAAAATTCAATTTTGCAACTAAGGGAAACTTTTTTATAAATTCCTTAGTTCCAAAATGCATTTTTTCAAGTGTTCCACTTGCGATTAAAAATAGTGTATCGTTGCGTACTTAAATATCTGAACATAAATAAGGTATGATAATCGTATTTGTGTATGTGTTTTCACTGAAACCTCCCCTCTCCAGTGTCAAAGCCCCCTTCTATCTTTCTCTTGTTTTGCACGCGTTAGAAAAAGACACAAGAATTCATAATCCTGAGCTGTTACTTCTGAAGGTCAAACATTTTGGTGGAGTAAGTGCAAAATTGTAAACACATCACCTTCTGATATTAGAATATCTGAATGTCTGACATCACGCTACTTTAATTTACGATCGCCTAAAACTATTTTGTGGACTTTTGTTATATTTTCCGGAACAACTGCTGATTTTAGACGACCAGAGCGTTGAGCGTCATCAGTGTTTATACGACCGCATTTAAATTCGGTATACCAGTCGATGATTGTTGATTCCTACTGTGCAGAGTCCCCATAACGCTTGTCAAGATACTGCTTTGCTTTAACAGTATTTTTTCCATTAAAAACTAATGTTTTATTAACACTCGAAACTCTTTTTGATCCATTGTTTTGAAAATGTCAAAAGTTGCTTTACCAAAACCTTTGTAACTTTTGAACTAAACGTCAGATCGTCATGAAATTTTGACACTTAACGTTTAAAGTTTGGTACTATCCAGAAAACAGTGGTGCCATCTATATGTCAGACTAGAAACTTATTAAGTGATGTGTTAAGACATTTACAGGTATACAGGGCACAGCACTGACGCCACTCACACCAGCTGAGAGAGCGATTTGGGGCCTGCCACCCTCCCACTGGGATGCATGTCAGCGTAAGCGTATTAGATGAATAAACTTCCAGATGGACGATTGAATGAGTGATAATGAAGCCCTATAAATGGGTACTCGAAGCTGCTTTATACATCTCCGGTCTAGGCAAGCGTCCTAAACAACCATGCTATTTAGAAGGGGCTGTCCATTGCACAAAGTGATGTAACAATGAAAATTATCTTAGCATATCGAACTGTGTCGCCAAGTTCTGAGCTGGTCCTGGAAAGCGTGCGATCATCCAATCCCGGGCCTTGACACCTGGTTGGAGAGAAAGCACGGTGAAGTTAGTTTTTACCTGAAGCAAGCGCTTTCATGCCATGGTTGTTTTAATGCATACCTGAAGCGCTTCAGAAAAAACAACGAAGAGACGTGTTGCTACTACAGCTCCCTTGTGGATAATGCGAAGCATACATTTTTCATCTGCGGCAGGTGGCGTGGAGATTTTTTTATGAATAGAGACTGCTTGAATAGCGGCATCTTTTCGAAACTCCAATTTCATGTTGTGACATCATTGATTGACTATTTCTATATTCCTTACTAATGAACAAGACTAAGAAATCTGTAGCGAGCTGGGACCTCTATTTCCTTTAAACCAGTGTTTTTTAAATAGTTCTAACAGCTATTAAATGTTTTTGTATTTGGGTCTATCGGTATGCACAAACTATTTAACACTATAAATAAAACTGGTTCAATTTCTCAATTGAAAGGCACGATTGATTTGATAATTCTGGTCGACGCGTCATTTTCTTCGCCCATTATAGACGTATTCACGTATACGTATTGACGTATACGTATTGACGTATTGATTTCGTTGAAATCTTTTTACAAAAAACAGAGAATACGTTCCCGACAGTCAACGCACAATTAAAATTATCTGAGGCAGCAGTCTCATGTCGAGGAAAATAAGATATTAGAGGAATAAGGGGATAGAATTCAACCAATGAGATTATCGCACAGACTAAGGCGACTATCACATTAGTTGAATCCTGTTCCCCTATTTCTCTATTATCCTATTCTCCTTGTCTTGGGACTGCTTCCTGAACGAAACTGACATTTTTGAGGTTAGGCTACCATATTTCACACAAAATTGTTGATTTTTTAATTTTTGAGAGATTTGAAAGAAATCATAACCAAGGCTATTAGATCTGTTTTTGTATGTATTTCGTGTGAAATCACAGTAAAGATGTACTGAAATTACTTGACTTTTAAATTAAGGTTTTGAATGCGTATTGTTCGATTCAATGATTTAGAGCTATTTAAAATCAATTTATAATACGGAATTCCGCACATAAAATCCATTAAAAAATTAATGCTTGAATAATTATTCGCTGCTAATTTCAAAATCGTGGTTAAAATAAAGTTTATTTTTATTTAATGTTACAAATGAACAAAAACAGCATCAATAAATTATAAAATTAGTAAGATTCGATGAATTATTAAGGCCATGGATCCAACGGAACAGCTGACTAATTCAGTACAATCAGATTCCCCCAAGATTTTTACACAATAATGAACTTTTTTAGCTGCAACTTTAGGACATAATAAAGGGTAGCGGGTTGCTGTAGACGTCAATTAGTTTAGAACATCAAAAAAATTAATTCCTATTTTACAAAAACTAAATTTTTTTTAATTTTTAAAAACTAATTAAATCGGTGAAAAAATGCGGGGGGCTCTATAAACGGGCATCTTCCCATTTGTCTGAAAGGGGCCCTATAAACGGGTTTATCCCAAGTGCGGTCCGAGGGTACACCCGTTCCTAACTACTCTGACCCGCTCCTCTACGCACGATGCGCTGGTAATAATATTTATGGATTCCAAAAAGGGGAATAAAGAGTGTGAGACTCTTTAGGGAGATGAAGGATTGAAAGACATCGTCTAGCTCCTGAAACAGCAAAGTAAAAAAATGGCCAGGCTGGGCTTGGCCCTTAAAGTTATCCAAGACGGGATGCGTCAGAACACCCCGACCACCGTCAAAGCTCAGATCCTCCTTCTTGAGGAGAGCCTCAGTGTGGCTGTCGGGCGGACCCTCATAGGGGGTTACTTTAATAGTATTTATCGTTCCTAAATTTCGCCACCACATGCCGCATCTAGATTTATAATATCTTTGCTAGTGCAAGAAAATTCTCCAAGACTATTCATATTAAAAGAATCAATACTTCATATATTTTCTCTATATCACTTCAGTGGATTATGTCAAGCATCAGAAGATCGTATCACCATATGTAATTATGGAACTTTACTGTATTGATCTGTTAATTAAAATTGATCTTTATCGACTTTTGTGAAAGAAGTTGGTCAAACTTATGTAGCTCAGATGATAGAGCTTTCGACTAGCAATCGAAAGGTACTAGACATAATACTCAGCGAAGCCAAAGGGTTCCTTCTTCACAAAAAATGTTTCTTAAATCTTATTATAAATTTCATCATCCCTTAAATGACGTTGAAACTTCTTCAAAATCGAAGTTCAATGAAGTAAATAAATAGAATTTTGTTATCACACATAGTCATATACTATACTGATGATTGACATGATTAAAAGAAAATATTAGTACACTTGATATCCATGATCGAATGTGGCGTAAATGATCCTTTAGACAAATTTGGTCGAACTTCCGTGGCCCAGATAACAGAGTAATTGACAGGCAATCGATCATTCCCTAGTTCAATACTAAGTTAAGTCAAAGTGCTTCGATTTTTGAAAGAAAATATTTTACAAGTTAACAATTCCTATTTCATCAGAATAACTGACAATTTATTCTCAATAATATGACTTCAAAAATTGATGAAAATTTACAGGTGGTTTTTTCAATTAGTTGACACATTTGTAATATCCTAAAATGCAAGGAAATAACGGATAGGTAAGCATGCATTTTATGCTTCAAATACTTCGGTTCTTTTTAGTTCTTTCAAATAATTGCATAGCTTTGTTTCATGCAAAATTCAATAACTATTAAGAAATTGAATCTTTCTCATCAATTTGTTCCTACAAAAACTGAAGCTGAGTAAAAAGAATAAAAAGACATAATATTGAAAAACCATAATCATACATAACAATATTAAATACATAAATAAAGGAAAGACGTTACTACGTACCCTTCTTTCAAGCAGCAATATTTTTTAAAAAATTTCCTGGTGATGGTAGCATTGGTAAACCATTTTCTATACAATAATTTACAACGCCAAAGAAATAGAAAATGCATAGTTTTATTATTATTATTATATTGAATGGATTCTACAAATTTTTACAATGAATGGATGTATGAAACATAATATTTTCCATTTTAGCATTCAGATAATGTTGTGTAATAAACGTTAACTTCTGTAATCTCATGTCACAGGACAATGTAATTCTCGACGAAATAAAATTGGAATCCAAAGAAATCTCGCGGACAACGATAGTAATTATAATAACATCGTGTTACTGTTTCTTGAAACTCTTCAAAATAGGATAAATGTTGTCAAAAGCTTCATAGATTTCTTGTCTCACCTTCGCACCTGAAAGAGTAATAGAAACTAAAATGCATACTATAGTAAATCAGTAACAGAACATTTGATTTTAATGAAATTGCAGAAATCATACAAATATTGCTAGGGCACAATAGTCCTGTCAAATTAAGGATCCTGCTCGAAAATATGTTTCTAACTGAAACGATATCACCCTAGTACGTATATTTTTAATTTTTAATTTTGCATTTGTTCGGGATAGCGGTCGTCGACCTATGAATGTCTTCAATGTCTGCATATCGCTTTCCTTTCATTACCAAAAAATCCGTTATTAACTTTGACCTATGAGCTAGTGCATTATCATGAAACAAGCGCCAACTTCTTTTTTCATGATATTCTGGCCGCGCACGACGAATACGCACGAGCAAACGCTTCATAACACCAAAATAAAACACAGCATTGACCATTTGGCCTTTCGTAACGAATCAACATTGTCTTCACTTTTAACTTCCCCGAGCGCGAATTTTTCTGATTTGGCTCATCAGGATGCTTCCCTTTAGCACTTTGGCGCTTGATTTTAGGATTATATTTTTTAAAAAATCACGTCTCCTCACCAGTTACGACGGATTTTCGATAGTTTGGGTCCTTTTTGTATTCTTCAATAAACTCCTTGCAATGTCAAAAGATGTTCGGTTTTTTGTGAAGACATCCACAAATTGCAAGAGAGAGGGGAAAAACGTGTGACCAGCGATGGCACATACTTTGAATAAACTATTATTTACTATTATAATTTATACAAAAATATATTTTCATCAGTGTTATATACAAAGGAATTAGAATAAAATGATTTATATTTTATAAAATGCTACACTCCCGTAATTTTAATGTATTTTACGTTAAAGTGCCATTGAGAACTCAATAAATTCACTACAGGATGTACAGCGTAAGATGAGCTCAAAAAGGGGCAATAGCGTGATTTTTTCACAAAGAAAGGGAAAAAAAGAGGAAAGATTAAACATTGATGTTTAAATGTAGAAAAGAAGAAAAAAATTTATTTTAAGGGAATGTTTTATTTTTATTCATCTTTATATAGTTATAATGTTCTATTCAGTCAATTTTCTAAATATAAACAAAGCATATTAATTATTGTTTTGTTCACATCGTAGACCAAGGGAATAGAATCATCTTGGAATAGAGATTTAACTTCTACACGTTTCTCTTAATTCAGTCTACGAATTTTATAAGTCTATGTGAAATATAGATTTATAAAAAGATTTTTGGTTCACAACTTGGAGAAATATAAACATCGTGAACTTTTAAAAGAACTTATATGGGTGATTCTCTGTGAGGATGTAGTTTTGTGTCTTTTGAGGATTGTACGCTTAGCTTAGCATTTTCCAAATGATTGAGTACATGAACACGTTCAAAGAACTTTTATTTTACTGACCCCGATGAATTATTTGTTCAGATATGCATTTTCATTTTTCTGAATCACATAATGCACTCCAAATGTCACAACCGTGGCATGTCCTCAACCCTGATTTCCTGAAAATTTTATCCAATCATGACTTAAATGGTTTCTTCCTAGTAAAATCTTTAAAAAAAGTGACTTTTTCGACCTAACACAGTGACAAAACCCTTTTAAGCAGTATAGCTTTATTATAGGTCTGCTTCATGTCTTCACGTTATACCTCATAAATCGCCTTGTCCAACACTATTTTGCACGAAAAAAATCTTGCTGGAAGGCTAGGCAAATTCAAATTCAAAATTCTCCATGGCCTATTACCTGCATAATTTAGGTCAATCGCAAAATAGCATCGCACAAATTCGTTTCTGACGGTTTTCTAGCATTTTCATAACTTTAAAACATAGAACAGTTGTCAACCAAAATAGAAATCGGGGAATTTTTAGTTCTGAAAAGCACTTTTTAGAATAAAAAAACCTGAATCACTAAAAAACAACCAGATTCGGGATAAGAAAGGAGGAAATGGAAAACAGGAAATATAGAAAATCATTCAAAAAAAAAATGAACTTGAAAAACAAACAGAACGTCAGCAATATGAAACTGCAAACTATTTTGGTTATATACTTCTTTTTATTTTTTCTCAAATTTATTTGGGAAAATGTTTCGAAATTCAATTGCAGCAGACAAAAAATCAACATCATTAAGCTGATGCAAATGAAGTTTTTTTCAAAAATACGTTTTATCACAAAATGCGTTTTTTCCATTCTCCATAAACCCCATGGTGTAATACTTTATAAGCCCATTAAAAAAAAAATTCAAACGTATATCCGTGATAATAAAATATTAGAATGAAAGCATGTGGATCCTAAAGAATTCCTACTACTTTGCGTACGATCCTATTTTTTTCTAAATCTCATTACTAGAATCTTTTGAGTTGTATGTAATTTAACCAAAACCATTAGAAACAGACGATCTAAAATTTGAGTATTAACCCTCTTCATGTTTTTACTACTTAATTGTTCATTCATTCTAGTTTTAGGGCCTGAAATTTATAAAACCAATTTATAAATTAACACATTTTTAATTTTGAAATTACGGATTTTAGAGTAAGAAATTGTAAACCTAAGAATTTTTATCATTTTAAACATAACAATATGGTGTGTTCCATGCCAAATCGGACGGGTTCAGGACTCCATGTTTCCGACTTACTTGAAATTTTAAGGATTGATAGACTAACATAAATAATGAAGAAACCCAAAATGTGAGATTTTTTCATGCATTACTTAAAAAGTTATGGGATAGACATAAAAAAATATGTTTTTGTTCTTTTTCAATTATTTAAAAACTGAAACTAGAAAAAATTCTGAGAAAAATTACACAAACGTATCATTAGATGGCCGATATAGTAGCAATACTGGGGCTCTCAAAGTCTTCGTACGGCTTCTGAAACTTTAAACGCGATTTTCTCGAAATCATGTTTTTTGACCTCGTTGACAGCATAACTCAATCAAATTTTGTCCGATCGACTCAATCCCAAATGAATTCTCTTCAGAAAATATATCGCTATCGCTGCATCGTACAGTTTTTTTTTTAATTAATTATTATTTTTTTTATTAACAATTTAGTGCAAAATTTTGATGAAAAATTCAAACTTTTTTCTAAAATGCCGCCATTCGATTTGGCATGGAACACACCATATACAAATTTTACGATCTTGCAAATGTACTGAAAATATTAAAAAACATGATATAAACATAGTGTTTTTACATACCTGTGAGTACCACTTTTCCAGAAACGAAAATTAGTAATACGATACGTGGTTTAACCATTCGGTAAATTAATCCCGGAAATAATTCTGGTTCATACGAAGAAAACTGCCCATGTGTAAGAACTAGCCCTTCTAACCTTATAGGGAACTTAACATCACAGCTGCCGACCATATTTTGTATTTTAAAATCCAGGAACTTCGCCTATTTGATTAAATCAGAGTATTGAAGGTATTTCATTTGATACGAAACTCGTGGATGTCAATATTTGTTAATGTTTGTTATCTTGTCGTGCTCAGAGTATTAGATGAGTGTGCCAACATTTTCGTAAATTTTTTGACATTTTACAAGAGATTTACGATTGGAAAATTGAAATTTGGATTCCAAAATTGATATCTCAGAAACTGTTGGCCCTAAAAAACAATTTATGATAATTATCGAAGTTCTAGATTATTGAATAAAACAATAAATAACCAATTGTTTGCAAATTTATTTAAACAACAATTTTTTTATTGTTCTTTTTCCACTCCAGGGTGATAATATTATAGTTTTTTGAATGAAAATAATTTTATTATTATTTTGAGCTTTTCTCAGATATTCTGGAATTTCCAGAGGTTATTTTTATATTTATAAAAAAAAATTGGAGCTTGCCCGGCGTCACTTTCTGATTATGAATCTAGCAGCACCGTTAACAGAAACTTTTATCCCAGTATGCAAAATACTTGTCATTCCTATTTAACAAGTTTGTATACATATTCACATAATTCCATTCAACATTTTTTTAAATTTAACGAATTGCTATAAATATTAGCAACCATTTCCACACCCACCATGATATAGAATATATTTGAGCACGCTTTTGTTGAAAATGCTAACCACTGTAGTTATTTAAGTGATGTTTGAATTTTTCCCACTCTCTCCCTTCAAAAATTTCAAGGTGAATGAAAAAATGTTGTGCAAAAGTTGGGGAAGATTAGTAGATAACATTAACCCGTTCTACTGAGCACTTGAAATTTGAAATGGAAATTAAATGTATTTTTTACCCCATTTTACTTAATAGTCCATAACTTTTTTTTCAAATGGACATAAATTTATCAAACTTGGCAGAGTTTTTGTTATCGATACTACGTACAGAACTTAATTTTTTATCACCATTATATAATAATAATAGGAAAAATTCAGAGATCACTAAAATAACGGTCACTCTACCCCTATGGTCATATTTTCCACTTTTTGCTACACTTGCAAGTAATAGACTAAAATATTGCACATATGTTTTTTCTAAAGCATCACTGAAATTGAAAAAGCTAATAAAAATAGTGTGATTTGTCATTTTGGTCACATAAAAAGTGTTTTAGTTTATACAAAATGCACGTGAATATATGTATTTCAAGTAAATTATTGTACAGTAAAATTTTATTAGAAAATAAGTGAAGTATGCCTACCAAGATCCACCTTTAAAAAATGCACCAAAATATACTCAACCTCATGGGTGATGTGAAAATGTAAAAATGTAAAATAAAAATAAGTAAATATGTATATAAACTTGTTGAATAGGATCAACAAGTGTTTTGTATACTCAGATAAATGTTTCTGTGAGTGTCAAATATTTGTCAAATATCTAAAGAAAACTATCAATATTAATATAATTATTTATATTGGAAAATCTATCATTTTCCTTAAGTAGTAGACAAACAATAAAAAATTTTATTAAAACAATTCAGTGAACATTAGATTTTTATTAGTTGATTTTTTCCTAATGACTTGAAACTTTGAACTTTTCTCTATAATAGTAAAAAGGACTCACCTTGAATTAGTAATTTTTTAGAACCTACAGCTTAAGCAATAAAAATTTTGTAACTCATCTATCAATTTTTAAAATGTAAATATCTTGCACAACTTTTGAAACATTTATTTTATACACTAAACACTACTGTCACATCCTTTGTCTATTGTAAAATATTAGTTTATGTGAAAATATCTTAAATATGTACTAATTTTTTTATTCGTGTGATATTTAACCACAATATGTTAACGGATTGATCGTGAAGAGAAACCCTGAATGTCTGGAAAAGATAAAAATGTACAACTCTTAATTTTCACCGTGATGAATTTTGAAATTAATAAAAAAAGTAGTGGTATAATATGACGTTTTTCTAATTCTAACACATCACTCAATAAGTTTCCGGTCTAATTAAGAAAAACACAGTTTTTTCAAGAAATTCGACTTCATTCATCAACATAGTTTCCTTCAAGCGCAATACATTCATTCATTGCTTCTGGCACGGTACATTGGCTTGGTGGAACAGAACTTTTCTCTTTTGCATGTAAGGCCGTTTTTTCTTGATTTCTGCGTTCAATCAATCCAGTAATGCCATGTAATAGTCGCTGTTAATGGTTTTACCTTTCTCAAGATAGTCGATAAACAAAATACCATGCGCGTCCCAAAATACCGATGCCATAACCTTGCCAGACCACTGTTTGATTGACACTCGAAACTCTTTTTTATCCATTGTTTTGAAAATGATTGAAGATGCTTCACCAAAACCTTTGTAACTTCTGAACTAAAAGTAAAGTAAGGCTAAGGTGAACCCCAAGAATTCGGGAGCGGAGGTTCTCTCCATCCGGAGAACCAGGAAGGAGGAGATCCTCTTGGTCCTGAAGATGGGGGGTGACGTCTCGGCCTTCGAGAAGGCGCTCGACCAGGCGGTAGGGCAGAGAGACGAGGTTAAGTCTTTGGTCTCGAAGTGGTCCGTTGAAGTTAGGGACCTCGACGAGACCATCACAAGGGAAGAGGTTGTGGCCGCGCTCTGTATCGCGCTGGGCAAGCCAGACCTCGGGGACCAGTGCAGGCTGTATAAGCGCTTCGGCGGTGTACAGATTGCGGTGGTCTGTTTAACCGAGGCGGATGCTCGAAGCTTGCTCGGGCTCGGTAAGCTGAGGGTGAGTTGGGTAAACTGCCGCATCCGGGAGCATGTCAAGCTTGCCCGGTGCTTCAGGGACCAGGGTTATGGCCATATGTCGCGCGGCTGCACGCTTCCAGGCAGGAAGGACGCCTGCTGGAGGTGTGGCAGCGCGTCGCACGTGGCCAAGGATTGCAAGGCTCTGCCTAGGTGCCTGTCATGCGCTGATAGGGGCGAAATAGATGTCGCCCATGCTTCGGGGAGCGGCTCTTGCCCAATATTTAGAGCGGAGCTCCGGAGGTTGAGGGGTGGAAAGTGAAATTTCTACAGCTCAACCTCGGGAGAGGGAAGGAAGCCCAGAACCTTCTGATGCAGACTGCCAAGGAGAGGGGGACTGATGTGTTGCTTATTAGTGAGCAACACAAATGGTCCGAAAACTCTGCTTGGTACCAGGATGCATCACGGAGGACTGGGATCCTTCTTTGTAGCCCTGATTTGAGCATCGGGGATTTCCTGGAGACCGACGCGGGGTTCGTTTGGGTGGAGGTGGCGAGTGTGCGTGTGTACAGCTGCTACTTCTCTCCCAGCGATCCTTTCGAGATCTTCGAGACCCAGATCCTCCTCCTTGAGGAAAGCCTCAGAGAGGCTAGTGGGCGGTCCCTTATTGCGGGCGACTTTAAAAGCAAGTCGCCCTAGTGGGGCGAAGCCCGTCTGGACAGGAGGGGGATCTTGGTCGGCGAGATGGCCGCTAGGAATGACCTGATTGTATTAAACCAGGGCAGGGATTTTACGTTCAGACGAGGAGAGGGGGGGGGGGGGTCGATTATCGACCTCACGTTTGCCTCGCCCCGTCTTGCCTCAAGGATAGGCGACTGGTGCGTACTCCAAGTAATAACCTTGAGTGACCACCAGTGCATTGAGTTTAGCATCCGGGAACGGAGTCACCCAGTGAATTCGGAAAGGGGCGGCAAAGGAAGCAGCCCCTCCTGGAACACAAGACGACTCAGCAAAGACAAGCTACAAAAACATCTTGAGGAAACCAGGCTCATAGATGAGCTTGGTTGGGCTAAGTCTGCTGGGTCGTTGGAGGACACCGTGCGGGCTGCGAGACGGAAAGTGGTCGCAGCATGTGACCACTCAATGCCTCGACGGCGGCACGGGCGTACCAGGGACTCAATGTACTGGTGGAACGACCAGTTGTCTGTCCTGCGTCGGGAATGTCTCACAGCGCGGCGGAGATTCACCCGCTCAAAGGGTGAACCTCTGCTGCACGAGGCATGGAAAAAGCAAAATCAGCTCTGAGGCAAGGCATAAAGAAAAGCCGACTTCAGTGCTGGAAAGACTTGATCGGTCAGGTCGAGAAGGGCCCATGGTTTCTCGCCTTCAAAATAGTCTATACAGCTACAAATAGTGACTAGAAGAAAGACCCCAGGCCTGGATAATCCCGATCGAGTCAAGCACATCGTGCGAAGGTTGTTTCCGCATGTAGAGCCGTTCCAAAGACAGGACCGAAGCTCCTGCGTGGTCCAGCGCGAGGAACTCTTCACTCTCGAAGAACTAAAGAGAGCGGAAGGAAGACTCAAGGCAAACACAGCGCCGGGGATCGACGGGTTGCCGAACGAGATCCTCAAAGAGGTGATCGGGGCATACCCGGAGATACTCCTAGAAGTCTTCAACTCCTGTCTTCGGGAGGGGAGATTCTTCGCAAACTGGAAGGAGCAGAGGTTGGTCCTGCTGAGGAATGGCAACAAACCTCTAGGGGATGCCTTATCGTATAGACCAATATGTCTGTTGGATACGATGGGGAAACTTCTGGAGGAAATGATCCTTCAAAGACTACAGGGTCACATGGTTCGCGAGAATGGTCTCTCGGAAAACCAGTTCGGCTTTCGGAAAGGCAGGTCCACAGTTGACGCCAACCAGGCACTGGTGGACATCACCACTAAAGCAAGAAGAGGAACTGGCAAGCGTAAGGGATTCTGCGCGTTTATCAGCATTGACATACGCAATGCGTTCAATACCGCGAGATTGAACATCTGCATCGAGGCGATGGTGCGGAAAAAGGTTCCAGACTACCTATTGCGAATGATAGATGACTATCTGAGCGACAGAGAGGTGTGGTGATGAGAATTGTCTCAGCATACCGAACTGTGTCAACGTGTGCTGTGCTGATCCTGGCGAGCGTCCCGCCAATTGACTTATTGGCGCAGGAAAGGAAAGAGACCTTTGAGCTCCGTAAGAAGCTCACCTGCTTGACCAACCAGCAGGAAATCGCTCGGGCGAAGGAGGCCATCCGCAAGGATGGAAGGCGCAGACTCGTCGAGAAATGGCAGACGAGATGGCATCGTGACCAATCCGGGAGATAGAGACACCGTCTAATCCCGGAGCTCACCGCCTGGCTGGATAGAAAGCACGGTCAAGTCGGCTTTTACCTGGCGCAAGCGCTTTCAGGCCATGGCTGCTTTAATGCGTACCTGAAGCGCTTCAAGAAGAGCTGTTCCTCTCCTGGCCGGCGCGGTTAGTCAGTCTGCCTAACGGGCGTATGGCCGCGGATGGGAGTCCCGGGAGAACGGATGACGGAAGAGTCGTACGCGACTTTAAGCTGGAACCAACCACCCGTGATGTTTAAAGCCGAAAGGCGGTTCCGCGGGCGATTTTAACTTCAGTTTAAGACGTTGATAGCCGACCAGAGCGAGGCAAATCTTCCCCCACATTTAGACCGCTTTTGAATGCACTGTACCACTCATATTTCGACTGGAGCCATAGCAGGTGAACACGGTGGTTGTTCGATGATATTCGTTGAGCTTTTGGCTTCTACGCCGAGGGTAATGAATGTTTGGTCATTTGTGAAATTGCGGAAAGCTTCGCGTTCATAACTCAAAATGCTGTGACCGATTTTTACTGGAATAATAACCAAGTGACACTTTTTCCGATTGTTTTTTATTATAAAGATGATGAGTCCGTCAAGCACAAAACATTGGTCATCATTTCAGATTGCAAAAAACACGTTTCTGTAGCGGTTTACATATTTTTACAAGCGTTCAATGTATAAATTTCGAGTCATTAATCAAGAATCTGCGAATGTATTTATTTTTCTGACGGAGCGCTCTAAAAATTCAAAAATTCTAAGCATATTCAATGGCTCCAATTTGGACTGCCGCAGACTATATACAGATTACGATTTGGGTCGACTTTAGTTATTAGTTTGGATTTTCTTGGATTTTGGGTACCTTCTATAATAAAAATTGCCGAGTAAAACAAATATATTCTCTACATTAAAATTTTTTCTATTATGTGTACGAATAAGTTTTGAGGGTTTTTCTGGTGATTTTGAAAATTTATTCAGAGTAATTGGTACAATATATGTTATTCAAAGTATTGCCTATCTCTTTCTACTACCTTTGACCATCTTTCAGGCAGCATACGGATACCGTGTTTAAAAAATTCCTCATCTTTTGAGGCGATCCAAGAATCGACCCAATTTTTGGCTTCTTCATAAGAAGTGAAGTGTTGCTCAGCCAGCCCATGAGCCATCGTCCGGAATAAGTGGTAGTCCGAAGGAGCAATGTCTGGCGGATACGGCGGGTCAGGTAGTACATCCCAGTTAAGTGTTTCCAACGTTTCCTTGACGACTTTAGCAACGTGTGGCCGAGCGTTGCCGTGCTGAAAGATCATTTTGTCATGTCTTTTGGCATATTGGGGGCGTTTAAACTTCAATGCTCCTCTCAATTGCATCAATTGTTGTTGGTAACATTCCGCCGTGATGGTTTCGTTAGGCTGGAGTAGCTCATAGTAGATCACTCAGAGCTGATCCCATCAGATGCACAGAATCAGCTTCTTGACACTCTTGAAACGCCGGAACCAATACTCACATGTTTATATTGATGGAGCATGTTCCCCATATGCTTTACATAGCAACCGATGTCTTTCAGCTGCACGTTTCTTCAAGTTAAAGCAAAAAAGCAGCGCTTTCCACAAATGTTGTTTTGTTGGCACAAAAATTGACATGGTTGAAATTGTCTACGAGGACACCAGTCGGCAACGTATCCTATCTGATACGCGACTAGTGAGTCTCCGATGATGTAGGCAGTGGCAGTAATTTCAAACTCAACTAATTAATTTGAAATCATTTATGGCCGCAAGGCTGAGCCACTAGGCGAAATAAGGAGATCTTCCTGTGGAGAAAGATATGTCGGACGCCTGCGTAGCTCAGTGGTTAGAGCAGTCCACCGGCAATCAAAAGACCTGGGCTCGAATCCCAGCTCAGTCGAAAGCGTCTTTTTTTCCACAGAAAAATTTCAAATTCTTATTTGCGATATAAGAGTTTGAAATTGTCTACAAATACACCTGTCGGCCACGTATCCTATCTGATACGCGACTAGTGATTCAAAATCCCTCAAAACTTATTTGTACATCTAATAATTTCGAGATAAATAAATCTCAAAAAAGAATTTCTCTCATCGAACGTTTTTAATGTTTAGTGGAAAAATCTCCACATGGAGAAAAATACTTTTTCGGTCATACGTTCCAATTTTCGTTTATTCAGATAATCGAAATGAAATAAACCAACGTTTCGACACCTTCTGTGGGTCTTTATGAAGGTATAAAAAGATTGAAATTCTGCGAAGATATTTAAACAATGTCATACAAAACGATGAGTGTCAGTTAAAAAAAAACGAAATTATTAAAATTTTCAAATATATTAACCTCAAGTATCGCAGTTTTAGATCTAATTTTTCAGATTAACATATTGTGAAGAACTCGTATTTTCCTATAATATCATGAGAAGTCTTTTTTTGATTGATAAAACTTTGATACGTTATTAATTTCACAAGCAACATTGTTTTTCTCCATTTGGAGATTTTTCCACTAAACAAGAAAAACGGCCGAAGAGAAGATTTCTTTTTTGAGATTTATTTATCTCGAAATTAGAAAATTTTAAAATTAATTTCGGTCTGTCACGTACAGAAATAATGGGCTTCTTTGCATATATTCTCAATGAGTATAGTGCGCAAACAAGATCTGACATAGGTGAAAACTTTATATTGAAAACAAATTCTCAATTGTGAGATAAAAAACAATATCAGTCAAATTAGTCACTTAGCCAACTTTGCTTTGTTTTTAAGACATCGTCTTTTTAGATCTATACATGAAATTTCAATACACAATTTTTTCAAGTCACAAGAACTCCTATTACATAAGTTAAAATATGAAAAACGAGCAGAATGCATAAAAATGTTCGAATTTAGAAAAAACAAAATCTTATCTGAAAATGAGAAGATCAGAAATATTGAATTAAATAAATGGTTTAAGAATATTTCAAATAAAGATATCCTGTTGAGATTTTAGAAAACATAGCGTCAGGTAACTAGTTCGAAATTCCATTTAAATCTGATAAATTACCAACCAACAATACCATAGCCTCTATAGAAAATTTTATTTAATCTTTAGATCAAAATGAAAAATTAAAAATTAGAAAAAACATTACAGAGATAATAGTTAACCATAAAGAACATAATAAATTTAAAAATCAACACAACTTTGAAAAAATTGCACAATACCAGCATGATAATAAAGAAATACTGTTCTTTAAAGCTGATAAAGGTAATGTCAAAGTAGCTGCAAACAAAACTCATTATATTTCTAACACAGAAAGAATTTAAAACAATGATGTTTTTTATAAAAATGTTAACTCGGACTTAGTACCAACAGTTGAAAAAAAAGTGCACTGATATTGTTGGTAGATGGGAGAAAAAAGCTTACATCAATGATAATTTGGCTTATCGTTTAAAAACTAGAGGTTCTATTGTAGCAAAAGCGTATGCACTTCCGAAAATACACAAACCAATTTTAGAATGGAAATTAATTGTATCCACCATCGGATCTCCAAATTATAACCTGGCCTTTTATATAGCTAAAATCTTAAAATCTGTACAAGCAAACAATCCTTTTTACATTAAAAAAGAGTTGGGAATTCAAAAAAAAGCTAAAAAATGTAAAGATTACAAACACGCACTTTATGGTTTCCTTGGATGTCGTATCAATGTTTGATAGCATCCCAATAGATTTGGCAATGGAATGTGTAGAAGAAAAACTTAGTCTTTTTCATAACTTAACAAAAATCTCAAAAAAAGAAATACTAATTGCAATTAGAACAATTTTCAATAATACGGTTTTTTGAGAATATTGTAGAATTTTCACCCTCCATGATGTCTATTTAGTAGTATGTAGTAGATCTACTAAATACGGTTTTTCCTTGAATAAAAATTACTACAAACAAGTATCAGGGTGTTTTGAAAAAATTGAATTTTAAACCTATCATATATACATGATCCTCGGATAATATTTTTACGGTCATTTCCACTGATAAAATCCAAGAATTTATAGACGTATTCAACAGCATAGAAGATTCAATAAAATTCACAAGTGAGATAGAAGTTGACAGGATTTTAAACTATTTAGATTTATCAATAATAAAAAGTAAGAACGGCAATATTCGCACAAATTGGTACAAAACACCAACCTTTTCAGGTCAATATTTAAATTATAATTCTTATCACCCTTTTGCAGAAAAAATTGGTTGTGTTAAAAATTTAATTGACAGAGGAATAAAACTTAGTTATGTTGAATTTAGAAAAGAAAACTTAACTCAAATTAGAGAGGTTTGACATTAAACAATTATCCGTTATCGTTGATTAATAGTCTCATCAAAGAAAGAATCAATGAAATTTACAATAGTTCGATAAAAAACAGAAGAAAGGAAAAATAGTTAGAGAATTATTGGATCTATAACTTAATTCGTGCGGTTTGCTAAGAGATGGCGTAATTTGATTATTATTCTATCGTCCCAATATTCCGAACATGCCGGATACATTCAAAAGCAAGGAAATTGGGTTCCACATGAACTCAAGCCGAGAGACGTTAAAAGGCGGTTTTGCATGTCCAAAATGCTGCTGGAACGCCACAAAAAGAAGTCTTTTTTTCATCGGATTGTTACTGGTGCTGAAAAATGGATCTATTACGACAACTCGAAGCGCAAAAAATCATATGTGAAACCCGGTCAACCAGCCAAATCAACGGCAAAGCCGAATATCTATGGAGCGAAGGTAATGCTCTGTATTTGGTGGGATCAGAAGGGTGTGCTGTATTATGAACTGCTAAAACCGAGTGAAACCATCAATGGAGAACGCTATCAAACACAATTAATCCGTTTGAAGAGAGCAATAGCCGAAAAACGCCCGGAATATGCGACCAGATACGAGGCAATAATTTTCCATCATGACAACGCTCGGCCCCATGTTGCTATTCCGGTTTAGAACTATTTGGAAAACAGTGGATGGGAAGTTTTACCCCACCCGCATTATAGCCCAGACCTTGCCCCTTCTGACTACCATTTGTTCCAGTCGATGCAGAACGCCCTCACTGGTATACGGTTCACATCAGAACAGGGTATCAAAATTCGGCTTGATTCATTCTTGGCCGCCAAGCGGGCGCAGTTCTTTTGTGATGGAATCCACAAATTGCCAGAAAGCTGGGAAAAAGTCATAGCTTCAGATGGGCAATACTTTGAATAATACTATTGTACATGGTATTCTTAAATAAACGTTCAAATTTTGAAAAAAAAAACCACACGAATTAAGTTATAGATCCAATATAATAAAAATGGTAAAAAAAAACTCACACTTCCTTACATCCAAGGCCTTTCTAAAAGAATTAGAAGTGCTTTAAAAAAGTTTAAAATAAATGTTTTATTAAAAAATTGCCATGAATTGGAAAATCTTTATATCAACAAAAAAGACAGTGAAAAAATTGATAAATTATCTAATGTAATTTACCTTATAAAATGTAAATGCTGCGAAAAATAATACAGGTATGCCAAAACATGCATGGGCCTTGGATCATTTTTTTTATTTCGACTTCAAAAAAATTAAGATTTTAGCTAGGAAAGGGTCACTTTTAAAAGAAAAATTCTATAATCCATTTATATTTATAAAAGAGTACAAAGATTTATGTACAAATTTACAATCAGAAAGAATGCACATCAATGATTATTATCAATGTATCTTAAATTAATTTTAAATGTTATCACGCTCCGTTCCACAAATATTTAATTTATCTACTTTCTATTAGAATATATTAATGACAGATTGTATCTTCCAAAATGTCGTCCGTCTTATCTAATTTTTACCGACTCTTCGTGACAATGTTGTTTGTAAAACTAATAACGTATCAAAGTTTTATCAATAAAAATAACACTTCTCGTGATATTATAGGAAAATAAGAGTTCCTCACAATATGTTAATCTGAAAAATTAGATCTAAAACCACGATACTTGAGGTAAATAGATTTTAATATTTTAAGGACTTCGTTTTTGTTTAACTGACACTCATCGTTTTGTATAACATTGTTTAAATATCTTTGCAAAATTGTAATCCGATGACCGAAAAAATGTTTTTTTCCATTTGGAGATTTTTTCGCTAAATATATCCTCTTTTTAAAATTGTTGACTCTATATCCACTTTACAATTTCATTTCCACCATTTTCATGCTGGTTACAAAAGAAGGATTTTCGCAATGTATTCCCTGTTTGTTTTAATGTAAAGATCTTAATAAAAGTTATTAAATTAAAGAGTATAATCATATTTATTGTTAGTCGTTCACGCCCCTGTTTCAATTTAGAAATCTTTTAGATCTCTCTACTGTACTAAAACGAAAAGGCAAGATATATAATTATGAAAGTAAGCGATAAGGACATCATACTACCGAATAACAAACCTGACATCCACAAGTTGAGTTTCAAATAGAATGTCCAATTAATTTAAATGCTTTAAAGTGAAAACGGAGGCTTGAGAGTATTGAATACTAACTGTATCACATTTTTATTAGGATATTTCTATGTTTCTAAAGATATATTATTGGAAGCATACATTCAAATTAAGTACATACCGGAAAACCTAATTTTTGAATGATTCGGGCATATTTCCTTGCAGCGAGACGAGAATCTTCTTCACTTTTTGCTCCTGTGCATACCATTTTCCCACTACTAAATATTAAAGCAGTGGTTCTTGGCTCTCTTATTCTCATGATCACAGCAGCGAACCGTTTTGGATTATATTCAGCATTTCTAGCATGAAGCGCTATTTTCTTTAAATCTAATTTACAGTTCAAATTGACTGTTGATACAATGTTTCTGCAATAAAATATGGTTTTTATTGTAACAACAAGTTTATAAGCATGTTATTATGTTGTAAAACTTGACAAAAGTGAAAATTACAAAAACTGATATCCTGAGAGTTTTTTTTAGATCAAAAAACTTTCACAAACATTTCATGAAATCAAGGGGGTTTTCTGGTGTAGAGCGCTGAAAATGATAGTGATTTTGTAGGATATTTTAAAAGACAAGGCAACAATGGTTCTTATCAAGGTTTTAATGATTCATTCGTTCACTTATATCGCACACAAAAAAATGTTTGCAGACCCGCAGAGCAACAAAGATTTGTGTTATAAGGGCAATGTCCAACCATCTCCGCTTCGAGAAGCAAAACGGCAGGCATGATATCTTAAAAACTATTAAACTGATTAACTTGTTCTCGCGTATACGAACAGTTAATATGTGTTATTACCCGGCGAATCACATAAAACTAGAAACACAATTTTTTTTACTATGTTGTTCAAACAAAAAAGAGCGAATTTTAAGGCTAAAAATAAAATTTTCCGCTTTTTGTCTACGATTTTTAAAAATGTCAATTTTTTTTCACTTTTCAATAGTTCGCCTACATTGAGAGATATTCCATTAGAGTAAATCATAAAAGTGAATTATATTTTAGTATAATACCGTTTCAAAATGAGACAAACAGGGTTTACGTATCAGAAATTAATATAGTGGTTTACAAGCGGCGAAGTTAATATTTTTGTTTGAATAAGTGGAATATATGTTCTACTAACTGTTATAAAACCTACGAGAATTTGAAATTCACTATATCAAAGATGCGAAGCGAAACAAAGAATATTAGAATCTGAAAACCACTATATAAAAAATCACTCACTCCACCAAAATGTTTGACCTTCAGAAGTGACGGCTCCGGATTATGAATTGTGTCTTTTTCTAACGCGTGCAAAACAAGAGAAAGATAGAAGGGGGCTTTGACATTGTGAAGAGGGGAGGTTTCAGTGGAAACACATACACAAATATGATTATCATACCTTATTTATGTTCACATATTTAATTACGCAACGATAAACTATTTTTAATCGCACACGCTTGAATTAAATTTCAGAATCGCTTTTGGGTTTAAACCCCCTAATCCTACCTATATATACATAAATAGACGCATTCCTAATATCTAAATCCTCTCGGCTATTCTCGCTTGCCACATTCCGAAAGAAATCTAGCTTATAAGCCACTACAGTCGGATAGTCCAGGCGATTTAGTGAAAAGCGCGATGTTTTCTTGGAGCAGACTGAAAAATTGAGTTTAGGCGTCAAAAAATAAGTGAAACAACATATCTTTTGCCGTGGTGTCAACTCGATGGACGTCATTGTTTAAATTACGGTTATTTATAATTTTTTAACGAAATTTTACGTTTTTCGCTTATATCTTTGATTCTTTTCATTTTATCGGAAAATAGTTTTATAACTTTTTTTTCCTCATAAAAAACCCTACAAAACTGGATGCCGACCGTAAAAATATATTAATTAGGTCAAAAGTTATGAATAAAAATAGATAATGTTTATGACGTTTAAATAAACAATCATTCAAAGGCTTTGTTTACTCATATCGCGCCGTTCAACAACGACCGAATACTTCTTATTATTGACAATGATGTGTGCAAAACCTGGAGTCGGGAAGTTTGTTAGTTTATGACTTATGGCCTTATAAACAAATTAATAAGCAATTAACCTGTACGAACGATCAAAATTAATTTAAAAAATGTCATTGTACAGTCATTAACGAAAAGGTTTGTAGGCATGATAAAATGTCTGTATGTATAAATTTATATTAAATGTATTATTAATTAGTAAAAAATATAAGCTTGTAAAATATATGATTGTTGAGATATATATTTTTCTAAAACATTGAACATTTTATGCAACGATAAAATTGTTTGTATAGTTAATAAAATCTTCAGATTTAATTTACGATAGGAGTAGAAATGTAAATATACGTGTAAAAAATAAATTATTTTGCTTGTAAAATCCTTTTTTATTCTTTCACATCGAAACATTGAATAAAACTGCAACGAATTTCAGTTAATAAATTACATGTACACTACCGTCGAAAATTGTGCGCACGGTGCTTGTGAGCGCTATTAAAAATCACTGCTGACTTTGAACCACGATACCTCGGTAAAAAAAAAGAGATAAGGCATTTTTAAAAATAAAGTTGGGAAGCTTATGAAATTTCACGTCTAGTGATGCTCAACAAATATTTTTTTGACCTTCTGAAAATAATATAGCACGTGAGGAGTTAAAAAAAATTCAAGATTTTCTCAAATTCTCTACTTCAACTTTTAGCATGGCCTAGGGAAAATTTTTTCAAAATCTGAAAATTATACGACATAGGGTCTAAAATCTTATCTTTAATTTAAGCCAAGAAAACTTCAAAAATATTCATGGGTACCCGAGATACGATTAAAAATGTTCAATCGTATCTGAGTTGAATTTTAATTGACTATCACGGTTCTCGGCCGGTTTATTGCTCGCCTCCTTCGTTGAGGCAGGACCGAATAGGCCACGCACAAAGGTGGCGCTTAAGTGGAGCTCTCTTATATGTTCTTTGATCCAAGAACGTGTTTCCTGTATTTCCTTTCCTTTCATTCTTAGTTGATATTTACAATGACTATTAAAACTTTGATTAATGTTCTAGCTTATAAGAATTTTAAGAAATAAAAAATGTTTACATATCATTGTTCTATTCGTAAATATGAGGATAATATTGGATTTTAATAATTGTTAATAATCACAAATAACAATAAACATTTTTTTAAATTTAGAATAATTAGAAATAAAAATTTCTAATGAACAGAATCAAAAATACATATAAGAGGGCTCCACTTAAGCGCCACCTTTGTGCGTGGCCATTTCGGTCCTGCCTTAACGGAGGAGGCGAGCAACAAACCGGCCGAGAACCGTGATCGTCGATTAAAATTCAACTCAGATACGATTGAACATTTTTAATCCTATCTCGGATACCCATGAAAATTTTTGAAGTTTCTTGGCTTAAATTAAAGATAAGATTTTAGACTATATGTCGTATACTTTTCAGATTTTGGAAAAATTTTCCCTAGGTCGTGCTAAAAGTTGAAGTTGAGGTAGAGAATTTGAGAAAATCTTGAATTTTTTTTAACTCCTCACGTGCTATATTATTTATATTTGTTGAGCATCACTAGACGTGAAATTTCATAAGCTTCCCAACTGTATGTTTAAAAATGCCCTATCTTTTTTTTTCACCGAGATATCGTGGTTCAAAGTCAGCAGTGATTTTTAATAGCGCTCAAAGCACCGTGCGTACAATTTCCGACGGTAGTGTATTTCACTGCTCAACTAGCGAAATTATTGAATTTTCAACAGTAGAAATGAATTCCTTTCGTTGCGAGGTATGAAGTCAGAAAGAAAAAAATCATTAGTTTATCGCAAATAGTTCCCGAGAAAAGTGCGACTAAAGCTGCGCCGTCGATTTTGAACGATCGAATCAATATTTTTTGAGAGTACATCCAGCTCCTCCCCACCTTGCCACCGTGCGTCAGATATCGAAAATCCGCCGCTCTGCTGATTTTGATGAATTTTTTTTCAGTGGATATTTCCACGGGGAATTTGTTGTTTACAGTTTATAAAAGTACTTAATCTACGAATTATCGACATATTTTTTTTCGCCAGTCGTTTAATTTGTTGAACAATTGAGCAAAAACTTCATCGCACTGTATCTCCACTGTTTCTTAATGAATCTTGAACTTTTTTTTTTAAGTGAAAGCTCTTTTCATACACTTTCAATGTACGCAATAAAAAGTTATGAAAATTAAGTGAAACACTTATACGAAAAACCGAGAATGAATGTTTTGACTTTTGCTGCACGACGCTAGGTTTCTGGCAAGTTCATATTCATAATATGAATTTCTCAAATATGCTTTCCAGGTTATAATATTCATTGTTCGACTTATTAGAATTATTTTTAGAAATCTTAGTAATCATAATATCATTTTTTCATACTCTAAAGTTTTCAAAAGGAGTTTGATAATATTTGGTATTTAAAATACTAATTTTTCTTCTACACGTTTTAAAGACTGTTATGACTGTATTGAATCTCGATGCCATAATATTAATAAGTGTAATGAAACCCTGGCCTTCCCCATTTTAAAACAATATTGTACTAAACTTTCATTCAATTTTATCATTTACTCTAACGAAAAATCTCTCAATGTAACAACTACTAGTATAATCTTTAAAAATATTTTTGGTTTCAAACCATTATTTCGAAAATTATCATTCCCGCCGTTTTGCTTCTCGAAGCGGAGATGGTTGGACATATGCCATTATAACACCAATTTTTGTTGTTCTGCAGGTCTGCAAAAAATATTTTGTCTGCAATATAAGTGAACAAATAAATCCGTAAAGTGTCGATAAGATCCATTGTTGTCTTGTATTTAAAATTATCCTACAAAATCACTTTCGTTTTCAGCTCTCTACACCAGACGACCCCCTTAAATCAAACTTGTTGTGAGTGTCGATGGTGTAATATAACCTTTCTATAATTGATTCGTCTGACGATATGTTTCTATACATAGATGACAATTGAATTTCAGCGAATCAATATGTCTATTCTATTTTTATATGCTATGTTTTGAAACCTCGCCTTATAGTTGTATTTGAAGAGTTTTTTTAAAACCTACATTCAGGATATAGATTTCGGGATTTATAAACGTGATACATTTAAAATCCCATAACCTAATATCGACTCTCACATTGGATTATGTGCCATTTGCAACCAATCTCTTTGAGATTATATAGCCGCAATCGAACAGGTTCCGTCTAGGTTGAGACTTAATGTGTGAAGGTAAACAGACATTCGTGGTGACTTTGTGCACCAGAATATCTACGTTTCTAAGAGCATTAGATCTTGTGCGAATAATTAAAATGATAGAGGCTCCTGATTCCTCTATGTAATGGCCAATTTTTATTTTCTTAATAGGCCCAATATTATTCGATTGTTATTTAGCTACCCAGGGCGATAATTCGGAGATTATTTAAACATTAGGACCGATACTCTTATGAATAGTATAACCAGTATCAAAGTATGTTTAGTTGGCTTCCTTTGTGACGATATAATTTTGCTTGGTACACCTTTTTTATAAGACAAATCCTTTTCAAGTTATGGCGCTATAAATAATTACATTTTAAAACTTGATACTTATAAAGAATCACAATTTATAGGTGCTTGTTTCGCAATCAAAACTTATGGAAGAAAAAATAATTATTTTCGTAAAAAATCTAACGTAATATGCTTTTTTCAGACGACTCATAGGATTTCAAAGGAATTTTTCAAAAGCTGAATAACTAACTTACTTTATTCAATTCATTAATATATAAAACATAAATTCACTCTTTGTTTCTCATTTTATCTCTTCAGTCACATAAGGTTGAATTCGACGTGGCGTAAACGAAGAAATGGAAATGTTTCGAACATAGTCATGAACAATTTTTGATGAACTGCAAAATATTATAACTTTAGAAAACTCTACCATCACATTTCCTCACTATAATTAGTGCAGGGTACAATTCAACTCGACACCTTATTTCACATGAGCATGAATTTACAGGCAAAATAATGCAGATATCGTAGGAATCGAAAGGTGATACATAGCCTCATCCATACAGGGTTCACAAAAAGACGGGTACTCCGAAACAACTCGGGACCCTCATTTTCATTTTAGATTTCTGTTCAGAGCATTCTTTTGTATCCAAACACGTGTATTAAATATAAGTTCGGGACCCAGTTTGGGCATAGCTTAAGCTTAGTTAAATTCCTTTAAGAATATCTACACTGTTTGAATCCGGTCAAAAAGGCGTGATTTTAGGAGGATTTGGCTAACTATAGAAAAATCAAGTGAGCGTTTCAGCCAATTACGATCAAATTGTGGTGAATAACACAGGATCTATGTTTATATTTATAATATAAATATAATATATTTTTCCAAATCATTTCAGTCGATTATGTCGATCATTAGAAGAGTGTATCACTCTACGTGATAACGGAACTCTACCATATCGACCTTACCAACCTACGATTGAGAATTAATGTAACGTCTAGCAAGACTAGATGGAATTTTTAAATATAATTATTTAAGAAATTTTCTGTGAAAAAAGGAACGCTTCCACTCCGCTAGGTATCACGTAGAGTGATACACTCTTCTAATGATCGACATAATCGACTGAAATGATTTGGAAAAATTGATTAAATAGTTCACGGTACATCCATTGCCAAATTGGCGTTAACAAGTTTCTGTGAGAAAAGTTGTGGAACCTCCGTAGCTCAGATGACAGAGCATTCGACCGGCAATCGAAAGGACCTGGGCTCAATACCCAGCGGAGTGGAAGCGTTCCTTTTTTCACAGAAAATTTCTTAAATATAATATAATATTTCTATGTTTTTATTTATAATATTTTATGACATAGGCCTAAATATGGCTGGCTTCTGCCGGATGAAATTCGTACTATTTCGAATGGTTATAGGGACATCTCTATAAGCGGCGGCTCACAGCTAGATTTTTAAATGAAAATAAAAGCCAAAAAATCCATAGATTGTTTTCAAGCAAACGAATTTGTATCTCGGATATTTTGATTAAAAAATTTTCAATATTTAAAATCAAAACATAAAATACACATCTTGTCAAGTCTTACTGAGAATTTGTAGATCTTATTTAGGCAAATAATCTTCCATCTCAACGTTTTTTCGTATGTCACCTATTTTGTTCAAATAATGGAACCAGAAGAGCACCGAGGACAGGCGAGACTGGCGAGTGAAACAGGGGAGTTTTGAGTTTAGTGGGTATTGCTTCGGTCGAGTCCCACACAGCGTGCGTAAATGCATTCTCCATCTCCCCTGACCAAAAAAAAAAAACTATTACTACTACTATAGACATTACCGAAATTTTTATATTTTAATTCAGAACGATCAATTGACAACTACTATCAGAAAAACTCCAAGTGACAACAACTGTACCTCTTACCCTAGTATCAGAACATATACAGTAAGATCTTTTTCGGAGCAGGCATAGGCATAGCATAAGTGCAAGTGAGCGAAACACGGAAAGGCATAAAAGTATCTCTGTTAAGCGAACGTCGGTTACCTGTTCGCACACATATATAATAACAATTGTAAATTGTAGTCTGTAGTTGTCACTTGTAGAAACTTAACCTTGAAGTAATACAAGGTGAACTGAGTTTCTTTACCATTAAACATACAAAATTTAAAAAAATTTTATTTTGTAAGAGGTGTTTCTTTAAATATTGCATATTGCATGTTCGCAATTGTATAAACATTTGCATTTAAACTGAATTTAATAATATTTCGCCAGTTCTACGAGTTGTTTTTCTTCCCTAGAAAGTAATAAGGCGCTGTGTAAATTTTTCAAATGTCTTATTTGTTCAATTTTTTGGAATAAGGGATGTTCTTCTGATTGCAGAAATAATTCCAAATATATTAGGAAAAAATAGGGATCATAAATATATTATTCTGTTAATTTGCATTTAAATTAAGGTTGTATGTTCTATTCTAGCAGTACAGCCCGCTCCTAATCCTAACATCCTTGAAGACTGTTCTTTTTGTTTTTATTCCAATATTGCATTGATGGAAGATACACGGGGAAAAAAGGAGCTTATATCAAGCTCGTAACGCCACCCAGATCGGCGAGCCCTACCATTACCCCAACGCGGGCTTAAATCTGGTCCGAATACCGCATTGAATGTAGCCACTCACATAGTTTGACGCGGTGCCGTGTGACAACAGTGAATGCGTGTTCAGTGAGCAGTGCAGTTAAAAACGTCAAGTAATGTAAGAAACAAAATATTATTATCTCGGGATTCGAAAAATGGTTACATGTTGACCTAAAACATGTCATGGTTTTAGGTTGTCATATAACGTTAACATTTTGCACGAACAGCCAGCAACGGTAAAAATCGGGCGTTATTTTAGCCCGAAATCAGGCTACATGGAAGCCCGAAACTGTGTGGCCCATAAAAGTATACTTTTTACTCGGCAGTCAGCATTGATTTAAGGCCGAGTTTGCTAGGCGATCGCGCGGGCTTGATTCAAGCCCGCATCGGAGTGAAATTGAGCCCAAACGGGCTACGTCCAGGCCCGTCGTTTTCCCAGTGTATTTTTGATAGACGTACTAGCATTAAAAATGCACAGGAAATTATTGTAGATAACTCGTGTATCAGTTGCGTATTTTCGCAGATGGTGTGATGTCATTTGCGGGAAGTTTTGATTTTCTCCTTCCATTTGAAGAAAAATGCGGCTGAGGCTCACCGAATGCTCTCAAGTACTTAAAGTGAGGCTGCTCTTAGCGAAAGAACGTGTCGTATGTGGTTTTAACGCTTCAAGAGCGGTGATTTTGATGTCGAGGACTGCCATGGCGGTGGAAAAGAGAACATTTTCGACGATTCCGAATTGGAGGCATAACTTTCTAAAGACTCTTGTCAAACGCAAGAAGAATTGGCAGAATCTACGGGAGTGACTCAACAAGCCATTTCGAAACGACTCAAAACCATGGGAATGATTTAGAAACAAGGAGATTGGGTTCCGTACGAGTTAAAGTCGAGAGATGTTGAACGGCGCTTCTTTGCTTGTGAACAGCTGCTTCAAAGACAGAACCGGAAGGAGTTTTAACACAGCTTATAACCGGCGATGAAAAATGGATCTATGACGATAATCCCAAGTGCAGAAAATCATGGGGAATTCCCGGACATATCTCCACGTCGTCGGACAGACCGAATATTCACGGTGCCAAGGTTATACTATACATTTGGTGGGACCAGCTCGGTGTGGTGTATCATAAGCTGTTAAAAACGAGTAAAACTATCACAGGGGATCGGTATCAAATGCAATTGATGTGTTTGAACCGAGTATTGAAGGAGAAACTGCCACAGTACTAAGAGAGATACGACAAAGTTATCCTCCAACATGAAAATGCTTGTCCACAAGTCGCAAGACCGGTTAAGACATACTTGGAAACACTGAAATGGGAGGTCTTACCCAACCCGCCGTACTCTTCAGACGTTGCTCCTTCCGACTACCATTTGTTTCGATCGATGGCACACAGCCTGGCTTATCCGCATTTTCGCTCTTTTGAAGAAGTGAAAAAATGGACCAATTCGTGGATCACCTCGAAAGACGCGTCGTCTTTTCGAGATGGTATCCGACAATTGCCGGAAAGATGGAAAAAAGTTGTGGCTAGCGACGGAGAGTACATTGAATTATAAATAGATAATCACTTTTTAAGAATAAAGCCTTAAATTTTGGGACAATAATAGGTTGCTTGTCTTCCATTTTCACGAACTTTTCGGGTATTTATCTTACAAAATGTATTAGTCCTCAAAAATTCGACAAATTTCGAGGTAATGTTTAATATGTAACTACCAAGCCTGTAATAAAGATTATTTTAACGTATATTTAACGATAAATGATCAAATTCTTTTTATATTATTGCCAATATAAAGTGTATATATGTATATCACTTCTTTCCATTCGTCTAGAGTGTTTCTAAATAATTTTTACAGAATAGATATAAATAAGAAAAACGAATTAGCAAAAATGATGTTGCAATTATATCAAATCACGCGCTCTCGGCATGGGTGCATCTCTCTTTCTCCTGCGTTCGATCGATATACCTCCGACGGTATTGGTGCGCTCGAGCGCGGTTAAATAAATTCCTATCCTGACCGTAGTTTTGAATTAAAAACTCTCAAAATATATTAAAAAACTGTCTGAAAGCCTAATGAACAACTTTCTCGCTGAAAGTTCTCTCAACTCTAAACTTCCTTGCATACTTTTTTTCTTTGACGTTGAAACATGAGAATTCTGCCAGCCGCAAATTTTATAATAAAAATTATTAACAAATTGAAAATTTTGTTATGTTGAATATAACCATCTGAAGCTCTAGGGTTTTTTAACTCTGTTGATAAAATTTCAGACTATTGCGGACAAATTTATACGAAAAACAGAGAGTTGATTTAAAAAAATCGATTGATTTCGTACCTTTAAAAAATACGGTTTTCTTCGATTTAAAAAAAAACTAGAGTTCTGACACAAAAATTTATGGAAGAAAAACTATGCGGAACGACATTTAACGTGTAGTGACATGTTGTTTAGATAATTTTTCCGAATTTTTTATTTAAATGAAAAAAAAACGTTCGCGCATTACGGTATCCCCTCTTTTGCCTACTAGGCCACACGCTCCGTCGGTTATGGAATCCGAAGCCTCAATTGGTAGTACACATACAGTCTGTATCACAAGAGTGTATAGACAATAACGAGTAAGGATTTGGCTCTGTATGCGTGTTCACAGCGAACACACACTGGAAAGGAGAAAAGTACATCACGACTTTGAATTGTCCCTCACAGTCTCCTTATGCTAATTTAATTAAAAACGTGTAGTCTATCATGAAGAGAAAGCTTCAGAGGAAACATGTATTCAACCTGAAGCAGCTCTTTTACCAAGTTCATCTGGTATAGAGGTCACTTCCTGCAACTCATCCCCACAATCTCGTTATAAGTATGCCAAGATGATGTCAAGCTATATTCGATAATCATGGAGAATGTACGATTTATTAGGTAATGACGAGAAAGTACATTTGATGTACTATAAAATACTATAAGCTTTCTTTAGTTACAGTAAACTTTCACTTATCTAGACCCGCTAAAAACGTAAACATTCAGTTACCTAGAGTCGGGAGGGGCTCCCTACCAATCAAGGTGTTGCACCGTGCTGTACGCGTGATGAAATTATATACCAGGGGTGTTAGTTGAAATTTGCCTGTTTTACTCATAGATGTCGCTAGAGATATGTATACATTTCTATGATTTGGCATCAATGTCATATTTTTCTATGGACAATAACCTTCAAAAATATACAATTACATTCTGCCAAAATAATAGCATCATAGTTGTTTACCTCAGTGAATATGTCGAGTTTCGTTCCAAGTAAATCGCATTTGCGGCATTCGTTGCTTTTCTTATTTCATCAAAAGAAAAAAGCAGTTGAAGCTCATCGATTGCTGGTAGAAACTTATGGTGAACATGCTCCAGTGATTGGAACATGTGAGACATGGTTTCGTTAACTTAAAAGTGGAGATTTCGATTTAACAGACAATGAACATCCTGATGCAGCGGAAAAGTTCGAAGACGAGGAATTGCAGGCGTTATTGGATGAAGACCCAAGCCAATCGCAACAACAATTGGCACAAACACTAAATGTGACCCGAGGAGCAATTTGCCAACGTTTAAAAGCCATGGGAAAAATCCAAAAGTATGGAAAATGGGTACCACACCAACTGAACGATAGACAAATGGAAAAACGGAAAACCATTTGTGAAATGCTGCTTCAACGGTTCGAAAGGAAATCTTTTCTGCATCGAATTGTCACGGGGGACGAAAAATGGATTTATTTTGAGAACCCGAAGCGGAAAAAATCATGGCTTTCACCTGATGAGGTCGGCCCATCGACTCCAAGGCCAAATCGCTTTGGCCGTAAGACAATTCTCTGTGTTTGGTGGGACCAGTGTGGTGTGGTGTACTTCGAGTTATTAAAACCTGGTGAGACGGTGAATACGGATCGCTACCGACAACAAATTGTCAATTTGAATCATGCGTTGATCGAAAAACGGCGAGAAAGGGCCCGAAGACATGGCAAAGTTATCCTACAACATGACAACGCACCGTCTCATACCACTAAAGTGGTGAAGAACACATTAAAAGCATTGAATTGGGAAATATTATCGCACCCCCCGTACTCTCCAGACCTCGCCCCGTCCGACTATCACCTTTTTGCATCGATGGTACACTCACTCGCACAGCAGCGATTCGCCAATTTTGAAGAAGTCGAAAAATGGCTCGTCGAATGGTTTGCCTTGAAAGAGAAAAAGTTTTTTTGGAATGGTATCCATGATTTGCCTGAAAGATGGGCAAAATGTGTAGAATCCAATAGTCAATACTTTGAATAAAATTTTTTTGAGATTCCCTTGAGAATTAAGTGTTTTTTTTATTGAAAAAACCGGCAAACTTCAATTAACACCCCTGGTACACATAGATATGACATTTTCGAAACTGTTGACGCTGCCATAGTTGGTTTGTCAGTAATATTTTGCTCCGGAAAATAAGTTTTACCCTCTGAAGTATACACATTTCTAAACAATATTCAACACGTATGAATTCGGGCAAATGAATTAATGATGGGTGGTGACAGATGTAGGGGGCCCTTTCACTCTAGATAACTGAAAGAATTTAGTCTAGATAAGATAAAGTCTAGATAAGTGAAGGTTTAGATAAGTGGAAGTTTAGTTTATATTATAAAATCCCTACTTCTCCCTCTACCAGACGCTTTAGTCAGCCAGGGTTCGGTATAGGGTGGGGTAGGCGATGGAATAATCGGAGACGGAGTCGTAATTCAATTCAAGTTTTATTATAAAAAATATACAAAAAAATGCAAATACAGGTGGTCTGTACGTGTACAAGTATGCTGAGTGTGCCGGTGCCAATATACGTGAAGAATGTGTGTGTGCGTCTGTTCATGTGAGAGTGTGTGAGTGAGTGCGCAGACATAGGGCTCACTGGAGTCGATTCGGTTGTGCCGATTTTGGCACCACTGTTGTATTCTATACATAATTTTGGAAAAAAATACAAATGCGAAAACCGTCTCAATCCTCCGGTCCCCCTTATATGTGAGCGCAATAGTGGGAGTACCACTCCCGAGAGCCGCCGTAGGGGAGCCGCTACATAGTTGCGTTGTACGGTCCGTTACACTATAAATCCATCTTGGATATCTTGTGATGCAGACTGCTGTCATTCTAGTACTGCCTTTCTAATTCTACATTTTCGATGGTTTTGTTCAACTTCTCTTAAATTTTGTAAATTTGTTCAGCTTTTTAGATCAGTTCTTGATGAATGTTATTTATTTCAGCTTCGAATACACAGGTCTGCAAGGTTTTGTTGTTGAAGATCTATGGGTTGTTTCCGGAGTAATTTTCGACGTAGAATCCGAATCCGGAATCAGAATTTCGCTACAATTTTCTGACGGTAAATTTTTATTCACAGACCATCAAAACCGGCAAGTACAAATTTTCAAGATAAATTTTCGAATTCAGAATGATATGCACCAAAAAGTCAATGTAAACGCTCATAAGGTTGTTCGGATAAATGTCAAAACTTGATATGGCTGTATCTTTATGAAAAAAAATCGCTCGTGACTGTTTAATAGCTCATTTTGGAGGTGGAGTAGTGCTAAATGATGACATTTGAGAAAAAAACCAAAAAAATTTCTTACGCCCTGTACATAACCTCAAAAGTAGCGAAAAACACCATTTTTCGAGCACATAACCTTAAATATCTCAAAATCCTGACTTGATAGGCTGATTCTGATTTCGAACTCGGATTCTACGTCAAAAATTACCCTGGAAACGATCTTTCGTTTTCCAACAACAAATACAAACCCATTATTTACAGACCTGTGTTATGTATGTTTTCATTTTTACTATCTCACTGAGATAGGTAGATGTCATTTATAACTTCATGGTGTTTTTCTGTGTTATCAGTAGTCATTACTTTCATTACTGGGTCTAGGATGCTTTTTAAGAATTCTAGAAGAGGTGCTCTTTATCGACGCATAGACCTTGGTAGCTTTATTTCATAGGGTATCTCCTGTTGTAGCTCTGAGAGTATAATTTTTAGACTCTTATTCATGCACTTCATTCCAAGTCGTTTTTCATTTAACCTGCCAAGTTTCATAATAGCTTTGAAATTGCTTGTTGAAGAACGGTTAGGAAACGTTCAGTAGACGTTTTAAATTACTCTTTAGATTCACGTGTGGGTTACACGAGTGGGGTAAATTTCGCTAGCTCCGATTCTTTATTTAAAGAGTGAGAAAGCCAAAGAAACTCACGTTTTTAATCTTTTGAAAACGTGACAGTCAAAACCACGAATCCTCATTTTATTTTTTTTTTTGTCCGTAATTGCGACTTTTCTTTATCTGAAATATATGAAAGAATATCAATTAATTTTCTCTTTAATTTCGCACGGCTATGCGTTCAAAACCACGTTTTAATTTGGCGGTTTTTCCCTACACCTGTAAATCAATTTGTTGAACTTTTGGATCTTGCTAGGCCCTTTGTGGCCAGTTAAATCAATCCACAATCTCCCAAACGCACCATCCCTTGACTTATGCTGAATACTAATTACTTAATATTTTGCGAAGCATCAGTAAGTCGGCCAAATTTTGGAACTAATGAGCATATGCTCCCGACGAGTTAATCACTTGCTTCTTCTACCCACAAAGAAAATAAAAAAAGAACCGTATTGGCTTGTGGATGACCCGATAGGAACAAGAAAGGAAAAAAAAGAAACGCCGTCGTAGTAAAGTGCCCTCGGGGCTCCAATAATGCTCGACGCTAACCGTTTATAAGGTTGGGAGCTGTCTCCGAGTCTAACGTCTAAATGACGTGTCAGATGTGCCAGTAGATCAGGTAATAAAAAAACTACCTGTACCAAACCTGGTTACAAAAGGGAATAGAGTATTTTATCAGTTTAAAAAAAAGATTGATGTTTTTGAAAAGTAATTTTAGTTATGTTAAACTATTTGGAATTCTTTTATATTTTTTGCAGCAAAAGAGCTGATTATTGTTTATTTTTATGGTCATTATATTTCGTAATTGTTACGTAGTAAACAAGAAAAATTACCTTAAAGTTTTTGTTTTAATTTTAAGCTTGTTGATTTCTTAAAAATTTTCTACTAGCAAACTAATATTAATTGTCTACTAATATGTAATAACAAGAATTAAGAGTGTGATATTAAATTAAGTATTAAAAATGTCAAAGGACTGTTTTGAAGACTAAGACATATTTAAAGTATTACCTTGTTCCAGATAATTTTAATAGTATCTTATGTGATTTAATTCTTAAAATATGTGATATTATTAGATTTTAAGAAATTTAGGATAGAACAAGCTTTAAATAACAATAAATATTATAAAATGTTTATGAAATTGTGTATTCAATCAGTCCTATGTTATCCTCGTCAGTCCCCTGGCAGTCAAATTTTAAAAAATAGAAATATCTCAAAAACTACTAAACAAAGTGACTGGGCCGATCTAGGTTAGTACATTTATTATATTACCTATCTAAAATACCGGAAGACGTAGCCATTTAATATAAAAACTATAATAAACAAAATACCTCTCAAAGTTACCCAACTTTTGTAGAATCACCCATCAACACTAGAACTACCGACGATCGAGGTATACCTACTTCTACTATATCAAACAAGTCATTTTGACCCCCCATGGTAGTTCTAGAGTTAAAGTCGGTGAGGGGAAATTGAATAGTGATAATTAACTGTTCTTATATTTTATTAAAAGTCATAATAAAATTCTAAAACAATTACATAAATTATATCCAATTTTTAAGCATGAAATTTGAAAACCGTCAAAATGGCGGTCTTGGTAGTTCTAGTGTTAATATTTGTTTATTTATTTATTTATTATTAATAAACTGCCCACGTGTACAGAAATAAATAAAGTCATAGTAAATATTGTAAAAGAAAGCAAAAGAGAGATGAACGCGGGACGCCCATCCAGCGACCACGCACAAAGCTGCTTAACCCAGGTGATCGGCAGAGTGGCAGCAATCGCTCAGTGTGTCCAGATTTGACACGCAAACGTTACGTATACAACGCCAACAGCAGTACGTACGTGAGAATGGTTGCGCGCGCAGCGTAGTGTGTCTGCTGTTCGCAGTGGTTCTCTGAGTTTTCTCTGGTTGAGGGCTCCTTGTACCTACAGCTGATATTGCGTGCGCGAGGAATCACATGTACGCACTGTTAACTAAAGTTGTGTAAGTTAAATTACTATGTGAAACTCAACAATGTGTAGGAGCACTGCTTACAAATCGACAGCTTGCTCGGTTTTTATGTTTCTTTCGACTCTACTGGATTCCGTGCAAAAGAGGCGCGAAAGAGATGCCGAATTCGAAATGACGGAAGATATAATTTGAAAACTTAACCCTAAAATCAAAATTTTATAATGTTTAAAATCTTTAACATGATAGTTTTAATAAACAAGTGTTAATTAAGGGCTTCAATATTTAAGCAAGTCAATAATTTATATTCTAATTCACATACGAAATTGTACAATTACTAAACAATTTTATTGTATGAAGTTTATTCGAAAAACCTTTACTATTGAGTAAAATACTTTAAATGCCATTTTTTGGAATACATAACATCTTTTACGTGCCAATTTCAATATATAAGTGTAAACAAAAGGTTTCTTTTTTTTTTAATGAATAAATTATATTTACATTTTCATACGAAATTACTCATTGTGATTCTTTGTTATTAAGTAAAAGTGACCAATATTATAAAAATAAAATACTTTTAAAAAAAGTTTTAGAATACTTACAAATTTGTATATGACAATTTTAATGTATAAATGTTTGATTATTTAAAAAAAGCCAATTAATTATATCTGAATTCGCATGCGAAACTACACATTGAGATTTCTTTGATATGAAGATAATTCGAAAAACTTTTACTTATACTATCCAAGTGTAAATAAATAGTTTGATTCTTTAAATATCAAATATATTATATTTAAATTTGAATACTAAATTACATGTTGAGATTTCTCTGATATGAAGTGGAAAAATGTTTATTTCGAATAAAATATCATTAAAAATTTGTGGAATTTCGAATTATCTTCATATCAAAGAAATCTCAATGTGTAGTTTCGCATGCGAATTCAGATATAATTAATTGGCTTTTTTTAAATAATTAAACATTTATACATTAAAATTGTCATATACAAATTTGTAAGTATTCTAAAACTTTTTTTAAAAGTATTTTATTTTTATAATATTGGTCACTTTTACTTAATAACAAAGAATCACAATGAGTAATTTCGTATGAAAATGTAAATATAATTATTCATTAAAAAAAAAGAAACCTTTTGTTTACACTTATATATTGAAATTGGCACGTAAAAGATGTTATGTATTCCAAAAAATGGCATTTAAAGTATTTTACTCAATAGTAAAGGTTTTTCGAATAAACTTCATACAATAAAATTGTTTAGTAATTGTACAATTTCGTATGTGAATTAGAATATAAATTATTGACTTGCTTAAATATTGAAGCCCTTAATTAACACTTGTTTATTAAAACTATCATGTTAAAGATTTTCAACATTATAAAATTTTGATTTTAGGGTTAAGTTTTCAAATTATATCTTCCGTCATTTCGAATTCGGCATCTCTTTCGCGCCTCTTTTGCACGGAATCCAGTAGAGTCGAAAGAAACATAAAAACCGAGCAAGCTGTCGATTTGTAAGCAGTGCTCCTACACATTGTTGAGTTTCACATAGTAATCTAACTTACACAACTTTAGTTAACAGTGCGTACATGTGATTCCTCGCGCACGCAATATCAGCTGTAGGTACAAGGAGCCCTCAAGCAGAGAAAACTCAGAGAACCACTGCGAACAGCAGACACACTACGCTGCGCGCGCAACGATTCTCACGTACGTACTGCTGTTGGCGTTGTATGCGTAACGTTTGCGTGTCAAATCTGGACACACTGAGCGATTGCTGGTTAGTGCGGTGCTCTCTGAGAGCTTAAACGAAAATGTCAGTGAAAACTGGATCACCGCGTTTGAGCCACATGCACTTCCGGTTTGTAAGTTAATGACTAATTACGAAGCGAAGACTCAACGAAACCTCGCAATTCTTTCGTGCGAATTTCGTGTGAATGTGTTCGTCTTCATCGCGAGTCTATTTTCATGGATTTCGCTCTCGTATTATGACAAAAAGGCGGAGACTCGAGGCTAGGCCGTCTCAATATACACTGTTCTTTGTACTGCGCTTGAAGAAAGCAAATCTCTGGGACATAAATATTGTACCGTAACTTTTGACCAACCTCTGTAAAAAAAATCTTATGACATAATAGCTTGTAGTGCACCAGACTCCACACTGAGGTCCATCAATTTTAGATTGAGAGCATTCCACGGACTTATGTCTTTCTTTAGAACAATTAAATTTATTATGGATGAAAGCGGTTTGAAGGACGTCTTGAGTGAAGCTTATGCTCCTTTATCTGTTGACGAAATGGTGGAAGGTCATGCATACACAAGAACAGTAAGAAATCATTTGTTATTACACTTTGCTTTGGGAAAGAATATTTTGTCTACCATTGCATTTACTGACGAAGAACGTCATGTGTTGCAAGGCATTTTAGATAATATTCAATCCAAATATTTTTGAGAGAATAGAATTACATTCTTTTAATGAGATTGTCACAAAGTTCACAACGCGATTAAATGAATTAGCGTAAAGTCGACCAACTGCCGAACTTTGGGTAGAGTACGTCGGAGTGGTCACTATAATGAAATAGTTTATACAGGTTAAAAGATCTGGCAATTAGTAGTTGCACTTGAATTCCATTGATAAGTGCGGATATTCTTAATTAATGAACTCGATCAAAAATGTGCGAAGCGGGCTGGATAGAAGATTATGCAATGTATATATGGAGGTAAAAATAAGCAAGATTTTGAAACCGATGAGTTCGAATACATGGATGACCCTGAGCCGCTTTGTAGACTTGTCCAAATACGATTGTTTCATCTCATCTCAAACGTCGCATGGTAAACTATCTGAACTCAAACGTGCCTTTTTACTTTGTCTCAACTTCGGGCGTAGCTTATAAATTAATTGTACCAACCTTGATTTGGCATATTTAGAGAACGAGCTGCGGCAATGTTTGAAGTCAAAATACAAATCTAAAAGTGAGCCAAGATGATAAAAAAATGTATTGCAAATGAGATTGATGTTTTAAGTTTATGTAGAATAGATTAGAAACGATAGATATTTTTTCACGAATTAAAATTTTATCTGAAATGAGACGATTGTCGTTCAATTAATGTTCAACATATTTGTTTATGTAAACATTATGAGTTAAATGAAGATTACTAAAAAACTGCATTTCAGTCATATGAAAGATTCACGGAGGAAAATAGTTGGAGTAATTTTACTCAACTCTGTCGATTAAACTTGGGACATGAGGACATTTGAACATCTATTAAATCCTAGTCGGGTAAAATCAATTTGATAAATACCTAATTCTCTCAAAGTGAATAACAATAAGCGTTAAATAGGGAATAGTAAGAAATTGAGCAAAACGTTGTCCACGACAGGGCATCAACATACGTCAGTGGGTTAACATGAAATGTATAACTAAATCACCGACGCTTGAGGTGCTTCAAACTGTAGTTGAGTAAAATGAGCATCGGGCCTATTATTTTAACTGACAATGGTATAGTTCTCTGAAATAAATAAAAATTCTTACCTCGAGCCTACCATTAGTCATCCGATACATATATACATACATAAACAGCATACAAATACATCCACACCATTCAGTTGTAGCCAATCATACTTTTATGTGCCATCGTCGCGCAAACTCGTTTTTTCGCTACAGTTAACAGTAGAGCAATGTAGTACATTTCGCCAGAAAGGAATGAAATGTAAAAATTGAACTGCGCATTCACCCATAGCCATGAAACGAAGCTCAATCCTTCTTATTCTTCTTCTTCTTCGTACAGCGTTAGCATCTTACTGGCAAAGCCTTGTACATTTGAACTGCGCATGCGTCTACTAAAATCCATTACTACTACACAAGATCGATAAAATCAAAATGGCCGGGACTAGTCGTGACATACCAAGTGTAATGACTAGCGCCGCAAACAACTACAATACTAGTTTAGATTCCAGTGTACGCATAAAAACTCGTATACGCACCAAAGTCACATAAAATAGAATACGTGCCAACGCACACAATTCGGGTACTTCCGAGACTCGCGACAATGCTCGCAGGACTGATCGCGTTTCGGCTTCGTCTCGGCTTTGCCTCGACTACGCCTTAGCTTCGATCTCCTGCGAGCATTGTCGCTCGTCCCGCAATGACTTTCATTCTGCGCCTGGGCACGTAATGTACTATTATGTGCCTCCGGCGCGTAAACTCGTTTTACGCTACAGTTGAGAGTAGCGCAATGTTGTGTATTACGATACAGAGGAATGTAATGTAAAAATTGAATTGAGCATGCACCTATTACGATACAGCGGAGCGTAATCTTATTCTTATTCTTCTTCTTCGTATAGCGTTGGCGCCGTACTGAAAAAGCCTTGTACATTTGAACTGTGCATGCGTCTATTACAATACGCTACCACTAACTACTACACAAGATCAAGAAAATCAAAATGGCCGGAAGTATTTGCGAAATGTCAAATGAGATGGGCGATAATCACGGAAATTTCGACCTTTTCAGATTGGATTCAAGTGTACGCATAAAAACTCGTATATGCGCCGAAGTCACATGAAATAGAATGTGCCAATGCACACAATTCGGGTAATATCGGCATATAATATACTATTAATCACAAATACACTTAAACTTACATATATAAACCTAATAAGTACACTTATATATAGTACGATACGCTTTCGTCGAATCACGCACACACTTGCATACAATCCTGATACATAAAACTTGGAACTTTCTTATATTCTTATATAGTGACTGCAAGAGTTATTCAGAGCTTGTGAGAGTAAGTGTCGTGACTAGAGTTTTTGAGCCATACTCAAGTAAAAATAAATCAACTTTTTGATAAATTGTTCATAAAATGTTTTTTTTTAAAATTAATATAATTAATTAATTATTATTATTATTATTGTTGATATATATAATATAATTATTAAATAATATTTATTATACATTTTTATTATAACTACGTATGAAGTTTAATGAAACTAAAGTTTGAAATGTACATTAAAACATTCCAGTATTATCAAAAACTATCTTGTGTAAAAACATTTAAAAGAAGGTTTTTTTATTTTCTGTGTTGTATATTTTCAAAATATAGGTTTTACAAATGTTAATTCCAAATTATTATTATGCATAAGAAATTTATGTGAAATCTAAATCCTGTGTAGATTTTTCAAATTTTATGTAATACATTTATCAAGACTTTTGTTGTTTAAATTTTCATGAAATCAATTTAATTTAAAAAACTTAAGTGAGAAAAAAAGAAGCAATTATAAATGAATGAAGAAAAAATTATAAATCAAGAATTTATTAAACTTACAGAATCTAAATAACTATATTATGTGAAACTTATAAATAAATTATATAAACTAGTGAATAATCATAAAAACAAATAGTGGTTAACACTGCGGAGCATGTACGAAAGATTCGTGACGAACAGACAAAACACAATCAAACACGACTGCAGTACGATAAATTTTTAAAACCACTAGTTTATAAGTAGTGGAATCCACTATTTTTGATTTAGAGTACTAAAATAAACTGTAATTGTATTTTGTGTGATTTTAATTGATTTTGATTATTAAATATAATAACTTGGAACATCAATATGCTGAAAATTGAATATGTTTCTCAAATTAAAAATATTTTATGTGTGCCCAAGGCGAAGATCACTTTCATCCGTTCCTGTGTGAATAGACATAGCTGGTGGAATAAGTCTCGCGATTCACGGCTTACTCAACTCTCGATTGAAGCGTAGAATAGAATGAACGGAAAGCTCTACTATTTCTGTGATTTAATAAAAAATTGGCTTTTTATAAATATACTACGAGTAATATATGATACTAAATAATGATACTAAATAACTTCTAACTTGGTCATATGTCCCAAATTTGATCGGAAGTTGAGTAAAATTACTTCATCTATTTTTCTCCGTGTTCAAATTTCAAAAATGCATAAGTTAAAAGCTCTTCAAAAAATTATTCAGGATTTTGAATATTATATATAATTTATGTCTTGGTATCAAAAAAATAATAACATTTGTAATATGTCAAAAAAAACTAATGATGCAACAGAAATCTTAGAAATGTTTTCAAAAAATATGATTAAACAAAACAAAATTTTGGAGATGAGATAAAACAATCTTACTCGGACGAGTTAGAACAAAGCAACTTACGGCCACTGAGTGACTACAAAGCAGCTTGTGGTCATCGACATATGCTTAAAAAAACCTTCCACCAGGAGCACTTTCAACCTTGCTAGCCTACCACATTCTGCAAAGATTGCTGGTTACTACAGCTAAAGAGTGTGCTATCAAGTACAAATTTGGAAGGGGAGTAAGAAAATTCGCTCAGAGAAATGGGGATGGGAAATCAATTTTGTAATAATATTACAGATGATGTGAATACACATTTTCTCAAAGTCACTAAAGGGCATAGCCAGGTTTCCATGTGAAATCGGCCTTAAAACCAAATCTAATTTCGCATCAACCATATGGAAGGGGTTGGGCAAGAGATTATTTTGCAAAATATTCAGATCATTATCTGCCATTTTAAATGAGTAATGGCGGATTTTACCATTTTCGTTTTTTTCTTTTTTCAGCTAAACTAATCACAGGAAATGTTTTTAAAAAATCAGGGTTGTTTTTTCCAATAGAAGACACATTTGTAAATTTTCGCAGATTTTGTCATGCATAATTCGCGATGCAAAAAATTTCGAAAATTTTTGCATGCAATTTTGTTCATATTTGAAAATGGTTGATTGTCGTTATTCGCAAGTCGAAATAGTGCTGCTAAAAATATCTTTTCGTATTCTTGAATAATTTTCGAATTTACAGGTTTTGCCCATTGAAAATTTAGTCCGTACAAAAAATTTCCGTTTTATATAAAAGTGGTATACAAAAAGTAAAATTGGTTTTCCTACAATCTTACACTTATAAACGAAGACAGCGATTATGACTTATTTATAATTGAAAAAAAAAATGTCTATATTTGTAAAAACTCCATGTTAGAAAAATATTTTTTTGTAGGAAAACGAATTTTACATTTTTTATACCACTTTTATTTAAAACGGACAGTTTTCGAATGGACTAAGTTTTTTAACGGGCAAAACTTTATAAAAAAATTTAACGAAAATGTAAGTATTACACTGCAAAATAACTGCTAAAAATTTGTTGTTATCCAGAAATCCAAGTTAATTACTTATTTCATTTACGAGCTTTTCTTATTATTTGTGCTCATTAAAATTTCAAAAAGTAAAGTAAATGGAGGACGATTTGAGGGTCCTTTCGATGTCTTGTTTGGTAAAATGAGTATGTTATTTTTAACAAAGAGAAATTAATTTAACCTGTATATTCGAAAATTATTCAAGAATAGGAAAAGATATTTTTAGCAGCACTATTTCGACTTGCGAATAACGACAATCAACCATTTGTTCACAATGCATGTAAAAATTCCGATTTTTCGCAACAAAAAAAAAAATTCGCAAAATATTTTGCCAAATTTTTGCAAAAATTTCAGCAGTAAACCGTGTTAGAGATTGATTACCAAATAATTTTTTTTTTCATTTGTCTACTGTTAATATAAAATGTGCTTTAATAGTAAGATGTTGGAAGAATGCGTATTTTGACGGTTTTTATTTCTTTTTACCCCCGTCCACACCTTGAAAAAATCTGCAAAAATTCTGTTTTAATCATCGATAGGTAACTAATGAATAGAATAATTCAAAAGAGTGGTCGCGCAATTCAAATATGAACAAAATTGCATGCAAAAATTTTCGCAATTTTTTGCATCGCGAATTATGCATGACAAAATCTGCGAAAATTTATAAATGTGTCTTCTATTGGAAAAAACAACCCTGATTTTTTAAAAAAATTTCCTGTGATTAGTTTAGCTGAAAAAAGAAAAAAACGAAAATGGTAAAATCCGCCATTACTCATTTAAAATGGAAGATAATGATCTGAATATTTTGAAAAATAATCTCTTGCCCAACCCCTTCCATATGGTTGATGCGAAATTAGATTTGGTTTTAAGGCCGATTTCACATGGAAACCCGGCTATGCCCTTTCTTTTTAAATTTAAGTGAAACAGGAAATTCAATTTATTTAAGGCTCTATCAGCCTTAAGGAACACAGTCTCATCATGAAGCTCGCGCTTCACAATAATGTTGCATTTTCATAAAAAAAAACGTGGGAACTTAGTTGCACACCTGATACTTAGAAAAAGATGAAAAGTGCAAAAAAATGTTTATTGTGATATTGTTATGAACAATCAATTGTTTATCAATAACAAAAGGCAGTTTGTACCTTTATATAATATATTATAATAACTTTTTTGCCTCATAAGTACTGAGGAACATTCCAAAAGTACTATAAACAGGTACTTAATGATTTTTCTATAAACAATTAATCAACAAGAATCAACAAGAAACGAGATATTTACAAAAAACACAATTTTTCTGATGTTATTATAGTAAAAAAAAATGCAAAAAAGGGACTTTTTGAAAGATCACAAATCACAAATTAATATGACTAGAAGGCCCTTTTTGTTATTCATGTAGAATTTCGTTTACTTCATTTAATCCTCTGGAATTACTATCGTATTTTGTCCATAGAACGCCCTGTTTCGAAAATACACCGCAAGGGGAAATTGACCTGAAAAATAGGAAAGGGGCAAAAGCAGCTTTGAGGCGAGGCATAAAGAAAAGCCGACTTCAATGCTGGAAAGACTTGATCGGTGAAGTCGAGAAGGACTCATGGGGCCTCGCCTTCAAAATAGAAACCAAGAGATTGGTTGCTAGAAGAAAGACCCCGGGCCTGGATAATCCCGATCGAGTCAAGTACATTGTGCGGAGCTTGTTTCCACACGTAGAGCCGTTCCAAAGACAGGACCGAAGTTCCTGCGTGGTCCGGCGCGAAGAACTCTTCACTCTCGAGGAACTAAAGAGAGCGGGTGGAAGGCTTAAGGCAAATACAGCGCCGGGAATCGACGGGGTGCCAAACGAGATCCTCATAGAGGTGATCGGGGCATACCCGGAGGTCCTCCTAGAAGCCTTCAACTCCTGTCTTCGGGAGGGGAGGTTCTTCGCAGACTAGAAGAAACAGAGGTTGGTCCTGCTGAGGAAGGGCAACAAACCTCTAGGGGTTGCCTCGTCGTATAGACCAATATGTTTATTGGATACAATGGGGAAGCTTCTGGAGGAGTTGATTCTGCAACGGCTTCAGGTAAGGGGTTCTGTGCGATGATTAGCATCGACATACGCAATGCGTTCAATACCGCGAGATGGAATATCTGCATCGAGGCGATGATACGGAAAAAGGTTCCAGACTACCTGTTGCGAATGATAGATGACTATCTGAGCGACAGGTGGGTGATATACGAGGGCGACAAATGGTCTCTCAAAGAAGAGATGACATGTGGCGCTCCTCAAGGGTCGCGGGTGGGTCCACTCGTTTGGAATGTCATGTACGATGACTTCCTGCGCATGGACCTACCTTCTGGAACGAGCATCGTCGGCTTCTCGGATGACGCACTTGTCGTGTGCGCTGCTGACGACGTCAGAATCCTAGAGCTGAGGATCAATGAAAGTCTGTGGCGAGCAAAGCGCTGGTTGGAAAGCAGAGGCCTTAAAATGGCCCCTGAGAAAACCAAGGCTTTGCTCGTTACGGACAGGAGATCCTTCCAATACCCGAGGATCGTTCTCGGAGAGCATGAGGTCGAGTGGAAAACAAGCATTAAGTACCTGGGGGATCGTCGGCTTAGCTTTGGCGAACACCTAAAGATCGTAGCTGCCAAAGCCATCCAATGTGGAGCGAACTTGGCCCGGCTTATGCCAAACATTGGTGGACCCAGGGAAGCGAAAAGAAGATTGATGGGCGTCGAGAGCGTAACAACGGGGAGGGCCAGTAGAAATCGCATCGGGGCCTCCACCCGCGGTTCTGCGCCCTGGTCGGACTTGGCTATCCGTGTCTGCCAGGGGAGGAATTTTGTTGTTCCCCCCTAGGTTGGCGCGGCTGGTGGGTCTGGCAATCGGGCGTGTAGCCGCGGATGGGGGTTCCGAGCGAACGGATGACGGAAGAGTCGTACGCGACTTTAAGCTGGAACCAACCACCCGTGAAGTTTAAAGCCGAAAGGCGGTTCCGCGGGTGGTGTTTTGGTTCGTGAGAGGGGGTTTTTGGTTTTAACAGGTATGCCTAGACCCGTCCTAGGAGAGTCCTGTACAATGTCTTTAAAAGATTTTGCCATTTTTCCTCCTCACCAAAAAAAAAAAGAAAAAAAAAGAAAATATCGGGATTCATTACTCCTGTGTATTATATTTGTATTTACTGGAAATTTGGAATCGATTGAATGGAAGATAACGGTCGAATCTATCAATTTTAGTATCACGCTACCTTAAATCGAGATTCTGCTATGAGTTGTAACTGTGTTATCAATTACTTCACATCCAGTGAACATTATTTCTTTGTTTAAAACAATCCATTCAATAACGTTGAATCGGAACCTGCATAACCCAAAAATCTTCTGAATTTCGAAAGAAAGATTATGATAGTACAACTACTAGGGATTCTCGATTGAGTTCGGTGCAAAGAATTTTCGAGTTGCTTGAGAAGTCGTACGCTGGATTGACACTCCTTTTCCTCTGAACACATCGCATCAACAGGGGCTTCCAGCATCCAGCATTCAGCATTCATTCACTTTCAGCATCCGGAGGGTTGTATTGGATCCTTATAAGGGTAGTTTGAATCAGGCTTTCTGGAAAAAGTGGTCTTCTAATTATTCCTGCCGAGCTTTGACTTCGATCAGCTGTCTTACTCCTATCTGGCGATAACGCAAATCTAACATGGGGATTGCAATCTTAATCGATCGAAAGGTATCGCTTAGATAACTTGATTCTAAGATGGCTGTGAATAAGCTGACTCCTGATAGTTATTCATCGGAAGATGAAGATTCAATTGGTTTTAAGATTCATACTTGAGTGTATATTTTGAAGCTGCTTCTAATGAGGTAGGGTTTCGCTATTTTCCTATTTTTTATATACTTCTGACTTAAGTAAATTTATTCCATCGTAGAACTCGTTAACGTTTTTATTTCAAGACATCCTAATTTTAAATGACTCGTGTAGATTTTATGAGTAGATTTCATGAGAGGAAAAAAGCTGTTTCAAATTCTGAGTTGATTAATTTATATTATAATATGATTTTCCGTGAGTTCTCTTACATGCAGCGCCTTTCAAGAATGCCGAAACTGCCTTCACATATTTATTTTCGTAATTCGCTAGCACAGCTAACTTGCCATTAATTACATCTTGGATAATGTCTTTGACGGGAATATTTTTACTCTCAAAAGCAGGGTTGTCCATAACTCCTTACTGTATGGTAAAGCACTTTGCCATTCAAGTCACCATAACGGCACTCAAGTGCGCAAAATTTCACCTGTTGATTCTGGGCTTCGATTTTTATCGTGAGTGCAGTCGACTTCTAATTATTTGTTAAAGTAATTAAATATAAGTCAAATAAGTAATTCAGACACAGATATTCAAAATTTCTTACTGCAATTGTGGGAGAATCCCCGGATCTGCAGAAGCTGGTGTCATTGGAGTCATTGGACCTGGTGTCGATGGACCTATGGATAGAGGAGCAATTTGACTCGCAGGTTGGACAACAGGAGACATCATATTTTGCTGTAAGAATAATGGTTATTAAAATTAAAAGAATGCCGTCATGAAAAATAAAATAGATTTACAAGGAATGTTTTACGAATGTCCGGCTCCGATTTTTGTTAGTTTTTTGGATATGTTTTAAAGGAAAAAATAATAGATATTTTTTTAAGTCGGCCCTTTCTTATATTAAGTAGGTATAACTATAAGCAGGTATAACAATTAGTAGCTTTTGTCATCATTTGGTCGCGTATAGTGCCGGTCGGTAACCGTCACTAATAATCGGTGTCGTACATTCAGTTCAGTGTAGTTTCGGTATATTACGTATAATATCCGGTTGCTGTTGGCTACGGTCGGGTACGTCTGGTGGTCCTAGATTTGCCTAAGCTACGCTCAATCAGGGGCGCCTGACGCTGGGAGCGTGCTCCTGTCGAATACCGGCCATGGAGATACCCATACGTCGGGATTCGGTGCGGCCCAGCTAGGTCCCTTGTCTAGTGTTTCGTGTTCAGGTAATCGTCGTCCTGGTGTCATCGGAGCCGAAGACAGTCAGGGGCACTTGATGCTGTACCTCAGCCCGTGTCGAAGGCCGGCCATAGGTGTACCCATCCGACGACGTTTGAGGTGATGACACCAGGTTGGGCATCCGATCGCCACCCGGGCAGAACTCGATCAGGGGCACATGATGTCGAGCTTTACGCTTCGCGGAGGACCAATCATGGGGGCACCCATCCATTGGTACTCGACGCGGGAGACCAAACGGTAACGGTGGTCTGGTGTACGGAATTGGTCGGTGTTGTCCTAGCGCAGCCTAAACAGCACACAGTCAGGGGCACCTGATGCTGGGTGTCAGCTGCCGCCGAGAGCTGCAGCGCAGTGCCTATATACGGTCCGTTACAGTATAAATTAGTGTCTTTCAAACGTCAATTATGAGGATGAGCTAATCAATTAAAGGCAGAAGATTATAAAACAGAAAAACTGTTAAAAGTTTTCGAGCATCTAATACAAAGATTGTGATCTCAATTGAGGCCGGATATATAATACATGATAGAGATTTCCAGAAATGAGCTTGAAAAGTAAATAAAGGGCTAGCTATTAGTAGCATAATATTTCAAGATTCTCAAGCGTGATTGTATAATTTGACAAAAATAACCAAGTTTATTACAAAACAGTGAGGAAGTTTCAAAAACTAAATCTATAGAATTAGTTAATGATATACTTTTTTAAATATATCATTTACCCTACTGCTGCTGATTATTGCTGATGACATACTATTCTGTTATACATTCTGTCAAAAAAGTACCGGGAATTGGTCAATAAAACACAAACAATTTATTACTCATCCAAATTTATTTTATGACCTTCAAAGTAGGCCCCTTCCGAAATAATACACTTTTGCCAACGAATAATCTAATCATCAAAACATTTTTTAAACGCATTTTCCGGAATCGACTTTAGTTCTCGCTGCGAATTCTCTTTTATGTCTTCTATCAACTAAGAACGGGTGCCTCGAAGTGGTAATTTGAGTTTTTAAAAGAGAAAATTTCGGCCGGAGCCGTATTAGGTGAATACGGTGGTTGTTCGATGATATTTGTTAAGTTTTTGGCCTTTACGGGATTGAGTTTTTAAAGAAATTTCAGGTCTTTGGGAACTAGTCAAGCAGCAACGCGTTTCATGCCCAAACAATCATTTAAAATGGTACGAATTGATTCGTGAGAGACATAAAGTTCAGCGGCTATCTCCCTTAAACTTAAATGACTATTTTCAGTAGTCACCATTTCCTCCCCTTTAGCGATGTTAACTTCAGTTGAAGGCGTTGATGGCCGACCAAAGCGAGGCAAATCTTCCACCTCATCTCAACCGCTTTTGAATGCACTGTACCACTCATATGCACGTGTTTTTGATAAAGTTGATTCACCGTAAGCCTTCTGTAACATTTTCAGCGATTCCGCACACGAAATTCTATTTGCAATGCAAAATTTGAGACAAATTCTTTGTTCGATATTTTTATTCATTGGAAAAATCGCAAAACACACTTGAGATAAACTGACAACATCGAGCACTATGAACAAACTCAATGATAGATCGCGCTCGAACTACACATCAGTATAGAGGACAGTGGTGCCAAATTAGGGTCAAAACGATTTTTGACAATCTCTTTAAAAGGGCTTTTTGAATTATCAATTCCCGGTATTTTTTTGACAGAATATATATTTATAAACAATTGCTCACTACTTGATTTTCGGAAAGCCATCGGGCTTGTTACTTTCTGCTTTTCGTAAAGTTATTTTTCTTCACTATCACTTTAGAGTATAACGTAGGCGGAATATTTCGCAAGATTTAAGAATTCAGTTACCTGAAATCGTAAATTTAGACATAAAATTTTTGTGGAAGGGCATGTATTGAAAATGTTACAGAGCAGAAGCCAAAAATTTGAAACTAGAAAAATGTTGTCAATCATAAATGATATTAGATTTTGAGAAGATAAAAATTTTGAAAATGTAAATTAAAGTATTATTCAACTTAGAGACAAGAGATTGACAGTCCTTGGATTATCTGAAAAATGTTGAGTAAAAGAAGTTAGATTTGCCTGGAGTTTTTATTAATATATAGATGAAGATTCAAAGTTAAATAAATATTACTTGGAAATTAAGTTTATAAAATTACATGATATAAAATAATTTTTTGATGTCAACTATTGAAAATTAAAAAGCAAACAGTATGTTAGAAATTAGACAAAAAATTCGGTATTAAAATTTATTAAAATCACTATCACAAGCTTATCTATTTATTATTTGTGGTGACTTTTAAAGTTTTAAAATTAAAAGTCTAACAATTCGGATTCATTTCTATTTTCTGAATTATTGTTGGATATTAGACCTCAAAAACAAATACGAAGTATTATTTCGTGAACAATTCAATATTATGAACATAAAAACAGAATCACAGTGACCTCTCATCAAAACATAGAACGCTGTCGCGTTTAGAAACCAGCAAGAGAATTGGGTTGCGAAACAACTTTGAATCGAGTCATTTCGAAAAAAATGAGTTAGCCCACAGTAAAGAAAAAATATACGGTGCAAATTCTCGCCCTTAAATGAACTCCCCTCGTGCGGTTCGGAATGGAGAAAATTTCTCTCGTGTATTTAAATAGTCAGGGACACACTGAAGATCTACTTCGGCACTGCAAAAAGAAGTGTCTTACCTGGTATCTTACTGTAAGATATGAGATGGGAATTTGCTATCTTCTGTCTTAAAATAAGATGTCTCACGAAGTGTCTTATTCAAAATTAAGACGACTTACGTATCTTGGTACGAATAAAGATGTAATTTCCGTCTTACAAAATAAGATACTTGATTGAGTTAGATAATGTATCTTAGTTTAAGATTATTAGGGTGTCATAAGATGGTTCTGGCATAAGATGTTTCTGAATTGTAAGATATAAGCAGGTCAATAAGTTAGCAAAAACTAAGACGCGTAAAGTGTCAAAGAAGTAGTGGTCGAAAGATAGAATCTCTCAAAGGGTTATAGTTACAGTTCATAACCTCAAAAAATGGAGCGTTTTGAGTGTTGCATGTTTTTCTTCTGTGTTGTAATATCAACACATTTAGAGGAATATATTGTTCATTTTCATCGACACGATCCTTTATTTAAACTTTAGATATGACGGATGTGGAGCTACATATAAAAATTGGGAATCGTATCAGCAACATGTAACTCGATATCAGGTATACCTTCTGTTTTAACGTAGTGGATACGTTTGCTAAGTCGCTTATCTCCTTTCCCAATAGAGCATTTTCTTGAATTAATTTTTTAAGACGTACATACAGCCATGTAAACCACCACATGTGTAACAGATACCGGTGTGCCGTAAGCTTTTTCTCACAGTGTAGAGGTTATAAGGAACATGAACTGTCGGTAACTTAAGTAACCTGTGTTACCGATGGTTCAACTCAAGATATTTTACGTGTCTCCAATTAATATGCTTTAGGCAACTTAAATGTGACTACCGAAACATCTTAGAAATAACTACACAAGTATCTTATATTAAGACACTTCTTTTTGCAGTGGGGCTTAGAACAATTTCGTCATTGGTTTTTTCTATAATAAAATCAATCCTCGAGTGTATAACAGTCGGAGAGGTTGAAGATTAGTTGTCGGAACTCTCTGATGCCGAATGGGCTTGAAGAAATGGAACTATTATAATCAGGTTAAATAGGGAGTCGGGAGGACTTATGATGATTCCTAAAATAGGCCATAATGTCAATACACTACAAATTTTGATTCCTACTCTAACAATTCCACCTGTATTAGCGATTGCATTTGCATACGCAAATATCTCATTTTCCGCATGAAAGAAGCTATTGTGTTGTCCCAGAAGTAATTGCCGATTTTTTCATACAAATTAAACAAATTTTTTTAAATAGAAGGAATGAACTTTAATCAATGATATATTTTCCATTTTGTTCAATGACCGTTTGCCATCTTTCTGGTAACTTCATGATTCCACGCTCATAGAACTTCTGGTCTCTTTCGGCAAAAATCTGAACCAAGTAGGATTTCACAGTTTCATCATCATTGAAAGTTTTACCATTCAAACAGTTCTACAAAGATCGAAAGAAATAGTAATCTGATGGTTAAAGTTCAGGACTATATGGTGGATGTAACATCACTTCTCAACCAAGCCTTAATAATAATTATTGGCGAGTGGCTAAAGATGTGTGTGGTGTAGCGTTGTCATGGTGAAAAATTACACCTTTACGAGTGACCAATTATGGCCGTTTTTCTTCGACCGCTGCGTTCAGTTTGTTCAGCTGATGACAGTAGACATTCGAATTAATCGTGTGGTTCTTTGCAAGCAGCTCAAAAAATACTACACCTTTCCAATCCCACCAAACAGACAGCATAATCTTTTTTTGATGCAATTCAGCTTTCGATGTTGTTTGTGGTGGTTCATCGCGCTTGGATCATGATCGTTTTCGACCGACATTATTCTAAACAATCATTTTCATCATCTCCCGTCAAGTGAAATTTAAAAAAAAAAATTTTGAAGTACCTTTTGTTGTCACCTTTCGGGTAGGACATGTTAAAATTGTCAGAAGTTTTTAGTTTTGAGCAATAATTTACCGTCTAACTTAAAATTGACTATAAATTATAAAGAAAAAAAAAATTTCATCAGAATATATGTCTGAAACTTCGGCCCTATGTCTTAATTACCCCGAAATGATTTTAAGAAGAATGCACTTTTATATACAAAGTTCTTCTTCAGACTGCATTTGTTGATTCGATTTTGTTCTGGCTCGTCAGCTCGCAATAGGGCAGTTTGGTGGGACAGTTTTGATGAGCTTGGATATTTTAGGTGATTTGGAAACAATAGGAATTTGAAACTTTTGCTGATTAAAAAGTCCATAGATTGGAATTTAGACTGTTGCGACGGCTTTGAGGACATTCACCTGTTCATTGCAGTCAGAAGTTTTGCTATCGTCATCGTTTTAAGGCTCTCTTGTTTTTATTCAATTGACAACCCATAATCTTAATTATTGAAAGATCAATAATTGATTGTTTATTATTATTCAATGGATTGTTTGTCAATACTTAATTGTATAGTCAATCCCTGGTTGACTATTTGTGGTAAAGCATATTTTGTTCAGTTTCCATAATTGTGGAAACTGTTGTTTTTTTATTTTAATGACGACACTTACTGCCGATCAGGTTAAATTATTAAAATATAATTATTATGTAGGAAAATAGTAGTGTTTTACAAAGATAATTTATTAAAAAAGAGTAGAATACATTTTACACACGTCTCCTTTGCTTTACCGCACCCTCGGCACTCCCTCTCTCTTTCTGCCACTCTCTTAAATACATAGTGGCGTCAAATTCCAAAAATCTATCCCACAACCATCCGCCTCGGATAGATCCTTTTCTAAATATGGTTTCATATATTCGGCGCAAGAACTGGTAACTTATGGTCCATCATATAAATCTACAGACTTTACATCATAAGTGTCGTTATTCTTAACCTTTTCAATTACATAGGGACCATAAAATTTATCCTTATGTTTACGGCCTGGTCCTAACTGAGTACGCTATATTTCTACCAGGTCGCCTAGCTTATACTTAGTGGGCGTACGACGTCTGAGATTATATGTTCGACGATTTTCTTCTGGGACCTTTGTGATTTGCTCTTTAGCCTTTTCGCGTACTTTATCGCGATTGTCTTGGAAGCATGATTAAAATTCGGCTTCAATAATCTCTTTTAGTTGTGTGTCAACACAATCAGTGATTATTTTAAATTCAATACCTAGCAGATAGATTCTAAATTTCTTTAATGCCATTATCACGGCTAGAACTTCCAATTCGTACCTTGAGTAATTTTTCTCGGCTAATGTGGTTTTTCTACTCATATAATGGATTGGGTGCAACTGTTGGTACTCGATAGACTTCTGCATCAGGATTGCTCCGTATGCTTCTCGACTGGCATCAGTGTGCGATTCAGTTTTCAGTTTAGCAATACAGGATCCTTCATCATCGAATTCTTTAATTCCAGAAACGACTATTGCTCCTGTACATCAAATGGGAATTTTTTGTCTTTATGCAAAAGATCCGATAGGAGTTTAGCAATCAAAGCGTGATTAGGAATAAATTTACGGAAATGGCTGGTCAATCCAAGAAAACTTTGAACACCTTTTAAGCAAGTTGGGGCAGGATAGTCGAGAATAGCTTTAATCTTATCGGGCGACGGAACTTTCTTTTTATTTATTTCCAAACCATACACAGACGCCGTCTCGAAGACCTTTTTTGATATACTTATATTTTCATCGTAATGGGGAGCGGGAATTATTATAGCATCATTATAAATAAAACAAATATCTTCCTTAATCAGAGACTTAAACACCGCATTTATAAATCTTTGGAAGACGGAGGGAGCGTTGCACAAACCAAAAGGCATATTCAAAAATTCAAATTGACCGTTTTGCGTCACAAACGACGTATACTTGCAACTATCCTCACTCACCGATACGTGAAGAAAACCATTTTTCAAATCAATTGTTGAGAAAACACGGGCATCCTGGAGTTTGTCGATCAAATCTTCAATTACGGGAAGTGGGAACTGATCTCTAACAATTACACGATTTAATTTACGATAATCAATACATACTCGCGGAGATCCGTTCTTTCTTTTAGTGACAACTACGGGACTAGCATAATCTGATGAACAAGGTCGAATTTTGCCCTCCTCGATACATTGCTTCGTCTGTCTTTCTGTAACTTCAGCTTCGGCTGGGGGAAAACGTCGAGGTGCTTGATAACATATTCATTCCGGAACTCAAATTATTGAAATTGCTACATTTATTGCTGTTTGCGTATTCAATGAAGGCATCATACCCATTTTAAAAATGTTGACGCCTATCGGAATCAAAATTGGTCCGAAAGCTTATTCATCTGCCGTGAAACAAGACAAGTCAGAACTGCTCGATTGGAAGAGAGAAACGCGAAAAATGCTTTTTTCGAAGTCGAGGAAGGTCCCATGTATGCGACAGGAATGGCAAATTGAATAAATGTAAGTATAAAATATCACTTTATGTCTTAGTCTTAGCGAAACTTTAAACGCCTATTCTCGAAACTATCTTTTTTAAAATGGTACCCACGATTCCTCAAGTTCTACTAAACCGATTTACTTGAAATTTGGTGTGGGTCTTCTCTATACACTTCTCTATCGTACTAACTATCCTCAGCCCCAAATTTGAATTTTTACTATTTTTAAAAAATTCGCAAAACTCAAAAAAAGTAGTCTGAGACTAGATAAATAGTTGTCGGAAACTTGTCATGATCTACTTCTACAATCGTCTGAAAAAATCCTGAAGATTCAGTTCTTAACTGACCAACTCCAATTACGCAACAATTTTCTCGTTTGTAATCGGTAGAAAATATTAATTTTAGGTAAACGGATTCACGGAGTAAACAAACTTGTGCACCACTATCTATAAAAGAATCTATTTTTACACCATTAATCTCTACCTCATTTTCATGTCTTGTACGGCTCGACATTACAAAAAGTTACAGATTTTTTCGACTTTCCAGAATCATCGTTGGTTACCTTATTCGTACAATTTTTGGATTTGTGTCCGAACTGATTGCAATGGAAACACCTGCTACCCTTATATTTGAACGGGCAGTTTTTTGATTCGTGGCCCCAACCCCCGCAGTTGTAGTATCGTTGCAGTTTCTTGTCCTTGGATTCCGTATTCAGTCCGACTTCTTTTTTCTTTCCCGATTTTTCTTGATGTGTAGATTTCCCTTGACTTCGCTTTCTAATATCTCCATAGGCTTTTATCTTTTCTTTGAAAACTTTTAGATGCTTCGCTCCAAAAAGGATAGTTTTATTTGCTATCTCATCGTTGATTCCATCTATCACATGATGGATAAGAGAGCTTCTATCTCGATTTGACCCCTGTTAGCCAGTTCCTTCATGAATAAAAAGTATTCCTACACCATTTCGTCTTTCTTCATTTTACGCTTCGACAACATATCATGGAGTTTAGCACTATTTATTTTTGAGAAGAATTCTTCCTCTAGCGCTCCCTTCAACTTTTTCCACGTCTTGATAGCGTTTTCGCCTTGAATAAATAATTTAGCGGTACCTTTCAGGGATTTCTTTGCGAAAACGACGATTTTGAGCGTCCTCAAAATCTTGGATCCATCGTTCAATCGGATAACAGTCACTCCCGTCAGAAGCTCTAATTGAATACTCCACGTCCTTAAAATTCAAAGCAAAATGAACAGGCCTCCGTTCATTTGCGACATTATTTTGAGCGTTTAAAAGGCACAACTAGTTTCAAATTTTGAAAATTTCGATTTTTTCTGTTGCATTTTCCAGCAGCACAGCAGGCGCTTTTCGAAGAAGAGGGAGATGAATTGTATGGACCTGGAAAAGCAGATTAGCTCTGGGTAAGTTATTTTAAAATTTATAACAATGAAATCAGTACTTTTATCTTTAAACGCGTTTTTCTCATAACTACATTTTTCAAATTTTCTGCAGCTGTAACTCGATAACAAATCATCCGATCGACTTGGGCCTTTTTTTAGCTTATTGTGTACTTGTTTTTCCATACAACGACCCACCAGTTTTATGAGTGGATTAAAAATATAATTTTGGCAGGCCAAAAACCACCAGATTTTTGAGCAAAATTTAAATTTTTGTTTCAAAAATCTGCCATTTTGTTGCATTTGAATTTTTTTTACAATCGAGGGTCATTGTATAGGAAATATATTCTAGTTTAATAAAATTTTTGGTTTTCTTGATTTCAGGCACTGTAAAGACTACAATCACTGCAGCAGTGGGAGAACTTTTTTTTTTTTTAAGACTCAGGAGATGGTGGATAACTTGCTGAAAATCGAATATTTTCATTTGAAAACATTACTTTGTATTCATTATTCATGCATAAATATATCTGCAAAATTTTAAAACATTCAATGCAATACTTTTTTTTAAAAAAGTATTGCAAAAATCACCTTTTTTCAGGTGGTCAAACTAGTTGTGCCTCTTAAATCATCTTCGTCGTGTTCACTTTCTTCGTCGCTTAACTCCTCGTCAGCGTCTTCTTCGTCTACGTCTTCTTTCAGGGTGTTTAAATCCATTAACCCACTGCAAATTCGGACAACCACTTCGTTTTTGCTTCCGTTGTACTCCAGTCTCAAAAGGTTACAAATGGACGTCAAGACCCCTTCGGAAAGAGATTCGTTTGCATAGTTTATTTTTGCTGAATGTTGAACAGATCCATCTTCAAATTCAAAACCAGGAAAAGTGCGTCATCTCTGTCGATTTCCACGATCGCCGTCTTCTTGAAAGATGAACCTGTGTAAAGCGCGAATTTCCACTTTCGACGCAGTTTTTATCTTTTCAGAAATCGTGGTAATGTGACCGAGATTTTCCATTTCGATGTTTAAAGTCAACACGTCGGTAAACTGTGGTTTATCGGTAAGCAGTGTGCTGTATTACCAGCAACGCGTCGTTTTATAAATTTCACCAAATTTCGTCACCACAAAGTCACAAATCACAATCATAGAAAAGCGTCGTTTTTTTTCTTTTTTTTTCGCTTTTGGAGGTAATTTCGCGGGCCTCTTCTGCGGTTTCTTTTTTTTCGCCTTTTGTGAAGATTTCATACTTTTCAGAAGATGAAAACCTTTTCATTAAAAGTTTTCTATCCTGAGTAGAATTGAAAGCGTGTTATTGCAGTGTACCCGCAATCGTTACTATTTGATCAAATCGTCCTTTCAGAATCTCGGCAGCTATGGCGTAACTTTCTTTGATGCTGAAGAAAATTTTGGTTTCTTTGCAATTACTCTTTGCCCACTGTAATAAAGCTTGAGGGGTGAGTATGTGATGTTTTGAAGAACGTTGTAAGCTAGAACGAGCAGCAAATCTCTTTATATTCGCCCCTATGCCATCACACGCATCTTTGCCATGATCTGTACCATGGAAGTATCATTCAAACTCACATTCAAATAATTCACCCAAATAAACAGAAACATCACTTTCCTACACATTTAATAACTAGATAAAAATTCAATAGATTTAATTTTCAAAACATATTCCAAATTAATCTTACACTACCTGTAATTCAGGCATTGTAACTTGTAACTTAACAATGACAGTCTCAACTTTGTAAATGTAGAGAGCAGTTACATTAACCGCGTATGATATTATGTAATGTAAAAAATTAGCTTGAGTGTGTTCTACGGGTTCCCCGGCGTGAAAACGGTAGCGAATGGTCTTGCGGCCTCAGCTCCAGCGGAGCATCCGGTTATTCATCGCACAATTGCTCGAAAACCAAACAAAAATGCCATCCTGAAATTTTTTTACAGAAAAAAATCACAGCTTTTTAACTAGATGATTAAAAAAAAAATGGGTCCAAATTTGAGAAAAAGTCAAATCTATTTTTGATTTTCGAAAATGGAGGTCAAATTTTTATTTTTTTCAAAAATGGTTACAACCAGTTGAAAGCTCACGAAAAAGGCTGAAGAAAACATATGAAGTAAAATTTTGCTTTATGCAAAAATTCACATCCGAATTTAATTCTCTCAACCAACCTTTAAAAATTGTCATAATTAACTCCCGAGCAGCGATAAGACACATCAGCTATCTTGTCAAGGTGCTCGGGTTAGGGGCGTTTGAAAACTGGATTTACCTATTTTATTTTTAATGTGTATTATTCAAATTTTGATATATTTAACAATAGTTCTTCTAGTTTAGAGCTCTCGTAACAACGCGAACGATGTCTAGGAGGCTTTACGCAAAATAATAATTATTATAACTCAAGACACATGTATATTTTTTAAATTCAATTTAATATTTTTATCTCCTTTCATTTAATATTTTCATTGTAACTAATATGACAATATCCTGTTACCTTGTCACGTTTTGTATTCTTATCATTACACAATGATGAGTAACAATATTACTGTTTAAAAAGATCATAAATAAATACGTTAAAAATTTCAGTCGACATTTTCTTAATAGAGAAAAGATTGTTGTTCATGAAAAGAATTTAATACATATTATAAGAATTAATGACATGCTCAGACCATTAGGCCGTTAAAGAGAACGTAACATTTAATCTTTATTTAAAATGTTGTACGAAAATATAAATAATACTTAGTAATCAATAAACATCTTTTTTATCTACAGGTCGAGAGATTCAAAAATGTCTGGTTTTTGTAGCTGTGATTAAACTCAATGTGAAGAAAAGAAAAAAAGCACTCAAAGAAGTAATGTACATACGAATAAAAATATCTAACAAGTTACAAATAATAAAGGTCATAGACGATGGTGTATCTAAGTCGCCACTCGCAATCAAGTACGGTGTAGCACGATTTTCGATTCTGAATGCGTACAATAATAGAGACAGTGACAGGGACTATCTGGAAATAGAAACCACTGATATGTAATGAAAAATTAAATGAAGCATCCAATTCCAAGGTCAGCAATGGGTAAGTTTTAATTTCTTCATTAATTTACGATGTTTAATACATTTTTTGCTTGATTTTCCCAAATCAATTTACTTAATTATATCGATCATCAGAAATGTGTATGACTCGAAGTGATAACAGAAGTCTACTATATCGATCTTATCAATCTGTGATTTAGAATTAATTTTAACATCATTTTAAAACCAAATTGAAATTTCAATAAGGTTTTTTAAATTTGAAAAATATTCTCAGTGAAAAAGGAATATATTTTCTTATTAAATACAAGTAGAAAAAAATGAGTGGAAACTTCTTGTTTCGCTGATTGTTATACCATACATGCTGAAAATCTACTAGCGCGTTTTCTCTTCTGTACGATTTTCATTGAAGCCAAACTCAAACTTTTATTACAACAATTTTATGTTCAGGTAAAATAAAACGCACGCATTGGAAAAAATTAAAGATTTTTATACAGGGTGTCCCAGGATGAAGCGAAATATTCAAGGATCATATTCTACGCCAAAATCTGAGATAAAAAAGTCCTCTTGATTTTCAATTTTGGAAAGTAGTTTCTGAGTTGTTGACAATAAGAGCTGTAAAAAAAACGCGTGTTGATTAATCGAGTGTACATGAGCCATTTAGGGAACGTGTGCGTATCTACCACGTGAACCTCAGTCACTATTCTTTCACTCATGAAGCCAGAAAAATAGACAAAGACGATACAGAGAGATTAAATGTATTCATTTTTAATTTCTAAATCTATGATATTAATTTACAATTATTTTTTTACGTCGGATTCAGGTAACTATCTGTAAACGAAAAGTGTAATTCGTCATCGAATTCAAATAACTCAAGCCACATTGATCTTGCAACTGTTTGATTAATGAAAGTGTCGAGATTTTCGGTGCCAATTTTTAAAAATATTCAAGTTCAAGCCTTCTATTGATGAAGTGAAGTAAATCCTGAAAATAAACAATCAATGACAAATATTGTCACCTGACAAATTCTTTTGAAAAATAAAATCCTTTCTGAGTCATTAGCAGTAGATACAGTTAAAAAACAATATTCATCCACTGAAAATTTATCAAAATATTCTGTCAACATTTGATTATTAAATTTGAATGAATATATGATTAATTTTATTTTATATGAGTTTTCCCTCTTCTCTAGCTTAAGAAAATTTTCCAGGTTTTTTAAATATCATCAGCTACGGGAACCTCCCACTCTAGCGACCTCAAGCTGAGCTAATTTTCCACTTTCTTTAAATTGACTGTAGCTTTAGAATCCTTTTGAGAAATTGGCGTTTACGGTATAGAGCCCTAACAATTTTGAATATCGCTTTAAATTTTACGCAACATTTTTTAAACATGTTGGTGGAAACTTGGTGCTGGTTTAGTTTGAAGTTTCAAATTATATTTAGACTGTATAAAGCTGCTTTTGACGCTTGTGGAAAATTTTTAATATTGAACATGTCGTATCTCTTGTCACGAAATGTGACTATCATAAACTATTTTGAGTAACATTCAGTACAAAATTATTTGAATGTTGTCAAAGTTAATATTCATGCAATATTCAGGCACAATATATAGTGACAAGTTGTTCAACGTGTTAATAGAAGGAATGGAAGAAGGCAATGACGAAGTAATGGATTACACTGAACCAGAATCCAAAGGAGACATCACTGAAACATCAAGTGCTCAGAAGAAATATCGTCGTAAGACGATTGAACAAGATTTTCCAAGCGTTTGCACTCTTTATTGATGGTTCTCGAAAGTTTTGGATCACAGCGAGGTTCCATGACAGCTTTCAAACAAGCCAAATACCACTCCACACATCTCAAATCTCGAATGGAATTTATCTTCTAGATCCGAGGTTTCAGAGCTGATAGAAAGTTAAAACTGCTTTAATTGTACGCAATGTGAATAAGACGAAGTTTTTATATCAACTTGCAACAAGTACTCCCAAGGAACGAGTTATTTCTTTAGGTGGACAAATCTTAAAATAACAATTTCTGTGAAATGTTGTTGCACCCATTGATACAAAGCTTCCGCAGTTTGGATTTAAGGAGATCGATTTTTTTACATACAACCTTAAACACTATAATCAACCGAACATTGATTAGTCTGTAAGTATTGAAAACATGTTCTTTAGTTTATAATAAGTTATTTTTGATATTTTTTATAATGAGATTGTTTGTACAGCGTTCTAATAAATAAAAGTGATTAAGCATGTAATGTTTCATAAATACGTTGTTTATTTACAATGAATCCTGTGAATCTGTATTACTATTATAATATAGCAGATACCGCAGCGTTGCCACACTTCTTGATGACGGCTGACCGTTTGCCCCAAAATAACAGATATATTTTCTTCAAGTTCAATTATGTAAATAACTACATTGTAAGTGCACATTTTGTTTGTTTCAAAATATTCAGAAATATTCAAAGTTCATATTGCAACCGAGCTTCCAATGAGTTTATCATTTTTAACAAAAATATTGAAGGGAGATTGATGGACTTCAGTTTTCTCCCATAAGAGCCCATGTATAAGAGGATTATTTTGACATTTATTTCCTCGAAAACTGCATTGTCAATCTTTTTAAAATTTTTACGTGATTTTCCTTTAATATTAATCAGTGGATTGTGAAAGATTCAAAAGTTTTTAATCATTTTCATTCTACTACCCAACCTCCTTAATCTTTCGATGAATGATAAACGAAACTCGATTTATAGAGAAATAAATAATATCACTTATACTTAATAACTATGCGTCTAAAATTAAACTGTAACTATATATATATATATATAAATTCTATAAAAAAAGTACCGCGAATTGGTCAATAAAACAAACTATTTATTATTCATCCAAATTTATTCTATCGACTGAAAACGGGTGCCTCGAAGTGGTAATTTGAGAATTGGTTATCGTGGTGCAAAATCCATAAATTTTCTTTCCAGAAATCCGCTCTTTTTCGACGAATTTGCTCTCTTGAACGCTTCATAACAAAAATTCTTTGTTCGATATTCTTATCTATTGGAAAAATCGCGAAACACATTTGAGATAAACTGACAACATCGAGAACTGTGAACAAACTAAATGACATATCGCGCTCGAACTCCACGTTAGTATAGAAGATAGTGATGCCAACTTAGCGTCAAAAAGGTTTTTAACGATCTATTTGAGCGGGCTTTTTAAATGATGAATTCCCGGCACTTTTTTGACAGAATTTATATATATATATATATATATATATATATATATGGGTCATTCCACGGGAGATTTACACCCTACATTTTTATTTTCTTGAAATATTTTTTTTTAAATTATCGTGTTAAAAAAAGGAATTGTCTTAACTTTTTTATAACTATAAAAATATTTTTCAAAACAATGTTGAACATTTTATCTCATATGCGGTTGCTCCCGAACTTCGAAATGACATATACTGAAAAATTGTTCCAATGAATTTTCATAAATAAATATGCCATGTTTATAAACAAATAGAGATTGCTAAAAAAGGACCTAATTTTTCTGACTTTTTGTGGATTAATTTTCTTAACACATTCCAGGATATACTGTAAAAATTTGAAAGTGGAGAAATGAATAGTTGTTGAGTAATAAATTTTCAACTAAAGCCGTTTCACTTTTCAAGCGCGCGTGCTACCATGCGCGTGACGTATGACTCCCTCAGTGTGATTTAAATTTGGATATACGTAAATACGACACACCAAAAAATGATATGTTTGTTCCCATATTATTTTCTTTAACGAAACAAAATACATACTTATACGCTATGTAACAAACTTCATCTTCAATTTTTTCGGGTGGCCTTTTTTCTGATTTCGTGAAGTTCACAATTTGAAAGTTACTGGAGTAAGAATATGTTTTGGACTGTCGGAAATAATAATTAGTGTCTGATGTTTGATTTCATGTGTGTTCGAAGTATTCTGGCGATAAATATCTTTGTAATAATGAACAATGGGAAAAATCGTGGCCTGATTGTTATTCCAGTGGAAACCGGTAATGGCATTTTGTATTATAAACGAGTAATTTTCTGAAAAGTCACAAATGATCATACATTCATCATTTTTCAGATTTCTTTTAGCATTTTTGTAAAAAGAAGCTTGTTGCGTTGCAATAAAAGAATGACGAAGAAATATTCTTTTTGCCTTGCACAAATCATCGACAAAATCTTTAGCCGGAACCGCATTTTTTTCTAAAGTTGCTTTAGGCTTTGTTACCCATTGCTTATATGCAATCCCATGCACATTATGCTTCATAAAAACTTCAAAAATTTGCTCACTAATTCGTTTGTCAGCTGGATAGGATTCACATTTTCCGAAGTAACACTCTTCTTTCGGATTCTCACAAAGAAAATTTGAAAAAACATCATGATAGTGTTCTACAGGAAATTCTTCAGATCTCATCAATTGTACCGAGTGACTACCTGAATAAATTAAATACTATTCTGTGATTCAGTTTCTTTGCAATAAATGTGATCAATTTAAAATGCAATGTAAAAAAATTGTTATATTATTTTTATCAGACCCCATTTATCTCTATGATTTTATGTGAATGTGCATGAGCAAATGTTTACCTGATGCCATGAGCTTCATATTTTCGTGAATAGGACAAACGCAGACTGTATGTGTTCTACCAGAACCTGCCAGAATACAGTGGGGTGGTCGAAGTGAGCAAAATTTCGACAAACCGATTTTGATGTTTGGATTTTGACGAGCAAAATTGCGAAAAACGTCTTTAAGATTTCCGATAATCAATCTTTTTTGACGAATGTGAGTTTGACCTTCAATTTTTACAGAATTACTATCCTTTTGACCCAGCATCATTGTACTAACGTCATCGCTTTCGTAAAATAGTTGCACTTTCAGAATTATTTCTTGTGAAAAAGGTAAATCTGTAGAAACGATGTAACATCGTGACATTATTTTTTACAATCACTTGTCGCTAAAAATTCTCATGGGATTCTAAGAAACAAATATTCTCGCTTTCTTTATTAAGTATCGGCTTGTGCCAATCTCGTGAGCAATCTTTTTGTAAGGCCCCTTGTCTGGCAAAAGTGTCAAAATTTGTATCTTTTCTTTTTGAGTAGTATTAGATCTGTGAAATTTTTCTTTCAGTATAGTCAACAATTGGGGGCTACAATTTTCATCGTCCTCGAAAAAATAGAGCATAATTGAACAAATTTAAAATTTGGACACATTTTCTCATGAACATTATTTTTAGATTCTTACTTCGACGTCATCAGCAAACAGTGAACTAGCGTCATCATCGCTATCAGATATGTCAGATTCTGTTGGAATCGCATGAGCCAAATCGACAGTAATTCCTTAATTATAATTGTACAATTGTTAATGTGTTGTTCAACATTACTAAGAACAATTTTTTTACCAATAAATGTACTTTAGAACACTTACGAGAATTTTTTGCAGGAAGTTTTTGTGCCCTCAATCTGCAGTCAACACACAAAATGTCATCTGATATTAAAAAACCAAGTTTTTCGAGAATCGAAAAAGAAACACGACGCATGTAAAATGAATTGCAACAACGATCTTTTGTGCTTTTAAAGGACATTTTCGTTACGAAGCACGTTACAAATCAAAGTTTTACTCTGGCAAGTTACGATGTCCAGTGCGATTACTTTTAACTAAATCTTATTCTAAAGTCTATATCAGAAAAAAAGCCATCCGAAAAAAATTGTAGATGAAGTTTGTTACTTAGCGTATGTAATGTAGTAAATCTCCCCGTGGAATGACCCATATATATATGGGTCATTTCATGGGAGATTAACAGTCAAAATTTTTTATACGACGAAATATTTTTTTCTGCCTTCTTACTTCGAAAATAATCGACACGTTTTTTTTTCAATGTGATACTTCAAAATTTCGAGATATAATTTTTTTAAGTTTGGCACTCGGGGAAAATTTTTTTTTCAACAGCTCACTGTAAAAGCAGTTTTGAATATAAAATGTAACCCTTGCACTTGAAAATGCGCGAAAGAGTACAAGCTTTCAAAAAAGTTATAGCACACATTTCTTTGTTTTTTTGTAATAACAATATAGTACATTTTTATAAACAATTGAATTTTTTAAAATTTGGAACTAATTTTTTTCCGATTTTTTTTTTTCTAAATTTTTGTTGTAGTTTTTTCAATATGCAGGCCAAATTTTGGTAGGGAAAAATGAAAACTGTAGGTGTAATTAATTTATAAAATCTGTTAAGCTTGCTTAGGCATGCTCGGACTCGAAGCACGTGTGGCAGCGAACCGTTGCGATGGGCGGAACAGATTCTATAAATTAATTACATCTACAGTTTTCATTTTTCCATTCGAAAATTTTGCCTGCATATTGAAAAAACTTCAACAAAAATTTAGAAACAAAAAAATCGGTAGAAAAATTAGTTTCAAATTAAAAAAATCTGCCCCCTTTGCGGGCACATTCTCATCGCGCGCAGCTCGCTTTCCTCGCAAGCTTGAGCGCGCCTAGGGTGCGCGATTTGATCGTCACGCTTCGCGCTCCATAATACTCGATCGTCGCGCTGCGCGCTCCAATCTTTCTAGACCTCGCGCTTCGCGCTCGGTCTTGTGCTCTTCGCATACATTTAAGTTTATTTCTTATAATTTAATACTGAAGCTCAAACCAATTTTATAATATTAAAGATGATGTACATTAGTAATTTTCTCAAATTCACTAAGTTTCTTTTTCAGATTAAGTGAAACAGGAAATTCAATTTACTTAAGGCTCTATCGGCCTTAAGGAATACATTCTCATCATGACACTCGCGCTTCGCGCTCGATTTTCTGTATGCATTTTTGTAACTTTTTAATAAATTACATGATTATTGATAAATTTATTTTTCTTCCAAATCTTTTAAAAAGGAAAAACAATCGTAGACTTTATTTAAGGAAATTATTTTGCAGAACAACGCTTATTTCGTATCACATATTTTGGTGAAAAAAATCGAATTTTTTTCAATATTAAAAATCTAAAAAATTAAAATATACATCCTGTCGAGAAATTTCTCGATAAGAATGTGTTGACCTTATTTAGCCAAACAATTTTTCATCTCAACGTTTTTTTGTATCTCACATATTTTGTCTAAAAAATGGAATTTTTTTCATTTTTATCGTATTTTTTGGAATTGAAACGAAAAATATATGTTTTATCAGAAACTGTGTGAGACAAAACTTGTAGATCTTTTTGAAACTAACAACTTTGTATTCTTACGTTTTTTTCTTATTTTACATATTATTGTTAAAAAATTGAATTTCGGATTTTCAATAGTTTTTTTTTTAATTAAAAAGAAAAATATGCATCTTATGAAAAAATGTTATAATTCAAATTTGTAGGTCTTTATGTATTCAATAATATTGTATCATAACGTTTTTTCGTATCTCGTATAATTTAACTGGAAAATGGAATTTTGATATTGACTTTTTTCGAATTTGAATATGCTATAACATTTCTAATTTTGATTTAATCAAAAAAATGTTATAAGGATAATTTGTAGAGATTTATTAGCACTATCAAAAACCATGATTGGTATTTTTGATTTTTTCAAAAAATTATTTTCAAAAACACAAAAGTAGTGCTCCATCCCTCAATTTTGATTGGATGTGGCTGGTTAACGAACTTGTCCTTACTTTTTCGGCTCCGATAAAGTGTACCAAAGCTCAATTCAATCTGATAATTCTATCGAGAGTTATGCCGCACACGACCTACTACAGACAGACAGACACTTTCATAAAAACCATTTTTTCTGACTCAGGGGTCTCAAAACGTAAAGATTTGATGAAAATTTCGAAAGTCATTTTTCACATAAAACCAATACCTTCTCATCCATGATGAGAATGTAAAAAAATTCAATTTTTTATAAAAATGTACTACAGTAAAACCCCATTTATCGCAACACCTTCCAATCAAATGCCTCCCGTTTATCGCAAAAACGGAAGGGTTCTCACTTCTTCGCCACCAGCTTGAACAACTGATTATCAGCACATGCGCCCAAACGAATAGTTCACGCGTTTTCGCTGTTTATCATTGTTTACAGTCGTGTTTCAATAACCTCGGATGCGTTTTTTATTGTCATTATACGTGCAATTATAAATGAGTGAAAACGTGGAACCGAACGATGGTACGTAAACTACTAGTACCAACAATAAATTTTACATATTTTTACATTCTCATCATGGATGAGAAGGTATTGGTTTTATGTGAAAAATGACTTTCGAAATTTTCATCAAATCTTTACGTTTTGAGACCCCTGAGTCAGAAAAAATGGTTTTTACGAAAGTGTCTGTCTGTCTGTAGTAGGTCGTGTGCGGCATAACTCTCGATAGAATTATCAGATTGAATTGAGCTTTGGTACACTTTATCGGAGCCGAAAAAGTAAGGACAAGTTCGTTAACCAGCCACATCCAATCAAAATTGAGGGATGGAGCACTACTTTTGTGTTTTTGAAAATAATTTTTTGAAAAAATCAAAAATTCCAATCCTGGTTTTTGATAGTGCTCATAAATCTCTACAAATTATCCTTATAACATTTTTTGATTAAATCAAAATTAGAAATGTTACAGCATATTCAAATTCGAAAAAAGTCAATATCAAAATTCCATTTTCCAGTTAAATTATACGAGATACGAAAAAACGTTATGATACAATATTATTGAATACATAAAGACCTACAAATTTGAATTATAACATTTTTTCATAAGATGCATATTTTTCTTTTTAATTAAAAAAAAAACTATTGAAAATCCAAAATTCAATTTTTTAACAATAATATGTAAAATAAGAAAAAAACGTAAGAATACAAAGTTGTTAGTTTCAAAAAGATCTACAAATTTTGTCTGGCGCAGTTTCTGAAAAAACATATATTTTTCGTTTCAATTCCAAAAAATACGATAAAAATGAAAAAATTCCATTTTTTAGACAAAATATGTGAAATACAAAAAAAACGTTTAAATGGAAAATTGTTTGCCTAAATGAGGTCTACAAATTCTGATAAAGAAATTTCGGGACAGGATGTATATTTTATGTTTTGATTTTTAATATTGAAAGAATTCGATTTTTTTCACCAAAATATGTGAGATACGAAATAAGCGTTGTTCTGCAAAATCGTTTCCTTAAATAAAGTCTACGATTGTTTTTCCTTTTTAGATATGTGGAAGAAAGTAAATTCTTTTAATCATGTAATTTATTAAAAAGTTATACTGAAATGTATACAGAAAATCGAGCGCGAAGCGCGAGTGTCATGATGAGAATGTGTTCCTTAAGGCCGATAGAGCCTTAAGTAAATTGAATTTCCTGTTTCACTTAAATTCAAAAAGAAATTCAGTGACTTTGAGAAAATGTGTAATTCACATCATCTGTAATATTATTATAAAATTGGTTTGAGCTTCAGTATCAAAATATAAGAAATAAACTTAAATGTATGTGAAGAGCACAAGACCGAGCGCGAAGCGCGAGGTCCAGAAAGAACGGAGCGCGCAGCGCGACGATCGAGCATTACGGAATAAAAATCCTTTTAATAAATTAATGGCTACAAATAATTTCATATCTCCCTAATATAGGAAAATTCATATAAATATATGCATCACAAATTTAAAAGTGAGGGGTATTCCCGCCTATCCTTAAGTATCACGTGAACACTCCTTCTACTAATAAAAGGGGAAAAAAAATGGTAGGGTTTATTGCGATAAACGGGGTTTTACTGTATATTGTTATTACAAAAAAAAACAACGAAATGTGTGGTATAACTTTTTTGAAAGCTTGTACTCTTTCGCGCATTTCAAGTGCAAGGGTTACATTTTATATTCAAAACTGCTTTTACAGTGAGCTGTTAGAAAAAAAAAAAATTTTCCCGAGTGCCAAACTTAAAACAATTATATCTCGAAATTTTGAAGTATCACATTGAAAAAAAAACCGTGTCAATTATTTTCGAAGTAAGAAGGCAAAAAAAAATATTTCGTCGAAAAAAAAATATTGACTGTAAATCTCCCATGAAATGACCCATATATATATAACTACTCTTTCAATAAAAGCAGAAAATCTCATTAACGAATTCTAGAACAATACACTAAATAAAAGCGAAAAACGACCTGATATATTAAAATAATTACTTCTTCTTCTATAGTTGTCAGCCCTACTCTCAATAGGTAAATAGAAGTTAACCATAAAAAGCAAAAAGAGCATCAGAACAAGTGAGCATTAATAGAATGTTTTTTTTTCTTAGACTTAGGCAATTTATCGATTTCTTTACTACGCACAAATGAGTAACATTATGAGTTAAAACTCCAAGCCAACAGGTGCGCGAACGAAACACCGCATGCCCACCCTTTTAAATGCTAATTTCTTCAAAACCAAAAGTTTCCCCACTTTTGTCTGAGCATCTAGAATTTAAGTCATGAATTTAGGAACAATAGTACATTTTTCTTACCTGACCCTGGCGTTACAAATTTATCAAAACAATAAGATACCACGCTAGCAGACATCTTACTCTGTCGCGTCGTGTAATTGGTTAAGAAATTCACGTGGCTAGGCTCGACTCAGGCACAATAAAGTCAGTGCATAAAGGTTGTGATTGTTTTGAGAAATTTGTTAAAAATTCGTTCCCTTAAATACAGAAAAACAACATTTACCATTTTTACTAAAGTACTTTTCAATTTGGGGGAAATGTTTCTAGTGAGAATTCTTGTAATAAAAATATTAAACTTCAAAACATCAATATAAACTTTAATTATTTAGTTGAGTTCGAATTACCATAAAAAATTACACTAACACATTTTTCCCTACATAAAAACGTAATTTAGGAAGAAATATAATCGCGGATTTTTGGTGGGTTTCATTTTGCGACAGCACAAAGTCACGTTAATATTAAGTCCCTAGTGATGCTCGCTTGCCATTGGTAATCATCGTAGCCGAACTTGTCTCCGCACATATACATAGCTAAATATCCAAAACAGGACTTACTTGTTCATATTTGAAGGTCAAAATTTATTGTGATCTATAAGTTATCAGAAAAAGAGTCCAGATAAAATGGATTTATACCTGAATACCAGTAATGCCGTTGAAATATTGTATTTCTTACCTTTCTAAACTACCTTGAAATATCATAAAATTGACTTTTTGCTATTTTCTTTGAGTTACAGAAATAAAATCTCTTGACTATTCGACCTCAAAGCTTGTGATATATGTTAACAAGAATTGATTAGCATCATGTTACAAACTTTCTAATTCTAATTTTTCTAATAAATTACATGATTAAAATAATTTATTTTGTGTCCAAACGGGCGGAAAAAGTCGCATAGCATGCTTGTGCGTAGAGCGGCATGCAGTCAATTGTGCCTTGACGTCAAAATCGGGCGAAATGTTCATACCACCCGCTTCAAAGGGCGATAATGTTCATACCGCCCGCTTCAACGGGCAAAATGTTCATACCGCCCGCTCCAACGGGCAAAATGTTCATACCGCACGAAACTTGACTGCCCGCGGCTAACTACGCACTCGTACGCAACGCGACTTTTTCCACCAATTTGGACACAAAACGTCGTGTGTACCTCGAGCGACATGGTAGCGATGTGACTCGTGTGAATACCGCCCTCGCTACGCTCGGGCGGGTACACTTCGCACTCGTCACAATCGCCACCATGCCGCCCTTGGTACACAATCTACTATTCCTTCAAATATCTCAAAAAGTAAAAACAATAGTAAACTTTATTGAAGCAAACGATTTTTCATTTCATCCAAAAGTGATTTTTCACATAGAACCAACACCTCATATGATGAGAATGTGAAAAAAAAATTATTTTAACCCTACATGAAAATTTTGAGGATATATTCGGATTCGAAGAACTGGAAAACTTCCAGAACAAGTACTTCATAGATCCAATTTGAAAAACAATTTGAAACTTAGTGTCATTTTCATGGAAAAAGCACATAATAGATACTTATTAAATCATCCTTTAATAATTTAATGTCTTAATATTCATATAAGCTTCTAATACAACCAATTACAAAAATTTCTTGAAGTTTATTTCAGATTTTAATTACCAACTAAATACTTGATACTCCCTTATACGTACCTCGTTAAAAAAGAACCTATTACATTTTCATCAAGATCTCTTAGACACTCACCTGCTTCCTATCAGTTGTCAAACTGGTTTCTAATTAATTGCTAGCAAGCAATTTTATTAAGGGTACCCTGTCAAAATTTTCCAGATTCGCAGAAGACGTATTAAAACATGTAATAGTTCGTGGACTGCAAAATGTTCCGGGTCAACCAGTATGAAATGGTTGTAAGAAACTCGTTAATCATAATCATGCAGAATCTCAATAAGTGAAAAATGATTACCGGAGTCTGTGGCTGCATCAGACTTTGTGGTGTAGCAAACGATGGCGTTGGTGCATATGTGTGTATAGTTTTTTGCGGTGTTATCATCAACATTCCACTTTGCATATTAGGACTCATCGAGTGCATTTGATGTAATTGGTATTGTTGAGATGGCTGTTGTTGCTGCTGAAGAGCATTGGGTAAAATTTGTTGATCTTCTTCAGGTTGATGTAAGGGTGTTCCAATACTGGGTATACTAAATCCTGGACTCGGAAGCATTTGATCCATCTTGAAATATTAAAAAACTTGTTTTACGAGATTACACTTGCTCTTTGAAGGTCCCTGTTATTTTACTTAAAACGACTTTATAACCTTACAATTATGTACTCATTGTTACAATTCATAAAATAATTTTTTAAGAATTAAGAGAGTTAATTTTTAAGAGGTTATGTTAACTTTGAGGCACTTTTCTAAATTTTTTTAGCCAACAAACAATTCCTGTTACTACAATGTTTGGTTAACTGATGGGCCACCCATGGACAATAAACATAATCAGCCTCCTGTATCTTGCCATCAAATGCATAAGAAAAAAATTACGTGAAAGTTGACTGCCGCCGGTGGCGGCGCTGACTGTTCATAGGCCATAAATTCAAAAAAATGCATGGGAAAGAGCATAAAAAATAAATTTTCTCCTAATAAAAACTATTTTATCGCATTTTCTTATACATGACAATAATCTAATAAGATCTTCATATTTTTCACAAAAATTTATTCTCTTCGAAAAGGTTAAGAAATTCACTTTAGGCAGAAAATCTAATTTCTAAATTCTGGCGGGAATTGCATTATTTGTGTCATGTTTTTTATTTTATTATTGTTTTGCGTTCATTTAAATATTAATGCTAATAATTAACGTCGTTATAATAAAATTTGATAATTTTTCATATTATATAACACATATATAATACTTGTATAACATATAACAAAAACATATAATACATATACTATATATTACTACTGTAATTAAATAAAACTCCTTTTTAAAAAAAAACGTTTCAAAAATACTGTTTGGAATTTGGACTAAAATTTGTTAATATTATACTATGAAATATATTAATAATATATTATAATTCAAAGCAGTGAAATAGTTTTAAAACAAATTGCACTTAGATTATTGTATAAATAACATCGAGTAAAAGTGATTTTTTAATTGACTGGAGTTTATCTAATAAAAGTAATTTTCTGATAACTTATATTAACGTCTAATTTTTTTGTTTAGGTGATACGGTGTTCTCATCCATTTTGAACATCTCATAAATATAATATTTGGTATGTGAGCACACATTATTAAGTTAGGCCTCAGTGAGCTTTGCTGCCTTTTTCTTATCAAGATTGGCCTTCTTTATATAAGCCATCTTAATTTTGTAAAATTATAAATTTAAGTTTTCAATTCCTATTACTTTAGGAATTCTATGTAATTCAGTAAAACTATGAGCTATAAAAAGTAAGGAATCTAAATTAACAAAAAATCTAAACATATTCTTTTATAAAGTTCAAAACTTTATTTTCATAACAAAATTGTTAGAAATCAGAAATTTTTTTTCCATTTCAACACAATCCAATTTTAACAGGCTCACATTAACTTTAATTCAGAATTTTAAAAAATATTCTTTTTCATCTATTCTTTATTTCAGTCACTTTCATTTATCTATTTTTTAACATCTATCACACAAAATGTTTGTAACTGAATTTATTTGAGATAAGTATTTCAGAGACATTTATTGCGGTGAAAAAAAAATTCATTGCACAACTAAATACAATTAATTAATATTGAGACATTAAACTTTATTATATTGTGAAAAATATTGTTAATTTCTCTATTAAATAAAATGTTTTATTTTAAACTAATTAAGAAAATAAACAATGTGTTCGATGTACTTACTCTCCCCAAAACTGTTACTCCATCGGGCGCATAGGTTAACCTCTCTTGAAGAATATCTTCTGGCTTAAAATGCTTTTCGCAAATCGCATGACCTGCTTTTAATTTGATGTCATCGAGAAGGATAGCAATTTGCCATAATTTTATCGTATTTTCATCCTTCGGTACAATGAAAAAACGAACTTTATCAGAGCAAGACTTATATCCGGATTTGCACCCAAAACACACACATTTCACCATTTTTTACAACAATTTTTTTGGAAATTTGTTTCTAACATCGCGAACTTTATCTCACTACCGTTCAAGAACTCGAAAATTTGAAAATTTACAGAGAAAAGCTTAAAAAACTATGTTTTGTAATATGATTTTCGTGTAAGTCGGCCCAATGAACAGTCAGCGCCACCATGGCAGCCAGTCACAATTCATGTCATTTTCAACTCAGAGATGCAGGGGGCTGAACATAATGGTGCTCTTATCATAGAGTTATGATACATAGAGTAGGCAAGCCTGGCCAGAAGGCGTCCTCCAAATAAAATAAGAAAGAGAATTGAATTGGTCCATCTATCTCTCTCTTTTAAGACGCGATACGCATGCACCGCATGCACGACCGACTTGAAAATAATACGCAACCTAACTTAACGATATTACAAATTACACCTCTCAATGCAGGCATTATGCATGCAGGTTACCATGGTAACATACAAGAAAGAAAGAAACGGACAATTTTCCTGTTTCTTTCCCACTAATATATTACCATGGTAACCTGCACGCATAATGCCTGCATACAAAGGCGTAATTCCTCCTTAATGGTCCATTTATTCATTTTTAGCGTAAATAAATAAAATTATTGTATATTTCAATTACCAGTTAAGACCATGGATCAACCAGATCACGTGACCTTATTCCTGTAAAAGTTCGTGTAAGATAACTTTTTTCTTTTATAAAATATCTTCCTGAAAATTTGAAAAATACTACAGAACACGATACAGAACGTCTGTCAACTTTGTATGAGTAAGAATTTTGCAAAAAATTTTACAGTTAACTGTAATTGTCGATAAGTTTTCGAATTTTGTTCAAAATTTTTACTAAAAAGAAGTTAACAGACGAGCTTTATTATCTTTTGTTACGTTTCCCAAATTATCAGAAAGATACATTGTAAATTAAATAAGTTATCTTACGTGAACGAATAAATATATAATTTAGTCACGTGGTACGATTGATCCATGGCCTTAACGTTATTTTCAACGTAGAATAAGGATAAAAACATTTTGAATGTTTATTTTGCCTCATTCATGAGTTATAATACTACTTTACGATAACTTTACGATAGCTTCACGGTATAGTTCGCTAGGGTTAATGCTTATTTATTTATTTTTTTATTTGGCAATAAAACATCATTCTGTTGACTGGAATGATTCTTTGAATTGTCGTATTCTACGATTACATGAACCAGAGATGAGTTGGGAGATTGCTAAAGTAATGGAATAAGAGAATTTCACAAAAGTGGGCTGTAAACGCGCCCTCTGAACGCGTTGCGCAAAAGGTGTACTTTGCGCGTCGGTAAATAACGAAAGTTAGAAAATCCAGAAATGATTTACCATCAGAATTTCTATGGAGGGGCAGCAGCGCGCGCTGCCCTTGTTTCTTCCTCGTCGCTCTTGCACGCGAGAACGACACGTCCCACTTTTCCCTTATTCTCCGCGCTTCCTTCATGCAATGCTATTTTTAGATTTCACGCTTTCGGTTATCGAGTCGGAATTGAGAATTATGTATTTCTGTCCAGCCCCCTGCAACTTAGCCAGAATGCACGTAATCCGCGAAACGAAAATGTCACAAGAATTGACCGTGGCCGCTAGGGGCGATGATTGTTCATGAGGCCTGAATTCATTTTAATGCATGGGAAAAATGCATAAAAATTAAATTTTTGGGGATAAAAACTACTTGATCATATTTTTTTTACAACACATTAAACTAGAAAGTTTTAAATATTATTTAAAGCAATTTTTACTGATATAAAGGGTAATATGCTTGAAATTTGGGCTAAAATTGTCTTTGTAATTCTGGCTGGAAATTGAAATCAAAGTTCTGTTATCTTCGTTTTAACATTAATATTTACATTGTGATTGTTAAATAAAAATACATTATTTATTTATATTATCAATATTATTGATATTATATCAGTCTTACATATTATAATAGAAAAATTCGCTATTGAAATTCCATCAAATTGAATTATAATACGGGTATTAATTATATCATCTTGATTTTGTTAGAAAAATTAGATTTTATTATAGGACATTTTGTATTTTATATTCTAAAACTTCTCAGTAATTGAAAAAATTACATTTTCATGAACAAAACTTTCACATAAGGAATGAACGTACATTTGAAAAAGTAACAAATATAAAGAATTTATAAAATTCCTTTATAAGTATTTGAAAACACTAAGAACAAAGATGTTTGTAATAAATAATAATGAACATAATATACTATATTTCATAATAATATAATGGATATTTAGATCTCATATGCACATAATTTATTATGTGTATTTTATCTATAATTAGGGATGGGCGATCTCGATTCGATTCTACGGAGATCGATCTTTTTTACTCGATTAATCGGTTGGACTGATATTTTTTTCGATCTTTATATTATATCATATTTATGCCAGAAATTTTATCATAAATAATACTTTATGTGATATGCAAAGTTCAAAGTATAGTAATATTATAAACTTTATAGTAATACTTCATATTTATGTTAGAAACTTTATCACTAATAATACGCATTGCTTTAGAACTTGTGCAATTTAAAAAAATAAAAAACGTTCCTGATTCGCAAATATAGTGTGTTTTTTAAGCCTAATTTCCTTTTTTATTTTGATAATTTAAATTCACAAAATATGCAAGAAACAATTATACAGTAAAACCTATCGTAGCCAACACATATGGGAGACAAGTTCGGCTACGATGGGTACCAATGACATGCAATAATTGCTAGGGACTTATTACTAGCTTGGTTCAGTGCTGTGGCAACAGGTGCTCCTGTGTTTAGTAACACACGTATATCGGTTTGTACATATTTGTTGTGTTTACTTTTGTGCAAAAAGGTGAGTAAAAGTTAGTTTGAAAAATAATCAGTTCTTTTAGTTGACAATTTAAAAATTTAATGGATAAATTCAGTCGATAAAAAACTATAAGGAATATTTAGTGCTTTTAGAGGAAAATGTATAGATGACAGTTGAGTTTATGTTGCACGACTGTGTATACATATTTAAGATCTTAATAAGTTGAAATATAATTGGTTATGAAAATTTGTCAATTTTTTAAAGTTATATTGTAATTAAAATTTATAATTCAAATATAATCAATAATTATATTAATATTTCATTCAAAATATTCATTAGAAAAAAAAATTTCCAAGATGTTTTACCAAAATATGAGGACCCTCCAAAGACGGTGTTTAAGGCGGCCCTGACCGTGCACATTTCTCGACCAATAATGTGACGCGTCAGAGTGGGATGTTCGTTAGGAGAGTGTCGGCTACGATAGGTTTTACTGTATCTCCAATTGTTATAAAACATTGTAAAAAAAGGTTATTTTACAGAAATTTATCATTTTCAGAAAAAGGTATCGATTTTTGAAGATCGATTCAAAAGTCGATCTTTTTAACCGATTAATCGATCAAATTGAATCAATAATTTCAGAATCAATTCTTTTTTTTGAAGATCGCCCATCCCTATCTATAATACCTTAAGTTCAGTCAGTCAGCTTTGTTGATTTTTTTATTCAAAGCGTTTTAAATTTAGTACAGATTAAATTTTAATAAGTTAAAGGCGCTCATGATAAATAAATCACAAAACAATGCACTTTTTCAGAGCATTACGTGTAGCCTGTTTTGCAACCTACAGCAACAAATTTCCGCATTTCCACTTAAATTTTTATATCACCGACTGTTAAAACCATTCCAATTTACCTAAAAAGTACACAAAAGCACTTCAGACACCAATTTTTCACAAAAAACGTTAAATTTCAATGTTCTATAATGCTAATCTGTATAAGGTCGGCCTCATGAATAGCCAGCGCCACGGTGGCCAACGGTTAACATCTGTGACATTTTCAACTTCAGAGATTCCGGGGGCTGTTTCTGTCGAAACCGTGCAAAAGAGGCGCAAAGCAGACGACAATTTAAAATTTACGAAATATGTTATTCAAGAGACAACACTTTTTTTCCGATATTTTGGAAAAAATCTGCCTAAAATAAAAATCTGAAATATCGTGTAAAATTGTATAAGCATTTAAACACTTCAAAAGTAAACTTTCAGTAAAATTTGATGCCAATAAATGTTCCAAATTTGAATCAATATATATTTTCCTATTCAAATTTCCATACTTCTTATCAATTTTGTGCATTTAAAATTTTTAGTTAGAGAGATATTTTCTATTAAGAAGAGATAAACATAAAATTCAAGTTTAAAATTTACATTCTCAGTTTTATGTTAGAAATATTTTCATCTCACATTTTTGTAGCCTAAGCACAGACTTTTCATTAAAAAAATGAAATGGTCTATGGAAAGGAAAAATTTTCTAACAGATGTGGATAAATTAAAAAGCTAAAATATGTGTTCATTAATATCTTCTTATGAACATGTAAATATTTATCGATATTAAATTTTACATAAAAATTTTTGTCCGAAGTGTTCAAATCTTGTTACAATATGACAAGATCATATGGACGAGTTCAATTTTTTTAATGAAATATTTTGTAATTTTTAATTTGTCTGTTCTTCTGAAATCGGAAGAAGATTTGAACAGTAAACAACAAATTTTCCAATGGAATTCAAGGTCAATAAATGATTAAAGTTTTATATTAAAATTTTAATTACAAAATTTTGAAGCTTTGTAACTATAACATTTTTTGGAATTTACATCTTCTACATGACAATTTGTATATATATATATATATATATATATATATATAAATTACCATCGGTAATTACAGGTTGATCTGGAGTTTCAACTTTCGTTAAAGTGATTTATTTTATAGAAAGATATTGCAAAATAAATTTTAATTTAGATCTCTTTGAAGGAAATTAATAAGTATGTAAAAAAAGTAAAATTTTAAAAGATTTTTTTTAGTATGTCTTCACAGTGATTTGTTAACCTAATTAAAATATTTTTAGAAAGTCTTTTCTGGATTCTATATGCTGGGGTTGAACATGTTACAAAAAGTCGTGTAATTTTAAAAATGTGTATCCCCATACCAATGAAATCTTAAAGTGTGCTGTTCGATAAAATATTAGATATAATATATTTTACTTTTGAATAATCAAACCTTTTATTTATACTTATATATTGAAATTTTCATTTCAAATATGTTATGTATTCTGAAAGTTTTTTCAAAATGTTTTATTCTAAAGGATTTATTTTCAATTTTACTTCATACCAAATTAAAGTTAGTGTACGATTTCGTGTGCTAATTTTGATATAATTTATGTATTTTTCAAATATTTAAACCTTTTATACTCAAACATTCAGAATTATTTTGAATTCAAAATGTTTTAATAAATTGCATTGGCTTTAGGGTCCATAAATGAAGAAGTCTATTATAAATTAAATCAAGGGTCATTACAATCTACTATTTTAATTGTTTTAATAAAACATTGAATAATTTAAAAACATTAAACATATTATTTTTTTCATTTCTCATTATTTTGGCATAGGGTCAGATTCTTTTTATTTTCTTCGATTGAAATTTTCACTATTAGATGTAAAAAAACTCAAAAAGAAAGCAAGGCAAATGTTTCGGCCACATATGGGGGCCCTCTTCAGTGCCATAAATTCAAAGAATAATTCAAAAATTTTTGTAAAACGTAGGTAATTAAAATAAGAATTATCATAAAATTGAAAAACTTATCTCATAGCTTGCAATTCAAAATGAAGTAGTCCAGTATGCAGCATCACGAATTGAAAAAATGTTTAGAGTTCACTGTGAATAAAAAACCGGATAACCAATAAACCGGAAAACATAAAAAAAATTTTGCACACGAACCGACCACAATTTGAAAAAAAATTTATTTTTTTTTTTTATTAAAGAACGATGCCGAATTGGTAATCGAGGGCAGAACGCGAACAAGGTTTAGATTTTTAAAAACTTTGCGTAAAGACTTTGTTACCGCCGGAGTCTCTTATAGAATGATCTGAACTGTTTTCAAAACCGACTCGAGACATGTGGCTTTGCTGACCGAAAATTTTTTTATATAAGCAATCCTGAGTGGTTCTTTTCCTCCTTGAAGAAGACTATTGTCCTATACCTAGTTAAGAAATTCGAGACGTTTATGTTGATTTTCACGACTTTAAAATTTTTAAATGGCACATTTAGTATAAAGGTTGAATATATCATAGTTCTGACCATTTTCAGAACAAATTAAATGGTTTATTTTTCCAAACATCTCAGAATAAATCTGAATGCAGTAATAAAAAACCTTCAATTTTTTTTATTTATTTCTTAACATACTCAAATAATTTCAAATTCAGAAAGATTTTCAAATTCTTTAAATACTCAAATAATATTGAGTAAAACTACATGTATAGATATTATAAAAAATTAGGTTTCTGTAATGCCTTGCTTGCAAATTCAATATTAAATGGATTGTCCGTGAAGCTGAAATATAAAAAAATCGTTTCTTGAAAAATACACGCCTTCGTCCACTCGTGAAAATCAACATAAATGTCTCGAATTTCTTAACTAGGTATAGGACAATAGTCTTCTTCAAGGAGGAAAAGAACCACTCAGGATTGCTTATATAAAAAAATTTTCGGTCAGCAAAGCCACATGTCTGGAGTCGGTTTTGAAAACAGTTCAGATCATTCTATAAGAGACTCCGGCGGTAACAAAGTTTTTACGCATAGTTTTTAAAAAATCTAAACCTTGTTCGCGTTCTGCCCTCGATTACCAATTTGGCATCGTTCTTTAATAAAAAAAAAAATAATAAATAAATTTTTTTTCAAATTGAGGTCGGTTCGTGTGCAAAATTTATTTATGTTTTCCGGTTTATTGGTTATCCGGTTTTTTATTCACAGTGAACTCTAAACATTTTTTCAATTCGTGATGCTGCATACTGGACTACTTCATTTTGAATTGCAAGCTATGAGATAAGTTTTTCAATTTTATGATAATTCTTATTTTAATTATCTACGTTTTACAAAAATTTTTGAATTATTCTTTGAATTTATGGCACTGAAGAGGGCCCCCCATATGTGGCCGAAACGTTTGCCTTGCTTTCTTTTTGAGTTTTTTTATATCTAATAGTGAAAATTTCAATCGAAGAAAATAAAAAGAATCTGACCCTATGCCAAAATAATGAGAAATGAAAAAAATTCTATGAATTTTGGGTCAATATAATAGCAGACATGTTATCAAACATGTCACTTTAAAATTAAACATATTAATACGTTCATAGTTACAGACTTAAGTTTAAAGAATTTGAAAATCTTTCTGTGGAAAAAAGACGTTTTCGAATGCACCGGGATTCGAGCCCGGGTATTTCGATTGCCGGTCGACTGCATGTACATTCGTGTAAAAATATTAAATATTTTGAAAATGGTTTTTCAAGTATTTTACTTTATAGTAATGATTTGTCGAATTTACTTCACACCGAATAAATCTCAAAGTGCAAGATCGCATGCAAATTCAAATACAATTTATGCTTTTTTCTTAATATTTAAAACCTTTCTTTACACAGACACTTCCATCGGAAATTAGAGGTTCATATGTTATTTAAGCTATTGTTGAAGTAACTTAATTTTTATAATAAAAGGTTAATATTTTTTCATGATGCTAAAATAAAAGTTAACACAGTTTTGCTTCTAATAAGCCCAAGTTAAGAGCAAAATATTAATTTTGTAAAAATATACTACAAAAAATCTGCCCGCTTCGTGGGCACATTCTCATCACGCGCTTCGCTTGTAAGTTTGAGCGCGCCTGGGGCGCGCGATTCGATCGTCGCACTCGGTCTTATATTGTTCGGACCCTAAAACCAACTAAGAACATGAACAATATTTGAATATTAATACTAAGGGTCGATATAAGTCCTGTTTCATTATTATTTAAATTTATTACTTGTAATTTGATACTTAAGTTCAAGTCAATTTTATAATATTATCGATGTGAATTACATTTTCTCAAAGTTACTAAATTTGTTTTTGATTTCAAATGAAAAAAGAAATTCAATTTACTTAAAGCTCTATCAGCCTTAAAGAACACATTCTTATCATGAAACTTGCGCTTCGCGCTCGATTTTCTGTATATACATTTCTGTAACTTTCTAATAATTTACAAGATTACAAAAAATCTATTTTCTTCCAAATATTTAAAAAAGGAGGAGAATTCATAGACTCTTTTAGAGAAAACGATTTTTTGTATTATCGCTTATTTTGGTTCAAAAATGAAATTTTTTATTTTCAATATTGTTTTTTTAAAACCAAAACATGAAATATACATCTTGTCAAAAAATGTCCTACTGAGAATTTTTAGACCTCATTTAGGCAAATAATTTTCCATTCCAACGTTTTTTTCGTATGTCACATATTTTGCTCAAATAATGGAATTTTTTAATTTTAATCGTATTTTTTTAAATTATAATGAAAAATATACGTTTTATTAGAAACTATATCTGAAAGTATTAGTATATATTATTGAAACGAACAATTTTCCATTCTTACGTTTTTTTCGTATTTCACATATTTTAGTTAAAAAATTGAATTTCGGATTTTCAATGGTATTTTTTTTTTTAATTGAAAAGAAAAATATACATCTCATGAAATTGTATTCATTCATTATATTTGGTCAAAAATTCTCCTATGTTTCAACCTCACTGCGGGTCTTCTTCAAGGAATATATATGTCACTAAAAATTGAACAAATCAATTTACCATCAAATTTCTTTTTCCAAAGAGAACTATTTTATATGTTGTGTTGATATAATAAATAAGTACTTACATAAATTACAAAAAAACGAAAGCACACATGAAGATTCAGTCTTATTCTTGAAAATGTTATTAAAATTAAAGCCTCAAAGATTGAGGGCTTCAATAATTTAAAATTACATTATAATACGGTGTGTAAGTACAATCCGATGAAGCAACGCAAACTGTAGGATAGAGAGACGAAGATACGATAAATTGAATTAAATTCACCAATGAAAAGCGTGCTAAAGCTTGAGAACACAAACTTGAAAATCATATGTTAAATAATGCCATGGCAAATTCGATTAATGTTCATAATTTCAGCTTTACAATTTATTGAAATATTAATATTTTTATTGATATAAATTGATTCAATAATTTTTCTTTAATGTTTTATTGACCCTAAGACGAAACCAAACCTATATGATATAATAATATAACGGTCGAAGAAATGGTCATCCGTTCTTTATAAAGGAAAAAAAAACAAACAAAAATTCTAGCCTGTTGTTTACAAATTTCTAAGTTTTTCGTTCATTTTATCCGGTTTTCTACACGGAGAAAAATGGATATTGAAAAGTAGATATTCAATTAGGAGATATTCATCCATAATATCTAGATATTTGACACGCAATATTAAAATTTTTTTTTCAATATATAAGATTTTTCCGAGAAGTAACATTTGATATTCAGATTCAATAGTTTAGATATTGAAGCATAAAGTGCGCGCGCATATATATAAAGGTCATGTGATCACTTTTTCGCTCTCATCGAAATCTAAATGAATCTAAGATTGACATGCTTGCAGCGTTCCGGAAAGATAAATTTTGAAAGTTTATTAAAGTTTCCTTAAATTCTAATAAGTGTTTCTAATGGAATAAAAGTGATCGGGTCTTTAACTTGAAATGCAGGAAATAAAACATAAAAGTTATATATTTTCTTTATATGTGGTTTATAGCCGAGAATGAAATCTAACCTTAGTGTTCAGGTTAAGTTTCTTACAAGAACATTAAATTAATTTTAGACATGCCAGATAATGAAAATTTTGTTCAAACATCTATATTACTTTTACAGAAAAGAACATAATATAATATAATTTGATTTTTTTCTAAAAACTGAATATGTAGTTATTTTATAACCTTTAAAATAATTTTTTGAGTATCTTAGATATTGAGCTGTAACATCTATAACTTACCTTTTCAGTAGTATACCTGATATTGATGTTAAATATCCGAGATATTCAACTTTAGTACCTCAGACATTCAAGTTTACTAACGAAGATATTCAGAAGTTTAGTATCTTGAATATTCGTTTTTAATATCTGAGATAATCAAGCTCAATATCTGAGATACTGCACTGATAGAAAGGAATGGCTGTTACAACGATATTTATGATTAATTTAACCTTACCTTATTGCTGGTATAGATACAGCAATATGAGATTTGTATTTTAACCATCCGATTATAACTGAATAAATATGAACGAATCAACCATATTGGTTGCTATGGAAAAATGTATTGTTCGCCTTCCCATATTATATTTCTGATTCGACCAGTTTCACTTACAATATTTTGATTTCTGTATTTAACATCCTGCATTGTTCAGAGAGACATATTATTTTATAAATACAATTATAAATTCCCAACCTACAACCGAATGGCTAAAACTCCCGAACCATTTCTATCAGTGTGGTGGTTAATATCTTTTTTTCAATATCTGCAGGCATTGAAGTAGAATATTCAAATGTTTGTCACATAGTTGAATGCTACTGACATTGTGCTACAATATCTAGATATTATGGGTCAATATCCATTTTTCTCCGTGTATATACAGTGAATTCTACATATTTTTTCCAATTCGTGTTGTTGCTTACTGGACTTCTTCATTTTGAATTGCAAGCAATGAGATAAGTTTTTGAGTTTCATTATTATCCTTATTTTAACTATCTTCTACATTTTTATCTTTTACGAAAATTTTGAATTAATCTTTTAATTTATGGCACTGAAGAGGGCCCCCATATGTGGCCGAAACGTTTGCCTTCTCTCTTTTTTTGCGTTTTTTATCGTAAGTAGCATTGATAATATTAATAGAAGAAAATAAAAAGAGGCTGACCCAATGCCAAAAAAATGAGAAATTAACAAAAATTCTGTGAATTTTGGGTCAATATAATAGCAGACATGTCATCAAACATGTCACTTTACAGTTATTACTGTTGTAGATCTTTATGTAGTAAACCATTTTTTATCATAACTTTTATTCGTATCTCATATAATTTAACTGGAAAATGGATATTGACTTTTTTCAAGTTTTAATATACTGTAATTTTCTTACATTTTGTTCTAATTGCAAAATATTATCAGGATAATTAGTAGAGATTTACGAGAATTATCAGAAACCAGTCTTAAAATTTTTGATTTCTTCATAAAGTTTTTTTCAAAAACACAAAGAATGCTCCTATTTTGACAATTTTTGTCAGATGTAGCTGGTTAACGAACTTGTCTTTACTTTTTCAGCTGCGATAATGTATGCTTAAGCTCAATTCAATCCGACAATTTTTTTCTATACAGAGTTATCGAGTATATGACCTATTATATTACTACTGCAGACGGACAGACAGACAGACACTTTCGTAAAAACCGTTTTTTCTGACTCAGGGGATGTCAAAACGTAAAGATTTGACGAAAATTCCGAAAATTATTTTTCACATAAAACCAAAACCTTAATTCTCATATGATGAGAATCTAAAAGACATCAAATTTAGATCTTTCTTAATAATATTAATAACTCTAAAATTAATTAACATTGTCAAAAGTCTATAGTCTCATTTCAAAGGTAAGTTTTCATAGTATTTTTCTAACAAATTAAGATGTTTTTCGAATTTTTCTGCTAGATTCTGCTCTAGAATCAAAGATGGTAATGAAAAATCATCAAATTTTAAATGATGATTGTACTACATTCATTTGAAGAATTCAAAAAATCCAAACTATCAATATTTTGATAAAAATTTCTAAATTTATTAAAATATGATATACATCGATTTTTAAAAACTTCTTGCAGAAGCTACATATTTTAAAAATTGCATGACTTTTTTGATATCTGTTCAACCCCAAGATAGAATCCAGAAAAGGATTTCTAAAAATATTTTGATTAGGTTAAGAAATCACTATAAAGACATACTGAAAAAAACCTTTTGAAATTTAAATCTAAATTAAAATTTCTTTTGTAATATCTTTCTATAAAATAAAACACTTTGACGAAAGTTGAAACTCCAGGTCAATCTGTAATTTCCGATGGTAGTTTGTATATATATATATATATACGAATTGTCATGTAAAATATGTTAAATTCCAAAAAAATTTATTCAATGTATTTTATTTTTCAGTAACCGTTTGTCGACTTAGTTTCATATCAAGAAAAGTTTGAGGTGTAAATTCACATATAATTTATGTATTTTCTTAAATCAGCAAACACTTCATTTACATTCATCTATTGAAATTGCCATATCTCTTAGGTAAAAAAAGATAATTTTGCTTCCAAAAATAGAAAAATTATTATTGAAGAGATCATTTAAAAGAAAAGAGATTAATTTCCAAGAAAAATATTTGAAGCATAAGAAAAAATAAATTTAACAAATTTTATTTTTACCCCAACTTTCTTTCTTATCGCTTCAAACCAAATTTAAAAAAAAATGATGTGATTCAAATAAATCAAGAATCGTTTTTTCAGGAAAAAGACCTAATACAACCTAGCCGTTTCCATATTTCTAAAATGAATAAGTTTTTACCAAATTCAGTAATTTTTTTACAAGAATTTAGTTTTGGAAAATTTATTTTTATTGCTTTCAGCCATTAAAGAATTTATCATAATTTCCAAAAGATGGAAACGGTTAAGTTATAAAAAGCCTTTTTCTTAAAAAAATTATCCGTGATTTCACAGAATCACATCATTTTCTAAAATTTGGTATGAAGCGATAAGAAAACAAGTCCGGGTAAAAATAAAATTTGTTAAATGCATTATTTTTTTATGTTTTAATTTTTTTTCTTGGAAACTAATCTCTTTTCTTCCAAATGATCTTTTCAATAATAATATTGCCATTCTTGAAAAAAAATTATCTATTTTTGCGCGAAGTCTAATTTTTGTGGATGAACTACCTTAAATCAGCAAACACTTCATTTACATTTATTTATCGAAATTTTCATACAAAAGATGTTACCTATTATAAAAATGTTCAAACCCTTCATTTTTGAAACTTGTATTTCATCTTGAATGATATCTTATTATAAAATATTCTCTACATAATTTAAAAAAAAAAATGCTGAAATCGATATTTTGTTTCGAATCTTTAAACATTTATTGACTTTAAATTTCATTAAAAAATTATTTTTCAAGTATTTAAATCATCTTAAAATTTCACAAAATCTTTTAGATACTTATTTCAGATCAATATTTTTCAAAGTATATAGAAAAAAAGTGTAATTTTTTTAATGTTATATTCCGTAATTTTGCATTCTGCGTCTATTTCGCGCCTTCTTTGCATGAAGTCGAGAAAAATACAATTTCTGATTTTAACTCGACAACCGACAGCGTGAAATCGAAGCGAGTTAGTGGGGATACACTGACATGACGCGCTTCATTGTGGATCCGAAAAAGCTTTACGCAATTGGGGGCGCTGCAAAAGTGATAAACAGTAGCTCTGTTTTACCCTTCAAGTAGCAGCATGAACCTTTCATTTTAGTTCCCAAGAGCTTTTCGCAATAGGGCGCGCTGCGGAAAATCACTCTAAATTAAATACATTACTTTAGCAATCTCCCAACTCATCTCTGCATGAACCCATTGAATGTTACGAAAAGGCTGTAAATTGTATAAAAGGATTTACTTAACAGTTTCTGTTTAAGGCAAACGAACCAAAAGTGGATCAGAGGTCTAAATATGAATTACTGTCTTGTATTATATAAATGCAATAATCACTCGTGTTTTTTTCAAAAATACAAACATTTATATAGCAAAAATAAACACAAATCCACATTCGAACTTGAGATAAGCTGGTACGTTTGATTCGTTTGTCTTACTTTTACCACAAAATAAATTACGCATCGCGTATCATAAACCCTTCTCTTCAATCTTTCCAATCTGTCCAAATCAGATTTCCTTTTTAAGGCACAACCAAACTTATAGCTCAAATTCTGACAAGGCACCCAATCAAGATTATTTTCATCCTCAAGGACTGCCGGGCGACCTAAAACATGTTTATCTTTGACGATTTCAAAACCAGACGACCTCCCCCATAGCATAATACCTTCCCTGAACGTTCTATGAACGTTCCCGTGGAATGTTCGGAAGGTTCCATCGGAACGTTCAAGGAACGTTCCTAGAACTAAGAAAATGTCCGGGTTTTTGTAACTTTCCAAAGCAATGTTCTCTGAATGTTCCTGTGGAACGTTCCAGGAACGTTCAAAAGGAATATTGAGAGAACGTTCCGCAGCAATATTCAGAGAATATTCAAAGAGAACGTTACTGGAAACTTCCATAGGAACGTTCAGAGAGCATTTGTATCAAACGTTCGTAGAACTTTTCGTGGCAACATTCAGGGAACATTCGCAGAGAACGTTTTAGAACCATCCGCGGGAACATTTAGGGAACATTTTTTGAGAATGTTCCTGGAATTATTTTCTACAGAATTCAGGAAACTTTCTTTATAGATAATCCTGCAGCTTCAAACATACTAATGCAGGGAATGTTTTTTATAAATAATTTTGGGCATTAATTTATAGGTAAAATGAAAAGAATTAATTACAGATATTAATATTTCGTTTATATATTTTAAAATACTTTAATTACAAAGAGGAAGATGCTATAACGTTTACTGAAACATGTTTTTAATAAAATATTTAAATAAATTACATTTCTTCATAAAGGTAACATTTGATTATCTATAAAGAAAGTTTCCTGAATGCCGTAGAAAATAATTCCAAGAACATTCTCAAAAAATATTCCCGCGGAATGTTCCAAAACGTTCTCTGCGAATGTTCCCTGAATGTTCCCACAAAAAGTTCTACGAACGTTCGATACAAATGCTCTCTGAACGTTCCTATTGAAGGATCCAGGAATGTTCTCTTTGAATATCCTCTGAATATTGCTGCGGAACGTTCTCTCAATATTCCTTTTGAACGTTCCTGGAACGTTCAACAAGAACATTCAGAGAACATTGCTTTGGAACGTTAAAAAAACCCGGACATTTTCTTAGTTCTAGGAACGTTCCTTGGACGTTCCGATGGAACCTTCCGAACATTCCACGGGAGCATTCATAGAACGTTCAGGGAAAGTATTATGCTATGGGGGCTAAAAAATGTAGAAGCTAGCACGACGTTAATAATTAATAAATTTTTATTATAAAATCATTAATATTCTTTATTAATAGTCATTAATAATCATTAATATTAATAATAAACAGGACTTATATCGACCCTTAGTATTAAAATTTGAATATTTTTGGTGTACTTAGTTGGCTTTAGGGTCCAGAAAAAATGTAAACTCAAGGTTTCATATTTTCAAACGTTTCGACTCAGGTTGGAGTCCTCATCAGTTAGATTTATTTCTATAAAAAATACAAAGGAGGAAAAGTTATAAATTACCGTGAGACGGATAAACATTGCGGTAAAAAAGTGATATAAAAGAATACGCAAGTGTGAAACAATAGAATTGTACTAAAAAACTAAATTTGCGATAAAGTAAGACTGTGCAATAAGTGTGCAAAAATTTTTTCTGTAAAATTACTGAAAAGAACATAAAGAATAGTACGTGTGAAAGATAAAACATTGTGGTAAAACCGATATAAATAAATTGTACATGTGTAACTGTAAAATCTGTCTAAACTGGATGTAAAAGAACTGTACACAAAAAAATTTTTTCCCATAAAAATACAAAAACTTGAAAAATTTTGAACGTGTGACTGATGAACATTCTGTTGCAAAAATTATGTAAAAGAATTGCAAATCTGAGACTAAAAATGGTATAAATAAATAAATTTTCTAAAGGGGTAAAACTAGAACCTTGATTTGTAAAATTTCTAAAGATAGAAACTTAAAAGTATTTTTTTTTTTTTTTTTTAAAAAAAGCACATTTGACGGATAAACATTATGGTAATCACGATATAAGTGATTTGTACATGTAAAGCCATGAAATTGGTCCGAAACCAAATTTCCACAAAAAATTTTCTTACAAAAAACGTACCACAAAATTGTTTTATATGCAAATACAAAGTGAGACAGAAAAAAATTTTTTTGCATGTGTGAGCAATGAACATTACGGAAAATTGTTATGAAGGAACTACACTTGTGAAACTAAAAAACTGGTATAAATGACCAAAAGTTTACAGAAAATAACAAATGTACCATACAAAATATTTACTATAAGAATACAAAGAGAAGAAACTTGAAAAACTTAGCAAATTGTACGTGTGACAGATTAACATTACAGAAAAAGGTTTAAGGACTGCGAGCTCATACCAAACATTGCCAAAACAAAAAACTGACCTGTTTTTTCGTTCAATAGATATACAAGACGATGATGAAAAAATTAATCCAAGTGACAACAAACACAATATTCCTTTTTTTCTCTTTCTTTTTTTACATCGCAAACAAGATGAGCACATAATTTTGTAAAGGAACTCTTTTCACTACAGATTTTTCTTTAAAACTGAGTTACATTTGGAAACAGACCTGGTAAAGGCTTTGCAAAGTGGAGTGGAGGGTTAGATTTTTTTGCTTTGGAAAGTCTCGGTTAAATGAAAAGGAGAAAAAATAGAGAAAAAAATGTGTAAAGATGTCCGCAAGATGACCAGAATACCGTGACAAAGGAGGGCTATGAAATTTGAAACAAGTCATAACAGTCTGTATATGACTGTTAGAAATTTCTACGACAAAACTCACGAAACATGTGGCTGGGGTTTTGTATAACAGACACTGTGTCACAAGACTAAGACCAAAAATTGAATTGAGTTACATGTAGCTGAAATTGTTTCAAGTCATTGTAATTTAATGACAAATTAGGCAAAATTTGGTTGCAGTTCGACAGTTTCTAGATCCGTTTTTGGGTACCTCAAAGTTAAGTTGCATAATGTTAAAGAATTTTTGGGAACTGTTGACTTTGTAAAATGATAAATTCTATAACAATCCCGAGCGTTTGCAAAATTGCGAATAAATTCTTCAGAAGAATTGAAAACAGAAATGTATTTTTGAATTTTTAAAAATATGCATTTTCTTATATAAAAATGAAGGATGTGCTCAAGGTGACTAGGATGCAAAAAATTCTACCTCTCCTTCATATTTTTACAGAACTGAATTTGTTGTACAGTTTATTTTTGTGTAAACCTTATTTTATTTAGACTTTTTGTTAGTTTCGATTGTGCAATTTGTTATATCGATTTACCACAATGTTACCCGCCACACGTGCTACTTTTAAGTTTCTATCTTTAGAAATTTTACAAATCAAGGTTCTAGTTTTACCCCTTTAGAAAATTTATTTATTTATACCATTTTTAGTCTCAGATTTGCAATTCTTTTACATAATTTTTACAACAGAATGTTCATCGGTCACACGTTCAAAATTTTTCAAGTTTTTGTATTTTTATGGGAAAAAATTTTTTTGTGTACAGTTCTTTTACATCTAGTTTAGACAGATTTTACAGTTTCACATGTACAATTTATTTATATCGGTTTTACCACAATGTTTTATCTTTCACACGTACTATTCTTTATGTTTTTTTCAGTAATTATACAGAAAAAATTGTTGCACACTTATTGCACAGTCTTACTTTATCGCAAATTTAGTTTTTTAGTACAATTCTATTGTTTCATACTTGCGTATTCTTTTATATCACTTTTTTACCACAATGTTTATCCGTCTCACGGTAATTTATAACTTTTCCTCCTTTGTATTTTTTATAGAAATAAATCTCACTGATGAGGACTCCAACCTGAGTCGAAACGTTTGAAAATATGAAACCTTGAGTTTACATTTTTTCTGGACCCTAAAGCCAACTAAGTACACCAAAAATATTCAAATTAATATTAATATCATTAATAGTAATAGTTAATAAAAATAAAAATAATCTTAAAATGGAGTTTCGAGACAAATTTTTTTAACACTATGGTTTTACACACTTCTAATAACACGTTTTTCAATGAAGCTTCTTCAATAAATGTATTAATAAAAATTAATATGTTACCTGAAATAAAATGCTTTTCACAAATTCGTCCAAACTTTCTTTCATTTTCCGATAAGTTTCGTTTTATAACCCTCAACCAAATATTTCTCCTTTTCTCAGAGAGAATTTTAGTTTCCTCCGATCTGTGGAGTATAACAGACGGAATGCGAAAAAATGATAATTTTCCAGTACTGGCAAGACTTGAACAATCTACAATACACCCTGCTTAAAATGTCGGACAAATTCCGGATTCCGAAATTTGCCCGGTGTTTTCCGGGACGTCATCCGGTTTTTGTCATCCTGATTCTATCCGGTCGTATTGGAAAATTATCCGGATGAGGTAGCACGTAAAAAGTAATAAATCCGAATATTGTCCTGTAGAATCCGAAAGTTGTATGGTCTGACGGATTTGATCCTTCCGGATTATATCCGGCCATGTACATTTTTTGTACAAATAGACGGACTGGATCAATCCGAATTATATCCTCTCATGTCCGTACTTTGCACGGTCTAAGGGGCACGATTAATCCAGTCCTCATCCGTTCAAGTCCGACATTTGTGAGGTCTCTCGAATGCAGCTAATACGGATCTCATCCGGTTAAATCCGAAATTTATGCGGTCTAAGGAATGCCATTAATCCGAAAGTAATCTGATCTAGTCTGAAATTTGGATATATTACATTATAGAATGTTATTTACCAATGAACTATATAATTTCCTAATATTTTCCACTAAATATTTTTGTATCTCAGTGGCCGCTAATAGGAAAGCGAAGAGCAATTACATAATTGTTTTGAAAGTTATCATGCTCATGGACAACGAAAAGGACAACCAGAACGAGGTCAAAGTCAGGCAGACAAACAGACAGACAGACGTAGACAAATACCATCGTACATATCGATTTTTCTGACTCATCTTAGCTCCAAACGTCGGGATTTGATGAAAAGCGATTAAGTCAAGTTTTATATAACTCATGCTTCAGAATTTAGGGTTAGAATGTGATAGAATATTCAATACTAAACTAATTTTTTTTTTAAATTCATTTTTATATTATTTATTGTTGTTATTCTGCATCAACATCATCTACCATTACTTCTAAGAACGCCGGCTACTCAGCTAGCTCACCTTCTTCATCTTTCGTCCCCTCGTCTCCTTTCTCATTTCCATCTTCATCTTTTTTATCTTCAAGAAAATCAAAGTCATCTTTCTCAGACTCTTCTTTTTCCGTACTTTCAGAATCATTCACATGATCTCCTTTGTCCTCTTCATCTTCATATTTTCTACCTTCAAAACTATCTGAGTTATCTAACTCGACTTGTCCATCTTCCACACTTTCAAAAATATTCTTCTCTATTCCGTTATCTTTTCCACCTTCACCTTCCTCAGCTTCAACAGCATTCGTCTTATTCGTGTCAGTTGTGTCGTCATTGGAGTCAGTATTCAATATAGTAATCAGTATAGCAATATATCTTTGTCTTTTTTTGTATGGTATGGAGTTTCGTGAGAAATTACCTTCATGCATATTTGCTCGGAGTTGCCGTTCATTTATGGAAAACTTGGAATAATCGCAACAGTCCAATCCACCTTTCCAAAAGGTGTAAATGAAAGGCAACAGAATGGCGATCCTGGCTACTATTCTACAGTACTGGTCAGAATTGTCCGGCCACCTGTTTTTCAATAATTGCTTAAATTATCCTAATTTGAATTATATAAGTGAAAAATTTGTTCTCTTGATTAAATTTAAAGCTATCAAAATTCTTTATAAAATGAACCTAAATTTTAAATAACTTTCGAAGTAATCAACATATTTTAATGTTCTTGGGCTCATTTTAGAGCTCAGTTTCTACAGAATCACATTAAATTATCATTATAAATCTATAAATTTTTTCTTGCATAATGCAAGGAGTTAAAATTGTAACAAAAAAGTAGGGAAATTTCGAAAACATTTCATCTGTAGGTAAATCATAATAAAGATCATAGGAATATATATTTTAAGGGGATTCGATACAAAATTCATGATTATATATTTTATTTATCTTATAAAAATGTTTTTCTAAGTAAAAGCAATATTGGAATTTTTCCAACTTTTTTATTTGAACTTTAACCTCGTGCAGTATGTAAGGAAAAAATTATACATCAATTCCAAGAATTTTGATCGATTTTGTAGAAATTTAACTTTGAAATTAGTCCAGGAACATTAAAAAATGTTGATTACTTTGAAACTTATTTGAAATTTAAGAAAGCATTGAAATCTTGACTATTTCCACAATAACTTCTTCAAAATTTAACAAAATGAATTCATGCTGGGCTTATTTTATAAAGAATTTTGATAGCTTTAAAATTAATTATGAGAACAAATTTTTTCACTTACATAATTCAAATTAGGATAATTTAAGCAATTATCGAAAAACAGGTGGCCGGACAATTCTGACCGGTACTGTATGCTAAACCCTGTCTACAAGGAATCTTAAACTAATGTGCTTTGAAACATTTTGCATTGTTCTCTAATTCAATATTCACTTTACTCCAAAGAAACATTACTTCAGAGGAATTGGACCAATGTGAAGTAAACTTGTTAAATTTTGTCGGATCATTTGAGATACTTTATGGAGAAGGTTCCGTTATTTTCAACGTGCATAGTCTTCTACATTTGGTTCCGAGTGTTAGAAAAAGTGGTCCAATATGGAGCTCTTCAACTTTTGCGTCTGAAAATACCATTTTTTATTTAAAACAATGTGTACATAGTCCAAAAGGAATATACGACCAGATGGCGATAAGAACACTGCAGGCTAATGTTTTCAAAAGCGTTGTACAAGAAACAACGGAAATATCTCCTTGCTTATCCTACTGCGAATCTCTTTTCTCTCCCTGCTTAAAATGTCAGGTAGAAATCGAGTAGATACCGGAAAGAAACCGGATGCAAACCCATTCAGGTTTTACCCGATTCTTTACGATTTTTATCTGGACTCTAATTTCATTTTTCGGGATCTATCTGGGGCTATTTGGTCCTTATCCGGGAAGTGGTGACAGAAAATAAGTTGTATGAACCTGGTTCCTATCTGGCATATGGATCCAGAAATTAAAATACGAAAATATGTTTCTACACGGATCCTATCTGGTTTCTATAAGGCAGTTGTCGTGTTGCAAATTGTTAAGGTGAAAGTGCATTCGCTACCTGGCCCTACCTGGTTCCTATCTGGCATATGGATCCAGAAATTAAAATACGAAAATATGTTTCTACACGGATCCTATCTGGTTTCTATAAGGCAGTTGTCGACTTGCAAATTGTTAAGGTGAAAGTGCATCTGCTACCTGGCCCTACCTGGTTCCTATCTGGCATATGGATCCAGCAAATTAAAATAAAAAAATATGTTTCTACCCGGATCCTATCCGGTTTCTATAAGGCAGTTGTCGACTTGCAAATTGTAAAGGTGAAAGTGCATCTGCTACCCGACCCTACCCGGTTCCTATCTGGCACATTGATCCAGCAAATTAAAATACAAAAATATGTTTCTACTCGGATCCTATCCGGTTTCTGTAAGGCAGTTGTAGACTTGCAAATTGTTAAGGTGAAAGTGCATCTGCTACCCGGCCCTACCTGGTTCCTATCTGGCATATGGATCCAGCAAATTAAAATACAAAAATATGTTTCTACCTGGATCCTATACGGTTTCTATAGGGCAGTTGTCGACCTGCAAATTATTAAGGAGCCGGATACAAACCGGATAAAAATCTCAAAGGTCTCGAATAGGATCTTATCCGGAAAACCGGGTACACTGAGAGAAAATTATCACGTTATTTTACGGTTTTCGGAGGTATAGCAAGGATATTTATTAAAACCAAGAACTTTTACTGTCCGCAATTTTTTTTCTGTGACTATCCTTAAAATGTACTTGTTTGCACCGCAATATTTTTTTCAGTAATTTTCACAGTACGATGTTTTAAAAGTTTCTCTTGATGTCTGTTATAAAATACAAGCCTAACAGAAAAATATGCCGTTAGTGTGTTTAAAGAAATACAATGCCTATACGAGCGACTTTTGCTGTAAGTTGGTTAAAAAAACTCGGGAGTCAGCAAGCAATTATGTAATGTTATCATAATAATCATATGCGAGCACGTGTGTGTATGTGTGTATATCTGATTGTGTCGAGGTAGTAACAATAACGGGGCCCAAACACTTTTTACACGGCCCTGCAGTAGTTGCAGGTTATAAGCGCTATTTCCTTTCTTGTATTCCAAGCGTGCGCAGCCGAGAGGCTTAGTCGTTAGGTTACTAATGCGATAATTATAAGTAGAGAGGGTTCGAACCCGCAGCGTTAAGAATAATTTTTAATACTGTCTAAACGAGCGTTTGTGTAGTGTAGAGGGGGGTGTGTATTTGTAGGTTAGTGTGTATATAAAAATAGTAAGTTAAGTGTCTACTTAATAGTAAATACAGTTTTGAAATATACTAAGAGTATTCATCGATTCAATCACTGCTCTTATTTGCTTTATCTATGTTCCTGCAGATCACTTAACTTAAAAAATGACACTGGGGCCTTTACGAACTACGAAAAGTAAGTTAAAAAGTAGTCAAACCTACTGAGATTTTTTTCGGTGTACATGTAACAAAAAAGTACTGTCAATTTACTCAAATAAAATTTACCAGCTTAAAAACAGATTTTTTACTGTGAAAACAGTAAATTTAACCTTCCAAGCGAATATTCCTCCATTGCCATTAAAAACGGTAAATAGTAGTCTTAACTCGAATTTTGCCTGTACTTTTTCTCTCAGTGAAGATATTATGTGATCCCATATAGAGCCCGGTTAAGCTCCAGGTATAAACCGGGGACAAAACCGGGTACAAATCCAGTAACGCCGGATAAGAACCGAGTATACGTATTTCGAGGACCCGACTACAAACAGGATAAAACTCTTACAGAGCCCAGATAAGACCCATACAGAAACCGGACAAAATATTATATCAACCCAGATAGAATCCGATTAAGTGCCGGATTAGAACCGGGTATAAGTATTTTAAGGAGCCAGATACAAACCAGATAAAAATCTCAAAGGTCCCAGGTAAGAACCATATAGAAACCGGGTGAAGATATTATGTGATCCCAGATAGAACCCGATAATCTCCGGGTACAAACCGGGGACAAAAACCGGGTACAAATCCATTAGCGCCGGATAAGAACCGACTTTTACTCGGTTCTTATCTGGGTTCTATCCGTCATTTTAAGCAGGGCTAGAAACGTAGTACAAAATTACTGTCGTAGTAGCGCTCACGATGTTGTTTTTCTAGGGAAGGGGAACAAAGATTCAGATTATTTGAAGTTATCTCAAGAAAGCACGGATGTTTAAACCTTTAATCGATGCACTTTTCGAAACATGATTGTTCATAGTGTTCGATATTTTATAGTAGACAAATTATTATTAACTTGTGGTACTAAGGATTCTCTATGTAAGAATTGTAACATCAATGATCGTCACTCAAAGAATATAATTAAAATACTTGGAGATAAAACGGAAAAAGAAGTCATACCACTTTCGACAATCAGTAACAAATGCGTTTTTATCAATGTAGATAATGAAATGTATCTCTCTACACTTCCAAACACAGTTGAAATTCAGTAGAGCTTAATATTTTAAGAAGGCCAAAACACAAAATCATATACATACGAGTTTTCTCTGCTCAATTAAAAAAGATGTTGAAAGTTTTTCTCACCGTAAATATAAAGAAATATAATCCTCCACTTCGTATATGAACGCACCCTTAAACTTTTTTATTAAACTGTCAATGTCAAAACGTTAGTTAAATTTCAACATTTTCATCATGGTAAAGATCACGAACCAGCAACGTTTGGAAATTAATAAAAATTACTACCGAAATTCTGAGTCGGTGGTCGCAACTTTAAGAGCGCTTACTCCAATTTTCGGCCGTAATAATTGTCCCACCGGCTGTGCGTGCTATAGTGGATAATTTCGAAACCAAATTTACACTATTGGAAGTTCCGGTGCCAAAAAGACATCGTATTGCTCCAAGCGAAGTAATAATCGCAGCCGTAAGTGCATCGATTCAAAATGAGCCAAATCAGTCGATTCCACGTCGTTCTCAAGAATTGGGCATCGCCCAAACGACACTGGGGCGTATTATGCGAAAAGATCTTGGCCTGCATGCTTTCCAGATTAAATTGGCTCAAGAACTAAAGCCACTTGATCATTTGAAACGCCAAACAATCGATTTATTGAAATGCAAATTCGTTGAACGTGTTATCTCGAGAAATGGTCCGGTCGAATGGCCGCCTCGTTCATGCGATCTAACGCCATTGGATTTCTTTTTATGGGGCCATATCATGTCACTGGTCTATGCCAACAAGCCAGCAACTTCAGACGACCCCGAAAACAACATCCAACGCAAAATTGCCAACGTTCCAGTCGAAATGTGAGCCAGAGTGGTGGAAAATTGGGTCCAAAGAATCGACCGCTGTAAACGAGCTCGTGGTGGTCATATGACCGATATCGAATTTCATTCATAAAATGTAATGTTTGCACTACACCCACAATAAATTTGAACTCAATATCTCAAATATTTCTGTATTTTATTCATAGATAAAATTGTTATGTCCCTATTGGAAAACCCTTTACTTTGCATTAAGAATGTTTCTTAAAGGAAAAATAAAGAAGCTGTCAGAATTATTTATATGTCCACTAAAGTGATAATTATGTATAGCTGCACTTCAATTTACTATGTCAACATGCGGGCCGATTTCGGATCGATTTGAATTCTTTCCAGATTCGATGATTTTATCCAGCCAGATTTCGGATGTAACAAAGCAGTTTCGAATTACACCAGATTGCTTGCCGTTTGCACTTTAATTTGCAACTTCAACATTCACTGATCTGTCCGGACAGATTCATGATTCAACCACACTTTTTTCCATTTGCACTTTAATTCTAGTGAAGAAGAATTTTTCCACCCGGACTTCTTTCAGGTTGATTCGGACTTGTTATAGATTTTGTGTTTCAGAGGACAGATTCAGGATTCAACCACACTTTTTCACATTTTTACTTTAATTCTAGCGAATAATAATTTTTACACCCAGACTACTTTCAGATTAATTCGGAATTTTTCCAGATTTTGTATTTCAGACGGACAGATTCAGGATTCAACCAGACTTTTTTACATTTGCACCTTAATTCTAGCGAATAATAATTTTTACACCCGGACTACTTTCAGATTAATTCGGACTTGTTGCAGATTCCGTATGCTTGTCCGAACTTATTTCGGTTTAAATCGAACTCTTTCCGGAATGGAAGATCTCGTCCGGACAAATTTCAGATTAGACCCGACTACTTTCTATGTGCACTTAGAGGAAAATTATTTCAGGTTGCTAATTCCGGATAAACCCCAGATGAAATCGGACTCTATCGGGAGTCGACATTTGTTGTCCGGATGATTTTCGGACTTAACCAAACAAATTCCTCACTATTTTCGTACAATTTTCGGGTTAAACCGGATATCTTTCAGAGAAAAATCGTTAATGGGATTGATTTCGGATATGTTCAGACCAATTTCGGAATCCGAAACTTGTCCGTAATTTTTAGCAGAGCAGCAGCTAGTAGGCATATTTATTCTTTTTATACTTAATCACTTAACCATATTATTGCAACGATTTTTCCGAACATGCTTATCGATACATTCTTCAAATCCTTCAAAACAAACGGTCATCATAACCTACAAATTTATGACATTTTATTTTATATTAAAAAATTAAAAGAATGACAAGCGACAAGTAGGCACTCAAAATAAGCCGAAATGAATTTTGCACTTGAAAAATATAATTATTAATAAATTTATGACTTACTTTTACGCTGGAAAATTTTGTTTCATCAATTTCCCAACGATTCCCATATATTTCTTTCTTCCAAGACCAACCTTACCTACAGTCTATCCCTACCACATGGCCTGTGACGTCAACTTGGTTATCTCAATGTTCCCCCAATGAGCCCACCGAAATGACAATTGGATCGGAAATGACGTCATATGCATTCTTGATCATCTCAAACAATACGTTTTGAGGATAGTTTTAGGAGCGAATACACTTTCCCGTATATAATATGAATCACAATGTTCAGTTATGATGCATATATGAGAATTAGATACTTATTAAACGAATATACTAACATTCGTTATAAATTACTAAACAAACTCATAACCGCTTAAAACTTAACCGGAAATCTCCAATAAACTCTGCTAAGCCAATCCGTATTATGCACGGGGTTCGACGCATCCTTCCCAAGAGGATCCTTATCTATAATAACTCTATGGATTGGTCTCCTTCACGCAGCCGTATGCATCAGCCCCCTGTATCTTGCCACCCTTGCCGCCAAATGCACAAGAAAAAAATTACGTGAAAGTTGACTGCCGCCGGTGGCGGCGCTGACTGTTCATAGGCCCTAAATTCAAAAAATTGCATGGGAAAGAGCATAAAAAATTAATTTTCTCCTAATAAAAACTATTTTATAACATTTTCTTATACATGACAATAATCTAATAAGATCTTCATATTTTTCACAAAAATGTATTCTCTTCGAAAAGGTTAAGAAATTCACTTCAGGCAAAAATCTAATTTCTAAATTCTGGCGGGAATTGCATTATTTGTGTCATGTTTTTTATTTTATTATTGTTTTGCGTTCATTTAAATATTAATGCTAATAATTAACGTCGTTATAATAAAATTTGATAATTTTTCATATTATATAACACATATATAATACTTGTATAACATATAACAAAAACATATAAAAAAAAACGTTTCAAAAATACTGTTTGGAATTTGGACTAAAATTTGTTAATATTATACTATGAAATATATTAATAATATATTATAATTCAAAGCAGTGAAATAGTTTTAAAACAAATTGCACTTAGATTATTGTATAAATAACATCGAGTAAAAGTGATTTTTTAATTGACTGGAGTTTATCTAATAAAAGTAATTTTCTGATAACTTATATTAACGTCTAATTTTTTTGTTTAGATGATACGGTGTTCTCATCCATTTTGAACATCTCATAAATATAATATTTGGTATGTGAGCACACATTATTAAGTTAGGCCTCAGTGAGCTTTGCTGCCTTTTTCTTTTCAAGATTGGCCTTCTTTATATAAGCCATCTTAATTTTGTAAAATTATAAATTTAAGTTTTCAATTCCTATTACTTTAGGAATTCTATGTAATTCAGTAAAACTATGAGCTATAAAAAGTAAGGAATCTAAATTAACAAAAAATCTAAACATATTCTTTTATAAACTTCAAAACTTTATTTTAATAACAAAATTGTTAGAAATCAGAAAATTATTTTCCATTTCAACACAATCCAATTTTAACAGGCTCACATCAACTTTAATTCAGAATTTTAAAAAATATTCTTTTTCATCTATTCTTTATTTCAGTCACTTTCATTTATCTATTTTTTAACTTCTATCACACAAAATGTTTGTAACTGAATTTATTTGAGATAAGTATTTCAGAGACATTTATTGCGGTGCAAAAAAATTCATTGCACAACTAGATACAATTAATTAATATTGAGACATTAAACTTTATTATATTATGAAATCAATTGTTAATATCTCTATTAAATAAAATGTTTTATTTTAAACTAATTAAGAAAATAAACAATGTGTTCGATGTACTTACTCTTCCCAAAACTGTTACTCCATCGGGCGCATAGGTTAACCTCTCTTGAAGAATATCTTCTGGCTTAAAATGCTTTTCGCAAATCGCATGACCTGCTTTTAATTTGATGTCATCAAGAAGGATAGCAATTTGCCATAATTTTATCGTATTTTTATCCTTTGGTACAATGAAAAAACGAACTTTGTCAGAGCAAGACTTATATCCGGATTTGCACCCAAAACACACACATTTCACCATTTTTTACAATAATTTTTTTGGAAATTTGTTTCTAAACTCCCCAATTGAAAAATCCCATGTAGGAAACTACCCAGGAAACTATGTAAGAAACTATATCGGAAACTACATGGGAAACTATATGGAAAACTATGCGGGAAACTATATAGGAAACAACATGGGAAACTGTATAGTAATTTTAGCCCGGATCCTATATAGTTTCCCATGTAGTTTCCGACATGGTTTCTTGTACAGTTTCCCATATGGTTTCGTATATAGTTTCGCATGTCTTTTTTTAAATTTAATGATTTTTTTTAAATTGTAAATATTTCAATAAGAATGTTGAAGTTAGATGTTAATCGATGGTGAAGGGCGTATTATAAATTATTATAAAAAAGAAACCAAAATTCGATTTTTTGCATTTTATTTTTTCTTAAGTAACATAATTATAAACATATTTAAATTACAGTTTCCTCCTAACGTCGTTTATTTTGTCCGTCAAATATTTGCCAACTAGTGCCATTCTAGATTGACGTTTTATTCCAGTCACGCCAGATTCTGTAATTTTATCATACAGCAAATCTGCAAAATAAGGAAAAAAGTGCGTTTATTATAATTGTAAAGAAATTTAAAAAATCTATTTATATAAATTGCATATTAAGGATATATGGACATTTTGTGATTCAAGTTTTTGAACAATCATTTGAACAATGCTGTTACGTGGTCAATTGCATATGATATTATTTTTGGCGGCTTTATAATTTGAAAAAATATCAATATTGTGCTGAAATTTTAGGTTATAATTCAAAATATATAGCGGCAAGTTTATCTGGCCGTATTGATTTTTATTCTATTTAAATAATTTTATTTAAATAATGCAATTTCATTAATTCGCTTTTAGTCAGGGCACTAAAACCCTTTTTTAAGTTACATAGCAAATTAGAAATTAATAAAATTTCACTATTTAAACCAAATAAATACTGAAATGTGCCTTTGTTTATTTTAAAGCATTTCATACAATTTGGGCACAATATATACATTTTTAAAATTATTAAGCCGCCGAATATAAACTATGTAATGACCACGTAACACTGGTTAATGTCCTTCAATATTCATAATGTATTACCTTGTACAAGCTCAACTTTTTCCGGTGTCAGCTCTTCTCTGACTGCATTTTCTATTGTTTTCTGCTTTATTCTTGACTTGTCTTGGCATTTGTTTTTTAGAGTCTCCGTACCCCACAATATCAGGCTCAAGTCCCTCACAAATTTAGAGTCGTTTTTCCTTTTCATACCATCCCAAACGTCTCTATGGACATGGTAATTTAGACCTAGGTGTACCTATTGGATAAAGATATTTAAAATAAAAATATTATTCCATAAACATTATTAGAGTAGGCCTCACAGTCTCTATGAGGTTCAAAATAGATCACGAATTGTACTTTTTTAATGCTTTTTTACAAAAATGGGATATTTTTTTTTCTATTGCATTTATATGTGTAACATGTTTTGAGGTCTTATGTCTTCTGTAAATGGATTGTATAATCTCTCAATAAAGTATCATTAAAACGTTCTTAAATATTTAAAGGATTTTCACAAAAATATTATTTGTAAAACTTCCACCACCTTATTTTTGTTCCTTAGGACTTGACAATATTTCTCTAGGGTATTTATCTCCGCAAAAAGATTTCAAATAACAAAATAAAGTATGTTATAATTTTCGGAGGTGTTTTCAAATATGAAATGATCTTTTATGGATCAATATTATACCTAGTAAAATCTGGCAAAATTTAAAGAAACTTCGGACATACAAAAAAGTTGTGACTATAGAGACCAAATCTTAAAAATAATGATACTCACTCGATCCTCTTCACCTTCAATGAAACGCTCATAGTTCTGAATGGCACTCAAGGTACAACGCCGACGTGATTTTATAGAAATGTCTGGTAGTATAAATTTCTCCACCCCAGTATTAACAGAAGTCACTGGTTGCCGGGGTGTATTTTTGGCACAGGAGCTTGTATGTGGTGATTGCTGTGTGGCACTACTTTCAGCAATATTACCAGAAATTGATTTCATTAAAGTACTTCTTTGATTATTATTTTGTATTAGGACTTTGGAATTCTTTTTGACTCCAGGTTTCGCAACGATTTCAGATAGCATTCGAAGAGATGTTTGTTGTCCCATGAGCTCTGAAAATAATTATTTAGAAATTTGAAAGATGGAAGCTTTTGAAAAATTTTCTTTTCAAATACTATTACAAATTTCAGATCTCAATCATTGGAAAATGTTCATTTTCACGTACAAGATTGAGACATCGTATGTAAAAAGAGGTGCCTCAATTGTATGATAAAAACAGATTTAAAAATTTGTAGGTCTTTATTTATTTAATAATATTGTATTATAACGTTTTTTCGTATCTCGTATAATTTAACTGGAAAATGGAATTTTGATATTGACTTTTTTCGAATTTGAGTATGCTGTAACATTTCTAATTTTGATTAAATCAAGATGTTATCGGGACAATTTATAGAGATTTATGAGCACTATCAAAAACCAGTATTGAAATTTTTGATTTTCTCAAAAAGTTATTTTCAAAAATACAAAAGTAGTGCTCAATCCCTCAATTTTGATTGGATGTGGCTGGTTAACGAACTTGTCCTTACTTTTTCGGCTCCGATAAAGTGTGCCAAAGCTCAATTCAATCTGATAATTCTATCGAGAGTTATGCCGCACGCGACCTACTGCAGACATACAGACAGACACTTTCGTAAAAACCATTCTTTCTGACTCAGGGGGTCACAAAACATAAAGATTTGATGAAAATTCCGAAAGTCATTTTTCACATAAAACCAATACCTTTTCATCCATGATGACAATGTAAAAAAATACAATAATATTCTATATTTAACATAATGTAATTTTTTAGGAATATCAATTTTTATAAATATTAGAAACATTGCTATTCATTTTTAAATGACTTTCTTAACTTATATTCAGTTTAAAAAAAGTGTGCTACCAACCATTATCTCCATCGGAATCGAAGTCTTCTGAGATGCGAACTGTATCGGTTGATTCAACTGACAGACTTCTACCAGCACTCCTGAAATCTATTTCTGTTTCATTTTGGCGTGAATTTGAATGTCCTAAAAATATCCATAAATATATGAAATTTTTAAAGAAAAATTATATAAAAAATGATTCGCAACTTAATGAAGATACTTGCCATTGTTATTTGCTGGTAAATCATTCTCTTCTTGAAGTAGATCTGAACTCTCTGAAAATATAGACAAATGTGTAATAAACTTCTTAAGTTTAATTAAGAAATTATTAACTTTACAGAAATATTAGAATATGAATGATCAGGAAGTAAATGTAGATACTTGACTTTGCTTTTATTACCTCGTCCTTTTTCAAGTCCTTCCAAATCTCCATTTTCCATCATCCTGACAAAATCAACTTTTTTCTTGGTTCTCTGAAAGAAAATATCGAAACTTGGATGTAACACTTTATTTTATCAGTAAGTCTAAAATTTGAACTACGATTAAGAAATGACAATAATATGACGTCTTAGACGTCGTTGCTTCTCCGCTACCTCCAATATTGGAAGAAAAACTCAACATTCTCCTGCTTGGGTATCTCAAACGCCTTTTGTCTTTCTGTCGCTTAATATCTGCTTCACTTGCTAGGAAAGAAGGAGTATTTTTTATTTTCGTGACAGTTTATAATAAAACTAATAAGGCTTAGTACGTGGTAGCCTAATGTAACTGAAGTTCGCACAGCTTATAATCGAAAATCTATTTTTTTTTAAATCACTGAAATAAATTCTTTAGCAATAATATAGAGTAATGAATTATTTTGGATGGTAATCATGATATGAAAACTACGTGAAAATCCACCCACGTACTCTAATGTATAAACATTTTATTTTAATTCTAATCTTATTTTAAAATTGCAAGCAAATAAACTATTCAAATTTATTTATGGAAAATATTTAAATGTATACTTACAACCAAGAAAGAGTATATACGCGTTGAATAAGTAGTCATCCTTATCCTTAGTGCCATTCCACCATGCTTTATACTTATGGCCTACTTTAAAGTCCTTCTCATTCCTTGGAACAAAATTTTCCAATGAAGTTATCGGTATCACTTTTTCACGTCCACTACCGAAGTAAACTAACGCAGTCGTAATTGCTCTTGACGACATCTTGTTTAATTTTTTCGAGAGCCCATTCATCGTTTAATGTTTCCTTTGTTTTAATTAATAAATGCCAAGTGCCGGTGTTGCCAGTGGTTACCGGTTGTGCGTTTAAATTCACGTGCTTCTTCAAATTAGGGGCACATGCGCGTAGTAGTCAGATGCTCCTTTAAGGAGAACTCACACTATAATTTCTTGTATAATGTCTGATAATGTACATACATACGATTAACGATAATAATAAATTCAACTGTATCATATATATTAGTAAGTTTTTTCAACTTATGTACAAGGAAATAGGAAGTGTGGCATTTATTTTAATTAAAGTTTTAAAAAAAATACAATTCTGTATGAACATGCCTTTATTTCTTGCCTTGTGGGGGTACGATGCAGTACGATCGTACGATGTTAATTTCTTTTTGAAACCTCCTGAAATTGTGCAGTTAACATTTATGACAAAGGGAAAAGTAAAAAGACGAAATCAGATTTTGAAAAAATCAATATCCAAGTTAAAGTGAGAAGTTTTGATTATTTGCTACCTCTTTATCGCAATTTAGAAGCAAGAATATGGAATAATAGTGATAATAAAGTAAGTATGTATAATATATCCTAACAGTATCTATTATAACACAACCTTACAGTTCAGTGTTTTCATCTTGCTCAATGCATAAATAATATTATAATTTTTTAAGTTCAACGTATAGATATTTACAAGAGATGTACAGTATTTTTTCATTCTAGAATAAGTTTATTTAAAAGTGTTCGTAAAAAGTCAATAATAACGAATAGCAAGCATTTTTTAAATAGTTAATATGAATATTTTCACAAGATTTCCCACTTTTCACTTCTAAAGTTTATTTTCTTTAGAAGAATAATAATTCATTTTAAAAAAAAACATACAGTAAAACCTATCGTAGCCGACACATATGGGAGACAAGTTCGGCTACGATGGGTACCAATGACATGCAATAATTGCTAGGGACTTATTACTAGCTTGGTTCAGTGCTGTGGCAACAGGTGCCCTGTGTTTAGTAACACACGTATATCGGTTTGTACATATTTGTTGTGTTTACTTTTGTGCAAAAAGGTGAGTAAAAGTTAGTTTGAAAAATAATCAGTTCTTTTAGTTGACAATTTAAAAATTTAATGGATAAATTCAGTCGATAAAAAACTATAAGGAATATTTAGTGCTTTTAGAGGAAAATGTATAGATGACAGTTGAGTTTATGTTGCACGACTGTGTATACATATTTAAGATCTTAATAAGTTGAAATATAATTGGTTATGAAAATTTGTCAATTTTTTAAAGTTATATTGTAATTAAAATTTATAATTCAAATATAATCAATAATTATATTAATATTTCATTCAAAATATTCATTAGAAAAAAAAATTTCCAAGATGTTTTACCAAAATATGAGGACCCTCCAAAGACGGTGTTTAAGGCGGCCCTGACCGTGCACATTTCTCGACCAATAATGTGACGCGTCAGAGTGGGATGTTCGTTAGGAGAGTGTCGGCTACGATAGGTTTTACTGTATTTCCCTCTGCATTGTACAGTTTTTATTTTATTTAAAATGTTTTTCAACATCTGAGGGTGTTTTAGTAATAAAAATACTATAAAACAAAACACAAAAATGATTTCTTGGAAAACATGCTGTCTTAACATAATGTAATTTTTTAGAATTATCAATTTTTATAAATATTAGAAACTTTGCTTTTAAATTATAAATCACTTTCTTAACAATGCAAAGAGGGAAATATGTTTTTTTTAAATACATTATTATTCTTCTAAAGAAAATAAACTTTAGAATTGAAAAATGGGATTCGTTATTATTGATTTTTTCTGAACACTTTCAAATGAACTTCATTAAAAGGAATCACTCCGTAATGTACAGATTCGTAATGGAGAACCGTAGATCAGGAAGTTATAAGAAATATTTGCAGCCAGAGTCGGATGAACCGATTCCATTATCCTTCTGGAAAAAATATAAACATTGTGACCAGGAGGTAAATTAGTAATACTTCCATACACTGCTGTGAATTATATTAATTTCTAACACCGAAAGCACAGGTTTAATTAATTTATCCTTATTAGGACGCTGAATCTGCAATTGAAGATTTGTTTTATAAGGCAGAAAATAAGAAGCAAAGTCATGATGATGACATACATGTTGCTGATTATTTTTTTGATACGAAGAATCATCATGACAGCTCTGATTATACGAAGGATGACGCAATTAATGACCCTGAAAATAGTACAACTGCTATGATTGTTGATGATGCAGCACACGAATTGGAGGTATGTAGTACAGACAAATTTCACAAATTTAAAACTAAAAGAATGCAATGAAATTTATAAGGATTACAAGTAAATTTCAACAAATTTAGGATAAATTCATAATACTTCAAAACAATTCAAATGAATTGCAAAACATATTTCAAAAGTTCTTTAAATCATTGTGAACCTACGAAATGTATCACTTTTTGAGAATGCATTCTTGGAAATTCTTTAAAACTGTATTGAAATTTTTTTAATGCCCTTAAAATCGTTGGAAATCTCTTGATCTTTTTTTTTATCTCTTGTAAATGACTTGGAATCTTTTAAAATACCCTATAATATTTTAAATCCTTAGAAATCGCTTTAAATTATAGAAATCAATTGAAAGTTTCTTGGAATCCTTTAAACTTACATAAAAATTGACAAATACTTTGTAGTCCTTTGAAATTTCTCAAAACTTGTTGAAGCTCTTGAAAATGCCTTGGAATCTTGTAAAATACCGTACAATATTTTGAACACTGAAAAACCCTATTAATTTACTGAAATCGATTGAAAACTCCTTTGAATTTTTTTTTAGTGTCCGAAAATATTTCAAGTACTTTAAAGTGTTGAAATTCCTTGAAGCATTTTAAAGATTTTGAAATTTTTTACAGAGAAACGTCGATACGGATTTGCCCTTCATTGTCACTCAGGATCATGCTCATAATGTTCTTGAACTTTTAGCTGAGGATTTAGACGTCATTGAAAAAGATTGTGCCCAGGATTATGAAGTATGTAGAAAATAAAAATTTGATAAAATTACTTGTTTTTTTTAAATTGACCTCACTGAAGTTTATTTTTTATCAAGTACTTGAAGTAGAATTATTGAAGAGTTGGTTAAAATAGTTCGGAAAAATTATCCAAATATAATACTGAACATTTTCCCTTATAGTAGAGACTTCTCACACAATTTTCGTTTATTTATTTGAAACTCTAACGACAAGAACTACGAGCTGAGAAATTTTTTCAGTATTATTAACAGATTTTTAAAAAACTTCTTAAAAGCTCATTGAAATCGTTTTATGGCAAAATAGATCTATTTGCAATTTTTTATTTTAATCTTCCACCAGTTGGAAATTTTTTATTGTAACTGATGCTAATAATTCTTTGAATTATTTTTAAATATAAACTTTTCAAGGAATACTTTTCGGTTACTTGGAAAAATGTTTCAT